>OX101813.2:8775017-11175017 GCA_944452925.2 Chrysolina oricalcia | reverse complement strand
TCCTTCAGACAAGTTAGTTGTCGTTTTTCTGAAAATATACAAATTTTGTAACTATAATGAGGAAAAAAATTAGAATTTATATTATAAATGCGTCGATTTGGTATCAATACATCAAGCATAACAGAAAGAAGCATAACAAATGTGCAATTATCATTTCAGGTAGGTTGTACAGTACAGAGTTCAGTGGGAGGAAAGCTATGGTTGAATTTGAATTGGAAATCATGTCGTACCTAGGTGCCACTGTATCTGATAAAAATTGCAGCAAATCGTAATGTTTCCAAATTTTCTTCTTCTTCTTTGGAGCCGCAGAACCACTTGGAATATATTCATCCACCTCTACTTTTTTCTTCATGAAAGTGTCTCTCAGGTTTTTCCATTTCTTCTGAAGAAACTCAATGCTATATTGCCCTTGAAGTGATTCATATATTTCCAACCAAAGCTTTTCCCTAATCACTTTATTCCTTTGCGTTATAGGAATTCTAGTGTCCCACAAAGGCCTTCTATCCTCCACCAAAGCAATCAAGAGTTCTTCCAGCGTATCTCCTGAAATATCCCTCTCTTCAAGAACTTCCCTTGAAGTCTCCTGCATTTCCTCAGCGACAGAGGTATCTTCTAGTGTTACATGGTCACAAACGTTATCAAGTGTAACGTAGCCACAAAGTTCGCAGTAAATAAACTGAAAAATCAAATAACATTTGTACCTAAATAGAGTGAAGAAAGTATGTCAGTACCTACTAAGCTACTGGTGTTTTGAAGTTTTCAACTCAACAGTATGGGTAGGTACCCTGTTACTCAAATTTTTCAATAGGTAAATAATAAATAAAATAATTACCTGCTCTTCTTCCGAATCCATGTTTGATTTGCTAAAACTATTAGAATAAGAACTGCGTGGAAATATAGCAATATTTTAATATCTCAGTAAAAGTAAAAAACAAACAACATCTAACGTCTAACCCTGCTTTTCAAAAGTCCTTGTTCGAAGATTTGGGAATATTTTAATTTCTAGTCTAATCCTAATCAAAAAAGAAAAAATCTGATACATAACGAAAAATGACATGTGACATGTTATTATTATTCATGAGGTTAACCGCACTTTTTTGCCGCATGAGTATGAACGTTCATGCGGCGATTTTTTTGCGATTTGCGAATCGCAGAAAAATTGCGAATATTCGCGAGGGTATGAACGATCCTTAAGGCGTAAGTATCGATTATTGTAAGCTATCATCGTGACGTCACAGGCATAGCCCTCACTAGAGGTTTCATATTATATATTCAAACAATACCATACTCCCAATCACAGCATTCACTTGAATTCATCTTGGTGGTTGATATTTACATTAATTTCATTTTCTTTTGTACGGTGAGCTGAACTGTGCACATACAGGGTGTGTAACGATCAATATATTTTATTAGTAAGGGACATGACTATTTATTTTATTCTGGTCCAAGTTATCTAAGCGTAAGGGAAGACAAAATCTTTACATATTTATATATTATTATTATACCATTTACAGGTATCTATTGTTTAATATTTTAGTAATATTAGTGCAGTGGGTTGTCCCATTCCATCAGGGTGGTTTCGGATTTTTCACTAGCGATAAATCCGTGGCGCTCCGGAAAATTAACCCCATATTTCAATCTTATCGAAATCAATTTTTATTGTCGAATCCGCGCCTACTGAGCTGCTGGGTATGTTAGAGGCGTGACACATCATTGCACATTCACTGCTCTCCTTTCCTAAATTTCGCCCCCAACAGGTATTGTGAGTCCTTTATAGGATAGGAGAAGACAGTAGGTTGCTGTTCTTGCCCGAAGAACTTCGTGAGGATATTGCGGCTTATTATCACGAACATCCGACCGCTGGCCATCCAGGGCAGGCCGAGACCTTGCGGGCCTTGAAGAGGCATTATTGGTGGCCACAAATGGATGACTATGTCAAAGCCTATGTACGAGGATGTTTAGTGTGCCAATGTACCAAGGCGGTTAGACATGAGCAAGCGGCTCCGTTAAGGCCGAATGTGCCTACACGACCGTGGCAGATATTATCCCTTGACGTATTGGGCCCCTATCTAGAATCGTCCAGGGGAAACAGGTTCGTCCTAATCGCCATGGATATGTTTTCGACGTGGGTAGAAGCGAGAGCAACGAAGACGGGTTCTGCAGAGGAGGTGTGTCGTTTCATGGATGAGGAGATTCTCGCCCGATGGGGCAGTCCAGGGACGGTCATCTCAGATAACGGAGGGGCGTTCCAGACACCAAGGACATATAGGGTCGGGGACCAAGTGCTAGTGCGCAACTTCGTGAAGGGTAATTTCGTAGGGACGCTATCAGAGCCGCACCCAGTTACGAAGGTAATGGGTCGGGATAGCTACCTCGTCGATCGAAATGGGTCTGAACGACTAGTACATGTGGATGATATCCGAACTTGGGTAAAGAGAGTTCTGCCGAGGGTCGATCACAGGAGTGACGACTCTGACTCGGACCAATCAGGACAAATAGACTCTGACCCCGAGGATGTCGATGAAGAGCAGTCGCTCGGAGGCGATGTTCCGAGAAGACCAGAAACAGGTCGCCGGCGGGCGTTAAACGTAGAAGGAGGACCAGGACGTCTAGAGAAGTTACGGATGGTGGAGATGATTCAAGTGAAAGATACGGAGCTTAGGAAGAGCTGGCAGCCACGAGATCGGATCTGGGAGCCAAAGGACAGAAGTGGTGGTCATGGTGACACGAAGAGGCTGAGGAAGACTCCATGCTGGAAAACCGACTTGGGAAACTACGGGCTAAAAGTAGGACGAGTAGGACGTAGGTGTCGAGTTTTCCCAATGGATGACCAAAGCCGGGGTGAGCAATTGGGCCAGACAGAGCAGGGCTCTGGGCAAGGACAGGGCGCTATAGGAGTAGGCCCTGTGGACCAGCAGAGTAGGGCAACCAGGCAGGCGATAGGTGGAGAAGGGAGCACCGTGGTGTGTGATCCACAAGGACCCTCAAGAGGGGAGACTAGTCAGGAAACGGCAGCCTCAGGAGACCCAGTCATCGGAGTAGGAGGTGATGGAACAGGCGGTCCTGTCGAAGAGGTCAAGGAAAATCCAGCGCGCGTAGCCGCAAGAAGAACAGTGGTGGAGCGACCACTGAACTTCGGTACAGAGGTACCAAATGGGAAACCCAAGGTTATTGGGGAGGCTAGGCAATTGGGTAAAATCGTCGTAGCAGGGCAAGATGCTCCACAGGAAATTGTGATTTCCGACAGGGTATCGTCGTCATGGGACGAGATAGCGGTGGTTCCGGAGTTCAAGGAGTTGGATAGGAACAAACCTAGGGAAGCTCGTAAGACGGTAGGCGAGCAGACTAGTATGTCTGAAACGATACCGCCAGAGAAACCTAGGCGTCGGAGTGTTAGGATTGTTGCGGTCCATAACTTGCCGGAGAGCAAACCGACAGATGTAGATAGGGGTATAGATAAGGAGGCCGAGACTCAGGTCGAAGCTCCACACCGGGTGGTTGTTACCGCGATGGTACACCACAGCGCTAATGGGGACGAATAGGAGACATTCGTAGTGCTTTACCCTTGTCGGTTGCTTCCGTCTGAAGAATCGAGCAAAGATAAATCTTTAAGTAGGGGGGTGTCACGAGGAATGATCTTGATGGGATATTTTTCGTTTAAGAGCATGAATGTTGAGATACCTGAAGGAGCAGGATATCTACTCCTATTAGTCACCCAAAGCCGTAGTTATACTTGAGGCTATGTACAGATTATAGTTTTTAAGATAATGCGGTAGTTTTGTATTTTTTTGGGTATTGAACCCGTATTTCAGGTTTTTATAACCTTAGGGTTGAGAAACCGATGATGTATTCTCGATAAGAAACGTTTAGTTTGTGTTATATACCGCACTGAACAAGTCTCATTTCAAAATTCTGTTTGGAAAGGCTTGATAAGGGATTATGACCCTTATCGCCCGTGAGCTTTTGGGAGCTCGAAGCTTGCTTTAAGTGGTTATAACTTCGTCGCCCTTAGGTTGATTCAGATGATCTTCTCACCGTCGTGTAGGTTATTTTAAATTCTAAACTTGTTACATTCAAGCCATATCGATTGGATTGACCAATCCATCCGATATCGCTACAGTTAGGTTTTGACATTTTACCACACTGGTTTTTGTTCAGTGGTGGCCGAACACCCAGTATTAATATTGGTACCAGGGTTGTCTATTTCTCTCCTTGTAATGAAAGTGGAGACCAATTTTGATCTTGGTAAAGATTACAGGAGCCATAGCGAATTTAGAATAATTCAAGAAAAATATTAGTAAAACCTTTTGGAATTCGATTAAACTCTAGAGAGATCTGAAGTTTAATAAAGTAACGTTTTGTGCGTTGAAACATTAGTAAGATTCCTTCAGAATCCAAAATTATTGAGAAAATTATGATTCCTAAGAGACGCTGGCATTCGCCTCTGGATCGCCCTGTAGTTTTGACACGCTAGTCCGCCTGCCAGATCTAGTTCCGTCTAAGCCATTCCGAACTGGTTTTATAATTTTGATTCTTTTCCGTACAACGAATAGCCTGCTAATTTTGGAAATTACAGATATTCATATTAGTGCTTCTACAATCGTACTGTATAAGACTCTCGTGAATCTAAGGCATTATTGTGTGTGACACAAGTTCAAAAGTATAATAATAGGAGGCATAAGTATGTAAGTGCGCTATTATCCGTGACGATTCCCAACACGCTGGAGATGTTAGGAGGTGAAACGTTCGGAGGTCTCTGTAGCGACTTTTCCAACGTTTCATTCTATATGTGGACGTGGCCCCGCCCAGAAACGGCGAATCGACCAATCAGATAGCAGAATCGGTTTAGGCCGGAGTATAAATATTGATATTTATAGTCGAGCACCGGCCAGCCGGCTTAGTACTCCTGCAACGAGCCAATCAACAACATGGATTGAGGAAAAACCAGGAGGAGGACGCTAACGGAGTCCGATTTTGGTCGAAAAAGACGGTTATTGTACAACATTGTGCAATATGGTGCAATGCGAAATAAAGGACATATGACGTCAGAGAAGACGGATAATATAAATAGCGATTTTGCATTAATTCGATTTAGTCAGAAAGCTTGCTTGGGAAAGCCACGTCTTTCCGGGTGAGAAATTGTTTGTATAGCCGACTGCATTCGCGAAGTGTTCAGATAGTTTTAGCTTTTGGAACGCCGGTCTCAGGGAGACAAGTAAAGTTAGGGAAATCCATACATTTGGATTTCGATTAGTTTTGCTATCGAATCTACGAGAAAAGCAGTTCGTTTGGGTTATTTATTGTTAGGTCATTGGGGACTCGGTAAATAGTGAATAGTGTGTGCAACGAAACATCGGAGCATTCCGATTTACGAGAACAACATTTGGCTTCGTTTCAACAAGACTTTGACAAAGCTTGTTGATTTGTCGATTGCGAAGGAAGGAGTGGAAATCCGATAGGAGCTATCGGTTTACAAAGCGAAATTGTTTCGAAATTTGTATAGCTTTAAACCTGGGGTTTAGGGACACTAGGCGGGTATCCTAGTTGTCTTGCGCGCTGCGACAAATTAAAATCGAATTTAGGAAGTAGATAAATTCTCGGGCGACATTTTCAAGAGTGTGATCTCTGAGGGAGACGCACAGAAGCAAGAAGAGGTCAGCTGTCCATCCAAACTTCGGAAGTACTGCAGTTGGAGAAGAGCTCCTGGAGGACCGGTCGAACGGGTTACCCGACCAGTGTGGTTCGGAAGGCACTGCAAGAGTGTGAAGTAGATGCCAGGCAATGGGCCGATCCAAGAGCATTCCCGTGGATTTTTTTACAGTCAGCTGGATTTATCTTCGCTTCGATTTCGCGTTTAAACCAAAAATCCTCAGTCGAGAAGAGAGGTCAGGTATTAATAAATAGGCGCAAACTTGAGTTGTAAAGGGGGACTTGTCACCTGGGCTAATCCACGTACGGATTTTTACGAAGCCAGCTCGTTAGTGATTAAGCCCAAACCTGTCAAGCCATCATTAGACTCCAGCTAGTCTGTTGTCGAGCCCACTTTCCGTGGGTCCCGTGGGGGTTAGCTTGCGCAAATCTTTTACGTTTTCTGCGGCCGCACCCTTGTCCTGGGAGTGCAGCCATCGACTAGGTCCCTTTTCCTTGAGATAAAAATAGTTAGGAAGTCCTGTGGAGTCCAACAGATTACTGTATTCGTTTGCTCAAAAAGGCACGTGGAAAGACCTGTGGAGTGTCGGATTACAGTATTCGACACTCATTAGGCAAACACGATTAGATTCAGTTAGGTAACCGTGAATCCTCCCTCTTAGACAATCCCAGTCTAAGTCCCTTTGTTGTTAGGTAACAATGCCACTCACACGTAGTCAGGCATTGTCGCAAAGAGAAAACATGTCAAACGATACCACACCCCACCTGTCAGAGGAAATTTATTTTCTTACCCCTCAGGAAATCCAGAACGCAGCCCGTAAGAGCGTTTCAAGTCCCATGCAGAACATCGAGCCGTTCGCTGGGAGAACTGTAGTTCGAACCCCTGTGTCGACTTCTTGCCTGGAAGAGTCGTCACAACTTTCAAGTCAAAATTTGAGTTTTAATAACTCTCCGAGAAATTTTCCTATTTCTCAACCCGTGGGCGGAAGCCGCCAGAGTCCCAGTCCGGGGAGCGTGGCCTCGTTTGATATGCGCGAAAAAACTTTGTCCTTTTCAGAAATGGAAACAGCGGTTTTCACAGAAATACCGTGTTCTAGCCAAGCTTTGTTTGTTAGGAAAAATTCCGGTCAGTTGGACCGAGAAATTCAATCATTAGAAAGGCGTTATGGAGTTACTCTCAGACGTGAAGAGGCTGAACCTAATAACTCGAAATGAGAGGCTGAAATGCCTAAAGTGCCTCGTTTTGGGCAAATGGGAGACCCTGTAGATCCTAAGAATCGCGAGAGATGTACGGACCCCATCAGGAATCGGAGGGCCCTTCTGGCCTCCGAACGAATTTTATCTAGTGAACCGACACTTGGTTGCTCACAAACGTCTGAGACACTCCGACAGCTAAAGTCCCGTAAGGAAATGCGAGACTCTCTTCAACAACACAAAGCACAGAAAGCCGAACTAGAACAATTAACGGAAAACGGCACAATGAAGTCAAAAGAGACTCATGGGAGAACTGAGGACCGAAGGGGTGGGCTCACCGCAGGAGGTGGGTCGCACTCGATAGAACTCAGGGCTGGACCACTAGACCTGACTCAATCGTCGAGAAACCTTGACGTCTTGCTGGACGAAGCAAGGGGTGGTGGAAGGTTCTTGGGGAGAGTTATTGGCTTGATGAAAGTCGATATATCTCTTCAGGGATGGGTCAGAAGAGTCAGGGAGGATTGGGGTGCGCCAGCGCTAGCTGAGGGGCACCAGGATAAACTGAGGCAAACCCCTGGTTTGCTACATGGCGCTTTCCCTGTGCAGGACGCCGGTACCAAACCTAGTTTATTATAATTGTAATCCGTACGCTCCCTCGTCTTGCGAAAGCTCCGGCCACATGGCTCCGCTCTGACTGAGCTATCGAGAATCCGGCCGACTAATGCTCGCCTGACTCCCGCGGATCCTGGTGCCCTGCACCTGGCGCTGATCCCGTGGCATGTTCCCGCGCGTACTCGGCCCGCCTCGGAAGAGATACTCCGCTCTGTTTCGGAGCAGAGACTCTCCCCTGAAGCCTTCCACCACCCCTCTGCACTCCTGCAGAGTCTTCAAGCCGCTCGCGGGTCACTGGCGCTCCAGCCCTTTCTACCTCGGTTCTGCGAACACTCGACTCTCTTTCTTGTCGTGTTTCTACTATACTGTCGTTTCTGTTATAGACATCTACCGGGTGGCTACGGAAGTATTGCCTACGGAATATCTCAGTTATTGTATGAAGTAGGTTTGTAAAATTTGGAGCGTCGATATAATGACATAAGAGCTAGCGTCAATACATTTATTGACTCTGGTGATATTTTCATGTAAAACGTTTCTCAACATTTGGGGCGTGATATCTTGGAAAGCTCTACGAATTTTTACTTTTAGCTCATGTAGAGTTGTAGGCTGTGTGGAATACACCCTATTTTTAAGATGCCCCCATGGAAAAAAGTCACACGGAGTAAGATCAGGTGACCTTGGTGGCCACCTGACTGGACCATGGGTTGTTATAAGTCTCTCTTGAAAGCGATTTTGAAGATAATTTCTCGCTAGTCTTGAATTATGCGGAGGGGCGCCATCTTGCTGGAAGTACATTCTCTCAGTTATTTCCGCTAGTAGGTTGTTAATGAATTCCGAAATTTCATTAGTTAAAAAATTAAAGTATCTCTCTCCGGTTAGTTGGCCTTGAAAAATAATGGGGCCAACAATATGAGTTCCAACTATTCCTGCCCAAACATTCACACCAAATCTCTCATGGAAGCCGCCTTGTCGAAACCGGTGCTCGTTTGCTATCGCCCAGTACCTGGAACAAAAGACCGTTCACACTTTGAGCACTTTACACTTCGACTATCGACAATAATCCAAATAAAGTACAGTACCTACCTTGTATTATTCCTGTTAAATAATCCATTGTTGGTAAATCTTGACTCGTCCGTAAACAATATATAATAGTTAAATAGGTGATTCTCAGCATTTTGTCGAAGAAACCAATTACAATATTCCAGGTGCCTTTCACCGTCATTTTCATACAAATGTTGATGCAACTGATACTTGAATGATTTCAATCGATGTTTTTTCAAAATTTTCCTAGCAGAGTCCTTACTTATAGCTAATTCGGCGCCAATCTGCCTTGAGGAAATTGTGCTATCATATTGTACTAAAGCTAATACATTAATTTCAGTTTCCTCATCAATAACAAATGCTTCTTAGTCTTCGTGAACATCAGGCTCAGTTCTTAATTTTTCTTCAAGCCACTGGAAATATCTTCTTGACGGTTGCTGCCTCCCTGGATATCGCTCTAAATACAATCGTTCAGCGGCATAAGAATTTTTTAAACATTCACCATAAATGAGAAGCATGTCAATTTGTTCGGTTCGTGAATAACGGGGCATTTTTTGAATATTCCACTAACTGATTTCGATTTCCAAACCCTTTTAAAATGGCAGAATCAAAAACACTACTTCGAACGTCAAAATAATATGGATAGCAGCGTTCGTGACAGCTCTCATTTCTTTTTTATTTCATTCCAAAATACATCTTAATCAGCCTACTTGTTAATATTTTGGTTCGAATGATTATTGCAATGGAATGATTATTCTGAATAGCACAAACATCGTCCATAGGTAGATATTAGAATATCTATGGACGATGGCACAGACCAAGTACGTTTATGTTCCTATTTAACCTAGAACCTACAGGATATAAT
Organism: Chrysolina oricalcia; assembly: GCA_944452925.2. Taxonomy (NCBI): domain Eukaryota; kingdom Metazoa; phylum Arthropoda; class Insecta; order Coleoptera; family Chrysomelidae; genus Chrysolina; species Chrysolina oricalcia. Next base: position 11,165,656 of record OX101813.2, on the reverse strand, counting down.
TTATCATTCCACATTATTTTTAATTTTATTTTTGCGTATGGCGATAATCTGTTTTGTTATTTGAAGAATAATAATTGGATTTTTCGGTATCTCTGTTCAAAAAATTATTTTCTATTATATCATTAGAAAGGAATGGTTATGCTGAATAGTACAGGCAAGAAAAAGTTGTATGTTCCTATTTAAGTTATGGACCTACAGAGTATTGTTTTTTTCCCAATTTTTCAAATGTTTTTTTTTGGCGGCTTTTTATAACGCCGACGAATAAAAATAAAATATCACAGTAGTAGCAACTGTTATCAAGTGACGTATGGTTTCCATAGCTAACTTTTCAATTTTTGGCTTTCATTTAGCTTCCAAGGCCTACTCGGTGAATTTCGATAATAATTTTTTTCTGATCTGGTTTCTAGTTAGATACCGACTTGTGATATGTCGTTAGAAAGGGAACTGAATGCTGAATAAAGCGAAAAGAAAAAAAATAGGGTTCTCATTCATAATAAGAAAGTTGATGTTACTTCCGGTCAGACCGGAAGTTAACTTCGACATGTCAATATGCTCAAATTCTAGCTCTTATGTCATTATATCGACGCTCCAAATTTCACAAACATACTTCATACAATAACTGAGATATTCCGTAGGCAATACTTCCGTAGCCACCTGGTATATTGCATAAATTTCTCCTTAAGGGTTCCAAAACCTCCCGCATATCCCTCAGGGATTCTGGCTGGCGAGGCGTTGCGCTTTCCCCAAGTGGCTGATGGCCCTGTGTTGCTTGAAAGTCTAATCGCTCGGCTATCAAACGAGCTCTTCTTGGTTCAGAGACAAAAGGTCTCTGGACTTCCACAAACTCCTTTACTACTCTGGAGCCTTCCGTTCAGACGAAAGCCGGCTCCGTAGGCATGCCGGACCCGGGTCTTGAACTCACGTGCTCCCTATTGCTTAAAGCTACAACTGCATCATAACGCCTTTTCAAATTTTCCATTTCCTGCATCAGCGACTCAGGAGTTTCCCTAACTAGCAAAGCTGGACTCGAACACGGAGTGCTGATGGAACTAACTGTTCTTAGATAAGAAAATCTTGGGTTATCGCGTATGTCGGATGCCACAAACTTCCTCGGGCTGAGACTTTGGCACTCTGTGCCCACGGTTTCAGGAATCTGCATATTCCTATCGGAGTTATAAAAACTCGAATGTTGTCTTTCCTGTGTCTGTTCCTCCAGGCAGGTAGCCGACACGGGAGTTCTCGGGTTCGGTGCCCCGGCGAGTGGTTCGATCCCCCGTTGAGATCCCGGACCACTCCCGCGGGCTGAATTGAGAATTTCCTGGGGTGTGAGAAAATATACTTCCTCGACTGGGTGAGGAGTAGTGTAATCTGACATATTTCCTTGTTTCGACAATGCCTGGCTACGTGTAGTAGGCATTGTTAATGATTCAAAATGACTCAGACTGGGATGGCCTGAAAGGTAGGATCACGGAAACCCAGCTGAAAGCTAAACCTTGCCTTTTGAGAGTCGAAACGTATTCGACCCTCCACAGGACTTTCTTGCCTTTTGAGTTGACGAACCGGTATTCGTCAATCTCTACAGGACTTTCCTAACTCAGGATTGTATCGGGATAGGACCTAACGTTGGCTATACTTCCAGGGCAAGGAAGCAGCCGCAGGACAGGTAAAAGATTGCGCAAAAACTACCCCCACGGGACTCACGGACAGTGAGCTCGACGCAGCTAGCTGTGTCTAATGATGGCTTGACAGGTTAGGGCTTAATCACTAACGAGCTGAACTTCGTATATATTCACGATGAATCCATTCAGCTACCTGTGCGCCTATTTATTACTACCTGACCCCTTTTCTCGACTGGGGATTTTTGTTTTAAACGCGATCCTGTTGCGAAGATGGTTCCAAGTCTTCGACGTCCAAGGATGATCTTCTTTCTTCACTCTTCGATTTTTCCTACTCTAGTTCAGAAAAATCCGTCGCCCGAAATTTAATTTTTGTTTCCTATCAACGCTATTAAAATTGTCGAAGCGCGCTAGACAAACAGGATAACCGCCTTGAATGTCACTAACCCCAATTTTAAACACTTTACAAAATTCGGGAAAACACTATTTTCTTCCGCACCCTGTATTCACTATTCACCGATACTTCCTATCGGACTTCGCACTGCCTTGAGAAACTCCTCGTTCCTTCGCAACCGACGAGACGAATGTCTTCCTCGAAGAACACTCGAATCGAAGTAATAACAGGAGTCAAGTATCACACAACTTGCTCCTCACTTTGGAAAAACTCTGTATTGAAAAATACTCCTTCTTGCTTCTCGGATGCTCCGGCGAGACACTAACACTTTCACTTCGTTTTACCGGGACCCCAATTACCTAACTGCTTTTTCTTTCGGCACAAAACTAGTCGAGAATTGACTGTACAATTCTCCCTAAACTTCTTCTGATCTCTCCTGAGATTCACAGCAAACTCCGCCAAGCTAAACCTAACCTTAACACTCCCGTTGCAGTTGGCCTACCAAAAGATTCCTGTCCGAAATCTATAAGTAGATTCCTAAACAAGCTTTCTGAACAAAATTTCTACGTTTCGTAGGGGTTTTATACGGTCGGTCTGGACATCACGCCACATCACGACATTTTCCGGCTTCTCTATTGGCCTAAACACCGAAAATGGGCGGAGTCGAACCGTAAGGGTCAGATATACCCTCGATTCGACCCCAACTCTCCACGAAAACACCGTTTTACCCTAAAACCCATACGCAGAGGACTAAACTGATATTTACATATTAATCTAATGCCTATTTTCGAACATTTCCCATGCGGAAACCGCGAATTTCTTCCATGCAAATCTATACAGTGGCGATTTTAGAAACGGCATTTCTAGCCTGAAAAATTCGAACATCCGAAATCGCAAAAATAACAGACTATTCGTACAGCAAATCAAACGAAATTATGAAACCAACTAGGGGTGGCTTAGATGCACCTGAATCTTGTAGGTGGATGTGCGTATCTAATCTACAGGATGATTACAGGACAAATTCCGGCACTCCCTCAGAATCATAATTTCGACTACAACTTTTGAGTCCAAACGAATTTAAACATTCTGTCAACGCAGAAAAGTTTCAAATAATGTGTTCTAGCCTATTCTAGAATTTCAATAAATTTGGAATAAGTTTACTATACTTTAACACTGACTTCTCTAAAATCGCTGTGGCTACTGTAATACCGAATATTTCTCAAATTCAGTTCCACTTTCCTTCCGAGGACGTGAAAGGACAATCCTGGTATAAATTTCAATACCAAGTGTTCAGCCGCTGCTGAGCACAAGGCGATTTTCTACCCTTTCAATTTTGATTTTTCCCTTTTGGTAGCGATATCGGTCGGAAACTCTCGTCCGATCTATGAAGCTGGAATGCAAAACTTTTAGGCCTAAACAATATCTATTCAACGGTACCAAGATCATCTCGATCCGTTCACGGGTTACGAGATTATGGCCACTTATCTAAAGTCAATAAGGGCCACAATCGCGCATTTTCCTTAACTACGCAGTTACCGACATGGGGCCTGCTCTGTGCAGTCTTCTACCTGAATAAAATTCGTTATGGGTCAAAGCGTCACTGTTTCTGCCTAAAACAGCCGCTCCGATCCCAAAACCTGCCTATTCTTGCAAAATAAACATAGCAATTTACAAAATTAATAACAACCTCCTAATAACTGCACTTCTCTATATCCTAACATATATAAAAAATGCGTTATTAGCTAACTACAGCCTTTGGCGATCATTAGGGTGACTTCCTGCTCTATCAGGAGTCCTAATATCTGCACGATGTTACAAAAATATGTCCAAGAAGATCATACTTCATAACAATACTGTAATAAACTAGGTTTGGCACCGGCGTCCTGTACAAGGAAAGCGCCATGTAGCAAACCAGGGCTTTGCCTTAGTTCATCTTGGTGCTTCTCAGATAGCGTTGGCGCACCCCAATCCTCCCTGACTCCTCTTACCCGTCTCTGAGGAGATATATCGGCTTTCGTCGAGCCAATAACTCTTCCCGAGAACCTTCCACCACCCCTTGCTTCGTCCAGCAAGGCGTCAAGGTTTCTCGACGATTGAGTCAGGTCTGGTGGTCCAGTCCTGAGTTCTATTGAGTGCGACCCACCTCCCGCGGTGAGCCCACCCCTTCGGTCCTCAGTTCTCTCATGAGTCTCTTTTGACTTCATTGTGCCGTTTTCCGTTAATTGTTCTAGTTCCGCTTTCTGTGCGTTATGTTTTCGAATAGAGTCTCGCATATCCTTACGGGACTCTAGCTGTCGGAGTGACTCAGACGTTTGTGACCGACCGAGTGTCGGTTCGGAGGCCAGAAGGGCCCTCCGGTTTCTGATGGGGTCCGTCCATCTCTCGCGATTTTTATGATCTACAGGGTCTCCCATTTGCCCAAAACGAGAAACTGTAGGCATTCCAGCCCCTCGTTTCGAGTTATTAGGTTCACCCTCTTCACGTCTGAGAGTAACTCCATAACGCCTTTCTAGTGATTGAATTTCTTGGTCCAGCTGGCCGGAATTTTCCCTAACAAACAAAGCTTGGCTAGAACACGGTATTTCTGTGGAAACCGCTGTTTCCATTTCTGAAAATGACAAGGTTTTCTCGCGCATATCAAACGAGGCCACGCTCCCCGGACTGAGACTCTGGCGACTTCCGCCCACGGATTGAGAAATAGGGAAATTCCTCGGGGAGTTATTAAAACTCACATTTTGTCTCGAAAGTTGTGACGACTCTTCCAGGCAAGAAGTCGACACAGATGTTCGAACTGAAGTTCTCCCAGCGAACGGCTCGACGTTCTGCGTGGGATTTGAACCGCTCTTACAGGCTGCGTTCTGGATTTTCTGGGAAGTAAGAAAAAAAATTCCCTCTGACAGGTGGGGTGTGGTATCGTTTGACATGTTTTCTTTTTGCGACAATGCCTGACTACGTGTGAGTGGCATTGTTACCTAACAACAAAGGGACTTAGACTGGGATTGTCTAAGAGGGAGGATTCACGGTTACCTAACTGAATCTAATCGTGTTTGCCTAATGAGTGTCGAATACTGTAATCCGACACTCCACCGGTCTCTTTACGTGCCTTTTTGAGCCAACGAATACGGTAATCCGTTGGACTCCACAGGGCTTCCTAACTGTTTTTATTATAGGGAAAATGGATCTAGTCGATGGCTGCACTCCCAGGACAAGGGAGCGGCCGCAGGAAAGGTAAACGATTTGCGCAAGCTAACCCCCACGGGACCCACGGAAAGTGAGCTCGACAACAGACTAGCTGAAGTCTAATGATGGCTTGACAGGTTAGGACTTATTCACTAACGAGCTGGCTTCGTAAAAATCCGTACGTGGATTTGCCCAGGGGACAAGTCCCCCTTTACAACTCAAGTGTGTGCCTATTTATCAATACCTGACCTCTCTTCTCGACTGAGGATTTTTGGTTTAAACGCGAAATCGAAGCGAAGATAAATCCAGCTGACTGTGAAAAAAATCCACGGGAATGGTCTTGAATCGGCCCACAGCCTGGCATCCACTTCACACTCTTACAGTGCCTTCCGAACCACACTGGTCGGGTAACCCGTTCGTCCGGTCTTATAGGAGCTCTTTTCCAACTGCAGTGCCTCCGAAGGTAGGATGGACAGCTGACCTCTTCGTGCTTCTGTGCGTCTCTCCGAGAGATCACACTCCTGAAAATGCCGCCCGAAAATTTATCTACTTCCTAAGTTCGATTTTAATTTGTCGCAGCGCGCAAGACAACTAGGATACCCGCCTAGTGTCCCTAAACCCCAGGTTTGAAGCTATACAAATTTCGAAACACTTTCACTTTGTAAACCGATAGCTCCTATCGGATTTCCACTCCTTCGAAACCCCAGGTTTCTTCGGAATCGACGAATCAACAAGCTTTCTCAAAGCCTTGTTGAAACGAAGCCAAATGTTCTTCTCGTAGATCGGAATGCTCCGATGCTTCGTTGCACGCACTATTTCACTGATTACCGAGTCCCCAATGACCTAGCAATAAGTAGCCCAAACGAAACTGCTTTTCTCGTAGATTCGATAGCAAAACTAATCGAAATCCAACTGTATGGATTTCCCTAACTTTACTTGTCTCCCTGAGACCGGCGTTCCAAAAGCTAAAACTATCTGAACACTTCGCGAATGCAGTCGGCTATACCAAGGGTATCTTACCCGGAAAGACGTGGCTTTCCCAAGCAAGCTTTCTGACTCTCTCGAATTAATGCAAATGGCTATTTATATTTTCCGTTTTTTCTGACGTCATATGTTGTTTATTTCGCATTGCACCATATTGCGCAATGTTGTGTCGAGGATGCGGTGTGGTGAAATTAGAAAATTCCGAACATCTTTGTTCTGGATTTGCCACGGCCAGTCATGAGTTCGGCACCGTCCTCGCAGAGTGATAATTCTCCATAATATCTGATTATGGGAATTATTTAATAGGCTGAATATTTTTAGAAAGTTAACACCAGAAGAATCTAATTCCCTGAATCCCTATTCTGACTTAAAACTAAAGAAAATTTAACATTTAAAAGATTTATGAAATTCTGACAAAAGTGAAATACTAATTTTTCGGCAATTCTAAATTCCTAAAAGATAGATAATTCTGACCGATGACTCTAGCGGAGGCACCACGATGACTACTGCACGGCCACCCGGTAGTCCCTGCGCTCCCTAAACCCTATACGACACTTTTGCACAATTCGTGAATTTTCCCGAAGTTATCAAGGACTTTTAACCACGTGTTCCCGTAGCCGGAAGGGAAGGCTTCGTTTTTAGCCTCGTTTACTGAGTGCAATAATTTTCCCCACGTAGGGTCAACCACAGTAAACGGTGGGCCTCCACCGAGCATACATTGAGTGGTAGCTTAATGTAATCCTCAGCAGGGTCAGTAGTATGTGTTTCTTCTTGGTGCAGTTTAGATCTGAAAAGATCTGATCTTCCATCTATATTTGTGGTTAAACGAATTCTCTTTTGAAGGGATTTGGTTTTTTTTTTTTTGGTTAGCAATCCCTTCAAAAGAATCGTGGCGCTTATTTAGCGAAATACTGGCTGTAGATCGTAGTATGGCAATTGAACAGCTTTCCTATCTTCTTATATTTGGGAATCTGCTTGCTGAAATATTTCTTCTCTCCAATATCCTGGTTTGCTCCGGAATAACTTTCTCTTGGCTAGGACTGTTATACGAATTCTTTTGTTTTTGGTTCTTAAAAGAACAGATAAAGTTCGTTATTGAATAACGAAAGACGAATTCTTTCAATAAATCAAAGCTAGCCTGCACTTGCTCAAAGCCTAGCTCGAATACAAAATGGAATTATTGAATACTTTAGTTAAAATGGCAGCGGGGTGCCTGATGCCTGAAGATCGAGTGCGTACTGAACAATACGAATCGCGAATCTCGAATGAGTGCCTTGAACGCTCTGGCAGCGCTTTATTTATAGACGACAAGCCCGCGCGCCGGGCGCGATTGGCTGAGGCGGACTGACCAATGAGCGCGCAGGCGGAGAACAAAACTCGGCCGCAGTTCCGATCGAGAGCGCAAAGAGGTCGGACGCTCCGAAGAATGCTCCTCGGAAAACAATTATTTTTGGCGAAACTAATTGAAAATAAATGTTCAATTGTTGCCAGATGATAACAGTTGAGCAATAACCGTCTTTTTCGACCAAAATCAGACTCCGTTAGCGTCCTCCTCCTGGTTTTTCCTCAATCCTTGTTGTCGATTGGCTCATTCCAAAAGTACTAAGCCGGCTGGCCGGTGCTCGACTATAAATATTGTTATCTTTTGCCAGAAATACTAATTCAGAAGTAGTCTCTCGAAAGAGAACTACCTACCTGAGAGCTTTGTGTGTTTAAGTGCAGTGTATATGCCTTTCCTACCGGCGAGACGATAGCGGTCACTGAGGCTTAATTACCCGCTTGGGTGCGGCCGACCTTTTGTTGTAGGTAAGCCAGACTTTTAGTTTCATTGTGGCTTATATGCCGAATTTATTCATTTGCTGAGTTGTTCATAATATTCGACGAAAGGATTGTACTTGCTTCAACGTTTTCTTCGATTTAACCTCATGGAGGAGAGGTTATCTGAGGTGAAAGCGGGTGGTCCCCCAGCGATTCGGGATTTTCTTATGGAAATCCTGAAGTACCTGGGCACGACACCCTCCGAAGTATTTTCTAGCACAGAAAATGCGACTCTTCCAGAAAGGAAGAGGAAAAAAGCCCGAGGTCAGGTAATTCAGCCGAATGCCGGGCCGGGTAATCAACATCAACTTGCGACGACGAATGTAGACGACGGTAAAACTTTCTCTGCCATCCCTGAGGAATTCGACATGTACGAAGACGATGCCTCCGACCAGAAAAGCATCGTCAACGACATGGATACAGGAAGCCACGAACGTGAGGCCGAGGAGGAAACTCCCACTCATGTTCTTTCTCAACACGCGAAACTCTTGCCACCACCCCCGATTTTACAAAACCTGCTCGATAAGACCAATAGGCAACAGCAGAGTTTGCCCGGATCGAGCCAATTGGACTCGATTCCGACTCAAGGCGAGGAACAACAACCCCAAGTTCCTAAAGCCGAACGCGCCACCATTCTCCCTATTACTATTCGTAAGAAGGAAATATGGGTGAAACTTAACAACGAGCTGATGAAAAAATCTCTGAATTTTTCAAAAGCGAAATATGTGGCAGATGGTATTAAAATCCATCCTACCACCATTGAGGATTATCGGAAAATTTCCAAGTTGCTGGTGGAGGAAGATATTCCCCACCATACATACTCCTTCCCTGAGGACAAACCCCTCAGAGTAGTGCTCAGAGGTGTCCCCGAATTTATAAAATCGGAGGACGTGAAAGACGACCTGACCAATCAGGGTTTCCACCCTGAATCAGTCACTCGTATGCATGAGACCAACAAAAAACCCATGCCGTTAGTTTTGGTACTTGTACCTAAAACCGAGAAACATATCTACCAGATCACAGGGGTACTGAATCTGGTAGTAAAAACCGAGCCTCAGAGACCGAGAGCAACTATAGGCCAATGCCATAGATGCCAGAAGTTTGGCCACTCGCAAAGGAATTGCCATGCAATTCCTGTGTGCGTTAAATGCGCGGGAAAACATCTCACTCCCGATTGCAAAGTCCCAAAAACCCAGACAGCGAAGTGTGCGAACTGTGGGGACGCACACACGTCAAGCTACCGAGGCTGCCCTCACTACCCAAAACTGAGAAGTGCTCCTGACACTTCCGGTGCGGGTAGGGGCCCCCCTCGGTTAACCACCCAAGCCAGACCAGCAGGCGCGGCTAACGTCCGACCCGGCCTATCCTATGCAGGCACACTTAACGCGAGCCCAAAAAACAAGTCCCCCCTAGGGTCCTTGGCAGCAGCTCTGTTATCTCTAACAGAGCTACTTAAACAAAACCCTCTCCTAGAAGGTCTGATTTCCTTAAACACCAACGCGACCTCGGCTCTAGTTAATGTATAGACAAATTCAAAGACTGCCAACCTCACTGAAGATTATTTTCTGGAATTGCGACGGTTTCTTAAATAAGAAACAGGAGTTTGAAACGTTTCTTGTGGAAGGAAACTACGATGTAGCCCTTCTTCAGGAAACCCACTTAAACAACGAGCCGTTAACTGTAGCCAACTACAGGATTTACAGAATAGACCGTCTTGGGAGACGAGGTGGCGGAGTAGCCATAATGGTGAAACGATCGCTGAAATCCTCCCAATTCGGAATTAGTGAGGACGACACCCATGGCACAGAGGTCGTGGGAGCACACGTTGAGACGAGCAGGGGATTATTCAGAATAATTTCTGCCTATAATCCCCCGAACATCTTGCTACAGGAAGACATCCTGAACGTGCTGCTCATGGAGTCAGACCTTCCTACGATCGTCGCGGGAGACCTAAACGCGAAACACTTGCAATGGAGCTCATCCAGAGCCAACCCCAGCGGAACGAGACTATGGCGACATTGCGAAGCAAATGACTAACAAATCGTTGCACCAGCTGAACCCACACACTACTGTGCAGTGGGTGCACCAACCGTCCTGGACATAGCGTTAATTAGAAACGTCCCATGGAATTGGGACGTTTCGAACCTAACAGAGTTATCATCAGATCACAACCCAGTAGTACTGATGCTGGGTGAGGATCCGATACCCCAGGACGGCTCCCTGAAGAGGACGACGGACTGGGACGCGTTTCAGGAAATTCTGACAGGACACAATGGTATCCCCACCAGAATAGGAAATCCGGCTGAGTTAGACGAAGCAGTGGCACATTTTGAGCGCATCCTGAAAACCGCACACGACGCAGCATCCACCTTGGAACAGGGACCTGTGAGGTTCTATAACGAATTCCCTAATAGGATTAAAAACCTTATTAGGAAACGAAACCGTCTTCGACGTGTATACCAAAGGACCCTGTTCCCAGGTGATAAAATCAGAGCCAGCCATAAGGCAAATCAAGTTAAACGTGAGATAAACGATTATCGAAATGAAAAGTGGGCCGAAACCCGCGAAGGACTGGAACCCGGAAACATTGAGCTTTGGCGAATTGTTAAAGGGCGAAAGAACAAGAGGGTGGCACTCCCACCTATTCACGGTGCGCGTGGAATGTGCTACTCGATCGACGACAAAGCGACGGCCTTCGCGGATACCATGGAGCGCCAGTTTGAGCTAAATGAGGATAGGAGAGACGACGATGACCGAGACGCCCTGTTAGAAGACAGGGCCAGAGCTCTGCTTGACGAGATAGACGAAGATGACATTCGTCCTGCCACTGAGGAGGAACTCAGAGCGCACATTAGATGTCTCAACGTGAGAAAGGCACCCGGGGCTGATGCAATATCTAACAAGATATTGAAGAAGCTCCCGGAATGTCAAGTTCTCGCGTTGTTGAACATTATCAACACCTCACTGCGATTGAGGCATTTTCCAAAGAGGTGGAAACATGCCATCGTAGTCATGATTCGAAAGCAGGGTCAAAATCCGACATTTTCCCAAAACTATAGACCAATCAGTCTACTTAGCTCAGCTGGCAAGCTCGCCACAAATATCGTCCTGGAAAGGATGACGGAAGACATCGAAGACAGGAACATCCTACCCAACGAACAGTTCGGGTTCAGGAGAAACCATTCCACTGAGTTGCAAGCACTGAGGTTGGTAGAGAAGGCCATCTCAGAGCTCAACAGGAGCAAGTGTGCACACCTGCTGCTCTTAGATGTATCAAAGGCCTTTGACCGTGTCTGGCACGAAGGCCTTATATACAAAATGGACCATCTGGGATTCCCCAGAGGTCTGGTGAAGTGGATAGGTTCCTTCCTGGCGGATAGAACTTTCCAGGTGCGAGTCGAAGGATCTCTCTCAGAAACGAGAGAAATCCAAGCAGGCGTCCCCCAAGGGGCCGTGATCTCCCCCACTCTGTACTCAGTGTACACGAGTGACATACCCCGAACGGAACATGTCAGAATTTCCCTGTACGCCGACGACACAGCCCTACTAGCAAGCTCCATGAATCACCGAAAAGGGGTTGTCTATCTGCAAAATGCAGTAAACAACCTCGAAATGTGGCTCCTCGACTGGAAAATTCGGGTAAACCCGGATAAAACCCAGTTGATAGCCCTAGGGAGGAAAAAACCCCCCAACGATTTGGTAACGATCTCTGGAAGAGAGATAGAATAGAGGAGTACCTAGGTCTAGTAATGGATCGCAGGCTTACCTGGGGCCCCCATGTCAACGAGATCAAAAGGAAACTGGCTTCTAGGATGAACGTACTCTACCCGCTCCTAAACAGGAGGAAGTAAACTCAACCTAAAGAACAAAGTTCTCCTCTATAACATCATGGTCAAACCCGTCATAATGTACGCCTCAGCAGCGTGGGGGCATTTAGCCCCCACAAACCTGAATATTCTGGAGCGGGTCCAGAATAAATATCTCAGGATGATAGTGAACGCACCCTGGTACGTTCGAAACGCCCAAATCAGGAACGACCTGAAGATCCCTACCATCAAGGAAAACATCCAGAGTTGGAACGCGAAGGTCCTAGAGGCCGCCGAATCGCACGACAACCCCCTCATACGAGCCGTGGTAGATTACCCGGCAGACGCCCCCACCAAGTTCAAACGTCCCAGAATGTCCCTGTAGACCAAAGAGTCGAACAAAAACCCCGATAACATCGAATCTCAAGGAGATTCTAGCTCACACCCAGCGAAAAAGGGGTGAATCCCTGTGAGTGACACCTTAACCCTAAGGCATGTCTTACCCCCCAATTACCCCTGAGTTCACATCAGCCCAAGTTGGCACGAGTCATAAGAGTCAGAGGCTTAAGCGCCTAATCTCGAACATAGTTACCATGACCCACAACAGAAATACTATAGTTTTTGAAAATACTCACCGGAGTATATCTGGAGGCGAGAGCTCTAATAGGCTCCGCCTACCGGTGTTTCTGCGATACCATTGGCCGACTCAAATGTTCGGCAATGGTATAAATAATAAATGGCTGTTTTAGGCAGTCATCCAGGAGTCGCCCGAGGGCTCGGACAGTTTCCAGGGGTGAAGCCCTCACTTCTGGATGGCTCAGTAGAGTTAAGTGCCCGTGTAAATGGTATTTCTGGCTTTTTAGGTATCTACGGCCTGGCATGCGAATTAATGGAACCTCGTTGGTTGGCAACACCAACTAATCCAAAAAGAATTCGTATGTCAGACACGTTCTTGCTGGTTTTCCAAAAAAATGAAGAGTTTTGAAGTTGCTGAGACTAGCGACGATGCTGTACTTTGGACAGGTGGTACTGAGCTAGCCGCAAGAGGTGAAACATCCTGTTTCATACTACCCGAGTGCACGCATTTGTTGTTAATATCAATATTTATACTCCGGCCTGAACCGATTCCGCTGTCTGATTGGTCGATTCGGCGTTTCTGGGCGAGGCTACGTCTACATATAAAATGAAACGTCGGAAAAGTTGCTACAGAGACCTCCGAACGTTTCACCTCCTAACATCTCCCGCGTATTGGAGATCTTCACGGATAATAGCGCACTTACATACTAATGCCTCCTATTATACTTTTGAACTTGTTCCACACAAAATAATGCCTTAGATTCACGAGAATCTTATACAGTACGATTGTAGAAACACTAATATGAATATCTGTAATTTCCAAAATTAGCAGACTATTCGTTGTACAATAAAATCAAAATTATAAAAACAGGTCGGGATGGCTTAGACGGAACTAGATCTGGCAAGCGGACTAGCGTGTCGAACCTACAGGGTGATCCAGAGGCGAATGCCAGCGTCTCTTAGGAATCATAATTTTCTCAATAATTTAGGATTCTGAAGGAATCTTACTAAAGTTTCAACGCCCGAAGCGTTACTTTATTAAACTTCAGATCTCTCTAAAGTTATGAAGTCCAAAAGGTTATGCTAATATTTTAACTGACTTATTCTAAAATCGCTATGGCTACTGTAATCTTTACCAAAATCAAAATTGGTCTCCACTTTTTACGAGGGGAGAAATAAACAACTCTGGTACCAATATCAATACTGGATGTTCAGCCACCACTGAACTAAAGCCAGTGTTATAAAATGTCAAAACCTAACTGTAGCGATATCGGATGGATTGGTCAATCCAATCGATATGGCTTAAATGTACCAAATTTAGAATTTAAAATTACCTACACAACGGTACCAAGATCATCTGAATCAACCCAAGGGCGACGAAGTTATAACCACTTAAAGTACGATTCGAGCTCGTGCGATAAGGGTCATAATCCCGTATCACTCCTTTCCAAACAGAATTTTGATATGAGACTTGTTCAGTGCGGTGTATAACATAAACTAAACGTTTCTTGTTGAGAAACCAGTAGCGTTTTGGTTTCCGTAGCGAGGGGACGTGTCGTGGATCAGTTCTCTACGGCGAAAAAGCAAACAGTGGCTTCTTGGTTTCGCAAAAATTGCAAATCAGTGTTTGTGTGTTATAGTGAGACGAGGGTGAGTAAAAGCCTGGTTAGAATACTTTTGAAAATGTTGTTTATGGATTGTTCATGATGATCGTAGTAAATGCGAAGTAAATGATGAGGGACTCTCGCACAGTCATCCGGATGGGACCCGGTCGCGAGCCCGAACCTCGGCCCTCAGGGTCGAAGGATGAACCTAATAAAGTCGAGCAGGCTCCTGCAAAAAAGACTTCTATACCCCCGATAACAGTTCGACAAAAAGAGTGTTGGACTATCGTAAACAGAAAATGCGGCGAAAAGAAGATAAAATTCACTGAAGCGACCAACACCCAGGATGGAATAAGGGTCCAGCCTGAGACAGTGGAAGACTATCGTCGACTGACACACCTGTTGGTCGAGGATAAGATTCCATACCACACTTATTCGTTCCCAGAGGATAAACCACTCAGGGTTATCCTCAGAGGTGTACCCGAGTTCCTTGCGCCCAAGGATATCGCGAATGACCTGCTGGCCAAGGGGTTTAACCCGACGAGCGTGGCCAGATTACGCAAACGAGATGGAAAATCAATGCCTCTTGTCTTGGTACTTGTACCAAAGACAGAGAGGGGTATTTACCAGATAGAAGACGTCTTAAACGTCAGATGTTCGGCTGAGTCACAAAGGACAAGAGGCACTGCTGGACAATGCCATAAGAGCCAACGGTTTGGACATGCCCAAAGGAATTGCATGGCAATTCCAGCATGCGTTAAGTGAGCAGGAAAGCACCTGTCTCGAGACTGTGCGTTACCTCGCACAGACAAGGCGACATGCTCGAATTGCAGAGGTCCTCACACGGCCAACTATAGGGGATGTCCCAACTTCCCCAAACCCAAAAGTGGAAACACTGGAGGGACGGGAAGGGGGGCACCCTCTAGCTCCAAAGGAGCAGCAGAAACACAACGGAGTGCGACCACTGCCAAATCTGGGGTTGTCCGTGAGGGGACTTCCTATGCAAAGATTTTGGGCAGTCCGAACAAGCCAGCAGGTCATGGCAAGCCACCGGCAGACATCTTCGCCGCTCTCGAACAGATGAAGATGCTGTTTACTCAGTTCCCTATGCTCCAGAACATGTTTGAGCCTAGTTCCGCTGTGATCCCGTCCACCAATTAATAGCTGACCAGAATAAGGCCCAGTTCCTTGAAGATTGTTTTCTGGAACTGTGATGGTTTCAGAGACACAAAGTTGGACTTGGAGGAGTTCATCGTGCATCATAACGTTGACCTGATGCTCCTTCAGAAAACCCACCTTGACAACGAAGCTATCACAGTTCCAAACTACAGAGTTTTTAGAAAGGATCGTATTGGGAGACGGGGAGGAGGAGTTACCATTCTGGCCAAACGATCCCTCCAAGTCTCTCAATGCGGCATTGATGATGAACGGAGTCACGGCACTGAGATGGTGGGTATCGAGATCGAGACAAGTAGAGGTACTCTAAGAGTAATCTCAGCTTACAACCCTCCCACAAACGTGCTACAACCTGATACCTTGGATTCTGTGCTGATGGAAAACAACGTGCCGAAAATAGTCGCTGGGGATTTAAATGCTAAACACGTTTCATGGAGCCGAGTGTCCAACCGTAATGGTAGGACGCTCTGGGCACATATGGACCGACATGATTATCATGTGGTCGTCCCCACTGAGCCCACGTACTATGGTCATTATTGGCCCGATGTGCTTGATATTGCTGTTACCAGGAACGTCCCTTGGACTTGGGAGATGTATCCACTGTCTGAGCTAAGTTCCGATCATAACCCAGTCATTTTATGACGAACTGGGAGAGTTTCACGGAGATTCTTCAGGAGGCAAACACTGTCCCTGAGGTACTTCAGACCTCAGCCGAGTTGGACGAAGCTGTGGTAACATTCGAAAGGACTGTGAAGGACGCAATTGAGGCCGCTACGACCAGTGAGCAGGGCCCTCTGAAATCGTACAATGAGTTTCCTCCAAGGATTAAAAACCTCATTAGGGAGCGCAATCGCCTCCGGTGTGTTCATCAGAGGACCTTGTTCCCTGGAGACAAGGTAAGAGCCAGCCATAAGGCTACAGAAGTCAAATACGCGATTCTCGATTACAGAAACGAGAGGTGGAACGACACCCTTTCTGCTCTAGAGCCTGGACACAACGAGCTTTGGCGAGTTGTGAAAAGTCAAAGGAGCAGGGAGAGAACGCTACCTCCCCTTCACGGTCCCAACGGCATGTGCTACTCTTCGGCTGACAAAGCGAGAGCCTTTGCAGACACGATGGAGTGTCAGTTTGTCCTCAACACCAACGCAGAGGACGATGATGACAGGGATGAGTTTGTGGAGACCAGGGTCGAGCGTCTGCTCCGGGATGATGATGACGATGAGATCCGTCCGACTACTGAGGAGGAGCTTAAGGCACATATACGCGCGCTGAAAATAAAGAAAGCCATGGGAGCCGAATCTCTCAGCAACACCGTGCTGAAGAAACTCCCGGCGAGTCAAATCACTTCACTAACACACCTAGTGAACAACTCACTGCGCCTTAAGCACTTCCCCAGTAGGTGGAAGCACGCTCTGATTGTCATGATCCCGAAGCTCGGGCAAGACCACAGGTTTCCACAAAATTATCGACCTATCAGCCTCCTCTGTTCGGTGGGGAAACTTACTGACCGAGTCGTGCTGGAGAGGATCAACAATGAGTTCATTAACCGGAACATTCTGCCAAATGAACAATTTGGCTTTCGGACAGGTCATTCCACAGAGCTACAGGCCTTGCGGATGGTTGAGGAGACCATTTGTGAGCTGAACAAAAAGCTACAAGTTTTTTTATTGCTGTTGGACGTAGCGAAGGCCTTCGACCGAGTATGACACGAAGGCCTTCTCTACAAGATGGGTCTCCTCAGCTTTCCTCGAAGCCTTGTGCGCTATATCAGCTCTTTTTTAAAAGGCAGAACGTTCCAAGTCAAGGCTGAAAATGTTCTCTTGGACACGAGAGACATTCAAGCTGGAGTTCCACAGGGAGCAGTATTGTCTCCCTTACTTTATAGTATTTATACTAGTGACATTCCAAGAACAAATCACGTGAAGGTCTCCCTGTACGCCGATGACACCGCCTTACTCGCCAGTTCAGCGGATCGCGAGCTCGGGATGTCATATTAGCAGACTGCAGTAGACAGCCTCGAGCAGTGGTTCCTGGACTGGAAGATCCGAGTCAATCCCACAAAAACGCAGCTAATTTCCATGGGGAGGAGGAGGGAGCTTCCTCGTACAGTGCTTACGATCTCAGGAAGGGGGATCGGATGGAAACCGCAGGTCAAGTACCTCGGACTTACAATTGACAGAGGTCTCACTTGGAGGCACCACATTGATGAGTTGAGAGGCGAGTTGTACTCCAGACTTGGCACTCTATACCCGTTCCTCAACAGGAGGAGCAAGCTAAGTCTGAGGAACAAGGTGCTCCTCTATAACTCGATGATCAGGTCGGTCTTGCTATATGCTTCAGCCGCTTGGGGCCATGCCGCCCCCACCCATATCCGATCTCTGGAACGGGTCTAGAGAAAAGTTCTGCGGATGATCACAAACTCTCCATGGTTCGTGCGTAACGTGCGAATCCTCGAAGACTTAGGGCTGCCTTCCATACAGCAGAGTATCCAAGAGAGAAATCAAAAGGTGTTTGACAGCGCCGAGGCGCACGAAAACCCTCTCATCAGGGAAGCTGTAGATTACTCTATAGACGACCCTACTCGTTTCAAACGGCCACGTTTGTAACGAAGTTACTAAATTCCCCAGTTTTGTAAGACAAGCAGAAGCAACAATTATTTGGTAATTCTATCTCCGTTATTAGTATTCATAAAAATGTCATTCATTTTCGAGTAAAATCCGTGAATTATCCTTGTGTAAATAGAAACACCAGTATATACGCGCTTCAGTTATGTAAGTCACATCCCTGAGGCTCACTGAGCGTGCGAAATCAGCCCCCTCCGCCTCGATTCGAATCTCCACGACTACCAGAACGGAATTCACAGCGACAGACTTCAGTCGTTCCGTTGAGAGCAGTCTGATCGCCACGCCGTGCAGAGCCAGTCCAGCCGCCTACGTCACAGAGTAAGTAGAAACTATTCTTAGTTCCAAAACCGTTTCGCGCAAGTCTGAAAGGGGCCGATGGAAGGGATGGCTAGGTGAGCTCTAGACAGAAGTCGACTGGAGAATTCAGTAGTGAAGCCATCGCGACTGAAGACACCACGCCGATTCCGAGAGGTGAGTGACCAGAAGCCAACAAGTCGAGCAGAGTGCCGCCGAAGGAACATATTGGTGAGCTAAGAAGGGTGAGCAGTTCTCAGAGTACAGGGTGAGCCACTGTTAATGAATGCAGTGTGCCTGTAACATCTTTCATTGATAGTCGCAAACCAGATTCACCCATACCGAGTGAGCCACTGTCAGTGGATGCAATGTGCCTGTAACATCTTCTACTGATAGTCGCAAACTAGATTCTCTATACCGGGTGAGCTACTGTCAATGGATGCAATGTGCCTGTAACATCTTCCATTGATAGTCGCAAGCTAGATTCCCCATACCGAGTGAGCCCCTGTCAGTGGAAGCAATGTGCCTGTAACATCTTCGACTGATAGTCGAAGGCTACATTTTTTATACAGGGTGAGCCACTGTCACTGAAAGCAATGTGCCTGTAACATCTTTTGCTGGCAGTCGCAAGCTGAAAGTCATACAGGGTGGGGTCTCTGATTATAGAGGTATCAGACTCCGTCATCCGTGCCTAAACCGTGAATAGCTTGAACTGTGAATTGCAAGCCCCATTGTAGAACTTTGACGTTGAACTTAGAGCTTTTTGCCTGTTGTAACCTGCACATCGCTTGCTGTCACCCCCGTTGATCCGTTGCCTTCCGCTTATTCCGCCATTAATCGCTCATTTTATTTTCCCGTTGTTGCTTCCGCTTTAGTATTTAGAATAGGTGATATTTTGTTTGATGAGTGTATATTCCCCATAACCGTTTCCCCTTAGGTAATAATAATAATAAACGCATGGTATTCTCATTAGTGTTTCATTATATTCATATTGATTATTTCTTTCTCCTCCCAATTAATAAGTGCTTTGCGAATATTCCAACTAAGAGCAGCAGGTACCCAGGAATCGAACCCAGGAACGGCAAGTAAAGTCTGCCTTACTGGCCACAGAGGTTTTGGTCAATACCGTAGTGACTCCTAGAGTATTATTTTCTCCACTGAGGCTGCCCGGAGCAAGTGGCCATTCCCACTATAAACAGAGATGGCGCCCGGGAAAATCCGTAACCTGGACTCGTGTGCCAAAGTAATCCGTAAAGCACAAAGAGCTTTACAAATTTGGCGCCTGAGCAGGGACTTTTTTTTATGGTTTACCGAGACCGCCGAATACCGAAATCCGAGTAAAAACCGATTTGGAGGAGAAGTAATCAATTTGTTGAGATAGACCGTTGAAACCGCTTGAAAACGCTTCCGGAGGTAGAATAACACCGAAATATACAAAAGCCACCAACCTGTCATTTTTGACAGATTATCCACTTTGGCCAGAAACGAGTAATCCTACTCTGCGACACCTCGTTTGATAGGTTTTCGAGTGCACAGAAGCGATTTCCACCACCCGTTCACCGATCGGAAGCACCATTGTCGAGATACGAGCCGACAGCAGGGAAGTAAGTGCCTGACCGTGAAGCTAGCAAGACGTGAGTTCTCCAGAAACCAAGAAGAAATGTCTGACGAGGAATCCAATACACCAGAACCTACGGTTGTAAACCAGAATCCACCGGCGGGAGTAAGCGGACCACCAGACACCCGAGTCGGGTGGATATACCTGCTGAGGAAGGATGAGCTCGACGCCGAGTTGACCAATTTCCGTCTGGAGACTACTGGTACCGTGGACGACAAGCGTCGACGCCTGTCCAAGTTTATACGAGAGGGCCGAGCTTCGCCTATTCCGACCACCATGATGCCGTTTATTTACCCAACCACGTCTGGAGGAACGACCGTGACTGCCGCACCACCGACCGTCACCGTGACAAGTACAGGTGGACAGACCATCCCGAACCTACTCCATGGAACGTTGGTAGGCATCCAGTCTGTCCAGCCCCAGCCAGTAACATCGCTCAGTCCCATGCTGCCGCCTTTGAGGACTGAGGACTGGAGAACATCCTTCGATGGAACTCAAGACCCTGCCACCTTCTTGGAAAGGCTAGAAGAGATCCGGGAGTCCCAAGGCATTTCTCCAGACCGCCTCCTGAAATCTATGCCTGAACTGCTGCAAGGCATGCCCGCCTTATGGTTCAGAAACAACAAGACCCACTGGGCTGACTGGCCAGCTTTCTGTACTGCTTTCCAGAGGTTTTTCTTTCCCGTGAATTACCTGATCGACCTGGAGGTAGCCATCAGCAGGAGGGTACACCATCTGCAAGAAATTACAGCAGCCTACATCACCGACCTGCAGACTCTAATTCGCCGGCATGGAGGAATAACGCTAGCACAGGAGCTGAACTGGCTCTACCGAAACCTCCATCCAGAGTTTCGACGACAGATCCGCAGGACTGATTTCACGGATGTCCAAGAATTCGTGGGAGTCACCAGGGAATACGAGCTGCTTCGTTCAGAGATTGAGCAAGCCAACCGAACAGCACCGACCCCTTGCACCAGGCCGCATCAAGAAACTCCAATGAGACCTGTTCAGCAGCCCGTTGCATACCAACCGCCCCCCAGATCCGCCACCGAAGGGCCTAGAAGCCAAAACAGTGGTCGTGGCACGTACCAAAACAACCCCACTATACCCGCCGCTATCCTTTCCGAAAGGAGAGTTCAAGAATGTTGGCGATGTGGTCAGGCCGGACATTTCCGGAACCAGTGCCGAGCAGCCCCCAGGATCTTCTTCTCAAGATGCAAACGGGATGGAGTCATGTCCCGTGACTGTCCATGTGCTCGGTCGAAGAACTGATAGGGCGATGCAACAACATGAGGCCTGTGCAGCAAAGCCCTAGTGATGCCTCAAATACCACTCCCCTGACGAACAATGTCAACCGCCCTCCTGACGCCGTGTCCATCAGGACATTTCACCAGGAAGACCACCGCCCCCATATCCGAGTTAATGTTCCTGGAGGAACTGTTGACGCACTTATTGATACCGGAGCTGTGATCTCCTATGTGGGAGACAGGGTAGCCAGACAATGGGACTCGATGGGAGTACTGAAAGCTCCGACCGCAGCAAGTTCGGCCAGGCTGGCTAATGGAGAGACCGTCATAGTCCCAGGAACATACCAGGTGGAGATTGAACTCGACAACCACCGATTCAAAGAGACGTTTGGACACTTAGGTGGACTCTCCTCTGACATGGTTCTAGGAATGGATATCCTCCAGAAGAGACGGTTTAGCATGGATTTAGGAAGTGGACAGATTTCAGTGAATAACCGTCCAGTCGCAATGGAAACTCGGCCCGTCCCTTGTTCTCCCATTGGAGTCACTGAGACAAGGCCACCGCTGACACTTACCGATGAGGAAGAAGCCAGTTTACACGCTTTCCTGCAAGAAGAACTACCGTCGTTCGAGGAGATTCGAGGAGTAACGCCGTTGGTTGAACACAGGATCCGTCTTTAAAATCCTGAACCAATAAAACGGCGTTATCGACCGCAGAATCCACGAATGCAGGAAGTGATAAACATGGAGGTACATCGGATGTTGGACGAAGAAATCATAGAACCATCAGAGAGCCCATGGAGCTCGCCTGTAGTCATCGTCCGAAAGAAGAATGGGCAACCAAGGTTCTGTATCGACTTCCAGAAAGTCAACTCCGTCTCCGAAAAGGATGCCTATCCACTTCCCTTCATCAACGCCGCCTTGGATAAACTCCGAAGAGCCAGATACATCTCCAGTATCGATCTCCGCCAAGGCTACTGGCAAGTAGCGCTGTCAGAAGACAGCAAACCCATCACCGCATTCACAGTTCCGAGTTATGCCTTTTGGACTTCATGCCGCTCCTGCTACATTTCAACGCTTGATGGATCGAATCATTGGACCTGAGATGGACCCATATTGCTTCGCTTATCTGGATTATATAATTGTACTAGGAAGTACATTCGAAGAACACCTGGACAATTTACAAGAAGTCTTCCGCCGTCTCCGAGCTGCCAACATGCGAGTGAACCCTGAGAAGTGTCAGTTTGGAAGAAGGTCACTCAAATACCTGGGCCACGTGGTGACGTCCGAAGGAATCCGTACGGACCCAGAAAAAGTGGCCTCCATCGTGGAATTGACCGCCTCCACAACTGTCCGAAGTTTAAGGCGCTTTCTGGGAATGGCTTCGTGGTACCGAAGGTTTGTGCCGGCATTCTCCGAAGTAGCCGCACCACTTCACTGCCTACTCGAGAAACACCATCGCCGGCAATGGGGATCTGAGCAAGAAGAAGCTTTCCAAAAGCTTAAAAGAAGCCTGACAGAAGCACCCGTTCTTGCTTGCCCTGACTTCGACAAGCCGTTCACCCTACAAACCGACGCTTCCGACCAAGGCCTTGGAGCAGTATTAACCCAGAACGTTGATGGAGGCGAACACGTGATAGCATACGCCAGTAGGTCACTGACTTCCGCTGAACGAGCATACTCCGTGACAGAGAAAGAGTGCCTAGCCATAGTCTGGGGGATCAAAAAGCTACGACCATACCTAGAAGGATACCACTTCACCGTCCTCACGGATCACCAGTCACTTCGTTGGCTCAATTCTATCAAGAGCCCGGCTGGACGCCTTGCCCGATGGAGTATGTTTCTGCAGCAGTATGACTTCGACATCAGATACCGCCGAAGGGGCATGAATAAGGTCGCAGACGCCCTATCCCGAGAACCACGAGAGACTGAAGAGATAAATGTCGTAGGGCCGAGTACAGGATGTTCTTGGTACGAGAAAAAGAAGGAAGAGGTACAACGAAATCCAGAATCATTTCCGGATTACAGCATACGAGAGGATCGCCTGTACCGACACTTCTGGGACTCCAACGACTTCACGGAGCCAGAAGCAGCGGACCCATGGAAGTTGTGCGTCCCTAAGGCAACACAAGTACTCAAGGAAATGCACGATGCACCAACCGCTGGACACATGGGCATAGCCAAAACCATTGCAAGGATTGCAGGCCGTTACTATTGGCCCGGCATGTTCCGTGACATCGCCAAATACGTCCGTAGCTGTGACTCCTGTCAACGGTTCAAATCATCACAGATGAAGCCAGCCGGCAAGATGCAGCCCTCGCCGAATCACCAGCCATGGGAGTGTGTCAGTACAGATTTGGTTGGCCCACTGCCCCGATCTTCGAAAGGGAATACTTTTCTGGTAGTTTTCCAGGATAGATTCACGAAGTGGGTCCAATGCCGGCCAATCCGTAAGGCCACCGCTAAAGCCGTCACCCAAGCATTATACGAAGAGATAGTCACCCGCTTCGGATGCCCGAAGATAGTCCTTACTGATAATGGGACCCAGTTTACTGGCCACCTATTTGAAGATATGCTGAATGAGCTGGGGATCAAACACCGTAAGACACCTCCGTATACCCCACAGGCTAATCCGGTAGAGAGAGCGAATAAGACGCTCAAGACAATGATCGCCCAGTTTTGCGACCAGGATCACCGGAAGTGGGATCTGCACCTTTCTGAGCTACTGTTTGCCATCAACACGGCCCGCCAGGACTCCACCGGATATTCACCCACATTCCTGAATTTTGGACGAGAGCTAGAAGTACCTAAAGCTGTTCACCATACTCCACCGCTACCAGAACAGGAAGATGAAGAACGATCCGGTCAAGTTGAGACTACCCTTCACACAGAGAGGTTGCAACGTTTGCAGGAGACGTTCGAGATGGTCCGAGTAAATCTCGCAAAAGCTTTCACCGTTCAGAGTCGACACTACAACCTGAGGCGAAGAGAATGGCGATGCCACATCGGGGACCAAGTATATCTTCGGCCAAGAAAGGTTTCGCCGCGAAACTCGCCCCAAAATATTCCGGTCCATATACCGTAATCCAAGTCTTGTCACCGGTAGTATATAACATCAAAGGTCGAAATGGCAAGCGGCTCTTACGCGTTCATGTCAAAGATCTACGCCCGGCTCATGCCTCCGATTGGGAACTTGCATAACGCTTATTTTCCCCTTGCAGCAATCCCAAATGTCCAAACGTTGCCCCGGTGAACCACCAATTCTGCTCCCGATGTGGGCTGAAAGGCGTCCTATCGCGCCACTGCCCGTGTGATGACCCACCATTAATACCGGCCCGACGAGGACACTCCCCCAGTAAACGTGATACTTGCCCACGTTGTCAATGTCCCCATCCACGAGACCACGTGACCTGCCCCGACTGTGGATGTCCGCAGCCTTTTGGCAGAAGACATCACCGAAGATAGAAGGTATCAATTTTTATGAAGTTCCGAAGAATGATGTTTTTTGTTTTTTTTTCCTCTCTCTTGATTTATTGTAACGGATGTACCTACCCCTAAAATATAGGGTTCGTCTATTTAGAGGGGTAGGCGCCTGGCCGGGATATATATGAATGTATATGTAGGCAATATATGTTTTTGTACTTAAATAGGGTTTGGTGAGTTTTGTCCCTGTTTGGGAGTTTTTTTTTCTTTCATTCACTTTATCTTCTTGGATTTTTGCGTTATATATATATGTTATATATATATATATATATATATATATATATATATATATATATATATAACATATATATATAACGCAAAAATCCAAGAAGATAAAGTGAATATATATATATATATATATATATATATATATATATATATATATATATATATATATATATATATATATATATATATATATATACATAGATATATTAAAAAAAATGTTTGTAAACCATTTTTTTCCCGAAGTGGGAAGGGTGACTCCCGCGAATTCTTGAAGGAACATATTGGTGAGCTAAGAAGGGTGAGCAGTTCTCAGAGTACAGGATGAGCCACTGTCAATGAATGCAATGTGCCTGTAACATCTTTCATTGATAGTCGCAAACCAGATTCCCCCATACCGAGTGAGCCACTGTCAGTGGATGCAATGTGCCTATAACATCTTCTACTGATAGTAGCAAACTAGATTCTCTATACCGGGTGAGCTACTGTCAATGGATGCAATGTGCCTGTAACATCTTCCATTGATAGTCGCAAGCTAGATTCTCCATACCGAGTGAGCCCCTGTCAGTGGAAGCAATGTGCCTGTAACATCTTCGACTGATAGTCGAAGGCTACATTTTTTATACAGGGTGAGCCACTGTCACTGAAAGCAATGTGCCTGAAACATCTTTTGCTGGCAGTCGCAAGCTGAAAGTCATACAGGGTGGGGTCTCTGAGTATAGAGGTATCAGACTCCGTCATCCGTGCCTAAACCGTGAATAGCTTGAACTGAGAATTGCAACCCCCAGTGTAGAACTTTGACGTTGAACTTAGAGCTTTTTGCCTGTTGTAACCTGCACATCGCTTGCTGTCACCCCCGTTGATCCGTTGCCTCCCGCTTATTCTGCCATTAATCGCTTATTTTATTTTCCCGTTGTTGCTTCCGCTTCAGTATTTAGAATAGGTGATATTTTGTTTGCTGAGTGTATATTCCCCATAACCGTTTCCCCTTAGGTAATAATAATAATATACTCATGGTATTCTCATTAGTGTTACATTATATTCACATTGATTATTTCTTTCTCCTCCCAATTAATAAGTGCTTTGCGAATATTCCAACTAAGAGCAGCAGGTACCCAGGAATCGAACCCAGGAACGGCAAGTAAAGTCTGCCTTACTGGCCACAGAGGTTTTGGTCAATACCATAGTGACCCCTGGAGTATTATTTTCTCCACTGAGGCTGCCCGGAGCAAGTGGCCATTCCCACTATAAACAGAGGTGGCACCCGGGAAAATCCGTAACCTGGACTCGTGTGCCAAAGTGATCCGTAATGCACAAAGAGCTTTACACGATTATCTGTGGCCTAGATCTACGCACCAGCTCAGCTAAAGCTGGGTGAAGACCATCTTCACCTAAAATTCGCCTATGAATGTTGGGCAAAAAGCGAGGGCGGCTTGGGTGTCTTGGACCCCTACTCCACCCAAAAACACAAACTTTTAGCGTCGCAAACACTCTTTCTGTCGAAAAAACACGATTAAAGGGTAAGGAGACAAGGTCTCATCCTGATAAAAGCGAAGAAGATCCAAAGTGTTGAGAAACCATCATCGGTTTCTCAACCCTAAGGTTACAAAAACCTGAAATACGGGTTCAATAACCAAACAAAATACAAAACTACCGCATTATCTTAAAAACTAGAATCTGTACATTGGCTTAAGTATAACTACGGCTTTCAGTGACTAATAGGAGTAGATCTCCTGTTCCTTCAGGTATCTCAACATGCATGCTCATATCACGAAAAATATCCCATCAAGATCATTCCTCGTAACAATACTCAATTTCGAATATTTTATTCGAAATTATTATTTTTGGCCTTTGCTCTGACCAGCCGTCCAGAGCAGTTGTATACAACCGTAGGCAAATTTTTAAAATTTTTATTCGTAAAGTGAACGTTTTCACTGTCAAAAGTGTTAAACACACAGTGTATCACTTCGTAGTGGCCAGTGTCTAGACCAGGTGAGCAGGAGAGTGGGTATATCTTGCGGGAATACTCTCAGCTCCTGGGAACCGGCGTCTAGACCCAGGCGAGAAGCCACGCCCACTTTGGCCATATTGACCAATCAGTGGAAGTATTGAGCAAACAATTCTCACATCGGTGAAGAAGAATGTTAAACTCTTCGGGGGGTGAGAAGGATCTCAAACCCCGGAATCAAAGACCGACAGGGTGGAAGCACACCACACACCACCCCTCAAAAGAACGTCTCCAACAGAGATATCGTGCAGGCACAAAAGCGCCCTGCCCCAAAAGCCACCAACATCGGCAGCCCGATTAAGGCCTCCAACGAGACGAAAACGAGAGAGAAAAAGGAAGACACCAATGAGTTCGTAAGTGACTACTAGAGGGAAGCCGGGAACTCTACCCCTGATAAAAAGCCAAAAATGAATACCACTGATGCCGAGAACTTCTTATCAACTCAGAAGTTTTTCAGTGGTATTCTCGACGCAAAGCTGCAGGCTAACTCAGGGGTTGGAAACCTCTCACTTTTTAAAGCCCCTAGGAGAAGATTAAGAGCAGAAATCTACGAAGTCACTTACGACAAAGACGGGAGAAGAGTGGTGATGAACCCGTCAGTCCCAAAAAAGCCAGCTCAGCCTGCCACAACCCCCGAGCTGGAAACAAACCCCCTCAATGATACTGCCACGAGCGAAGAGGGTAACCCGAAGGGAGAATTGTCACAAAAAAGTTTAACGAGAACTCTCTCGGACTACGCAATTCTCCCTTCATATGAAGATACACCCACCCCTCAGGCCACTGAGGAGGAATCGAAAGATCAGAGCGACCCCGCCAATATCAGCGTAGGCGCCAGCAGCACGGTGGATCAGTAGACTGAGCTGGTGAGAGCAGGCAAAAGTCTACTAGAGAAGATCGAGTCAATGAAAGATCACGAAAGGGCCACCAAAATGATCGAGGAAACAATCCAAGACGTGGCGACCGGCATGGACCTCGACCCTCCTCCAGCAGTGACAGCCACCCCTCCAAGGGGCCTCGCAATATTCTGCGCTGCCGTCAGGGAACAACAAATCCTTGACGAGCAGCTCAGGAAAGATGAGCAGCTCAGGAGAGATGAGGGAAAACAACGTATGGCTAAAGCGAGACTCCTCGAGAGGAGGAAGTCGGTCTCCCCCCCAAAAACCTCATCAACCCCGCAATCGCCTGGAGAGGCAACAGGAGGTGGAACCCCCCGATAATGGAAATAGTGGAGCAGAATAGGGAGGATTATCCAACGTACAGCCAGATTTTTGATCAAATCAAGACGTTGGATAATCACGTAAAGACTAAGGTAAACGAGAAGGTCTACCTATTCTGCAAAACCAGCAGACCCATCTCTCCAGAACTGGCAGATTACCCCTGGCTGAGAATCCAAGACATGGAGCTGAGGGAGGTCACTGACCATTATCGGGAAATGTTCGAGAAAGAAGCGGCTAAGAAAAGGAGCGACTGGAGGGAATACTGAAAATCCTCAAGTCCCCTCCGAAGAACAGCAAAGAGAAGGATGACCAGGGCTTCCAACTGCCCAAGAAACCGGCAAAGAGGAAGTGGACACCCCTCACCCTCCAGGACGCACCAATTCAGCTTAGCAACTCTTTCGATGCGATTGCGGAAGAGGATAACAACAAAGATAAGCCCTCAAATGAGCCCCAAGGAGAGGAGACTTCAAGAAAAGCTCCCCTTCCCCCAACGAAGACTGCCACAGCAATGGCAACAGCATCAACAGCACCAACAAAACAATTGGCACCCCCGGCAGAGAATAGACACAAAAAATGTCTCCCTATTATCATCAAAGGGACAATCAAATTGGACACTGAAACCAAGTACTCAGTCCAAGGAGATCTACAAGGAAATCTGACATACAAGTATACGGCCAAATCGTCGTTGATATACGCGAGTACGTCAGAGGACCATACTAGCCTGAAGAACACCTACACCCTGCCGGGGGAACGAAAACACGCCTTCGTACAGAAGAGGCTGGATCACTCCCCCAAGGTTGAAGGTATAGCCGAGGACATGAAGAGGCAAGGCCTCGATAATTACGGCATCACAGAGATCAATAGCACTAAGAGGAAGCTCTACATCGTACTCACTGACAAGAAGGCAACGGTCAGGTACCTGAATAAAAACCTCCGAGTTGTGGGAGGTGTCATAGTACGATGGGAGATAAAAAGGAACAAGAGAACCGTCACTCAGTGCTATCGATGCCAGGCATGGGGACATGCCCAGTCCAACTGCAATCGTGCAATCAGATGCATGAAGTGCGCAGGAGAGCACTGGTCGAGGGCATGCCCCAAGCCAAGGTCCACCCCGGCTGTATGCTTCAACTGTGGAGGAGCACACACATCTTGCTCGGAAGTCTGCGAGGTATACCAGCACCACGTCAAGGCCCAAGAAGACGGGAAGACGAAAGCAGACCCGACGCCAAGATTCAAGCCAGCCCCAGCAGTCGAAAACAACATTTGGGAGCAGAGAAGAAGAGCAAGGGAGAACAAGCCTCAAGAGCAGGCAGCCACAGTAGTAAGTCACAGGGCTCCCTCACCACAATCCCTACCTCCATCCCAAACACAGCATAGGGCAGACCAGCCAGGTCTAGCCAATGCCGTTAGTAGTTACATGGAGAAGCATCAGACTATAAAGAGCCTGGTGAACACCCAAGGCCTACTGCAGGCCATGGACGATATTATCGAGGGCCTCAGAAGGGCCCGAGATAGCAACGAGAAATTCCTGGCCTTCTGGAAGGTCATGGAAAATATTCAAGGCTACGGCCTTTGAATGACCATAAAGGTGTGCATGCTCAATGTGGATGAAATCAGTAACAAGTATGAACTTGTTGCTGAGTTCATCCATAGGCATAAGATTGATATAATGCTTCTATCCGAGACAAAACTTCTGCAGGAGCATAAGCTGCAAATCAGAGGATTCACTGCCATCAGGAGGGAAAGGCCCAACGCAGTGAGAGGAGGCGGCGTTGCTATACTCGTGAAGGTGGGTATATCACATGTACCCTTGCCACAGAGGCAAAGCTCGATCGAACACACAGGCATAGAGCTTGCCTGTGGGACAAGGATATATGTGGTGTACAACCCTCCACAAAACGTGTTCGAGGCGATGGATTTGGATAATCTCCTCCAAAGCGGACACAAAGTGCTGCTGGCGGGAGACTTCAACGCTAGAAGACCTGAGTGGAACTGTGCTGCTTCGCCCAACGCGAATGGAAGGATGCTCTGGGAATACTCACAGGATAACAATGTCATCATTGATTATCCTAGCGCATACGCACTTTCCGTGGAACGGTAAGTCTCCCTTGACCCTCGATTTGGTGGTATACAAGAACGTCTTTGGTATCTCCAGACCCAAAACGGCCCCCGAGCTCATTTCGGACCACGACCCTGTGCTCTTCTCAGTCAAGGGCGGAGCACCCCCTAAGGGGGTGAGAGTCATGTATGACTACTCCACAACTGACTGGACGGAGTACAGGCGGGTGTTGAACGAAAAAACAAATATAACGCCACAAATTGAAAGCGAAAATGTGGATACAGAAACTCGGAGGCTGATAGAAAACATCCGGGAAGCCAGAGACGTCACCACCAGAAAGAGTTCCGTGAGAGAAGACAGAGATCTTCTTCCAGACTTTATTCTAGGGCTCATCAAATTAAATCACACAGAAAGGCGAAAGTGGCAGAACACTCGAAGGCCTGTCCACCGTGAAAATATGATGAGCCTAGGAAGTGAATTAAGAGAACTCATTAAAAAACACAAAAACGAGGTCTGGAAGAGGAAACTCGAAAGTCTGAAAGCGTCCGACAATTCCTTATGGCGAATGTCCAAACGCCTCCGAAGGAGGCATAAAGAGATTCCAGCCGTGGGGAATGGCCGGACTCTGGATGCGACCGAACAGGGAAAGGCGAAGCTATTCGCTGAGTATTACCAGAGCGTGTTCCAGACGAGTGCCGATTCCACCCCGGAGCAGGAGGCTGTTTCTAGGGAAGCCAAAGAATTCAGAACAAGGCCATCAGATACAATCTACTAATGAAGCCTTTGTCTATTTTAATAACATATTTTCACACTAGTTTAATGTAATATTTCCACAGAAAAAAACCACATTAGGGACATCTAATATAAAAATTTGGTTAAATGATGAAATTCGTAAATCCAGTCAGAATCTTAAGAGTCTCTTTGGGCTTACAAAAATTTTACCTGAATTGAAGGAATATTATCATGATACAAAGAAAAAACACAATCAGTTAATAAAAACTACAAAAAGAAAATTCTATCAAAATAGAATTTCTGAATCGGGCAATCCCATTCGTATGGCCTGGAAGGTTATTTCTGAATTATCTAAAGAAACTAAGACACAAAATAATATCGTTATCACTAAGGATCAGCATGAGATTGATGATCCACATGCTATTGCTTCTTTATTCATGGACTTTTTTGTACAATCTTCTCTAGATATTGTCAACAAAATTCCAGACATTAACTATGTGATTCCCAAGGATAAACTATTGAGAGACTCTATGTTTTTGACGCCTTTTACAAATGAAGAGATGTATGATCTGTTACGGGCTAAACTTAAAAACAAAAAATCTATTGGTTATGATAATGTACCTGGTTTTCTAATAAGAGCTGTTTTGGATCTTGTAGTCCAACCAATCACCTATATTATTAATCTTTCTTTTGAGGAAGGCGTTTTTCCAGACATTTTAAAGATGGGTAAAATAATCCCGGTTTATAAAAAGTGTGACCGTAATCTTTTAAGCAATTACAGGCCTATTACAGTACCAATTTCTTTCTCAAAAATATTTGAATACGGTTTCTTAGATCGCCTTTTAAAATATGTTGAGTCTCTCAAATATTTTTTCCGAGAATCAACATGGCTTTAGGGCCAACAAGTCTACAAATAGTGCAATCCATCAATTTTACGAACAACTATTGCAATACATTAATGCTGGTGAATGCCCGATTGGTATATTCTGTGACCTTAGTCGCGCATTTGATTGTGTCAATCATGATATCCTTAAAAATAAATTACTTGAATGTGGAATAAGAGGTAACCCTTTGAACTGGATTGACAGTTTTCTCAGCAACAGGAAACAATATGTCACTATAAATTTCACTGACAACAACAATAAAGTAAAAGAAACTATATCAGAATATTCTGATGTATTCATGGGTGTTCCACAGGGCTCAATTTTGGGACCTGTATTATTTCTACTATATGGTAATGACATAGATAAGATCTCGGAAAAAGCTAATTTTGTTACATATGCTGACGATACGTCATTGTTGATATCAAGTAAATGTGACAGTGTACTAAAAAATTAAGGTACTCTGGCCTTGAGTAATTTGTTCAATTGGTTTAGTTCCATTTCATTATACTTCAATACTGACAAAACCCATATCATGAGGTTCAGAACCCAAAAGAGTAAGTGTAAAGATATCAATATTACTGTTAATAATGAATATGTGAATAATACAGAATCAGTAAAATTTCTAGGTATCATAGTAGACCAACACCTAACATGGAAGAAACATTGTGAATCCCTCGTGTCAAAGCTAAAGTCTCTCGTTCAGTTAGTACACATCATAAACGCTGTCATAAAATGGCAGACATATCCACCATCGCTTAAACTGGCGGAGATTATCCCAATCCTGAAGAAAGGCAAGCCAGACACGAGAGTAGAAAGCTACCGCCCCATTTCATTGCTAAGCGCTATAGCTAATGTGGTAGATCGAATCCTCCTCAAGAGATTCGTGAGTCTAGAGGGGAAGCTCAAGCTCATACCGGCGGAACAATTCGGGTTCCGAAAAGGACACTCCACGTCCTCACAGGTAGCTCGGATTGTACACGATGTGCAGGAGGGCTTCCACCTAGGTCTCAACACAGTTATGGTCCTGCTGGATATTCAAAAAGCATTCGACACCGTCTGGATAGAGGGGTTTATCATGAAGATGCTAAGGGCAGGCATGCCTGAATGCATGGTGAAGATTCTAGACTCATACCTTGTCGATAGAACTTTCAAGGCTAGAATAGGCGGTACCAGCTCTTCAGTGATGCGGGCCGGAGTAGGAGTGCCGCAGGGATTGAGCTTATCCCCACTTTTGTACTCGCTACATATGCACGACTTTCCCACTAATGAGTTCACGAACACGGCCATCTATGCGGATGACACGGCTATTTATGCCCAGTCAAACTATAGCTCGTCAGCCGCATACTGGGTGGAGAACCATGTAGAGGAGTCAGTCGTACCGTATCTGGCGAAAAACAAAATAGTGATGAACTCTGGTAAAACAGAGCTCATAAATTTCACAAGGAAACGTGCTACCGTAAGTGTGGCCATCCCTGAGGGATTTAGAGTTCTGGGGAACCAGATTGATGAGTCCGACTCCGTGCGGTACCTGGGAGTACAGCTGGACAAAAAGCTCATACTCAGGAACCACGTCAACCTGGCAATCCAAAGGGCATGTGCCGCAATGGTAGGGACCTACCCCCTGATTGCGAGGAACTCCGGGTTGGCGATGGAGAATAAAATGCTTATTTACAAACAAATCATCAGGCCAGCGATGACATATGCTTGTCCAGTTTTCTGCAGTCTCCCCAAATACCTTATGGTGAAACTGGAGAGAATGCAGAATAAAGTGCTCCGTATCGTCACTAACAGTGACAGGTACATTCGGTTAGTATCACTGCGAGAGCTAGCCGATATTCAATCAATCGAAGAACATATCAAGCAAGTCTCTGATAAGTTCTACCGCTTCTTCATCCTTGAAAGTCTATTGACAAGGGACATAACAGCAGTCCGAGCCCACCATAACAGGCCAAGAAGGCATGGTGGGCCGATCTACAAGGCATTAGATATCTTCCATGAGCGCCCAGAGGGCGAGTGACCACTACCTCCACCATAAATAAAAAGACGAGCCAAGGCTCCTACATGAAGCCAACAAAGTTTTAACCCGGTCTTTTATACTTTTTTCTGGG
Organism: Chrysolina oricalcia; assembly: GCA_944452925.2. NCBI lineage: Eukaryota > Metazoa > Arthropoda > Insecta > Coleoptera > Chrysomelidae > Chrysolina > Chrysolina oricalcia. Next base: position 11,132,003 of record OX101813.2, on the reverse strand, counting down.
AAGCCACCCACTGAAAATCCCCCTCGATAATGAAATTCAATAGTCTGATGCTTTACACATAATCAAACAAAACCCCCCGTATAACTTGGAGACGAAGAAGCTCCCACTGACCAACGACTTAACACTTACGGCAGAGGAAAAGCTACATAACATCGAAGGCCTCAGCAGGGCAGGTAATACCCCACTCCAAAAACCCAGTATTATTCCCTCCTTTCCCCCCTGTGGCAAAGTGATAGTTTTACTGTGTGTTTTTAAACTTTTTATTTATTTCTCTGTTGTAATGTGTTATACACTTTTATTGTAAATTTAATTGAATATACCTCTTTGCCTCTTTACCTTTGCCTTTGCCTTTGCCTTTGCCTTTGCCTTTGCCTTTGCCTTTGCCTTTGCCTTTGCCTTTGCCTTTGCCTTTGCCTTTGCCTTTGCCTTTGCCTTTGCCTTTGCCTTTGCCTTTGCCTTTGCCTTTGCCTTTGCCTTTGCCTTTGCCTTTGCCTTTGCCTTTGCCTTTGCCTTTGCCTTTGCCTTTGCCTTTGCCTTTGCCTTTGCCTTTGCCTTCGCCTTCGCCTTCGCCTTCGCCTTCGCCTTCGCCTTCGCCTTCGCCTTCGCCTTCGCCTTCGCCTTCGCCTTCGCCTTCGCCTTCGCCTTCGCCTTCGCCTTCGCCTTCGCCTTCGCCTTCGCCTTCGCCTTCGCCTTCGCCTTCGCCTTCGCCTTCGCCTTCGCCTTCGCCTTCGCCTTCGCCTTCGCCTTCGCCTTCGCCTTCGCCTTCGCCTTCGCCTTCGCCTTCGCCTTCGCCTTCGCCTTCGCCTTCGCCTTCGCCTTCGCCTTCGCCTTCGCCTTCGCCTTCGCCTTCGCCTTCGCCTTCGCCTTCGCCTTCGCCTTCGCCTTCGCCTTCGCCTTCGCCTTCGCCTTCGCCTTCGCCTTCGCCTTCGCCTTCGCCTTCGCCTTCGCCTTCGCCTTCGCCTTCGCCTTCGCCTTCGCCTTCGCCTTCGCCTTCGCCTTCGCCTTCGCCTTCGCCTTCGCCTTCGCCTTCGCCTTCGCCTTCGCCTTCGCCTTCGCCTTCGCCTTCGCCTTCGCCTTCGCCTTCGCCTTCGCCTTCGCCTTCGCCTTCGCCTTCGCCTTCGCCTTCGCCTTCGCCTTCGCCTTCGCCTTCGCCTTCGCCTTCGCCTTCGCCTTCGCCTTCGCCTTCGCCTTCGCCTTCGCCTTCGCCTTCGCCTTCGCCTTCGCCTTCGCCTTCGCCTTCGCCTTCGCCTTCGCCTTCGCCTTCGCCTTCGCCTTCGCCTTCGCCTTCGCCTTCGCCTTCGCCTTCGCCTTCGCCTTCGCCTTCGCCTTCGCCTTCGCCTTCGCCTTCGCCTTCGCCTTCGCCTTCGCCTTCGCCTTCGCCTTCGCCTTCGCCTTCGCCTTCGCCTTCGCCTTCGCCTTCGCCTTCGCCTTCGCCTTCGCCTTCGCCTTCGCCTTCGCCTTCGCCTTCGCCTTCGCCTTCGCCTTCGCCTTCGCCTTCGCCTTCGCCTTCGCCTTCGCCTTCGCCTTCGCCTTCGCCTTCGCCTTCGCCTTCGCCTTCGCCTTCGCCTTCGCCTTCGCCTTCGCCTTCGCCTTCGCCTTCGCCTTCGCCTTCGCCTTCGCCTTCGCCTTCGCCTTCGCCTTCGCCTTCGCCTTCGCCTTCGCCTTCGCCTTCGCCTTCGCCTTCGCCTTCGCCTTCGCCTTCGCCTTCGCCTTCGCCTTCGCCTTCGCCTTCGCCTTCGCCTTCGCCTTCGCCTTCGCCTTCGCCTTCGCCTTCGCCTTCGCCTTCGCCTTCGCCTTCGCCTTCGCCTTCGCCTTCGCCTTCGCCTTCGCCTTCGCCTTCGCCTTCGCCTTCGCCTTCGCCTTCGCCTTCGCCTTCGCCTTCGCCTTCGCCTTCGCCTTCGCCTTCGCCTTCGCCTTCGCCTTCGCCTTCGCCTTCGCCTTCGCCTTCGCCTTCGCCTTCGCCTTCGCCTTCGCCTTCGCCTTCGCCTTCGCCTTCGCCTTCGCCTTCGCCTTCGCCTTCGCCTTCGCCTTCGCCTTCGCCTTCGCCTTCGCCTTCGCCTTCGCCTTCGCCTTCGCCTTCGCCTTCGCCTTCGCCTTCGCCTTCGCCTTCGCCTTCGCCTTCGCCTTCGCCTTCGCCTTCGCCTTCGCCTTCGCCTTCGCCTTCGCCTTCGCCTTCGCCTTCGCCTTCGCCTTCGCCTTCGCCTTCGCCTTCGCCTTCGCCTTCGCCTTCGCCTTCGCCTTCGCCTTCGCCTTCGCCTTCGCCTTCGCCTTCGCCTTCGCCTTCGCCTTCGCCTTCGCCTTCGCCTTCGCCTTCGCCTTCGCCTTCGCCTTCGCCTTCGCCTTCGCCTTCGCCTTCGCCTTCGCCTTCGCCTTCGCCTTCGCCTTCGCCTTCGCCTTCGCCTTCGCCTTCGCCTTCGCCTTCGCCTTCGCCTTCGCCTTCGCCTTCGCCTTCGCCTTCGCCTTCGCCTTCGCCTTCGCCTTCGCCTTCGCCTTCGCCTTCGCCTTCGCCTTCGCCTTCGCCTTCGCCTTCGCCTTCGCCTTCGCCTTCGCCTTCGCCTTCGCCTTCGCCTTCGCCTTCGCCTTCGCCTTCGCCTTCGCCTTCGCCTTCGCCTTCGCCTTCGCCTTCGCCTTCGCCTTCGCCTTCGCCTTCGCCTTCGCCTTCGCCTTCGCCTTCGCCTTCGCCTTCGCCTTCGCCTTCGCCTTCGCCTTCGCCTTCGCCTTCGCCTTCGCCTTCGCCTTCGCCTTCGCCTTCGCCTTCGCCTTCGCCTTCGCCTTCGCCTTCGCCTTCGCCTTCGCCTTCGCCTTCGCCTTCGCCTTCGCCTTCGCCTTCGCCTTCGCCTTCGCCTTCGCCTTCGCCTTCGCCTTCGCCTTCGCCTTCGCCTTCGCCTTCGCCTTCGCCTTCGCCTTCGCCTTCGCCTTCGCCTTCGCCTTCGCCTTCGCCTTCGCCTTCGCCTTCGCCTTCGCCTTCGCCTTCGCCTTCGCCTTCGCCTTCGCCTTCGCCTTCGCCTTCGCCTTCGCCTTCGCCTTCGCCTTCGCCTTCGCCTTCGCCTTCGCCTTCGCCTTCGCCTTCGCCTTCGCCTTCGCCTTCGCCTTCGCCTTCGCCTTCGCCTTCGCCTTCGCCTTCGCCTTCGCCTTCGCCTTCGCCTTCGCCTTCGCCTTCGCCTTCGCCTTCGCCTTCGCCTTCGCCTTCGCCTTCGCCTTCGCCTTCGCCTTCGCCTTCGCCTTCGCCTTCGCCTTCGCCTTCGCCTTCGCCTTCGCCTTCGCCTTCGCCTTCGCCTTCGCCTTCGCCTTCGCCTTCGCCTTCGCCTTCGCCTTCGCCTTCGCCTTCGCCTTCGCCTTCGCCTTCGCCTTCGCCTTCGCCTTCGCCTTCGCCTTCGCCTTCGCCTTCGCCTTCGCCTTCGCCTTCGCCTTCGCCTTCGCCTTCGCCTTCGCCTTCGCCTTCGCCTTCGCCTTCGCCTTCGCCTTCGCCTTCGCCTTCGCCTTCGCCTTCGCCTTCGCCTTCGCCTTCGCCTTCGCCTTCGCCTTCGCCTTCGCCTTCGCCTTCGCCTTCGCCTTCGCCTTCGCCTTCGCCTTCGCCTTCGCCTTCGCCTTCGCCTTCGCCTTCGCCTTCGCCTTCGCCTTCGCCTTCGCCTTCGCCTTCGCCTTCGCCTTCGCCTTCGCCTTCGCCTTCGCCTTCGCCTTCGCCTTCGCCTTCGCCTTCGCCTTCGCCTTCGCCTTCGCCTTCGCCTTCGCCTTCGCCTTCGCCTTCGCCTTCGCCTTCGCCTTCGCCTTCGCCTTCGCCTTCGCCTTCGCCTTCGCCTTCGCCTTCGCCTTCGCCTTCGCCTTCGCCTTCGCCTTCGCCTTCGCCTTCGCCTTCGCCTTCGCCTTCGCCTTCGCCTTCGCCTTCGCCTTCGCCTTCGCCTTCGCCTTCGCCTTCGCCTTCGCCTTCGCCTTCGCCTTCGCCTTCGCCTTCGCCTTCGCCTTCGCCTTCGCCTTCGCCTTCGCCTTCGCCTTCGCCTTCGCCTTCGCCTTCGCCTTCGCCTTCGCCTTCGCCTTCGCCTTCGCCTTCGCCTTCGCCTTCGCCTTCGCCTTCGCCTTCGCCTTCGCCTTCGCCTTCGCCTTCGCCTTCGCCTTCGCCTTCGCCTTCGCCTTCGCCTTCGCCTTCGCCTTCGCCTTCGCCTTCGCCTTCGCCTTCGCCTTCGCCTTCGCCTTCGCCTTCGCCTTCGCCTTCGCCTTCGCCTTCGCCTTCGCCTTCGCCTTCGCCTTCGCCTTCGCCTTCGCCTTCGCCTTCGCCTTCGCCTTCGCCTTCGCCTTCGCCTTCGCCTTCGCCTTCGCCTTCGCCTTCGCCTTCGCCTTCGCCTTCGCCTTCGCCTTCGCCTTCGCCTTCGCCTTCGCCTTCGCCTTCGCCTTCGCCTTCGCCTTCGCCTTCGCCTTCGCCTTCGCCTTCGCCTTCGCCTTCGCCTTCGCCTTCGCCTTCGCCTTCGCCTTCGCCTTCGCCTTCGCCTTCGCCTTCGCCTTCGCCTTCGCCTTCGCCTTCGCCTTCGCCTTCGCCTTCGCCTTCGCCTTCGCCTTCGCCTTCGCCTTCGCCTTCGCCTTCGCCTTCGCCTTCGCCTTCGCCTTCGCCTTCGCCTTCGCCTTCGCCTTCGCCTTCGCCTTCGCCTTCGCCTTCGCCTTCGCCTTCGCCTTCGCCTTCGCCTTCGCCTTCGCCGCCTTCGCCTTCGCCGCCTTCGCCTTCGCCTTCGCCTTCGCCTTCGCCTTCGCCTTCGCCTTCGCCTTCGCCTTCGCCTTCGCCTTCGCCTTCGCCTTCGCCTTCGCCTTCGCCTTCGCCTTCGCCTTCGCCTTCGCCTTCGCCTTCGCCTTCGCCTTCGCCTTCGCCTTCGCCTTCGCCTTCGCCTTCGCCTTCGCCTTCGCCTTCGCCTTCGCCTTCGCCTTCGCCTTCGCCTTCGCCTTCGCCTTCGCCTTCGCCTTCGCCTTCGCCTTCGCCTTCGCCTTCGCCTTCGCCTTCGCCTTCGCCTTCGCCTTCGCCTTCGCCTTCGCCTTCGCCTTCGCCTTCGCCTTCGCCTTCGCCTTCGCCTTCGCCTTCGCCTTCGCCTTCGCCTTCGCCTTCGCCTTCGCCTTTGCCAAATGGGGAACGATTTGCTTTTCCTGTTGGATTCTATTTCTCGAATCTTAGGCTTCTTTCAAAGATGACACGCCCCCCTTGAAAAGATCGCTAGCACTTAAGAAGCTCAAAGCCTGCCTTCAGTTGGAATGATCAACATTTGTTGCTTTATTCAATCTCAAATACAATCTTTCACAAAAGTACCCACTGGGTTCACAGAAGTTGGTTACATCCTAATATACAATCATAACTTATTTTTAACTCGGTACAGTTGATTGTTTCCGGAGAAAAGAAACAAAATATTTGTGAACTTTAAACAATACAACATCCTAACCTTTATGAAACGGTGAAAATTGTTCCCAAATACACATGGGATCGCTTTTGAGAAGCATGTTTTCTTGAAAAGTCAAAATCTTCACGTATTAGGCAGTTCCTATACCGCGGGAGGAAAGCAAAACTAACTTATTATCTAATATATACAATATGATACAGAATTGAAAGGGAAGCGAAAAAGTTTTATATAAAACAACTTATTAAAAGTCTCACAAGGGTATTTACATGTTCAGGGAGATTGCTCGAGGCTCGCTATGCCTCAGGGAGGAGAATACTCAGGCTTCCAGTTCAGTTCAGATCATTTTTTTGATCTTCATCCGAAGACGAGGGTGGTGAGCGCAGATCAAGGTTAGCTTGACCGGAACGGGGTGCCGGAGCAGCCCTAAGGTCATCAGTGTGGACATTCCACTCTCCCCCTCCTTTATTGACAACGTAGCATATCGGACCTTATTTTCTCAGAACCTGATATGGGCCAACCCACGTTTGGCCGAAATTCTTTCTTTGCAATTTAGAATTCCTACAGAGTACCCATTGCCCTACCGTAAATTCTAGAGGTTGTTGCGGATTATTAGGGGAATGTTTCCGTTGATAGGCGCGCGTGGCCTCGCTTGCTTCTGCAACACGTTGATCCCGATTTCGATTCTGATTATTTTGCCTACTTTGCGCAGGTATCGCCCAATCTCCTGGTCGCTCTATTTCGTAGCCTAATATTAACATTGAGGGTGTCATACCGGTTGCCGCATCATGCCTGGTTCGTAAATTAAAGACGATTTCGGGCACTTGGGCCTTCCATAAGTGTTCTGCTCTGTTCAACAAAGCCGCCCGAAGCATCTATTTTATTTCTTGCGCACGTCTTTCCACTGGGTTAGCCTGTTGGTGATTGACTGCAGACAGCTTCAGTTCTATACTTCGAGTTTCACAGAATGTTTCAAACAATCTGCCTCGAAACTGACTCGCGCTGTCTGTAACAAGTACCTTGGGTTAGCCCCAACGACTAAAGACGTCCTCATCTAAGAATTTTACAACTACCGGAGCATCTGCTCGCACTACCGCTTTTGTCTCCACCCACTTGGAAAACATATCGTTGGCTATCAGTAAATAGCGATTCCCTTGAGGTTCGCAAGGATAGGGTCCCATCACATCGACCGAGGGTTTGGAAGGGGTGTTGGGGATTTGACACGCGGTTGCTTGCGGTTTGGCTCGCTTCGTAGTGGCGCACGTTAAACATTGAACCACATACTTTTGTACCGTAGCTTTCAGGGGTGCTAATTGAAAATAGCGGGAAATCTGCCTATGAGTTTCCTCCGCACCGGGATGTCCTACATCGTCGTGGTATCTTTTGAGTACCCTCGGCAAAAAGGACTTAGGAATAACTAAGCGCTTTTCAGTGTTTTGTGCTCCCACAAAATACACTAAACCATCTTCGAATTCAAATTTAGTTCCGAAGCGAACTCCACAATTTCATTGTGGTGTCCTTTCTCTTCTACCTTTAATTTTTCTGTAAAAACCATATGGGTGACTACTTCAGTTAATCAACCCTTATTTTCAGCGAAATTTGTTGCTGCAATCTTCTGAAAGAATTGCTCTACACTATTGTCAAAAATATTTCGTTCTCCTTCAACAAAAAGAGAATCTTCCTTTGCCAGGCAGAGTTCCTCCACATCTACAAAGGGGGCCTCCTAGGCTTCCACTGTGGGAAAAAACATTCTTTCGGAATCGGCTGCCAAATCTTGGCCAGTTCCTTGCTCGGCGGGATTCTGAGATAGGAAATCAGGGAGTTGATTTAACTTGCCCGGAACATGGACGATAGTAAAATCGTACTCCTGTAATAGTAAAGACCAACGAGTAAGTTTCGCTTTCGTGTCTATCATTTTGTCCAGCCACAAAAGTGCCGAATTATCGGTTAGCAACGTGAACGGCTGGTCCTGCAGAAAGTGCTAGTACTTTGGTATGGCCCAAACCATCGCAAAACACTCTATTTCGTCAATGTGGTACTTTTTCTCAGTGGCGTTCAACTTAGCGCTACTATACGACGACGTCTCGACCTCCATCAGCCCTCTTCTGGAATAAAACTGCTCCCATACCCACAGAACTGGCATCAGTCTGCAAACAGTATGGTTTGGAGGAGTCAGGCCTTGCTAACTGCAAAGGCTCAGCGCAAAGTTTCTTTACCGCTATAAAAGCGACTTCGGCTTCCGGAGTCCATTTAAACTTATTAACTTTATCTATTAAGTCTGTCAGAGGAGCTGCCACTTCCGCAAAGTGTGGAATATATTCTCGCAGCCACCCTGCAGTACCCAAAAACGCCCTTAACTGTTTTAAGGTTTTAGGGGTTGGAAAATCTCTCACATTTAATATGTGTGTTTCTTGAGGCCTATTACCCCGTTCAGAAACCACACGTCCCAGATAATTCAATTCGGGCGACCCAAATTGAAATTTCTTTTGAGATAGCTAAAGTCCATGACTGCACAAGCGTTCCAGAATCCGCCTCAAGTGGTTACAATGTTGCTCTAAATCATCTGAATACACGATCACGTCGTCCAGATAAACTTTACAAAAGGAGTCTGTGTAACCCACGAGTACTGAAGACATTAATTTCTGGAAGGCTGCTGGACCATTCTTTAGGCCAAAACTCAAAACCTTGAATTCGTAAACTTGACCATCTAGTGCGCCGAAAGCAGTATACTTCCTACTGTTTTTGGTCAACGGTGCTTGCCAGAATCTATTTCGCAAGTCCAACGTAGTGAAAATGCGAGCTCTACCCATTTCTCGAACAGTTTCCTGAATCGGGGGTAAATTAGGAGCTTCGCTAATTATTAGTTTGTTTACTTTTCGGTAATGTACACAAAATCGAAGTTTTCCATCATTTTTCGGCACTAGTACTACCGGGCTGCAGTATGGAGATACACTCGGGACAATAACTCCCGCCTCAGACAATTTCTTGATCTCCTTATGGACGATCATTTTTCGTTCCTCGGACATCCGTCCGTAACGAAATTGTCTAAACGGCCTTTCGTGTTTCACCTTTATCTCATGCACTGCCGCTTGGGTAACCGGTTGCCTGATAGGCTCTTCAAAAACATCCGGACAGGAAAATGCCAGTTGCGTCACTGCTTGCCTAGCCGTTTGGCCTTAAAGCGACGCGTAACCCCCTATCTAGCGCCCACCGTCACGAGAACCCCTACAAACCTCCGCTTCGCCTAGCCCTCCCGGTACTCGGACGCCCGTAGCCGTCGGGATACCGGGGAGGCCCAAATTAGCGGGGAAATACTTCTCCCCTTTTTTTTCCAATTTATTTATTTATATACAATCCTTTTTACTACTGAAACAAGATAGAGAAAAAAATACGTTACAGAAATAACTAAAGCAGTTTTCTGATGAAAAAAAATAAAAAATACTTGGTAGGAAAAACCTTAAAATTAACATAGTTCTTTGTTTTTTTTTTTTTGTTACATCCTCTGGCCTCACCTCATCGAATCACAGCTGGAGCCCTGTTTCTGGCTTGCCTTTCTGGCGACCACCCGATAATCAGTTTCTGACACGTCACCTACAGGTCTTCGTCCTCTACTACTGCTTCCGCCCATTCATTCATGAAGTGGATCCATTCACCATCTATTCCCCTTTCGCTCCTTATCTGACAATCCCCCCTGTTCTCACATTCTTCCCTCAATCTGTCTCTCCAAATCATCCTCTCTCTCTTTCTGCAGTTACTGATGATATGTTCAGCTGTCTCCGGCTCCCCGTATCCGCACTGGCATGGTACCTCTGGCCTGATTCCGAATCTGGATAAATATCCCGGGAAGTTGCCATGCCCAGTTATCAGCTGTACCGCCTTCCGGGTCACCGGAATGCTTTCCATCCCCACCAGTCTGCAGATGCCATATGTGCTTCTCCCATTCGTGGCTCTCTCCCATTCATTCTGCCATTTGATTCTCATTCTCTCCTTTATCCTTTTTCGCTCTTCATTTTTACTGTAGTCCTTATTTGCCTCCCATGTTATTCTGTCCATATTCATCCCTCTTGTGCTCTCCATATGCGCTCTTTCATTCCCTTCGTTCTCTCTCTCATGCCCTCTCCTCCAGACCACGTTCGTGGCCCATCCCCTCAGCCTTCTCGTCTCTATTGTTCTTCTTACCACTGCTGCCTTCTTATTGTCTGGTCGACTATCACGTATTCTATCGACGGTCACCTGTGAGTCACTTACTACCCTGATGTTGCCACCATACCTTGTCACTACCCTCTGTACTGCCACCATCTCTGCCTCGTTTATGCCCGACATTTCATTTATCCTCTCCGCTCCCACTCTCCATTCACCCCCCTCATAGTATGCCCATCCTATCCCCATTCTTCCATCTTCTCCTTTTCCGGCGTCCACGTATACTTCTTTCATTCCCTCCACTTCTTCTAGTAACTTACCACTCATCCATGGATAAATCCTATCCCTCCCTGATACTCTCTCTCTGATCTTCTCCCTCCCGTTCACGCACCAGTCTTCGTACCTGCAGGCTGCCTCTATGTTCAGTGGAGTCAGGCCTGTGAGTACGCACAGGGCGCTCGTGGGCGTCGTCCTGTACGCCCCACTGGCCACAATCATAAATGGCCTCTGGATTGCTCCCAATTGTTTCTTAACCCGACTGTCATTCGCTCTTATCCCCCATACTTGCACCCCATACAATACTGCAGGTTTCACCACTCTCTCATATATCACTTTCACACATTCTCTCCTAAGTCTCACATCCTTCCCCACCCATCTCCTAAGCTTCCCGGCCACCACACTGGTCCTTTTCCTAACCTCCTTCAGGTGATCTATGAAGAGCAAGCCTCCATCGATCACCATCCCGAGGTATCGGATGGTACCAGTGCACGGTATCAGTTTGTTTGCCGCCCTGATTACTGGTCCTCTGTCCAGCTTCCTGGCAGGGACGAACATCGCTTCTGTTTTTCTCTCGTTATACTTCAGCCACATCTCATCTGCCCACAACATGCACTCTCTCCATACCTCCTCCCATGTCCTCTCCACCTCCTTCACAGAGGGCCCGACTATCACCACTAGTTGGTCGTCGGCATAGGCCTGTGCCCATGCCACTTCCACTTCCACCTTCCCTTCATCGGGGGTATCCGCGTTCACTCTTTCATATTCTCTCCCATTCACTGCCCTCATTCTCTCAAACCATGCTTCCATCACAATCGTCCAGAGCGTGGGTCCTAGGCTTGAGCCTTGTGGGCATCCCCTATCCACGGTCTCTGATACCCCTCCACTCGTTACTTCTCTATCCCCGATGAAGTCCATACATATCCTTCCCACGTTCTCTGGCATCCCCATTTTCTTCATCCCGTCCCCTATTGCTGGCGCCCATGCAGTGTTGAATGCGTTCGACAGGTCCAACGCTATCAACAGACTATGCTTCCCTCCGCTTTTATTCTCTCTTATTTTCTCTACCAGTTTCTCTACAGCCATTCCCGTGTCCATTCCCGCCCTGAAGCCGTATTGGCTGGGCGAGAACTTCCCTTCTCTTTCACACCAGGTTTGCACTCTCCCACTGAGAAGCCTGTCCAACATCCGCCCCAGAGCAGGCAGCAGGCTGACCGGTCTGAGGCTTCCGTCCTTCTTCGGGATCCATACCACCTTTGTCTTCTTCCATACTGCTGGGAAATACCGCATACTTAGGCAGGCGTTGAAAAGGTCTGTCATTTCCTTTCCTATCCACTGTGCCACGGACTTCATTACCTCATTCGGTATTCCGTCCGTCCCAGTGGCCTTCTCGTCCCTCAGGTCTCGCGAAACGTCCCTGACTTCTTCCACTGTAAAGATGGGTTGTTCCGGTCCCCATCTTCCATTCCTATCCTCCCTTATTCTTCGCCTGCCCTCCGTGTCCAGCTCGGTGTCGTCACGAGGAAAGTACTTGGCCAGCAGGTATCTGCTGGTTTCGTCTCTCCCTTCCGTGAACGTCCCGTCTTCCTTCTCCGCTGTACCCGGCATTTCCTCCGCCCTATCATTCCTCAGGAGCTTATACACCCTATCCCACGGATTCTCTGTTTATAACTTCTCCACTCGCCCTTTCAACCATTCAATCCTCGCTTTCGCGATTTTCCTCTTGTATTCGTTCCTCTCCCTCCTATATACCTCTAGCTTCCTTCCTCTCTCATCCGTCTCTCTTTCTCCTTGATACTCCCTCCTGAGTTTTCTCACTCTCCTCCTCACTTGTTCTATCTCTTCATTCCACCATTCTTTCTCCTCTTGTTCATACCTTACTACCTTGGGTATTGCCTTTTGACAAGCCTTCATGATCAGGGCCTGTATTGCTTTCGCCTCTCTTTCTATCTCATTTGTGCTTTCCATTCTCCCCATTGTGTGCTCGCATACCATCTCTTTTATCCTATCCCAATTTGCCCTTTTTACGTTAAGGCTTGTCCTCTTTCTCACTGTCGGGACCCCTGCTATCCTGAAGCGAATCGCACGATGGTCACTCAAGGTTTCCTCATTCATTACCACCCAGTCACGCACCTGCACTGAGCTACTCATCGTCACATCTATCCAACTTTCGCCCCTGTTACTAGAGAAGGTCGCCAGGCTCTCCATGTCATTCTCCAGTTGTATCCCTTTCTCCATCATCCATTCCATCAGCTCCTCTCCCCTTTCATCCGTTGTATCTCCTCCCCATGCCACGTTCTTCGCATTCATGTCCCCTACCATAATTTTCCTTCCCTCCCATCTCTCAAAGTTCCTCCTTACCATTCTCCATTCTTCATTCTTCCTTTTCCCAGGTTCCTCATACACATTCATGATCCTCACATCCTCCCCCTCTTTCATACGTACAATTATCCCTACTCCATTCATGCTCTTGACGCCTTTGAGGGCAGAGCTGCACAGTGACGACTTAACCCATGTCCTTACTTTCGATTTAGTGCCTCCGTCATGCTTTACCCATCCTTCCCAAGTTGTCTCTGCTTGCCACGGTTCTTGGATGCATATTATGTTACTGTCCGTATCCACTGCTATTTTCCTCATCAGGTGTGTTGCTTCCCTTCCCCTCCCCACGTTGACCTGCAGCACCCTAATCGTAATTGGTTCGTCTTCTGTGAAGCTCTACCCTCCTCATGTACACTGGGCACTTCGGATCTATCGCCGCGTGCCTCCTCTCGCTCACTCCCACTCTTTTGCAGTTGATACACTCTAGTGGCCTCTCTTCCCTACAGTCCTTTCCCTCGTGCGCGCCTCCACATTTGCTGCATGCCGGACCTTCCTGGCAAAACCTTACCGTGTAGCCGTATCGGCAACACCGGTAGCACACAGGTACCGCCGTAAATTCCTCTATATAAATCTCCACTAGTTCGATCTTGACCAAACCTACCCTTATCAGTTTCCTGAACATGCTGGCTCCTACCTCCACCACATAGTTTTCTTTATACTGGCTCCTGCACGGTCTTCTTTTCTTTATATTCACACTGTTCCACTCTTCCTCTGTCACACCTTCCAATGCCTGCCCATTCTGTTGTTTTATCAGGTTAATGAACTCTTCATCCGTATAGCCCTTCTCTACCCCTGTCATTAATATCGTAGGATTCCTACCATTTGTATTGACATTGTCTAGTTTTATTCTCGTATCCTTCTCAATCGCCCTTCTAATCCGCTCTGATTCTTCCACTCCTTTGCTCTCCACAAATACCATTCCTCTCACCCTCCTTGCGCTCAGCACGTCATCCATACATCCTTCCTTTTCCAAGCACTCCTGTACTATTCTGGCCGTAGCCGGGCCCACGTCCTCCGTTGCCCCTGTAATGGCTACCTCCCTTATTCTGGGTGGTGTCGTCCACCCTTGCCTTGTCCTTGGTACCGCCGCCCCCCTTTGTGGTACGCTGGCCATTTCCGCATATGTTCTTCCTCCCTCCTGCTGGATTCTTTCCTTCCTCCTCCTCTCGACCGTCGTGAACCCTGTCTCCACATCCGTTTCCATCTCCGTGTCCGTGTTTTGGTAAGCCGGTCTTGGCACTCTACCCGTTGTAGTTTGCTCTTCCCCTGTGCTTTCCTGCTCCCTGTGCGCTGTCACCCTCCTTCTTATGTTAATTGTTGGTTCTGGCCTTTTGTTCCTATTGTCCTCGATCTTCCTATTCATCTCTCCCATTTGTACGGACATTCTTTCCATCGCGCGTTCAGTCGTTCCTCTCAACCTTTCCATTTTCTCCTCATTCTCTTCCATTCTCCTTTCCATATCTTTCACTCTGTCACTCTCCCTCCTCAACACGCTAGCTTCCATCATCACTTCTCCCATTTGTATCGCGATAACCTGTAAGCTGTGCGCTACCGTTAGTTGTTCTTCCTTGTGGAACTGTACCTTACCACCTGCGTATCGTGTGGTCGCCTTTTCCACGTTCTCAAGCTGTGTTTTGATGACGCTCCATGCTCTAGCAATCTTGTCTCTGTTTCTCCCCCCCTCTGCGCGCCTTCCTTTTCTTGTCTCTTCCTCTTCTTCTTCTTCCAGTTCCTCTTCATCACTAGCCCTTCCTCGTCCCATGTCGTCTACTTTGGTCGATGACAGTTCTTTTGCCAGCTCCCTCATTTTTTCCAGCGAGCGATCCAAAATCGTGCTCACTGCCCCTTGCATGGCCTCCGCTGTTTGGGCTACCATGTCTTCCATAACCGTATCCTGTCTTGATTTCTTCTGCCTTTCTTCATCCTCTCGTATTAGGTTCTCCAGTTCACTGGTCTTCGGGAATCTATAATATTGCCTGTGGAATTCGTCTACTATGGCGTCCGTCCTTGTTCTTTTGCCTGTTCTTTCCACCATCTCCCTCTCCTTCTTCTCCTTCTCCAACGTGGTCAGGTTAACACTGAATTCCCTCATATTCCTCTCCATTTCCTCGTCCTTATCCCTGTCTCGCTCCTTGTTCATCTCCGTTCTCCCTTCTCTTAATGGAAGTTGTGGTAGGTTCTGACAACCCGACTAATTATCGTGTTCGTTATCTCCAAACACCCGCCCTTTCATACCTCTCTATTAAGAGAAAAATAAATTTCGTGGAAAAAATATTGTATGTAATCCGAAAATTTTATTTTTATTGTTCGGTTGTTTTACTACCTCTGTTGCGCTATTATCAATTTCTTTCAAGAAATTTGAAAAAAAATTTAGTCCTTTTCCGCACTTTCACCTTGTAGTAATAAGTTTTTTGTTTCACTTATGAGTGTTTTTATGCATTATTATCGCTTCCCCGTATTTTTATTTTTTGCCAATTTTTGACCAAAATTTCCTAAGTCCGAAATAATTATTTTAATTTTCCTCGATATTTTGCCCGAGATTATTCTAAGTCCGCAAATATTTTTATTCTCTCGATTCTGCTAAGTCCCGTCGTTTGATCCTCCGGCTTCTGCACTCCTGATACAATTTTATCGTTTTTGGTTGATTGTGGCCGTATTTGAAGTGGTATCGCAAAAGTTCATTAAGGTAAAAGCTTCGTAAGCTCGAGCTTAATCTCGTCACCTATTCCTCTAGCGAAAAGCACACTGATTAAAGTTTTGTCTGTTTGGTGCAAATTTGCTAAGTCCGATATATTGCCTTTTACACTTTTACACTTATGCGTTCCTGATAGGAATTTTTCTAATTTTGTTTCCGAAAACATCCGGACAGTCGGAAATTACTTTCGAAATTTCTGCCTTAGTATTTTCCGAAAATTGTTCATCAGAAAAATCTGGCTAGCGGACATTTAAGTTTCGCCTCTCAGATGCCTCGCTCCGAAATACAGTTTGTCGTGCCACTGTTCCGACATAGAGACATTTCCTCTTAATGTCTAGAACCACATCGTGGGACGACAAAAATGGCATACCCAAGATCATGGGTTCATTTAAATCATGCAAAACTGTCGCCACAATTCCATATGAATTGTCTTCGACTTTTATTTGCATTGGCAAATGTCCTAAACTATAACTAGTATTGTTCGAACACCCTAACTGCACAGCCGTGGGGTTCGGAAGATTTGTCAAGTCTTTTCCTACAAAAAGTTCGGCTCTTACGAAATTTGCGGTAGCTCCTGTATCTATCAGGGCACAAATTTGTTTGCCATTCACAGACACAACTATCCTCGGAAGTTTTTTCCAAACTGCCGAGCGGTATCGAGTAATATAAGTGTAACTACTTCGGAGGGACCTTCCTCAGTAGAGAACTGATTGCGAGCATACTCATTATTCTTCTGAGTTATCAGCTCCTGATATGACACTTTTGAAATTTTATTTACACAAAGGAAAATTTTATTTACAGGGAATTTATTTGTGTCAATCAGTTCCGGTTGGCGACTTAATTTCGGGATAGATGGCCAATCGTCGCCGACAGGACACCTCGCGAATCGTTTTCCGATTCTTGATGAGCTTCAACTATTTGCTCAATAGTATTCAGCTTACTACCAATAGCCACCGAAGGGCCTTGGTAAACTGGGCGATTATTATTTGGATTATTCGAACTATTCGGATTATTTGAATTTCCAAAACGTGTTAAATTATTTCCATAATTATTCTATTTTCTTGAACCAGAATCATTATTATTATAATTATTATTGCCACGCCAGTTCCTATACATGTTTCTGAAATTGGACGGTTCCGACTTTCGGGGGGGGGGGCCTTTTGGACTCGATGACTGGTTGGCATTGTTGCTCGAATGCTCGAAGCCTGAACTGCCGTCTTCGCTAGGGGGGGGGGGCTTTTGGACCGCTTTGTGTGTTCATCGAAAATTGACTCATGTCACCTTCGATACTAACACAGAGTTGAATCAAATCCTCCATTTGAGTGATTTGACGACCTCTCATAAACGCTTTAATTTGTGGGAGCGAAGATTCTATCACTAAATATATCAACCTTTGTTCGTTTAGCTGGGGGAAAAAGAGCCCTGGCAAATCGCCAGGGCTCTTTTTCCAGCAATGAAAATTTCTAATTTTTCATTCTTTTGCTTTTCTTGACCGTAATGTTTTAACATCAATTTTGACAGCAATTCCGGATTATCAAATCTGGAGAAAAATCTATTCATACGAAATTCCCAGGACGAATTTATTCCATTATATAAATTTGCCCAGGCGTGAGCTTCACCTCTTAACTGTTGTTTGAAAAAGCCAACCCATTCATCTTTTTCTACTCGGGCTCGAGTCATGTCCGAGACGAATTTTTGCATAAAAAAGTGAGGGCTCTCCGTTTCTAGTCCCATAATTACTCGGGCTAACTGCATCATGGAATCGGATTGATTCATATTTGGCTCGGAAATTTGAGGAGCTTGAAACGGTCTGTCCTGTATACGATTCACTGGTGTGGATCGAAAAGGATTTTGGTCATGAAAAGTTACTTTTCTTTCTGTAGGGCGCCACCGATTCGTCGCGTTTTTATTGTCTTTGTGACGAATTGGAAAATTCGAGAAACAACTTTTTCCGATATTTACAGGTGATGTTTCTCGATCTAGGGATACTGTTGTATTATTTCTGCTGTATACTTCCGTTTCAGCATCTGAAATGGTTCTCCAATCGGAGTTGTCCATTTTTGCAGCAATTTCAGATTCACCGAAAGCTGTGTTGAACTTGTAACACTCTGCAGGCAGTACTTCTGCCTCAGTGTGATCAAAATCTTCCTCTACAAGCGAAGGGGTCCTAGCATCCATCCCGGAGATACATCTGGCAAAGAAATCCGTTTCTTGCGAAGGCTCCTGAATAATATTTTCAAACCTGTGGCTGAAAATATCTGTTGAATCTGGAAAATCAGCACAACCTGGGTATGCTGTTATTCCTTCGTTCACTTCACGCCTATTATAAGCATGAATATCGCCAAGCTCGGCCCCACTAAGGGTCTTTGTCGGAGTTCAGAGTTTATTAAATTAGGAATTTGGTTTCCCATTTCGGGAGCCAAATTGTTCCAACTGGATCGGGGTTCGACTCCGAACTCGATCTGACGCTGCTTGACGTTCCATGTCACGTCCGAATGGATCGAGCATGTACCCAAAGGAAGAAGAGAGCGGAATTGTCTTCACAGAATATTTCTGGTAAGAAAATGCCAATATTGTACCCTCTGATGTCTGCACTAAACAGAAAGACCTGAATATCTCTGAGCAGTCGGAGAATGATGAGGGCCAAAGTTAGATACGAAAAATAACTAGATAAATTGTTCACCAAACATCAATCACTAATAGTTTATACAGTCAATAGCCATCATAGGGAGCAGAACTCAGGCTTCATCCGTAGATCGAATGCTTTTATGATTCGTTGTCGCTACCGAATTCTTTTGTATTGGTATGTTTGACAAAGCCTGGTCTGAGCGAGTACAGAGTACGCAGGATAGGGATACATAAATTATTGTCACTTTCAAATATACTTGCATTTGTTTTTACCACCCACTAGCTGCAGGGCTGCTTGGTGTCTGGACGGGCTCTTGAAGTTCTGGTCGTCATTAACTACTAGGGTTAGTCAAGAGCAGGACAAGTCGGAAAATGAAACATTCGTTTCCAAAACTTCGATCAATCTTCTGAGGGCAGGTCAGAAAATAGACATGAACTTTTTTCAGTGCTGGCTGTAGATCTCTGATCTCGTAGATATTTGGAGAACCCAGGAAAGCAATCGTTCGCGGCCTAATTTAACACTAGTGGGCATTCCACTAAGAAAAGCAAGTGTGAGTTGAGTCTTTTTACTCCCAACTCGAGTTCTGTTTGGTAGAACTGAAAGTGGTGCTCGAATAAATCAAGAAACAATACTATCGAGTACTGCTAATAAAAGTTCAGTATAAATGGACTAAACTGTGAGAAGTATTTATCTACTCGAGATTCGTACTAGAAACGCGAAATCGAATATAAAACTTTATTCAACTTACAACATCACTCCTCAAAGTGATGCAAAGTACTTCCGATTTTTTTTTGGGATCCTATTTCTATCAAGTCAATGCCTTGCACTCCGACTCTTTAAACTAACTTTCCCTTAGGAGGACTGCCGACTCAAAGAACAAAACATGCAAGACGACATCAGAGTGAGACTCAGTGCCGCCCTGACTCACAAATCCCTGCACTTACGGGTGGTAGATTGCGGATATGTGAACTGTCCACGCAGTTTGGATGTGAATTCAAATTACCAAGTGAATGGCAAGCCATTCACTCTGTATTTCAGACGTAAATTTGGATTACTAAGTGAATGGCAAGCCATTTACTTGGTAGGTAAGACGGCGGTGATCGGGGTGAACATTAGTTGAAGACTAGGAAACTGCATGAACAGTTTACGCATCTGGTCAAGGGCGGCAAAGATGTCTCCTGCCTCACCTGACGCAACTGGAGCAAAGGTTGCCACTGGTTTCACGCCCAGTGCCCCTGCATATGAGGTTCCCACGCTGACAGCGCCAGAACCTACCGGTCTCGGCATCGGATCCTAGCCGACGTTGGTATTTCTAGCAGGGGGTCCCTGCTAGCCGAAGCATTAGCTTTTCTGCTAGTCAACTTGGGGTAGCATGGGCACCCCTTATAACTGGCCGCGTGGTCTCCCCCGCAGTTGAAGCACTTGGCTGGCTCAGCGCGTGGCTTGCCGCACTCGCAAGTCAAGTGTCTTCCGGCACACTTCAAGCAGGCTGAAACTGCTTGGCAATTCCTTTGGGCGTGACCGAACCTCTGGCACCGGCGGCACTGGCCTACCAAGCCTCTGGGTTTTTGTGGTTCTGTAGAAATACGTAAATTGAGTAAATCATATAACTGATAAATGTGTCTTTCTGATTTCAGTACTAGAACCAAAACCAGAGGCATGAGTTTGTGGAAGCGGTTGTACAGCCTGGCCACTGTCTCCGGATTGAATCCCCTCTCCAGAAGTTCATCCTCTATATCCTCAGTTTTTATGTATTCGGGGACCCTTCTCAGGATCACCCTGAGAGGTTTTGCCTCCGGGAAACTAAAGGTATAGTGAGGCACCTTGCCCTCTATGAGTAGGTGCGTTAGATCGCGGTAGTCTCGCTCGGTAGAGGGCTGGACCCTGATACCGTCCTGCACGTTCTGAGCTTTCGTGAATTTGATCTGTCTTCGAACCATTTCTCGATTGACTTTGACCCAGCAGTCCTTCTGCCGGATCGTTATTGGCGGGATAGCAGAACGTTTCTGCATTTTAGTACTGGTTTCAGTATTATTTACGTCCTCATTGTTAGTAGGTTCCCGCGAGGGACCTGGTCGGGGCTCGGGCATTGACTCGACAACGGTTTTGTTATCCTCGTCTTCGAAATCAACAGGGATTCCTTGTCGACTTCAGGCCCTGGAATTAATTCCAGACCCGGAAGCGACTGGGGCGGACTTGTTCTGGACGTCTAGGTCCATTTCGTCATCTATTGCGTGCTTTTGCGCTGTCTCTTGGAGCTCGGGGGACGTCGGCGATGCTCGGATTTCCGAAACATCGGACGTGGACCCCGTTGACTGAGTTGATCTACGTACACAAAGCTTTTCTGGTCTTGAAGCAGAGGAGACGGGAGGAAGGCTAGGAAAGTCTTCTTTGACTGAGTTTAAGCAAATGCTCTGATCATCGTCATTTAGTACTTTCTCTCAATCAGTGGGTTTGACGTCGAAGCGGATGAAGAGGTGCTTCAACAAACGAAGAAGCTCCCTCTTATCCGCGTTCTCGAGGTATTCGTCGAGCATCTAAACAAGCTTTGCAAATGATATAAGCGAAAATACAGGCAAAAAGTTTAGAACTTACTGTTTATCTAACTGTCACTGTCAGAGTGACAGTTCGCTCAGATAGCAAACGTTCCCCCAAGAACCGTAGGGAAATTCCCGGAGCTTCGGAGGATTACTTATCTTGTAGCCTGGATCTCTATTCGTGGATTGGCATTGACTTCGTGTTCATCAGCCAGATATTTTCCTCAAAAATCTCAATTTTGTCGGGAGCGTGTAGCGTACCTAGCGTCTTCTTTGTTGGTTGCTATGGCACTGACGACGACGACGACTAGCGACTTCCGAATTTCATAAACTGGTTGTCACCTACAGCACTAAAAAGTGCTGTAAATTATAAGGCAGATGGAAAACTATTATATTTCATGAGCCAAGTCGTCCTCGGATTAACCACTAAATTAAAATAAAATTCGGCAAAACTTTGCATCGAGTTTTGTTCGGGGCTCGGCTCGACCAGAACCGCACCCTGAACGGCAGCGTCATGCGAGCTGCGAAAAATTCGTGACATCTCTCCGGAACGAAATGGAAAAGAAAACTACGAAGCGGGGAAATACTTCGACCTCCGACTAGCTCACCGGAGCTTAATCCAAACGCTCCGATGCGAGTTCAAAATTTCGACAATTCCAGGTAGCTCGGAGAATCTCATCGCAAAAATCCCATCCACTCCTGAACTCTTCAGTCCATCTATTTGGAAAACCAGCAGGAACGCGTCTGACTTACGAATTCTTTTTGGATTGGTTGGTGTTGCCAACCAACGAGGTTCCATTAATTCGCATGCCAGGCCGTAGATACCTAAAAACGCCAGAAATACTATTTACACGCGCGCTTAACTCTACTGAGCCATCCAGAAGTGAGGCTTCAACCCTGGAAACTGTCCGAACCCTCGGGCGACTCCTGGATGACTGCCTAAAACAGCTAAACAGCTCAAATTTATACCATTGCCGAACATTTGAGTCGGCCAATGGTATCGCAAAACACTGGTAGGCAGAGCCTATTATAGCTCTCGCCTCCAGATATACTCCAGTGAGTATTGAAACTGTTGTATTTCTGGCAAAATATAACACCCCCCCTACTTAAGGGATCGCTTGGCATGCGGATGGAAAGTCGTTGGATTTGCCCTGAAAAGGGCCAGTTCTCTCGAACATGTACCTAAAAATAAAACCAAAAAGAGAACTATGTTACAGCTACTGGCTATCCAAATCTTGCAGATGTTGTTGCAGGCTTACCGTAGGAATTCCAGGTCACTCCTTTACGAAACTTTTATGGAATGTACCATGTATCCACATCCGCTCATTATCCAGCTTCCAAAGAGGCGCCTCATGTCCTCGTCCTTGCCCTCTGGCTAGGACAACCAGCTCTGTTGTCTGTTTGATTTCGGTCTTAGCCTCCCTACTTGGACTCGACGCTCGCCCGTCGACGCAGCGCCTCCGCATCTACCATTCGAACCCCATACTTTCAGGGCTCCGGTATGGTGTTCAGGACCCGGTTTGTTCCCTTTCAGGGTCGTTGGTGTGCCCTCGGCTACACCTCCGTTGCCCTCCCTCAGCGGACCGGCGTCCTGCTTCTGTAACTTCGACCACCCCGTCAAGGTCGTGGGAGTGCAATCCTGGTCATTAACATCGTTGCCTTTCTTCGGAGTGTCGACAGCTACTCTACCTGACCGATCCGACCATCTGACTCGGCCCTTGGGCACCTCCACCAAAACAGCTCCCTGCCCTGGCCATCCGGCTCAGGAACAACAGGCTGGCTGCGGAATGGAGCCCTGGCATGCTACCATCGAACCCGCGAAGGATGGACGTCCTCGATTCCACTGGCAAAACTTGCTTCAGAATCATCCCGAAAGTGTATCCAAGAAAACTTTCCGATTAGTATCTTCAAGTCCGTATTGGCAGGGCATCCCCGAATTCTGACTCAAAACTTATCGTGGCGCTCCGCGATACTCCTAGTTCAAACGTATTTCTTCCGCTCATCCAGTTCCACAAAGAGACTGTACTTGTCAGTGTCCTTGAACAATTTGCTGGTATACATTGAAATCGTTTTGGAAGGGCATCCTAACAAGCTGGCCCACAAGTCAGTCATCTCTCCGCGACTACCTTACTGGAATTTTGTGGGCCCCTGCTCCATCCGGAGACAGCTCGGAAGCTACGACTTCACTAGGCCCCACGTTGGGCGCCATGACATCTCTCTGGAACGAAAACGAAAACTACGAAGCGGGGAAATACTCCGACCTCCGACTAGCTCACCGGAGCTTAATCCAAACGCTCCAAAGAGAGTTCAAAATTTCTACAATTCCAGGTAGCTCGGAGAATCTCATCGCAAAAATCCCATCCACTCCGGAACTCTTCAGTCCATCTATTTGGAAAACCAGCAGGAACGCGTCTGACATACGAATTCTTTTTGGATTGGTTGGTGTTGCCAACCAACGAGGTTCCATTAATTCGCATGCCAGGCCGTAGATACCTAAAAACGCCAGAAATACTATTTACACGCGCGCTTAACTCTACTGAGCCATCCAGAAGTGAGGCTTCACCCCTGGAAACTGTCCGAACCCTCGGGCGACTCCTGGATGACTGCCTTAAACAGCCAAACAAGCTCAAATTTATACCATTGCCGAACATTTGAGTCGGCCAATGGTATCGCAAAACACTGGTAGGCGGAGCCTATTAGAGCTCTCGCCTCCAGATATACTCCAGTGAGTATTGAAACTGTAGTATTTCTGGCAAAATATAACATTCGCATCGAGTGTATCTGAGCGCGGTCTCAACCAGAACCGCGCCCTGAACGCTCGAAGCGAGGGCCCGCGAGAAATTTCTCGCCGGAACGGAGGTTTCTCGGATCCCAGTACGCTCTGGCCAGCTGTCCAGAGCAGACGTACGGCGAATTTTAGCATATATTTTAAAAAATTTTACAACAGAGTTTATTTTTACACCAATTTTTAAAACGATCCAAGTTTTAATAGTGGTTGTAGTGGCGTGTGTCTAGACAGGTGAGCAGGAGAGTGGGTATATCTTGCGGGATTGCCCTCAGCTCTTGGGAGCCTGGTTGTCAACAAATGCGTGCACTCGGATAGTAGGAAGTTAGGACGCATCGCCTCTTCCGGCTAGCCAACCAAAGAGTTTCCATTAATTCGCATGCCAGGCCGAAGATCGCTAAAAACCAGAAATACTATTTACACTTGACTCTACTATACACTACTGAGCCATCCAGAAGTGAGGGCTTCTCTCCTGGGAATTGTCCGAGCCCTCGGGCGGCTCCTGGATGACTGCCTAAAACAGCCATTTGTGCCTTTATTTATACCATTGCCAAACATTTAAGTCGGCCAATGGTATCGCAAAGTGCTGGTAGGCGGAGCCTGTTAGAACTCTCGCCTCCAGATATACTCCAGTGAGTATTTTCCAAAACTTAAAAATTTGTAGTATTTCTGGCAAAAGATAACACGGCCCCCCTTTAAGGGATCGCTTGGCATGCGGATGGAACGTCGTTGGATTTGCCCTGAAAAGGGCCAGTTCTCTCGAACGTGTACCTAAAAATAAAACCTAAAAGAGAACTATGTTACAGCTACTGGATATCCAAATCTTGCAGATATTGTTGCAGGCTTATCGTAGTAATTCCAGGTTACTCCTTTACGAAACTTTTATGGAATGTGCCATATATCCACATTCGCTCATTATCCAGCTTCCAATGAGGGGCCATACGTCTTCGCCCTTGCCCACTGGCTAGGACAACCAACCATTGGTGAGGCAACTCTCGTTGTGTCAAATTACCCCAGCCTCCTGGCTTGGGAACAACTGGCTGGCTGTGGAATGGACACTTCCATCGAACCCACGAAGGATATGGGCATCCTCGATTCCACTGGCATAACTCGCTTCAGATTCATTCCGAAAGTGCATCCAAGAAAACTTTCCGATAAGTATCCTCAAGTCCGGGTTACTGGAAAAGTTGTTAAATTCTTCGAGGGCCCCGTCCCCCACTGGAAACGGTCGTAAACTCCTGTTTACTAGCCCCACGTTGGGCGCCATGTCAACAAATGCGTGCACTTGGATAGTTGAAAGTAGGACGCATTGCCTCTTCCGGCTAGCTCAGTACCTATCCGAAGTACCGCATGTCGCAAAAAAACTCAGCAACTCCTGAGCTCTTCATTTATTTGGAAAACCAGCAGGAACGTGTCTGACATACGAATTCTTTCTGGATTTGTTGGTGTTGCCAACCAACGAGGTTCCATTAATTCGCATGCCAGGCCGAAGATACCTAAAAAGCCAGAAATACTATTTACACTTGCACTTAACACTACTGAGTCATCCAGAAGTGAGGGCTTCTCTCCTGGGAATTGTCCGAGCCCTCGGGCGGCTCCTGGATGACTGCCTAAAACAGCCATTTGAGCCTTTATTTATACCATTGCCGAACATTTAAGTCGGCAAATGGTATCGCAAAGTGCTGGTAGGCGGAGCCTGTTAGAACTCTCGCCTCCAGATATACTTCAGTGAGTATTTTCCAAAACTTAAAAATTTGTAGTATTTCTGGCAAAAGATAACATGGTCTAGACTAAGCTCAGAAGCCTCGCCCATTTTGGCCGTATAGGCCAATAGGAGCTTAGCAGTGAAAGTGTACCCTTTGACAGAAGTCAGAGGGTAAAACTACGCAATGTTAAATAGCTCGGGGGGTGAGGACGAACTCACCGCCTAGAGCCCACTTCCCCCTAACGAACAAGAGATGGAAAGAACCACCCCAAGGAAGCTCTCCTCCCAAATCCCAGTAAAGTCGCCGGAAAAAGCGAAAGTTTCAGGCACAGATACCCCAAGACCGTCGAAAAGACCTGCAACTGAACCGGCAAAGAACGCCAAAACCCCTAACGGCGACACAACAGGGAAAGAGGGAGGAAGAGACAAGGCAGCCTCACCCCTCGAACTGAAAGTCCCTCACTTTTATAGTGAGTACCAGAGGGAAGCAGGAGTCTCACCCCCAGACAAAAAGCCCAAGAATGACAACAGCTTCCAAGAAAGGAAGAAATTCTTCAGCGACATTCTTGGGGCAAAGAAGGACTCTGAACTCAAGGAAGGAGAGAAATTCAAGGTGCCAAGAAGGAGGGCTAAGCCCTCAAAAATCTTCGAAGTCTCATATGACAAGGACGGAAAACGCACCTTGAAAGATTTTGACCTGGAGTTAGAGAGCAAAAAGCAACTTCTCAAACCAACGCCAACCCCCTCACCCGAAAGCAGAGGGAGGAAACCACCACCAAAATTTCAGCCGAATTATGGGACACCTCAAAGTCCAGTTTGGAGCGAGAAGTTGAGTTTGCGAGCCTGGGAAAGAGCCTCCTGGACAAAACGCTTATCCTCAAAGAGTTCTTGGAGGAGGAGAAAAAATCGAGGGATATGGAGGAGGGAACAGGCAGTATAACCCCCCAAACAGAAACATCAGAAGATGAAGAAAATACAAAAAATATAGAAACGGAGCAGATGGAAGGGGTCGAATCAGCCGTAATCGACGACACAGAAACACCCCCACCCCTAAACGCGATCATTCCTCTGGAACAGACAATTCCTGAAGCGAAACCCGAAGGCTTGTCAAAGCTTGCTGCTGAAGTCAAGGCTCAGCAGCTGCTCGACAAGCAACGGAGGGCAGAGCTTGCAGAAAAACGTCGGCTGCAACAGGAAGATCAGGAAAAGAGGAAGATCGTAGAACAAGAAGACACCACAAATAGACAAAGATTGCTGCACAGGAGAAAATCCGTCAGCCCACCATCAACCCCTACACCTACCGGAAGGAGAAAATCTTCATCCTCTCCCCCAGAAACCCCCCCAACTTCGGGACTGCCTCGATCGTGGATCGTCGAGGACATGCCTGAATCGGTACCTCCACGAAAGGAGCCATCACCACCCCCAAAGAAGATACGCCTACCCCCTCGCCCCCCGGTAGCAGGATCCAGTAAAGATGAGCAGAACTGGGAACAGTCAGATGAAAATAGATGAACTCAAATAACTGAGCAACTACAGCAAATAGAAAAGGAAATAACTGACAAAGTAAATCAAAAAGTTATCCAGTTCTGCCAAACAAGCATTCCGATCCCAACCTCCCTCACAGAATTCCCGTGGATAAAAATCCGGGAAAGGGAAATACAGGCAATCCAAAGCCACTACCGGGAGAAATACGAGGACCAGTTCAGGCAAAGGAGAGAGGACCTAAAGGCACTGCAAACGTTCCTGATGTCGCCAAGTAAGACAAGGGTAAACCCTCCAACCCAACAGGGATTTGTCAAACCTAGAAAGACAAGGAAGTGTCAGTGGGTGCCTTTGAACCTCAAGGCAAAGGATCCCCCACCCCTAGAACTCAAAAACCGATTCGAGGCAATCTCGGAGGAGGAGGAAGAAGGAGGAGATGCAGATGCAGAAGAAAAAATGGAGGTAGTAAACCTCCCCCAAGAAAAGGAGAAGAACATCTCTTCCAAACCCAAAAAGGGAGAAACCAACCCCCCGCCCCCCGCAAAGAGGCCACTCCCGGCAGCAGTTGAAAAACGCAAAAGATGCCCACCAATCATAGTAAAAGGAACCATCAAACTCGACGCCGACCTCAAAACACAAATGAAGACGTATATACAGGGAGAGGTGACATACAAGTTCACCAACACATCTTCCCTGATATGTACGTCCACATAACAAGACCACGCAAACATGAAGGAGACATTGAAAGGGGCCGACGTCGAGTTTCATACTTACACACTGCCGGGAGAAAAAAGACACAGCTTCCTCTTAAAAGGACTGGACCACTCCCCGTCCATAGAGGAAGTCGAAGCAGACCTGGAGTCGAAAGGATTGGAAACTTTTGGCATTCAGGCAATAAATAACACTGTGCGGAAAATGTATGCCGTAAACACCAACAAAAACGTCACCCTCGGATACCTGAACAATAATATCCGAGTGGTGAATGACGTAATGGTAAGATGGGAGATACGGCAGAACAACCGCACCATCACACAGTGTTATAGATGCCAGGCCTGCAACCGACCAATTAAGTGCATGAAATGCGCAGGAGACCACTGGTCAAGGGCATGCCCCAAGCCAAGATCGACTCCAGCCACCTGCATAAACTGCGGGGGGCAACATACATCATGCTCCACGACATGCGAGGCCTACCAAAAGCAACTACAACAGCAGCAAGAAAGGAAAGACAAAGACAGACCCAACAAGAAAAAATACGTGGAGGCCCCTCCACCCCGGGCAAACGTATGGGAGAAGAGGAAGGAAGAAAGACTGAGGAATGAAGACCAAGGGGTAAGCCACAGGGTATCCCATCCACCATCCCAATCCCTATCCCAAAACGACCAAAGACTGCCAAGGGTCGACCAGCCTGGCACCACGAGCGCTGTGAGCGGGTATATGGATAGACATCAGATCATCAAAGGTCTGGTGAATACAACATGCCTATTGCAGGCCATGGACGTCATCATTGATGGTTTGAGGAACGCCCGGGACGACGGGGAAAAATTCATGGCCTTCTGGAGGGTCATGGATAATATCCAAAGTTTCGGCTTATAGATGCCTATTCGGGTCTGCATACTCAATGTGGATGGAATCAGTAACAAGTATGAGCTCGTTGCTGATTTCATCCTCAGACATAAGATTGATGTTGATGCTCCTATCCGAGACGAAGCTCCAACAGGGACATAAACTGAAAATCAGAGGGTTCACTACCATCAGGGTCGACAGACCTAGCGTGACGAGTGTGGCGATCCTTGTGAGGAACACCATACCACACATACCTTTACCACAAAGGCAATGCTCAATAGAGCATACTGGCATTCAGCTGGAAAGTGGCACAAAGGTATATGTGGTATACAATCCTCCCAATAACAAGTTCTCACAGGCGGATTTGGATAATCTCCGCAGCAGCGGGCACAAGGTGCAATGCGACGAGACCTGAGTGGAACTGTAGTCGCCGAAATACCAATGGAAACACGCTCTGGGAGTACTCCATGAACAACATCGCAATAGATTTTACTGACGTGCCGACATATTATCCCTGGAACGGCACCACGCCTAACACCCTGGATCTGGTGGTAAACAAGAATGTAGTGGACATTTCCGAGTTGCGAGCAGTCTCTGAGTTGATATCAGATCACGATCCTGTGCTCTTTTCAGTTAAGGGAGGACAAAACCCGAAAGGGCAAAGAATCTTATATGATTACTCAACTACTGACTGGAAAGAGTACAGGAAAGTCATGAACAAAATAACAATAATCACACCCCAAATAACAGAAGAAAACATAGAAAGGGAGACTCAGAGACTGATCGAAAACATCCAACAAACTAGGGAGGTTACCACCAGAAAAAGGAAAGTTAGAGAGGACCGGGATCCTCTTTCGGGTCACATACTGGACCTGATTAAGATGAACAATAAAGAACGAAAGCTCTGGCAGAATACTCGAAACCCAATTCACAGCGAACACATGAGAGTATTCGGCCAAGAGATACGTTCACTTATTCAGGACCATAAGAATGAGGTCTGGAAGAGGAGAATGGAAAACCTAAATGTCGGAGACAATTCCCTATGGCGGGTGAACCGAAGCCTCGAAAGGAGGCGGAAGGAAATCCCAGCTATGGGGAATGGTCAAAGACAAGTGATGACCGATCCAGGAAGGGCGGAAATGCTCGGAGAGTACTACCAGAGCACCTTCCGGGCAGGCGCTGACACAATGCAGGCGCATAAGTCAGTCTCTAGGGAAGCCAGACAGTTTAGAACAGCCCCAAAAGAGACATTAGATGGTAGAACCTTCTCGAAGCTGATGACCAGCTTGGAGGAGGTTCAGGACACCATAAAAAGGCTTCCTAGAGGCAAAGCGCCTGGCATTGACAAGGTGGATTCGGTGCTACTCAGGAATCTTCCGAGGAAATCGCTCGTACAGCTGTTGCACATCATTAATGCCATCATAAGATGGCAACACTATCCGTTGTGCCTTAAGCAGGCGGAGATTATTCTCATCCTAAAGCCGGGGAAGCCGGAGGCAAGGGTCGAGAGCTACCGACCAATATCGTTACTCAGTGGAGTCGCCAAAGTGGTAGACAGAATCCTCCTCAAGAGATTTAACGATCATGAGGAAGAGCCCAAACTCATCCCGGCGGAGCAATTCGGCTTCCGAAAAGGCCATTCAACAACCTCCCAGGTGGCCAGAATTGCCCACGAGGTGAGGGAGGGCTTCAATCATGATCGCAACACAGTTATGGTCCTGTTGGATATCCAAAAGGCGTTTGATACCGTCTGGATAGAGGGCCTACTCATGAAGATGTTAAGAGCAGGTATGCCTGAATATATGGTAAGAATCATGGACTCGTGCCTAGTCGACAGGACTTTCAAGGTTAGAGTAAATGAAACAAGTTCCGTAGTGTGGAGAGCCGAAGCAGGAGTGCCGCAGGGCTCGAGCTTGTCCCCACTTTTGTATTCGCTGTATACATATGACTTCCCAATGTTCCCTACAACGAACACGGCTATATATGCTGACGACACGGCAATTTATGCGCAGTCGAAATTAAGTAATATAGCAGCAGCAAAGCTAACAACGCATCTGCGAGGGCTAGTCATACCGTATCTAGCGAAGAACAAAATAGTGGTGAACTCTGATAAAACAGAGCTTATGAATTTCACCTGGAAGAGAGCGCGCTCTCTCGTGCACATTCCAGGGGGATTCAGAGCTCTCGGAAATCAGATAGACGAGACCAAGTCCGCACGGTACCTGGGAGTATCACTGGACAAAAGAATGACCCCTGTGGGACATGTCAGCATGGCAATCCAACGAGCTGCGGGAGCGGTAAGACGGACATACCCGTTGATAGCCAGGGATTCCAAGTTGTCAATGGCCAACAAGGTGTTGATATACAAACAGGTCATAAGACCATCTATGACGTACGCATGTCCAGTGTTCTGCAGCATTTCCAAGACTCAAATGTACCTGTCACTGTTAGTGACGATACGGAGTATCTTGTTCTGCATCCTCTCCAAACAGTGACAGGTACATTCGGCTGGACACATTACGAGAGCTAGCCGATATTCCCACCATCGAAGAATATATCAGACACCAGTCTGAAAACTTCTTCAGATACTTCATCCTTGGAAGCCCGTTTACTAGAGATATGACAGCAGTCAGAGCCTGCCATAACAGGCCAACAAAGAAGCACGGCAGGTTCATCTACCAGGCACTGGATATTTTCCAGGAAAATCCAGAAGAAGATGTGTAACACACACTAACGTACACAGAACAATGTCTTAATCCGGTTTTTCTCTTATGTTTTTCCCGGAAATTCTACGCAAACCCCAATGAGGAACGTCCGATGACCTGATGTCTAACATATAAAACGCCAATTCCCCTGCATAACTTGGAGGAGGCAGGGAACCCACTAGCTATGCGACTTAGCACTCACAACGCTCGACTCTACTTACCATCGTAGAACCTGCCGTCTGACAGGTGTGAACTGGTTCGACCCGCCCGCTGATGCCCTCAGAAGGGCGGTATTGAATCCCCACCTTAAAAAGCGCAGTCTAAACTCCCACCCTAACCACTACCCTGTGGCTCGTGATAGTTTTAAAGAGTGTGTCTTTTTTACATTTATTTGTTTTTACATTTAATTGTTTGAAGTTGTGTGTTGCTGTACCTTTTTTATAACGGCTGATGAAATAAATATTTTTGGATTTTTGGATCGGTATCCTGAATTCGGAGATCTTCCGATTCTGAGATTTCCTCGAGAGAAACCGTGCGAAGCAGAGAATAAAAAAATATATTATGCAAATCAAAGTTTATCCTGCTTCTATAAAAGACGAGCTGATTTGTAATTCGACATCAGTTCCAGTCCTGACTTTGAACTTAGTACACTTCGTAAATTTATCTCCGATATTTTACCAAGTTTTCCTACTGCAAAAGTGCTTTTGCATTATTCTTCGATGGTTTTATAGCCGCTATCAGATATCAGTCAAATAACCAAACATAGCGAGCTACTGCTACTTGGCTGTCGATATTATAGAAAGAATTCGTTTTCCTACGGGAATAAATCCGTCGACTTGGCCATTTCTCGAGTTTTCCACTACCAATCCAGCGATCTTCGGCAAACATTTTGTGGAAGAAAGTGCTTCTCCTGGCTTCGGGAACTGTAGTACCGAAGCACATCCGTCTTATTATTTCTCGACCTGAAAGAAATAAAATCCCAGTGGTACGAGACTTGTTCCGGCGTTCCTGGTACCTGCTTCCTGCTGTTCCTGGCCCCTTGGGCGAAGAAGTGCTACAAAGACAATTGAAACCGAACGCTTGTTCGTTTCTTACAGTGGTGAATATTAAAACAGACAATTTTCTTTTGGTTTACTATTCGGGTTATCACCCCGACTAGTACACTAACCATTGACTCTCGTGTTTACTGACTCTGACAATTTTCCGGAACGATTTCCGGCTAATATTTACTAATCATAACCTGTTTGCCCTTTTCAGCTACTCGGCAGTAGCCATCGTGGTGCTCTGGGTGGTAATTCCGGTCAAAATTATTTGCCTCTCCTAGGAAAAATTCAACCTTGTAAATTGTAAAATTATTATCTTAAAATCTGAAACTTGAAATTCGTATTTTTCAGCATTTTTACCATTAATTTTCCCTTGAAATAGAACTCAGCTCGATTTCGAAGAAAAAAGTCAAAAATATCGTTAATTTCGATCTTATAAATATTATTGCAAAGTCTGGGGTGCATATTTGATCATCATGGATCACAGCACAAATCCATTCCTTTCGTTCGGTGGCAGTTCGGACCCTCGAACAGCTAGCCAGGGTGAATTTTTAAGAAAAATTGAAAATCCCGAAAGTCTGCCTAACCGACATGGCGCATGGCAACGTGGGGCTTCTTTTGATATATTCAGTAAATCCGATTTAGAAAGTACTGCAGAATTTTTCGACCTTAGCTTAGGCAGAGAAATTCTAAGTACAATTCAGGATGAAGCATCAAATAATCTTCCTCGAGATGAGGAGAGAACCCTTGAAAATGGTAAAAGAAACAATGATGATCCTAATATAGCATATTTAAAATCACCAGACACTGTAGCCGAACTTCTCGGCGATAAAGATTGGCATACGATTAGCCATATAAGTCAGGACCGGAATCGGCCTGAAATCACGTCCTTTTCTGCTTCCGACGAGCAAAACCAGAGCAGATGGTGCCCAAACTTAGATAGAAAAGTAGCTCTTCTAGAAAATGATAAACCCGAAGCTTGGGATTTTTCGGAACCCTCAGGAAATAGCACTACAAATCGTGAGAAATCCCAAACGGTGGCCTCAACCTCTCCTACGGATGATCCGATTAGAGAACTGGCAAAAATCCTGTCTGAGCTTACGGGTATAAAGCAAAACAGAGTAGACAAACAAAGTCTGCCTACTTTTTCAGGGGTGGATTATGAAGATCCAGTAGAATTTAAAAAAATATATATTCTGAGTGTAGCAAGGCAGAGATTAAATCCGATGAATGGGCCTCTATTGCAAAGGGCCAACTAAAGGGCGAAGCCCTGAATTGGACAAACACTTATGGGGAGTTATACCTCAAATGGGAATTCTTTTCAAATAGATTCCTTGAGAGGTTCAATAGCCCAGAACTATTGTCTAGACCACGTGCCAAATTATTTGGACAAAGTCAGACTAAAGACGAGAGATCGGCAGTGTTTATCGGCGGGAAATTAGCCTTAGCTAATAGACTATTCCCTTCTCTTGACGAACACAGCTGTATCGGATTGGCAATAGAGTCGCTCCTACCTCCTATAAAACCTTACTTGAGGGGACGACAGTTTGCGACTATCGAATCCCTAATTCAAGTGTGCCAATCTATTGAGATGGATATTGGCTTATTTAAATCAACTCATGAAGCAAATAAACCGAATGCTACTAAGCCAGTAACACAGAGTGCTCCCGTAAATCCGAATAATGCTTCAAATATTATTTCTCAAGGAAATAGGGGTAATACGGCATATAACCGAAACTACCCCATCAACAATGCAAACAATTCAAATTGGAGGACCAGTCCAAGGGATAATCAACCCCGAGGCAATCCCCCGAGGGCAAACAATATATCTGAAGAGGGACCTAGTACCTCGGGAAACTCCCACAGGGATGTTTCGCCGACGGTGACGAACCATCCCAGCCATTAAACAGCCGTTTTTGCTCAAACAAATCAGTCATTGATTGTCCCCCTGTATATATAAATTTCCCCGACGACGCCCCAGAGGTAGATACGTTGATATCACTCAACGGAAACCTCATTCTGAACAGAAGTTCAGAAGGAGGCGGTATTACCTTACCCAATAAAACCTCTTTGAGTGATTTCCTCACCGAGGATAATTTTTATAAAAGAGAAGTGCTGGCAAAGATAGACGAAACTCGGCAATTCAACCGAAAATTGCCTAGAATCCCTATCACTATCGATAAAAGGGTCATATTCGCCCTGATAGATACCGGAGCGAGCATGAATCTTATAAGAGCGGATATGCTGGAACAGGCCGACTTATCCAACCTTCCCAACCCCGCGGTTATCCAGCTAGGATGCCGTGACAATAATAGTTACAGCCTGGGACAGACTTCAATCCTGATTGAAATATACGGGAGGCCATTCACTATAGGAGTGACAGTCTTAAGCGACTTGAATGAGCCCCTGATACTTGGGATGCCTTTCCTAACAGAACAGGATGTTACGATTGATGTCGCCATAAAATGCCTATATGCTGGCAAAAATCCACGCCAAACGGTGTTCTGGAATGTGGCAATTGAAAGGAAAATTTCAAAAATCGAGCTCCCCGAATTTGGAGACGATCAGTTCTCTCAGGAGACAAAATCAAAAATCTTCGAAATCATCAGCGAATTCCCAGACAACCCGTTACTCAGGCGTCTATCCACGAAATTAAAGTGAAACAAGAAAGGCCATTCCGACGTTTCCGATATGATAAGATGTCGGAATCGCGTAAGGAGATAGTTCACGAAGAAATTCGGAAACTACTTGAAGCCGGAGTTGTCGTGGCGAGTAACTCACCCTATTGCTCTCCGGTAGTTCTAGACCCGAAAAAGGACGGAAAATTGAGATTCTGTGTAGACTACCGGGAGATCAATAAGTTAATCGTCACCGAAGCCCCGAATTTGCCCCCCCCTTCAAGAAACAGTACGAGAAATGGGTAATGCCCGAATTTTCACGACTTTAGATCTGCGCAATGGTTTCTGGCAAGCACCTTTGTCGGAAAACTCCCAGAAATACACGGCTTTTGGTGGACCCGACGGAATGGTATGTCAATTCAGAGTCTTAAGTTTTGGCCTGAAAAACGGACCAGCCGTTTTCCAGAAGCTAATGTCTTCGGTGTTGGCCGGGTACACTGACAAATTTTGTAAAGTGTACCTGGATGATATTATCGTCTACTCCAACACCGTTGAAGACCATTTAGTACACCTAAGGAGAATTCTGGAATGACTCCGCACCCACGGATTGTGGTTGTCACCTAAGAAATGCCAATTCGGGTCAAGGGAACTGAAGTATTTGGGACGTGAAATAGGGAATAAGCCCCATGAAACCCATATTAATGGCATCTTGGAATTTGCGGAACCAAAATCCGTGAAACAAATCAGAGCATTTATAGGAACAGCGGGATGGCTACGAGAGTACATCCCGCATTTCTCAGAAATCGCCGCTCCACTCACGGATATGATAGATAAAACGAAGCGCTTCAAGTGGAACGAAGAAGCAGCAGCTTCTTTTAAGAAAATAAAAGAATGCGTTTCTCAACCCTTGTTGCTGTCCAGACCTGACTCCTCTCGACCATTTGCCTTGCAGACGGACGCCAGCCATATAGGGCTCGGGCGGTCCTGTTTCAGGAGAGAGAGGATGGTGGGCGAGACATTATTGCATATTCAAGCGCAAAGCTGAATAAAACTGAACGCAAATATCACATTAACGAATGCTTGGCGATAGTCTGGGCCATCAGGAAATACAAACATTTCTTGCAAGATGCCCCTTTTAAATTGTATACCGACAATTCCGCCCTTCTCTGGTTGCATAAGATGCGCGATGAGAAAGCCAAATTGACGCGATGGGCCTTGCTCCTGCAAGAATACGATTTTTCCATCCATCACGTCCCTGGACGATCGAACCAATTACCCGACTTTTTATCGCGCAATCCGTTAGAAATCAAAACCGGCCAAGACATCACAGTAGACACCGAAAGAATATTCTTTCCTAGTGAGGAAAGGATTGACGATGCCTGAAAAAGTGACGAGACGTCGCTTAAGAAACTTGAGGAAGGTCAGCATTTTTAGGTGAGATGTTATCCGCCATATTCGAAGACACGGAATTTGCCTCAATAAACCGTGATCCCTCGAAGGGGGTCGAACTCAATCAAATCACAAAAACAAGCCCAGCGGAATTGTCCTAGCGTACAGCGTTTTATCTAGCGGATATTACGTGCACGCGAAAATCAAACTCCGAGCGATTACCAGCGTCGTATCGCAACGGAATTTGTAATGGATGATGGGCTAGTTTACTTTGTTGGTCAGGAAGACAACCCCGTACGACGGTTGGTGATTCCTAAAGATTTCTTACCCCAACTATTTCGACGATACCATGATAACATAGAACATCTCGGGGTCGATGAAACGTTGCGGCAAATTTTCAGCTTGCTCCGTTGCGCAAAAGGGTATCCGAATATGTAACTCGCTGTTTGGTTTGCGCCACGACTAAAGCCAGTAAGGCACAAGCTGCATCAAACTTGAGGCCTAATACTCCGGAACGACCCTGGCAGTTCATATCTATCGATATACTGGGGCCCTATCCGACTACCCCAAAGGGAAATAGGTTCGCCATTGTAGCAACTGACTGCTTTTCAAAGTGGGTCGAAATAAGGGCTGTCCCCAAAAGAGATACGACAAATGTCATTTCTTTCCTACAAGAGGAAGTTTTGAGTCGTTGGGGTCATCCTCAGGTGATTATTTCTGATAATGGTATTGCCTTTCGGAGTCAGACCTTTGAAGATTTCTGTAGGCGTCGGCAAATCGAAATCAAATACTCGGCGATTCATCACCAACAGGCAAACCCTATTGAACGTCGAGTACAGGAAATAAAGAAGATGCTACGAGCGGCCCTTTTAGACAAGTTGCCAACTTTGTGGGAGCGAGAACTTCCTGAAATAATATTTAATCTACGGACAAGGTACAATGCTGCCACGGGTACTACCCCTAGCACTCTCCTGCTCGGCTATGACATCCCCAAGCCTGGGGAATGGATTGTTCCAACTCAGCGGAGGCGGAGGCCAAGAAATGAGAACAGAGATGCAAGGGTAAGAGAGGCACATAACCACACCATAACATATCAGCGAAAACACTACCCCAATCCGGATGATCAACCCGTAGAGTTCGAGGTTGATGATTGGGTGTTATGTCGAGCTAGTGACAAAGAAAAACGTGGGTTCAAGCGGACTTGGGTAGGTCCGTTTCAGGTATTACGGAAGGAAGGGCCAAATTGTTATGCCGTCAACAAGGCAGGTGGTGATTATGTGATCCACGTTGATGACTTACGGTTAGCCCCGGTGCCGCGTTCAGGACAAGATCACTTAGATCCCAGACCCACACCTCGCGAAGAAGACGAATACTAAGGGCTTGATTTGAAATCGAGACTTAGTTCATTTTTGCCCCACCCCCGGACATAGTGAGTCCAATCACCCTGTATATGCATTACTTGTTTTTATATATCAATAAATGTTTATTTTTATTCACCTCAAATTTTCCCCTATTTTGGACATAGTGAGTCCACTCACCCTGTAAAGTGCTAATTTCATGTACTCATAGAATATTGTAAAATTGTTTTTTTTTTTGTATGTATTTTTCCGTGAATTTGTAAATTTTCCCCCTTA
Source organism: Chrysolina oricalcia (assembly GCA_944452925.2). Taxonomy (NCBI): domain Eukaryota; kingdom Metazoa; phylum Arthropoda; class Insecta; order Coleoptera; family Chrysomelidae; genus Chrysolina; species Chrysolina oricalcia. The sequence continues at coordinate 11,095,054 of OX101813.2, read as the reverse complement.
TGCAAATACAGGTGGTTTTGGTTGATATAAATTTTATTCGATATGGATAACCACTCTTTTAATCTTCGTCACCATTGTTGTTAAACATATTGCATATTGTGCTGCCTAAATCAAGTTAAGAAATGTTAATATTATGATTCCCAGTGAACGCCGTTTTGTAATCGGTCGGGAGTCGTGGGTTCGAGTGAGAATCCGATATGGAACAATTTAGATTAGGTAGCCTACTGTGTTAAGACGAACAACGGTTATCCTATCGCAAGAGGTTTTGTAGATATAAGTAGTTGTAAGTTAGAATTGTATATTATCAGGATAGGGAACTCATATGTGAGCCCGATTGGCATTAGAGGCGAAAGCCTAACACAAAACTATTGTAATTTCAATTGAATAAAGAACAGTTTTTGTTGTTGGTTGAAGTGACTTTCTTTCACAAATGCTAGCGATCCCTTTGAGGAGGGGAGTGTCACCTACAGCACTAAAAAGTGCTGTAAATTATAAGGTAGATGGAAAACTATTATATTTCATGAGCCAAGTCGTCCTCGGATTAACCACTAAATTAAAATAAAATTCGGCAAAACTTTGCATCGAGTTTTGTTCGGGGCTCGGCTCGACCAGAACCGCACCCTGCACGGCAGCGTCATGCGAGCTGCGAAAAATTGACATCTATTTGGAAACGAATGGAAAGGACTACGAAGCAGGACAATACTTCGGCCTCCGACTAGCTCACCGGAGCTTAATCCAAACGCTCCGAAGTGAGTTCAAAATTTCTTCAATTCCAGGTAGTTCGGAGAATCTCGGCGCAAAAATCCCAGCCACTCCGGAACTCTTCACGCCATCTATTTGGAAAACCAGCAGGAACGTGTCTGACATACGAATTCTTTTTGGATTGGTTGGTGTTGCCAACCAACGAGGTTCCATTGATTCGCATGCCAGGACGTAGATACCTAAAAACGCCAGAAATACTATGTACACGGGCACTTAACTCTACTGAGCCATCCAGAAGTGAGGACTACTCCCCTGGAAACTGTCCTAGCCCTCGGGCGGCTCCTGGATGACTGCTAAAATAGCCACCACCACCATGCACCCCCTAAGGTTGAGGCCCGGAAGGATGAACGCCCCAGCACTCGTACGTACTCGAAAGCTCACCCCCCCTATCCACCACCCCCGCTCGTTAAAGCGGTTCCTCATCCTGATGACTGGCGATCAGCAGAATAAAATCTGATCGTTTGATATGGAGTGCTCGGCCAATTCTCGGCCTGAAACTCTCTTATATCTGACATGAGTTCAATTTGATTTTACAATGACTTTACTTAATGTGCATTGTGCCCCCCTGAAACTGGCTGAAGGCCTGAAAAACACTTGGCTGAGGGCCAAGTGTTGTGTATTGAATTTACTGAGTTTACCACTTGGTCGGTTCTTCTTGGAATCTGAAACATAAAAGCATGATTATCGAAATTTTAAGCCTGTTGAAGTAGACGTTGGCGTCGCCGAAGGTTTCGCTTCCGTCTTACTTCTTCAGGGGTGTCGTTGTCTCCCTGGTTCACTGGTCGTCTGTATTTGTCTCTGTCTCTATCGTCTTGCTCACGTCTGTTCTCGAGGAGCTCCGTGAGCAACGGGTTCGTGTGGGTCTCTACTCTGTCTAGAGTAGTCCCCACGTGATTCCTGATCAGTCTGTCAATGTAGTCCGGATGGATGTCTAAGTCTCGATATATAAACCTGTTTGGCATATATCGTGGTGCGTCTGTTGCCATTCTCAGGCAGACATTGAAGAAGGCCTGCATCCTCTGCCTGTAACTGTTCGCGCATTGCCCCCTAGCAGTAGACGCGTACATCATGATTGGCAGAAGGATTGTCCTGATGAGGCGTAGTTTCAACTCGAGTGCCATGTTGCTCCTACGCCCGATGAGTGGATACAGCTTATGCCTCGCGGCTTTCGCTATAGCCAATCTGTGGGAGACGTGCTTCTGAAACGTGAGTTTCTTGTCCAGGGTTACTCCTAGGTAAACGGCTTCGTCTACCTATGGAATTCTCTCATCGTTCATAGTAACATGGCCATCGGGTGTCCTACGTCGCCTCGTGAACAGTATGGCCTTGCTTTTGTCTGAATTGATTCCGATCTTCCAACGATTGAACCACGGTTCCAGCTTGTTTATCTGATGTTGCAGCTTCGATGTTACTCCTCTCTCATGGGATGACTCAGCAAAGATTGCCGTGTCAACTGCATAGAGAGCAAGTTTGGTCATGGGGTTGTCCGACATAGGCATGTCTGCAGTGTAGATCGAAAACAGGTGTGGCGATAGTACTGCTCCCTGTGGTACTCCTGCTTCTAAGCTTCCTTCGTGAAGAGAGAGCATTTCCGACTTTGCATCGGTAATGTCGACCTCTTAGGAAGGAGTTTATCAGCTTGACCATTGGTGTGGAGTATCCGGCATCAACCAGTTTTGCGATCAGCCCATCGTGCCAAACTCTATCGAAGGCCTTGGAGACGTCAAGGAAGACTGCTCCTGAAAGATGTCCTTTTTTCGTGCGGTTCCAGCTCTGGATGGTGGCATCCACTATCCGGGTGACCTGGAGTTCTGTTGAGTGTTCCTGTCTGAAGCCGAATTGCTCATCTGGTAGGATGTTCAATTCTTCAGACATTGTCTCAAGTCGAGTCCTGATCACCCTTTCTGCGACCTTACTCATGGCAGGTGTTAGGCTGATGGGGCGGTGGTTTTGCGGGAACGTGTGGTTCTTGTTGGGCTTCGGAATCATGATGACCGTTGCTTCTTTCCAGCTGGAAGGAAAGTGTCTAAGTCTGAGTACAGCGTTTATGATGTTAGTCAGGGCTGCTAGTCCTTTCCTAGGTAAGGCTTTTAGTGCCCTGATTGGAATGTTGTCTGGGCCCGGTGCTTTCCTGGTCTTTTCGTGTCTAAGTATGTCCTTGATTTCCTCTGGAGATGTCGGCTCTAGAAGAATGACTGAGTCGTCAGTTCTTCTAAGCCGTCTAATCGTCTGGTCTACGTGCGTTTCCGTGTCCTCGACTTCATCGGTGTAATCGACCTCATTTTCACGGCACTGACGTTCGAAGGAGTCCGCAAAAGCTTCTGCCTTGTCCATCTCCGTGAAAACGATGCCCATCTCACCATGAAGGGGAGGGCACAGTTTCCTCCGACCGTGTCTGAGGACTTTCTGCATTCTCCATAAGGAGTTGTCTTCGGCGTCGAGTTCGTCCAAACGTTCAGACCACTGTCGCTCTCTGAGTAGCTTCAGCCCTTCTCTCAGCCGTCGAGACGCAAAGTTGAGCTGCCGCTTGTCATCGGGCGCCAGTGTTCTCTGATAACGTTTTTTCAGACGTCGTCTCAGCCTGACCATCTCCTTGACCTCAGGTGGGATCCCTCCTTGGAAATCAAAGTTTGTGACCTGTATGTCTTTAGAGCACCGTTCCATTGTTGTCAGTACTGCTTGTCTCAGTACGGTCACCGCCTCCTCTAGCTGGCGTGTCGTGTCTATCCTGGGGATGTTTATTTCGTTATTGACTACCCTTTGAAATCGTGACCAGTCCACTATCCGCTTTGTCGTGTTAACTATTTCAGCTTCTTCCTCCCCTATTGTTGGTAGGATTGGATTGTGGTCTGATGATCCTTCGTCTAGTACAGAGATGTCCACCAAGGATGGAATACTCTGTATGAGGGCTATGTCCAAAATGTCTGGGTGTTGGTCTTCCCTCCCAGGATAGTGTGTGGGTTCGTATGTCGCTGTCACTGCTACGTTGTCGAAGTCTGGTGGTAGGTTGTCTGCTAGGTCTCTGCCTCGAGGGTTGGTGTTGCGGCAGTTCCAGTCTCTTGATTTCGCGTTGAAATCTCCTATAGCCACCGTCGGGAAAGAGTTTCTCCAAGTCCGTTTTCCTGAGGTTGGGGCCTGGAGGAATGTAGACTGAGGAAACTCTTAGGAGATTTATTCCGTCTACTTTAACTCTGATCGCTACCGATTCACCGAGTGATAGTTCCGGAAGTGCATCCTCATTGTGTTCCAGGTCTGATTTCACCAGCAGGAGCGAGCCACCTGCTCGAGCTCGGGGTCCTGGCCTGTCATTCCTGTAACTTATAAAACCTGGAATATTAAATACTTTACCTTGGTTCAGCCTGGTCTCTTGTAGTGCCACCACGTCTACCGAGATTCTGGAGATAATTTCCAGTACTTCATCTTTTCGCTGAATTGCGCCATTTATGTTCCATGAACAAATCTGCAGGATCTTCGGTATTCGTGCTGGCATTACTGGCTCGACGGTTTCACTAAGGCGTTTATTACGGCCATGATTTTGTCGAGTACCTCTGGGGTAACCTGCGACAAGGTCTGCAACAGTTGCTCCTGCTTGCTTGTGCCCTGAGCACTAGAGGATTTGTTCGAAGGACCCCATTTTGGTGGTGCGGTTTTTGGCTGTGGTTGTGGACCAGTTCGAGGGTCTGGTCTCCGCCTTGGGGTTGTTGACTCCTGCCGTGGGGGTGGAGGCCCCTGCTTGGTAGGTTGTCTTGCCACCAACCTTGGTTTGGGGAATTTTGGGCATCCCCTGTAATTTGCTGTGTGGTTTCCACCACAGTTAGCGCATTTGGAGGGTTCTTCCCTTGCCTTCTTACACTCATGTGTAGCATGGCTACCGCCGCACTTGACACAACGTGCTGTGGAGTGGCAGCACTTCTGTGCATGTCCGAACCACTGGCAGTTATGACATTGAGACACTCTGCCTCTTTGGGGTCGCTGTCCTTCCACGGTAACTTTCAAGTCGACCACTTCGGTTAGTTTGAAGATGTCCCTGTATTCTCTCGGAACTTTTACCAGGAACAGTGATAGGGGCGCTCTTGTCCTTCTCGATGTCATCCTATGACATTCTAGGACCTTGAAGTTTCTCTCGACGAGGTCCTGTTAGACGTCTGCCTCCGAGATTGATTCTGGGATACCCCTGATGACCACATGCAGGGGTATGTTTTGTTTGAGTTGATAGGTGAAAAACTCCACCTTATCAGACTCAAAGAATCTGGTAGCGTTCCTCCAATCCGCTTCCGTGTTCGTATGGAGATAAATCCCATCTTGTCGTGATTGGGCTTTCGAGAATCCAATTCTCTTGTCTCGTAGGGCTGTCGAAATCGACAGCCACTTGCTCTTCTCCCGGATTATTATCAAGGGAGGTTTTTTGGGGTCCTTCGTTTCATCCTCAGTGCTGCAGGGCACAAACACTCCTGTGCTTGATGAGGACGATTCTGCTGTTGGCGTAACAGTAATCTTTGGGGTGTTCTCATCTGCTGTTGATGGTAGTGCAGTCGATGACTCGTTCATGCAAACGGCCTTCTTAATGCGTCTGCCCACCACTCGGAATCCGTCCAAGTCTTCTTCGGGTTCGGAAGAGTCTACGTGGGTTTTGGGGGGGTAGGGGCTACGTGCACTGGTGGCGTACTCTCATTTGTCTCCTTCTTTTCAGAAGAGGCAAGTTTCGTCAGAAGGATGCTTAACTGCTTTTCCATGGCAGTGAGCCTTTCTTCTGTATTCTTCCTCTCGGTCTCGGCCTTGATTGCCCGATCCAGTGCATCGCGGAGTTGCTGCTTCAGCTGTCTCTTCGATTCTTCCTTCTTGTCCTCGTCGTCGTTGTTTGTCGTCGAAGATTTCCGAAAATTCTCTCTGTCGAGAGAGCTCGAGCTTCTTGACGATTCGTCGCCTGACTTCTTGGATTTGCCCATTTTTTACTTTGCTCCACGCTTTTTTCAAAAATGAATTCTTTTAAAAACGAAGACGGCTCTGAAAAGAGCCCCTGTCCGAAGCTAGAGCTGTGGTTTACAAGTAAAATGGAAAAACTCTCTCTGAATCACTGTGGTTTGGCAAGTGTTCCTGAAAAAGGGTTAATGATTAGTCATTACCACTTACCTTATCACAGCCCTTCAAGTCTAGCCCTGGCTAGTTCAGGTATAACCCTTCCTTGCCGTAGCTATATCGCTTTGTCTCGCTTAATGAATTTGCACTCACTATCACAAAAGTAATTTAAACAGGTAGCCTAGGGAGCTTCTGAAAATACGTCTGCTCTCTTCGACTACTGATCAAACTATGTGCTAAAACAGCCAAACAAGCTCAAATTTATACCATTGCCAAACATTTGAGTCGGCCAATGGTATCGCAAAAATACTGGTAGGCGGAGCCTATTAGAGCTCTCGCCTCCAGATATACTCCACTGAGTATTGAAACTGTAGTATTTGTCAGTCGTCAGTCGTCAGTCGTCAGTCGTCAGTCGTCAGTCGTCAGTCGTCAGTCGTCAGTCGTCAGTCGTCAGTCGTCAGTCGTCAGTCGTCAGTCGTCAGTCGTCAGTCGTCAGTCGTCAGTCGTCAGTCGTCAGTCGTCAGTCGTCAGTCGTCAGTCGTCAGTCGTCAGTCGTCAGTCGTCAGTCGTCAGTCGTCAGTCGTCAGTCGTCAGTCGTCAGTCGTCAGTCGTCAGTCGTCAGTCGTCAGTCAGTCAGTCACCATAGCAACAGCTAAACAAGAAAGACGCTAGGTACGCTGCACGCTCCCGACAATTTTTGAGATTTTGAGGAATAAACCTGGCTAATGAACATGAAATATATGCCAATCCACTAATAGAAACCCATACTACGAGTTGAGTAATCCTCCGAAGCCCCGGGAATTTCCCTACGGTTACGGGGAAACGTTTGCTATTTGAGCGAACTGTCACGCTGACAGTGACAGTTAGATAGAGCAGTAAGTTTTTGAACTTCTTGCCTATATTTTCGCTAGTATCATTTTGAAAGCTTGTTCAGATGCTCGAAGAATACTTAGAGAACGCGGATAAGAGGGAGCTTCTTCGTTTGTTGAAGCACCTCCTTATCCGCTTCGACGTCAAACCCAGTGATTGGGAAAAAGTTTTAAACGACGATGATCAGAGCATCAGTTTAAGTTCAGTCAAGGAAGATTTTCCTAGCCTTCCTCCAGTTGCCTCAGCTTCTAGACCTAAAAAGCTATGCAAACGTTGATCAACTGTATTAACGGCCCTAACAGGGTCCACGTCCGATGTCTCGAAAATCCGAGCATCGCCGACGCCCCCCGAACCCCACCCGATCGCGCAAAAGCGAGCAATTGACGATGAAATGGACCTAGACGTCCAAAACAAGCCCGCCCCAGTCGCTTCCGGGTCTGGAACTAATTCCAGGTCCGGAAGTCGACAAAGAGATCATATTGATTTTGAAGACGATGACAACCAAACCGTTGTCGAGTCAGTGCCCTAGCCCCGACCAGGTCCCTCGCGGGAACCTACTAACAACGAGAAAGTAAACGGTACTGAATCCAGTGCTAAAAAGCAGAAACGCTCTGCTATCCCGCCGATAACGATCCGGCAGAAGGACTGCTGGGTCAAAGTCAACCGAGAGATGGTCCGAAGGAAGATCAGTTTCACCAAAGCTCAGAATGTACAGGACGGTATCAGGGTCCAGCCCTCTACCGAGAAAGACTATCGCAATCTAACGCACCTTCTCATAGAGAGCAAGGTGCCTCATCACTCCTTCAGTTTCCCGGAGGACAAACCTCTCAGGGTGATCCTGAGAGGAGTCCCCGAATACATCAAAACCGAGGACATAGAGGATGATCTTCTGGAAAGGGGATTCAACCTGGAGACAGTGGCCAGGCTGTACAATCGCTTCCACAAACCGATGCCTCTGGTTTCAGTTCTAGTACCAAAGTCAGAGAAACACATTTACCAGTTATACGACTTACTCAATCTGCGTATATCCACTGAACCACAAAAACCCAGAGGCTCGGTAGGCCAGTGCCACCGGTGCCAACGGTTCGGCCACGCCCAAAGAAACTGCCAAGCTGTTCCAGCCTGCGTGAAGTGTGCCGGAAGACATTTGACTTGCGAGTGCGTCAAGCCACGCGCTGAGCCAGCCAAATGCTTCAACTGCGGGCCACGCGGCCAGTTATAAGGGGAGCCCAAGCTACCCCAAGTTGATCAGCAGAAAAGCTAACGCTTCGGCTAGCAGGGGCCCCCCTGCTAGAACTACCAACGTCGGCCAGGAGCCGATGTCGAGACCAATAGGTTCTGGCGCTGTCCGCGTGGAAACCTCATACGCAGGGGCACTGGGCGTGAAACCAGTGGCAACCCCCTCTCCAGTTGCGTCAGGTGAGGCAGGAGTCATCTTTGCCGCCCTTGACCAGATGCGTAAGCTGTTCACGCAGTTCCCCAGCTTGCAACTTATGTTCACCCCGAACACTGCCGTCTTACCTACCTAGTAGGTGGCTTGCCATCTACTCAGTAATTTAAATTTACGTCCAAAATACTGAGTGAATGGCTTGCCATTTGCTTGGTAACTTAAATTCACGTCCAAACTGCGTGGACAGCTCACGTGTCCGCAATCCACCACCCGTGAGTGCAGGGATTTGTGAGTCAGGGCGGCACAGAGTCTCACTCTGATGTCGTCTTGCGTGATTTGTTCTTTGAGTCGGCAGTCCTCTTAATGGAAAGTTAGTTTAAAGAGTCGGAGTGCAAGGCATTGACTTGATCGAAATTAATATGATCCCAAACTGTAGTATTTCTGGCAAAATATAACACCCCCCTACTTAAGGGATCGCTTGGCATGCGGATGGAACGTCGTTGGATTTGCCCTGAAAAGGGCCAGTTCTCTCGAACATGTTCCTAAAAATAAAACCTAAAAGAGAACTATGTTACAGCTACTGGCTATCCAAATCTTGCAGATGTTGTTGCAGGCTTATCGTAGGAATTCCGGTTACTCCTTCACGGAACTTTTATGGAATGTACCATATATCCACATCCGCTCATTATCCAGCTTCCAAAGAGTCGCCACATGTCTTCGCCCTTGCCCCTGGCTGGGACAACCAGCTCTGTTGTCTGTTTGATTTCGGTCTCTCGTCCCCCTACATGGATTCGACGCTCGCCCATCGACGCAGCGCCTCCGCTCCTACCATCCGAACCCCATACTTTCAGGGCTCCGGCATGGTGTTCAGGACCCGGTTTGATCCCCTTCTGGGTCGTCGACGTGCTCCCAGTCGTATCCGTTGCCTTCCCTCAGCGGACCGGCGTCCTGGCCAACTAACTTCGGTGTATTCCCCTTCAAGGTCGTTGGCGTGCTCCCAGCATCGCCCCCGTTGCCTTCCCTTAGCAGACCGACAGCTAGTTGCTCTGACCTATCCGACCATCGAACTCGGCCCTTGGGCACCTCCACCAAAACAGCTCCTTTGCCCTGGCCATCCGGCTCAGGAACAACCGGCTGGCTGCGGAATGTAGCTCTGGCACGCTACCATCAACCCACGAAGGATATGGACGTCCTCGATTCCTCTGGCATAACTTGCTTCAGAATCATCCCGAAAGTGCATCCAAGAAAACTTTCCGATAAGTATCTGACTTCCGAGACTACCTTACTGGAATTTCGTGTGCCCCTGCTCCATCCGGAGCTCGGAAGCTACGACTTCACTAGGCCACCACGTTCTGGGCGCCATGACATCTATTCGGAAACGAATGGAAAGGACTACGAAGCAGGACAATACTTCGGCCTCCGACTAGCTCACCGGAGCTTAATCCAAACGCTCCGAAGTGAGTTCAAAATTTCTTCAATTCCAGGTAGCTCGGAGAATCTCGTCGCAAAAATCCCAGCCACTCCGGAACTCTTCACGCCATCTATTTGGAAAACCAGCAGGAACGTGTCTGACATACGAATTCTTTTTGGATTGGTTGGTGTTGCCAACCAACGAGGTTCCATTGACCCGCATACCAGGCCGTAGATACCTAAAAACGCCAGAAATACTATGAACACGGGCACTTAACTCTACTGAGCCATCCAGAAGCGGGGGCTACTCCCCTGGAAACTGTCCGAGCCCTCGGGCGGCTCCTGGATGACTGCTAAAACAGCCAAACAAGCTCAATTTTATACCATTGCCAAACATTTGAGTCGGCCAATGGTATCGCAAAAACACTGGTAGGCGGAGCCTATTAGAGCTCTCGCCTCCAGATATACTCCAGTGAGATGATATCTATTCGGAAACGAAAGGAAAAGAACTACGAAGCGGGACAATACTTCGGCCTCCGACTAGCTCACCGGAGCTTAATCCAAACGCTCCGAAGCGAGTTCAAAATTTCTTCAACTCCAGGTAGCTCGGAGAATCTCGTCGCAAAATTCCCTGCCACTCCGGAACTCTTCACGCCATCTATTTGGAAAACCAGCAAGAGCGTGTCTGACATACGAATTCTTTTTGGATTGGTTGGTGTTGCCAACCAACGAGGTTCCATTAATTCGCTTGCCAGGCCGTAGATACCTAAAAACGCCAGAAATACTATGTACACGGGCACTTAACTCTACTGAGCCAACCAGAAGTGAGGGCTACTCCCCTGGCACTGTCCGAGCCCTCGGGCGGCTCCTGGATGACTGCCTAAAACAGCCAAACAAGCTCAAATTTATATCATTGCCGAACATTCGAGTCGGCCAATGGTATTGCAAAAACACTGGTAGGCGGAGCCTATTAGAGCTCTCGCCTCCAGATATACTCCAGTGAGTATTGAAAAAGTTGGCACGAGTCATAAGAGTAAGAGGCTTAAGCGCCTAATCTCGAACATAGTTACCACGACCCACAGAGTCTAGTATTTCTGGCAAAATATAACACCCCCCTACTCAAGGGATCGCTTGGCATGCGGATGGAACGTCGTTGGATTTGCCCTGAAAAGGGCCAGTTCTCTCGAACATGTACCTGAAAAAAAGAACTATGTTACAGGTACTGGCTATCCAAATCTTGCAGATGTTGTTGCAGGCTTATCGTAGAAATTCCGGTTACTCCTTTACGGAACTCTTATGGAATGTACCATATATCCACATCCGCTCATTATCCAGCTTCCAAAGAGGCGCCATATGTCTTCGCCCTTGCCCCTGGCTAGGACAACCAGCTCTGTTGTCTGTTTGATTTCGGTCTCTCGCCCCCCTACTTGGACTCGACGCTCGCCCATCGACGCAGCGCCTCCGCTCCTACCATCCGAACCCCATACTTTCAGGGCTCCGGCATGGTATTCAGGACCCGGTTTAATCCCCTTCTGGGTCGTCGACGTGCTCCCAGCATCGACTCCGTTGCCCATCTCTGACGGACCGGCGTCCTGGCCAACTAACTTCGGTGTATTCCCCTTCAAGGTCGTTGGCGTGCTCCCAGCATCGCCCCCGTTGCCTTCCCTCAGCGGTCCGACAGCTAGTTGCTCTGACCTATCCGACCATCGGACTCGGCCTTTGGGCACCTCCACCAAAACAGCTCCTTTGCCCTGGCCACCCGGCTCAGAAACAACAGGCTGGCTGCGGTATGTAGCCCTGGCACGCTACCATCAAACCCACGAAGGATATGGACGTCCTCGATTCCACTGGCATAACTTGCTTCAGAATCATACCGAAAGTGCATCCAAGAAAACTTTCCGATAAGTATCTTCAAGTCCGGGCTACTGACTTCCGAGACTACCTTACTGGAATTTTGTGGGCCCCTGCTCCATCCGGAGACAGCTCGGAAGCTACAACTTCACTAGGCCCCACGTTGGGCGCCATGTCATAAACTAGGTTTAGCACCGGCGTCCTGTACAAGGAAAGCGCCATGTAGCAAACCAGGGCTTTGCCTTAGTTCATCCTGGTGCCCCTCAGCTAGCGCTGGCCCACCCCAGTCCTCCCTGACTCCTCTGACCCGTCCCTGAGGAGATATATCGGCTTTCGTCGAGCCAATAACTCTCCCCGAGAACCTTCCACCGCCCCTTGCTTCGTCCAGCAAGGCGTCAAGATTTCTCGACGATTGAGTCAGGTCTGGTGGTCCAGCCCTGAGTTCTATTGAGTGCGACCCACATCCCGCGGTGAGCCCACCCCTTCGGTCCTCAGTTTTCTCATGAGTCTCTTGAGACTTCATTGTGACGTTTTCTGTTAATTGTTCTGGTTCGGCTTTCTGTGCGTTATGTTTTCGAAGAGAGTCTCGCATATCCTTACGGGACTCTAGCTGTCGGAGTGTCTCAGACGTCTATGACCGACCGAGTGCCGGTTCACTAAATAAAATTCGTTCGGAGGCCAGAAGGGCCCTCCGATTTCTGATGGGATCCGTCCATCTCTCGCGGTTTTTAGGATCTACAGGGTCTCCAATTTGCCCGAAACGAGACACTGTAGGCATTCCAGCTCCTCGTTTCGAGTTATTAGGTTCACACTCTTCACGTCTGAGAGTAACTCCATAACGCCTTTCTAGTGATTGAATTTCTCGGTCCAACTGGCCGGAATTTTCCCTAACAAACAAAGCTTGGCCAGTACACGGGATTTCTGTGGAAACCGCTGTTTCCATTTCTGAAAATGACAAGATTTTCTCGCGCATATCAAACGAGGCCACGTTCCCCGAACTGAGACTCTGGCGACTTCCGCCCACGGATTGAGAAATAGGGAAATTTCTCGGGGAGTTATTAAAACTCACATTTTGTCTCGAAAGTTGTGACGACTCTTCCAGGCAAGAGGTTGACACAGGGGTTCGAACTAAAGTTCTGCCAGCGAACGGCTCGACGTTCTGCCTGGGACTTGAACCGCTCTTACGGGCTGCGTTCTGGATTTCCTGGGGGGTAAGAAAATAAATTCCCTCTGACAGGTGGGGTGTGGTATCGTTTGACATGTTTTCTTTTTGCGACAAGGCCTGACTACGTGTGAGTGGCATTGTTTCCTAACAACAAAAGGTCTTAGACTGGGATTGTCTAAGAGGAAGGATTCACGGTTACCTAACTGAATCTAATCAAATTTGCCTAATGAGTGTCGAATACTGTAATCCGACATTCCACAGGTCTTTTTACGTGCCTTTTTGAGCCAACGAATACGGTAATCCGCTGGACTCCACAGGACTTCCTAATTGTTTTTTATTATAAGGAAAAGGGACCTAGTCGATGGCTGCACTCCCAGGACAAAGGAGCGGCCGCAGGAAAGGTAAAAGATTTGCGGAAGCTAACCCCCACGGGACCCACGGAAAGTGAGCTCGACAACATACTAGCTGTAGTCAAATGATGGCTTGACAGGTTAGGACTCAATCACTAACGAGCTGGCTTCGTAAAAATCCGTACATGGATTTGCCCAGGGGACAAGTCCCCCTTTACAACTCAAGTGTGCGCCTATTTATTAATACCTGACCTCTCTTCTCTACTGAGGATTTTTGGTTTAAACGCGAAATCGAAGCGAAGATGAATCCAGCTGACTGTGGAAAAATCCACGGTAATGTTCTTGAATCGGCCCACAGCCTGGCATCCACTTCACACTCTTGCAGTGCCTTCCGAACCACACTGGTCGGGTAACCCGTTCGTCCGGTCTTCCAGGAGCTCTTCTCCAACTGCAGTGCCTCCGAAGGTAGGATGGACAGCTGACCTCTTCTAGCTTCTGTGCGTCTCTCCGAGAGATCACACTCTTGAAAATGCCGCCCGAAAATTTATCTACTTCCTAAGTTCGATTTTAATTTGTCGCAGCGCGCAAGACAACTAGGATACCCGCCTAGTGTCCCTAAACCCCAGGTTTGAAGCTATACAAATTTCGAAACACTTTCACTTTGTAAACCGATAGCTCCTATCGGATTTCCACTCCTTCGAAACCCCAGGTTTCTTCGCAATCGACGAATCAACAAGCTTTCTCAAAGTCTTGTTGAAACGAAGCCAAATGTTCTTCTCGCAGATCGGAATGCTCCGATATTTTATTGCTCGCACTATTCACTGATTACCGAGTCCCCAATGACCTAGCAATAAGTAGCCCAAACGAAACTGCTTTTCTCGTAGATTCGATAGCAAAAAAAACTAATCGAAATCCAACTGTATGGATTTCCCTAACTTTACTTGTCTCTCTGAGACCGGCGTTCCAAAAGCTAAAACTATCTGGACACTTCGAGAATGCAGTCGGCTATACCAAGGGTACCTTACCCGGAAAGACGTGTCTTTCCCAAGCAAGCTTTCTGACTAAATTGAATTAATGTAAAATCGTTATTTATATTATCCATTTTCCCTGACGTCATATGTTGTTTATTTCGCATTGCACCATATTGCACAATGTTGTGCAATAACCGTCTTTTTCGACCAAAATCAGACTCCGTTAGCGTCCCCCTCCTGGTTTTTCCTCAATCCTTGTTGTCGATTGGCTCGTTCCAAAAGTACTAAGCCGGCTGGCCGGTGCTCGACTATAAATATTGTTATGAGGTATGATCTTCTTGGACATATTTTTGTAACATCGTGCAGATATTAGGACTCCTGACAGAGCAGGAAGTCACCCTAATGATCGCCAAAGGCCATAGTTAGCTAATAATGCATTTTGTATATATGGTAGGATATAGAAAAGTGCAGTTATTAGGAGTTTATTAAATTTGTAAATTGGTATGTCTACTTTTGTCAGAATAGGCAGGTTTTGGGATCGTAGCGGCTGTTTAAGGCAGAAACAGTGACGCTGTGATCCATTACAAACTATAGTTAGGTAGAAGACTGCACAGAGCAGGCCCCATGTCGGTAACTGCGTAGTTAAGGAAAATGCGCGATTTTGGCCCTTATGGACTTTAGATAAGTGGCCATAATCCCGTAACCCTTGGACGGACCGAGATGGTCTTGGTACCGTTAAATAGATATTGTTTAGGCCTAAAAGTTTTGTATTTAAGCTTTATCGATCGGACGAGAGGATCCGACCGATATCGCTACCAAATGGGTAAAATCAAAATTTAAAGGGTAGAAAACTGCCTTGTGCTCCGCAGTGGCTGAGCACTCGGTATCGACATTTGTACCAGGATTGTCCTTTCACGTTCTCGGAAGAAAAGTGGAACTGAATTCGAGAAATATTCGGTATTACAGTGGCCACAGCGATTTTAGAGAAGTCAGTGTTAAAGTATAGTAAATTTATTCCAAATTCATTGAAATTCTAGAATAGGCTAGAAAACATTATTTGAAACTTTTCTGCGTTTACAGAATGTTTAAATTCGTTCGGGCTCAAAAGTTATAATCGAAATTATGATTCTGAGGGAGTGCCGGAATTTGTCCTGTAATCACCCTGTAGATTAGATACGCACATCCACCTACAAGATTCAGGTGCATCTAAGCCACCCCTAGTTGGTCTTATAATTTCGCTTGATTTGCTGTACGAATAATCTGTTATTTTTGCGATTTCAGATGTTCGAATTTTTCAGGCTAGAAATGCCGTTTCTAAAATCGCCACTGTATAGATTTGCATGGGAGAAATTCGCGGTTTCCGCATGGAAAATGTTCGGAAATGGGCATCAGATTAATATGTAAATATTAGTTTAGTCCTTTGCGTACGGGTTTTAGGGAAAAACGGTGTTTTCGCGAAGAGTTGGGGTCGAATCGAGGGTATATCTGACCCTTACGTTTCGACTCCGCCCATTTTCGGTGTTTAGGCCAATAGGGAAGCCGGAAAATGGCGTGATGTGGCGTGATGTCCAGACCGATAGTATAAAACCCCTACGAAACGTAGAAATTTTGTTCAGAAAGCTTGTTTAGGAATCTACGTGTAGATTTCGGACAGGAAACCCTTGGTAGGCCAACTGCAACGGGAGTGTTAAGGTTAGGTTTAGCTTGGCGGAGTTTGCTGTGAATCTCAGGAGAGATCAGAAGAAGATTAGGGAGAATTGTACAGTCAATTCTCGACTAGTTTTTGTGCGAAAAGAAAAAGCAGTTTCGTTTGGGCCATTTACAGGTTAGGTAATTGGGGTCCCGGTAAAACGAAGTGAAAGTGTTAGTGTTTCGTCGGAGCATACGAGAAGCAAGAAGAAGGAGTACTCTGTATTTTTCAATACAGAGTTTTTCCAGATTGAGGAGCAAGTTGTGTGATACTTGACTCCTGTTTTTACTTCGATTCGAGTGTTCTTCGAGGAAGACATTCGTCTCGTCGGTTGCGGAGGAACGAGGAGTTTCTCACGGCAGCGTGAAGTCCGATAGGAAGTATCGGTGAATAGCGAATACAGGGTGCGGAAGAAAATAGTGTTTTCTCCGAATTTTGTAAAGTGTTTAAAATTGGGGTTAGGGACATTCAGGCGGTTATCCTGTTTGTCTAGCGCGCTTCGACAATTTTAATAGCGTTGATAGGAAACAAAATTAAATTTCGGGCGACGGATTTTTCCGAAGTAGAGTAGGAAAAATCGAAGAGTGAAGAAAGAAGATCATTCCTGGACGTCGAGGACTTGGAGTCATCTTCGCAACAGGATCGCGTTTAAAACAAAAATCCCCGGTCGAGAAGAGGGGTCAGGTAGTAATAAATAGGCGCACAGGTAGCTGAACGGATTCATCGTGAATTCTTACGAAGTTCAGCTCGTTAGTGATTAAGCCCTAACCTGTCAAGCCATCATTAGACACAGCTAGCTGTGTCGAGCTCACTGTCCGTGAGTCCCGTGGGGGTAGTTTTTGCGCAATCTCTTCCCTATCCTGCGGCTACTTCCTTGCCCTGGAAGTATAGCCAACGTTAGGTCCTATCCTGAGATAATCCCGAGTTAGGAAAGTCCTGTAGAGATTGACGAATACCGGTTCGTCAACTCAAAAGGCAAAGAAACTCCTGTGGAGGGTCGAATACGTTTCGACTCTCAAAAGGCAAGGTTTAGCTTTCAGCTAGGTTTCCGTGATCCTACCTCTCAGGCCATCCCAGTCTGAGTCATTTTGAATCATTAACAATGCCTACTACACGTAGCCAGGCATTGTCGAAACAAAGAAATATGTCAGATTACACTACTCCTCACCCAGTCGAGAAAGTGTATTTTCTCACACCCCAGGAAATTCTCAACTCAGCCCGCGGGAGTGGTCCGGGATCTCAACGGGGGATCGAACCACTCGCCGGGGCACCGAACCCGAGAACCCCCGTGTCTGCGACCTGCCTGGAGGATCAGACACAAGAGAGACAATACTCGAGTTTTTATAACTCTGATAGGAATATGCAGATTCCTGAAACCGTGGGCACAGAGTGCCAAAGTCTCAGTCCGAGGAAGTTAGTGGCATCCGACATACGCGATAACCCAAGACCTTCTCAAGTAAGAACAGTTAGTTCCATCAGCACTCCGTGTTCGAGTCCAGCTTTGATAGTTAGGGAAACTCCTGAGTCGCTGATGCAGGAAATTGAAAATTTGAAAAGGCGTTATGAGGCAGTTGTGGCTTTAAGTAATAGGGAGCACGTGAGTTCGAGACCCGGGTCCGGCATGCCTACGGAGCCGGCTTTCGTTCGAACGGAAGGCTCCAGAGTAGTAAAGGAGTTTATGGGAGTCCAGAGACCTTTTGTCTCTGAACCAAGAAGGGCTCGTTTAGTAGCCGAGCGATTAAATTTCCAGGAAGTACAGGGCCATCAGCCACTTGAAAAAAGCGCAACGCCTCGCAAGCCAGAATCCCTGAGGAATATGCGAGAAGTCCTGGAACCCTCAAGGAGAAATTTAAATAACGTAGAGGTTTATAACGAACGAGACAGTATAGTAGAAACGCGAAGAGAAAGAGAGTCGAGTGTTCGGAGAACCGAGATAGGAAGGGGTGGGTTCATCACAGGCGATGGACCATACTCCAGGGGTGGGCTCATCACAGGCGATTGGTCACACTCAATGCAATTCGGGGCTGGACCTCCAGTGACCCGCGAACGGCATGACGACTCTGCGGGAGTGCAGAGGGGTGGTGGAAGGCTTCAGGGAAGAGTCTCTGCTCCGAAACAGAGCGGAGTATCTCCTCCGAGGCGGGCCGAGTACGCGCGGGAACATGCCACGGGATCAGCGCTAGCTGCGGGGCACCAAGATCCGGGGAGTCGGGCGGGCTAATAGCCGGCGAGGACATTAGTCGGCCGGATTTCCGAGAGCTCAGTCAAGCTTCAGGATCGCATGGTAGCCAGAGCGGAGCCATGTGGCCGGAGCTTTCGGTAGATAAGAGAGCGTATGGATTACAATATTAATATTTATACTCCGGCCTGAACCGATTCCGCTGTCTGATTGGTCGATTCGGCATTTCTGGGCGGGGCTACGTCTACATATAAAATGAAACGTCGGAAAAGTCGCTACAGAGACCTCCGAACGTTTCACCTCCTAACATCTCCCGCATGCAAAAGGTCTTCACGGATAATAGCGCACTTACATACTAATGCCTTCTATTATACTTTTGAACTTGTCCCACACAAAATAATGCCTTAGATTCACGAGAATCTTATACAGTACGATTGTAGAAACACTAATATGAATATCTGTAATTTCCAAAATTAACAGACTATTCGTTGTACAATAAAATTGAAATTATAAAACAAGGTCGGAAAGGCTTAGACGGAACTAGATCTGGCAGGCGGACTAGCGAGTCGAACCAACAGGGCGATCCAGAGGCGAATGCCAGCGTCTCTTAGGAATCATAATTTTCTCGATCATTTTGGATTCTGAAGGAATCTTACTAAAGTTTCAACGCACCAAACGTTACTTTATTAAACTTCAGATCTCTCTAAAGTTTAAATGAAATCCAAAAGGTTTTACTAATACTTTAACTGAATTATTCTAAAATCGCTGTGGCTACTGTAATCTTTACCAAAATCAAAATTGGTCTCCACTTTTATTACGAGGGGAGAAATAAACAACTCTGGTACCAATATTAATACTGAGTGTTCAGCCACCACTGAACAAAGGCCAGTGTTGTAAAATACCAAAACCTAATGTAGCGATATCGGATGGATTGGTCACTCCAATCGATATGGCTTATATGTACCAAATTTAGAATTGAAAATTACCTACACAACGGTACCAAGATCATCTAAATCATCCCAAGGGCGACTAAGTTATAACCGCTTAAAGCACGCTTCGAGCTCCCAAAAGCTCACGGGCGATAAGGGTCATAATCCCGTATCACGCCTTTCCAAACAGAATTTTGATATGAGACTTATTCAGTGTGGTGTATAACACAAACTAAACGTTTCTTGTTGAGAAACCATCATCGGTTTCTCAACCCTAAGGTTACCAAAACCTGAAATACGGGTTCAATACCCAAACGAAATATAAAAATACCGCATTATCTTAAAACTATAATCTGTAGATAGCCTTAAGTATAACTACGGCTTTGAGTGACTAATAGGAGTAGATCTCCTGTTCCTTCAGGTATCTCAACATTTCATGAATGTCATTCATGCTCTTATCACGAAAAATATCCCATCAAGATCATTCCTCGTGACAGAGTATTGAAACTGTAGTATTTCTGGCAAAATATAACAAAATTCGCATCGAGTATATTGTAATAAACTAGGTTTAGCACCGGCGTCCTGTACAAGAAAAACGCCATGTAGCAAACCAGGGCTTTGCCTTAGTTCATCCAGGTGCCCCTCAGCTAGCGCTGGCACACCCCAGTCCTCCCTGACTCCTCTGACCCGTCCCTGAGGAGATATATCGGCTTTCGTCGAGCCAATAACTCTCCCCGAGAACCTTCCACCACCCCTTGCTTCGTCCAGCAAGGCGTCAAGGTTTCTCGACGATTGAGTCAGGTCTGGTAGTCCAGCCCTGAGTTCTATTGAGTGCGACCCACCTCCCGCGGTGAGCCCACCCCTTCGGTCCTCAGTTCTCTCATGAGTCTCTTGAGACTTCATTGTGCCGTTTTCCGTTAATTGTTCTAGTTCGGCTTTCTGTGCGTTATGTTTTCGAAGAGAGTCTCGCATATCCTTACGGGACTCTAGCTGTCGGAGTGTCTCAGACGTCTGTGACCGACCGAGTGTCGGTTCACTAAATAAAATTCGTTCGGAGGCCAGAAGGGCCCTCTGATTTCTGATGGGATCCGTCCATCTCTCGCGGTTTTTAGGATCTACAGGGTCTCCCATTTGCCCGAAACGAGACACTGTAGGCATTCCAGCCCCTCGTTTCGAGTTATTAGGTTCACCCTCTTCACGTCTGAGAGTAACTCCATAACGCCTTTCTAGTGATTGAATTTCTCGGTCCAACTGGCCGGAATTTTCCCTAAGAAACAAAGCTTGGCTAGATCACGGGATTTCTGTGGAAACCGCTGTTTTCATTTCTGAAAATGACAAGATTTTCTCGCGCATATCAAACGAGGCCACGCTCCCCGGACTGAGACTCTGGCGATTTCCGCCCACGGAGTGAGAAATCGGGAAATTTCTCGGGGAGTTATTAAAACTCACATTTTGTCTCGAAAGTTGTGACGACTCTTCCAGGCACGAAGTCGACACAGGGGTTCGAACTAAAGTTCTCCCAGCGAACGGCTCAACGTTCTGCATGGGACTTGAACCGCTCTTACGGGCTGCGTTCTGGATTTCCTGGGGGGTAAGAAAAAAAATTCCCTCTGACAGGTGGGGTGTGGTATCGTTTGACATGTTTTCTTTTTGCGACAAGGCCTGACTACGTGTGAGTGGCATTGTTTCCTAACAACAAAAGGACTTAGACTGGGATTGTCTAAGAGGAAGGATTCACGGTTACCTAACTGAATCTAATCAAATTTGCCTAATGAGTGTCGAATACTGTAATCCGACACTCCACAGGTCTTTTTACGTGCCTTTTTGAGCCAACGAATACGGTAATCCGTTGGACTCCACAGGAGTTCCTAATTGTTTTTTATTATAAGGAAAAGGGACCTAGTCGATGGCTGCACTCCCAGGACAAGGGAGCGGCCGCAGGAAAGGTAAAAGATTTGCGCAAGCTAACCCCCACGGGACCCTAGGAAAGTGAGCTCGACAACAGACTAGCTGAAGTCTAATGATGGCTTGACAGGTTAGGACTTAATCACTAACGAGCTGGCTTCGTAAAAATCCATACGTGGATTTGCCCAGGGGACAAGTCCCCCTTCACAACTCAAGTGTGCGCCTATTTATTATTACCTGACCTCTCTTCTCGACTGAGGATTTTTGGTTTAAACGCGAAATCGAAGCGAAGATAAATCCAGCTGACTGTGGAAAAATCCACGGGAATGGTCTCGAATCGGCCCACAGCCCGGCATCCACTTCACACTCTTGCAGTGCCTTCCGAACCACACTGGTCGGGTAACCCGTTCGTCCGGTCTTCCAGGAGCTCTTCTCCAACTGCAGTGCCTCCGAAGGTAGGATGTGCAGCTGACCTCTTCTAGCTTCTGTGCGTCTCTCCGAGAGACCACACTCTTGAAAATGCCGCCCGAAAATTTATCTACTTCCTAAGTTCGATTTTAATTTGTCGCAGCGCGCAAGACAACTAGGATACCCGCCTAGTGTCCCTAAACCCCAGGTTTAAAGCTATACAAATTTCGAAACACTTTCACTTTGTAAACCGATAGCTCCTATCGGATTCCCACTCCTTCGAAACCCCAGGTTTCTTCGCAATCGACGAATCAACAAGCTTTCTCAAAGTCTTGTTGAAACGAAGCCAAATGTTCTTCTCGCAGATCGGAATGCTCCGATATTTCGTTGCTGAGCCGGCTGGCCGGTGCTCGACTATAAATATTAATATTTATACTCCGGCCTGAACCGATTCCGCTGTCTGATTGGTCGATTCGGCGTTTCTGGGCGGGGCTACGTCTACATATAAAATGAAACGTCGGAAAAGTCGCTACAGAGACCTCCGAACATCTCCCGCATGCAAAAGGTCTTCACGGATAATAGCGCACTTACATACCAATGCCTCCTATTATACTTTTGAACTTGTCCCACACAAAATAATGCCTTAGATTCACGAGAATCTTATACAGTACGATTGTAGAAACACTAATATGAATATCTGTAATTTCCAAAATTAACAGACTATTCGTTGTACAATAAAATTAAAATTATAAAACCAGGTCGTAATGGCTTAGTCGGAACTAGATCTGGCAGGCGGACTAGCGTGTCGAACCTACAGGGCGATCCAGAGGCGAATGCCAGCGCCTCTTAGGAATCATAATTTTCTCAATAATTTTGGATTCTGAAGGAATCTTACTAAAGTTTCAACGCACAAAACGTTACTTTATTAAACTTCAGATCTCTCTAAAGTTTAAATGAAATCCAAAAGGTTTTACTAATATTTTAACTGAATTATTCTAAAATCGCTGTGGCTACTGTAATCTTTACCAAAATCAAAATTGGTCTCCACTTTTATTACGAGGGGAGAAATAGACAACTCTGGTACCAATATTAATACTGAGTGTTTAGCCACCACTGAACAAAGGCCAGTGTTGTAAAATACCAAAACCTAACTGTAGCGATATCGGATGGATTGGTCAATCCAATCGATATGGCTTATATGCACCAAATTTAGAATTGAAAATTACCTACACAACGGTACCAAGATCATCTGAATCAACCCAAGGGCGACGGAGTTATAACCGCTTAAAGCACGCTTCGAGCTCCCAAAAGCTCACAGGCGATAAGGGTCATAATCCCGTATCACGCCTTTCCAAACAGAATTTTGATATGAGACTTGTTCAGTGCGGTGTATAACACAAACTAAACGTTTCTTGTTGAGAAACCATCATCGGTTTCTAAACCCTAAGGTTACCAAAGCCTGAAATACGGGTTCAATACCCAAACGAAATACAAAAATACCGCATTATCTTAAAACTATAATCTGTACATAACCTCAAGTATAACTACGGCTTTGAGTGACTAATAGGAGTAGATATCCTGTTCCTTCAGGTATCTCAACATTCATGCTCTTATCACGAAAAATATCCCATCAAGATCATTCTGACATCTCTCCGGAACGAAATGGAAATGAACTACGAAGCGGGAAAATACTTCAGCCTCCGACTAGCTCACCTGAGCTCAATACAAATGCTCCGAAGCGAGTACAAAATTTCTACAATTCCAGGTAGCTCGAAGAATCTCATCGCAAAAATCCCATCCACTCCGGTACTCTTCATTTATTTGGAAAACCAGCAGGAACGTGTCTGACATACGAATTCTTTTTGGATTGGTTGGTGTTGCCAACCAACGAGGTTCCATTAATTCGCATGCCAGGCCGTTGATACCTAAAAACGCCAGAAATACTATTTACACGCGCACTTAGCTCTACTGAGCCATCCAGAAGTGAGGGCTACTTCCCTGGAACTGTCCGAACCCTCGGGCGACTCCTGGATGACTGCCTAAAACAGCCAACCAAGCTCAAATTTATACCATTGCCGAACATTTGAGTCGGCCAATGGTATCGCAAAAGTACTGGTAGGCGGAGCCTATTAGAGCTCTCGCTTCCAGATATACTCTAGTGAGTATCAAAACTGTAGTATTTCTGGCAAAAGATAACACCCCCCTACTTAAGGGATCGCTTGGCATGCGGATGGAACGTCGTTGGATTTGCCCTGAAAAAAGCCAGTTCTCTCGAACATGTACCTAAAAATAAAACCTAAAAGAGAACTATGTTGAAACTACTGGCTATCCAAATCTTGCAGATGTTGTTGCAGGCTTATCGTAGGAATTCCAGGTTACTCCTTTACGGGACTTTTATGGAATGTACCATATAACCACATCCGCTCATTATCCAGCTTCCAAAGAGGCGCCACATGTCTTCGCACCTGCCCCTGGCTAGGACAACCATCTCTGTTGTCTGACTTCGGTCTCTATCCCCCCTACTTGGACTCGACGCTCGCCCGTCGGCGCAGCGCCTCCGCTCCTTCAGGACCCGGTTTAATCCCCTTCAAGGTCGTTGGCGTGCTCCCAGCATCGCCCCCGTTGCCTTCCCTCAGCGGACCGACAGCTAGTTGCTCCGACCTATCCGACCATCGGACTCGGCCCTTGGGCACCTCCACCAAAACAGCTCTTTTGGCCTGGCCATCCGGCTCAGGAACAACAGGCTGGCTGCGGACAAACCCACGAAGGATATGGACGTCCTCGATTTCACTGGCCTAACTTGCTTCAGAATCATCCCGAAAGTGCATCCAAGAAAACTTTCCGATAAGTATCTTCAAGTCCGGGCTACTGACTTCCGAGACTACCTTACTGGAATTTCATGGGCCCCTGCTCCATCCGGAGACAGCTCGGAAGCTACAACTTCACTAGGCCCCACACGTTGGGCGCCATGACATCTGTTCGGAAACGAAATGGAAAATAACTACGAAGCGGGAAAATACTTCAGCCTCCGACTAGCTCACCTGAGCTTAATTCAAACGCTCCGAAGCGAGTACAAAATTTCTACAATTCCAGGTAGCTCGGAGAATCTCATCGCAAAAATCCCATCCACTCCGGTACTCTTCATTTATTTGGAAAACCAGCAGGAACGTGTCTGACATACGAATTCTTTTTGGATTGGTTGGTGTTGCCAACCAACGAGGTTCCATTAATTCGCATGCCAGGCCGTAGATACCTAAAAACGCCAGAAATACTATTTACACGCGCACTTAGCTCTACTGAACCATCCAGAAGTGAGGGCTACTTCCCTAGAACTGTCCGAACCCTCGGGCGACTCCTGGATGACTGCCTAAAACAGCCAACCAAGCTCAAATTTATACCATTGCCGAACATTTGAGTCGGCCAATGGTATCGCAAAAGTATTGGTAGGCGGAGCCTATTAGAGCTCTCGCCTCCAGATATACTCTAGTGAGTATCAAAACTGTAGTATTTCTGGCAAAAGATAACACCCCCCTACTTAAGGGATCGCTTGGCATGCGGATGGAACGTCGTTGGATTTGCCCTGAAAAGGGCCAGTTCTCTCGAACATGTACCTAAAAATAAAACCTAAAAGAGAACTATGTTGCAACTACTGGCTATCCAAATCTTGCAGATGTTGTTGCAGGCTTATCGTAGGAATTCCAGGTTACTCCTTCACGGGACTTTTATGGAATGTACCATATATCCACATCCGCTCATTATCCAGCTTCCAAAGAGGCGCCACATGTCTTCGCACCTGCCCCTGGCTAGGACAACCAGCTCTGTTGTCTGTTTGACTTCGGTCTCTCGCCCCCCTACTTGGACTCGACGCTCGCCCATCGGCGCAGCGCCTCCGCTCCTTCAGGACCCGGTTTAATCCCCTTCTGGGTCGTCGACGTGCTCCCAGCATCGCCTCCGTTGCCCATCTCTGGCGGACCGGCGTCCTGGCCAACTAGCTTCGGTGTGTTCCCCTTCAAGTTCGTTGGCGTGCTCCCAGCATCGCCCCCGTTGCCTTCCCTCAGCGGACCGACAGCTAGTTGCTCTTTGGCACCTCCACCAAAACAGCTCCTTTGCCCTGGCCATCCGGCTCAGGAACAACAGGCTGGCTGCGGACAAACCCACGAAGGATATGGAAGTCCTCGATTTCACTGGCCTAACTTGCTTCAGAATCATCCCGAAAGTGCATCCAAGAAAACTTTCCGATAAGTATCTTCAAGTCCGGGCTACTGACTTCCGAGACTACCTTACTGGAATTTCATGGGCCCCTGCTCCATCCGGAGACAGCTCGGAAGCTACAACTTCACTAGGCCCCACACGTTGGGCGCCATGACATCTATTCGGAAACGAAATGGAAAATAACTACGAAGCGGGAAAATGCTTCAGCTTCCGACTAGCTCACCGGAGCTTAATCCAAACGCTCCGAAGCGAGTTCAAAATTTCTTCAATTCCAGGTAGCTCGGAGAATCTCGTCGCAAAAATCCCATCCACTCCGGTACTCTTCATTTATTTGGAAAACCAGCAGGAAGGTGTCTGACATACGAATTCTTTTTGGATTGGTTGGTGTTGCCAACCAACGAGGTTCCATTAATTCGCATGCCAGGCCGTAGATACCTAAAAACGCCAGAAATACTATTTAAACGCGCACTTAGCTCTACTGAGCCATCCAGAAGTGAGGGCTACTTCCCTGGAACTGTCCGAACCCTCGGGCGACTCCTGGATGACTGCCTAAAACTCTGGATCTTCATGACTACTGTTCAGAGAACAAGGGCCCTGCCCTCCTGCTCTTAAATCTGATGTGTCCGACAGGACGATTGTTGAGTCTCTTAGAATTTGAAAAGGACGGTATCAGATTCCATGAATCTATACCGCACTGGCTTTGGATACCCCCTAATCACAGGGATTTGAGTGAAGAAGACCTTCACTCAGCTTCGTCTGAGTGTTGTGAGTTCAGACCACGGAGAGGCGTGGTCTTTTGAAACGAGTGGGGTCGTCAATAGTGTAGTCTACTGCGGCCCTGTTTCAGCGCAATCAAATACACGCTGATTACGTGCCTGGACACTCTGTTGTATGGATGCAACTTCAGATCATCGCGGATTCGAGCGTTGCGCACGAACCATGGAACATTAGTTATCATCCGCATGATTTTATTCTGGACCCGCTCCAGACTTAAAATATGGGTGTGGGCTGCATGGCCCCAGGCAGCTGATGCGTACATCAGGACAGGCTTGATTGTCGGTTATAAAGAAATTGCGAGTAACGCGGTGTCATCGGCGTACAGGGAAACCTTCACGTGTTGTGTTCTCGGAATGTCGCTTGTATAGATGGAATACAAAATGGGCGAGAGAACAGCACCCTGAGGGACTCCAGCCTGAATGTCTCTCGTGTCCGAGAGAACATTTTCGGTCCTGATCTGAAATGTTCTGCCCTATCCATCTTATCAGACCTCGAGGGAAACCAAGGAGATCCATCTTGTAGAGAAGGCCTTCGTGCCATACTCGGTCGAAGGCCTTCGCTACGTCTAGAAGGAGTAGATACACTGCGTGTTTCTTGTTCAACTCGGTGATGGTCTCCTCTACCATCCTCAAGGCCTGCAGCTCCGTAGAATGAGCCGACCTAAAACCAAACTGTTCGTCTGGCAGAACATTCCGATCAGTAACTTCATCGTTGAGCCTTTTCAGAAAGACTCGCTCAGCAAGTTTCCCCACCGAACTGAGGAGACTAATGGGCCGATGATTTTGTGGGAACATTGGGTCTTGCCGACCCTTCGGAATCATGACGACGACGGCATGTTTCCACCTCTTTGGGAAGTACCTAAGGCGCAACGAGTTGTTCACGATGTTTCTGATGGAAACAATCTGGTTGTCCGGGAGCTTCTTTAGCATCAGATTGGTGATAGAATCCACTCCCGGAGCTTTTCTCTTATGTAGAGTGTACAGTTTCCGTTCATCTATTTAGTATAAGTTAAAATTATATTAGTTTATCATTAATTATAGTTAAAGGTCTCTTAAAATACCCATACCTACGCCCATGCCTTTTCGCGATTTCTGTTCTGTGATTTCTGCCCACACTAGGAGAAAAAAGGACCTCGGTGTAGTAGTACCACAAATTCGCTAGAACGAGTACGTACCAATACCAAATACGAATCCAAGTGCGCGTTCTCTCTGTTCCACTTTCTCACGACTGCACCGGCCGGTTGCATATGCCAAGAGTGCAAACTACAAGAGTGCATACTACAAGAGTGCATACTCCAAGAGTGCATCCTACAAAAGTGCTCCAGAACTCTCCCATCAGTAAAGGTAAGAAATCACAGTCGCTCTCTCTCTCTCTCTCTCCCTCTCACTCAACTCTCATTTATTCATATGTTATTTCCAGCGATCATAGATTAGATCAGAATATCGGAAACTGCATGCATTACCGAACCCTTTTTATTTTATACGAGAGAAGTCTCGAACATGGTCCTTCGAGCCCTGGATGGTGTATCTTCTGATGTTTTGATCGAGTGTGATTGTTTGAAATTATAATTTTCATTGGGTACAGAAAGAGACCTTTAAATTCGTTCCACATTGCAGTTAAATTAGGTACACTGATAAGACGATTTTTTGCTCCTGGACATTTTTTGCTCCAAAGTTCTCGGCGACTCAACAATACTTTATCGATTTATTTATCAGTAAAAGTATTATACATAGAAATAAAAGTATTCTCACTATATAAGTATTCTTACATTTAAAAAACCCGTGTACATTCTATTCCGATTTGTTGTTGAATTGTTGCTTTGTTTATGGAAATGATTTGCATCTGAAAAGTTTCCGTATTTATACGGGGTGGATAATAATATTAAGTTATCGATTAAAATTAAAATTAAAATTTTGATTTCGGTTAGTTCTCTATTGACTATATACAGTGTGGTCCCGAACGTACGTTCAATTATTATTTCCATTGATTATTTGATTGTTCTCTCGTCTCTTCACTATGAGTCAAGCTAACAAAATAAAACAAATCCAAGCTTTACGTCAGAACTGTGTCGATCGATTATCAGACTTGCGGATAATAGCCGATGCTGCATTAGGAAATACAAATTTTCATGTTCAGTTTAAAGCCCGTCTCACATCTCTTGATCATTTAAAATATGATTTTGATGAACAACATGCAGCTCTTTTGACTATCGTTTCTACAGTTGATGCTCATGATTTGGCTGGTGAAACTGTTATTCGCAAAAGCTTCGATGATAACTTTTATGCTATAAAAGCGGTTGAAGTTCAACTATTCGATAATCAACGAAATGTCCCCTTCATTGCAAAATCGAGTAACGTTCGGTTACCTAAAATTGATTTATTTAAATTTGACGGAAATCCAACAAATTGGAATACATTTTTTGATATGTTTAATTCTCTTGTACACGAAAATGATGAACTGTCAAATGTAGAAAAATTTAATTATTTGTTAGCTTCTCTGAGTGGACCTCCACTAACTATAGTCAAATGTAATCGCTTGACAGATGCAAATTATCCCATTGCCTATCATGCTCTAAAAACGAGATATGACAATGAACGTGCTTTAGCAACGGCTCATTATCAAGAGTTAGAAAATGCTCCTAAATTGACTGACAGCACTGCTACTTCCCAAAATTTTCGCCAACTTGTGGACACGTATGAAGAAAACTTGGCAGCGCTGAAAAACTTGAACTTTGAAACAGACAAGTGGGATTTTCTGATTTTCAATATGTTACTTCGAAGATTAGATTCGAATACGGCTTCGAGATTCGAAATTGAGTTTGGTTCCAATAACATTCCTGATTATTTTGATCTGAAAGAATTTGTTCTCAAACAGTGTGATGCACTTGATAGATCAGTTAATAGTGGTTGTTCGAAAAATTCTCATAAAGTTGAAAACTCGAAGTCCAAAAATGTTTCCTTGCGATCAAGCTCTCAGGGTTATCAGCGCCCAAGTTCCTCGTTCATGATCAATACCAAGCCGGCTCCTATTTGCTTTTATTGCAAACAGGATCACTCAATATACAAATGTCCAAGGTTCTCATCACATCCGCCACAAGAACGCTACAATATAGCAAAAAATAATAAATGGTGTATAAATTGCCTTGGCAATAAACACCAATACAGGGATTGCTCCTCATCAGTACGGTGTGCTCTTTGTAAAATGAAGCATAACACTCTTCTTCATTTCAACCAACCCCCTCATGATCAAAATGTACCTCTCAGTGATTCATCTCCTGATAGTAATCAATCTTCTCACCAGTCAGTCACTTCCCTCACAAATTTAGTTCCTTGTACAAAATTAGTACTCCTCTCTACTGCACTCATTGAAGTGCGCGACCCTAAAGGAAATTTCCATGTAGCTCGTATTTTGCTTGACAGCGGAAGTCAAGCCAATTTCGTTTCTGAAAAATTTTGTAATAAGTTAGGTTTATCCCGCCATAACATAACTCTCTCAATTCAAGGCTTAACTCATATGAACTCAACTGCATCGAAAGCAGTTTCACTGACTCTCCGCCCACGTCTAACTCCAGATCCTCTCATTACAATTGAGGCAGTAGTACTTTCCCAAATCTGTGATGATATGCCTCGATGCCCCCTCTCCCATGATTCGTGGTCACATCTCTCAAATCTCAATTTGGCTGATCCCGATTTTCATGTTCCCAAGGCAATTGATATGCTCTTGGGAGTAGATATATTTTCTCAAATTCTCCAACTAGGTAAACTCTCTGGTCAAAGTAACGAACCGACTGCTATCAATACTACTTTCGGATGGATACTTATGGGAACCGTGAGTTGTAATTTCTCCTCGGTTATATCAAATTCGTTTTTTTGTTCGTGTGATCTCTCCATAGAGAAAACTCTGAAACGATTCTGGGAGTTGGAGGAAGTACCTCAAACAATTTGTATTTCCCCCGAAGATGAGCAGTGCGAAAAATTATTTCTCGAAAATGTTCGGAGAGACACTTCCGGCAGGTTTACCGTCTCTCTCCCGTTTCGAATAAAAAATCCTATATTTCCCAATTCTCGATCAATTGCCGAACGACGGTTTATTTCTTTAGAACGCAGATTATTAGTCGACCCTCTATTACATAAACAATACTGTGATTTTATGAGAGATTATTTGGACAGTGGACACATGTCCCCCTCCAGATCTCAAATCATCTCTGATAATTCCTACTACATTCCCCACCACTGTGTTATTAATCCCAACAGCTCAACCACCAAACTCAGGGTGGTGTTTGATGCTTCCTGCAAATCATCAAATGGTATGTCAATCAACGACACTCTTTTTATTGGTTCCAAACTTCAGAGAGACCTTCCCACTATTCTTTTGAATTTTCGCCTTCATCCAGTAGCTCTAATTGGTGACATAAGGCAGATGTTTAGGCAGATCAATATTACAGAAGCTGATCGTGTTTACCAAAAAATTCTTTGGAGATTCACTCAGGATGACCCTATTCAAGAATATGTCCTCAATACAGTCACTTATGGATTTTCATCTTCTCCATTTCTGGCAATCCGAACTCTCCTCTACTTGGCTGATATAGAAGCTGAAAATTACCCGCTAGCTTTCAAATGTCTAAAATCGTCCATGTATGTGGACGACGTAGTGACATCTTGTGAATCGCTTGAAACTGCCCATGCCTTAAAAACAGAACTTATTTCCTTACTTCATAGTGGAGGTTTCGAGCTTCATAAGTGGGGTAGCAACATACCCTCCTTAGTAGTCACCGACTCAATTGCACAATCTGTTTCACTCGACTTCGATAATCCTACCACAGTAAAAGTTCTTGGTCTACAATGGAATAACTCTCTCGATACGTTTTCATTCAAAGTTCATTCAAATAATACATCTTGTACCAAGAGAACCATTCTGTCAGAGTTGGCACGGGTTTTCGATCCCTTGGGGTTCCTTTCACCACTTACCCTCTACGCAAAAATTCTCATTCAAGACCTTTGGTCTCATGGCCTCCAATGGGATGATACACCCCCTCCTGATATACTCCGTAGTTGGAAAAATTACCAGTCTGACTTACCCAGAATTTCTGAAATTTCCATCCCTCGCCACATACTCCCGGGCTCTTATGCATCAATTGAACTCCACGGATTCGCGGATGCGTCAAAAAAGGGGTACGCTGGTGTTGTTTATCTTAGGGTAACCCACTCTCATGAAAATATATCCACATCTTTTGTTTGTTCGAAGTCTAAAGTAGCTCCTGTGAAAGTAGTATCCATTCCGCGACTGGAACTCTGTGCAGCTGTGTTGTTATCGAGTCTATTATCTTCAGTTGTCAAATGTTTTAAGGAGAGCCTTCAATTTCATCGAATTTGTGCGTGGACCGATTCGACTGTCACCCTCCATTGGATTCGTTCCTCTCCACATAGGCACAAGACGTTCGTCAGCAATCGGATAAGCTCTATACATGACAAGTTTCCATCTTCAATTTGGCAATATGTTCCCTCCGAGGAGAATCCTGCCGATGGTGCTTCAAGAGGCATGATTGCGTCCCAATTCCTAGAAAATTCGTTATGGTGGGCGGGGCCTCCATGGTTGAAATTGACAGAGTGTAACTGGCCGATTCCTCCTGAAGTCCTGGTTACAAATAAATCTATATTAGAAGAGGAGAAACGATTTGTTTTAACAACTCTCACTTCTCCTAATTTTCTCGACACTCTCATCAATGATAACTCATCTTTGATGAAAATTCAGCGAATCCTTGCATATACTCGACGTTTCATTCAAAACCTTCGCCACCCTACTGAGAAAATAATTTCCTCTCTATGTGAAGTTGAGCTTCATTCAGCTCTGCTCGTTCTCATTAAACAAGTTCAAACTCAAAGTTTTTCTGAAGAGCTTTCGCTTCTCCATGCGAAAAAACCTGTTCCTAAAATTCTGAGGAAGCTTAATCCGTTCTTAGACGAAGCGGGTCTCTTGAGGGTGGGCGGTAGACTCACATACTCAAATTTATCTTACGATAAGAAATTCCCCATTCTTCTTCCCAGTTCTCACCGACTGACCTTCTTGCTAATTGAGTTCACACATGAACAATTCTTACATCCAGGAGTACAAACACTCCAATTTTTATTGTCACAAAGATATTGGATACTATCTCCCAAAAGAACTATTCGTAGAGTCATTTCAAATTGTCATCGGTGTTGGAAACTCAACCCTACTCCTCTCCAACCTCCAATGGGAAATCTACCCTCCTTGAGGATTTCTAAAATAAAACCGTTTTCTGCAGTAGGCGTCGATTTCTGTGGTCCATACCTGATAACTCAAGGTAAATATAAAAATGCAAGGCAGTACAAAGCATACATTTGTGTATTTGTTTGTTTTGCCACGAAGGCTCTGCACGTTGAGGTAGTCAGAGATTTATCTTCTGATGCATTTCTTGCAGCATTGAGACGTTTCATCTCGAGACGTGGTAGATGTAGTTACATTTTCAGTGACTGCGGCACCAACTTTGTTGGAGCCTCCAGGCAAATAAAATTTATGGCTGAAGCCGCATCTTCTGAAAATATCACTTGGCATTTCAACCCTCCCAGCAGCCCCCACTTTGGTGGGCTATGGGAAGCGGGAGTGAAATCCTTAAAATCCCATATTTCCCGTGTCATCGGTGAGCAAGTTCTCACCTACGACGAACTCGAGACACTTGTTGTCCAGGTTGAGGCTGTCTTAAATTCACGCCCCTTATGCCCCATCAGTGCTGACCCCAATGATTTGTCAGTTTTGACTCCAGGGCATTTTCTCACTCTTGAGCCTCTGAACGCACTCGTTGACGCAGAACTGGAACATATTCAGTTGAATCGACTGAGCCGATGGCAGCTCGTGCAGAGGCTCCATCAAGACTTCTGGTCTCGTTGGTCAAAGGAATATCTACATACCCTTCACCAACGGTCCAAGTGGACAAATTCTTCATCTACTCTTAAGCCTGGAACTTTAGTGCTAATAAAAAATGAAAATTTACCCCCTCTCCAATGGTTACTCGGTCGTGTCACTGAAATTCACCCGGGCCTCGATGGAGTCGTCAGAGTTGCCACGGTGAAAACCAAACAAGGATTGTTCAGGCGTCCATTGGTCAAATTATGTGTCTTACCAGTGGACAGTTCACCTCTTGTATAAAATGTTACACATTTTAGGTGGGCGGTTATGTACAGTTTCCGTTCATCTATTTAGTATAAGTTAAAATTAGATTAGTTTATCATTAATTATAGTTAAAGGTCTCTTAAAATACCCATACCTACGCCCATGCCTTTTCGCGATTTCTGTTCTGTGATTTCTGCCCACACTAGGAGAAAAAAGGACCTCGGTGTAGTAGTACCACAAATTCGCTAGAACGAGTACGTACCAATACCAAATACGAATCCAAGTGCGCGTTCTCTCTGTTCCACTTTCTCACGACTGCACCGGCCGGTTGCATAAGAAGTAGAGAAGTAGAAGTATTTATTTCGCTACAATATACAATAGTAATAGTAGAATGTCAAACAAAAATAATAACATGAAAAAAAATACAATACAAAGATATATAAAGTCACAGTGTAAATAAACATAACAATATGAATATATTTAATTTGAATTGTGGCGAGTGTCCATCACATACATTCAAATTCAGACTTGTTTAAATCAAGATACTCATTTATATCATAAAAACATTTTTTTAATAGAAACGTTTTAATTTTTGTCTTGAACTGAAAGAAACCTAGTTTCTTTATCCTTGAGGGGAGTATGTTATATAAATGTAGGTTCACCGAATTCTTTTGCGATATCTGAAGTCTGAACCTAGGAGTTGAAATGAAGTCACCATGGCGAGTAGTGTAATTGTGGATTTCTGATTGAATAGAGTATTCATGCTTAGTTTCATGAATTTCAAGTAAACATGAGTAAATGAATAAGGTAGGAAGCGGCATTATTTGAAAACTGACGAAGAGAGGGCGACAGTGTTCACGATGATGCACTCCCGCCATAACTCTGATCACTCTCTTTTGAAGAATAAAAACTCTATGAGAATGGCAAGAATCACCCCAAAGAAGAATTCCGTAAGACAAGTGACTATGGAATAAACCGAAATAACAAGATTTGAGTACGTGATAACTCACAATATTTTTCAAACGTCGAATCAAGAAGGTAATACTGGACAGTTTCTTAGCTAATGCTGCGATATGTGAGCCCCAGTTTAGTCTGTCATCTAGATGCATGCCAAGTAGTTTAACACTGTTGCCACTAGTGAAATTTGAATTGGAGGATACAAGGATGGACTGATTTTTTTCCAAATTCAGTTTGAGTTTATTGCAAGTAAACCAGGTTTTGGCTGAATCCATAATGTTATTTGATAAAGTGGACAGATTATCAATCTTATTACTCTGACAGATAAATGTTGTGTCATCTGCAAATAAGACGCTTTTTGTCGGTAAAATGTGAAAATATAAATCATTTATATAGACTAAGAAAAGAAGGGGACCCAGAACCGAGCCTTGAGGAACACCGTGATTAATGACCCTACGTTTTGATAGCTCACCATTCAATCTGACATATTGAGATCTTTGGGAGAGGTAAGATTTAAAGAAATTCAGAGCTACGCCCCTGATACCATATCTCTGTAATTTTTCCACTAGGATGTGATGTGAGACACAGTCGAAGGCTTTCGAAAGGTCACACAACTCAAGTTGTGAGTGGATTCCTTCCTCTAGGCCTTCGACTATGTTCGACACGACTTTGAGTAGAGCTTTCGTCGTGGACATCTTTTTTCGGAAACCAAATTGTCCTGGACAAAGCAGAGAGTTTACTTCCATGAAGTTATTAAGTTGTTTTTTAACGATAATTTCAATAATCTTGGCAATTATTGGTATAATGGATATTGGACGAAAGTTATTCACGTCATCATTAATTCCTTTTTTCAACACCGGTAAAACAACAGAATATTTCAGGGCGTTAGGGAAAGTTCCTGCACAAAAACAGTCATTTATCAGGGAAGCTAGAGGTTCAGCAAGTATATCTGCCAGTGATTTAATAACTTTGCTATTTAGTTCATAGGTATCAGTAACATTAGAATTATTTAGACCAAAAATGACGTCATAGATATCATCTGGAGTAACAGGATTTAGCACAAACGAGTGTGCCGGAGATTTTAATGTTTTCAAATAGAAACTAGGCTCATGGGGTATGTTTGGTAGTGAGCTAATAATCTTCTCTGCAATTGTAGCGAAATGGTCATTGAATTGATCTACCGATATATTAGTATCTAGCGGCTTTTTCTGAGATCGATTTCCTTCATGATTTATCAGGTTCCAACTGTCTCTCATAACATTATTAGAATTCAACAGATAGTTGCTATAAGCTTCCGTCTTACAAATTCTTATTTGAGTTTTATAATCAATGCTCAGTCTCCTATAAGCATTCAAGGAATAAACATCTTTATCAATATCATAAACAGTTTTTATAGCGTTGAGTGTATTACGCATTTTTCTCAGTTCATCGTTCATCCAATTAACTGGTTGTCTTTTGGTAATATTTTTGTTTTTCCTTAAGGGGAAGGTACTAACTACTAGACCATTCAGAACATCTTGAAATTGTTGCATTCTAACCTCGAGGGTTATATTGTCGTTTCCTAAGAAACTCCAGTCAAATTCTATCAGCTGAGATCTCAAATTCAATAAACCTTGTGTGTGTATTGGACGGGTCCAACGGGTATCGGCATTGTTTTTTGACTCCATGCTATTTACGGTGATATATTGCCCACGATGATCGGATAGGCACGGCTCTGAGACCCCTGAACTATAAAGCTTCCGGTCGATATTAGTCACCACATTATCAACTCGAGTTGCGGAATTAGGAGTCACACGTGTGAATTCAAGAATTGTGGTATGTAAATTAAATGATACTAGTAAGTTTTCAAGAGTGGATAAGTTGGGAGATTCAGCTACAGCAAAGTTTAGATTGAAATCACCAGCTAGTATCACCTTGGATTTCTCAACATCAAGATAGTGTAGGGCATTCTCGAATAAATCTATAAATGTGTGAAAATTACCATTGCCAGATCTATATAAGCAAACAATTTTTAAGTTTGAAAGTTCGATGCCGCATAGTTCTATATTAATTTCTGAGCAGAACTGTTTCAAAGTAATAGGCACACAAGTAATACAGTCTTTAACAAAAATAGCCACACCGCCGTGACATCTTTCAGATCTGCTGAAATTAGCAGCTAGGTAGTAACCGGTAATGTTTACTGTTGAAAGATATTCTGCCGATAGCCAATGTTCAGATATACAAAGAATGTCATATTGATATTTGTCTAGAAAAATTGATATTTCATCTAGCTTATTTGCTAAACAGCGGACATTTATGTGATAGACACTCACCCTAGTTAATTGAACAAATTTGCAGTCCACATTCGACGTGTATATATGTATATGCCAAGAGTGCAAACTACAAGAGTGCATACTACAAGAGTGCATACTCCAAGAGTGCATCCTACAAAAGTGCTCCAGAACTCTCCCATCAGTAAAGGTAAGAAATCACAGTCGCTCTCTCTCTCTCTCTCTCCCTCTCACTCAACTCTCATTTATTCATATGTTATTTCCAGGGATCATAGATTAGATCAGAATATCGGAAACTGCATGCATTACCGAACCCTTTTTATTTTATACGAGAGAAGTCTCGAACTTAGAGCATGAATATGCGCCCTAAGTTCATCCTCAGAGGCAGGACGAATGTCATCGTCATCGTCCTCCCGAAGGATACGTCTGACCCGCCTTTCCACGAATTCATCACGGTCATCATCATCCTCCTCATCGATGTTGAGAACAAATTGCTGTTCCATCGAATCTGCAAAGGCTGCTGCCTTGTCAGCGGAAGTGTAGCACATTCCGCGCGTACCATGAATAGGCGGAATTTCCCCCCTCCGGCTCTTTCGCCCTTTAACAAGTCGCCAAAGCTCCTTGTCTCCAGGTTCAAGGCTAGAAAGCGTATCATTCCATCTTTCATTCCTATAATCTAGGATCGCGGATTTTACTTCATTAGCCTTATGGCTGGCTCTTACCCTGTCTCCAGGGAACAGTGTCCTTTGATAAACTCTCTTGAGTCGATTGCGCCCCCTTATAAGGTTTTTAATCCTCAGGGGAAACTCATTATAAGATTTCAAAGGACCCCGCTCACTGGTCGTAGAGGCCTCAAATGCGTTATTCAAAGTGCGCTCGAAAGTTACCACAGCTTCGTCTAACTCAGCTGAAGTTTGGAGTCTCTCAGAGGTACGACATATGCACCTTCGAGAACTGCCGTGAAGCTTTCCCAGTTCGTCGTCTTTCGCAGACAACTTCCCTGAGGGATAGGATCATCACCCAGCCACAAAATGACTGGATTATGATCCGAATCTAGCTCGGACAGAGGATAAATCTCCCAAGTCCAGGGGACATTCCTAACCAACGCGATGTCCAGCACATCCGGCCTGAACCGACCGTAGTGCGTAGGCTTACCAGGACTCACTACATGATAATCATGCCTGTCCATGTGCGCCCAGAGTGCCCTCCCATTGCGATTTGACACCCGGCGCCATGACACGTGTTTTGCGTTAAAATCCCCAGCGATGATCGTCGGGATGTTGGATTCCATCAACAAAGAATCCAGAGTATCATCCTGCAGTTGATTGAGCGGAGGGTTGTATGCAGAGGCTACCCTAAGAGGGCCCCTACTCGTTTCAATTTGAACTCCCACCACTTCCACACCGTGGTTTCGATCGCCATCAATGCCGTATTGTGAGACTGGAAGGGAACGTTTTGCCAGAACAGCAACACCGCCTCCACGTCTCCCAATACGGTCCTTACGAAAGAACCTGTAATTTGGAACTACAACGGGCTCATTATTAAGGTGTGTCTCTTGAAGGAGTACGAGGTCGACATTGTGTCGCACCGCAAAGTCTTCGAGATCTAACTTCTTATTTCTGAAACCGTTGCAATTCATCTGCTCCAGTGCGGCGAAGATATCGGTTACTCCGCCTGACGGACTAGGGGAGGGTTTCGCATTACTCAAAGCCCCTGCATAAGAGGTCCCCGCACGGACAGCGCTGGAACCTGCAATAATCTGAGTCGGGCCTGAGCCGACATTGGTTGCCTTTCTGGCATTAGAAGGTGCCCCCTTCCCGTCCCATTTGTGTTTCCACTCCTGGGTTTGGGGAAGCTGGGGCATCCCCTATAACTGGCCGTGTGAGGACCCTCGCAGTTGAAACACTTGGCTCGTTCAGTGCGCGGCTTGGCGCAATCCCGAGTCAAATGCCTCTCCGCGCATTTAACACACGCGATCCTCTGGCTCGCTGTGGCTCCGCTGAGACCCTGAGGCTATGAAGGCCTGAGACCTGATAAATGTCTCGTTCATTTTTAGGAACCAACAGGAGTACCAGAGGCATTGGTTTCTGATTACGGTTGTACAGTCGAGCTACTGTTTCGGGATGGAAACCCTTCCTTAGAAGGTCATCTTCGATATCCTCTTTTTTGAGGTGCTCAGGGACGCCCCTAAAGACGCCCCTGAGTGGCTTCTCGTCAGGGAAATTGTATGTATGATGGGGGATTTTATCCTCCACCAACATATGTGACAACTCACGATAGTCCTTGACAGTAGCAGGTTGGACTCTGATGCCGTCCTGGACGTTCTTTGCCTTGGAGAACGTGATTTTCTTGTCAGCGCACTTACGGTTTACGGTGACCCAACAATCCTTCTGCCGGATTGTGATCGGCGGGATACTGACCTTCTTTGGTACATTAGAAGTGCCAGCATCGTTGGTGACTGGGGCAGGCCTGCTTGTTGATGCGGCATGCATCTGATCAGATCCTGCACAAACAATAGTCATGTTATCTTCACCCTGCGTGTCATCCAGTTCATTCCTGGGCACAGGAATAGATCCGGGCTCCGGAAAAACTGGAGCACGCATATTATCATCATCAGACTCCATTCGGAGTGCGGTTTCAACGTCATTACTGCGCTCGGACACGCTCGCAGGTCTTCGGTTCTCCGAAGATTTCGACGTCACGGAATCTCTCGAAGAGGGTAGTTTGCGAATGCAAACTCTCTTCGGTCTGACAGTGTCTGCCAGAGGGGGATAATCTTCCCTGGAACTAAGTGCCAGGCTGGAAGAAGTATCCTCATTCATTACACGACCCAGTTCTTCGGGTTTAAAATCGAATCTGATAAGGAGGTGTTTAAGTAACCCCAATATCTCTCGCCTATCAGCTTTATTTAAGAAATCAGTAACTGATTCCAGCATCATGAACAGCAACTTAAACAATACAAGCGAACGAAAGCAAAATTAAGCAGAAAAACTTACTTTGTCACTTTGTCACAAAAGTCAAAGTGACAGTTCCAACTTATTAAACAAACCGTTCCCCACAACCAGCGGGCAATCCAGCGGTCAGGGGATACTTCTTTTCGTTGTAGGGGACTTCTGATTGTTCGATATCAGCAACAGCAATCAATTAATTCGAAAAATTTTCGCCAGGAATTCAATATTTCTTGGGAGCGGGTTGTCAACGTTTCTTAGTCTGTGAGCACGACGACAGAGAGTTTGACGACTGCCTAAAACAGCCAACCAAGCTCAAATTTATACCATTGCCGAACATTTGAGTCGGCCAATGGTATCGCAAAAGTACTGGTAGGCGGAGCCTATTAGAGCTCTCGCCTCCAGATATACTGTGAGTATCAAAACTGTAGTAGTTCTGGCAAAAGGAGGGCCCGCGAGAAATTTCTCGCAGTACGCTCTGGCTAGCCGACCAGAGCAGTCCTATGTCACTTTAGGCAATATTTTAAAATTTTTAACGTGTTTTTTCGTAATTGTAAATTTTAATTGTATATTGTAAAGAAGTGTGGCCCAGTGTCTAGACAGGTGTACGGGAGAGTGGATGAATCTTGCGGGACTGTCCACAGCTCTTGGGAGCCTGGTCTGGACCCAGGCAGGAGGCCCCGCCCACTTTCGCGAGTGGGGTGCCTCAAGACCGGCACGAAGCCATTGTTTTAACTAATATCTATGTTAAACAGTTCCGGGGGTGAGAACGAACTCACCCCCCCCCGAACTCTGATGCCCCCAAAGTTCCAGAAGGGGAGAAAAGCCCATCAAAGAAGTCGACCTCCCAAATCCCCGTTAAAACTTCCCCAGGAAAGCCAAAAATGCAGGAGCCAGTGAATGCACACAAGCGCACTGCATCACAGGCTGAGAATAACTCAAGTCTAGTCGGGACATCGACACAGAGGGAAGATGACGGGAAGAAAACAGAGAAAATCACACCAAGTACATATAGAAGAGAAGCAGGAACCTCACATCCTGATAAAAAACCCAAAAATGACACTAGAGAAACAAGCTTTCAAGAGAGGCAGAGATTCTTCAGTGACATTTTGGGAGCCAAGAAAAACGTGGAAGAAAAAGAGAGGGAGAAAGTCAAAGTCTCGAGAAGAAAACTCAGACCAACTAAAATATACGAGGTCCAATTCGACAAGGACGGGAAAAGGACACTCAGAGACTTTGACTTTGAGAAGGAATGTAAAAACCAACCCATTACAACACATCCCCCCAAAGACAACAAGGGAGAGGATCAGGAGGTGAAAATATTGCAGGAAACATCCAAGAATAGCTCAGAAGGATGGGAGGTCGACATCCTGACACAAGGGAAAAGTCTACTGGAAAAAACCAGGAAAATCCAGGAAGACACAAATAAAATAGATGGCGAGATAAATTAGAAACTCGCACAGAAAGAATAGGAAGAACCGAAACCTACAGAAAACAGCACAACACCAGCTGAAGCAGTCAAAGAACCCGAAACCAACACTGAAATGGAAGTAGGAAACATAGAAACAACGGAGACAACAACTAACCCTCCCACAACACCAAAATGCGATACACCAGCCCCCCCTAAGGTGATAGAAAGCCCGAAAGGTCTCTTCAAATTCTGCGCCGAGATCAAAGCACAGCAAGTGCGAGATCAACAGCGCAGAATTCGACTAGAAGAACAGAGGAAGGAAAAGCAGGAAGCCCTCGAAAAAGAAAAGAAAAAGCAGCAGGACATCGAGACAGCTGCAGCCCCAAAAGAAAGACTGTTGAGCAGGAGGAAGTCACTGACCCCCCCAACTACCCCTCTACAGGAAATGCCCCGAAGATGGATCGTCGAAGATCTCCCCCCACCTCAGCCCACACACCCCCCGAAAGCAGGAGGTAGCAGACAAAGGCAGAATAGTGTTGAACAAGAGCAAGAAAAGCACACGCAAATATCCGAGCAACTCGAAAAGCTCGAGAAAAAGGTAAACGCCAGAATAAGTGCAAAATTCGCACTATTCTGCCAAAAAGTCACCATTCCCGATGAGCTTGCGGAGTACCCGTGGCTGAAGATTCGGGAAAGGGAAATAGGAGAAATTGCAAGCCACTTTCGGGAACAATTTGAAAAAGAGGCTAGGGGAAGGAAAGAGGAGCTCCTAGCACTACAGAGATTACTAACCTCACCGGGCAAGACAAAGACAAACCCAAACGAACAAGGTAACGCCTTTGTCGAACCTAAGAAAACCACCAAGAGGAAGTGGACTACACTGAACCTAGAGAGCTCCCCTCCCGTTGCAGTAAGCAACAGATTCGGGGCAATTTCAGAAGATGAGGAAGAAGCACAGGAACGTCAGCAGAGGGACATTGAGGAGG
Source organism: Chrysolina oricalcia (assembly GCA_944452925.2). Taxonomy (NCBI): domain Eukaryota; kingdom Metazoa; phylum Arthropoda; class Insecta; order Coleoptera; family Chrysomelidae; genus Chrysolina; species Chrysolina oricalcia. The sequence continues at coordinate 11,053,409 of OX101813.2, read as the reverse complement.
AGTCCAACCCCCCACCCCTGCCCCAAAGGAACAAGCAGGAGGCAGCCAAGACAAACAAAGCTAGCAACAAAAAGGATAAGCAGCTACCCCCCGTAGCAGTAGAAAAACAGCATAAATGTCCCCCCATTATAGTAAAAGGGACGATCAATCTCGACGCCGGCACAAGAGACATGTTGAAGCAGGATATACAGGGAGAACTAACATACAAGTTTACGAACAGTTCCTCCCTGATATATGCTGCAAACCCGGAAGACCACAACACAGTGAAGACTAGACTGAAGGCTGCCGACGTCGAGTACCATACATATACACTGCCGGGGGAAAAACGGCATGCATTTGTCTTGAAGGGGTTGGACCATAGCCCACAAGCAGAGGAACTGAAAGAAGACCTGGAGTCGCAAGGCCTTAAAACTTTCGGCATCATGGACATAAATAACACTGTGCGGAAAATGTACATCGTTAACACCGAAAAGAACATAACAGTAGGCTTCCTGAATAGCAACATTCGGATTGTTAACGGTGTACATGTGAGATGGGAGATTAAACGAAATAATCGAACCGTCACACAGTGTTATAGATGCCAGGCCTGGGGACATGCCCAATCCAATTGCAATCGACCAATAGGATGCATGAAATGCGCAGGTGCTCATTGGTCAAGGGCATGTCCCAAACCGAGGTCGACTCCAGCAGTCTGCATAAACTGCAAGGGACAGCACACCTCATGCTCAACAGTCTGCGAAGTGTACCAATGCCACGTCACCAATCAGCAAGAAAGAAAGGACAAAGAGAGAAGACCCATGAATAAATATGTAGAGGCCCCGGCCCCCAGGGCAAACATATGGGAGAAGAGGAGGCTGGAACAGCAGCAAAGAGAAAATGATAGGGTAAGCCACAGGGTATCCTATCCACAATCCCAACCCCCATCCCAAAACAACGAAAGATTGCCAAGGCCGACCAGCCCGGTACCTCAAATGCTATGAGTGGGTATATGGAACGCCATCAGGCCATCAAGGGTCTAGTAAATACGACAGGATCATTGCAGGCCATGGACGCCATTATTGCTGGTTTGACGAGAGCCCGTGATGACACCGAGAAATTCATGGCCTTCTGGAGGATCATGAACAATATCCAAAGCTACGGCTTATAAATGCCTATTAGGGCATGTATGCTAAATGTGAATGGAATCAGAAACAAGTACCAACTTGTGGCTGATTCCATTCACAGACATAAGATTGATGTTATGCTCCTATCCGAGACGAGGATCAGACAGGATCATAAGCTACAGATAAGAGGATTCACGGCCATCAGGAGGGAACGACCTAACGCCGGGGGAGGGGGAGGAGTCGCTATTCTTGTCAGGACAAGTATACCACACTTACCTTTACCACAAACACAAAGCTCAATAGAGCACGCTGGCATCCAGCTAGAAAATGGCACAAGGGTATATGTGGTATACAACCCCCCAGACAGAGATATCACACCAGCAGATATCGATAATCTCTGCAGCAGCGGGCATAAGGTACTATTAGCAGGGGATTTCAATGCGAAGCGCCCTGAGTGGAACTGTGTCGGATCGAACAGGAATGGAAGGACACTGTGGGAGTACTCAATGAATAACAACGTCGTCATTGACTTTCCGGACACTCCAACATGCTACCCCTGGAACGGTGGTGCCCCTAGCACCCTTGACTTGGTGGTGAACAAAAACGTACTAGATATTTCAGAGCTAAGGACAGTCGCTGAGTTAACATCAGATCACGAACCTGTACTCTTCTCACTTAGTGGTGGACAGAGGCCGAAGGAGAAAAGAACCACATATGACTACTCCACCACTGACTGGAAAGAGTTCAGGAGAGTGATTAATGATCTTACAACCATCACCCCACATATAGATAAAGCCGAAATCGAAGTGGAGACTCAGCGACTGATTAACAACATTCAAAAAGCCAAAAACCTCACCACCAAGACGAGGAAAGTCAGGAAGGACCGGTATCCACTTCCGGACTACATCCTGGATCTGATTAAGCTGAACAGCAATGAGAGGAAAAGATGGCAAAGAACCCGCATGCCCAACCATCGGGAAAACATGCACAACCTCGGCACGCAAATAAGTTCACTTATTCGGACACACAGGGATGAGGTCTGGAATGGGAAACTGGAACAACTGAATGCCGTAGACAATTCCCTATGGCGGATGAACAGAAGCCTCCAAAAAAGGCATATGGACATCCCTGCTGTGGGGAATGGTCAAAGGCAGGCACTAACCGATCCGGGGAAAGCGGAAATGTTCGGCGAGTACTACCAGAGTACCTTCCAGGCAGCTGAAGACTCCAGGCCGGAGCACAAGATAATAACAAGGGAAGCAAAGAAATTCAGAGAGGCTCCCAAAGAAGCTCTGGATAGAAGAACCTTCTCGAAGGTGATGACCAGCTTCGAGGAGGTTCAAGAAACTATAAAAAATCTCCGAAAAAACAGAGCGCCCGGCCTGGATGGAGTTGACACAATCCTGCTCAGGAACCTTCCGAGGAAGTCCCTTGTGCAGTTACTGCACATAATAAATGGTATAATCAAGTGGCAGTATTACCCACAATGCCTGAAGCAGGCAGAGATTATCCCTATCTTGAAACCGGGAAAGTCCAACGCAAGAAAAGAGAGTTATCGCCCGATATCCCTGCTTAGCTCTGTCGCCAAACTGGTGGACAGAATCCTCCTAAAAAGATATCGAGATTACGAAGAAGAGCACGAACTCATCCCGGCGGAACAGTTCGGCTTCTGAAGGGGTCATTCTACGACCTCCCAGGTTGCCAGAATAGTCCACGAGGTGAGGGAAGGCTTTATTCGTGATCTCAACACAACCATGATCCTGTTAGATATACAAAAAGCTTTTGACACCGTCTGGATAGAGGGCCTACTCATGAAGATGTCGAAGGCAGGCATGCCAGAATATATGGTGAATATCATGGATTCATACCTAGTCGGTAGGACTTTCAAGGTTAGAGTGAATGGAACAAGCTCCACGGTGCGGAAAGCCGAAGCAGGAGTGCCACAGGGATCAAGTCTGTCCCCACTTTTGTATTCGCTACATACGTACGACTTTCCAATGTGCCCCACCACAAGCACGGCTATATATGCTGACGATACGGCAATATACGCCCACGCATATCGCAGCAATACAGCAGCAGCACTACTGGAAAAGCACCTGCAAAGGAAAGTAGTACCGTATCTAGCGGAAAACAAAATAGTGCTGAACTCCGATAAAACGGAGCTCATAAATTTCACAAAGAAGAGAAAGCGCTCTCGCGTGGTCATCTCTGGGGGATTTAGAGCTCTGAGAAATCGGATTGATGAGACAGACTCCGTACGGTACCTGGGGGTACAACTGGACAGGAAATTAATACTTGGAAAGCATGTCAACTTGGCAATTCAACGAGCTGCAGGTGCCGTGAGACGGACATACCCGTTAATAGCCAGGAATTCCAGGTTGGCTATGCCTTCCAAAGTATTGATCGACAAGCAAGTCATTAGACCAGCAATGACATATGCATGTCCAGTGTTCTGCAGCCTCCCCAAGTCTCAAATGCAGAGACTGGAGAGGATGCAGAACAAGGTACTCCGTATCGTCACCAACAGTGACAGATACATTCGGCTGAACGCACTAAGGGAGCTGGCCGATATTCCCACCATCGAGGAATTTATCAGACACCAGTCTGATAAATTCTACAGATACTTCATTCGTGGAAGCCCACTGACTAGAAACATCACTGAAATCCGAGCCCACCATTACAGACCAAAAAAGCATGGGGGGCTCATTTACCAGGCACTGGATATTTTCCATGAAATTCCAGAAGAAGAGTGACTAACACCAGTCACAAACCATATTTAAACCCGGTTTTTGCTATAGGTTTTTTCCCGGGAACCCGTCGAATAATTCAATAATGAAATCCCAGCCATCCGATGTCTTACGTAAAATCCAACGAACATCCCCTGCATAACTTGGAGGAGGCAGGAAGACCCACAGCTATGCGACTTAGCAATCACAGCATTTGAGCCGACACAACATCGTAGGGTCTGTCTCACGACAGACGTTAAATGGTTAGGCTTGCCCGCTGAACACTTCAGAAGGGCAGATCCAAACCGTCAACCCTAAAAAGTGCAATGGAACTCCCTCCCTTACCACTACCCTGTGGCGGTATCGAGATTGTTTTAGTTGAACTTTTTATATATTTCTATGTTGTTTCGATTGTTATACTTCTTTTATTGTAAATTTAATTTAATAAATATTTTTGGATTTTGGATTTGGAGAAATTTCTCGCCGGAACCGAGGTTTCTCGGTATCCTGAATTCGGAGATCTTCCGATTCTGAGATTTCCTCGAGAGAAACCGTGCGAAGCAGAGAATAAAAAAATATATTATGCAAATCAAAGTTCATCCTGCTTCTATAAAAGACGAGCTGATTTGTAATTCGACATCGGTTCCAGTTCTGACTTTGAACTTAGTACACTTCGTAAATTTATCTCCGATATTTTACCAAGTTTTCCTACTGCAAAAGTGCTTTTGCATTATTCTTCGATGGTTTTACAGCCGCTATCAGATATCAGTCAAATATCCAAACATAGCGAGCTGCTGCTACTTGGCTGTCGATATTATAGAAAGAATTCGTTTTCCTACGGGAATAAATCCGTCGACTTGGCCATTCCTCGAGTTTTCCACTACCAATCCAGCGATCTTCGGCAAGCATTTTGTGGAAGAAAGTGCTTCTCCTGGCTTCGGGAACTGTAGTACCGAAGCACATCCGTCTTATTATTTCTCGACCTGAAAGAAATAAAATCCCAGTTGTACGAACTTGTTCCGGCGTTCCTGGTACCTGCTTCCTGCTGTTTCTGGCCCTTTGGGCGAAGAAGTGCTACAAAGACAATTGAAACCGAACGCTTGTTCGTTTCTTACAGTGGTGAATATTGAAACAGACAATTTTCTTTTGGTTTACTATTCGGGTTATCACCCCGACTAGTACTCTAACCATTGACTCTCGTGTTTACTGACTCTGACTATTTTCTGGAACGATTTCCGGCTAATATTTACTAATCATAACCTGTTTGCCCTTTTCAGCTACTCGGCCTGCACTGATGTGCGAGCTGTGAATAAATTCCTTGGGAACCTCTCAGTGAGTACCTAGGTACTTTAAACTTGGCACTCATCAGGCCCCCAGAGACCGGGGGGCCCTCACTGAGGTACTGAGGCTTGGACAGTGGGTGCAAGACCCCACGGTACATGCCCGAGTCCGCCGAACTGCAATCAGAAGAGATTTGACACTTGTCAAATTTCACTACACTCTGATTCAGAGGCCTAAAACGCAAATTCTCCCTCCGGGTAGGGAGACACGTGAGGTTAAACTTCCCTGATTAGGAAACTTAAATCACAAAAATTTGTACTCTTTTATTTGTTAGGGTTTAGGGCTCGTAGTGAACACCCAAGAGCCGGCAGTAGCCATCGTGGTGCTCTGGGTGGTATTCCCGGTCAGAATTATTTGCCTCTCCTAGGAAAAATTCAACCTTGTAAGTTGTAAAATTATTATCTTAAAATCTGAAACTTGAAATTCGTATTTTTCAGCATTTTTAACATTCAATTTTCCCTTGAAATAGAACAGCTCGATTTCAAAGAAAAAAGTCAAAAATATTGTTAATTTCGATCTTATAAATCTTATTGCAAAGTCTGGGGTGCATATTTGATCATCATGGATCACAGCTCAAATCCATTCCTTTCGTTCGGTGGCAGTTCGGACCCTCGAACAGCTAGCCAGGGTGAATTTTTAAGAAAAATTAAAAATCCCGAAAGTCTGCCTACTTTGGGATCTTCTTCGCTATTGTCGAGTTAGAGCCTAGCCCTTTATACTCTTAAATCACTAACTATCCGTAGAAGGATTGCTGACTCAAAGGAAAAAACATTCACGACAGCATCAGAATCCAGAGATTCCTTGCCGCCTTGACTTTTTAAAAGAACCCTACATCACGGGTCGACCTAATACTGAATGTGAACTATTCACACAGCTTCGTCAGTAGTGGGGAAGTGTTACGGGTTTATTTTGCACTAGAAAACCCTTTCAGTTTTAATACAATAACATCAGAAATTCTCTGTCATTGATATACACTTTCCACTCTGTACGCCACTGTATCAAAATGACAACTTGATCGTTATCATGTATAGCTTGTTCCGAATGTTAGTACTTACCTTTGCCGTACTAGTTCGAGCGGACATGAACCGGCCTTAAGCTATTGACAGTTATCAGTTGTTTTATTTTGCGGTATGACAGCGTTGTTTTGTAAACATACTTATGGTTAGTCTATTGTTTTGTACTTAGAACACAAAACCGTAACATTCCTACTCTATCTCTATCTTGTGTCATTGAGGTACCTATTTCACATTCGAATACTTGACCTTTTGTTTGTTTGTTTGTGTTTGGTTCTGAGATTGAGAGGCTGGCGTTTTCATCTTGGTTCGGTTGGCAACACTGATTCTTAAGGTGTTCTTTTCATAGCTCCTAGTAGCTCGAGGTAGTTCCTGCACTGATCCCACCGAACACTAACGAACAAGAAAGCACCTTGTCAGATATTGACAGTTTTGACTTTGACGTCTGAGAGATATTCTCTTCTTCCTTATTTGATCTTGATGAGTGAGTAACCTACTTTGAAGATTTCCAATTAAAGTTTGATCATCGTTGATGGATCTTTGGAAAATTCATATCAGGAGAGTTTCTCATATTGTTTGCGATTTTTGACGCTATATATTTTTTGAGAAATCTCCGTTCGCTTTGCGGATTTTTGAGGTTAGAAGTCACTTCATCATTGTGTGAAACCACTGGAACGAGAAACTCGCTATCAGACAGCAAACAGACCATCAAAGCTGTTATCAGAACCCTCCCACTTAATAGAGGTTAGTATTTGCATTTGGGCTCTACTTATGGCCCCATACAAGTGTAATCAGAAGTCAGAATGGTATTGTATATTCTAGGGTTCTCTACTGCGGTTACAACTCTGCTACTGCTCCTCTGCGGCTACCACTCTGCTACTACTTTGCTCCGCTGTGGATAGTGCTTGTTACCACTCTGCTACTGCTCCTCTGCGACTACCACTTTGCTACTGTTACTGCTTCGCAGCTGGTAGTGCTCCACTACGGTTTATTGCTACTACTCTGCTACCGATTATTGGAGTTCCACTAATGTGATTGTTCCACTGTTTCGTTGCTATACGATTGTCTTTCCACTGTTCCACTAATGTGATTGTTCCTGCTCGACTGTGGTTGTCCCGCTGTATATCTGTTGTTCAGCATTCCTTCGCTATTTGTCCAGCTGTACCTGTACTTTGATTGATTGTGTTATACCCACTGTGCACCTGTATTCACCAAGGCACCGATGAACTACAATCACAATAATTGGTGAACTGGAATGCTTAAGAATATCTACGTAGTATCAGATAAGTTTAAAATAAGACTGCCCCTAAGGCGTAAGTATCCATAATTGTAAGCTATCATCGTGACGTCACAGGCATAGCCCTCACTGGAGGTTTCATATTCATATATTCAAACAATACCATACTCTCAATCACAGCATTCACTTGAATAATTCATCTTGGTGGTTGATTTTACATTAATTTCATTTTCTTTTGTATTTTGAGCTGAACTGTGCACATACAGGGTGTGTAACGATCAATATATTTTATTAGTAAGGGACATGACTATTTCTTTCATTCTGGTCCAAGTTATCTAAGCGTAAGGGAAGACAAAACCTCTACATATTTATATATTATTATTATACCATTCACAGGTATCTATTGTTTAATATTTTAGTAATATTAGTGCAGTGGGTTGTCCCATTCCATCAGGGTGGTTTCGGATTTTTCACTAGCGATAAATCCGTGGCGCACCGGAAAATTAACCCCATATTTCAATCTTATCGAAATCAATTTTTATTGTCGAATCCACGCCTACTGAGCTGCTGGGTGTGTTAGAGGCGTGACACATCATTGCACATTCACTGCTCTCCTTTCCTAAATTTTGCCCCTAACAGAAGATTAGACCACGGAGAGACGTGGCCTTTTGAAACGGGTAGGGTCGTCAATAGTATAATCTACTGCTTCCCTTATGAGTGAATTTTCATGTGTTTCCACACAATCAAATACACTCCGATTACGCTCTTGGATGCACTGTTGAATAGAAGGCAACATCAAATCGTCGCGGATTCGATCGTTGCGCACGAACCATGGGGCATTTGCCGCAGGTTTTTGCTCTGGACCCGTTCCAGAGCAGAAATATGGGTGGGGGCTGCTTGACCCCAGGCGGCTGATGCGTACAGCATGACAGACCTGATCAGGGAGGTATAAAGGAGCACTTTGTTCCTTAAACTAAGTTTACTCCTCCTGTTAAGGAGCGGGTAAAGCATACCTGATCTAAGGTGCAATTTAGCTCTAAGCTTGGCTATGTGTGGGCCCCAGGTGAGACCACGGTCGATGGTCAGGCCAAGGTACTTGACCCGCGCGCGCCATTCAATCCCCCTTCCCGAGACTGTGACTCCTCTCTCTGGATACTGACGTCTCCCCAAGGAGATCATTTGCGTCTTCGCTGGGTTGACCCGTATCTTCCAGTCCAGAAACCATCGCTCAAGATTGTTCACTGCGGTCTGCAGATAGGCAATCCCAAGCTCCGGGCTCATGGAACTGGCGAGCAACGCGGTATTGTCGGCGTATAGTGAGACCTTCACGTGCTCCGTTCTTGGTATGTCGCTTGTGTAAATGTTATATAACGTCGGAGAGAGAACTGTTCCCTGAGGGACTCCTGCCTGAATGTTCCTCGTGTCCGAGAGAACATTTTCGGCCTTGACCTGAAATGTCCTATCCTTTAAAAAGGAGCCTAACCATTTTATCAGACCTCGAGGGAAACCGGGGAGGTGCATCTTGTATAAAAGACCTTCGTGCCAGACACGGTCGAAGGCCTTCGCAACGTCAAGGAGAAGAAGATACACAGAGTGCCTCTTGTTCAACTCATTGATGTCCTCCTCTACCATCCTCAAGGCCTGAAGCTCCGTAGAGTGACCCGATCTAAAGCCAAATTGCTCGTTGGGTAGGACATCCCTGTCAATAACCTCATCGTTCAGCCTTTCCAGCACAATTCGCTCAGCAAGTTTCCCCACCGAGCAAAGAAGACTAATGGCACGATGATTCTGGGGAAACATCGGATCTTGACCGCTCTTCGGAATCATGACTACGATGGCATGCTTCCACCTTCTGGGGAAGTACCTAAGTCGCAACGAGTTATTGATTATATGCTTTAAAGAAGTGATCTGGCACTCCGGAAGCTTTTTCAAGATCACGTTGGAAATTGAATCCACTCTTGGGGCCTTCTTCTTCTCAAAACCTCGTATATGCGCCCTAAGCTCTTCCTCAGAAGCCGGGCGAATGATATCATCGTCGTCCTCTCGAAGGATTCGTCTAACCCTCCTTTCCACAAAATCATCCCTGTCCAAGTCATCCTCCTCACTCGTGTTGGGGACGAACTGACTTTCCATTGTGTCCGCAAAGGCAGTGGCCTTGTCGACAGAAGTATAGCACTTTCCGCGCTCGCCGTGAATAGGTAGAAGATCTTCCCTCCGGTTCTTTCGTCTTTTGACAATTCGCCAAAGCTCATTGTCTCCAGATTCAAGTCCAGAAAGAGTATCGTTCCACCTTTCATTCCTGTAATCCAGGATCGCGTATTTAACCTCAGTAGCCTTGTGGCTGGCTCTTACCCTGTCTCCAGGGAACAGTGTCCTCTGATACGTCCTTCTGAGACGATTACGCTCTCTTATGAGGTTTTTAATCCTCGGAGGAAACTCATTGTAGGAACTCAAAGGACCCTGCTCACTGGTCGTGGAGGCCGCAAGAGCGTCATTCACAGCGTGCTCAAAGTGTTCCACAGCTTCTTCCAACTCAGCTGGGGTCTGGAGTCTCTCAGGGGCGACATATGCCCCTTCAAGAACTGCCGTGAAGGTCTCCCAATTCGTCAACTTACGCAGACAACTTCCTCGGGGATTTTGATCATCTCCCAGCCATAAGACGACCGGGTTATGATCCGACGAAAGTTCAGAGAGTGGATACATCTCCCAAGTCCAGGGGACGTTCCTGACTAGCGCGATGTCTAGCACATCCGGCCTGAACGGACCGTAATGCGTAGGCTCACCAGGACTCACAACATGATAATCATGTCTTTCCATGTGCGACCAGAGCGCCATCCCATTGCGGTTTGACACCCGGCTCCATGGCGCGTGCTTGGCGTTGAAATCCCCAGCGACGATCGTAGGGACGTTTGATTCCATCAACAGTGAATTCAGAGTATCGTCCTGTATCTGATTGTTGGGGGAATTATAAGCAGAGACTATTCTAAGGGCACCCCTGCTCGTTTCAACCTCTATTCCCACCACTTCCATGCCGTGGTTACGATCGCGGTAAATGCCGTACTGAGCGGTCTGAAGAGAGCACTTCGCAAGAGCAGCCACACCTCCTCCATGTCTCCCAATACGATCCCGTCTGAAGAATCTGTAGTTTGGGACTGTAACTGGCTCATTGTTAAGGTGGGTTTCTTGAAGAAGCATGATGTCCACGTTGTGGTGCACCATGAATTCTTCAAGATCCAGCTTCTTATTTCTGAAACCGTTACAGTTCCAGAAAACGATCTTCAAGGAACTGGGCCTTGTTAGGGGCGCAGCCATTTACTTAGCGGTCGCAATCGCGGCAGTGCTTGGCACAAACATGTGCTGCAGACTAGGAAACTGCGTGAACAGTCTCTTCATTTGATCTAGAGCGGCAAAGATATCGCTTGCCCCGCTAGACACATCTGAGGGAGGGTTTGCCGCTGGTTTGGGTCCCAGAGCCCCTGCATAAGAGATTCCCGCGCGGACAGCGCCAGAACCCACTGGTCTCGTTGCCGCGACATGGTCGGCATTGGTGGAGTTTCTGGCAGGAAGGCCCCTGCCACCCGAAGCATTAGCATTTCTGCTGAATAACTTGGGGTAACCTGGGCACCCCCTGTAACTGGCCGCGTGGGCTCCTCCGCAGTTAAAGCACTTGGCCACTTCGCTGCGCGGCTTGACGCAGTCCCGTGTCAAGTGCCTTCCAGCGCACTTTACGCAAGCCGGAATTGCCATGCAGTTCCTCTGAGCGTGGCCAAACCTTTGGCATCGGTGGCATTGACCAACCGCGCCCCTGGGTTTTTGGGACTCTACCGATATTTTGAGATTTACAATATCGGTCATCTCGTAGATGTTCCTTTCTGTTTTTGGTACAAGTACCAAAACCAGGGGCATCGGCTTGTGGAATCGGTTATATAACCTAGCCACGGTTTCGGGATGGAACCCCCTCCTCAAAAGTTCATCCTCTAGATCTTGACATTTAATAAATTCGGGGACGCCTCTCAGGATCACCCTGAGAGGTTTCTCGTCCGGGAAGCTATACGTATGATGGGGAACTTTACTCTCCACCAATAGATGCGAAAGTTCGCGATAATTTTTTTCCGTTGCTGGCTGGACTCTGATTCCGTCCTGAGTGTTCTTTGCCTTGGTGAAGGCAATTTGCTTCTCTGAGCATTTGCGGTTTACCGTGATCCAGCAGTCCTTCTGCCGGATAGTTATTGGCGGTATAACTGATTTTTTGGGTTGGGGAACATTGTTCCCATTTTGGACGTGGCCGTCGTGGGCACTTGGCATGTTTGACTCTAACTCGACAATGGTGCGCTCGTCGCCACTGTCAATACCATCTCTGGGCCGCTTTGGAGCGGGTGGCTCATGAACTTGGGCAGAAACGATGGTTTCATGGTTCATTTCAACATCTGTTGCGTTTTGCCTTTCAGCATCTCCCTGTATGCTTCGGCTTGATGTGGAAGAAGCGCTGGAGGAAGCGATCTTCCTAACGCAAACTCTCTTCACCCTCGAAACGGGTGGAAGAGCCGGGAAAGCCTCTTTTTGGGCTGGGGAAAGATTGTCGTTAGACGGCGTAAAAGAGGACTTTCCGTCGTCGTGGACAATCTTTCCGATATCCTCAGGTTTGAAGTCGAATCTAATGACTAGGTGTTTCAATAAAGCAACTAGCTCTGATTTATCGCTTTTGCAAAGGAAATCCTCGATGGATTCCAGCATCATGAACAGATAAGCAGGACAAACTAACGAAAGCTACAAAAAACTTACGGTTTTCCTGGCAGCTGTCACGCTGACAGTACAAACCTCACGCAACAAATCGTTCCCCACAACCAGCAGGCAAACCATCGGCCAGGGGAGACTTCTTTTCGTAGAGGGGCTCTTCTAATGCTTCGATTCTAACTGCAGCATAAAATTAATTCGAAGTTTTTCCACTAGAATATGCAATCTATCTCAGGAGCGGGTTGTCAAGATATGGGTATGGCTACTCGCACGCTGTTCTGACGCTGACGATGACTGACCCGAAAGTCTGCATAACCGACACTGGTCCATATTTATAGACGAGAGCTGAAATTGCTCTTACCAATCCCCGGCTCTCGCGGTTGGAAAGCTGAGGGGGAGGAGCCTATCGGTGTAGCTGGCTCGAGGTCTAGCACGCTCCAAAATCCAAAATCCAAAAACATTTATTAATTAAATGTATAGTATAAAAAGTGCACACATACAACAAATTAAAATATGACACAGTTAAAACTATCCGATACCTCCACAGGGTAGGGGTAAGGAAGGGAATTTCGACTGCTCCGGAGTTGGGGATTTATCCTAGCCATTCTGGGGCTTCCAGCGGGCGGGCAAACCGGTCCTCGCCTGTCCTAGGACAGGCCCCACGGTGTTATGTGGACGGGATTTGTTGTATATGGTTAGTCTCAGCTTAGTTGTTTCCTACCTCCTCCAAGTTATGCAGGTGAGTTTATATGTTACATGTGAGACATCAGGCGATCAGAGTTTCCTTCGTGGGCTTTCGAGGGGTTCCCGGGTAAAAACAGCGAAAAAACCGGGTTTTGTTCATTGTGGGCTTCATGTGTCACTCATCTTCTGGGTTTTCCTGAAAAATATCCAGTGCTTGGCATAGGAAGCCACCATGCTTCCACCTCACATTGTGGTGAGCTCTCACCGCTGTTATGTTCCTAGTCAGAGGGCTCTCCAGGATGAAGTACCTGTAGAATTTTTCCGACAGATATTTGATGTGGTCTTTCAGGGTCGTGATATTGGCCAGCTCTCGCAGATCAACCAGCCGAATGTACCTGTCACTATTTGTGACGATTCGGAGTACTTTGCTCTGCATCAGCTCCAGTCTCAACATTTGAGTCTTGGAGATGCTGCAGAACAATGGACAGGCGTAGGTCATTGCTGGCCTGATGATTTGCTTGTTGTAGTGTATTCAGTTTAGTTCATTGTAGTACTCTGTATATTCTCTTGAATGTTGTCAAGGAAGCAAAAATATTTTTATGTAGTTACGAATAATAAACAACTTGAGAACTGAAATTATAATTTATTTCTACTTGAAATCTCAATATATATCAAATTTGGCGACGAGGATAAGGAATTGGTTGAAATTCGTAACAAGACAGTGTCAGAAGTTAATATGACAGAAATTGAAGCAGCAGAAAAAAGTCCTATTATGCTAATAAATGCTGGTAGTATTACTACTATTCCTAATTTTCAAGAAGGAGATGATTGGGAGATATTTGAAGAGCGTTTAGACCAGTTTTTCATGGCGAATATGGTTGAAGAAAAGCGTAGAGTTGCAGTGTTGTTAACTAGTATTGGAGAACATATTTATAAAATGTTAAAAAGTTTGTGTGATCCAGTTAAACCCAAAGATAAGTCATATGCAGAGTTAGTTTCCATCTTGTCTACCCAATTTGAGACGAAAAGGTCAATATACAGACAAAGGATTCAGTTTGATTCCCTTAAGCAAGGAGCAGAAGCTGTAAATGACTGGTACGTGAAAGTGAGGGACGTCGCATCGAAATGCAATTTCCTTGGTGATATGTTGATGGAACGGGTGAAGGATAAGTTTGTGGCAGGAATGAAGTCTGGACCGATTTTAGATAGACTGTGTGAAGAAAAGCCTTCAAAAGATTTGGCAAGTTTATTGGATATTGCCTTGAGTAAAGAAGCAGTGTTGAGAGAAGTGAAGAGTAGCGTTGACATTAATAGGATACATAGGATTCGTACAGTAGCAAATACGAAATATAAAGATGAGAATACAAATATCAATCAATCTAAGGTTTTATGTTATCATTGCAACAAACCAAATCATAATTTTTCAGCTTGTGAATATAAAAAGTACATTTGTTCTCTTTGCAGGATTAGAGGGCACATAAGTGCAGCTTGTAAGAGAAGACTTGAGAAAAATAAATTTTTGGAAAAAGAAGATATTAATATAAATGGATTAAATGAAATTGATTCGATGGAAGGTAGTGGTTCAGGTAATGTGGAAGGAAATTTTGTTGAAATATTGCATTTGGGATCACCAAATATTATGAAATCAATTTCAGTCAAAGTTTTAATAAATAATGTTCCTCTTCAGATGGAAGTAGATACTGGGGCTGGTTTGAGTTGTATCCCTTTTTCAATTTATCAAGAACGGTTTTCAAATATTTATCTCAATCCTACAAATATCAAATTGAAAACTTATGGTGGGTCCATTCTCATACCTGAAGGTGAAATATCCGTTAATGTGCAATTGAAAGATGTTTCCAAAAGTTGCAATATTTTGGTGGTGAAAAATGCGTTAAAAATTTTGATGGGAAGAGATTTGATAAGCATATTTGGTTTGGCTATTCAGAATAATGAGGTATATTATAACTTTGCACACAGTCTAGGTGAAAATTTTAACGAATTAAAAAAAGAATTTCATTTAATTTTTCAAAATAGATTGGGAACTTATAATGGCCAGAAAATTAAATTGAAAATTCTAGATAATGTAATACCTATTTTTCATAAGCCACGACCTATACCATTTGCATTCAAAAAACAAGTGGAGAGTGAGTTAATTAGATTAGAGAATGAAGGTGTAATTGAAAAAGTTTTACATTCACTTTGGGGTACACCTTTAGTACCTATATTGAAGCCAAATGGTAAAATTCGTTTGTGTGCTAATTATAAAATCACCATTAATGAATTTTTGGAAGATGTTAGCCATCCCTTACCTCGTATCGAGGATATTTTTTCATCATTACAGGGTGGTCAGAAATTTACTAAATTGGATATTTTGAATGCTTATAACCAATTGTTAGTTGATGATGAAACTAGTGAGATTTTAGCATGGAGCACTCCTTATGGTATTTTTAAAGTAAAATGTCTTCCATTTGGAACAAAACCAGCTTGTTCCATCTTCCAGTCTATCATAGAAAAAGTTTTACAAGGAATTGAAGGAACGGTAAATTTTATGGATGACATTTCAGTAACGGGTAAAAATTATAAGGAGCATTGGGAAAATTTGAGGAAAGTGTTAGGAAGACTACAACAAGCAGGTTTTACTTTGGATTTCAATAAATGTGACTTTTTCAAAGGGGAGGTTTCTTATTTGGGATACACGATAACTGCTGAAGGTATAAAAAAATCTTCAGACAAAGTTGAAGCAATTGTAAAATGTCCAGTTCCAGAAAATTTCACAGAGGTTAGGGCTTTCTTAGGATTGGCCAATTATTATTCAAAGTTTTTACCCAATTTGTCAGCCAAACTGAAACCACTCTATGATTTATTAAAAAAAGATAAAATTTTTGAATGGACACAAGATTGTCAAAAATCTTTCGATTGTATTAAAAAAGAAGTTGTTTCTGATAAAGTTCTTGTTCATTACGATCTCAACATGCCATTACGTTTAACTTGTGACGCAAGTCAGTATGGAAAAGGGGCAATTTTATTACATGTTTTTCCAAATGGAGATGAAAAGCCAATCAGTTTCATATCCAGAATTTTATCAAAATGTGAAAAAAATTATTCGATGATTCACAAGGAAGCATTAAGTATTTATTGGTCTGTTCAAAAGTTCTATCAATATTTAGTTGGAAGGAAGTTTGAGTTGGTTTCTGATCATAAACCCCTGCAAGCACTGTTTGGAGAACATAAAAGTTTGCCATCTATGGCAGCAGGACGCTTGCAAAGGTGGTCATTATTTCTATCAAGTTTTGATTACACTTTTAAAGTTATAAAAGGAGTTGATAATGTTCAGGCGGATGCTTTATCGCGTTTACCTCTCAAAAATTATTCACTCGAAATAGTTGACATTTTTGATTACCTTAACTTCAAGATTCGGTTCCCATAGATAACAACATTGTTAGATCAGAAACGAGAAAAGATTCTGTACTGGGTCAAGTAGTGAATTTCATTAGATATGGATTTCCCGAGTCAACTGAAAATTTGTTATTGAAACCATATTTCTCTCTAAAAAATGAGATTTCAGTGGATAATGGCGTAATTATGTGGGGTTATAGAATAGTAGTTCCAAAAAAGATCAGATATCAACTTTTGCAAGAACTTCATAATACTCATGAGGGAATGGTGAAGATGAAATCGAATGCTAGAGCATATTTTTGTTGGCCTAATTTAGATTCTGATATTGAAAGTTTTGTTAAGAATTGTAAAATATGCATGTCATTAAGGCCTGAACCAAATAAATCAAAAGTAATTTCGTGTGAAAGTTCAAGTTATTTCTTTGAAAATATTCACGCTGATTATTTGGGTCCTATAAATGGGAAAATGATTTTAATTATTGTGGATACATTTTCCAAATGGGTAGAATCTTTCATCATGGGTAAAGTAGACTCAAAAAGTACAAATGAAAAATTCAGGAAATGTTTTGCTGGATTTGGTTTACCAAAATCGGTGGTGACAGATAATGCTCCTATGTTCTCTTCTGGTGAATTTTCAACATTTCTTTTCATTAATGGTATAAAGCATTCAACTTCTCCACCCTATCATCCATCTACAAACGGGTTTGCTAAAAATGCAGTGAAAACTTCCAAATTGGCTATTGGTAAAGCTTTGAGAGATGAAAATAATAGACATTGTAGTTTTGAAACGTTAATGAATAGATATCTATTCCATTATAGAAATTCTATTAATATGACAACAGGGGTAACACTTTCCAGTCTTGCATTCAAAACAAAAATTAGAACTCGTTTAGATATCATTCATAATTCGAGAGATATACAAAAATATAATTTTAAGAGTAGAAATGGAAAAAGGGAACGAGATGAAAAATTTAAGGTAGGAGATAGAATTTATTGCAGAGACTATAGAAATCCAAATAAAAGATCGTGGGTTAGAGCTGTTATTGATGAAATTTTGGGTGAAAGAATATATTTCTGTAAATTATTAGAGGAAAATATTTGTTGGAAAAGACATTTAGATCAAATAATCAGAGATATTCCAGACGATAGTAATAACTTTTCGAAAATAGAAAATGATGGAAGGGGATATAGGATTAGGGAGCCTGTAAATGAAGAAAGTGGTAGTAAATCTGCACAAGGCACCGTATGTTTTCCAGATTTGGGGGAAATGATTGAAATGGAGGAAAAAAATAATGTGGATTCACCTTCTGTTTCAAACGAATTTCCTTCTGTTTGTCTGATCCCTACTTCATCAACAATCCAAAATGAAATTCTTAATGAAGAAAATAGAGAAAGTGATTTTCCCAAGTCTAACTCATTGAATTGTAGTAATAATTCTCGTCCCCGTAGGAATGTAAAACCACCGGAGCGATTGAATTTATGAAGGGGGCATTGTAGTGTATTCAGTTTAGTTCATTGTAGTACTCTGTATATTCTCTTGAATGTTGTCAAGGAAGCAAAAAGATTTTTATGTAGTTACGAATAATAAACAACTTGAGAACTGAAATTATAATTTATTTCTATTTGAAATCTCAATATATATCACTTGTAAATCAAGACCTTATTGTCTTGGCTCAATTTGGCGGTTCTGGCTATGAGCGGGTAGATCCTTCTGACCGCTGTTGCTCCTCGCTGAACCGCCAACTTGAGGTGTTTATTCAATGTTAAACGCCTGTCCAGTTGCACTCCAAGGTACCTCACTGAGTCCGACTCGTCTATCCGTTTGTCTAGAACCATGATCCCCCCACGGATTCCCCTGTTGTTGAATCTCCGTGAGAAGTTCACTAGTTCTGTCTTGTCCGGATTTAGCACTATCTTATTGGTCGCCATATACGGTATGACTAATTCCTCTAGATGTGTTCGCACGCACTGCGCGGCTGCCTCGCTAGTGAGCGCTTGTGCATATATTGCAGTATCATCTGCATAGACAGCCGTGCTAGTGTGCTCGGACATGGGAAAGTCATACGTATATAGCGAGTATAAGAGTGGAGACAAGCACGAACCCTGCGGCACTCCTGCGTTGACTGGTCTCATTGCGGAACTGACTTCATTGACTCTCACCCTGAAGGACCTTCCGACTAGGTACGATTCGAGTAGTTTAACCATGTGGGATGGTATGCCTGCTCGCAACATCTTCATTATGAATCCCTCCGTCCAGACGGTGTCGAACGCTTTCTTAATGTCCAACAGGATCATAACTGTGTTGAGGCCTTGCTGAAAGCCCCCCCTCACCTCGTGGACAATTCGGGCTACCTGGGAGGTCGTGGAATGACCTCTTCGGAAGCCGAACTGCTCTGCCGGGATGAGGTTGAGGCTCTCCTCAAGGTCAACGAATCTTTTCAAGAGGATCCTATCCACCAGCTTGGTCACGTTGCTTAGCAATGAGATTGGGCGGTAGCTCTCGACCCTCGCTTCGGACTTTTCTGGTTTTAGGATGGGGATAACCTCCGCTTGTTTCAGGCAGAGCGGGTAGTGCTGCCATTTGATTATATGATTTATTATATAAATCAGTTGGACTAGGGACTTCCTCGGCAGATTCCTCTATAGAACTGCCCCAATTCCATCTATCCCAGGTGCTTTGTTTCTAGGGAGCCTTTTGATCGTTTGCTGAACCTCCTCGTAGTTGGTTACCAACTTCGAGAAGGCTCTTCTGTCGATGTTGACCTTCGGTCGACTGCTGAATTCTCTGGCTTCCCTAGAGACTGACTCGTGTTCTTGTGTGGAGTCAGCACCTGCCTGAAAGGCACTCTGGAAGTATTCTCCGAACAGATCTGCTTTTCCCCTTTCGGTCCATCCATGTGTGCGACCGTCCCCCACGACAGGTATGTCTGTAACGAAATGTAAAACATTGCGTTCCTTTTATAATTTCCATCTGAAATTATATCATAATTAAATAGATTTGACATCTGATTGAGATAGTTCATTCCGAACTTCTCATTTAGATAGTTTGTTCCGATGTACCTTATTGTTCTGTAATGTGAAATGCAACATTACTACATTGGTAACACTGCAAATAGAAAGAGCGAGAGGGAAGGGATATCCTTCTTGGAGGCCCTTCATCTGCCTTTTCTGAAGCGAGCATTGAAGGGTGTTTTGAGTTTTGAGTTTTCCTTCGGGAAATGTACTGACTTTCAACAACGAAGAAATGAAAGGTCGTATATTTTATAAATGTATTAAATTCATTTTGGCGACTTGGTTCACGTCTCTGGTGAAACAAAGATGGCCACATGAGCGTCACTCATAAATATTTTCGAAATTTTCAATCTTAAATAATTTAATATAATCCTGATACCTTATTAACATTTGAATAACGTTTCGTATCGTCTTTTGACTAGTCGGTCCGAGAATGTCAAAATTTAACCAGTCCATAACATAACCTCTAAAAGTGATGATTCATATGTTTTGATGATTTCGATTAAATTTATTATATCTCGACTTTAAATATCAATTAGACCTGTTTCTGTTCCTGCTTTATGATTTTCAGTGATACAAGTTATTCCACAAGTTTTCCTGTAACGCTCAGAGAATACTAACCTGCTAGAAGTGTGAACAGTGAATAGGAGCTAAAGGCACTCCTCCTGAACCTGGTTGGTGATCTGTACAAGGACTGGTCTGGTAGCTAGGAGCACGGAATTCGTGGGCGAGTCATTGCTTTCACTTAATTTAATTTACAATTTGTAGAAGCTAGACTCACTCATGATTCTCCGAACTCTAGGTTCGATCTATTCTGGATCACTCACTAGCCACGTTTAGATGGAAAGGCCTAGCCAAAGAGAAAATCTATTGTCTTAACAACCTTTCATTTGCTTTGTGAAATCGAAGTACTCTTTCAGTACTCTCTCTCTTTCTCCTCAGTCAGAAAGAAACTCAAACCAACCATCTGCTTGCGTTGCAAATTTGTCAACGAGGAACTTTCTCAGTACACTATCTTTCTCCTCAGTCTGGAGACATATCTTTGATTTATACTTGTCGAGGAAATTTCTCGTTACAATTTATCTGTACTCTATCATTACGCTTTATCGTTACACTTTCTCTTTCTCCTCAATCTCAGAAATTCCATAATTATTTATCTTTATCGATAAGAAAGATCAATAATTTGATATCCTTTTGCTAGTCTGAATGACTGTTCAAATTTGAATATTTTATTCTTTAGTTTATGAAAACAATATTTCATGATATTTATTTTTCTCATGCTCGCTTGAGATTGGCCTTCTCTAATTTTGTATGAGAAGATTCTAAATTTAATCTTCATCGTAAATTCTTGTGCTTCACACAATTTGAATCTTTAACACATTGTTTAACTCAGCAAATCTTTAACATGTTATTTTTTTAGACAAATGTAATTTTTGTAAAATTAGAATATTTCATCATTTCTGTAACAACCTTTAGTATTTAATCTGTAAGCTGATTTTTCCCTGATTATTCTTATCGCATTTGTCAATTTGAGACAAGGTACTGGTTTGTTTTTATTTTCTTCACAGTGTAACCTCAGCATTCAAACATCTGAGCTTTAGGAAAGACTCCAATATACCAGATAGGCTACTACAAACTGTATCCAGCTAGTAGAGCAGCCACGTCTCGAAACACCCTACAAGGCTCCTACATCCAACGTTGAAGTAGAGCTCTGGAGTAAGTCTTCACCATCGCAAACACTGATCATAAAAGTAAACAAACCAGATATTTGTAAGCGATTATTTGCCAAATTTGTAAACTCAAATCTTTTCAACCATACTTTTGTAGAAATTCAAACCTCAATTGTTTAAATAATTTTCTTTATTGTATCCAAATTTAGAAACAAATTGTAAATATAGTGTTTTCAGAATTTTTTTGTTTTACTGTTGAGAAGCATAAAGTACATCCTTTGACAAAATCCGTGTTTTTGGTATTTTCATAAAAAAGAACCTTGTATCTTTACTTTCTTTAATTTCGAGTATCTAATTTTTGTCAAAGGATCTATCTATTAGACTGGCAGATAACGAAACCCACGACCTCCCGTACCAATCTGAGCAGCTCACAGGCACTGCTGTATACAATGAGCAAGTAGCTATCTTAATTGGCGCCTCAACTTCTTATCTGCTCAGTCTTTTCATTGTGCTTTTTCAATCAGTAATATTTTATGATCAAGGTTTGCTGACTTGAATATATATATATATATATATATATATATATATATATATATTTCTTTTAAGTGAATGTGTATTGAAGATATCAACACACACTCATTTATTGACTTTATTGAATTTACCTTTGATATTTTACTGAATTTTTGAAAATGTCCCGGTCAAAAATTGATCCTAAACACTTGAGGGTGAATGAACTTGATTATGAAATTGCTATCAGGAATATAGAACCTACTGGAGATGTAGACTCAAAACGTAAAGTTCTGAGAGGTCTTCTCACTCAGGAATGTGCCAACCGCAGTTTTACTGATATTATTGAAGCTTTCTCTTTTTTAGAAGATGAGAAAAATATTTTAGAGTCACTAAATGACATTAAACAGAAAATTTCAGATTTTGTTGGAACCTCCTCTGATTCTGCATATAAGAGATTAGTTTCTCGTTTAATACATTTATCAGGACGCATTCATAGGGTTCAAACTAGTGACGAATCAGAGGAATCCAAAAAGAGAACATGGCAATTAGAACTTTTTACTATAGAGGGTGATCTTGATGAAAAAATCTCTCTTGCAACTTCTACTCCTATTCCCTCCACGTCAACTACAAACGTGACACAATTTCCATTTACTAAACCAGTTCCTGCCTATAAATGGAACATTTATTTTACTGGTACAGCTGATAAAGAGTCTGTCATTTCCTTTCTTGAAAAAGTTGAATCTTTGAGAATTGCGAGAGGAGTTTCTAAGGATGATTTATTTATTTCTGCGGGCGATCTCTTTAAATCTCAGGCATGGACCTGGTACAATAATAATCGTTCAAAGTTCAATTCATGGGACGAATTAGTTTCAAAATTAAAAGATGACTTTCTACCCTATCACTACAATGATGATTTGTTAGATGAAATTCGAAATAGGACGCATGGTTCTAATGAAAGAGTAACTATGTATATTTCATCGAAACCAGATGAGAAAACTATTGTTAATCAAATTCGTAGAAACTTGCTACCTACATATGTTTCTCAACTAGCTTTATCTGATACTAACTCTTTATCTGAATTATCTAAATTGTGTAAACGAATAGAAGAGTCCAGTATATGGTCTAGCCGCTACAAGCCTCCCCCTTCTCGAAAAGCTTCGTTGCTTGAGCCCGACCTGAGTTGTCCGAATTTCTTTGATGCAGGTCCTTCCTTTAGCTCAACTAGGAACTCCACACACCTTTCTAAGGAAATTTGTGCTTCTTCCACAAGTCCACTTCCAACATGTTGGAACTGTGATTTGGTTGGCCACATATATGGTGATTGTGAAAATCCCAGGTCTATCTTTTGTTTTGGCTGTGGTTCCAAGGGTGTTGTCAAGACTAGGTGTAAGCGTTGTTCAAAAAACTTGCCGAAGGGTGTCATGAAACTGGACACAGTCACCAGTCATTCGGAAGGTCCAGACCAAACCACACAATCCACAAGAAAGAAAAAGGGAAAATCTCTTCCCCTAAACAACTCAGAGAAGTGAAACTTCTTTTCCGGGAGTGGGATGAGTGGTTGTGTGTTGTCAAAAATTTTTGTTCTAGGAAGAACAAACAAGTCTGTGCTACCACCACTTCTGAATGGAACTCCTGGTTATCTGTAGTAAAAAACTTCTGCACTAAAGTCAGAGTTTCTCCCTTATTTTTAAAAAATAGCAATGACAACCGACCTTATGTTAGTGTCAACATTTTTGGTGAATCTGTTGTTTCTCTTGTTGATACAGGATCAAATGCTTCAATTCTTGGATCATCTGGATTCTCTCTTTTGAAACGTCACAAAGTTCCCATTCTCTATGATGAATTTCTGCAAGTATCGACAGCTGATGGAAAACCTCAGGAATTCTTGGGTTATGTCAATATTCCTATCTTTTTAAATGGTGTTAGTAAGGAACTTAAGTTGTTGGTCATTCCTTCTATCACACAAACCCTAATTTTGGGGATAGATTTCTTAAAACTATTCCATATTGGGGCCATTAATTTGAACAATTTTTCTTATGAAGTCAGAGGTTCTTCAGTTCGTGCTGTAAATACTATACAGAGTGTCTCCAACTTAAGTGACCGAGAAAAGGGTAAACTTGAGAAGGTTGTTGAACTTTTTAAACAAATTGGACCAGCTGAGAGAATTGGCAGGACCCATTTGATTTCACATTCCATAGAAACAGGAAATGCAAGGCCATTTAAACAAAGACAATATCCCTTGTCGCAGGTAATGCATTCTCATCTGGAGAAGGAAGTAGATGAAATGCTCAAACTTGGCATTATTCAACCTTCCAAATCGCCTTGGTGTAGTCCTTTGTGGTTGGTGAAAAAGTCGAATGGCACGTTTCGAGTTTGCTTCGACGGGAGGAAACTTAACGATGTGACAGTTAATAAGGATGCTTATCCCCTACCTTTGATTGACTGTATCATCACCAAGCTCCGTGATGCTCGTTTCATTAGTTCAATCGACTTGAAACAAGCATTTTTTCAAATTCCATTGGAAGAATCATCCCGTGCAAAGACTGCTTTTGCTGTACATGGCAAAGGTCTTTATGAATTTGTCGTTATGCCTTTTGGATTAGTATCAGCAAGTCAGAGTATGTGTCGTCTTATGGATCTGGTTATTGGACCTGCCTTAGAACCATATTGTTTTTACTATCTGGATGATATCATTATCGTGGCTCCAGATTTTGAAAAACATTTGGAAATTTTGAGAAAAGTGTTAAATAGGCTTAAGGAAGCCAATTTAACTATTAACTTTGAGAAATGTCATTTCTGCCGTCCCTCTCTTAAATTCCTAGGTTTTTTGGTTGATGAACATGGCCTAAGAACGGACCCAGAAAAGGTGTCTGCTGTAGTGAATTATCCAGTACCCAAAAATACTACACAGATCAGACGTCTCATTGGCCTCGTCAGTTATTATCGTAGGTTCGTCAAGAATTTCTCTAGTTTATGTAGTCCAATAACGGATTTACTCCATGGTAGAAAAAAAAAGGTCAACCAATTGTATGGACTCCTGAAGCTAACAAAGCATTCCAGGAAATGAAAGATTCTCTTACTAGTGCTCCTGTATTGGCAAGCCCTGATTTTTCAAAGCCATTTACCTTGATGTGTGATGCTTCGGACACAGGGGTTGGTTCGGTGTTATTTCAGGAAGAGGATGGAATGGAACATCCAATTGCTTATGCCAGCAAAACTTTGAACTCATGCCAAAGAAAGTACACGACTACTGAAAAAGAATTGCTTGCAATTATATTTGGTATTGAGAAGTTCAGGTATTATCTGGATGGTCGTCCCTTCACGGTTATCACTGACCATAGTTCACTTCAATGGCTTCGTAGTATGAAGGATCCTTCACCAAGATCAGCCCGTTGGTTAGTAAAACTAGCTCAATATGATTTTACTATAGTTCATAGAAAAGGGTCTCTCAATGTTGTAGCAGATGCCTTATCACGTTCGTTTGAAATTGCCTTGCTAGATCTATCTACTTTGAAGCGTGATAACTGGTATTCTGAAATGGTTACAAAGGTTGAGGAACACCCTGAATCTTATCCATCTTTCAAGGTGGAGAATGATGTCTTGTATAAGCATATTTTTTGTAAATATAATATTGAAAGTAATTTAACCAACTGGAAAATTGTTGTTCCAACTGGAAATAGGCCGGAAATTTTGGAAACCTTTCATGATCACGAAACTGCCTCTCCTTTTGGTCTTTCTAAAACCTTATCTCGCATTTCTGAATTATACTATTGGCCAAATCTTAGAAATTCAGTTTATCGTTATGTAAGAAAATGTAAAGTTTGTGCGGCCAGCAAATCATCCAACCTACCGCAGGCAGGCTTGATGGGGTCCTATCGAAATATCAATCATCCCTTCCAACTTATTTCTGCGGATCTTCTTGGTCCATACCCAAGATCAAAGATGGGGAATCAATACATTCTGGTTGTGGTAGATTGGTTCACAAAATTTGTTTTGGTGCATCCAATGGCCAAGGCCACTTCAAAGGCAATAGTAAAGTTCATAGAAAACCATGTTTTCCTTATATTTGGCATTCCACAGATCTTTGCCTGCGACAACGGCCCACAATTCATTAGCAGAGAATTTAAAAATCTCATGAAGGAATATTCAGTCCAAAAGATCTGGTATAATGCAAGATATCATGCCCAAATAAATCATACTGAGCGAGTTAACAAATCGATCACAACTGCTATCCGATGTTATGTTCATGAGAATCACAAGACCTGGGATCAGTCTATCTTCAAGGTGGCACAGGCTATTCGTCTTGCAAGACATGACGTTACGACTTACTCTCCCGCTTTTCTAGTTTTTGCTAGGAACATTCCTGTATCAGGAGAGTTCTATGGAAAAATTGCAGACAATGCAAACAATATTGTGTCCATTAGTGACAAGATTCATAGCATTCAAGATTCCCAAGCCTTGCCTCCATTGTACGAAGATGTCCGAAAGAAGCTTTACAAGGCTTATGTTCAAAATGCTAAGAGGTATAATATGAGGAAACGTCCTCTGAAGTTTTACGTTGGTGACTATGTTTGGAAAAAGAACTATGTTCTTTCCAAGGCTTCCGATAACTTTTCGGCCAAACTTGCTCCCAAATTCATACCGTGTGTGGTTAATAAAGTTATTTCTCCTTTGGTTTATAATTTGAGAGATAGAGATGGGAAAGATTTGGGAGACTGGCATATCAAGGACATAAAACCGGATGTTACTGCTGATTATCATAGTGATAGTGGTAGTGATTCAGATCAGAGTAGTGAAGAGGAATATTTTTCTACCTAGTATCAATTTTTTTTTAGGGCATATGTGTTGGATGTCCTTGGGTTTTCCTAAAGCTCTAGTAGAAGTATCCTACCCAACCAGTAGGGGAAAATTTGGACAATTTTTGGGTGGAGAGGCTGTTTTTATTCTGTACTGCAACAGATCCGTATTCCAACAGATCCCTCTGCTGGAGGTTTGTCTAGATTTCTCCCTATGACAGTAACCATCTGCTGTTTGTTTATTGTGGCTAGTTTTCACTATGCTACTCATGATACTACCATATTCTTTGGCACACTACTGAATCCCCCTGTATGAATTGAACTTTGTAAGTCATTGTTGTAATTAGAATTTTTCTTGATATATTCATGAAAATGTTTGGAAGACAAAGTCAATTCGAATCTTGTATGTATTGCCTTAATTGATCATTGATATTTTTAATGTGTAAACATTTTTATTTTTCACCTTGATGTTTTGATAGTGCGTACATTTCATTATCTTACCCTGGAGTTGGAAAATTACTGACTCATAGATTTAGTAATGAAGAGAGTATCCTCTGATTAGTTTCCTGTAATGGGAATTCAATTGCTCAGAACCAAATGGGTTCTCTGCCGTCTAACCAGAGTAATCAGATATCCTTGATTACTAATCTCTATCCTTATCTTTTTCTTACAAGTGTTAACATTTCTGAGTATTATTCCGAGAGCTACAGTGGGATTTTTTCTGATTAGTTTCCTGTAATGGGAATTCAACTGCTCAGAACCAAATGGGTTCTCTGCCGTCTAATCACTTGCGTTTAAGCAATTGTCTCTCTTATCTCTTTTTTACAGACTGTTAACATCTCTGAGTATTATTCTGGATACGATAGGTCCGCTGATCTTTAGTGTATTTTTTCCTGATTAGTTTCCAACAATTCGATGGAATTAAATTGCTCAGAACCAGATGGGTTCTTTGCCATCTAATCAAATGCCCTTGATTAGAGGTCCGCTGACCTTTACTGTGATTTTTCCCTGATTAGTTTCCAGCAATTGGAATTCGATTGCTCAGAACCAAATCGGTTCTCTGCCGTCTAATCAAATGCCCATGATCACAGGTCCGCTAACCTTCGGTTTGGTTTCCTTGGCAAGGAAATTTTTATAATAGTATTGTAATGACGGACAATTCCTCTGGGATTACCTTCTGATTGGTTTCCGAATGCAGTGTGCAATAGGAATTCGAGTGTTCGGAACCAAATGGGTTTTCAACAGTTTAATCAGATGTCTTTAGTTACAGATCTCTATCCTTGACAAGGAGATTATTTTATGGTGTAGCAATCTGCAATTACCGTGTCCCTTGCAACATTGCAATCCTTATGCTTGCATTTTTGCAACTAGCCCAAGAAGTGTATTCACTGTCTTTTCTCAATGATCAATTCTCGATTCAGTATTGTTGCCAAATTATAATGAAACATTCAAGAAAGTGTTAATGGGTTTAACTTTCTTTAAAAAGGAAATTGTTTTTGTTTTTTTTTAATTCTTATTGGTTCATACAGCATCATAGATCCATCCTCTAACATGCAGTGTTCTGGAAATCTTGATGATGAATTTTGGTTTAACTGGGAAGCTAGCATTTAGCGTTTTCTCTTATATTCAACTTATCCTGAATTTTACTTCATATCCCGCAATAGATACTCCAATGAAGGAGTTATTCTGGAAGTTTTTTACCCTTTTCTTGCTCTAAAAAAAGGATGATTAACGTTAAACTTTTTTTGTTTTAGGGACTCACTTTGGTGGAGTGTGAGCTCAGCTCAGATGCGACAGCTGGTTTACTAGTGGGATCTTTGGAAGGGAGAGCATTGGGGGGTCTTATTTGGGCTAGCGGTGCGCCTACGGGTGAGCATAGCAAGGCCTTAAATGGCGGCTGGGTAAGGCTACTGTGTTTCTCCTGAGCTCCACTGATCTGTTGCATCTAAGGACTTGTTCACAGTGCCAAGGATGAGAGTATCCCGAACTTTTGTCTTTTAATTAGTGAAACAGTGTTTTCACTATTTCAGTAGGTGGCGCTATAGTTCACACCAGTTGAGGTGACAACTGGACTTAATTTTCTTTTCATAATTCATATTTTTTTTGTTTCACCAAGGGTATAGTTGGTGATGGTTCCTTGTGGTTGAATTCTGGTTGGTGGTGGTTGTCTCAGGTAGTCTGGAGGCGAGTGGTTGAAGATGTTCACTCACCGGCGCCGCAATCAACATCTTGCAGCGATGAGGGCATCTTTGCCAGATTGTCTGGGATGGCTTCGACTGTGCCGGATTTTATCTTGGGGAATGGTCAGTAGCTGAACCCTTTTTGTATCTTCACTCCAGAACTGTGAAATACAGGGAGTTGGAAGTTTCAGCTCGTAAGTGCTATAACTTACAAGTTTTAGTTCCTGGATATTGGTAATTAGCAATATACCAGTTTCATTATAGAAAATTTCAGCCATATAAATGCTACAATTCTCAGATTTGATTTCTTAAAATAAAAAAAATAAAAAATTCAAATAATTTTTTTTGCCGGAGTCAAAGGAGGGTGTAACGAAATGTAAAACATTGCGTTCCTTTTATAATTTCCATCTGAAATTATATCATAATTAAATAGATTTGACATCTGATTGAGATAGTTCATTCCGAACTTCTCATTTAGATAGTTTGTTCCGATGTACTTTATTGTTCTGTGATGTGAAATGCAACATTACTACATTGGTAACACTGCAAATAGAAAGAGCGAGAGGGAAGGGATGTCCTTCTTGGAGGCCCTTCATCTGCCTTTTCTGAAGCGAGCATTGAAGGCGTTTGGGTGTTTTGAGTTTTCCTTCGGGAAATGTACTGACTTTCAACAACGAAGAAATGAAAGGTCGTATATTTTATAACGATTAATTTGGATTCGATTATTTGATCGAATCGATCTACCTACATATCGACTTTCTCTTTGGCAGATTTTTCTTTAAATGTATTAAATTCATTTTGGCGACTTGGTTCACGTCTCTGGTGAAACAAAGATGGCCACATGAGCGTCACTCATAAATATTTTCGAAATTTTCAATCTTAAATAATTTAATATAATCCTGATACCTTATTAACATTTGAATAACGTTTCGTATCGTCTTTTGACTAGTCGGTCCGAGAATGTCAAAATTTAACCAGTCCATAACATAACCTCTGAAAGTGATGATTCATATGTTTTGATGATTTCGATTAAATTTATTATATCTCGACTTTAAATATCAATTAGACCTGTTTCTGTTCCTGCTTTATGATTTTCAGTGATACAAGTTATTCCACAAGTTTTCCTGTAACGCTCAGAGAATACTAACCTGCTAGAAGTGTGAACAGTGAATAGGAGCTAAAGGCACTCCTCCTGAACCTGGTTGGTGATCTGTACAAGGACTGGTCAGGTAGCTAGGAGCACGGAATTCGTGGGTGAGTCATTGCTTTCACTTAATTTAATTTACAATTTGTAGAAGCTAGACTCACTCATGATTCTCCGAACTCTAGGTTCGATCTATTCTGGATCACTCACTAGCCACGTTTAGATGAAAAGGCCTAGCCTAAGAGAAAATCTATTGTCTTAACAACCTTTCATTTGCTTTGTGACATCGAAGTACTCTTTCAGTACTCTCTCTCTTTCTCCTCAGTCAGAAAGGAACTCAAACCAACCATCTGCTTGCGTTGCAAATTTGTCAACGAGGAACTTTCTCAGTACACTATCTTTCTCCTCAGTCTGGAGACATATCTTTGATTTATACTTGTCGAGGAAATTTCTCGTTACAATTTATCTGTACTCTATCATTACGCTTTATCGTTACACTTTCTCTTTCTCCTCAATCTCAGAAATTCCATAATTATTTATCTTTATCGATAAGAAAGATCAATAATTTGATATCCTTTTGCTAGTCTGAATGACTGTTCAAATTTGAATATTTTATTCTTTAGTTTATGAAAACAATATTTCATGATAATTATTTTTCTCATGCTCGCTTGAGATTGGCCTTCTCTAATTTTGTATGAGAAGATTC
This sequence comes from Chrysolina oricalcia, assembly GCA_944452925.2. Lineage (NCBI taxonomy): Eukaryota > Metazoa > Arthropoda > Insecta > Coleoptera > Chrysomelidae > Chrysolina > Chrysolina oricalcia. Next base: position 11,023,158 of record OX101813.2, on the reverse strand, counting down.
TAAATTTAATCTTCATCGTAAATTCTTGTGCTTCACACAATTTTAATCTTTAACACATTGTTTAACTCAGCAAATCTTTAACATGTTATTTTTTTAGACAAATGTAATTTTTGTAAAATTATAATATTTCATCATTTCTGTAACAACCTTTAGTATTTAATCTGTAAGCTGATTTTTTCCTGATTATTCTTATCGCATTTGTAAATTTGAGACAAGGTACTGGTTTGTTTTTATTTTCTTCACAGTGTAACCTCAGCATTCAAACATCTGAGCTTTAGGAAAGACTCCAATATACCAGATAAGCTACTACAAACTGTATCCAGCTAGTAGAGCAGCCACGTTTCGAGACACCCTACAAGGCTCCTACATCCAACGTTGAAGTAGAGCTCTGGAGTAAGTCTTCCTACACCATCGCAAACACTGATCATAAAAGTAAACAAACCAGATATTTGTAAGCGATTATTTGCCAAATTTGTAAACTCAAATCTTTTCAACCATACTTTTGTAGAAATTCAAACCTCAATTGTTTAAATAATTTTCTTTATTGTATCCAAATTTAGAAACAAATTGTAAATATAGTGTTTTCAGAATTTTTTTGTTTTACTGTTGAGAAGCATAAAGTACATCCTTTGACAAAATCCGTGTTTTTGGTATTTTCATAAAAAAGAACCTGGTGCCCATATAGTTACCTTGTATCTTTACTTTCTTTATTTTCGAGTATCTAATTTTTGTCAAAGGATCTATCTATTAGACTGGCAGATAACGAAACCCACGACCTCCCGTACCAATCTGAGCAGCTCACAGGCACTGCTGTATACAATGAGCAAGTAGCTATCTTAAAAAGCAATTTATAGTGTTACATGTCCTTGAGCCTCTTTTGGAGGCGCTTGGACATACGCCATAGGGAGCCATCGCCCACATTTAGGCTTTCGAGTTTCCTCTTCCTATTCTTGTGCTCTTGTATCACGTTATTGATTTCCCTACCGAGAGAGAGCATATTGTCTTTATGGACTGGGTTTCTGGTGTTCTGCCAGTTTTTTCTCTCTCGGTTGTTCATCCGTATGAGCTCAAGAATATGGTGCAGGAGAAGATCTTCCCTTACAACTTTCTTCCTGGTAGTGACATTTCGAGCTCTCACGATGTTGTCGATCAGCTTCTGAGTCTCCTCGTCTAACTTATCCTCTGGGATGTTAGGAGTGATTGTGGTGTTTTCACTCATCAGTCTCCTGTATTCCTTCCAGTTGGTGGTGCCATAGTCATAAAGGACTCTTTCCTTCCTGATTTTCTGGCCACCACCAACTGAGAAGAACATAGGGTCATGATCCGATATGAACTCAGGGGCTATTCGGAGCTCTGTGATGTCTGCGACGTTTTTGTTTACTACCAGGTCGATAGTTGACGGGTTTTCTCCGTTCCAGGGGAAATGCGTTGGAGCGTCTGGGTGATCAATCACGATGTTGTTGTTCAGAGATTACTCCCAGAGTACCCTTCCGTTTGCATTTTGGCTGGTGCAGTTCCACTCAGGCCTCCGCGCGTTGAAATCCCCAGCCAGCAGCACTTTGTGCCCACTGTTACAGAGGTTATCCACATCCATGGCTGTTATAGTATTACTTGGCTTGTTGTACACCGAATAGATCCTTGTGCCATTCTCCAGTTGGATTCCAGCATGTTCCAGGGAAGTCTGGCGCTGTGGCAGGATCGTATGCGGTATACTGGCCCTTACAAGGATCGCTACTCCGCCCCCTCTCGCTGCATTGGGCCTGTTTATTCTTGCATTTGGTCTGTCTGTCCTGATGGTGGCGAATCCTCTGAACTGTAATTTATGATCCTGTTGGAGACCAGTCTCGGACAGAAGCATAATATCGATCTTACGTCTGAGAATGAGATTCGCGACAAGATGATACTTGCTACGAATCCCATTCACATTCAGCATGCATACCTTCAGTGGCATCTATAGTCCGTAACTCTGGATATTTTCCATTACCCTCCAGAATGCAAGGAATTTTTCGCCGTCATCCCGGGCTTCTCTCAAGCCCTCGATGATATCATCCATTGCCTGCAGTAGGCCTTCGGTGTTAATCAGGCCTCTGATGGCCTGATGCCTCTCCATATAACCACTCACTGCATTGGTGGATGCAGAAGCTGAGACTATGTTGGAATTGTTTGCCCGCGGCAGTCGTTGGGGGGGATTAGGGAGAGGGGTAGGGGAAGGATTTACCCTGTGGCGCTGCTCCTCTTCATTTTCTCTTCTTGCCTGGGCTCTCCTGTCCCATGCATTTCCTTGCACTGCGGGGGCTGGAACATACCTTGGCTTCGGGACCGGCTTCCTCTTCTCCTGACTTTCCAAGTGGAGCTGGTATGCTGCACATTGCTCAGAGCACGCAGTGTGGTCGCCTCCGCAGTTGCAGCATACCGCTGGCGTACTTCTTGTTTTGGGGCATGCTCTGGACCAGTGATCGCCCGCGCATTTCATGCACTTCACTGGTCTGTTGCAATTTGATTGCGCATGGCCCCAAGCTTGGCATCTGTAACATTGGGTGAAAGATCGGGTGTTACGCCTAATCTCCCACCTTACCAGCACTCCGTCTACTTCCCTGATGTTTTTGTTGAGGAAACCTACGGTTACCTTTTTATCAGTTTGTACTAAATACTTCTTGCTGTATTCTTCTTGTTGTATTGTTGATAGGGGTAATCCCGTAGGTTTCCAGGGCTTGGTTGGTCAGGTCGTCCCTCATGTCTGTGATGTCTGAGCTATGGTCCAGCCCCTTCAGTACGAAGGCATGCCTTCTTTCCCCCGGTAGTGTGAAGGTGTGATACTCCACTTCTGCCGTTTTCAGCATCTCCTTCAGCTTCGTATGGTCTTCTGCCGAATTGGCATAGATGAGCGAGGACTTGTTGGTGTACTTGTAGGCAAGTTTTCCCTCCAAGTCCTGCTGGAGCATGAGTTTTGTTGGGTTGTCCAGCCTGATCGTCCCATCTATGGCAATCGGCGGACATTTCTTCTGGGCGGCTACCGGGGAAGGGGGGGTGCCTTCTTGGGAGCTTGTTCGGCTGCCTTCTTTTCTTTGCCCTTCTGGTTCCCTTCTTCCCGTTCAGGGGCTTTGGGGACGGTTGGGGCTTCCTCCTCTTTTTCTTCTTCTTCCTCTCCGGCAAGCGCTGCGAAAGAGTTTCGCGTTGGAGTGGGGAGGTCCTGGAGATTGAGGAAGACGAATTTTCTCTTCCCCGTCTTCCTTGGTTGGGTGAAGCCTGTTTCGTCAGTCCCTTCATCCTCTATCTCTTTGTTTGCTGTCGCTTTGACGGGTGATTTCAACAGCTGAAGCATTTTCAGGAGGTTGTTCTTCTCCGTCTCCATTTCCTTCTTATATTTCTCCCTGTAGTGTTCAGTGATTCCCATGATTTCTTTTTCCCGTATCTTCAACCACGGGAAGTCCTTGAGTTCGTCGGGGACTGGCCTGTTGACTTTGCAGTACAGGGCCACTTTTTCGTTCGCTTTTTGTTTGATCTGATCTTCGATTTTTCAAAGCTGGTCAGTAATCTGAGCGTGGCGGACGCAGATTGTGTGGCTCTGTACTGCTACGGCCGGGGGTCTGTTCACTACAGGGAGTGCGACTTCTTCTGGGTTGGTGGGCGTTTGCGGAGGGGAGTGTGAGATTGATCTCCTCTTCGTCAGGAGCTTCAACCTGTCCCTCTCTTGCATTTTTGATTTTAGCTCAATTCTTAGCTGCTTGTCTCGGATTTGCTGGTTCCGGACTGCAGCACAGAATTGAGCCATCATTTTTAGTGGGTCTTCCACCTTGTCTTTCTCTTCTGGGGGGGTGGGGGGTGGCGTGCCGTTGGTCATCTTTGGTGGCGTCTTTATTGCTACTGTGTCGTTTTGCCGTATAGTGTGCACATCTTTCATCAGGTGGTCTGCTGTTGACCTTATCGATTCGCTCGTTTTATGGAAGTCGATTTCCCATTCTTCAGTGCTGAGCCTCTCTCTAGGTGGGGCACTAGTGCTTGGAATCGCACTTGTGCTCGGCGAGATTTGCAGCTCGGAGGTTTCTGCATGGGATGTTGGCATTTGTGGCTCAACACTGAATTCTGGGGTCTTTACTTCCTCTGCTTCCTTTTGCTTCGGCTTTTCTGGCTTGTTATCAGCAGCTTCATAGTTTTCCCGTTGTTTTGGGGGAGGTTCGGTAGTTCTGGGGTCCACCAGCGTCTTTTTTCCCAGAGCATCCTGTCTTACCTCAAATATTTGCGCTCTCCTTCTTGTGCTTTTCGACTTCTCACCCTCTGGCTGAGCCTGTTTGGCTACTAGTACTTCCGTGAAGAATTTCTACGTGTCCCTGATGCGGGATTCTTCGTAGTCGTTCTTCGGCTTTTTGTCAGGGGGTGAGTTGTCGAGATTTTCGAATTTCATTCGAAATTTCTCGAAGGAGGCGTTTTTGCTGCCAGAGGGCAACTTTTCTGGCCTTATCTTTGTTGTCGCTGCCGCTGGTAGTGGTAAATAGCTGCGACGCCGGTCTTTTGGGGGCTTGTGAGGGTGCTGTTTCCCTCAGACTTGATGTTTCCCTGTTTTCGGGTTTTTCCCTTCTTTCCTTGACAGCTGATCTTGTTGGAGGGTCGATGGTCTTCCTTGAGGGGGTGACATCCCCTTTCAAAGGCTCCCCTGATTGTTTTCGGGGGGTGCTGCCACCCCCCGAACTGTTTAACATGAATTTCTGTTAAAAACCTATGGCTTCGTGCCGGTCTTGTGGCACTCCACTTGTGATTGGCCTAGAAGGCAAGAGTGGGCGTGGCTTTTGCCTGGGTCTAGACCAGGCTCCCAAGAGCTGTGGATAGTCCCGCAAGATTTATCCACTCTCCTGCTCACCTGTCTATACACTGAGCCACACTTCTCTAAAATTTACAATTAAAATTTCCAACAAACACGAAAAAACACTTTAAAAATTTTAAAATTTTCCTAGAGGAACATAGGTGTGCTCTGGTCAGCTAGCCAGAGCGTACTTCTAGCACGCTCGATCGGCAGGAGCAGAGAAACCGTTCAGGTTTCCGTCCTTGAAATCCTGGCAGTTCAATATACTGTTATCTTGTGTTATATTTTGCCAGAAATATTACATTTTTAATACTCACTGGAGTATATCTGGAGGCGAGAGCTCTAATAGGCTCCGCCCACCAGCGTCTTTGTGATACCATTGGCCGACTCAAATGTTCGGCAATGGTATAAATTTGAGCTTGTTTGGCTGTTTTAGGCAGTCATCCAGGAGTCGCCCGAGGGTTCGGACAGTTCCAGGGAAGTAGCCCTCACTTCTGGATGGCTCAGTAGAGTTAAGCGCGCGTGTAAATAGTATTTCTGGCGTTTTAGGTATCTACGGCCTGGCATGCGAATTGATGTAACCTCGTTGGTTGGCAACACCAACCAATCCAAAAAGAATTCGTATGTCAGACGCGTTCCTGCTGGTTTTCCAAATGGCGTGAAGAGTACCGGAGTGGATGGGATTTTGCGATGAGATTCTCCGAGCTAACTGGATTTGTAGAAATGTTGAACTCGCTTCGGAGCGTTTGGATTAAGCTCCGGTGAGCTAGTCGGAGGCCGAAGTATTGTCCCGATTCGTGGTTTTTTTCCATTTCGTTCCGGAGAGATGTCATGGCGCCCAACGTGGGGCCTAGTGAAGTCGTAGCTTCCGAGCTGTCTCCGGATGGAGCAGGGGCCCACGAAATTCCAGTAAGGTAGTCTCGGAGAGATGACTGACTTGTGGGCCAGCTTGTTAGGATGCCCTTCCAAAACGATTCCAATGTATACCAGCTAATTGTTCAAGGACACTGACAAGTACAGTCTCTTTGTGGAACTGGATGAGCGGAAGGAATACGTTTGAACTAGGAGTATCGCGGAGCGCCACGATAAGTTTGGAGTTAGAATTCGGGGATGTCCTGCCAATACGGACTTGAAGATACTTATCGGAAAGTTTTCTTGGATACGCTTTCGGGATGATTCTGAAGCAAGTTATGCCAGTGGAGTCGAGGACGTCCATCCTTCGCGGGTTCGATGGTAGCATGCCAGGGCTCCATTCCGCAGTCAGCCTGTTGTTCCTGAGCCGGATGGCCAGGGCAGGGAGCTGTTTTGGTGGAGGTGCCCAAGGGCCGAGTCCGATGGTCGGATCGGTCAGGTAGAGTAGCTGTCGACACTCCGAAGAGAGGCAACGATGTTAGTGACCAGGGTGGCACTCCCACGACCTTGACGGGGTGGTCGAAGTTACAGAAGCAGGACGCCGGTCCGCTGAGGGAGGGCAACGGAGGTGTAGCCGAGGGCACACCAACGACCCTGAAAGGGAACAAACCGAGTCCTGAACACCATGCCGGAGCCCTGAAAGTATGGGGTTCGAATGGTAGATGCGGAGGCGCTGCGTCGACGGGCGAGCGTCGAGTCCAAGTAGGGGGGCTAAGACCGAAATCAAACAGACAACAGAGCTGTTTGTCCTAGCCAGGGGGCAAGGACGAGGACATGAGGCGCCTCTTTGGAAGCTGGATAATGAGCGGATGTGGATACATGGTACATTCCATAAAAGTTTCGTAAAGGAGTAACCTGGAATTCCTACGATAAGCCTGCAACATCATCTGCAAGATTTGGATAGCCAGTACCTGCAACATAGTTCTCTTTTAGGTTTTATTTTTAGGTACCTGTTCAAGAGAACTGGCCCTTTTCAGGGCAAATCCAACGACGTTCCATCCGCATGCCAAGCGATCCCTTAAGTAGGGGGGTGTTATATTTTGCCAGAAATACTACATTCTCTGGATCTTCATGGCTAATTATCGAGCCAGGGCCCAGCCCTCATGCTCTTTGGTGACTCAGATGGATTATTAGCTCAAGGTGAATAGATTGTGCAATGCCCCATAATCACGGGGGCTGTATTAAGTAAAAAGATGAACTCTTTGCTCAGTTTAGTCGCGATGGGAGAAGAGTTTTAGGCCACGGATAGGCGTGGCCTTTTGAAGCGGGAAGGGTCGTCGATAGTGTAGTCTACCGCTTCCCTGATGAGGGGATTCTCATGCGCCTCAGCACAATCGAATACACGCTGATTACGTTCTTGGATAATCTGCTGTATGGAAGGCAAATTCAGATCTTCGCGGATCCTGGCATTACGCACAAACCATGGTGCGCCTGTTATCACTCGCAGGATTTTATTCTGGACCCGTTCCAGACTTAAAATATGGGTGGGGGCGGCGTGTCCCCAGGCGGCTGAAGCATACAGCAAGGCAGACTTGATCAATGAGTTATAGAGAAGCACTTTGTTTCTCAGACTGAGTTTACTCCTCCTGTTGAGGAGCGGGTAAAGTATACTCAGCTTAGAGCGAACTCTAGCTCTCAACTCGGCTATGTGGGGGCCCCAAGTGAGCCGACGATCAATTATAAGCCCGAGGTACTTGACCTGCGGTCGCCAATCAATCCCTCTTCCTGAGACTGTCACCCTCCCTTCCGGTGGAAATCGCCTCCCCAAGGAGATCATCTGAGTCTTGGCTGGATTAACTCGAATCTTCCAATCCTGGAACCATCGCTCAAGATTGTCAACTGCGGTCTGCAGATAGACAATCCCAAGCTCGCGATTCGCAGAACTGGCCATCAGCGCTGTGTCGCCGGCATACAAGGAGATCTTCACATGTTGCGTTCTTGGTATGTCGCTCGTGTATATTGAGTATAAAACTGGTGAAAGAACTGTCCCCTGAGGGACTCCTGCCAGAATATTTCTCTTATCAGAGAGAACATTCTCGGTCCTGACTTGAAATGTCCGGCCCTTTAGAAATGAGCCGATCCATCTAACCAGACCTCGAGGGAAGCCGAGGAGGTCCATCTTGTAGAGAAGACCTTCGTGCCAAACACGGTCGAAGGCCTTCGCCACGTCAAGAAGCAATAGATAAACGAAATGTTTTCTATTCAACTCGGTGATGGCCTCCTCTACTATTCTCAAGGCCTGCAGCTCAGTGGAGTGACCAGGGCGAAACCCGAACTGTTCGTTGGGCAGGACATTCCTGTCAATCACCTCATCGTTGATTCTTTCCAGAACGACTCAGCAAGTTTTCCCACCGAGCAGAGAAGGCTGATGGGACGATGATTCTGCGGGAACATCGGGTCTTGCCCGCTCTTCGGAATCATAACGACGATGGCATGCTTCCACCTGCTGGGAAAGTGCCTAAGGCGCAAGGAGTTGTTTATTATATTCATTAGGGAAATGATCTGACTGTCCGGGAGCTTCTTCAAAATCATGTTAGAGATTGAATCGACTCCCGGAGCCTTCTTCTTATGAAAATTCTTTATATGCGCCCTAAGCTCCCCCTCAGAGGCAGGCCGGATGACATCGTCGTCTCCATCACGAAGAATACGCCTGACCCTTCGCTCCACAAACTCATCTCTGTCCTCGTCGTCCTCCTCGCTCGTATTCGGGACGAACTGACGCTCCATCGTATCTGCAAAGGCAACGGCCTTGTCGACTGAGGAGTAACACATTCCGCGCTCGCCATGAATAGGTGGAAGTTCATCCCTCCGATTTTTTCGCCTTTTGACAAGGCACCAAAGCTCCTTGTCTCCAGGCTCAAAACCCGAAAGAGTCTCATTCCACCTTTCATTCCTGTAATCCAGGATCGCGTTTTTAACTTCATTAGCCTTCAGGCTGGCTCTTACCCTGTCTCCAGGGAACAGTGTCCTCTGATAGACCCTTCTGAGTCTATTTCTCTCCCGGATAAGATCTTTGATCCTCCGGGGGAACTCGTTATAAGACCTCAAAGGACCCTGCTCACTGGTCGTGGAGGCCTCAAGTGCGTTATTCACCGCGAGCTCGAAAGATGCCACTGCCTCTTCCAACTCGGCAGAGGTTCGGAGCTCCTCAGGGGCGACATATGCCCCTTCAAGGACTGCAGTGAAGGTCTCCCAGTTTGTCGACTTTCTCAGACAACTTCCCCGTGGGATTGGATCATCACCCAGCCACAGAATGACTGGATTATGATCTGACGACAACTCGGAAAGGGGGTAGATCTCCCAGGTGAAAGGGACATTCCTAGCCAACGCAATATCAAGCACATCAGGCCTAAAACGACCATAATGTGTCGGCTCAGCAGGACTCACAACATGATAATCATGCCTGTCCATGTGTGCCCAGAGCGCCATCCCATTGCGGTTTGACACCCGGCTCCATGACGTGTGTTTGGCGTTCAGATCCCCAGCGATGATCGTCGGAATGTTGGATTCCATCAGCAGAGAATCCAGAGTATCACCCTGTATTAAATTGAGCGGGGGATTATAAGCAGAAACTACCCTAAGGATACCCCTGCTCGTCTCAATCTCGACTCCCACCACCTCCATACCGTGGTTTCGGTCGCGATAAATGCCATATTGTACGGCGCGAAGAGAGCGCTTAACCAGGATGGCAACACCCCCCCCCTCGTCGCCCAATACGGTCCTTGCGGAAGACTCGATAGTTAGGAACAGTAACGGGCTCATTGTTCAGATGGGTTTCTTGAAGCAACATGGCGTCGACGTTATGCCGCACCATGAAGTCTTCTAGATCCAATTTCTTATCTTTGAAACCGTTACAGTTCCAAAAGACGAGCTTCAAGGAGCTGGGCCTTGTTTGGGGCGCAGCCATTTATTTGGCGACAGGAATCACGGCTGTGTTGGGCACAAACATATGCTGTAACCCAGGGAACTGAGCAAAGAGTTTCTTCATCTGATCCAAGGCAGCGAAGATGTCGTTAGCACCCTTGGATTCTGCTGGAGCTGGGCTCACCTTGGGCTTTTCGCTCAGAGCTCCTGCATAGGAGGTCCCCGCACGGACAGTGCCGGAACCAACTGGTCGCGTGGCGCCTGTATGGCCGGCGCCAGTTGCCTTTCCGGCAGAGGATGGAGCTCCTCTTCCCGTCCCTCCAGTGTTGCCACTTTTGGGTTTCGGGAAGCTGGGGCATCCCCGATAACTGGCCGTGTGTTGGCCCCCGCAGTTGCAACACTTCGCCTGCTCTGTGCGCGGCTTGGCGCACTCACAGGTTAAATGCTTTCCTGCGCATTTGACGCAAGCAGGAACTGCCATGCAGTTCCTCTGAGCGTGCCCGAAACGCTGGCACCGGTGACATTGCCCGACCGATCCTCTGGGTCGTTGAGGTTCCGCCGAGATTCGGATGTTTAGAACATCATATATCTGGTATATACTCCTTTCACTCTTTGGTACCAGAACAAGTACAAGAGGCATCGGGCGTTTGAATCGGTTATAGAGGCGTGCCACCGTCTCCGGGTGGAAACCCTTCCTCAGCAGATCATCCTCGATGTGCTCGCATTTCATGAACTCAGGGACACCCCGTAGGATGACCCTTAGAGGTTTTTCCTCTGGGAAATTATACGTATGTTGAGGGATTTTTCCTTCAACCAGTAGATGAGACAGTGAACGGTAATCGTTCACTGTAGCGGGCTGGATCTTAATTCCATCTTGTATATTTTTTGCCTTTGTAAAGGCAATTTTCCTTTCAGCGCACTTTCTATTCACCTCGACCCAGCAATCCTTCTGCCTGATGGTGATAGGTGGGATCACCTCCTTTTTTGGAGGGATCTAGATATCGTTAACTTCGTCGATCTCGATAGGAGCAGGCCCCTTGCTGGTAGAAGCAACTGGGGCTGGTCTGGGCCCTGCCTGGACAACTGTCCTTGCATCATCATTGTCCGTGATATTTGCAACTGGTGCAATATTATTATTAATAACTCCTTCGGACATGGGAGTTTCCATCTCAGTATCTTTGTGGTTAATAATTCCGTCGTTACCCTCGTTTTCCCCGCACTCACTCACGCCAGAGGAGTTCGAGGCTTGCGACGAGCCGAGTTTCCTAACACACTTCCTTTTCACGCGGTTAACCGGCGTAAGAGGAGGGAATTGGCTATCATTACGACTGTTGTCGTTAGCCGGCGTAATTGAGGAGGAACCGCTGTCACGCGAGTTCCTCACCAGATCTTCGGGACCAATATCAAATTTGGTAACTAGATAATTAAGAATGTCTAATAGCTCACGCCTGTCTACATTTCTGAGGTACTCTGCAGTTTCCTCCTTCATCATGAACAACTAGCAAACGATAATCTGAACTAAACTTACGGTTTATTTCCTTCTGTCACGCTGACAGTTCGCCCAATTATAAGAAAACGATCCCCAAAACACGCAGACAAAACCAGCGGTTCGGGGGCTCTTCTTTTCGATGTTATGAGACTCTTATTGGTCTATTCCAACGTAATTCGCAATATTTGGAACAATATTTCTTCGCAAAATTATATAAATCTTCAGCAGCTTGTCAGAGCAGTACGGTAGTGGCTAATGGCACGCTGTGACGACGACAGAAATACTACATTTTTGATACTCACTGGAGTATATCTGGAGGTGAGAGCTCTAATAGGCTCCGCCCACCAGCGTCTTTGTGATACCATTGGCCGACTCAAATGTTCGGCAATGGTATAAATTTGAGCTTGTTTGGCTGTTTTAGGCAGTCATCCAGGAGTCGCCCGAGGGTTCGGACAGTTCCAGGGAAGTAGCCCTCACTTCTGGATGGCTCAGTAGAGTTAAGCGCGCGTGTAAATAGTATTTCTGGCGTTTTAGGTATCTACGGCCTGGCATGCGAATTGATGGAACCTCGTTGGTTGGCAACACCAACCAATCCAAAAAGAATTCGTATGTCAGACGCGTTCCTGCTGGTTTTCCAAATGGCGTGAAGAGTACCGGAGTGGATGGGATTTTGCGATGAGATTCTCCGAGCTACCTGGATTTGTAGAAATGTTGAACTCGCTTCGGAGCGTTTGGATTAAGCTTCGGTGAGCTAGTCGGAGGCCGAAGTATTGTCCCGCTTCGTGGTTTTTTTTCCATTTCGTTCCGGAGAGATGTCATGGCGCCCAACGTGGGGCCTAGTGAAGTCGTAGCTTCCGAGCTGTCTCCGGATGGAGCAGGGGCCCACGAAATTCCAGTAAGGTAGTCTCGGAGAGATGACTGACTTGTGGGCCAGCTTGTTAGGATGCCCTTCCAAAACGATTCCAATGTATACCAGCTAATTTTTCAAGGACACTGACAAGTACAGTCTCTTTGTGGAACTGGATGAGTGGAAGGAATACGTTTGAACTAGGAGTATCGCGGAGCGCCACGATAAGTTTGGAGTTAGAATTCGGGGATGTCCTGCCAATACGGACTTGAAGATACTTATCGGAGAGTTTTCTTGGATACACTTTCGGGATGATTCTGAAGCAAGTTATGCCAGTGGAGTCGAGGACGTCCATCCTTCGCGGGTTCGATGGTAGCATGCCAGGGCTCCATTCCGCAGCCAGCCTGTTGTTCCTGAGCCGGATGGCCAGGGCAGGGAGCTGTTTTGGTGGAGGTGCCCAAGGGCCGAGTCCGATGGTCGGATCGGTCAGGTAGAGTAGCTGTCGACACTCCGAAGAGAGGCAACGATGTTAGTGACCAGGGTGGCACTCCCACGACCTTGACGGGGTGGTCGAAGTTACAGAAGCAGGACGCCGGTCCGCTGAGGGAGGGCAACGGAGGTGTAGCCGAGGGCACACCAACGACCCTGAAAGGGAACAAACCGGGTCCTGAACACCATGCCGGAGCCCTGAAAGTATGGGGTTCGAATGGTAGATGCGAAGGCGCTGCGTCGACGGGCGAGCGTCGAGTCCAAGTAGGGGGGCTAAGACCGAAATCAAACAGACAACAGAGCTGGTTGTCCTAGCCAGGGGGCAAGGACGAGGACATGAGGCGCCTCTTTGGAAGCTGGATAATGAGCGGATGTGGATACATGGTACATTCCATAAAAGTTTCGTAAAGGAGTAACCTGGAATTCCTACGATAAGCCTGCAACAACATCTGCAAGATTTGGATAGCCAGTACCTGCAACATAGTTCTCTTTTAGGTTTTATTTTTAGGTACCTGTTCGAGAGAACTGGCCCTTTTCAGGGCAAATCCAACGACGTTCCATCCGCATGCCAAGCGATCCCTTAAGTAGGGGGGTGTTATATTTTGCCAGAAATACTACATTATTAATACTCACTGGAGTATATCTGGAGGTGAGAGCTCTAATAGGCTCCGCCCACCAGCGTCTTTGTGATACCATTGGCCGACTCAAATGTTCGGCAATGGTATAAATTTGAGCTTGTTTGGCTGTTTAGGCAGTCATCCAGGAGTCGCCCGAGGGTTCGGACAGTTCCAGGGAAGTAGCCCTCACTTCTGGATGGCTCAGTAGAGTTAGGCGCGCGTGTAAATAGTATTTCTGGCGTTTTAGGTATCTACGGCCTGGCATGCGAATTGATGGAACCTCGTTGGTTGGCAACACCAACCAATCCAAAAAGAATTCGTATGTCAGACGCGTTCCTGCTGGTTTTCCAAATGGCGTGAAGAGTACCGGAGTGGATGGGATTTTGCGATGAGATTCTCCGAGCTACCTGGAATTTTAGAAATGTTGAACTCGCTTCGGAGCATTTGGATTAAGCTCCGGTGAGCTAGTCGGAGGCCGAAGTATTGTCCCGCTTCGTGTTTTTTTTCCATTTCGTTCCGGAGAGATGTCACTTGTCATCTTTGGCCGAGAGAAGTCAAGATTTGAGAAATGGAGTCCAACAGGAAAAGCAATTCGTTCCCGATTTGGCAAAGGCCAAAAATAATAATTTCGAATAAAATATTCGAAATTGAGTATATCAAACTGCCAGGATTTCAAGGACGGAAACCTGGACGGTTTTTCTGCTCCTGCCGATCGAGCGTGCTATACCTCGAGCTAGCTACGCCGATAGGCTCCTCCCCCTCAGCTTTCCAACCGCGAAAGCCGGGGATTGGTAAGAGCGATTTCAGCTCTTGTCTATAAATATGGACCAGTTTATGAAATTCGCCAGTACTTTGCATCACTTTGAGGAGTGATGTTGTCAAGTTCAATAAAGTTTCATATTCGACTTCGCGTTTCTGGTACAAATCTCGAGTAGATAAATACTACTCACAGTTTAGTCCACTTATACTGAACTTTTACTAGCGATACTCGATAGTATTGCTTATTCTCGATTTATTCGAGCACCACTTTAGTTCTACCAAACAGAACTCGAGTTGAGAGTAAAAAGACTCAACTCACACTAGCTCTTCTTAGTGGAATGCCCACTAGTGTTCAAAATTAGGCCGCTAACGATTGCTTTCCTGGGTTCTCCTAAGATCTTCGAGATTAGAGATCTACAGCCAGCACTGAAAGAAGTTCTTACCTATTTTCTGACCTGCCCTCAGAAGATTGATGAAAGTTTTGGAAAAAAATGTTTTATTTTCCGACCTGTCCTGCTCTTGACGAACCTTAGTAGTTAAAGACGACAAGAACTTCAAGAAGCCGTCCAGACGCCAAGCAGCTCTGCAGCTAGTGGGTGGTGAACACTAAAGCAAGTATATTTGAAAGTGACAATAATTTATGTATCCCTATCCTGCGTACTCTGTACTCGCTCAGACCAGGCTTTGTCAAACATACCAATAGAAAAGAATTCGGTAGCGACAACGAATCATAAAAGCATTCGATCTACGGATAAAGCCTGAGTTCTGCTCCCTATGATGACATTGACTATATAAACTCTAGTGATTGATTTTTGGTGAACAATTTATTCAGTTATTTATCATATTTAACTTTGGCCCTCATCATTCTCCGATTGCTCAGGGATATTCAGGTCTTCCTGTTTAGTGAAGACATTAGAGGATACGATATTGGCATTTTCTTACCAGAAATATTCTGTAAAGACAATTCCACTCCCTTCTTCCTTTGGGTACATGCTCGATCTGTCCGGACGTGACATGGAACCCCTCAAGCAGCGTCAGATCGAGTTCGGAGTCGAACCCCGAGCTAGCTGGAATAATTTGGCTCCCGAAGCGGGAAACCAAATTCTAAAAGTAATAAACTCTGAACTCCGACGAAGACGACAATCTTGTCATCTATGGCCGAGAGAAGCCAAGATTTGAGAAATGGAGTCCAATAGGAAAAGCAATTCGTTCCCGATTTGGCAAAGGCCAAAAATAATAATTTCGAATAAAATATTCGATTGGTATGTTCCGCCAATATTGGGAAAATAAACATGAAACAAATTTCGAATATGAAAATTATTCTTCGAAATATTCGAAACATGCAAATGGCGAAATCAAAGTCTCGCCAAATACTGGCATGCGATTGGTCAGGCCCGACCACGCCCGCCGGCCGACGCACACAAATATAGCGCGAGAGTGCGACCGAGCAGCATTCGACGTCGAGCGTTCGAGCGAGCAGAAGCAAAAGAAGAGATATTGATAGTCAGTACTAATACACACCAGGTGGTGTTATCGAAGAATATAAATTACCCAAAGTGGGAATCCAAAAGGAAAACGGAAAGAGACAAAATAATTTAAGAAGAGAGAAGAAAATAGAAATTGGAATATTCAATATTGGGGAACTAAAGGAGTTGTACTGCGATCTACAGCCAGTATTTTCTGGGTCAAAGGACTTGGCTCTGTAAAGGAGGGATCAAAAACCCAACATCCCTCCTGAAAGAATTCGTTTTAACGCAATAGACGTCCATCACAATTTTGTTCTTTTCAGAACAATTGGATACGGCTCTTTTCAGAGTCAGAGAATTCGTTTCTACTAATTTATATTGTTTCTTTCAGCTTAGCCAGGCCTCCGCCGTCGGCGGAAGCAGCGGCTCCTTATCCACTAGATTGGATTACGTTGTCCCGGAATCCATGCTAGGGGATGCCTACTGTTTCACTGGGGTGAGCGACACGTGTTAGCGAGCCATAGCACTAAGGTGGACAGGGCTTTAAACGCTTACTTTCCCTTCCGGAAGGGAACACGGGTAAACTCCCTGAGTTAGGCGCGTTAATTCCCTCGACTAGTTTATTTCATATTAGCTCACTTTTAAGTTAATTTTTCTTTTAGAATTATTGTCCTTTCTCCCAGGCAAGTATAGTAGGTTCATTTAGCGATCTTTTATTAACTCCTTATCAATCATATTGCTCTCCTACCTCTGTGCAGGTATGGAAGACAATGGAGCGAGTATGTGGCAGGACCCAGAGCTGGCCGAGGCGTCGAACAAAAGGCATTTTCGACATGGCGCCCAACGTGGGGCGCCATGTCAACAATTGCGTGTACTCGGATAGTAGGAAATTAGGACGCATTGCCCCTTCCGGCTGTTCTATTTGGAAAACCAGCAGGAACGTGTCTGACATACGAATTCTTTTTGGATTGGTTGGTGTTGCCAACCAACGAGGTTCCATTGATTCGCATGCCAGGCCGTAGATACCTAAAAACGCCAGAAATACTATGTACACGGGCACTTAACTCTACTGAGCCATCCAGAAGTGAGGGCTACTCCCCTGGCACTGTCCGAGCCCTCGGGCGGCTCCTGGATGACTGCCTTAAACACCACCACCATGCACCCCCTAAGATTGAGGCCCGGAAGGATGAACTCCCCAGCACTCGTACGTACTCGAAAGCTCACCCCCCCTATCCACCACCCCCGCTCGTTAAAGCGGTTCCTCATCCTGATGACTGGCGATCAGCAGAATAAAATCTGACCGTTTGATATGGAGTGCCCAGCCAATTCTCGGCTTGAAGCTCCCTTATATCTGACATGAGTTGACTTTTAAACAATGACTTTACTTTACTTTACTGTTCATGGTGCCCCCCTGAAACTGGCTGAAGGCCTGAAAAAACTCTCGGCTGAGGGCCGAGTGCTGTGTGAACTGAAATTGAAATTACTACTTGGTCGGTTCTTCGTGGATCTGAAACATAAAAGCATGATTAATCGTGATTTGGTGCCTGTTGAAGTAGGCGTTGGCGTCGCCGAAGGTCTCGCCTCCGCCGTACTTCTTCAGGGGTGTCGTTGTCTCCTTGGTTTACTGGACGTCTGTATTTGTCTCTGTCTCTGTCGTCTTGCTCACGTCTGTTCTCGTGGAGCTCCGTGAGCAGCAGGTTCGTGTGGGTCTCTACTCTGTCTAGAGTAGTCCCCACATGTTGTCTGATCAGTCTGTCGATATAGTCCGGGTGGATGTCTAAGTCTCGATATATGAACCTGTTGGGCATATATTGTGGTGCGTCTGTTGCCGTCCTCAGGCAGACGTTGAAGAAGGCCTGTATCCTCTGCCTATAACTGTTCGCGCACTGCCCCCAAGCAGTGGATGCGTACAATATGATAGGCAGAAGAATTGTCTTGATAAGGCGTAGTTTCAACTCGAGTGCCATGTTGCTCCTACGTCCGATGAGTGGGTACAGCTTATGCCTTGCGGCTTTCGCTATAGCTAATCTGTGGGAGACGTGCCTCTGAAACGTGAGTTTCTTGTCCAGGGTTACTCCTAGGTAAACGGCTTCGTCTACCCAAGGAATTCTCTCGTCGTTCATAGTAACATGGCCCTCGGGTGTCCTACGTCGCCTCGTGAACAGTATGGCCTTGCTTTTGTCTGCATTGATTCCGATCTTCCAACGATTGAACCACGGTTCCAGCTTGTTTATCTAAAGTTGCAGCTTCGATGTTACTCCTCTCTCATGAGATGACTCAGCAAAGATTGCCGTGTCATCTGCATAGAGAGCAAGTTTGGTCATGGGGTTGTCCGACATAGGCATGTCTGCAGTGTAGATCGAAAACAGGTGTGGCGACAGTACTGCTCCCTGTGGTACTCCTGCTTCTAGCCTCCTTCGTGAAGAGAGAGCATTTCCGACTTTGCATCGGTAATGTCTACTCCTTAGGAAGGAGTCTATCAGCTTGACCATTGGTATGGAGTATCCGGCATCAACCAGTTTTGCGATCAGCCCATCGTGCCAAACTCTATCGAAGGCCTTGGAGACGTCAAGGAAGACTGCTCCTGTAAGATGTCCTCTTCTCGTGCGGTTTCAGCTCTGGATGGTGGCGTCCACTATCCGGGTGACCTGGAGTTCTGTTGAGTGTTCCTGTCTGAAACCGAATTGCTCATCTGGTAGGATGTTCAATTCTTCAGACATTGTCTCAAGTCGAGTCCTGATCAACCTTTCTGCGACCTTACTCATGGCAGGTGTTGGGCTGATGGGGCGGTGGTTTTGCGGGAACGTGTGGTTCTTGTTGGGCTTCGGAATCATGATGACCGTAGCTTCTTTCCAGCTGGATGGAAAGTGTCTAAGTCTGAGTACAGCGTTTATGATGTTTGTCAGGGCTGCTAGTCCTTTCCTAGGTAAGGCTTTTAGTGCCCTGACTGGTATGTCGTCTGGGCCCGGTGCTTTCCTGGTCTTGGCGTGTCTAAGTATGGCCTTGATTTCCTCTGGAGATGTCGGTTCTAGGAGAATGTCTGAGTCGTCAGTCCTTCTGAGTCGTCGGATCGTCTGGTCTACGTGCGTTTCCGTGTCCTCGACCTCATCGGTGTAATCGACCTCGTTCTCACGGCACTGACGTTCGAAGGAGTCCGCAAAAGCTTCTGCCTTGTCCGTCTCCGTGAAAACGATGCCCATCTCACCATGAAGTGGGGGGCACGGTTTCCTTCGGCCGTGTCTGAGGACTTTCTGAGTCCTCCATAGGGAGTTGTCTTCGGCGTCGAGTTCGTCCAAACGTTCAGACCATTGTCGCTCTCTGAGTTGCTTCAGCTCTTCTCTCAACCATCGAGACACGTGGTTGAGCTGTCGCTTGTCATCGGGCGTCAACGTTCTCTGGTAACGTTTTTTCTGACGTCGTCTCAGCCTGATCAACTCCCTGACCTCAGGTGGGATCCCTCCTTGAAAGTCGAAGTTTGTCGTCTGTATGTCTCTTGAGCACCGTTCCATTGCTGTCAGTATTCCTTGTCTGAGTTCGGTCACCGCCGCCTCTAGTTGTCGTGATGTGTCGATCCTGGGGATGTTAATTTCGTTGTGGACTGCCCTTTGGAATCGTGACCAGTCCACTATCCGCTTTGTCGTGTGCACGATTTCCGCTTCTCCCTCCCCTATTGTTAGTAGGATTGGATTGTGGTCTGATGATCCCTCGTCCAGTACAGAGATGTCCACCAGAGTTGGAATACTCTGTATGAGGGCTATGTCCAGAATGTCCGGGTGTTGGTCTTCCCTCCCAGGATAGTGAGTAGGTTCGTGTGTCGCCGTCACTGCAATGTCGTCAAAGTCTGGTAGTAAGTTGTCAGATAGGTCTCTGCCACGTGGGTTGGTGTTGCGGCAGTTCCAATCTCTAGATTTCGCGTTGAAATCTCCTATAGCCACCGTTGGGTGGTGGTCAGGATAAAGTTTCTCCAAGTCCGTTTTCCTCAGGTTGGGGCCTGGAGGAATGTAGACTGAGGATACTCTTAGGAGATTGATTCCGTCTACTTTCACTCTGATCGCTACCGATTCACCGAGTGAGAGTTCCGGAAGCATGTCCTCGTTATATTCCAGGTCTGATTTTACCAGGAGGAGCGAGCCACCTGCTCGAGCTCGGGGTCCTGGTCTGTCATTCCTGTAGCATGTGTATCCTGGCATGCCAAATTCCTTGCTTGGGTTCAACCTGGTCTCTTGTAGTGCCACCACGTCTGCCGAGATTCTGGAGATAAGTTCCAAAAGTTCATTTTTGCGCTGGATTGCGCCGTTGATGTTCCAAGAACATATCTGCAAGATCTTCGGAATCCGTGCTGGCATTATTATCCCGAGGTTGTGGCCATGGCGCTGATAACCGCCAAGAGTTGGGTAAGTACCTGTGGGGGTACTTTTATCAGAGTTTCGAGAATTAGTGCCTGAGTTTTTGCGGCCTCAGTACTTTCATCTCGTCGTGTAGGGCCCCATTTTGGTAGTGCCGTTTGCGGTTGTGGTTGTGGACCATTTCTGGGCGCTGGTCCCTGCCTTGGGGCTGCTGGTCCCTGTCTCTGTGGAGTTGGTCCTTGCCTTTGAGGTTGTCGCGCTGCAACCCTTGGTTTGGGGAACTGTGGGCATCCCCGGTAGCTAGCTGGGTGGCTACCCCCACAGTTTGCGCACTTTGCCGGTTCCTCCCTGGCCTTAGTGCATGTGTGCGTGGCGTGGTCGCCTCCGCACTTTTGTGCATGCCCGAACCATTGGCAATTGTGGCATTGCGAGACCTTTCCTTTTTGAGGGCGCTGAGCTTCGACTTTGACCTTGAGGTCAAGTACGTCCTTTAAATCGAAAATTTCTCGATTTGCTCTGGGAACTTTAACTAGGAACAGTGGGAGCACTGCTCTAGTTCTCCTTGAGGTCATTCTGTGGCATTCAATGACCTCATAGTTCCTGGCCTCTAGATCCTCCTTCACGTTCTCCGCCGTGATGGAGTCTGGAATACCTCTGATTACCACATGCAGAGGTATTTCTTTCTTCAGCTGGTATGTGAAGAATTCCAGCTTGATTTCTTCAAACAGCTTGGTGGCGCTTCTCCAGTCTGCTTCACTATTAGTGAACAGATGGATTCCATCTTGTCTCGCTTGGGCTTTGAAAAATCCAATTTTCCTATTCCTTAGGATTGTGGATGTCTTCAGCCATTGGGACTTGTCCCTGATGATCACTGCAGGGGGTTTTTTGGGGCCCTTGTTGTCCGAATTTTCCGGGATGGTCTCCATGCCACTTGTGGTCCCATCTTCGGATGTCGTTTGGACGGTTGCCGGTGTTGGGGTGGGTGCCGGTGTTGGGGTGGGTGCCGGTGTTGGGGTGGGTGCCGGTGTTGGGGTGGGTGCCGCCTCCGTGTGTCGGATGGTTTTCTTCCTGTGGCTGACTACTACGAATCTGGCGTCGTCCTCTTGGTCAGACTTTTCGGAAGAGTCTCCGTGTTGTCTCTTCCTGTTTCCGGTGCCTACGGGGTTTGGCGGTTGGGGGATGTTTTCAATGACTTCCATATCATTGGATGTTTGGGGGGTGGGGACAACTGCTGGAGTGCTCTCAGTTGCAAGTAAATCACCCTATATCTCATAAGGGAGTCCGAAAATAATTCAATATTTTTTCATGGGAGAACTCGAAATACTTTCATCCATACTGTACAAAATTTTCAGCGGAATCCCATGATGGATTTTTCATATACAAGGCGAAAAATGTATGAAAAAAGCTACGATCTGTACATTTTCCCATTGCTATATTTTCAGTCCAGTTTTCGGCGGGTTTGCTGTAATTCTTCCTCGTCCGGCCGCTTTTACTCGAAATAAAAATATTTCAATAAAATAGTGATCAGTTATTGTACCGTACAATAGCGTACCGCATCCCTCGAAAAAAAGCCATAACTCGAATTATTATCTGCACAAGCATCGTCTAGTAGGCGATTCAATGGAAAAGTTATTTTTTCATGCTTAGTGTTTCTCAGAAGTTATATTATACTTATTACATCCGCAGAAGTTCGTTTTTTCGAATTTTCACTCTATAAAACAATAAAATAGTGAAAGTCTCAAAATAGCATTATTATCAAAGGAAATCGCCCTGTACTACAAAAAGATTTGGACATGAATATCTCATGAATTTGTCACATAACGAAAATACCACATAGGATAAATCAGAAAAAAATCATAATTTGTATGTAATTATTTCTATCGGCTTATATAGATATATATTAAATCAAATTCTCGGCATATTTTTACACCAAATTAACGTTTTATGTTTCAATTATGTTCTTGTATCTTCGAATCGTATATATGTTTGTATATAGTATATACCCCTTTCAGAGAACGTTTCTCTTTCTTTTTCTTGTATTTGAAACATCATCTGAATCATCTTCGAATACCTACTTATTAATATATTACTCTTATTTCGTAGTAGGCATGGAGAACAATTCAAAGAGGATAAAATCAACAAAATTCTTATGTCAATAGTCGTTTTCTTGTTGTCATAAAGCCCGAGAACTCTTTTTGGGTTATTGGACTAATTGAAGTTTCTTTTTTACTGTTCAAGTTCATGTGATTTTCAGTGTTTGTTGAACTTTGCTGAACAATATGGCCTTCGCAAATAGAGTGAGTTGTTATGTTTGTGACCGAAATGTTATTCCTAGACTCTCAATGCGTTTGAATAGAGGAGATAATATTGATGTTTTGCAAATTGCAACATATCGAAGACAAACTGCGGGAAATCCACCTATTGATATTCAGGATGATACAAAAATATGTTTCAATTGTAATAACACAGTAATGAATGACATTATTGCTATGGAAAATAACCCGAATTGCCTTCGTCTCAATGTGTTGTCCCGCGTATCAAGTCGTGCGTGCATTATTTGTAATGCTCGTCAAAATATTCAAAGACTTTCTTTAGAATGTAGAGTGGATATTTTTGTTGCTTCTGATATCTATGTCCCAGATTTCTTGAGAATTTGTGGTCACCATCTTGATCATCAAGGTTTCCTTCCAAATTACTTGCATGGAGGTTTGAATTTTGTGAATAAACCATACATAATTTCCAATCTTCAACATTTTCTTCAAAGAATGATGACATTTGCTAATAGAAACAGGCCACTCCGTAACTGGGAAGATATCAATTGTTTCACTGAAGACGAATTTAAGTATCTGACATCAATCTCAAAAAATCATTTTCGACAATTACTAGAATTTTGTGATATTGTTGAATAAGGTGGCAAGAGAAGAAATGTCGAAAGAAAACATTTGCTGACATTTTTGATCAAAATGAAACATGGAGTTTCAGATGAGTTTTTGAAAATATTGTTCAGTTATCCTTCTCGACAAACAGCAAGCTTCATTATTTCTAATGTGAGATTATCTCTTTTACAAAGGTTCGTACCGAACAATATTGGATTTAATTCAATAACAAGAGAAAATTATATTAACAGTCATGTATCCCCTTATACGAATCAACTTTACAATCCCACACCAGATATTCCCAAAGCAATAGTTTATATAGATTGTACCTACAATAAAATAGAAAAGAGCAGTAACTTCCGGGTATTGAGGCAATCATACTGTTTCCACAAGAATGAACACTTGGTCAAACCAGAGATCATAGTTGCCCCCGATGGATATATCTTAGCAATCAACGGGCCGTACTTCGCAGATGCTAGGAATAATGATGCAAGTGTTCTAAATCACGAATTACAAGTTGATTTGAATGTAGAGTTAAGTGCCCGTGTAAATAGTATTTCAGGCTTCTTAGGTATCTACGGCCTGGCATGCGAATTAATGGAATCTCGTTGGTTGGCAACACCAACCAATCCAAAAAGAATTCGTATGTCAGACACGTTCCTGCTGGTTTTCCAAATAGATGAGGAGTTCCGGAGTTGCTGTGATTGAGCGACGATGATGTACTTCGGACAGGTTGTATTGAGCTAGCCATAGGAGACAATGTGCCCTGTCTTTTTACTGTCCGAGTACACGTATTTGTTGTTAATACTCAATTTCGAATATTGCATTCAAAATTATTATTTTT
The DNA here is from genome assembly GCA_944452925.2 of Chrysolina oricalcia. Classification (NCBI taxonomy): domain Eukaryota; kingdom Metazoa; phylum Arthropoda; class Insecta; order Coleoptera; family Chrysomelidae; genus Chrysolina; species Chrysolina oricalcia. The sequence continues at coordinate 10,999,851 of OX101813.2, read as the reverse complement.
AGCCTTTGCCAAATGGGGAACTAATTGCTTTTCCTGTTGGATTCTATTTCTCGAATCTTAGGCTTCTCTCGGCCGAAGATGACAAACATTTCATTTTATATGTAGACGTGGCCCCACCCAGAAACTGCGAATCGACCAATCAGATAGCAGAATCGCTTCAGGCCGGAGTATAAAATAAATATTAATATTTATAGTGGAGCACCGGCTGAGCTTTAAGCCGAGAATTGGCTGGGCAGTCCATATCAAACGGTCAGATTTTATTCTGCTGATCGCCAGTCATCAGGATGAGGAACCACTTCAACGAGCGGGGGTGGTGGATAGGGGGGTGAGCTTTCGAGTACGTACGAGTGCTGGGGAGTTCATCCTTCCGGTCCTCAACCTTAGGGGGTGCATGGTGGTGGAGCACCGGCCAGCCGGCTTAGTACTCCTGGAACGAGCCATTCGACAACATGGATTGAGGAAAAACCAGAAGGAGGACGCTAATGGAGTCTGATTTTGGTCGAAAAAGACGGTTATTGCACAACATTGTGCAATATGGTGCAATGCGAAATAAACAACACATGACGTCAGAGAAAACGGATAATATTAATAGCCTTTTGCAAAAATTCGAGTCAGTCAGAAAGCTTGCTTGGGAAAGCCACGTCTTTCCGGGTAAGAAATTGTTGGTATAGCCGACTGCATTCGCGAAGTGTTCAGATTGTTTTTAGCTTTTGAAACGCCGGTCTCAGGGAGACAAGTAAAATTAGGGAAATCCATACAGTTGGATTTCGATTAGTGTTTTGGCCGTTTCCATAAACGGGATTGCATTCATTTCCTGCGAAACAAGTGTTGTCTACTCGAAAGGCAAATCCTTTGTTTTTAACTGTTTGCGCACCTATTTTATGCGCGGGGAGTCAGTATCGCTTAGACAGCCGGGGCTAAAGTCAAAAATTCGAACTCGATCGATTACCGGAAAACCAGGCAAACAAAATTATTCGTGTGGTCAAAAAATCACCAAAATTTCCCGACCGATCCTAATTATCCAACACCCTCATCCTCCATTCTCGGTGATATTCAAACTTCGGGTGTTTTGCCGTCTCCAACAAGAGGTAAGTCACCAAAAAACAGTCCACCTCATATAGTCTCTCCGCCACTGGTGTCAGTACACGCGAGTGAAATGTGCTAAGTCCAATTCCGCTTTTTACTAAATCTAGCCCCTCTAAATTGGCCGGAGTTCAACCATTGACTGGAAAAAGTGAGTCTTTATACATCCATAAAATTGGTTGGCCCCTTATTGCTTGCCTTCATTAGAAAATTGCATGTTTAGTGAAGTGCATTCAATCATTGACACACCGACTCAAGCTCACCCAGTCGGCAATCCACAAATCTGTCTCGCCATCAGTAGAAATCTTCTATATCCAGCAAGACTCTAGTTCAACCTCCTCGCCAGAGATGGCGCCATGCAAAAAGTGCCGAGCCCCGGTAATTAGTGTGTGGGAGGGTCAGTGGTACTGCCTAGTCTGCCGGTCTACCCAATCAACCAATGAGCAACCCAATAGCGACTCCCAGCCTGGGAACGAACCCCAGCCGCTGAACACCTTACACTTCCAGCAAATAGTGGATCAGTTATCACTTCTCAATACGCAGATAACCGCCTGCAATCTATCCATAAACAATATTAATGCAACGCTGGCTAAACACGGACAGTCAATCACTAGTTGTGTGACCGAGGTGAACACCCTCAAGGAAAAAACTACTGCTCTCGAAGAACACCTACAACAGCTGTCAATACCTGCGCAAAATAACATCCAAGCAGATATAAACCAGTTTTATTTCGAAGCCAGATTCCGCCTTGAACGGGAGAAAAACATACTGATTTCTGGTATTGTAGAAACAAACAACTGTGAGAATGACCTACACCAAGTCAATACTATTATCAACACCTTAGTGGAAGGCCAACATTCGCATGTTATATCACTTCGCCGCCTGGGAAGGCCAAGAGAGGGACATACAAGACCAATCAAGGTCGAAATGTCCGAGAGTAGAATCGCATTCTCAATCCTCAAAAATAAGAAGAAAGCTAAAACCACGTTTCCCGACATCAACATCAAGCCCGACCAGACACCCCAGCAAATGAGCGATATGCAAAATTTACGCATCGAGCTGAAAAGGCGAACTGATAGTCCTCAATTCACCAACTCCCCACAACATACAAAAAACTCTCAATAAACAACTGTCTCATATTCTACATCAACCTCGGATCGCTCAACACCAAATACAGTGAACTTGCTCATATAACCAGCAAACTGAAACCACACATCATTATGCTAACTGAGACATGGCTCAGACATGATCTGCCATCCGGGCTCTATGATCTGTTCAATTATTCCATGCACCGATTTGACAGACCCCACTTGCGAACTGGAGGTGTAGCGTTTTACATTATGAACCACAAATTTCTCGCAGACCCAATAAATCTCAATCTATCTTTGCCTAACATAGAAATGCTTGGATTCAAACTGAAAACACGAACCTCAACTCTGATCTTCATCTACAGACCCCCATCCACAACAGCCCTCGATGATACCCAGCTTAATAACCTTCTACTTCAGCTCTGCCAGACATACTCTAACATCATCATCCTAGGCGACTTCAATTTCCCGAACATCGATTGGTCGAACCTCTCACTGTCTTCTTATAAAGCGAGTTCACAAGTTTTTCTCGATAACGTAGTTTCTGCTAGCCTGGACCAACTTATTGAGCAACCAACTAGATTCCGGGGCACTCAAACCCCCTCAATTCTTGACCTAATTCTGACAAGCCATTCCAACCTGTTTTCCCGTATCGAATATCACCCACCTATAGGTCTCTCCGACCACTTATGTATCACAGCAAACATCCAAACCATTCTCGCCTCAAGCCAGAAAGAGTGTAGGAACATATAGAAGGCTAATATACTGGAGATGAACAATTCGTTATCTGATGTAAACTGGGAACGAGAACTGCAAGACCTAAACACGAACGGGCAATACCAGGTCATCGAGAATAAGGTGAATGATTTGATAGAAACCCATTGCCCACTTCAAAAAATCTCTGGGTCTAAAATCCCATGGCTGAAGCAGAACATACAGTCGGACATAAAGAGAAAAAAAAAACCCTGTGGCAACTATATAAACGTAATTCAACCGATGTCAACTACCAAAACCACAGGCGATTTTCAAACCTCCTGACCTCCAAATTGCGCAAAGCAAGGATAGAATACGAAAACCACTTGTCCACCAAAGGCCCGAAAGCTATCCACAGCCACATAAGGCGGCAAATATCGTCGAAGGTTACCACTCCCGTCCTAGAGATCAATAACACTATTGTAAACAACCACCACGAAGTTGCCAATATATTTGCCGATGAGTTCATTAACAATTTCAATAATGATAACACCCTCGACCCTGTAAGGGATTTGGATCCGGCCACAAGAAACGAATCCTCTCTGTGCGACATCGTTATCACCGAGGTAATGGTCTCAGAGCAGCTGAAGAACCTGAAAGTAACCTCGACCCCTGGTCCTGACCGAATTCATCCGTACATTCTCCGCAACTGTGCCAATCTCCTAACGATGCCATTAACCGTACTCATGAAAAACAGCCTCAGTAAGAGCAAGTTACCTGAATCGTGGAAACTGACGAACGTAACGCCGATTTACAAAAAAGGAAACAAGCTGCTGCCGGAGAATTACCGTCCAATAAACACAGCCAGTGTTCCCAGAAAAATTCTCCAGCGAATTATATCAGCCCAAATACTGGAATTCGCAGCACTCCATGCCCTAGTACCTTCAAATCAACACCGGTTTTTACCCCAACGCTCAGTTACATCCAACCTACTACTGGCAACGAACACTTGCTCAGAGTATCTTGACTCGTCCTTACCAGTTGATGTGATTTATTTCGATTTCAGCAGAGCTTTTGATAAAGTCCCGCATCGACTTCTCCTGTTGAAGCTTGAACACCTGGGTATCCGTGGAAAATTACTCCGATGGCTAGAAGTCTTCCTCACCGAATCATACTTCTCAGTGAGAATCGATGATCAGTATTCCAACAAAACAAAAATAGGAAGTGGTGTTATCCAAGGCTCTGTCCTCGGTCCCATACTGTTTCTACTGTATATCAGTGATCTGTCAAAGGAACTGTCATCTATGGCCCTATTTTTTGCGGATGACTTGAAAATTATCAACACACCAACTTCGCATGACTACGTGATCCAGTCAGACATTGATAAAGTCGAATCCTGGAGTATCAGATGGAAACTTCCGATCAATGTGAATAAATGTGCAGTACTACACATGGGCTCTAATAATCCAGAACAACCAGTTTATTTTAACCTTACGGCTCTCCCCAATGTCGAGTCACAAGTGGACCTAGGAATAACTATGACGCGAGATATGTCGTGGTCCTGCCACGTCAATAAAATAGTGAAGCGTGCAAACAGTGCATTGTATTTAATGAGAAAGTCTTTTCTGAGCCCTACATCCGCCCCCTGCTTGAATTTGCAGCACCTGTATGGTCCCCCAAGCTGGTTCGCGATATTAAACTCATCGAGGGCGTACAACGTCGCTGTACCAAACTTGCTAGTGGACTAAATAACTTGAATTACAAGGACCGTTTGACCCACCTGAACATCCCTACTCATTATTGGAGGCGTATCCGAGGTGACCTTATTGAAATATTTAAAATAGTTACTATGCGGTATGGAATCGACATGACACCTCTGTTCACGCTTAACACCAGCGACCGGCTACGCGGTCACAAGTTCAAATTAACCCGACAGGGGTTTAACAGATGTGTAAGAGAACACGTACAGTTTAACAGAAGTTTTCATCTGAGGAACAACCTGCCTCCAAACATTGTCGAATCTGCCACTGTGAACACCTTCAAGAATCGACTAGACATCTACTACGAAGACAACCCAACCATTGTTCCAGAATATTTTATTTTCAACTGATTGGCTTTTCATTACTTAATTTTCATTATTTAATTTTATATATATTTTTTTTCCTTTCTTCAAATTACTGGCTGATACTGTCACCATTAACAAATATGCAATTAAGAGTTTATAAGTTAATACTTGTACTCTTGTAACATACCAAATAAATGAATAAATAAATTTAGTTCATTTGCCAAACCCACCATTTTGGTCCTATCGAACCGGAGTGAATCCCTTTTTTTTTTCGCTAAGAATTTTTTACATAGTTTCGTGGATATTAGGATAAAATAATTGTTGAACGTTTTCGAATGAAATAAATTTTTATAATCTATCGTACTTGGTTATAAACCTAGAATTTGTCGTTTTGAATAGCAGTATATCCTCCGAGTTGAATTTGGTATACTTTATTAGTCTATTTCATAGTTATTTACCTATAATCGAAAAGCAATTTATCGATTTGGCTAGTGATATCGATACGCCGCCACACCATCGCCTTTTTTTGTTGCTTGTGGGTACCTCTAATTTTTTGTCGTAGTTGAATTTCCAATTTTAAATATGCCTAAGGCTCCGTCCGAATTGAAATTAGAGACTGAATGCTAAGCGTGAAAACCTTTTTAGAAGGGCCCTATTGTGTTTTGATGCCGGAAATGCCCTTGAAACGTCTCCAAATGATCGCGTCAAACTTAAAGATTTCACCATTCGTTTCGGAAACTTCACCAAAGTAGTCGAAGAATATCATGCTATTTGCCAAGAAATAGTCGTTCTTAAACAGGAATTGAAAGCTGATGATGATATTGATTACGGCATTGTTGATGCATTTGATGATTTGTATAGTCATATTGAATATCTAGCAGCTAAATTTATAAAACAACGTTCTCCGTCGAGTAATCGAGCTTCTTCTTCCAATAGTAATAATGATAAACCCAAAATTCGGATGCCTGCCATTGAATTGGTTAAGTTTGATGGTGAAAATTCAATCACTTGGCCAGTTTTCTATGAGAACTTCAAACAACTAGTACATTCGAAAACTGAATTTTCTAAAGCTGAAAAACTTCAATACCTTCTAGGAAGCCTTTCAGGAAAAGCTTTGAAAACTTGTCACGCATATGAACCCGTCCCTGATAATTATGACCTCATCTGGAAATTATTAGAAGACACATATAATAATCAAAAATCCCTTGCTAATCTTTATCTAGATCGAATAATGAGTTTTCGCCCTTTGTTGACTGATCACCCTAATTGTCTGCAGGCATTTTTAGAAAAGTTTGATACTAATGTGACTGCCTTGAAACGATTGAATTTAGTTGATTTGCAAGATTACATATTAACCTATATTGCTATGTCTAAGCTTTCTCAAGAGACTGTAAATGCCTTTGAATTAGTGAGAGACAGTAAAATTTTGCCGAAATATGATCATCTCCAAACATTTGTTCGCCAACAAAGTAGAATTGTTGTTAAGAATGAAAAACCTCGACAAACCCAGAATTTAACACCCTCCAAATCAGTTCAACCTTTTAGAAATTCCAGATTCTTTTATGCCAAGGATCAGTGCCCTGAGATGAGCTGTTTAGCCTGTAATAAAGGAATGCATTTATTGAAGGATTGTTATCTTTTCAAAAATTGGCAATTCGAACAAAGATTTAAACTAATAAAAGCCAAGAATTTGTGCTTGAATTGTTTTTCTAGTAAACATAGAGTTGTTTCTTGTCCCTCCAAATTTAGTTGCACCATTTGTAGATTGAAACACCATTCGCTTTTACACAAATATGAAACACCACTTGATAGTTTCACTCCGAACTCTCCCCCCATTGGAACGGAAAACAGCAACCCATCTCAATCCTCTTTGAATGGCAATCAGAGTTCAAGTTTGACTTTGTGCACCAATTTATCTAAACAAGAATCAAAATTAGTTCTCTTAGGTACCCTTCTAGTAAAAGTACGTGACAAATGAAACAAAGAACAGCAAATAAGATTTTTGTTGGATAGTGGATCCATGTCCAATCTACTTATATTCGATAGATGTAAGAAACTAGGATTGACATATTCGAAGATTAGTTCAAATATAGTCGGTATAGGGGGCCACGTTGATCCATTGAAAGGCCGGTCAACCCTTACCATTTTTTCTAATTTTGATCCAAAAGTTAGTATACCTATTGAAGTACTATTAGTAGACAAAGTAACTAGTAAATTACCCGAAATTTCTGTTGATACGAATTCATTTTACCACTTGAGAAATCTCTCCTTGGCGGATCCTCAATTTCACACTCCAGGTGAGATTGATGGGATATTGGGAGCCTCGGTATTCGCAGAGATAATTGGGTCCAATAAGGTAGCCGGGGCAGTAGACACTCCCACCGCTGTCCAAACCTCCTTCGGCTATGTGGTAACGGGACATGTGAATAAAATCAAAATCGATGCCGAACAAATTCATTGTCATTTCTCAGCCATAGATTCAAATTTAGATAGATTAGTAGAAAAGATGTGGGAATTAGAAGAATTTCCATCTCCCCCTTTGAGCAATGATGATGAAATTTGTGAAAACATATTTTTAGAAAATCTCAAAAGAGACGAAAATGGCCGATATATCGTTGCCTTACCTTTCAAAGATGATCCATCAAAACTAGGTGATTCATTTTCATTTGCTAAAAGTAGATTGCTAGCTCTAGAGAGAAAATTTCATCTGAATGACCATCTTCGTGAATCCTATAGTAATATACTTCGAGATTATATCAATCAGGGGTATATGTCGTTAGTTTCCCCCGAAAGGATGGACGTTACCTCATACTATATCCCTCATCATTGTATTTTCAAATCCGATAGTTTGACCACCAGGATAGTACATGATGCTAGTATGAAAACTGACAAAGGGATATCGTTAAATGATATTCTCCATACCGGACCGAAATTGCAGAACAATCCCGTTTCTATCTTGATGAATTTCAGGTTATTTCCCGTGACAATTGTGGCAGATCTGAAAAAAATGTTTCTTCAAATAGGTGTGATAGAGACTCACAGATCATTCCAAAAAATTCTGTGGTGATTCGATACGAATCAACCCATTTCCGTATATGAACTAACGCGTGTTACCTTCGGTGTCAAACCATCCCCATACTTGAGTTTGCGCGTTGTCAGACAGTTGGTTCAGGATGAAGCAAAAAACTTTCCTGAAGCAGTTATGCCCATTCTCAGGGATATGTATATGGATGACCTAATTAGTAGTTTTCCAGATTCGAATTCCGCTCTGAAAGCCCATCATCAACTCGTTTCGTTGTTTCGTTACGGTGGTTTCGAAATGGTTAGGTGGATTTCCAATTCCCCAGATTTTTTATCGAATATTTCCGATGAGCTCAAACTCCAACCTCTTGATTTGAATGAGAAGCCTGTGAAGGTATTAGGATTATATTGGCATTCCGTAGAAGATCAGTTTCGCAACAAAATTGATATCCAATCTACCCCCTGTTCAAAAAGGAACATGTTATCTTTGTTAGCAAGAATGTTTGATCCCATTGGCGGGATTTCTCCAATCACCTTGTCGATAAAACTGTTAATTAAAAGGCTCTGGGAATTGCATGTGGACTGGGATCAATCTCCTCCTCCAGAAATTGAAACTGAGTGGAACAAAATCCAAAATAATCTACCCTTGATTGAAAACCTGAGAATTCCTCGACACCTCTCAGTTTCTCCCGAGTCGTCTGTCATTCTTGTTGGATTTGCTGATGCCAGTCAATCGGGTTATGCAGCAGTAACCTATGTACGTTCATTGAGTCGAGATGGACGTGTCACTTCCAATTTTCTTCATTCTCAAGCCAGGGTAGCTCCTATGACCAAGGTTACAATGCCTCGAATGGAACTTTGTGCTGCGGTCCTCCTATCGAAGCTTCTAGCCCATGTTAGCGATAAAATTTCTCCCAGAAAGGAGTTTGAAGGAATTTTTGCATTTTCTGATTCATTAATAGCTCTCCATTGGATCCACTCAGTCCCCAAAAAATGGAAAACATTTATTTCCAATCGTATTTCCAAAATTCATCAGTTGTTGCCTCCCAAAAATTGGTATTTTGTTCCAGGACATCAAAATATAGCTGACCTTCCTTCGAGAGGTGCTTCTCCTCAGGCATTTCTCAATAATCCGCACTGGCTTTCAGGACCGCCTTGGTTGACTTCTGATATTCCAGATTGGCCCATTCGAAATGTTAAAAATGTCGAAACTCTCGACCTCTCTGATGTAGAAAATGAATCGTCAATTTGTCTTATTACGGAACATAGCACTTCTCCTTTATATAATGCCATTGATTATTTTTCGTCGTGGTCAAAGTTATTGCATTGCATAGTATATATTTTGAGATTCGTGAGAATTTTACCTCGCAATAAATCGTTTACGGGCTCTGAGTTAGAAAAGGCAGAACTTGCCCTAATTAGAGTTGTACAAAACCGTCATTTTCTCGAAAAATAAAAAATAACAAAATAATTAAATCGAATATTCGTCGTTTGAGTCCGTTTCTCGAAGATGGTATAATTAGGGTAGGTGGTAGGCTTTCTAACTCAAATCTGAATTATGACCATCAACATCCAATTTTGTTACCCAAATCTGATCCACTTGTTGTTTTGTTGATAGATTATCATCACAAATTGTATTGTTATGCTGGAGCCCATTTATTACTTTCCCTTCTTCGTCAAAGGTACTGGATTTTGTCGGCAAGAAGTCTGATTCGTCAGAGAATATGGAAGTGTAATCATTGTTTTAGAATGAATCCCAAACCTACATATCCAATCATGGCTGATTTACCAGCTGAGCGAGTTAATCAAACCAAAGCGTTCACATTTACTGGTGTAGATTTCACAGGAGCATTTAATATTACCATGGGTCGTAAAAGGGGCATACACAGCCAGAAGGCTTACGTATGCTTGTTTGTTTGCCTTGCCACAAAGGCTGTACATTTAGAATTGGCCTCTTCTTTATCTACAGATTGTTTTATTGCTGCATTTAAAAGATTTTTAGCTCGTCGGGGTAATTGTTCAACTTTGTTTTCGGATTGTGGAAGTAATTTTATTGGAGCAAAAACCAAATTTGATGAAATTGATCAACTTCTCCGATCTCAAAATTATATAGATAATTTTCAAAGAGAATTGAACATAAATAAAATATCTTGGAAGAGAAACGCGCCACGTGCTAGTCACTTCGAAGGAATTTGGGAGTCAAATATAAAAAGCATGAAAGCTCATCTTACTCGTGTCATTGGCCTACAAATTTTAAGTTTTGAAGAGTTCTACACAGTTCTTACCCAAGTGGAAGCCGTTCTAAATAGTCGTCCGTTGTGTAGCCTCAGTGGGGATCCAGCGGATCCCATAGCTTTGACCCCCGCCCATTTTTTGTATTGGTCACCATTAAATTCGTTACCTACTGAATTTCCAGATGATATTAACTTGAGTTTGAATAATAGATATAGACTCTTAGATAACTTGGTTAGACAATATTGGAAAAAATGGCATTTAGAATATTTATCAACCTTACAAACGCGTCAAAAATGGAATACGGAAAGTAATCCCGTCAAAGAGGGAATGACCGTTGTTATTTTGCAAGAAAATCTCCCTCCATTACAGTGGCCGTTGGGTAAAATTGAAAAGGTATACCCGGGCAAAGATGGTGTGGTACGCGTAGCCATTGTGAAAACAAAAAATAGTTCTTATACCCGTCCGGTGGTCAAATTGTGTCCACTTCCCTGTCAATAGGTTTTTTTTATAGTAATAGTTTTTTTTATAGTAATAACTTTTTTTCCTTTTATTTTTCCCTTGGAACTTTTGGGTAGGGTAAGTACAGTTCTATCTATTGTCATAGAACAATAGTTTTTTTGGTCAATAATATAGCCTTGAATTGAAAATTCAACTCGGGGCGGCAGGATGTTTTGGCCGTTTCCATAAACGGGATTGCATTCATTTCCTGCGAAACAAGTGTTGTCTACTCGAAAGGCAAGTCCTTTGTTTTTAACTGTTTGCGCACCTATTTTATGTGCGGGGAGTCAGTATCGCTTAGACAGCCGGGGCGACAGTCAAAAATTCGAACTTGATCGATTACCGGAAAACCCGGCAAACAAAATTATTCGTGTGGTCAAAAAATTACCAAAATTTCCCGACCGATCCTAATTATCCAACACCCTCATCCTCCATTATCGGTGATATTCAAACTTCGGGTGTTTTGCCGTCTCCAACAAGAAGTAAGTCACCAAAAAACAGTCCTCCTCATTTAGTTCATTTGCCAAACCCGCCAATTAGTTTTGTACCGAATCAACGAGAAAAAGCAGTTTCGTTTGGGCTACTTATTGCTAGGTCATTGGGCTCTCGGTAAAAAGTGAATAGTGCGTGCAACGAAACATCGGAGCATTCCGATCTACGAGAATATTTGGCTTCGTTTCAACAAGACTTTGAGAAAGCTTGTTGATTCGTCGATTGCGAAGAAACCTGGGGTTTCGAAGGAGTGGAAATCCGATAGGAGCTATCGGTTTACAAAGTGAAAGTGTTTCGAAATTTGTATAGCTTTAAACCTGGGGTTTAGGGACACTAGGTTGATATCCTAGTTGTCTTGCGCGCTGCGACAAATTAAAATCGAATTTAGGAAGTAGACAAATTTTCGGGCGACATTTCCAAGAGTGTGTTCTCTCGGAGAGAACAGAAGCAAGAAGAGGTCAGCTGTCCATCCTAACTCCGGAGGCACTGCAGTTGGAGAAGAGCTTCTGGAGGACCGGACGAACGGGTTACCCGACCAGTGTGGTTCGGAAGGCACTGCAAGAGTGTGAAATGGATGCCAGGCTGTGGGCCGATTCAAGCCCATTCACGTGGATTTTTCCAGTTAGCTGGATTTATCTTCGCTTCGATTTCGCGTTTGAACCAAAAATCCTCAGTCGAGAAGAGAGGTCAGGTATTAATAAATAGGCGCACAGTTGAGTTGTAAAGGGGGACTTGTCCCCTAGGCAAATCCACGTACGGATTTTTACGGAGCCAGCTCGTTAGTGATTAAGTCCTAACCTGTCAAGCCATCATTAGACTTTAGCTAGTCTGTTGTCGAGCTCACTTTCCGTGGGTTCCGTGGGGGTTAGCTTGCGCAAATCTTTTACTTCTCCTGCGGCCGCTCCCTTGTCCTGAGAGTGCAGCCATCGACTAGGTCCCTTTCCCTTATAATAAAAACAGTTAGGAAGACCTGTGAAGCCCAACGGATTACCGAATTCGTTGGCTCAAAAAGGCACGTAAATAGACCTGTGGAGTGTCGGATTACGGTATTCGACACTCATTAGGCAAACTTGATTAGATTCGGTAAGGTAACCGTGAACCCTCCCTCTTAGACAATCCCGGTCTAAGTCCCTTTGTTGTTAGGAAATAATGCCAATCACACGTAGTCAGGCATTGTCGCAAAGAGAAAACATATCAAACGATACCACACCCCACCTGTCAGAGAGAAATTATTTTCTTAACCCCCAGGAAATTCAGAACGCAGTCCGTAAGAGCGGTTCAAGTCCCATGCAGAACATCGAGCCGTTCACTGGGAGAACGTTAGTTCGAACCCCTGTGTCGACTTCTTGCCTGAAAGAGTCGTCACAACTTATGAGACCAGATTTGAGTTTTAATAACTCCCCAAAAAATTTTCCTATTTCTCAAACCGTGGGCGGAAGTCGCCAAAGTCTCAGCCCGTGGAGCGTGGCCTCGTTTGATATGCGCGAGAAAACCTTGTCATTCTCAGAAATGGAAACAGCAGTTTCCACAGAAATACCGTGTTCTAGCCAAGCTTTGTTTGTTAGGGAAAATTCCGGCCAGTTGGACCGAGAAATTCAAATATTAGAAAGGCGTTATGGAGTTACTCTCAGACGTGAAGACAGTGAACCTAATAACTCAAAACGAGGGGCTGGATTGCCTACAGTGTCTCGTTTTGGGCAAATGGGAGACCCTGTAGATCCTAAAAATCGTGAGAGATGGACGGACCCCACCAGAAATCGGAGGGCCCTTCTGGCCTCCGAACGTATTTTATTCAGTGAACCGACACTAGGTCGTTCACAAACGTCTGAGACACTCCGACAGCTAGAGTCCCATAATGATATGCGAGACTCTCTTCAAAAACATAAAGCACAGAATGCTGAACTAGAACAATTAACGGAAAACGGCACAATGAAGTCAAAAGAGACTCATGAGGGAACTGAGGATCGAAGGGGTGGGCTTACCGCAGAAGGTGGGTCGAACTCAATAGAACTCAGAGCTGGACCACCAGACCTGACTCAATCGTCGAGAAACCTTGACGTCTTGCTGGACGAAGCAAGGGGTGGTGGAAGGTTCTCGGGGAGAGTTATTGGCTCGATGAAAGTCGATATATCTCTTCAGGGATGGGTCAGAAGAGTCAGGGAGGATTGGGGTGCGCCAGCGCTAGCTGAGGGGCACCAGGATAAACTAAGGCAAAGCCCTGGTTTGCTACATGGCGCTTTCCCTGTGCAGGACGCTGGTACCAAACCTAGTTTATTACAATTGTAATCCGTACGCTCCCTCGTCTTGCGAAAGCTCCGGCCACATGGCTCCGCTCTGACTGAGCTCTCGAGAATCCGGCCGACTAATGCCCCCACCGGCTATTAGCCCGCCTGACTCCCGCGGATCCTGGTGCCACGCAGCTAGCGCTGATCCCGTGGCATGTTCCTGCGCGTACTCGGCCCGCTTCGGAGGAGATACTCTGCTCTGTTTCGGAGCAGATACTCTCCCCTGAAGCCTTCCACCACCCCTCTGCACTCCCGCAGAGTCGTCAAGCCACTCGCGGGTCACTGGCGGTCCAGCCCCGAATTGCCTTGAGTGTGACCCATCGCCTGTGATGAGCCCACCCCTGTAGTGCGGCCCATCGCCTGTGATGAACACACCCCTTTCTACCTCGGTTCTCCAAACACTCGACTCTCTTTCTCGTCGTGTTTCTACTATACTGTCATTTGTGTTATAAACATCTATATTGTATAAATTTCTCCTTGAGGGTTCCAGGACCTCCCGCATATCCCTCAGGGATTCTGGCTGGCGAGGCGTTGTGCTTTTCTCAAGTGGCTGATGGCCCTGTATTTCTGGAAAATTTAATCGCTCGGCTATCAGACGACTCCTTCTTCGTTCAGAGACAAATGGTCACTGAACTCCCACAAACTCCTTTACTACTCTGGAGCCTTCCGTTCGAACGAAAGCCGGCTCCGTAGGCATGCCGGACCCGGGTCTCGAACTCACGTGCTCCTTATTACTTAAAGCCACAACTGCCTCATAACGCCTCTTCAAATTTTCTATTTCCTGCATCAGCAACTCAGGAGTTTCCCTAACTAGCAAAGCTGGACTCGAACACGGAGTGCTGATGAAACTATATGTTCTTACATGAGAATGTCTTGGGTTATCGCGTATATCGGATGCCACTAACTTCCTCGGGCTAAGACTTTGGCACTCTGTGCCCACGGTTTCAGGAATCTGCATATTCCTGTCGGAGTTATGAAAACTCGAATATTGTCTCTCCTGTGTCTGTTACTCCAGGCAGATAGCAGACACGAGGGTTCTCGGGTTCGAGGCCCAGGCGAGTGGTTCGATCCCCCGTTGAGATCCCGGACCACTCCCGCGGGCTGCGTTGAGAATTTCCTGGGGTGTGAGAAAATACACTTTCTCGACTGGGTGAGGAGTAGTGTAATCTGACATATTTCCCTGTTTCGACAATGCCTGACTACAGGTAGTAGGCATTGTTAATGATTCAAAATGACTCAGACTGGAATGGCCTGAGAGGTAGGATCACGGAAACCTAGCTGAAAGCTAAACCTTTGCCTTTTGAGAGTCGAAACGTATTCGACCCTCTACAGGACTTTCTTAACTTTTGAGTTGACGAAACGGTATTCGTCAATCTCCACAGGACTGTCCTAACTTAGGACTATATCGGGATAGGACCTAACATTGGCTATACTTCCAGGGCAAGGAAGCAGCCGCAGGATAGGTAAAAGATTGCGCAAAACTACCCCCACGGGACTTACGGACAGTGAGCTCGACACAGCTAGCTGTGTCTAATGATGACTTGACAGGATAGGGCTTAATCACTAACGAGCTGAACTTCGTAAAAACTCAGCTACCTGTGCGCCTATTTATTACTACCTGACCCCTCTTTTCGACCGGGGATTTTTGTTTTAAACGCGATCCTGTTGCGAAAATGGCTCCAAGTCTTCAACGTCCAAGGATGATCTTATTTCTTCACTCTTCGATTTTTCCTACTCTACTTCAGAAAAATCCGTCGCCCGAAATTTAATTTTGTTTCCTATCAACGCTATTAAAATTGTCGAAGCGCGCTAGACAAACAGGATAACCGCCTGAATGTCCCTAACCCCAAGTTTAAACACTTAAGCGAAATTCGGAAAAAAAACTATCTTTCTTCCGCACCTTGTATTCACTATTCACCGATACTTCCTATCGGACTTCGCACTGCCTTGAGAAACTCCACGTTCCTCCGCAACCGACAAGACGAATGTCTTCCTCGAAGAACACTCGAATCGAAGTAATAACAGGAGACAAGTATCACACAACTTGCTCCTCAATTTGGAAAAACTCTGTATTGAAAAATAAAGAGTACTCCTTCTTCTTGCTTCTCGGATGCTCCGACAAAACACTAACACTTTCACTTCGTTTTACCGGGACCGACCCCAATTACCTAACCTGTAAATGGCCCAAACGAAACTGCTTTTTTCCTTTCGGCACAAAACTAGTCGAGAATTGACTGTACAATTCTCCCTAAACTTCTTCTGATCTCTCCTGAGATCCGTAGCAATCTCCACCGAGCTAAACCTTACTTTAACACTCCCGTTGCAGTTGGCCTACCAAAACTTTCCTGTCCGAAATCTATACGTAGATTCCTAAACAAGCTTTCTGAACAAAATTTCTACGTTTCATTGGGGTTTTATATGGTCGGTCTGGACATCACGCCACATCATGCCATTTTCCGGCTTCCCCATTGGCTTAAACACCGAAAATGGGCGGAGTCGAACCGTAAGGGTCAGATATACCCTCGATTCGACCCCAACTCGTCACAAAAACACCGTTTTTTCCTAAAACCCGCACGCAAAGAACTGAACTAATATTTACATATTAATCTAATGCCTATTTTCGAGCATTTCCCATGCGGAAATCGCGAATTTCTTCCATGCAAATCTATACAGTGGCGATTTTAGAAACGGCATTTCTAGCCTGAAAAATTCGAACGTCTGAAATCGCAAAATTAACAGACTATTCGTACAACAAATCAAACGAAATTATGAAACCAACTAAATCTTGTAGGCGGATGTGCGTACTTTATGTTTTCCGATCACGGAACTTAGTTTTTTTTTTAAATTATTCAATACAAAAACTTTAATTGAAAAATATAAAAATACAAAGAGATGTTTCTAACGTGGAGTCTATGTCTATTCTGACTGAAATGAAAGTCAATGAACCGATGTTGAATCCAACACCGTCTAGGCAGGTTCCTGGAAATCTGCATGGGCAGCACTGCTTGGTTCAGCGATCCCCACGGGAAGGCATACATAACTCCTCCATCCCCAAGAAGGAACTCGAGGGTGGAACCACTTGAGTTTTGTTGATGGCCTGGCTTCCAGTAGTTGGTGGTTTGTTGAGGTTGAGCAGGCGAAGAATGTATTGCCTACGAGTCACCACAAGATAGGCTACAGCGAAGGCGGTTAGCATCGCGACGCTCCAAAGGGACCATCTGGAGTAGTCCGGGCGAAGATTGGTGAAATCCAATGGGTCTTCCCGAAATTCATCTAGCTGGAGCTCGTGTAGTTTGTCCAGGGAAACTTTGTCCAAGTTTCTCTACTTGCAGGGTTGGAATGTGGATTTCCTTGATTTCTTCCAATGTAATGGGGTGTCCTATAGTTGATCCTTTGTCGTTCTGGTAGGTGTACTTGGAAGTCCTCAGGGAGCATTTTGGTGGGACAACAAAGAGGTACACGCCTTTTAATAGAGCAACATCGTTTTCCACACAGTTTGTTTGGAGTTTTCGGCTTTCTGGGAAAATGCCGATATAGTGGGCATCATTGATTTCTTCAATTATTTCCTGGTTGATTTTGGAATTTGGCGGCATTTATCGACAATGGTACTGGATGAAAGCAGCGATGTCACACAGTCTGGGTTTTCCTGGATAGGCAGGAGGTGATTCTTCTTGCAGAGGAAGTTCGGTTGTAGGTCAACGCATTCTTCGTTTTGGTATTGGTACATTCCGTTGCTTATGGTAAGGTAGGAAGCAGGTGGGATGATAATCGATTGGTTCTGATTTGGAATTGAATAGAGGTGATAGTAATCGAAAATATCAGTATGAACTAATGGAAAGTCTAGTGAAAATATGATTTTGTCCTCGACGGTAAAAACTCTTGTTTAAACGACACTATAGTATTTGAGGTATTCTTCATGATCAAAAAGTAATTGTGAATGGCTATGTGATATAGAAAGTTCATCAATTATTGATTTCAAATCGTCAAAAAAGGCGATACTACGATGTAATGTTTTCAAGTTCGCAAATCCCATAGCATTTTCTGTTTCTGTTGAAAAATCTAGTAGAGAATCGAGATTGATTTTTATTTGATTGAGTATTTCGTGAATTTCCCAAAAATGGGCATTGTTGAATTTTGT
Organism: Chrysolina oricalcia; assembly: GCA_944452925.2. NCBI lineage: Eukaryota > Metazoa > Arthropoda > Insecta > Coleoptera > Chrysomelidae > Chrysolina > Chrysolina oricalcia. The sequence goes on along the minus strand of OX101813.2, from coordinate 10,982,253 downwards.
CTCACTAAATGTTATTCGTAACTCATTGATTTTATCTTCAATCAATTTTTGATTATTTGAAACTGATGTCATTGTTTCGTTAATATTTTCTATTAATTTTCTTGATAATTCGATTTTGATTCGATTCGAGTTAGGATAAGCTATTATAGATTTCTTTCGCGTCTTGCTCGTCTAGATTTCCGCTTATAAACTTTACGAGGGAGCCGAGAGGGGCAATGAGGGCTCTTTTCGCGCGTTTTTGGGGAAACAAAGATCTGAACTTATGATTTACATTCTTGATTTCGTATTCAAAATGTTTGTATTTGATTTGATTTGATTTGGTTTTCTATGGGAGTGAGTTGAATATAACGTAGGAAGGTATGGGAACCTACTTTAATTCATGCGGTTCCTATTTTAAAGGGGAGGATCCCTGGATTCGTCTGGAGGTTCTGGATTTGAACTTTCTGAGTCATTGTCTGATGAAGTGTCATCGACCTGTAACAGATTTTGGTCTGTCATTTTTCTAGGTGGTTGAAAGGTTTGTGGTATGTGTTCTGAGGGGTTGTCACAGTAAGGTCAGTACTTTTTAGAATGTGTTCGGGTTTGTAGAGAGGAGCCGTATTTGATTGTCTTTCAGGAGTTTTCATATATCCAATGGTTCCAGGTTCGAAATTTGGAGGGTCTACTTGATTTTCATTGCGTTTTGATATTATTTTAGTTTTCTGTTTTGAAGTGTCTTCGTGAATTTTCCTATATATTTGGGCCATTGATTCTTTGTGTTCGTTCAATTTGGTATTGACTGGTTGAAATTCGAAATCAATATCGATCGGATCTTTTAGTTTTAAGTGTACAAATACTAGATTTATTGGTTTTTGTTTTGTTGTTGCATGAAGACTATTATTATATGCAAGAACAGCGAATGTCAATTTTTCGAAGGTTTGGTTTCGAGAGGTTCAATGTTCTCATGTGTTCTATGATGGTGGAGTGGAACCTTTCCACGATTGCATTGGAATTTGGGTAATATGGAAGTGTAAAATGCCAATCAATTCTATGCAGTTTTGCAAATTCTTTTAAAAGATTTTGAGAGAATTCGGTGCCATTATCAGAAGCGATGTTTTCGGGAATTTTGAAGGTGGAGATGAACTGTAAAAGTGATATACGTGAAGAGCAGAAAGACTAGGGATGATGTACGCTTGTCCAAATCGGGAAAAGCTGTCACAGATAGTTAGAGATATGGTACTGCCAATTTAAAGGTATCAATGTGTATTGTTTCAAATGGTTTTTTGGGAGTGGGCGTTAACTGTAATTTGATCAATGGAGGGTGACGTTCATATTTGGATTGTTGACATATTGGACAATTATTAATAAATGTTCTTACGTCTTCGTGTAACTTGGGCCAATAATATTTGGTTTTGAGTTCGGCAATAGTTTCGTGAATTCCTCGATGGTTGGTTACACCCTCATGTTGAGATTTGATAAGATTTTGTTGGCGATTTTCGTTAGTTACATCGAAAAGAAGTTTATTAGATTTGAAAAGCTTCAAAGAGGAATTTTTGAATGTTTGTGGTATGAATCTACACATATCTTTATAAAGTACGTCTTCTGGGTCATTTTGGAAGTGGAAGACGTAGGTGCGTTTTGGTACACCAAATTCTTTCAGATGTTCAATAATTTGGGCTTGAAATGAGTCATCAGTTACATATAGGTACCATCGGGTTCGACAGATAGTCTCTGAATAATTTTTTGGTTTCCCTGCGGGGGTTTCGGTCAACTTTGATTATCATTATTTGGCATGAGAAATTATTGATTGGTTTATCTGTGATGTGTATGTTCAGTATTGGGTCTTCTGCACTGGTGTGAACAGTTCCATTGTCATCGTTGTCATTGGGGCCGATTTGTCCTACATTCGATTCGTTATCTTGATTTTGATTGATTATCGGTCTGTTATTTTCGGGGTTTCCACTTGTGGATGGTCTTTCGTCGTCTAAGACAGGATTCTCGTTGAATTCCTGCATGTGTCTTAGTATGAGAAGTTCGTCAGTCTGTTCGACAGTTTCGTTTGGAAAGAGTTCGATTCTAGAAAGGGCATCGGCGTTCGTATTGATTTTCCCTTTTTTATTAATGATTTGATAGTCGAATTCCACAAGTTTGAGTCTCCAACGAACCAATCGGGAATTGGGTTCTTTCAAAGACATCAACCATTGAAGGGGTTTATGATCCGTGAAAATTTTGAATTTTCGACCAAAAAGATAGGGCCTAAAGTATTTGGTTGCCCAAACAATTGCAAATAGCTCCTTCTCGATAGTCGAATAATTTTGTTCGGCTTCGGAGAGGGTTCGTGATGCGTAGGCGATTGGTTTATCATGTCCAACGGGGCCTTGTGACAAGATGGCACCTAGCGCTACGTTGCTGGCATCTGTGGTCAAGTTGAACTCTTTTGTGAAGTCAGGATACTGCAATATGGGGTCATTTGATAATAATGTTTTGCAATCTTCGAATGTTTTGATGTAGGTGTGGTCATTGATGTCAATTTTGGCACCTTTTTTCAGGCGACTTGTGAAGGGATTGGTAATTTTGGCAAAGTTATTGATAAATTTCCTATAATAGCCCAGGAGACCAAGAAAGCCTTTTATCTCTTTAGTCGTCTTGGGTATTGGATAATTCATTTTTGCTTTAACTTTGTCAGGGTTAGGTTTTATTCCCTCGGTGGTGATCAGGTGTCCTAAAAAGGAGACTTCCTTTTTCAGGAATTCTGATTTGTCAAGTTGGACTTTTAGGTTGGAGCAACGTTGAAAAAACGATAATGTCGTCCATGTAAACAAAACAGATTTTGTTTTATAGATCTTTCAGGACGTTGTCCATCACCCTCTGAAAGGTAGCTGGAGCCCCTTCCAACCCGAACGGCATACGCAGATACTCGTAATGACCGTTCTCTACATTGAAATCGGTTTTTTCACATCATCAGGGTACATTTAAATCTGATGAAAACCACTTGCAAGATCAAGTGTAGAAAAATACATGCACCTACCCAATTTATCAAGTATATCTGATATATTTTGGGGATTGGGTATCGATCGTCTATCGTTTTTTCATTGATTTTTCTGTAGTCCACTACAATACGCCATTTCTTTTTGCCAGAGGCATCCGCCTTTTTGGGAACTATCCAAATTGGCGAGGACCAAGCAGAATCGCTAGGTCGAATAATACCTTGACGAAGAATATCATCAATTTGTTTTTCGACTTCCGGTTTATGAATGAACGGATATCGATAGGATTTCGTGAAAACTGGAACCTCATTGGTGGTCCTAATTTTGTGTTTCACCTGGTTGGTGAAGGATAACTCTGAATTTTCGTGGTGAAAAATGTTTGAGAACGATAAGCACAGTTTCTCAGTGTGATATCTTTCTTCAGAAATCATGTGTTGAGTTCGTATGAGTTGTGTAATATCTGATTTAAAAATATTTGATGGGACATTGTGATCAACTGAAGCGTGGTACAATTCGAATTCGTCAGGTTGGAAGGTTTTTACAGGAACAGGAACAGGTTCATAAACTTGTATTTCACCTGTATTATTTCGAATTTCGACAGGGGCATAGCCATTTCGGGAGGTCGTCAAACCTTCTCGAATTCGGCATTCGAATAATTGGGTTTCGATAATTGTGATGTCACCATTGGGTATTGATACGGGAATTTTCATTGATTCGATTGTGAAAGGTTCTATGCGAGCATAAAAGAGTAGTTTCTTTTTGTTTTCATAGTGCGTGAGAAGAAGCTCTACATCAGGTGTTTTGAAACTTGAATTTTCCAAATCTAACTGAACATTTAAGTTTTTCAATGTATCATATCCAATCAATCCATCAAAGAAATGGTGAAATTTGAATAAGTAAAATTTTATAGTTTTCTCATTGTGGAATTCCTGAAAAGCTGGTATTTCAGCGCAAAAATCTTTTGAAGTGGTTTGAAATATTGAACTGATTGTGAACGGTTCCTTTTTAATAGAATTATGAAAATAATTTTCGGCAATTTCGAGGTTCAAAAAACTTTTTGTTGCTCCTGTGTCAATTAAAAGTTTCAATGGAAGATTAGAAATTTTGATATAAGGAAGGTCTTTTCGATCGTAAATTGAATGTATTTCTGTGAAGTTCTTTCGTGAGACTCGATTTTCTGAAAAATTTTATCGTGAGAGGGAGTTTGATCGATTTGGGTATCGATTGAATATGGATTATCGACAAATTCGGGTTGAACTTGGTCGTAGTTTGTATTTTTGTAAAAATCAAATTCATTGGAGGAACATGCTTGATTTTGATAATATAAGTCAATTTGGGAGTCATCCTCATTTTGGAAGGGTATTGTTTCTTCTTGATAATGAGGGTTGTCAAAATTGTATAATTTTTCTGCAATGAAATTTGGTCTATTGTGGTTCTGATATGGTTTAATCGTACTGGGTTGACGAGAAGAGGTGGCCTGTGAAATGCCACTCATTGGTGTCGGTCTGGGGCGATTGAAATAATTTTGATCGTTTGGTCTCCAAACATTGGTTGAACCTCTTGGGTTGCCAAAAACTTGCCGGTTAGTAAAGAATTTTTGGGGTTCGGTCGGTCTCGGCTGGACATTTATTGGGCCACGAGGAAATGCGGGAGTGTGCATTTGGGAATTGAAATTCCGAAAATTGGGGTTAGGAGTTGAATATTATCGAAAATGGGACGGTTGATTTTGGTGATTGGGTCTCTGGGGGGGGGGGGGGCTTTTTTTTTTTAATTGTTCACTATAATTCGGTTTTTTTAAATGACCAATATTATTTTCAGAAATAATATATTGCCTAGCTTCTGCCAAAGTTGAAGGTTTTATAGCACGAATAGTCGAACCTAAAGGTTCTTTCAAGCCAGCTAAGAATATTCTGAGAGCATGAGTGTTATAAAACGTTTCTTTTACAGTTTTTGTTGCAACTATATTTTCGTGAGCATCTATATAGTTATGGAGAGCAATTAAATTCGACATAACCCTAGTGTAAAATTGTAATGATGGTTCATTGAAATTTTGTCTCAATTGATCTAAATCAAATAACAATCCATTTTCGTCTCTTTGGTCGCCAAAATGCGCAATTAGGGTATTTTTGACTGATTGCCAATCTTTATCGATACAAATACTATAAACTTCACGAGCTTGACCTATCAGTTTTGAATAAATTCCATAAATTATTGTAATATTTTGAACACAACTAATATTTTCAGGTGTTGGGTCCCAGTAAGTTGCTATTATAGAATTGGCTATATCTAAAAATGATGAAAGTTCTAGAGCATTGCCGTCAAATTTTGGGACAATATCCAAAAGTTTTGACTCAAATTTTGGAGCAGGCATTTTGTTATCTTTATTGATTGATAAGTTATCTTTATCGATTGATAGATCAACTTTATCGATTGAAAGGTTATCCTTATTGATTGATAGTTTAGAAAGAAGTGTTTCTAATTCTATTGATTCGCGAGAACTATTTTCGAATATCAGACTAGGTATCGGCGAATTATGTTCACTTATATTTAACTCGCAATCACTATTTTCGGGAGATGAATTAGGACTCGAGGAGAATGACATAGACAAGATATAAGGAAAAAGCAACTTACATTAGTACCATGAAGATGGCTGTTCTCATTCTTCTTTGGCTTCTTCTTGATCTGCTACCCAGGGAGACTGTCCAGAAACGGAGGTTCTCTTGAATAAACAGTTGGAACTGACGGATTATTCACGATGAAAATCCGTTCAAAATCCTACAATGACTGCGCCACTTTATGTTTTCCGATCACGGAACTTAGTTTTTAAAAAAAATTATTTAATTCAAAAACTTTAATTGAAAAATATAAAAATACAAAGAGATGTTTCTAACGCGAAGTCTATGTCTTTTCTGAATGAAATGAAAGTCCTTGAACCGATGTTGAATCCAACACCGTCTAGGAGGGTTCCTGGAAATCTGCATGGGCAGCACTGCTTGGTTCAGCGATTCCCACGGGAAGGCATAAATAACTCGTATCTAATCTACAGGGTGATTACAGGACAAATTCCGGCACTCCCTCAGAATCATAATTTCGACTTCAACTTTTAAGCCCAAACGAATTTAAACATTCTGTAATCACAGAAAAGTTTCAACTAATGTTTTCTAGCCTATTCTAGAATTTCAATAAATTTGGAAAAAGTTTATTATACTTTAACATTAACTTCTCTAAAATCACTGTGGCTACTGTAATACCAAATATTTCTCAAATTCGGTTCCACTTTCCTTCCGAGGACGTGAAAAGAAAATCCTGGTACAAATTTCAATACCGAGTGCTCAGCCGCTAGTGAGCACTAGGCGATTTTCTACCCTTTCGATTTTGATTTTCCCCTTTGGGTAGCAATATCGGTCGGAACCTCTAGTTTGATCGATAAAGCTCAAATACAAAACTTCAGGCCTAAACAATATCTATTTAACTGTGCCAAGATCATCTCGGTCCGTCCAAGGGTTACGGGATTATGGCCACTTATCTAAAGTCAATAAGGGCCACAATCGCGCATTTTTCCTTAACTACGCAGTTACCGACATGGGGCCTGCTCTGTGCAGTTTTTCTACCTGACTAATTTCGTTATGGGTCAGAGCGTCATTGTTTCTGCCTGAACAGCCGCTCTGATCCCAAAACCTGCCTATTCTGGCAAAATAAAACTAGCAAATTTCAAATTTAGTAAAAATCTCCTAATAACTGCACTTCTCTATATCCTAGCATATATACAAAATGCATTATTAGCTAACTACGGCCTCTGGCGATCATAAGGGTGACTTCCTGCTCTGTCAGGAGTCCTAATGTCTGCACGATGTTACAAAAAAATATGTCCAAGAAGATCATACTTCATAACACAATGACATCTCTCCGGAACGAATGACAACTCGACGAAAACGAACTATCGAAACGGGAAATTCCCTCAGCATCCGACTAGCGCAACGGAGCTTAGTCCAAACGTTCCGAAGCGAGTTTAAAATTTGTTCAATTCCCCGTAGCTTGGAGAGAGTTTACGTACGCAGTCAGCACCAGTCCTATACTATCATAACCCTCCTAGCTTTGACAAAAGCAGGGGATTATCTCATCAAGGCAGCGACTCCGTTTAGCTTCGAGCTTTGAAAAAAGCTCGAACTAAAACGCCAATGTGAACGTCCGTCACGAATTCTCTCAAACCTGGTTTTTGTTACCCAACGAAGTTCCACTTGTGTGTCAAAACCAGGCTGTAGATTTCTGATTAGTATGTTCGGCCGAGACCGTTACTTCAACTCGAAGATCTACTGAGCCGGAGCAGACGACTGACGTCTGCTCCCTCCAAGGCTCGGAGACGACTGCCCCGTTCCCGTGAAGCTGGTGTCGTCTAGGCCGAAGACTGTGATTTAAAAAAAAATGCGAAACTTCTGTTTCGGATACTCGGCTAGCTCTGGGTTCATTTGTCTCAGCCCGACGCGCGTTTTGCCGATCCATATTTGCAATAGGAATCAAGGCAGAAATTGAGATCCGTGAGAAAAATTACTAGTTTAATTTTATTTGAAATAATGATTTTTGGGATTTATTTCCTTGGAATGAATCGAAGGAAAAATCCGAAGAATGAAAGAAAAGTTGATATTTAACTCGAATGGGCTTTGCTAGCTACGCCAGCTAAAGATCCAGTGAGAATTTGTAATTTCAGAATGGAAATTAAATAACCCCGAATTTATAGGTATGAGTTATTTCAATATAAGTTTTGATTTGTTCTATAAAAATACAGTGGTTCTAATCGTTGTAATGTTTTATATCTGTCTTGGCCCGCCCAAACGAATTCAATTTAACTAGGCCTGAAAAGGTCAGTTTGGTAATATTTGCTGGAGCAGGGCTTGCCAAGACCGATAGCTGCAATAAAGGTATATGCCGGTTAATTGGCCGGCGCGAGGGGTTAGTAAATATGCACAATAAATATAAAGAAAATGTTCCAAAAATTCTTATTGGCAAAAGGCCTTCAAAAAGTTCTAAGTTCTTTTGTAAATGATTATTTCACCACACTAATATCGAAAATATGTCAGTATTTCGATTTCTCTGAACAGTTTGTTCAAGTCCAAGTTTGAAATGAAAGTTTATTTCACCAAAAAGTTATCGAAGAAATTTTTCACCATCAAATAATTGAATGTTTATATTTGAAGTATTTTTCACTGCAATATTCTTGTGATTTCTATATCACTGACTTTGAGAGCACTTGTACTCTTACCATAAGCTGCTTTCTGCACTGCTGTGGAGAGGAAGGTTTTCGGAAGAAAACAGGTGAATACCCAGACACAACCAATGACCAGTGGCTGTGAAGACTTGTTTGCTGGCTGTAGATTAGTTTTCCCCAAAATTATTAGAAAACTCTCTCCATTCAGGAATCCGATACCAGGAAAAGTTGGTTATTTATTCAGTTTCCAACGTGAATAAATATCAGGAACGTTGACGAAGCTCTTCGTCAAATAAAGTGGTACAAATTAGCAGTATAATCGCCAATTGCCCAAAAACACTGAGTTTATTTGTAAAAAGTTTCAAACGTTCAAAGTCGGAACTAACTTCTCATTAACAGAGATACGCACTCCTCGATTGCCAGGAGAGAACTGCTTGAAACGGCAAAATCGACCCATATTTATAGTCGCTTGCCGCACGCCAACAGTGGCGCAAAACCCGATCCCAACTCGCTGATTGGAGTGGGCGGGGCCTATTGGAAATTCCGACTTGGACCTGGTCCAAATTCGAAATTTTATCAAATTCATTTTTATATGGAAATATTGATCGGAAACCATGATATTACGAATGGAGAGATTATTTATTGCATTAATAACAACATTTAGTTGGCAATTAATGACATGCCCCCCCCCCAAGTAATCGCTAGCAAAAACAAGTCAGCAACAACCACATAGTACAAAGGCCAACTAGTGTTGCTTTATTCAAAATTATACAAAATTTGGTTCATGTTGGACATTTGGTCCCTGGCCAATCGGCGAACAAAAATTTCCCTATCCTGCTGGGTACAATTCTAACTTATATTCTAAGACAAACATAATTTCCAGAACATAAACATAACAACACAGTGAAATAGTAAACCCATAATTTTTAGAACATAAACGCAACAAAATAGTACACAATTTTTTTCTAACATGCTAGTACATAATCACAACATTATCAATGGTAAAGTTATATACAGGTTTATTTTTATTCCTTATACTAAGTAATCGCTGTCTTGACAAAGAACTTACGTATTTATTTACACAGGGTTATATAATCAAGGGGTTGTCAAAGACAGGAAGAAAAAGGTTCCTATACCTCAAGGGAATATATTTCGTTATCTTTAATTGGAAATTCTCAAAGTTTATTCATGGATATCTTCCTCGTCTGAAGACGAGGGAGGAGAACGGGGATCTAGATTTCGCTGACCTCGCCGAGGAGCCGGAGCTTTACGGAAGTCATCAACATGAATGATGAACTCACCACCACCTTTATTTACCGCGTAACAACTAGGACCATCTTTACGTAGGACCTGATAGGGACCTACCCATGTTCTTCCAAAGTTACGTTGTTCGCGCTTTGAGTTCTTACATAGGACCCACTAGCCTACTGTAAATTCCACGGGTTGGGGGTTATTGTGTTTGGGGAAATGCTTTCGCTGGTAAGAGATCGTCGCCTGGGCTGCCTCTGCAACCCGACCGTCTCGGTTGGCATTCCGATTAGGACGTCTGGTTTGTTGGGGCAGAGCCCAATCACCAGGACGAGGAACCTCATAACCTAAAAGCAACATGCTTGGAGACATTCCAGTGGCTGCATTAAAATGAGTCCGAAGATTAAATAGAATATTTGGCAACTGAGCTTCCCATAAGTGCTCGGGCTGGTCAAGTAACGCTGCTCTCAGCATTTTCTTGACTTCTTGAGCTCGTCTTTCGACGGGATTTGCTCGTTGGTGGTCAATTGCTGACAGTTTGAGTTCAATTCTATGATGTTCGCAGAACCTTTCAAAGGTTCTTCCACGGAACTGACTTCCACTGTCGGTGACTATTATCTGGGGATATCCCCACCTATTGAAAACATCATTCTGCAAAAAATTTGCTAATGCTGTCCCATCCGCCTTTGGCACCGCTTTGGCTTCCACCCATTTTGAGAACATATCCGTTACCATTAATAAGTAACGATTTCCTTGTGGCTCACTAGGGTATGGACCCATGATATCTACGGACACCATTTCCCACGGCTTACTGGGCATATTAGGTCTCTGATTTGCAGCAGTTTGAGGTTTAGCTCGTTTGGTCGTAGCGCATGTGAGACACCTGTTCACATATTCGCTAACTCGGGCTTTTAGGGGGCTAGTTGGTAGTGTTTGAAAATTTGACGATAAGTCTCCTCAATGCCAGGATGACCCACATCGTCATGGTAACGCTTAAAAACGCGAGGGAGGAAAGGTTTCGGTATTACAAGACGTTTTACGGAGTTGTCTGTTCCTACAAAATAGACTAAACCGTCCTCTATTTCAAATTCCGTTCCAATCCTCCACTCATAAGCAGTAGGGTCATTACTCTCCCGTGCACGGATTATTCGATCAATGAATCGTTGGATGCTAGGGCACTCACGCTGAGCTGCCATGGCTTCATCATAAAAGGTATTTATTTGTGTGAGGGTTTCAGCTGTCTGTCCTTCAGAATCCTTCTGGAGAACGACAAAAGAATAAAATTCGACAATGTCGGTGGGCATTGGTGCTCCATGTCTACATGCAGAGTGATCTTGAAATTTAGCTTGCGTGAAAAGCTCGGTAACATGGCCGAAACTTTTCATCGCTTCTTTAGAACATATAGTATCAAGAAATTTGGTCATCCCCTTCTCTAAAAGTTCTCGAGCATCCTCACTCAATCCACAATTAGCTTCCGATTTACATAGAATTTCTCCGACCTCCGGTAAAGTCTCTTTTGGTTCGAGAGACGGGAAAAACATCCGTTCTGAGCCAGAAGCAGGATCTTGACCGGTTTCTTGGTCGGCAGGGTTTCGCGAAAGGAAATCCGGCAGCTGATTCAGTCTGCCCGGAACATGGACGATTTTAAAATCGTACTCTTGGAGCAATAGCGCCCATCGAGTAAGTTTAGATTTGGTATATTTCATCTTATCCAACCACAGCAAAGCTGAGTTGTCTGTATACAGTGTAAATGGTCGGTCTTGGAGGAAATGTTGATATTTCTGAATTCCCCAAACTATTGAGAGACACTCTGCCTCATTAATATGATACCTACGTTCCGCATCATTTAATTTGGCACTACTATATGCAATACTATCTCGGCCCTTATCTGCCCTTTCCTGGAACAGCACCGCTCCAATACCTATAGAGCTGGCATCTGTCTGGACGCAGTAAGGACGAGAACCATCGGGTCGGGCAAGTTCCAGAGGTTGAGATACTAGTTCCTTAATCTTCTGAAATGCGGCGTCCGCCTCAGGGGACCACTCGAATTTCTTAGTTTTGTCAATCAGGTCGGTCAGGGGTGCTGCAACCTCCGCAAAGTGCGGAATGTATTCGCGCAGCCACCCTGCCGTACCCAGGAATGATCGAAGTTGTTTAATGCTCTTCGGAGCTGGAAATTCCTTTATATTTATGACATGAGTTTCTTGTGGCCTATTGCCAAACTTCGAAACCACTCGTCCTAAATAATTCAATTCATTTGATCCAAATTGGCACTTCTTTTGGGATAACCAAAGGCCATGGGATCGCAATCTTTCCAGTATCCTTCGTAAATGTACGCAATGTTCCTCAACACTATTCGAATAAACGATGATGTCATCCAAATAGACCTTACAGAATACATCTGTATATCCCACCAAGACTGCAGACATTAGTTTCTGAAAGGCCGCTGGCCCGTTCTTCAGACCAAAACTGAGGACACGAAATTCATAAACCTGACCGTCCGGCGCGCCGAAGGCGGTATATTTTCGAGATTCCTTAGTTAACGGAGCTTGCCAGAACCCATTCCGCAAGTCAAGAGTGGTAAATATACAAGCTTGGCCCATCTCTCGGACCGTTTCTTGGATCGGGGGTAAATTGGGAGCTTCGGATATTATCAGTTTATTGACTTCCCTATAGTCAACACAAAACCGAAGTTTCCCATCTTTTTTGGGTACAAGCACAACCGGGCTACAGTATGACGAAGTACTAGGTAGGATTACTCCCGCCTCAGACAACTTTCGAATTTCTTCGTGGACGATCTTTTTCCGATCCTCAGACATCCGTCCATATCGAAATTGTCGAAACGGTTTCTCCTGTTTTACTCTTATCTCATGTACCGCGGCTTGTGTCGTGGGTTGCCTGATGGTTTCCTCAAAGACGTCCGGGAAGTCCTCGATTACTTCCACAATTTTGGTCTTAGTTTCAGGAGTAAATTGACTTTCCTCAAATCGGGGCATTTCTATATTTATAGGCCTTCGCTCCGAGGGCGCACACCAAAATATAGTCTGGCGAGGCAGGGTGCCTGCGTACAGACATTTCCGTTTAATATCCAAAACCACTTCATGTGTGGTCAGGAAAGGCATGCCTAAAATAAGTGTTTCCACTTCAGGGGTAGAGATCGAAATATTTTCCTGATGAGGGTCATCGGAAAAATTCGAAACATTTATTTCACTATTTACAAGGCTATTTACAAAGGAATCCTCAAAGTCAGGCTCAGCGAGAATCCGCAGGGAAACTTGGGCTAGACTCGATTCCGAACAAAATGTTTTTGTAGGGATATTCGAGCTAATATTTATTTTATTTATTTCAGGTGGGTGGCTTTCTAGTGTTCCGGGTGAACCGCCGCCACCGACGACGCACCCTGAGTATAGTTTCCCGACGCTGCAGGATATTCCTCGATTGTATTCAACCTATTCGCTGAATTGTAAGTATTATTACGGGGACCCGTGTTGTTCGGATTCCGGTTTCCTGTGTCATTTCGATTATAATTATTATCCCTAGGATAATTGTTGGAAGAATTGTTTCCTCTCCAATTATCATTTCCACCTCGATTTCCTGTATTAGGGGGAGGAGCCGCCGAAGAGCTGGGCGGAATATAGTTATTATTAGAAGTCGACGATCCTGGACTATTTCGATTTGCATTGTTCGAATAATTCACAGGGGAATTTTGAGTAGTATTCCTCGAAGGCGCGGCCTTTGGAGGATTTATTTGAAAATTCTTTGAAATGTTTTTCTTAATTCGATTACATCGTTGAGTCAAACTTTCCACTATATGAACTTCTTGGCCTACTAAATAGGCTTTTATTGGGGACACTAATAATTCTCCTATTAGACGGATTCTCTCAGCTTCATTGAGTTGAGGAATTAGTCTATTTATCAGGGCCAATTTATTTCCTATAAAGACCTTAGCTCTTTCCTTTTCGCCTTGCCTTTCACCATAAAGTTTGGACAGTAATTCTGACAACAATTCGGAATTATCAAATCTTCCTAAGAATCGATAAACCAAAAAGTCCCAACTCATTGACATACTAGAATATTGGTTAGCCCAAGTTTGGGCTTCCCCACGAAGTTGGCTTATCAGTATCTGCGGCCAATCTTCTTTATCGGTTTTAAAACGTCGAAATTGGTTTAATAATTTATTCAAGAATATGGCCGGACTTTCGTGGTCGCGGCCAGAAAATGTTGGTAACAATTGTTTGTCGATTCGACGGCTTGGGTGATTACCGGTAAGTCCGATTATCACCTGAGCCAACTGTGCCATGGAATCCATAGATGGATTTGCCATTTGCACGGATTGCACAGGGGTCCTAGTGGGCGAATTTCCAGGCCTCCCTGGAGTTGAAGTAGTTGGTTTATTTGGGTCTTCTTTTGGAAAGAAAACCTTCTTATTACCGGGAGGGCGCCACCAGCTCTCATTATTTTGTCCATCGCGGGGAGCTAGAGGGAACGACGGAAGAAAAGGATTTTTGGAAAATTGGAATCTATCTTCCTCTTCCAAATTTCTAACTTCAGCATTCTGACTATATTGGTTCGGTCCCAACTCAGAAACTGTTTTCCAATCATAGTCCTGCATTACATTCGCTATTCTCGCAGGGGGAGAAACAAATGCTGCATTTAACGGAATCTGTTCGACAGGTTCACGTTCAGTGCTGGCAAAAATATTTCTATCATTATTTCCTATTGTTAGATTCTCGAGGAGAATCTCTGGTTCGAACTCACGGCTCAATAAAAAAAATGGATTCATTGAAGAATCTATTCTAGAATGGGGTAGGGTCCCGTTATCCACTCTGGAAACGTAGTCGGCATTAACATGGACAAGTCCCGATAAGTCCTCAGTATGATCAAGTCCAAAGTTAAAAATATCTCCCACACTTGGGAAATTATACCCGCTAGAATGCCTAGCAAAAGGTACATTAGGCCTAAACTCGGCCCCACGGTGGCCAGCGCCATGTCGTCTAGGCTGAAGACCGTGATTTAAAAAAAAATGCGAAACTTCTGTTTCGGATACTCGGCTAGCTCTGGGTTCATTTGTCTCAGCCCGACGCGCGTTTTGCCAATCCATATTTGCAATAGGAATCAAGGCAGAAATTGAGATCCGTGAGAAAAATTACTAGTTGAATTTTATTTGAAATAATGATTTTTGGGATTTATTTCCTTGGATTGAATCGAAGGAAAAATCCGAAGAATGAAAGAAAAGTTGATATTTAACTCGAATTGGCTTTGCTAGCTACGCCAGCTAAAGATCCAGTGAGAATTTGTAATTTCAGAATGGAAATTAAATAACCCCGAATTTAAAGGTATGAGTTATTTCAATATAAGTTTTGATTTGTTCTATAAAAATACAGTGGTTCTAATCGTTGTAATGTTTTATATCTGTCTTGGCCCGCCCAAACGAATTCAATTTAACTAGGCCTGAAAAGGTCAGTTTGGTAATATTTGCTGGAGCAGGGCTTGCCAAGACCGATAGCTGCAATAAAGGTATATGCCGGTTAATTCGCCGGCGCGAGGGGTTAGTAAATATGCACAATAAATATAAAGAAAATGTTCCAAAAATTCTTATTGGCAAAAGGCCTTCAAAAAGATCTAAGTTCTTTTGTAAATGATTATTTCACCACACTAATATCGAAAATATGTCAGTATTTCGATTTCTCTGAACAGTTTGTTCAAGTCCAAGTTTGAAATGAAAGTTTATTTCACCAAAAAGTTATCGAAGGTGAATACCCAGACACAACCAATGACCAGTGGCTGTGAAGACTTGTTTGCTGGCTGTAGATTAGTTTTCCCCAAAATTATTAGAAAACTCTCTCCATTCAGGAAACCGATACCAGGAAAAGTTGGTTATTTATTCAGTTTCCAACGTGAATAAATATCAGGAACGTTGACGAAGCTCTTTGTCAAAAAAAGTGGTGCAAATTAGCAGTATAATCGCCAATTGCCCAAAAACATTGAGTTTATTTGTAAAAAGTTTCAAACGTTCAAAGTCGGAACTAACTTCTCATTAACAGAGATACGCACTCAACAGAGAACTGCTTGAAACAGCAAAATCGACCCATATTTATAGTCGCTTGCCGCACGCCAACAGTGGCGCAAAACCCGATCCCAACTCGCTGATTGGAGTGGGCGGGGCCTATTGGAAATTCCGACTTGGACCTGGTCCAAATTCGAAATTTTATCAAATTCATGTTTATATGGAAATATTGATCGGAAACCATGATATTACGACTGGAGAGATTATTTATTGCATTAATAATAACATTTGGTTGGGAATTAATGACACTGGCCTATACTTATCGAAAAGTGTCAACCAGTTACGATCCGGAACGTTAAAAATAGCCAAGGGGCGGAGCCTAATAAAGTTCGCCCCTGGCATATACTCTCGAGATCTGTCGTAGATGCCGCGTCTCTATATTGTTAGAATTTCGGGCTGAGCCCGAAATTGAATGCCATGAAGCTTCTTGCTCGAATGGACTCCCGCCAACTAGTGCTGGCGGAGAAATACTCCCGCCAACTGCCATCTTTAAACTCCCGCCGGGTAACACTGCATTCCACATCTTGGATGTAGAACACAAAATGATTCCATTTGAACTATTTCTCCTTGAAGAGGAAACTCGAGTTCACGATAAAAAGCTAGGAAAGAGTTTATACTCCTTCCAGAGCCGGAGCACTGACAAACAACAACCGGATTGAAATAGTAATAGTTTCGCGAAGTCTATACATATACAGTTTGGTTAAATGTTGTAACGTTTAAAGTCTAGACTGCCAGCACTAAACGAATTCTTTTAATTGGTCCTGAAAAGAACCAGTGGATGATGGCAGCTTACAGTGCTAGCAGAATCGACTCCTGAAAAGAAGGTATAGTCTTCGGGACGTTAGCCCGGTAATGGTTATACAATTTTTCAAAGGTATATCGGAAAAAAAATATCTTTTTAAATTTAAAGATTTAAAAGAATTTGCCAAAAACTAGCTTGTTTAATAATATAAAAACTTTCACTAAAAATGGTCTAGTCCTTCAAAAGAATAATCAAGTTTACTGTCTCTTTTCTCAAAGCAAATGTGAAATGATTCGAATTTGATTTACTAGAATTTACTCAAAAGTTTATCACTGACACAATGTATTTCGGCTTACCGGAATGTAATCTTCTTTCTGCACCAACACCATACACCTTTCAGGAACGGGTCCATAAATAAAAGAAGCGAGTTATTTTTGGAATGGTAACTCATTAAGTGGAAGGCTGGAATCCCCCAAACAACCAATCAGCAGGCCTAAGATTTCTACTAATTTTCTCCCAAATGCCAAGTTCTCTGAAGATCGAACCTTCCATGCACATGAAAGATTTCTGACGGTAAATGCCCGTAAGGAGACCAACTCCCATGGTTCCTCGGGAACGTTCGGGCGTAGGTTAGATGCAGGTTGAGGGTTGGCTCTTTTTGTGGTAGCACAAATGAGACACCTAGTAACATATTCATTGATTCGTTTCTTTAGTGGAGACAGCTGATAATGAATCGACACCTGACGATGGGTTTCGTCCACACCGGGATGCCCAATGTCATCGTGATATCTTTTCATCACCTTGGGAAAATAGTCTTTTGGTATGACGAGACGCTTGTTCTCAGGGTTCTCTCCTATGAAGTATAGATAGCCGCCCTCCATCACGAACTCGTGTTACGGGTTTATTTTGCACTAGAAAACCCTTTCTGTTTTAATACAATAACATCAGAAATTCTGTCATTGATATACACTTTCCACTCTGTACGCCACTGTATTCTTCTTCTTCTTCAGATTTCTCAAAATGACAACTTGATCGTTGTCATGTATAGCTTGTTCCGAATGTTAGTACTTACCTTCGCTGTACTAGTTCGAGCAGACATATACCAGCCTTAAGCTAATTACAGTTATCAGTTGTTCTATTTTGCGGTATGACAGCGTTATTTTGTAAACATACTTTTGGTTAGTCTATTGTTTTGTACTTATAACACAAAACCGTAACATTCCTACTCTATCTCTATCTTGTGTCATTGAGGTACCTATTTCACATTCGATTACTTGACCTTTTGTTTGTTCGGTTCCGAGATTGAGAGGCTGGCGTTTTCGTGTTGTTTCAGTTGGCAACACTAAATCTTAAGGTGTTCTTTTCATAGCTCCTATTAGCTCGAGTTAGTTCCTGGACTGTTCCCACCGAACACTAACGAACAAGAAAGCGCCTTGTCAGATATTGACAGTTTTGACTTTGACGTCTGAGAGATACTCTCTTCTTCCTTATTTGATCTTGATGAGTGACTGACCTACTTTGAAGATTTCCAATTAAAGTTTGATCATCGTCGATGGATCTTTGGAAAATTCATATCAGGAGAGTTTCTCATATTGTTTGCGATTTTTGACGCTATATATTTTTTTGAGAAATCTCCGTTCGCTTTGCGGATTTTTGAGGTTGGAAGTCACTTCATCATTGTGTGAAACCACTGGAACGAGAAACTCGCTATCAGACAGCAAACAGACCATCAAAGCTGTTATCAGAACCCTCCCACTTAATAGAGGTTAGTATTTGCATTTGGGCTCTACTTATGGCCCCATACAAGTGTAATCAGAAGTCAGACTGGTATTGTATATTCTAGGGTTCTCTGCTGCGGTTACCACTCTGCTACTGCTCCGCTGTGGCTACTACTTGGCTACTGTTACCTCTTCGCCGCTGGTAGTGCTCCACTACGGTCTATTGCTACTACTCTGCTACCGATTATTGGAGTTCCACTAATGAGATTGTTCCACTGTTTCTTTGCTATACGATTGTCTTTCCACTGTTCCACTACTGTGATTGTTCCTGCTCAACTGTGGTTGTCCCGCTGTATATCTGTTGTTCAACATTCCTTCGCTATTCGTCCCAGCTGTACATGTACGTTGATTGATTGTGTCGTACCCACTGTGCACCTGTATACACCAAGGCACTGATGAACTGCAACCACAATAATTGGTGAACTGGCATGCTTGAGAATATCTACGTAGTATCAGATAAGTTTAAAATAAGACTGCCCCTAAGGCGTAAGTATCAATAACTGTAAGCTATCATCGTGACGTCACAGGCATAGCCCTCACTGGAGGTTTCATATCGATATATTCAAACAATACCATACTCTCAATCACAGCATTCACTTGAATTCATCTTGGTGGTTGATATTTACATTAATTTCATTTTCTGTTGTATGGTGAGCTGATCTGTGCACATACAGGGTGTGTAACGATCAATATATTTTATTAGTAAGGGACATGACTATTTCTTTTATTCTGGTCCAAGTTATCTAAGCGTAAGGGAAGACAAAACCTCTACATAGTTATATATTATTATTATATCATTTACAGGTATCTATTTTTTAATATTTTAGTAATATTAGTGCAGTGGGTTGTCCCATTCCATCAGGGTGGTTTCGGATTTTTCACTAGCGATAAATCCGTGGCGCTCCGGAAGATTAACCCCATATTTCAATCCTATCGAAATCAATTTTTATTGTCGAATCCACGCCTACTGAGCTGCTGGGTATGTTAGAGGCGTGACACATCATTGCACATTCACTGCTCTCCTTTTTAACGTACCTACGCGCTCCGACGCTTACCGACGTCCGGCGTCGTTTGTCTAAAAGTGTCTATTTCTGGTATAATTTGGTTTTCTTGACACTTTTATAGCTTGCAAACGTCCGGCGTCGCTTTTCTTAGTGACTTATTTGTTTAAATTTTGTTTTATGGTCACTTTAATTTGTTTATTATATTTAAAGTATTTTATTATCTGGGTGATTTGAACTGTTTTCTTTGCATTTTTAAAAATGAGTTCTTCAAAAATTAAATTAGATGTCAATCGACTTTCTAGAGATGAATTAATTTATGAAATAATGGTTAGAGGTCTTGGTGATGGTACAGACTTAACAGTAGCTGATATTAGGGCAGCTTTGCGGAAAGCTTTGTCCCTAGAAAAAACTTCACTTGCTATTAAAAATCCAGCATATCCTTTCAAATTTACTGATGACTCTGCGGCTATTACTGTTAATATTGATTTGTTGAAAACTTTGATCGATGACTTTTCAGGTACAGAAAAAGATACAACTTATGTAGGTATATCTTAAAAAATAGCTCATGTTTTAGGTCGTGTGAATAGGTGTAGTCTTCAGAATGATGCTGAGGAGAAAATTAAATCTGAGTATCGGGTACAATTGTTATTGTTGCTAGATAAGTTACAAGGAAAGGCTCGTAAAGGCCATAAAGATCCCACAGTAATTGATATTTCAATTTTAAAACAATCCTTGTCAGCACCGAATGCACACAGCTCTGCTATTTATTCTAGTGATTCTTCCAGTGAGGAAGAAGAACCTTTGAAAATTAGGCCAGTCCCAGTTCGTGATTGGAGTATGAAATTCACTGGAAGGCCTGGAATGATGTCGTTCTCTACTTTCGTTGAAAAAGTAGGAACAATGTGAAAGTCTAGAGGTATATCGAAATCAATATTGTTTCGGGATGCTGCAGATTTATTTGAAGGAGATGCTGCTACTTGGTATAACTTAGTGAAAACTTGGGCTTCTGATTGGGATTCTTTAGTTCAGTTGATGCTACAGCAATTTTTACCTGCCAATTTTGACAAAGACTTATTTGAAGACATTAAGCGTAGGACACAAGGTCCTGATGAGTCTATTGGTTTGTATGTTGCTAGCATGAAGAGTTTGTTTAATAAAATGCAAACACCTATATCAGATGAAGTTCAACTTTCATCAATGATGGAACGGATTAATCCATATTATCATCCATTCTTAGCATTCAAGCAAGTTAATTCTATAACTGAGCTTATTGATGTTTGTCGTACTCTTGATGAGAAGCGGGATTTAGTGAAATCTTATGTTCCCCCACCATCATGAAGCAAATCTTTGATTCCTGAGTTGGCATATGCTTCTAGTTCATCAAGGAGTGACTCCGTACCAGATTTGGCAGAAGTTTCATCTCTGGGTAGTTGTTTTAACTGTGGAAGTGATAGCCATACTTTCAGAGGATGTTTAGCTAAAAGAAAAAAATTCTTCTTCAAGTGTGGAACTCCTAACGTTACACTTCGTGACTGTCAAAAACAGCACATGGAACAATAGAAGTAGAAATAATAACAGACATTCTAACAACTCTTCTTCATCACAACAGGTAAACTCTACAGGGAGACCTTAGGTGGTCAGGAAGTTTCTCCCGAGTCAAATAATTTGACCTTTTCTGTATTAGATTCTAGGAAGCAAATAATTCTTGATTATGTACTCTCAAGTGTGTCTGGTGATGAACGACCATACCTTGATGTTTCTATTTTAGGATGTCCTATTACTGGATTGTTGGATTCTGGAGCATCCAGAACAATTGTTGGCCAAGCTGGTTATGAGTTTCTGAGACAACGGGGTTTAAGTTTGTATAGTTCTGTCAATGAGTGTAGAGTGGCTAATGGTCAAATTTGTAGAAGTGTTGGTTATGTGACCACCCCTCTATGCTTAGTTGGCAAGATTTGTGTTATAGATATTTTGGTTATCCCCGAGTTGCCTCATACTCTTATTCTTGGTATTGATTTCTGGAGGTCCATGAATATTATTCCAGATTTGAGACAAAGAGTTTGGCATTTCTCCAAAGATTTTCCACAGTCAGTTGAGATGTGTGGTATAGAATGTGATGAAATGCTTTCTCTTTCTCAGCAAGAACAGCTCAGACACTTGGTAGAGAAAAAGAAAGATTTGATGGGAACTTGCTTAGGTAGAACTAATTTGGTTGAACATAGCATTGAGCTACTTCCCAATACAAAACCAATTGAGCAACGCTATTATCAAGTTTCCCCTATTAAACAGCAAGTTATTGATGAAGAAATTCGAGACATGTTATCCAAGGATATCATTGAACCTTGTAGAAGTCCATGGGCTTCCCCTGTGTGTATGGTCACAAAGAAAGATGGGTCATATCGCTTTTTTGTCGATTATCGTAAATTAAACGCAGTTACAATTAAAGATGCTTATCCTTTGCCATATATTTCTTCAATTTTAGATAAACTTCGTGATGCGAAATATATGAGTTCATTGGACATTAAAAGTGCGTACTGGCAAGTCCCTATTGAGGAAGCTTCGAGAGACTATACAACTTTTACAGTTCCTGGGGGACTGTATCGTTTTAAGGTTATGCCATTCGGGTTGACCAATGCTCCAGCTACCTGGGAACGTTTGATTGAGAAAGTACTAGGCCCAGATTTCTCCCCAGCAGTCCTTGTATATTTAGATGACATAATCATTATTTCTCAGGATTTTGAAACTCATTTGAAAACTTTAAGTGAAGTGTTTGATAGGTTATATTCTGCAAAGTTAACAGTTAGTTTTAATAAATGTCATTTCTGCCGACCTGAGTTGAAATATTTAGGCTATATTGTGGATCGTTTTGGTTTGCGTCCGGATGCTACAAAAGTGAAAGCTATTTTAAATATCCGTTCCCCAACTACAGTCAAGCAGGTGAGACAGTTCATTGGCACAGCATCATGGTATAGGAGGTTTGTACCTCAGTTTTTTTCAATTGTATTACCATTGTGTAACCTCACCAAGAAAAATGTTAAATTTTGCTGGAGGGATGAGTGTGAATCCTCATTTCGTTACCTGAAGGAGTGTTTAGTAAGCGCACCGATTCTTACGTGCCCTGATTTCAGTAGAACATTCTATGTTCAAACAGATTCTTCTGCATTTGGGGTCGGAGCGGTGTTGAGTCAGAACTTTGACGATGGTGAAAAGGTAATTGCGTATTTGTCTCGATCGCTGACTGCGCAGGAGAGAAAATATAGTGCCACGGAGCGAGAATGTCTAGCTGTCATATGGGCGGTAGAAAAACTCCGGCATTATCTCGAAGGATATCATTTTGTGATTATCACAGACTGCCATTCGTTGCAGTGGCTTCACAACTTGAAAGATCCTCAGGGTAGATTAGGTAGATGGAGTCTACGTTTACAACCATTCGACTATAAGATTATTCATAGGAAAGGAGCAGATAATGTTTTTCCTGATTTTCTTTCTAGATCTGTTCCTGTTTCCGTGGAAGCTGTTGATGTCGATACGTTGGTTATTCAGGATTTTGAGAATTTTGATTATGCTGAAACTGCTGATTGATGGTATCAAAAGTTGTCAGCTGAAATAAAACAGAATCCTGCACGCTACCCTTGTTTCCGCATAAATGATGAAGGTCAAATTTTCAAGTTTGTTCGTCCACAATACCCTGAATTATCAAGTCCATCTGAACAATTGAGGTTAGTTGTTCCCAAGGAGAGACGTTTTGGAATCCTCCAAAAGTACCACGATGATCCAGTATCAGGTCACAGGTATATATAAAACGGTTGCTCGTATTATTGGCCAAAATTGAAATCTGATGTGACGAAGTATATTCGACGTTGTCAAATTTGCTATTCTATTAAATCAGAGCAAAAAGCTCCATCTGGATACATGTTGAGTAAAACTCCCACTGTAGATAAACCATTCCTTCTTCTCAGTGCAGACCTTATGGGACCTCTGCCTAGAAGTTCAAAGGGCTTTGCATATATTTTAGCGGTCTGTGACGCTTTCAGTAAATTTGTCTTGCTCTTTCCATTGAGATCTGCTACTGCAAGTAGCATAGTTAAGATTATGGAGGAACAAGTTGTTCTTATGTTTGGTGCACCAAGGAAAATTATCGTTGATAATGGTGTGCAGTTTAGGAGTAATATCTTTAAAAATCTTGCAAAGACTTACAATTTTGATATTGCATATACCGCCAACTATCACCCTCAGGCCAATCCTACTGAGAGAGTGAACCGAGTCATTAAGACCATGCTCACGGCGTATGTTTCAGATAATCAAAAATTGTGGGATACTTATCTCCCAAAAGTTGCTTATGCAATTCGGTCGTCCAAACATGAAACAACTGCTCTAACTCCTAATTTTGTGAATTTTGGACGTGAGGTCTCTCTTGATGGAAAGAATGAAATATATGTTCCTAGCGAGTCACCTTACCCTATTTGTTCTGCAGAGGACAAGAAAAATGCATTTTCTAGAATTTATAAAGATGTGCAAGCTCGAATACTGAAAGCACATACTAAGAGTAAACAACATTATGACCTTCGGCGACGTCCTGTAAAATTTTCAGTTGGACAGATGGTATGGAGGCGAAATTATGCAATTTCAAATGCAGTTAAAAACTTCACTGCCAAACTAGCTGCAAAATACCTTGGTCCTTTCATCATTACTAAAATAGTATCACCTTGGACTTATGAATTAAGAGATGACAAGGGTAAGAAGTCTATCTGGCATGGAAAAGACTTAAAGGCTCATCCTCCGGACCACCCAGATTAAAATTAAATTCGGTAATTTTGGGGCCGAAGTTGGCTGTCCCTGGCGTATGCCTAAAGCAACTAGAACTTGGACTTAGTTCCCAACTAGTGAGATTTTGTACCCATAATATCTAGGGAAAATGATTGCGATTATAAAATCTCACGACAGCAACACTGCTGCATTTATATTTTTTTTTTGTTTTGTTTGTTTTCCTATAATTTTGAGGCCATTCAAAAATTATTGTCCATAATATTAACATCATTGGATGTTATGTTCCAGTAAATTCGTTATGAATTTAATTTTGTATCATTTCAGATGCACTTTGGTAGAATTTTTTATTTTTTTGTTCTGGTCTGTTGTAAGTTGACAATAGTGATTGTCCACAGACTAATGATTTGCGTTGTCGGTGATTGATTAACATTTTTTATCATTTGCGTTGTTGATGTTGAATTCGAGCGCTGTCTCGGAGGTTCTGGATAGAAGTTGGCTATCTCTAGCTTCGGCTTAAAGCTACTTGAACTAGGCTAGTTCCCAACTAGTGATTTTTTTTTCACGACAGAAAAACCTCTGTTTGACAGTGTCATGCCACACCGACACTTGGAGCCAAAAATATGTCCTTTTCTGAGGATTGGTATCAATTTAATCTGCTGTCAAGAGATTACTTTATTGTCCGGGTTAGTATTTGTGATTTCGGGATTTGTTTTCTTGTAGCATATTTCAGTACACGTGTATTTTGGTAACTAGCTTTGCATTGTTGCATATTTGAGCTGTTTTTGTGGCACTCGTACTGATGTCCTCCTTTGAGGGATTTGTTTGATTGAATGATCACCTTTCTATAAAGACATATTTTTATTTATATTTCACTGGGTATTTGGATATGCTGGATTTTTATTTTTGTTGGAATGACCAACACCGGCTTATGTTATTGAGTATTGTAGAACCCAGATTGATAATATGAACATTTGACCACTTGACATCAATTTACTCAATCACTGATGGCTTTGTAGGTATTGTATTTAATTATTATGATTTCGGTTGTTTAATTGTGTAGATATTATATGTTTTTGTGTTTTTCTCACAGTTGATAGTACCAGGTGGACATATCAACTAACCTTCGACTCTTTCCTAACAGGTATTTATTGAATTAAGTCACCTTTTCTATCTTAATCACATTGAAATGTCAATCTTTTGTCTTGTATGATATGCTCATTTTCATATGCGTTGTTGGTGATTATTACTATTATTATTACTATTATTACTATTATTCTTTACATTCTTATAATGGTATTTGTTATCTACCAGTCTAATTTACACTTCCTTGAATTTCTTATTGTTGGTTAAATAATGTTATTGTTAGCTTTATGGCTAATCGTCATTAAAGTTCTGGGAACTTTAATGCCTCTCCGAGTAGAGGGGGGATTTGTTACGAGTTTATTTTGCACTAGAAAACCCTTTCTGTTTTAATACAATAACATCAGAAATTCTGTCATTGATATACACTTTCCACTCTGTACGCCACTGTATTCTTCTTCTTCAGATTTCTCAAAATGACAACTTGATCGTTGTCATGTTTAGCTTGTTCCGAATGTTAGTACTTACCTTTGCTGTACTAGTTCGAGCGGACATATACCGGCCTTAAGCTAATGACAGTTATCAGTTGTTCTATTTTGCGGTATGACAGCGTTATTTTGTAAACATACTTTTGGTTAGTCTATTGTTTTGTACTTATAACACAAAACCGTAACATTCCTACTCTATCTCTATCTTGTGTCATTGAGGTACCTATTTCACATTCGATTACTTGACCTTTTGTTTGTTTGGTTCTGAGATTGAGAGGCTGGCGTTTTCGTGTTGTTTCAGTTGGCAACACTGAATCTTAAGGTGTTCTTTTCATAGCTCCTATTAGCTCGAGTTAGTTCCTGGACTGTTCCCACCGAACACTAACGAACAAGAAAGCGCCTTGTCAGATATTGACAGTTTTGACTTTGACGTCTGAGAGATACTCTCTTCTTCCTTATTTGATCTTGATGAGTGACTGACCTACTTTGAAGATTTCCAATTAAAGTTTGATCATCGTTGATGGATCTTTGGAAAATTCATATCAGGAGAGTTTCTCATATTATTTGCGATTTTTGACGCTATATATTTTTTTGAGAAATCTCCGTTCGCTTTGCGGATTTTTGAGGTTAGAAGTCACTTCATCATTGTGTGAAACCACTGGAACGAGAAACTCGCTATCAGACAGCAAACAGACCATCAAAGCTGTTATCAGAACCCTCCCACTTAATAGAGGTTAGTATTTGCATTTGGGCTCTACTTATGGCCCCATACAAGTATAATCAGAAGTCAGACTGGTATTGTATATTCTAGGGTTCTCTGCTGCGGTTACCACTCTGCTACTGCTCCGCTGTGGCTACTACTTGGCTACTGTTACCTCTTCGCCGCTGGTAGTGCTCCACTACGGTCTATTGCTACTACTCTGCTACCGATTATTGGAGTTCCACTAATGAGATTGTTCCACTGTTTCTTTGCTATACGATTGTCTTTCCACTGTTCCACTACTGTGATTGTTCCTGCTCAACTGTGGTTGTCCCGCTGTATATCTGTTGTTCAACATTCCTTCGCTATTCGTCCCAGCTGTACATGTACGTTGATTGATTGTGTCGTACCCACTGTGCACCTGTATACACCAAGGCACTGATGAACTGCAACCACAATAATTGGTGAACTGGCATGCTTGAGAATATCTACGTAGTATCAGATAAGTTTAATATAAGACTGCCCCTAAGGCCAACTCTAAGGTTCCAGCAACGAGCTCTTCAATCTTCACGAAGGCTTCTTCTACCTTGGAAGTCCATTTAAATCGCCGTTCCTTATCAATTAGGTCAGACAACGGCGCAGCAATTTCTGCAAAATGTGGGATGTATTCCCTTAGTCATCCAGCAGTTCCGAGGAAGGCACGGACCTGTCGAATTGACTTTGGAGTAGGGAATTCTTTAATGTTGATGACATGAGTGTCCTGAGGTCTATTTCCTTTCTTTGAAACAATCCCCCCAAGTATTTCAATTCGGGGGATCCGAAGCAACACTTTTGGAAGGAAAGCCAAGCCCATGGGAACGAAGTCGCTCCAATATTCTGCGCAAGTAATCACAATGTTCTTCGATCGAGTGGGAGTACACAATGATATCGTCCAAATAAACCTTAAAGAACTTATCTGTGTACCCCACTAAAATCGCAGACATTAGTTTTTGAAACACTGCAGGCCCGTCCTTTAGACCAAAGCTCAATACTTTAAACTGGTATACCTGTCCATCAGGCGCGCCAAAAGCGGTATATTTCTGGGATGATTCTGACAGAGGAGCCTGCCAGAATCCATTTCTCAGATCCAGAGTGGTGAAAACAGAAGCCTTTCCCATTTCACGTACAGTTCCCTGTATCGGAGGAAGATTCGGGGCTTCAGAAACTATAAGTTTGTTAATCTTCCCGTCCTTTTTCGGAACGAGGACTACAGGAGAACAATACGGAGAGTCACTCTGTATGATTACCCCAGCTTCCGATAATTTTCTGATTTCTTCATGCACCACGGCCTTCCTAGATTCCGACATTTTTCCATATCGGGATCGACGGAAAGGTCGTTCTTCATGTACACGAATCTCATGAACTGACGCTTTAGTCGTAGGTTGTCTGATTGTCTCCTCGAAGACGTCGGGGAAATCCGATATTACCGACATGATTTGGGACTTAGTGTCTGGGGAGAACTGCTCCTCCAAAAAGTCGGGCATTGGAATTTCACATAATTGCTTTTCCACGATAGGATTCCAAAAAATTGTTTGTCTCGGCGTCAGGCCGACATACAAACATTTTCTTTTAATATCTAAAATGGCTTCGTAACTCGCCAAAAAAGGAATGCCAAGGATTAAGGGTTCATTTGGATCTGATAGTAATGTGGCCGAAACAGCATATGAGCTACCTTCCATGTCAACTTTGAACGTCAACTTTCCAAGACTGTAACTAAAATTATTTTGACACCCGAGCTGAACAGACGTAGGGTGAGGCAACCCTGTTAGGTCCCAGCCTACGAAAAGGTCAGCCCTCACGAAGTTCTTGCTTCCACCCGTATTAATTAATGCCATAATTTGTTGCTCGTTAACAGTCACAGGGATTCTAGGTAAATTCTTGCTCAATATTGAAATTGAACATTTCCTCCATGGGGATGAACGAGTTCGTGGTTGCGTATCACCGACGAAACTCGACCTGAGAGCCCATAATGATGTTCCATCGATAATCTCGGGGAGTGCAAAAGAGGAGGACTATGTACACACGGAATAAAAGAACTTTGACGACTTAGTCTTCTCGTAGATGAGTCGGCGTCGCCAGCGGCACATCTCTGGGATAGTTTCCCGACGAGAATCCTTCTTCCTCAATATTATTGAGGCGAGAATTTCCTCGACGTCCAAACATCGGTTGTTGGTTGGAATTTCTGGTAGGGCCATTAGTATGGCTACCTCTTCCCCTCATAGCCGAGTATTGGCCCCTTGGCAAATTATCTCTCCAAGAAACTTCTTGATCGTCCTGGTTAACATTCGAGACATATTCCCCCGTGGAGGTGAAACTGGCTTTTGTTCGGGCCTTTGGTTCGCTTGGTAGTTGTCCGTATTACTCGAATAATTATTTCGATTATTCCGAGGTGTCGGGGCTTTATTAGCATCGTTATTATTAGATGAAGTTGGAGTAATGGTTGGTTTATAGCCAATGTTCTTCTGTATTTCAGTACAGAATGCAGTCAGGGACTCTGAGTCCGAGAAAGTTTTTCCGACTAAAAACGCCTTAATGGGCGAAGCAATCAATTTGATAATCAATCGAATACAAGCTTTCTCCGTAATCTTCGGAATAAGTCTACGAGCCAAAGCGGCCTTTT
Source organism: Chrysolina oricalcia (assembly GCA_944452925.2). Taxonomy (NCBI): domain Eukaryota; kingdom Metazoa; phylum Arthropoda; class Insecta; order Coleoptera; family Chrysomelidae; genus Chrysolina; species Chrysolina oricalcia. The sequence continues at coordinate 10,953,551 of OX101813.2, read as the reverse complement.
GGCCAATGAAAACATCTACTGTTTCCTTCAATTGTCTCTGCCCATACAACTTCGACATCAGTTCTGGGCTATCGAAACGGGTGTAAAAACGACGCAGGAAATAGGTCCACGACATATCAATTCCCACATATGAATTTATCCACTGCAGAGCTTCTCCTCAAAGCTGCGGTTTAATTAGAGTAACCCATTCATCAACCTCAGTATTAGTCCGCTCAAATTCCTTCACCACTTTATTGATGAACCACTTAGGATCCTCTTCTCCTCCGGATGTAGGGATTCGGGTCCTATCAAATTTTTTTGTAGATGCATGGTTATTTCCTGACATAGCTTGCAATATTTTAAATAATTCTGCCATCGAATCTCTAGGCTGGAGATTATCGACAGTAGGGGAATTTGAAACATGTCTAGGGGTGCCGCCAGACATGATCCTTGGGCTAATAGGAGATTGAGGCCAATTATTGTTAAACAGTTTTTGTTCTTTAAAAATTATTGGAGGCTGTACCAGCCCACGAAAAGGATTGCCAGAACTAATGGCATGTTCCTCCAAAGTACCTTGTCCACGTTCCAGATCCATATTCTCCTGAGTTTCCACATTGGAGACTGTATGCCAATTTCTGTCACCAAACACATCCGAGATGTGTTGGTAATTATTTTCGGTAAAAACTCTATTGAGACCTTCAAGTTCTGCTTCAGGGTTAGTTGACGCGGCGAAATTCGATTCAAAAATTTTTGGGGTCCCTACCTCTTTCAGAGGTAGAAATATAGGTGACTCAGAAAATGTGAGTTTCGCTGCAGCTCTATAAGTGCTGGATACAGAAAATGGATTCACTTCTTCGTCAACTCTATAAAGAGCCCCACGTTGGGCGCCATGTCGTAGATGCCGCATCTCTATATTGTTAGAATTTCGGGCTGAGCCCAAAATTGAATGCCATGAAGCTTCTTGTTCGAATGGACTCCCGCCAACTAGTGCCGACTGGCGGTGAGATACTCCCGCCAACTGGCATATTTAAACTCCCGCGGGGTATCACTGCATTCCACATCTTGGATGTAGAACACAAAATAATTCCTTTTGAACTATTTCTCCTTGAAGAGGAAACTCGAGTTCACGATAAAAAGCTAGGAAAGAGTTTATACTCCTTCCAGAGCCGGAGCACTGACAAACAACAACCGGATTGAAATAGTAATAGTTTCGCGAAGTCTATACATATACAGTTTGGTTAAATGTTGTAACGTTTAAAGTCTAGACTGCCAGCACTAAACAAATTCTTTTAATTGGTCCTGAAAAGAACCAGTGGATGATGGCAGCTTACAGTGCTAGCAGAATCGACTCCTGAAAAGAAGGTATAGTCTTCGGGACGTTAGCCCGGTAATGGTTATAAAATTTCTTAAAGGTGTATCGGAAAAAAAAAATTATCTTTTCAAATTTAAAGATTTAAAATAATTTGCCAAAAACTAGCTTGTTTAATAAAATAAAAACTTTCACTAAAAATGGTCTAGTCCTTCAAAAGAATAATCAAGTTTACTGTCTCTTTTCTCAAAGCAAATGTGAAATGATTCGAATTTGATTTACTAGAATTTACTCAAAAGTTTATCACTGACACAATGTATTTCGGCTTACCGGAATGTTATCTTCTTTCTGCACCAACACCATACACCTTTCAGGAACGGGTCCATAAATAAAAGAAGCGAGTTATTTTTGGAATGGTAACTCACAAAGTGGAAGGCTGGAATCCCCCAAACAACCAATCAGCAGGCCTGAGATTTCTACTAATTTTCTCCCAAATGCCAAGTTCTCTGAAGATCGAACCTTTCATGCACATGAAAGATTTCTGACGGTAAATGCCCGTAAGGTTTTTATCCTTAAACGGGAAGTCGTAGACTTGAAGTAAAAACACTTTCACACAGAAATATCAATTTCTTAAAAAAATTTCGAAGTTCTAATCAGCAAAATCACCTATCGAAGATTTAAAGTGGACCCTACTCAATTCAGAGCCAAAATCATACTGCTCCTCGTGTCGAATTTCGGTCTCTTAAAAGAACCGGCTTTCCCAATATTATACATGTAACAGTGCTTTAAGATATGTGGTAATGTTTTCAGTCTAGATTGCCAGGGCTTGTACGAATTCTTTTATATGCTTGTTCCGTTAGAACAATATTTAACGAAGGCTGCTCCAGTCCTAGCAAAATCGACCCCTAAAAGAAAAACACAAACACCAAATATCCGTCGGGCTTAGCCGGGTAGTGAAAAGTAACAGTAATAAATGCTTCCTCAAGCCAGATGTTAGCTGGAACGAAGGTAGAATGTCTTATTATAAAGTAACTATCTATATAAAAGTTCAAATTTAACTCACTGAATCTAAGAAAATTTACTACGGAGAATCGAACTCTTGGAGAGTCTCGTTCTCAAAGTCGTTTCCTCGTAAACGGGATTACAGAGAATCCGACTAATGAAGTTCGGAAAAGTTTTCTAATCACCAACAATTTAAAGATAAAAATCACTTAAGAAAATGAAACACTTGAAGAGTTTTGTCCTCAAAGTTGTTTCCCCGTAAACAGGATTACGGAGAATTCGACTAATAAAGTTCGGAAATTTACAGATCACCAACAAATTTTTGTATGACTTACCAGACAAATGTTTCTTCCAGGTTTTCTTAGTTTCCTCGGGATTTATGAATAAAAAGCCAATTTCCAATACAAAGCATCCAGCTAGATATTTCCGGATCTTCCAACAACCAATAGTGGGCCTTAGATTCCTTTTCTCCTTGATTCAACAGCAGAAACCAATTTCTCGAAGATTCACTTCCTGGTATCAACACCAAATGAATAAAAGCCCGAGAGTTCACCTCTGCGGGTCAATCAGCAACTAGATGCCAAGCCAAGTTGGTGAAATAATATAATAATAATAATATAATAATATAATTTATTTACCATGAAATTACAAAATTTTCGATTGTGCGTTACATTAATTATATAGCACATGGTGAATAAATGGGAGAAAGCCCACAAAAGTAAAACTTGTGCGTGGGCTGATTTTTCCATCTATATGTTTGTGCGTTAGTTGGAGCTTGGTTCAAGTTTTCATAAATATAATTCATTCAAGTAAATGATGTGAATAAAACTGTATAATATAGCTATAGACTAGTAAAATTTGTAGAGTATTATTTTATGTGCATGTTGATATACAAGGACTCGCGCATATACATATACATGTAGACATTAATTTGTATTAGTAAAAATAGTAAAAAAATAGTAAAAATTGTAAAAATTGAAAAATAGTAAAAATAGTATTAGTTATAAAATAGTAAAAATTGTAGAATGTTATTTTATGTACAACATGTAAACAATATATAATATATTATTCCGATATCAGAGCAATATCAAAGCTCAAAAGTTAGTTTATCTCTCGAGATGCTACTAAATTCACAACTCTTAACTAACTCACTGCTACTCAATTCACAGATTTGTAACAACAGCTCCGTGCGAAGCTCGGAGGACAACTGACTTCAGCTGGACTCTGGGTTTCTTTTATAGAGTGGGTCGCGCTGGGCGTGGCCTATTGGAATTTCGTTCGGAGATATACTCTCGAACGAAGTTGAGAATTTGGTTTCATTTCTGCTATTTCTCCGTAAAAATATACGTTTTCAAGGGAGTTTATGACATGCTCCCCTTGAAGGAATCGCTAGCTATTTGATTGTGGATACCATTGATATCTATGCTGGATCAACATGCGTTGCTTTATTAAAAACATGTTTACAAATGGTTACATATATGTGGACATTTGGTCCCGAGCCATACGGCGTACAATAAACTATCCTATTGTGTACAATTCTAACTCAAATCTAAAATTTCACATATATGTTGCATTGCAACCAACAGAACGACAAATATATCCTTAATCCTATATTTAAAACAAAAAAAAACACGTATACATTGGGAAGCTCAAAAATATTTACAAAAAGGTACTAGTTCCCGTGTCAACATCACTCTCCGCTGAGGGCGGAGTACGAAAATTGAATTAAGGCTTCAATTCTCATCTCCTTCTGGAGGTGGAGGCCGGGGGTCAAGTTCATCTTGTCCATGTCGCGGCGTAGGAGCCGGACGCAGATTGTCTGTATGTATGTTTCGCTCTAGCCCTACTTTGAGAACTACAAAACAATTAGGCCCAGCTACACGCGCAACTTGATAGGGTCCTACCCAAGTTGGGCCAAAATTCTTTTTATATTTAGGCGCATTGCGACAGATAACCCACTGGCCAGGTTGGAAAGTGATTGGTTGATGTTCAGGGTCGGGATATTGCTTGGTCCGATACGTTGCGGACGCAGTAACCGCTGCAGCTACTCGGGATTACAGCGAATCCGACTAATAAAGTTCGGAAAAGTTTTCTAATCACCAACAATTTCTAGATAAAAATCACTTGAGAAAATGAAACACTTGAAGAGTTTTGTCCTCAAAGTTGTTTCCCCGTAAACAGGATTACGGAGAATTCGACTAATAAAGTTCGGAAATTTACAGATCACCAACAAATTTTTGTATGGCTTACCAGACAAATGTTTCTTCCAGGTTTTCTTAGTTTCCTCGGGATTTATGAATAAAAAGCCAATTTCCAATACAAAGCATCCAGCTAGATATTTCTGGATCTTCCAACAACCTTAGATTCCTTTTCTCCTTGATTCTACAGCAGAAACCAATTTCTCGAAGATTCACTTCCTGGTATCAACACCAAATGAATAGAAGCCCAAGAGTTCACCTCTGCGGGTCAATCAGCAACTAGATGCCAAGCCAAGTTGGTGAAATAATATATAATATATTATTCCAATATCAGAGCAATATCAAAGCTCAAAAGTTGGGGTATCTCTCGAGATGCTACTAAATTCACAACTCTAAACTAAATCACTGCTACTCAATTCAGAGATTTGTAACAGCAGCTCCGTGTGAAGCTCGGAGGACAACTAACTTCAGCCACCACCATGCACCCCCTAAGGTTGAGGCCCGGAAGGATGAACTCCCCAGCACTCGTACGTAATCGAAAGCTCACCCCCCCTATCCACCACCCCCGCTCGTTAAAGCGGTTCCTCATCCTGATGACTGGCGATCAGCAGAATAAAATCTGACCGTTTGATATGGAGTGCCCAGCCAATTCTCGGCTTGAAGCTCCCTTATATCTGACATGAGTTGACTTTTAAACAATGACTTTACTTTACTGTGCATGGTGCCCCCCCCCTGAAACTGGCTGAAGTCCTGAAAAAACTCTCGGCTGAGGGCCGAGTGCTGTGTGCTGAGTTACCTGAAATTGAAATTACTACTTGGTCGGTTCTTCTTGGTATCTGAAACATAAAGGCATGATTAATCGTGATTTGGTGCCTGTTGAAGTAGACGTTGGCGTCGCCGAAGGTCTCGCCTCCGCCGTACTTCTTCAGGGGTGTCGTTGTCTCCTTGGTTTACTGGACGTCTGTATTTGTCTCTGTCTCTGTCGTCTTGCTCACGTCTGTTCTCGTGGAGCTCCGTGAGCAGCGGGTTCGTGTGGGTCTCTACTCTGTCTAGAGTAGTCCCCACATGTTGTCTGATCAGTCTGTCGATATAGTCTGGGTGGATGTCTAAGTCTCGATATATGAACCTGTTGGGCATATATTGTGGTGCGTCTGTTGCCATCCTCAGGCAGACGTTGAAGAAGGCCTGTATCCTTTGCCTATAACTGTTCGCGCACTGCCCCCAAGCAGTGGATGCGTACAATATAATAGGCAGAAGAATTGTCTTGATGAGGCGTAGTTTCAACTCGAGTGCCATGTTGCTCCTACGTCCGATGAGTGGGTACAGCTTATGCCTTGCGGCTTTCGCTATAGCTAATCTGTGGGAGACGTGCCTCTGAAACGTGAGTTTCTTGTCCAGGATTACTCCTAGGTAAACAGCTTCGTCTACCCATGGAATTCTCTCGTCGTTCATAGTAACATTGTCTGCATTGATTCCGATCTTCCAACGATTGAACCACGGTTCCAGCTTGTTTATCTGAAGTTGCAGCTCCGATGTTACTCCTCTCTCATGAGATGACTCAGCAAAGATTGCCGTGTCATCTGCATAGAGAGCAAGTTTGGTCATGGGGTTGTCCGACATAGGCATGTCTGCAGTGTAGATCGAAAACAGGTGTGGCGACAGTACTGCTCCCTTTGGTACTCCTGCTTCTAGCTTCCTTCGTGAAGAAAGAGCATTTCCGACTTTGCATCGGTAATGTCTACCCCTTAGGAAGGAGTTTATCAGCTTGACCATTGGTATGGAGTATCCGGCATCAACCAGTTTTGCGATCAGCCCATCGTGCCAAACTCTATCGAAGGCCTTGGAGACGTCAAGGAAGACTGCTCCTGTAAGATGTCCTCTTCTCGTGTGGTTCCAGCTCTGGATGGTGGCGTCCACTATCCGGGTGACCTGGAGTTCTGTTGAGTGTTCCTGTCTGAATCCGAATTGCTCATCTGGTAGGATGTTCAATTCTTCAGACATTGTGTCAAGTCGAGTCCTGATCACCCTTTCTGCGACCTTACTCATGGCAGGTGTTAGGCTGATGGGGCGGTGGTTTTGCGGGAACGTGTGGTTCTTGTTGGGCTTCGGAATCATGATGACCGTTGCTTCTTTCCAGCTGGATGAAAAGTGTCTAAGTCTGAGTATAGCGTTTATGATGTTTGTCAGAGCTGCTAGTCCTTTCCTAGGTAAGGCTTTTAGTGCCCTGACTGGGATGTCGTCTGGGCCCGGTGCTTTCCTGGTCTTGGCGTGTCTAAGTATAGCCTTGATTTCCTCTGGAGATGTCGGCTCTAGAAGAATGACTGAGTCGTCAGTTCTTCTGAGCCGTCGGATCGTCTGGTCTACGTGCGTTTCCGTGTCCTCGACCTCATCGGTGTAATCGACCTCGTTCTCATGGCACTGACGTTCGAAGGAGTCCGCAAAAGCTTCTGCCTTCTAACTTCAGCTGGACTCTGGGTTTCTTTTATAGAGTGGGTCGCGCTGGGCGTGGCCTATTGGAATTTCGTTCGGAGATATACTATCGAATGAAGTTGATAATTTGGTTTCATTTCTGCTATTTCTCCGTGAAAATATACGTTTTCAAGGGAGTTTATGACATATATCCGACCCTTACGGTTCGACTCCGTCCATTTTCTGCGTTTAAGCCAATGGGGAAGCCGGAAAATGGTGTGATGTTTGGGCCGATCATATAAATATTTCACGAAATGTAGAAACTTCGTTCAGAAAGCTTGTTTAGGAATCGACGTATAGATTTCGGACAGAAAACTATTGGTAGGCCAACTGCAACGGTAGTGTTAAAGTTAGATTTAGTTTGGCGGAGATTGCTGAGTATCTCAGGAGAGATCTGAAGAAATTTAGGGAGAATTGTATAGTCAATTCTCGACTAGTTTTGTTTCGAAAGAAAAAGCAGTTTCGTTTGGGCCATTTACAGGTTAGGTAATTGGGGTCACGGTAAAACGAAGAGAAAAGTGTTAGTGTTCCGTCGGAGCATCCGAGAAGCAAGATGAAGGATTACTCTGTATTTTTCAATACAGGATTTTCCAAGACTTAGGAGCAAGTTGTGTGATACTTGACTTCTGTTATTACTTCGATTCGGTTGTTCTTCGAAGAAGACATTCGTCTCGTCAGTTGCGGAGGAACTTCAAAGAGTTTTTCAAAGCAGTGCGAAGTCCGATAGGTAGTATCGGTGAACAGCGTATACAGGGTGCGGAATAAGGATAGTGTTTTTTCGAACTTTGCCAAAGTGCTTAAACTTGGGGTTAGGGACATTCAGGCCGTTAAGGAGAGTAGGAAAAATCGAAGAGTGAAGAAAGAAGATCATCCTTGGACTTTGAAGACATCTTCATAACAGGATCGCGTTTAAAAATAAAAACCCTGGTCGAGAAGAGGGGTCAGGTAGTAATAAATAGGCGCACAGGTAGCTGAACGGATTCATCGTGAATTTTTACGATTCAGCTCGTTAGTGATTAAGCTCTAACCTGTCAAGCCATCATTAGGTACAGCTTGCTGTGCCGAGTTCACTGTCCGTGAGTCCCGTGGGGGTGGCTTTGCGCAATCTTTCACCTGTCCTGCGGCCGCTTCCTTGCCCTGGAAGTACAGCCAATGTTTAGGTCCTTATTTTGATATAATCCCGAGTTAGGAAAGCCCTGTGGAGATTGACGAATACCATTTCGTCAACTCAAAAGGCAAGAAAGTCCTGTGGAGGGTCAAATACGTTTCGACTCTCAAAAGGCAAGGTTTATCTTTCAGCTGGGTTTCCGTGATCCTACCTCTCTGGCCATCCCAGTCTGAGTCATTTTGAATCATTAACAATGCCTGCTACACGTAGCCAGGCATTGTCGAAACAGGGAAATATGTCAGATCACACTACTTCTCACCAAATCGAGAAAGTGTATTTTCTCGCACCCCAGGAAATTCTCAACGCAGCCCGCGAGAGTGGTCCAGAATCTCAACATGGGATCGAACCACTTGCCGGGGCCACGAACCCGAGAACGCCCGTGTCTGCTACCTGCCTGGAGGAACAGACACAGGAGAGACAAAATTAGAGTTTTTATAACTCCGATAGGAATATGCAGATTCCTGAAACCGTGGGTACAGAGTACCAAAGTCTCAGCCCGAGGAAGTTAGTGGTATCCAACATACGCGTTCACCCAAGACATTCTCATGCAAGAACAAAAAGTTCTATCAGCACTCCGCGTACGAGTCCAGTTTTGCTAGTTAGGGAAACTCCTGAGTCGCTGATGCAGGACATAGAAAATTTGAAAATGCGTTATGAGGCAGCTCTACGCAATAAGGAGCACGTGAGTTCGAGACCCGGGTCCGGCATGCCTACGAGCCAGCTTTCGGTCGAACGGAGGGCTCCAGAGTAGTGAATGAGTTTTTGAGAGCCCAGAGACCTTTTGTCTCCGAACCGAGAAGGGTTCGTTTGATAGCCGAGCGTTCAGATTTTCAGGAAACACAGGGCCATCAGCCACTTGAGAAAAGTGCAACGCCTCGCCAGCCAGAATCCCTGAGGGATATGCGGAAGGTACGGAATATAGACGTTTATAACGAAACAGATTGTATAGTAGAAACACGACGAGAAAGAGAGTCAAGTATTTGAAGAACCGAGGTAAAAAGGGTTGGGTTCATCAAAGGAGAGGAGCCGCATTCCTGGGGTGGGCTCATCAAAGGCGTTGGGTCACACTCAATGACCCGCGAGTGGCTTGACGACTCTGCGGGAGTGCAGAGTAGTGGTGGAAGGCTTCGGGGGAGAGTTTCTGCTCAGGAACCGAGTGGAGTATCTCCTCCGAGGCGGGTCGACTGCGCGCGGGAACACGCAACGGGATCAGCGCCAGCTGCGGTGCACCAGGATCCGCGGGAGTCGGGCGGACTAATAGCCGGCGGGGGCATTAGTCGGCCGGATTCTCGAGAGCTCAGTCAAGCTGTAGGATCACATGGTAGCCAGAGCGGAGCCATGTGGCCAGAGCTTTCGCAAGACAAGGGAGCGTAGGGATTACAAGAGAAATATTTATAGGATCGGCTCAAACATAACACCATCTTCCGGCTTCCCCATTGGCTTAAACGCCGCAAATTGGCGAAGTCGAACTGTGAGGGTCGGATATACCCTCGATTCGACTCCAAATGTCCACAATAACACCATTTCCACCTAAAACCCGAATTCGAATAACTTAAATCGCAAAAATAACAGACTATTCGTGAAACAAATCAAACGAAATTATAAAATCAACTAGGGGTGGCTTAGATGCACCTGAATCTTGTAGGCGGATGTGCGTATCTAACCTACAGAATCATAGTTTCGACTATAACTTTTGAACCCAAACGAATTTAAACATTCTGTTAACACAGAAAATTTTAAAATAATATTTCCTAGGTTGTCCTAAAATTTCAAAAAAAAAAATTGGAAAAAGTTTACTATTCTTTAACATTAACTTCTCTAAAATCGCTGTGGCTATTGTAATACCAAATATTTCTCAAATTTGGTTCCACTTTCCTTTCGAGGACGTGAAAGGACAATCCTGGTACAAATTTCAATGCCGAGTGAACAGTTGCTGCTGAGCACTAGGCGATTTTCTACCCTTTCGATTTTGACTTTCCCCTTTGGGTGGCCATATCGGTCGGAACCCCTCGACCGATCGTTGAAGCTTGAATACAAAACTTTTAGGCCTAAACAATATCTATTCAATGGTATAAAGATCATTTCGGTACGTTTAATGGTCACGAAGTTATGGCCACTTATCTAAAATCAATAAGGGTCACAATTGCGTATATTTCCTTAACTACGCAGTTACCGACATGGGACCTGCTCCCTGCTGTTTTTCTACGTCACTGTTTCTGCCTAAAATAGCCGCTCTGATCCCAAAGCCTGCCTATTCTGGCGAAATAAAAATGAAAAATTACAAATTTCGTAAGTTACCTCCTAATAACTGCACTTTCTGTATCATAACATATATACAAAATATATTATTAACTAGCTACGGCCTTTGGCGATCATTAGGAAGACTTCCTACTCTGTCAAGAGTCCTAATATCTGCACGATGTTACAAAATATGTCAAAGAAGATCATACTTCATAACATCAATATTTTTATTAGAAATTATTATTTTGGCATTTACCAAATCTGGAACGGATTGCTTTTCCTGTTGGATGTAATTCCTCGAATCTTAGACTTCACTCAGCCGAAGATAACATCTTTGCAAAGTTATTGAAAGCAATAAACGATTGTTTATTGCTAGTTTATATTCATATAGAATTGCTAAATGAGGATCCACGAATTTCCGGAGAAATAAATTAGCATTTTTGATGCAATCTGATAGGATTTTGTACTTTTTACTAATAGAAATATTTTAACAAACTTCTTGTTTACTTTTATTTCAACATCTATACATAGATACTTATGTAACTAAGAAACATATCAGAGAAAAATAATGAACATCACAACAAGAAAAACTTTCTTCAAGTTCAAAAAACCAACAGCCCCTCTTGAACTTGATCATTCAATCAGTCCCATCGCTTTCTTGTGATATTCCAATTTACAACGGAACAATGGTTTTGTCAGAGCATCAGCAACCATCAAATCAGTAGATCGAAATTGAATATTGATATCCCTGGATTCTAAATGTTCTCTCAGGAAATGATATTTGACATCTATATGTTTGGTATTTTTTCGGTATCCAGTGATTCCTGCCAAATCGACTGCTCCTTTGTTGTCGCAAAAAATCGTAGTTGGTTGATCCACTGAGCTAGGATCGATTTCTTTCGCGAACTGACGTAACCACATAGCTTCTTGACAAGTTGAAGCTAGCGCCATATATTCAGCCTCCGTAGTAGAAAGGGCAACGGTATTCTGCTTTTTACTGAACCAAGAAATTGACCCACCTTGGAAAATGAAAACTGTTCCACTTATTGAATATCTGTCGTTGACTTCATTGGCCCAATCTGCATCGCTGAATCCCTGAATCTGAAAATTTTTATTCTTATCGAATTCAATTCTTGTTGCAATGGTTGCTTTCATATATCGGAAATTCCTCTTCACTGCAGTCCAATGTGATTTATTGTGATTTTTGTTGAACCTGCTCATAAGTGCTACAACATATGCAATGTCGGGTCTTGTCGCTTGGCTTGTATATAATAATGACCCGATTGCTTCTTGGTACGGAACACCATTGTCACACACATCAAAATCTGAATTTTCGGACGTAAACTTTTGATTCGGGTCCATCGGTGTAGAAACTCCGTGGCATTCATTCATGTTGAATTTTTCCAACATATCTTGAATATACGTTGACTGATCTACCCAAAGTTTTCCTTCCTTTCTATCTCGTTCGATTCTCAGCCCCAGAAAATGCTTCAGTTCTCCCAAATCTTTCATAGGGAAATTTTTATTCAATTCATTTTTGACAAATGTCATTGAAGTTTCGGAATTTGTCAAAATAATGATATCATCAACATACGTGGCCAAAATCAGAATTTGTTTTTCATCATTTTTGTAGTAAACACATCTGTCTGCTTCAGATTGTTTCAGCCCGATAGATCTCAGGGTTTTACTTAGTCTCATATTCCACGCTCTTCCACTTTGCTTCAATCCATACATGGCTTTTTTCAAATTCCATACCTTATTTTCTTCTCCATCTTGAATCAGTTCTTTAGGAGGTCTGACATAGATTTCTTCTTCGAGTTCACCATGTAAATATGCTGTCACCACATCCATTTGATGCATATCCAAATCATATTTCACTGCTAGTCCAAGAAGAAATCTGATCGATGTATATCGTACAACCGGGGAGTAAGTCTCGTTGAAATCGACTCCTTCAACTTGTCTCCAACCTCTCACAACAAGTCTCGCTTTGTACTTTTCAATTTCTCCTGATGCATTTCGTTTTACCTTGAAAACCCATTTGGTATCCAAAATTTTTCTGTCGGCAGGCTGATCAACAACAATCCACGTTCGATTATCCAGGAGAGCTTGGAATTCGTCTCGTATTGCTTTCAGCCACAAATGTTTATCATTTCGGTGTTCGATTTCTTCAAAACTTCTGGGATCATCGGTAGAAAGATCTGCAACAGCTAGGTAAGTCACAAAATCTTCCATCCGAGTTGGTTTTGTTGGTCTAGAAGACCGTCGAACATTTGATACTGGCATAGTTGAATCTGCTTCTTCATCCTCTTCTATTCGGCTGTCCACATCAACATGTTCTTCAATTTGAAAATTATCATTCTTCGCACCTAATGGATAGAAAAATTTGTCATGTCTTTCAGTATGTGTTTCACCAACGAATGTATTCTTTTCCATAAAAATGACGTCTCGACTGACAATGATTTTGTGTCACAGGATCTATCAATCGATATCCTTTCGTTTGTTCGTTATATCCAACAAAAATATATTCTTTCGATTTGGGATCCCATTTACGCCTTTTTTCCTGTGGTATATGAGCCATGGCTTTGCACCCAAAAACTCTGAGATGCTTCAAGTCTGGTTTCTTTCCTGACCAAACTTCTTCAGGAGTATGTTTTGGTAGTTCCTTTGATGGTGATCTATTCAGAAGATAAACAGCAGTGGAGACTGCCTCGGCCCAAAACTCGGTAGGTAGATCAGCTCCAATAATCATGCTTCTTGCTTTTTCGGTGATTGTTCTGTTCATCCTTTCGGCTAACCCATTTTGCTCAGGTGTATATGGAACAGTTTTTTGATGCACTATTCCTGATGCTCTCAAATAGTTGTCAAAGTCTTTATTTACATATTCTTTTCCGTTATCGGTCCGAAGAATTTTGATATGTCGACCAGTTTGCTTTTCGGTGTTACTTCTGAAGTCCACAAAAGCTTCTTTGACTTGTGTTTTTGTTTCTAACAAATATATGAAGACTTTTCTGCTATAATCGTCTATCAATGTTAAGAAATATTTCGACCCTCCAATAGACACTTTCTCCATCGGACCACATATATCGGAGTGTATCAAATCCAAAATACTGTTGGATTTTTGGTTGCTGTGCTGAAAGGGTAGACGTGTTTGTTTACCCTTTATACATGTCATACATGGTTCGTTGCTACATTTTGCTATTTTCATTCCAGTAGCTAGTCCTTGATTAAGTAACATCATACTTTGACGATTCAGGTGACCAAGACGACGGTGCCATAATTCAGGATCCTCTTCACTATTGGCAAAATAAGATTTTTCAGTCGGAGAATCTAATTTGTAGATACCATTTTCTTCTGAAACTGTAGCGAGAGTATTTCCATCGAAATCGGTTATTTTGCTTCCTCTTGGATCAAATATAACTGTGTGACCTTTGTTCACTATTCGACTAACAGATAGTAAATTCACGGCAGCATTCGGAATCAGCAAGACATTTTCAGCGTCAATTTGACGAATTTCATTTTCAACAATCACAGACAATGTAGTATTACCAATTGCTTCTGCTGAAACTTCGGTATTGTCTATGGAAGTAACTTTGACGTTCGAACATGCGGAGGATTGATTCAGCCATTTTTCATTCGAAGTAACATGTGATGAAGCACACGAGTCCAGGTACCAACCATCATTTTTTGATTTCGAATAAAATGCAACAAAAGTTTTGTCACGACTACTGGTAGATTTTTCTCGCTTTTCGTAACAGTTAGTAGAAATATGACCATATTTGTTGCAAGAATAGCATCGTGGTCCTTTCTTATTATTCATCCTGTTTGAATAAAGAGCAGTTTCAACTTCTCCAGTTTTGTAATTGTAAGTTGATTTTACATCCTGCAATAACTTCGTTTTCACTGAATCTGACGTGATGGGAACACCGGAACTCTCCAATCCCATTATCATTGGCTTATATTCATTTGGTAGACCTGCTAATAGTAGAGTTCCAATCCATTCATCTTTCACTTCGAACTGTAGAGCGTTCAATCTGTGAGCAGTAATTATTCTATTCACGTAGTCATCAACGGAAGCACAACTTTCGAGTTGAGTCGTTACCAAATTCTGGAGAAGACCAACTTTTCTTGTCAAACCGGAGTCCTCGAATGCACTTTGAAGTCTCTCCCAAGCTTCTTTGGCACTTTTCGTGTCTTGTATGTGTACATAATTGATGGGATCAACAGCTAAAATTATCTTGGACCTTGTTTTAGTGTCTTTCAGTTTATCAACTTCACTGCCACTGTCTGCTTGAATGCATGACCACAAGTCTTCATGCTCCAAATATGCTTGCATAGCAAACTTCCATGTATTGTAATTTTCTCTGCCTTTTAATCTCTCTATTTGCGGAAGAGTTGAATTTGCCATTTTGACGCTTTTTGTCAAAAAATTTCACAGGAACGGAAAGTAAATCTCGGACAAAACGGATTCGTTATCGGATACTTCTATTATTGTTTCAGCGGTCCTGGGCCCATAACCTGATGCAATCTGATAGGATTTTGTACTTTTTACTAATAGAAATATTTTAACAAACTTCTTGTTTACTTTTATTTCAACATCTATACATAGATACTTATGTAACTAAGAAACATATCAGAGAAAAATAATGAACATCATAACAAGAAAAACTTTCTTCAAGTTCAAAAAACCAACAATTTTTATGAGTTTTGTTTCTCAAGTAAAGGGGTAGATTTCCAAGCTTAAAATTGAAATTATTTTTGGATTATTGTAAAAAATATGCCAATTGTTAAGATGTTCCCCTCCAAGGAGCCGCTAGCCAACAATACTCCATACCATATTTCCTCTCTAGGTCCACAAAGTGGTTTTATTAATTTCAAATACAAAAGAAATCCAATTTGTGGACAATTGGTCCCTGCCAAACCTGGCTCACAATCGTGCCCTGTCCTACAGATACATCTCTAACTTGAATCTAGAAAAGAAATACATACTGTATCACAGTTATAACCAAAAGGAATGAATCACAACCGGAAAAAAAAAAAACTCTATTCCGATACACAAAACCTCTTGGTCTAAATAATCGTATAATAATAAACAAAAGCTAGGGATATTTACAAATCGCACTTTTGACACTGAAGGGTATCCAGGTGCTTCACGAAGGGAACTAACTTATATTTACAGAATGTTCATTATTGGCTCTCTCTATGGACCGAACAGGGTATAAGAAAATGTTCAAGATGACCCTTCATACGGTTGACATTCAATTCTCATCCTCCTCTGGAGGCGGGGGCTGAGGATCCAAGTGGTCCTGGCCACGTCTTGGTTCGGGGGCCATACGTTAATCATTTGTGTGGACATTCTGTTCCAAACCCGCCTTGTTCACGACAAAACTATTCGGCCCTGCCACACGTTACACTTGGACCAAAGTTTTTGCGATACCTTTCGCCGTTGCGGCACAGAACCCATTGCCCTGGTTCAAACTGAACTGGCTAATGGTCAGGATCAGGAAATTTTTTTCGTCTATATGCTTGGGATGACATTGCCGCGGTGGCGATACGCTCTGTAAGGTTCTCGTTACGACGTTTCTGTCGGCGCTGGGCTGGTGTAGCCCATTCACCTGGCATCGGGAGGTCGTAACCGAGAAGAAGCGTACTCGGAGTCACACCCGTAGCAGCGTTGTGTCTCGTTCTCAGATTAAAGGTGATGAGCGGGATCTGCTCCTCGCATAAGGACTCTTCCTTATTTAGGAGGGCAGCCCGCAACATCTTTTTAACATTCTGCGCTCGTAGTTCTACCGGGTTTGCTTGTCAATGATAAACCGGAGACCACTTCGATGGTGGGCCGCAAAAGACTCGAATACTTCTCCTTTAAACTGATTTGAGGTGTTACTAAGGAGGGTCCGCGGGTATCCCCAACGGTTGAATACCTCCTTTTGTAAGAATCGTGTTACTGCAGTAGCGTCGGATTTGGCGACGACTTGCTTTTCAACCCACTTGCTGAAGCAGTCGGTCACCATCATTACGTAACGGTTGTTGGGGGATAAGGGCCCATTACATCAACCGATACTAACTCGCACGGTTTCTCGGGGATGTTTCGCAGTAAGTTGGATGCAGGCTGCGGCACCGCTTTCTTTGTCGTTGCGCAGACTAAGCACCTTGTAACATAATCATGTATTCTGTTTTTAAGGGGAGCTAACTGGTAATGGTTCGACACTTGGCGATACGATTCGTCGACACCTGGATGCCCAATGTCATCGTGATACCGTTTCATTACTTCTGAGAAGTAGTTCTTTATTATCACGAGACGTTTGTTCTCGGGATTTTTGCCAATGAAATAGAGGTATTCTCCTTCCATAATGAAATCTCTCGCAATGCGACGTTCATAGTCTGATGGTGTAGCGGCTCGCCTGGCCCTTAAGATTCGTTCTACAAATCTCTGTAAGCCAGGGCAGTCAAGTTGCGCCTGCATCACCTCTTCGTAAAATATCTGAAGTTGGTTCAGTTCCTCGCGGAGCATTTCGGTGTCAGCCGGCTGGAGACTTTCCCACCGCTCACGCGGGGCTGATTTTTCCTCAATGGTGGAGAAGAATATATTTTCGGCATCCTCCGAAATATTCTGCCCTGTTTCTTCGTCTATAGGGATACGTGACAAGAAATCCGGTAATTGATTTAATTTGCTGAGCACATGCGTAATGGTAAAATCATATTCTTGTAATAAAAGGGACCAGCGGGTTAATTTTGCCTTCTCATCCTTCATTTTATTTAACCATAGCAGTGCAGAGTTGTCCGTGTACAATTTGAAAGTACGGTCCTGGATGAAATGTTTATACTTTTCCACCGCCCATACTATGGCTAAACACTCGATTTTATTCACGTGATATTTACGCTCAGCCTTGTTCAGCTTTGCGCTGGCGTACGTGATAATGTCGCGTTGGCCGTTGTCTCGCTCTTAAAACAGCACAACTCCGAACCCTACCGTGCTGGCGTCCGTTTGCAAGCAGTACGGACGAGAGGGATCGGGCCTAGCCAACGGTCCAGCGACAAGGTTCTTTATTTTTACAAAGGCCTCCTCAGCCTTGGGCAACCATTTGAATCGCCGCTCCTTGTCTATCAGATCAGACAAGGGTGCGGCGATTTCGGGGAAATGAGGGATGTACTCTCTCAACCAACCCGCAGTCCCAAGAAAAGCACTTATCTGCCTGAGTGTGGGAAATTCTTGGATATTTATTACGTGTGTATCTTGGGATCGGTTGCCCTTTTCTGAAATAACCCTCCCCAAGTATTTGACTTCAGATGATCCGAAACAGCACTTCTGAGGGGAAAGCCAAAGCTTGTGAGAGCAAAGTCTTTCTAATATCCTTCTGAGATGGTCACAGTGCTCCTCTATCGAGTGGGAGTACACAAAACAGAGTTCTTACCTTAGACTGGCTTCACGTGTTTATTGTGCTCCAATGTAAAATGTGATTATTGATTGTTCTACTGTGAGTACCATCAAAATTTTTTAATCAGCCAAATCACAATCGAAAGGTGCGTTTTGTACGACATATAAACTTAACAATTATACTCGCTGAAAAAGTAATTTTTGATAGTCAGGTGATTATTCGTCACATGAAACCGCTATCAAGCATCAAAAAAGTCTCAAGTGAGGGAGTTTCTTATAAAGCAAAAACACTTCATGAACTACGAGGGCTGTTTGGTAACTCCGTGACTATTTGAATAAAGAAAAAAAAAATTGGCAAATAAGCGTTTTATTTTTCAACATAATCTCCTTTTAGATCAATACATTTAGTCCAGCGTTTTTCCAGTTTTTTTATTCCTTCCAAATAATAGGTTTTCTCAAGGCCCTCAAAATAGGCGTTTGTTTCGGTTATAACCTCTTCATTCGACCCAAATCTCTTACCACCCAGCCATTTCTTCAGGTTTGGGAAAAGAAAATAGTCGCAAGGGGCTAAATCTGGAGAATATGCTGGATGGGGTAGTAGTTCGTAGCCCAATTTATGAATTTTTGCCATAGTGACTACACACGTGTGCACTCGTGCATTGTCTTGATGAAGCAGCACTTTTTTTTTCGCTAAATGTGGTCGTTTTTGCCTCAAATCAATATCGAATCTGTCTAAAAGCTCTGAATAATATTCGCCGTTGATCGTTCTACCCTTCTCTAAGTAATCTATATGAATGACACCGCGTGCATCCCAAAAAACTGTGGCCATAACCTTGTTGGCTGACAGACGCACCTTAGCCTTCTTTGGTGCACGTTCACCAGTTGACACCCACTGTTTTGATTGTTCCTTGGTCTCTGGGGTATTGTGATGGATCCATGTTTCGTCTACGGTTATATAACGGCGTAAAAACTCGCCCGGATTGCGATTGAACTTTGCCAAACACTCCTTTGAAGTGGTCACACGGTTGCGCTTGTGGTCGAGTGTGAGCAATCGCGGCACCCATCTCGCGGATAGCTTCTTCATAGTCCAAATATTCATGTAAAATGTGATGTACTCGCTCAGTTGAGATGCCTACAGCCTCAGCTACCTCACGTACTTTTATTCTCCGATCGTCCAATATCATTCCATGGATTTTATCGACGATTTCTGGCGTGATGACCTCTTTTGGGCGACCTGAACGTACGGCGTCACTTGTGCTGGTACGACCACAACGGAACTCAGTAAACCACTTCTTAACCATTGAAATTGATGGTGCAGAGTTCCCATAGTATTTATCAAGTCTTTCCTTGGTTTCAGTTACGGTTTTTTTACGCAAAAAATAATGCTTAATCAACACACAAAATTCACTTTTTTCCATTTTTGTTAAAATTCACGAGGTTGTCTGCTTCTAATTGCTGTCAAACACAAACCAAATGTCGCAGCTTGCTCAAAATTTGACAGTAGTCTATTGAAAGATGGTGGTTGACAGCAGCAGTGTTGCATTTGAAGTTACTGCGCGGGAAATTTAAAAAGTCACGGACTTACCAAACAAGCCTCGTATAATGATTAGTCTATGGGCTTGAACTCGAAACACAGATATGGGAGAAATTTCCAAAGAGGAGATTTATAGAATGTTTGAGAAAATTACAAATCAAAATGATACGCTTAGTAAACAAGTTGATAATTTGAAGGATGAGTTGCAGACGTACAAATATCCAGAATAAAATAGGAACGTTGGAGAAACAAAACGAAAACCTGAAAGAAGAGAATGATAAATTGAAAGATCGGTTAATATCCTGTGAGAGAAAAATCAAGAAATACAATTTGGTAATCTATAATTGTTCCGTCTTCACCTCACGTTGTAAATATATATATATATATATACATATATATATATATATATATATAATTATTTGTTGTTTATTTGATTATTTGTCTATTTTGCCCCCTTCGAATATATCGCGAATATGACTGTGTTTTCCCAATTTTACTGGACTATGTTTTGCTCGCGCACCCGGGCCTCGGTAGTGAAAACGCTGGCAGAAAAATGCGAGCTCTCTCTCGTTCGTCACTCCGAATACGGTGTACCTGTGCTCAATGATTTAGACGATCTCTTACCCGACTCGAGTCTCTGGAGGAAGTAAAATAACCAAGGTAAGGAAACCACAGTCTCGACAAACCCTTTTTACAGTCTACTAAAATATCGAATCGGAAACATGGTCCTTACGAGCCAAAATATCGTGTTTTCAAATTGAAATTACCGTGGTTGATTTATTTTTTCTCTAAGAAGATTCAAATATTCTCAAGTAAACACAAATAATCTCATTTTGGAGTTTTCATTTGGTTACAACTCTCTACAAGTGCTCTCATTGATTCATATCAATATGAATTGATATTAGTGTCCACAATCGATTTTTTGTTGCTCCACAAAAAACGGAAACTCTTATCAGCGGATCGGGCAGGTTGGTCGAATTCAGCGTCGATCTGCATAGAAATAATATTGAATTTATTTGTTAAAAATTTATTTTCTTGGGATAATCGCCAATTTGGCTTCGTGTGATTCTAGTTCTTCACATTATGTTCTCAATAGAAAAATAGAAGTCTTGAACTGTTCAGACAATTCATCAGAACAACATAATTGTTGGGCACACTTACTTTTTTGTTGATTGTGAGTCACAAAAAATGGGGTTCTGAGTGCTCAATAAGGTTGTTTATGCTCATTAGAAAGTTAAAGTTGAAATACTCTATATATACGAGGCCATTATAAGATACAACTACATTATTTATTTTGAAACTTTCTCCGGCATGGCGGCGGCGAATAAGATAAAACAGTGCAAAGCAATGGAACAAATAAGCATCGATCGGATGAGTGATTTGGCAGCAATGGCCGCTGCTGCAAAAACTGCTCCTTACCTTCATTCACTCTTCAAAGCTCGTTTTACTCATTTAGAAGATATTTATCAAGAATTCGAAAGTCAAAACTCTACCCTCGTTCCGTTACTCATAGCAGCTGATACATATAATAATGATGAATTCAAAGCAGTGTCTCGAGACATTTATCAGGATTATTATAGTGCCAAAGCAACTTATTCTCTATTGTTCGAGTCACGCATTGATTTGAATACTTCCAGTCTTCCGGTTTCTAGTCACGTGAAACTCCCAAAAATTGAACTTGTAAAATTTGATGGTAACTTGAAGCACTGGAAAACATTCATTGATATGTTCAAAAGTTTGGTACATAATAATCAGTCGTTGACAAATATCGAGAGGTTCAATTATCTCCTTTCTTCTCTATCTGGTCCCCTCTTATCTCTGGTCAAATGTAATCCAGTCACGGACGCAAATTATATTGTTGCTTACGAGTCTCTCGTGAAACGGTTTGACAATAAACGCCTTCTAGCCACTACTCATTATCTCGAATTGGAAAATGCTCCAAGTATTCCTGATAATCGTGTCACCTCTCAAAATCTGCGAAAGTTATTAGATACATTCACCGAAAATATTGCAGCGTTG
Source organism: Chrysolina oricalcia (assembly GCA_944452925.2). Lineage (NCBI taxonomy): Eukaryota > Metazoa > Arthropoda > Insecta > Coleoptera > Chrysomelidae > Chrysolina > Chrysolina oricalcia. The sequence goes on along the minus strand of OX101813.2, from coordinate 10,932,257 downwards.
AAAAACTTGCAGTTTCCCACTGATCAATGGAGTTTTTTGCTTTTCAACATGCTCCTTCGACGGTTAGATTCCAATACAGTATCTCGATTTGAAATTCATCAGGGCTCCAATGATATTCCCACGTTTGATGCTCTTCAAGATTTTGTCATGCAACAATGCTGTGCTTTGGACAGAGCTACTGATTGTACACAGAAAAGGCTCTCAAAGGTTAGCGATAACACACGACCTCCTCCTCCTCCTTCAAATTTTTCTCCGCGGCGATCTTTTCATACTCAAGTGAAATCATTTGTCTGTTCCGTCTGTCATGCTGATCATCTTATTTACAGATGCCCTCAATTTTTGTCAATGAATGCTAGAGACCGATATAATATGGTAAAAACGCAAAAATGGTGTGTGAATTGTCTTGGGTCTCGACATGTAATCAAAGATTGTTCTTCTAAGTGACATTGTCTGACATGTGGACAGTGTCACCATACTCTCTTACATTTCCATGACGTCCCTGCCTCCTCTGACCGAAATCTTCAACCACCAACGCCCCCCTCAGAGGGATCCTCTTTTAATCGTTTCCCGACCGCAAATGCTCTTCTGAACGTTCAAACGTCCTCTCATACGGATCGAAGGGAGCAAACTTCTCATTTATCCACAGATGCTGCTACTCCCAATATGACCGTCTTGTTGTCCACCGCACTCATTGAAGTTCTGGATGCCAGCGGATCCTATCAAAAAGTTCGGGCATTGATAGATACCGGTTCTCAAATAAGTATCATCAGTCAAAAATGTTGCAATCGACTTGGATTAAATTTTCGGAAAAAAATATTTCTTTGAGTATTCAAGGGATAAGTGATATGAATTCATCTGCTTCTGAAGCAGTTCCACTTCAACTCCGACCCTGTACTAGCCCTGAGCCTGTCCTCCAATGCAGTGCCATAGTGATGTCTACAGTTTGTGATTCCATGCCCAATTATAATATTGATGCCAAAAATTGGTCTCATCTCTCGAATCTGAAACTGGCAGACCCTCTCTTTCATACCCCTAGCCGTGTTGACCTCTTACTCGGTGCCAATATGTTTCCTCTCATTTTCGAAGGGGGCCGACTCTCTGGCAATACCAATGAACCCAGCGCATTCCCTACGATTTTCGGGTGGATTCTCATGGGTACTGTGTCTGCTCAGGCTAGGTCCCACTCCGTGAACTCATTCTACTGTTCATGCGACCCCCCTCTTGAAACTACTATTAAGCGTTTCTGGGAAATCGAAGAGGTTCCCAGAATATGCAATTCCACTCCAGAAGATGACCTTTGCGAAAGCATCTTCACACCCACTCTCTCTCGAACCTCTTCAGGTAGGTTCATTGTAACCCTTCCGTTTCGTGCATCTGAACCAGTGTTTCCCAATTCCCGCGAAATTGCTCTTCGGCGTTTTTTCGCCCTCGAGTGCAGGCTACGGAAGGAACCCCATTTGACTCAACAATATTGTGAATTCATGCAAGATTATCTTGATCAACGACACATGTCTCTCATTGACGAATCCGACGACACAACTGATGGCTACTTTATTCCACATCACTGTATACTTCGCCCAGAAAGTGCGAGTACCAAACTCAGAGTGGTATTTGATGCCTCCGCGAAGGCCTCTGGTGGCACGTCCCTTAATGACACTTTGTTGACTGGCCCCAAATTACAGAGTGATTTAGCGACACTCCTTCTCAATTTCAGAATGCATCATATTGCTCTGATCGTTGATATTCGTCAAATGTACCGGCAGATTCTTGTGTCAGAACCTCATAAAAATATCAAAAAATTCTGTGGCGATTTTCTCCCGATCAACCTGTCCAAGAATTTATTCTGAATACTGTTACTTATGGTCTTAGTTCTTCCCCCTTTCTTGCCATAAGAACCCTTCTTCAGCTTGCCGATGAAGGAGATCAAGCTTTTCCTCTAGCTGCCGCGGCCATACGTAACTGGTCTTATGTGGACGATGTCGTAGTAAGTTGTAAGTCCTTAGACGACGCTCAATCCCTGAAATCCCAATTAACTTCGCTTCTTCACAAGGGAGGATTCGAACTGCACAAATGGAATAGCAATTATCCCGCCTTGCTTTCTCCCGAGAGTTTAACAACTTCTACATGTCTCGATTTTGATAACTGTTGCCCTGTTAAAGTGTTGGGTTTACAGTGGAATTCTTCTCTTGATGTTTTCTCATTTAGTATATCGTGCCGAAACCTACCTTGTACCAAGCGCAATATCCTCGCTCGAATTTTTGACCCCCTCGGGTTCATTAGCCCTCTAACGTTGTTCGCAAAAAGGCTTATTCAACTCCTATGGACGCTTGGAATAGGTTGGGATGACACTCCTCCCTCTGATGTTGTAGTTAATTGGAATAAATTCCAATCCGAACTGTCGTCTCTCTCGAATATAAGCATATCTCGACATGTCTTTCAACTCTCCTCTTCTGCATCATGTACTCTTCATGGGTTTGCAGATGCCAGTGAGCAGGGTTATGCAGCGGTTGTATATTGTCGATATATCGCGGTGGATGGCCCCGTGTCCGACTGGTTTGTGCAAAGGCGAAAGTATCCCCCTTGAAAACAATCTCTATACCTCGGCTCGAATTATGCGCAGCAACACTTCTCTCTGATTTGTTTTCATACGTACTCCATGTTTTTCGTAAAAACCTCATCGTTGAGGAATATTTGGCTTGGTCTGACTCCTCAACTGCTCTCTGTTGGATTCGCTCCTCTCCACATAAATGGAAAACTTTCGTGAGCAATCGCGTCACTCACATTCATGAAAAATTGTCTCCATATACTTGGCGCTACGTTCCGTCAGATCTAAATCCTGCCGATTGCGCATATCGAGGTGTTTATCCCTCTCAGCTCCTCGACTATTCCCAATGGTGGGCGGGTCCCTCATGGCTTCTCCAGCCACCGTCAAATTGGCCCTCCTCCTCTCACTCATTACAAGTAGACCCTGACTGTCACGCTGAGAAAAAAAAGATTGTACTCTTAACCCAAGCCGATATTCATTTTGTGGATGCGCTCTTGGACCGGTTCTCATAATTTGCGAAGATCCAACGAATAAGAGCGTATGTGAGTCGTTTCATTGATGATTGTCGCCTTCTTCGTACTCAACGGAACTTGTCTTATCTCACTTATCAGGAACTCCACCAAGCTTCTCTCTCAGTGGTAAAAGACGTTCAGGGTTCAGAATTCCATTCTGAAATTTCTTGTCTTACCTCAGGGAAGCTTCTGAGTAAATCCCTACGTGAATTGAATCCTTTTCTTGATGGAACGGGTATTTTGAGGGTGGGTGGCCGTTTGGTTCACGCTCAACTATCATATGATCAGCGCCATCCCTGTTTATTGCCCAGCCATCACCGTCTTACGGAATTGATCGTAGAGAATACTCATCGGCGGTATTTCCACCCGGGGTTCCAAACCCTCCATTTTCTCCTCCTTCAACAGTACTGCTAAGCGAGTCATTCGAAAAATTATCTCCAAATGTTTAATTTGCTGGAAACAAAATCCAGTTACTGCCCAGCCTCCTATGGGTAACCTCCCCTCTCTAAGGATTTCTCAGATAAAGGCTTTCTCCGTCGTTGGTGTCGACTTCGCAGGACCTTATACGATTTCGCTTGGCCGATATCGCGGGTCTAAAACACACAAATCGTATATTTGTCTTTTTGTCTGTTTCTCGTCCAAAGCTCTGCACTTGGAGCTCGCCACCGATTTGTCTACGGACACCTTCCTAGCAGCGCTGAGGCGCTTAATTTCTAGACGTGGCCGAGTCACAAAAATAATGAGTGACAATTCTACCAATTTTGTAGGAGCTTCTCGGGTTCTTAAACTCATGCAGGATTCAGCTAATCAGGAGCTTATCAAGTGGGAGTTTATTCCTCCCTCTAGTCCCCATTTCGGAGGATTGTGGGAGGCAGGCGTAAAATCCGTCAAGTCTCATTTGTCCAGAGTGGTCGGTGACCAGATATTCACCTACGAAGAGTTTAATACGTTCCTCGTCCAGATCGAAGCCGTTTTGAATTCCAGACCAATCTGTCCTATCAGCACAGATCCAAATGATTTATCCGCCCTAACTCCTGGTCATTTTTTGACTCTAGAAGAGCCGTTAAATTCTCCCCCTGATGAAAATTTAATCTCGTTAAACTCGAACAGACTGAGCCGGTGGCAAATGGTTCAGCGTCTGGTTCAGGATTTATGGTCTCGTTGGAATCGAGAGTACCTACACACGCTATTTCAGCGGCATAAATGGACTGAACCCAATACAATTCTTAACATCGGCACCCTAGTTCTCGTAAAAAATGACAATCTACCTCCCTCATGTTGGCAGCTTGGCCGAATAATTGAACTACATCCCGGAGCCGACGGTGTTGTGAGAGTTGTTACTTTGGAAACTCCTCAAGGTGTCTTAAAACGCTCAGTGGTGAAGGTCTGTCCTTTACCCCTCAGCGACCCCATCGTAACTTAAAATACTATTGCATTTTGGTGGGAGGTTATGTTCCGTCTTCACCTCACGTTGTAAATATATATATAATTATTTGTTGTTTATTTGATTATTTGTCTATTTTGCCCCCTTCCAATATATCGCGAATATGACTGTGTTCTCCCACTTTTACTGGACTATGTTTTGCTCGCGCACCCGGGCCTCGGTAGTGAAAACGCTGGCAGAAAAATGCGAGCTCTCTCTCGTTCGTCACTCCGAATACGGTGTACCTGTGCTCAATGATTTTAGACGATCTCTTACCCGACTCGAGTCTCTGGAGGAAGTAAAATAACCAAGGTAAGGAAACCACAGTCTCGACAAACCCTTTTTACAGTCTACTAAAATATCGGATCGGAAACAATAATCTTGATGGAGACAATATTCACCAATCGGTCGTAGACTTGCTGAGCCAGAAACTGAATATCAGCTGTGGAGCAAACGATTTTAGAGATGCCTACAGAGTGAACTCTGGTGGCCAACCTGATAAACCCCATCCAGTTGTGATTGAATGTATGAGAAGTAGCCTTAGGGCTGAAATTCTTAGTAAAGCAAAAAATCTTAAGGGCACTGCAATTTATATTTCACCTGATTATCCTGTTGAAGACTACCAGAAGAAGAAATTGCTGTAACATTATCAAAAACTCGCCAGACAAAGGAACCAAAAAGCAAGTATTAAAGGATATCAACTAATCATTGATGAAGTACCATATAGCATTGATGATCTCCAACAATCGATAACTGATCCTGAAAGTGAGTCTCAACGAAGAGGAAGCACTTCATCCACTACCAGTAGTTCTTCTCATAAGAAATCCCGTGAGCTGAAAGACCATACGACACAACATACGAAGAAAATTCTCAGATCGCATACAACCAAATAATATAGTTGTGTAGTGCTTTGAGACTTTGGATTGAGAGGTTTCATAAACACATTTTCTATTGTTGCAGTAAAATAATTTTTTGGCTTTGCGTATATGCTATAACTGTTCCTTTTTCTTTTTTACTTATTTCGTTCGATACAATCTTATACATATCTTGCAATACTGAATATAAAAATGTTGATATCTATTGGTCACATAAATATTTGTTCGTTGTCCACTAACCTAAACGACATTGAGCGTATTATACATGAAAAAGAATTTTGTATTTTAGCGGTATCGGAAACTTGGTTACATTCCAATATTACTGACGACATCGTAAGTATAGATGGACATAATATCATTAGAAATGATTGAAATGGTAAAAGAGTAGGTGGGGTAGCATTTTTTATCAAAAATAATCTTAATAACAGGGTAATTATTTCCGAAAATGAATCATTCATTGAACATTTGTGGGTCGAGATAATTATAGGAAAAGAAAAATTAGTTGTGGGAGTGTGCTACAGACCCCCCAAGAGTGACCCTGTGGGTTTCCTTATTACATTTGAGAATACCTTGATCAATATTAATACGGAAAATGAATATATTATATCTCTCGGGGACTTCAATATAGACTACCTTAATCTTCAGTCAAATCTTTTGAAAGATTTTATGTCTGTTACAGAATCTTTCAATCTGATACAGAATATATCTGATCCAACTCATTTCACAAGTGGTTCTATGACTTTGATTGATCATCTATACACCAATTTCGAGGTAACAGATTCTGGAGTAATTGATACTTTTCTGGTGAGGCATTTTTTGACCTACTGCTCTTTCAACTTAGGAGATGATTACAACGCGACTAAAACCATCACCTATCGTGATTTTTCTAGAATTGATTTGAATACTTTTCATCGCGAGCTCGAATGTAGAGACTGGGACTTGTTTTACCAACTTGGTAGTATTGATAATAAAATATATTTTTTGAATGGCGCTATATTAAATACTGTGGATGAACATATTCCCACTAGGACAAGTATTTTCAGCTCGAATAAAAAAAAGGCAACCGTGGATAACGGACACTATTAAAAAGATGCAGCACCTGAGAGATAATGCTTTACGGAGATACAGAAAGTTAAAACTACAAGCACACTGGGACTTCTACAAACAGTTGAGAAATTTCACATCCTCTGCTATAAAAAGAGAAAAAAAAGCGTATCTACACTTCAAACTTTCCAAGTGCTCTCCCAAAGAAAATTGGAAGGAACTGAAGAAATTGAATATTACAAGAAAACGAAATGATGATTTACCAGTGTCATTGAAAAAAGCAGACGAATACAATAATTTTCTTATAAATGAATCTAGACATGTTGGCTCACCTGATAATGACCTATTAAATTATTATTATAATAATGTTAATGAAAATATAATTGATACATTTTCTTTCAAACATACTACCGATGAAGAAGTTCTCAATATTATACAGTGTATCAAAACTAAAGCTTATGGCTGTGATAATTTAAATATTCAGCTCATTACCCTATGTTGTCCGTTCATTGTGCCTTTTCTTTCTGATATTTTCAACAATTGTATAAGTGAAAGCTATTTCCCGATTGCCTGGAAAAAATCTTACGTGTTACCATTACCAAAAGTATCAAATCCTACTGAGTTCAGCCAACTTAGATGTATAAGTATTTTACCAACGCAATACAAGGTCCTTGAAAAAATTTTAGAGCGTCAAATTAGAGAATATGTGTTTGAAAGAAAATTGTTACCTGTGAATCAATCTGGCTTTAGGTCTGGATACAGCTGCTCAACTGCCCTAAGACATTTTGCATTCGTTGGATAAAAATGAAATATGTCTATTGATTTTAATCGACTTTTCTCGAGCTTTCGACACACTACACCATGAAATTTCATTGTCAATTTCACACTATGTTGGCTTTAGTACCGAAGCGGTGAAATTTCTCGAATCATATCTTTCAGATCGTGTGCAACAAGTCAAGATAGAAAATGATCTCTCAAGAAGTTTGGTAATAGACCAAGGCGTACCTCAGGGTAGTATTTTAGGCCCTCTCTTATACACTCTTTACACGTCTAACTTCCACCGTCATTTTTCTCACTATAGTTATCATCTGTACGCTGATGATACACAATTATATTATTCTCTTGAACTAAAAAACATTCAACAGGCAAATGTGCTGATCAATAAAGATTTATCAACCCTCCAATTATTATCCCAGAAGCATCTACTGAAGATAAATTCATCAAAGTCTCATGCTGTTCTTTTTGGTAACGAAAGTCAGAAAACGTTGGCATCCAACCAGCTACAACTTTTCATCGGAGATGACTAACTGAACTACAGTGACCAAGTCAAAAACCTAGGTCTGTATATGGACTCAAAGCTTAAGTTTGATAAACATGTCACTGAGAAAATCAGAATAGCCTATTCTTCCATTAAATTATTGTATCCCCACAGAAATGACATGAATATACAAACAAAAAAAATGTTAAGTGATTCTCTGGTGTTGTCACATTTTAACCATTCTGATACAGTGTATGGACCTTTTCTACGAAAAGCAGATGCATATCGCATACAAAAAGTTCAGAATTCATGTCTGCGCTTAATTCATGGATTGAAGAGAAGAGATAGAATTTCACATAAATTGAAAGAAATAGGTTGGTTAAGCATGTACAATCGCCGTAGACTCCATTCATATTGTCTCTTTTATAAGGTGCTAAAAACAAAACAACCTGAATATCTCTCTAGAAAGATCAGGTACAGGACTGATATACATAATTTGAATTTGAGAAGAAGGTACGGAATCAATATACCTTCACATTATAAAGAAATTTACAAGTCATCTTTTTCATATCAGATTGCGGCAGCAAGCCATTGCATGGATATACCAAGTTTCTTGCTATCGTTAAGTACCTTCAAAAATAAATTCAAAAAAATATTTCTCTCACAACAATGATCTATAATTTGAGTTGATATACTATATACTTTCTATTAGAGAAGACATTTTTAGTTTCACACTCAGATATGTTTGTAGATGAGTTTCGATTGACAATTTCATTTTAGAACATTCATCTGCTCGGCAGAATCATAATATTACAAATTTTTATTTATTTTTTTGCATGGGAAGTGTGGAAGAATCGTTCATTAACCTATCACTTACCCTTTTGTTTGCCTATGTATTTTTATATATATTGTATATGTGTAGATACTTACTGTTGTACCTTTCCTCTTTATACCTTTACCTTTATTCTGTTGCAGAAACTCTCTCAGCTCAGTTGGTGCCAATAAGAAACATGCAGTCTCTTCTCATCAGGGTTGGTTTCTTGGAAAGGGCTTCCAATGTGAAAATGTGAGATATTTGTGACAGTTGTACCAAAATAATAAATGTTTAACTCAGAATTCAAAATATAAGCGTTTTTATTCAATTAAATTCAGCAAAATGTTTTGATTTTCAATCTAGAATACTTATTTTACTTTCCTGCGAGATACCTTAGCCTATATATAACCCTTCTTGTTTCCTATTGTACAAAAATTGAATCGCCAACAAGTTCCTGTGGTTGTTTAGTCACCACCAAATATTCTGCGATCGAGTATCGAATGATGAATCGATTCTTTCTACGCGCTGCTCGACTGAGAACTTGTTGTCGTTCAGTTGAAGGTTATGTTTGAAATTTATTACTTTGTATTAATGATTATAACCAATCGTCCAATAAATGAAATGAAAATAAGTGAGTTATTAATAAGAATGTAAAGTTCAGTTCTATATCACCGTAGTGCACGAAATTAGAAAGTTTTTTTTCAAAATAGTTCTAGCAAATGAATGCCAAAAGTGATGTTATTCTCTCTTGATATGTGAAAATTCGACGATATGCCAGGAACAAGTGTTGAAACTGATAAATACCTTTGAAAAAACTTTTGGACTCAAAGCTTTTCTTCAAGATCTGCCTAGCTGTTTTCTTCAATCTGGAAGTTTCTCTGGAGGTAGGTTCTTGTTGATATTACAGTATATGCTTTATACTCAAAGTTGACTGCAACTTGTCTGGGTATTTGAAGTTTTTCTGGTCAAATTTTGATTTTTTATTTTCAGAAAATTTTCAACATTCTACTCTCTTGGTCGTTTTTTTCGGCTTCTCCCGTCAATAATCTTCCTCGTTACCATAGAAACTCCTTTTCACTTTTTTTTCCCGATTTCACAGCACTAGTTTCACTTTTCGTTCATGAATTCTCACTTTGTGTCTTTTTGAAAATCCTTAGCCTACTTTTATTCTAATTTTTACAACTTAAATTATTAATTATTTACAATGACATTTTTGCTAAATCTTTTTATCTGCTGCCTTATTTTGGATTCTTTGTGGTTTCTTTCCAAGATTCTGTCACATTTTACTGTCTGGTATTTATTTTATAATCATTAAATTTGAGGTTATATTGTTAATTTTTGTTGACTTTTTAAACTTTTTCTTGTGAAATATGGTTCTAAATTGTTCTCTTTAGTCATGTTTAAAGTGAGATTTTAATTTGAATTCATTTTACAGTTGGTGTTGGCTGGTAGCAGTAGGTTTTTACTCTGCTACGAAGGATGTTTCGGAACAACCTTTCTAGCTTCGGAAACAGAATATTAAGGCTCATTGGATGGATTTTGATGGTGTTTTCACATTCTATGCAGTTATGATGTTCTTTAGGAGTTGAGGTATAGTATTTATCCTTTCTTTAGAGTGATAATAATAATAATAACTTACTATTTCTTACATACAACGTTGTTTCATAACAAATTCCCCAAATTTCCCATTTGAAATTTTGATATGCTCTAGCAAAATTCAAATAGGAAATTTCTATTCACTTTTTACATGTTCTGTCACCTGATTTCTTTTGACTTTTCCTTTTTATAGAAAGAATCTTTGCTATTTTCGACCAAATTTCTTCAATTTTACTGAAATTCTATGTTTTCTTGCTTAATAATTTCATTTTCATTTATTCTTTGAATTTATAAATGCTTTCTACATTGAAGATTCCCCTTAAACTTTTATCTATAGGATTTATGAGTCTATAGCTGTTTTTAGGGTCTTCGTTATCCACTTCGTAAGGCCCCTCGAATGGAAGTTGTAGCTTCGCACATATGCCTCTCCTACTATTCATCACTACTTGCTCTCCTTTTTCAAACTGTACCCTTTTCCCCTCTGTCACTGTATTTGGTATTTCGTTTAGATATTGTTCTACTAATGGTATTTTTGTATCCCAAATTCTGTGGTTTTCCTGAGAGACAAGCCTTAGGTATTTTATTACCTCCCGGATATACCTTTCTGTTGGGTTGGAAGCAGGGTGTCTGATGCTGGTATAATTTAGCTTTTTATTTAATTTTTGGGCAAAGTTTTTCATTTTTTCGTTTTTAAAGTAAGTGGCGTTGTCTAGTATGATTTGTGTTGGTTTTCCTAGTTCTAGTATGTACTCTGTCAGTATTTGTTTCGTGATTTTAAAATTTGTCTTTTTAGTGGCGTATAGTCTAACATATTTTGAAAAATGGTCCGTGATTACTAGTATGTGTTTGTGATTGTCGTCTGTCTTTATTAAATTACTGATGTAGTCAATCGATATCGTCTGTAAAGGATGTTGTGCGATTATGCTTCGTGGTTCGTTTCTGTTCGTCATGTTTTTGTTCTTCCCCAATTGGCATAGTCTACATCTATTTATTGTCTCTTTTGTCATTTCTAAGTCATTTTTGCTAATGTAATTTTCCCTAAACGTCATCCATGTCTTTCTAATCCCTACGTGTGCATACTTGTGATGTAAGTCATCAATTATTCTACGTGTCAAGTCTTTTGTTACTACATAAAGTTCTTCCCCATTAACTATTTTAATACAAATCCCGTCTTTGTCTATCGTTCTCCTCTTTTCTTTGTCTGTGAGTGCTTTTTGGTCCTCTAAAATTGTTTTTAGTGAGTGCAGTCCTGTCTTGTTTCTAAATACATTTACCCCTACCTTAATTTGTCTAGTGTTATGTGTCTTGTTAGTTTCCATTCTCGTTATCGTGTCAGCTATTATGTTTTTTCGTCCTGGTATATGTCTAATTTCAAAGGTGTACTCCTGCAGTAATAAAGCCCACCTTTGTATCCCGTTGCTAGCTAGCTTACAATTTACGATTGATAATAAAGCTTCATGGTCTGTCTCTATAAAAAACTTTGCACCAATCAAGAAAAACCTGAGTTTATTTATACAAAAAATAATGCTAGCCAGTTCAAGTTCTGTCACACTGTAATTTTTTTCATATGATTTTGTCACTCTCGACACAAATGATATGGGAACCTCTTCTCCCCCTTGAATTTGAACTAACAATCCTGCAAATCGCGCCATTGATACATCAGTCTTGAGTATGAATGGTACTGAATAGTCAGGGTGATATACTTTTAATTGCTTAGTAAAAATTTGTTTTAGTTCCATAAAAGCTTTCTCGTGTTTGTCGTTCCAGGTCCATTTTACATTTTTCTTTAACAGTTATATAAGTGTTTGTTCGTCAAGTCAGGTATCAAGCGTTTGAAATAATTTAACATCCCCAAAAATCCCCTTAATATCGTTAAGTTTTTAGGTCTCGTGTAGTCTTGTATTGTACGTATTCGTTCAGGGTCCATTTCAAGTCCTTTTTCGTTCAGTCTGTACCCCAAATAATTCACTTCAGATTGGAAAAATTGACATTTTTCAAGGTTTATTTTCAGTCCTGCCTCATTTAGTAATTCTAGTACTTTTTCAATGTGTCGTTTATGTGCTTGTTCGTCTTTCGAGTATATCAGAATGTCGTCAATGTAATGTAATGCGAAGTCGTCGTATTTGTCCAGTATTTTGTGAAGTGCTCGTTCTAATGCTGGACAAGCTGATTGTAGTCCATATGGTACCACACAGAATCTATAAATGACTCCTTCTATTGAAAACCCTGTATAATTTCTCGAGTCTTTATGTAAAGGAATCAGCCAAAAGCTGTGCTTTAAATCTATTTTTGAAAAATATCTTGAATTAGAAATTTTACCAAAAATCGTATCAATATTCAGAGGTGCTTCGTACTGAGGAATTATTATTTTGTTAAGTTCCCTGGCATCCAAACAAAGTCTGAGTTCTCCGTTCTTTTTTACAACTACTACGATTGGATTTATGTAGCTACTATTGCATCTTTCTATCACAGCATTCTTACACATGTCTTCTATCTCTCTCTTAACCTGATCACGATATCTATAAGGAATAGGATAATTTTTTGATCTAAATTTATCGACTTCTTTTACTTCTATCTTGTGCATATATTCACTTGCTACTCTGGATTCTTTCATTATTAACCTTTTGTTTTTATTTAATATTTCTTTGATAAATTCTTCATATTCTTCTTTGCATTTACATTTTAAATTTTCTTTCCCTTCTTCATTTTCTATATTTTCACAATCATACATCCCATTCTCACTGTTTGTACACAAAATATTTTCCACCTTCCTATACTGTTCTATTTCTTTTATGTTGTTATTTTCCTTTTCCCTTGTAATATCTAACTTTCTTTCCAGTTCTTTTACTTTGAAATCATAATATTTTCCATCTAACTCTATTCGTTTTGTTTCATAATTTATTTTTGCTCTTAATTTTTCTAATTGATCAGTTCCAATGATGATATCAAATTCCATGTTTTTCACTAGTAATAGTTGTAAATTCAAACTCTTTATTTATCTGGATTTTCAGTTCTACTAATTGATTGGTTTCAGCCAATTTTTTTCCATTAACCCCTATTAAATTTGTTTTTGGGATCTTTATAACATTATTTTTCAATTCCTGTTCTGAAATAGATTTTTCTTTCAGTAACGAAGCTTCTGAACCTGTGTCTATTAATATTTCAATTTGTTTTTCCCCTAAATTACCTTTTAAAATTACTAATCCTATCAATTGTTCTTCCTCTAGATTTTCACTTAACTTAATAAATTCTACAGGGTGTTCATAGTTGTGTGTGTCCAGCGTTCCACATGGTCCTAACAAAAATTTGTCTCATCAGAAGTCGAGGGTTTTGGTTCTTGTCTGTGTCTCTGTTCGTTTTCCCTATCTGACTGTCTGTCTTCTTCCCGGTCTGAGCTATCTGTTCGTCGTTGAAAGTGTACGTGCCTGTTTTGTTCCATGTTGTCTTGTTGTTGTTGATGGTTTCTGTTATCATTTTGAGTATTGTAATTTCGATAATTGTTATTATTATTATTATAAGTCCTGTTGTATGGCCTGTTGTTGTAGTTCTCATTTTGTCTATAATTGTTGTTGTGGTTGTAGTTCTGTGAATTTCGATTTTGGTAATTGTTATTGTATTGTTGTTGATTTGTATATGGTTGTCTACTTTCACGTTGATGTGGTGGGTAATTTCGAGTTCTGTTGTCAGTGTACCTATTGTAATTTGTGTTTCGATTATAATTTTCTTGTGTGTTGTTTCGTGGTGTGTAACTGTTATGGGGTCTTTCGTCCCTATTTCTATAAGATAAAGTCCTTTCCAGTCTAAGTAGGTATTCGCTAAGTCTTTCCATAGTCGTGATTTCATGTAAGTTAATTATTTCAAATATCTCTTGTCTGAAGTGTCTACTTATGCTCCCCACTATTTCTTGTTCCCTCATTTCTGGATTTAAGTGTTGAGCTACTGCAAAAAGTTGTATGGCGTAATTGTTATAGTTTAGGCTTCGTCTTTCGTCAAATCTGCCAAATTGTAATCGGTCTCGTATTAACATCTGTGTATTTTCACCCCAGTACTGTTTCAAAAATAGTGTTTGGAAGACTTGAAAGCTATTTATGTTGTTCTCCTGACTATTGAACCACACACATGACTGATTCATCAAATATTGCCTAATCGTATCCTTTAATTCATCTATTGATTTAATGTTTTTGATTTTATTCTTTAAGATCTTGACAAAAGTAATTGGATGGAAAGTATTGATATTTCCATCAAATTTGTTATTTACTTGTACACTTTGGCACGTAGTTATTATTCCAGTTTCTGTATTTATTGTTTTGTTTTCTTCAAGTTCCCTAACCTTTTGTTCTAAAGTTTTAATTTGATTTGTTTGTTGTTCATTTTTTATATCAAAATTACAATGTGTCTCCTTTATTTTGGCTTCTACTTTCTTATCCACTTGTTTTAATTCCCCCTTAAATTCTTGGCTTGTATTCTCCAATTCCAACCTAACTTCTTGTATTTTTTTTTTCATTGTTAATGATATGATTTCCCATGTCTGTAATTTTATTAATTGTACTCTCATGAAACTCACTATTTCTTTTCTCGATTTTATTTTCAAATTCCTTGTATAAGTTTAAATTTTCCTGTCAGTTTTTCTCTAGTCGTTCTTGCATTCTTGTCTCAAGTCTACTCATATTTACTATCATATCCTCTTTCACACTCTCAATATTCTCTTTCACACTCTCAATATTTCCTTTCATATCTTCTTTCACACTCTCAATATTCTTTGAAATAAACTGCATCAGCATCTGTATCTGTCCCTCAAATTCATTTCCTCTTCCTTGTACTGCTTGTTCTCCCTCTCTACTTTCTTGCATTCCACTTCCTCCTGCGTGATCTCCTCTCTGCATTCCTTCCTCATCTTCTTCATTCATTCCAGTACGTTTTCCGTCCCTAAGATCCATTTTCTATCACTCAAATACTCTTCAAACTCTTTACTTTCAAATTTACTCACTCGTCCTGTCACACTCTTTCTCTCAGCTTTTCAACTAACAAACTACCTTCGATTTTTCCTTTCCAAATGGCCCTACGTTGTTGGCGACAATTGTTATAAAGTAGTATTAAGATGTACTGTTATTTTGCCCCTATATTGAAGTGACAAAATTGTAATAATCGATTTCAAAGGTGATAAATTTGTTGTATGTAGGAAATATAAGTCAGATGGTAATAATAATACTCAGATAAATATTTTTATTGCTCAAATAAATGCCCAGGCTAGATACTTACTGTTGTACCTTTTCTATTTATACCTTTACCTTTATTCTGTTGCAGAAACTCTCTCAGCTCAGTTGGTGCCAATAAGAAACATGCAGTCTCTTCTCGTCAGGGTTGGTTTCTTGGAAAATGCTTCCAATGTGAAAATGTGAGATATTTGTGACAGTTGTACCAAAATAATAAATGTTTAACTCAGAATTCAAAATATAAGCGTTTTTATTCAATTAAATTCAGCAAAATGTTTTGATTTTCAATCTAGAATACTTATTTTACTTTCCTGCGAGATACCTTAGCCTATGTATAACCCTTCTTGTTTCCTTTTGTACAAAAATTGAATCGCCAACAAGTTCCTGTGGTTGTTTAGTCACCACCAAATATTCTGCGATCGAGTATCGAATGATGAATCGATTCTTTCTACGCGCTGCTCGACTGAGAACTTGTTGTCGTTCAGTTGAAGGTTATGTTTGAAATTTATTACTTTGTATTAATGATTATAACCAATCGTCCAATAAATGAAATGAAAATAAGTGAGTTATTAATAAGAATGTAAAGTTCAGTTCTATATCACCGTAGTGCACGAAATTAGAAAGTTTTTTCCAAAATAGTTCTAGCAAATGAATGCCAAAAGTGATGTTATTCTCTCTTGATATGTGAAAATTCGACGATATGCCAGGAACAAGTGTTGAAACTGATAAATACCTTTGAAAAAACTTTTGGACTCAAAGCTTTTCTTCAAGATCTGCCTAGCTGTTTTCTTCAATCTGGAAGTTTCTCTGGAGGTAAGTTCTTGTTGATATTACAGTATATGCTTTATACTCAAAGTTGACTGCAACTTGTCTGGGTATTTGAAGTTTTTCTGGTCAAATTTTGATTTTTGATTTTCAGAAAATTTTCAACATTCTACTCTCTTGGTCGTTTTTTTCGGCTTCCCCCGTCAATAATCTTCCTCGTTACCATAGAAACTCCTTTTCACTTTTTTTTCCCGATTTCACAGCACTAGTTTCACTTTTCGTTCATGAATTCTCACTTTGTGTCTTTTTGAAAATCCTTAGCCTACTTTTATTCTAATTTTTACAACTTAAATTATTAATTATTTACAATGACATTTTTGCTAAATCTTTTTATCTGCTGCCTTATTTTGGATTCTTTGTGGTTTCTTTCCAAGATTCTGTCACATTTTACTGTCTGGTATTTATTTTATAATCATTAAATTTGAGGTTATATTGTTAATTTTTGTTGACTTTTAAAACTTTTTCTTGTGAAATATGGTTCTAAATTGTTCTCTTTAGTCATGTTTGAAGTGAGATTTGAATTTGAATTCATTTTACAGTTGGTGTTGGCTGGTAGCAGTAGGTTTTTACTCTGCTACGAAGGATGTTTCGGAACAACCTTTCTAGCTTCGGAAACAGAATATTAAGGCTCATTGGATGGATTTTGATGGTGTTTTCACATTCTATGCAGTTATGATGTTCTTTAGGAGTTGAGGTATAGTATTTAGCCTTTCTTTAGAGTGATAATAATAATAATAACTTACTATTTCTTACATACAACGTTGTTTCATAACAATATATATATATATATAAATCCTTTCTGATGAGTGCGTTAGCACGAAACAGCTGTCAAAGGTTAGAGCTCTCGGAATTAAAACGAAATATACTCTATTTTCACTTAGATTCTGCTTGCGTTCCTCATAACGTATTAGAAACTTGATTGAACCTTGGGTTGGTCAGAACAACGAATTGTTGGCTACCTGTCAATTTGTGGACAAACCTCTACTTTTGGATTCCTTGGTTCGTGTCAAATTAAGTTTCAACTAGTGACTGTAGATGTCATGAATAACTTCCTGATATATATATATATATATATATATATATATATATATATATATATATATATATATATATATATATATATATATATATAAAACCAGTTAATATTGGGGATTGCAGCAAAGTCAAAAGTGTACTCTTTTATAGAGTTTATTCCAAGCTTTCGTAAATTTTATTTACATCTTCAGGGAACTACAAAGTATTATTATGTCAATTATACATTTTGATGTTATTAAAATTTTACTTACAACTATAGTGAGGTTAGTTGACATGTTCTTAGTTCTTTGGATAGTGACATTACAGCTTAAAATTGTAAATAATAAGAAAAAAAGACTTTACGAATATAAATAACAGAAAATTTTGAAATTTCAGTCGAAAAACAAAAGACTTGTTGATTGTATCCAAGGGACACAAATCAGTTGTCAATAGAAAAGAAATCTGTAATTTTCAAGTCAATGTTACCAACTGTAATCTTGTACCAACTGTAATCTTGTACCAACTGTAATCTAGTACTAACTGTTGAAATATACGACTGTTGTTTTGTAAGCTAGGAAAAAATTACATTTCCAATTGAGTAGTTATGGAGATATTATTATTCATATGGAGAGTGTGGTCTAACGACAATAAGAAGGAATAAATCTCACTCAAATGATTTATATCAGTTCTTTTATTCATACATTTTTTGTCTTGATATATGAAGGCCATTTCCAAAAAAGTTCTCTTAGTCATATGTGTCTCTTTAGCTAATATTTTAGTTGAGTTATAATTTATTCGATGGTCAAATTTGTTTACATGATCAGCGAGAGCACATCTTTCAGGATGAAGTCTACAATCACTTTTATGTGAGGAGATTCTACTTTTCAGGCTTCTAGAAGTCTGGCCAATATAATTTTTATCACAGTCCTGACAAGGAATGCTATATACTACATTTGAAGTGGAAGTTAATGGATTTTTTTCCTTCACTTTTGAATAAATTGATCTTATTGGTAAAATAGTTTTATTTGCTATTTTGACATTACATACTGAATGAAAGAGCCTGGACAATCTTGGTGTAATATCTTTTATATATGGAAGTGAAGTGAATGTAGGAATTGTAGGATTAGTATTAGCAACATTGCTATTAATGGATATGTTCAGATTGTTAGATATAATATCTGTTTCAATATTTAATGGTGTGCTGAACAGAATACTTCTCAGTAATTTTGGTGGATAAGCATTGTCAGAAAAGAGTTTGAAAAGAATATCTAGGTTTTTTTTATGAAAGGATCTATCTGAGATTTTGAGTACTCTAGCTTTCATCTGTTTCACAAGGTTTATTTTCATTGACCGCTTGTGATAAGACTCGAAGTTAATATATCTTCCAGAACTGCATGGTTTCCTGTACCAGTCTATAAGAATTTTGTTATTAAGACCACGTTCTGGAAGATATATTAACTTCGAGTCTTATCACAAGCGGTCAATGAAAATAAACCTTGTGAAACAGATGAAAGCTAGAGTACTCAAAATCTCAGATAGATCCTTTCATAAAAAAAACCTAGATATTCTTTTCAAACTCTTTTCTGACAATGCTTATCCACCAAAATTACTGAGAAGTATTCTGTTCAGCACAACATTAAATATTGAAACAGATATTATATCTAACAATCTGAACATATCCATTAATAGCAATGTTGCTAATACTAATCCTACAATTCCTACATTCACTTCACTTCCATATATAAAAGATATTACACCAAGATTGTCAAGGCTCTTTCATTCAGTATGTAATGTCAAAATAGCAAATAAAACTATTTTACCAATAAGATCAATTTATTCAAAAGTGAAGGATAAAATTCCATTAACTTCCACTTCAAATGTAGTATATAGCATTCCTTGTCAGGACTGTGATAAAAATTATATTGGCCAGACTTCTAGAAGCCTGAAAATTAGAATCTCCTCACATAAAAGTGATTGTTGACTTCATCCTGAAAGATGTGCTCTTGCTGATCATGTAAACAAATTTGACCATCGAATAAATTATAACTCAACTAAAATATTAGCTAAAGAGACACATATGACTAAGAGAACTTTTTTGGAAATGGCCTTCATATATCAAGACAAAAAATGTATGAATAAAAGAACTGATATAAATCATTTGAGTGAGATTTATTCCTTCTTATTGTCGTTAGACCACACTCTCCATATGAATAATAATATCTCCATAACTACTCAATTGGAAATGTAATTTTTTCCTAACTTACAAAACAACAGTCGTATATTTCAACAGTTAGTACTAGATTACAGTTGGTACAAGATTACAGTTGGTACAAGATTACAGTTGGTAACATTGACTTGAAAATTACAGATTTCTTTTCTATTGACAACTGATTTGTGTCCCTTGGATACAATCAACAAGTCTTTTGTTTTTCGACTGAAATTTCAAAATTTTCTGTTATTTATATTCGTAAAGTCTTTTTTCCTTATTATTTACAATTTTAAGCTGTAATGTCACTATCCAAAGAACTAAGAACATGTCAACTAACCTCACTATAGTTGTAAGTAAAATTTTAATAACATCAAAATGTATAATTGACATAATAATTCTTTGTAGTTCCCTGAAGATGTAAATAAAATTTACGAAAGCTTGGAATAAACTCTATAAAAGAGTACACTTTTGACTTTGCTGCAATCCCCAATATTAACTGGCTTTATTCTTAACTAGTCAGCAACGACTACCCATTCTATATATATATATATATATATATATATGTTCGGAAAGGTTTCCGCGGTCAGAAATATGTACATTATTAAGTTCATGGGTTGAACCGCGTTGAGAGTTTATAACTCGAGTTATAAACTCTCAACGCGGTTCAACCCATGAACTTAGTAATGTACATATATATATATATATATATATATATATATATATATATATATATATATATATATATATATATACAAAGCAGGAAATTTTTTTGGGTATAGCAGCAAGCAAAACGTGTACTCTTTTAACACTATATTTCCGATATTTCAACAGTGAATACTGTCATCTTCAGGGAAGCTACAAGTAACAAGCAAAATTGTACGATTAATGGAAAGAAAACTTTGAAGAAGAACCACTTACTGTGTTGATGAGAATGATTGCTATGGATGTAATATTAAAAATTATAAACAACATGTCATGTAAGTCACATGTGACAAAGATGAACAAAACACATTAAAATACGTCAAACAATAAAAATATTAATATTAAGTCATTGTTATAAAATTTGTTTAAACATTTATTTGAATTATCTCCACACGTGGAGAGATTCAAATGTAACATAAGAAATTTGGTTAGGATTATTCGACAACAGACAGTTGACATTATTGACATTAGATGTCAGACACTTTTGAAGTGTGACACGAAACCACGAATTGGCCGCTGCTAGTGGGTGAAATTAACCAATTGTCTCAACTCAAAAGAGATGAAGTGTTCCCTAAGGGAGAATTATTTAAGTTATGTGTAATATTATTGTCGATGAGGAGTAAATATGAATAAATTTCACTTAAGTGATTAACGTCAGTTTTTTTATTTAAGCAAGAATCTGATTGAGAGATGAAAGCCATTTCCATGAAAAGTCTTTTAGTGGTATTGTTTTCTTTAGTCAAAATTTTTGTATTACTATAATTCATGTTATGACCAGTGCTATTAACATGTTCACTTAATGCACATCTTTCATCTTTAAGTGAACATGTTAATAGCACTGGTCATAACATGAATTATAGTGATACAAAAATTTTGACTAAAGAAAACAATACCACTAAAAGACTTTTCATGGAAATGGCTTTCATCTCTCAATCAGATTCTTGCTTAAATAAAAAAACTGACGTTAATCACTTAAGTGAAATTTATTCATATTTACTCCTCATCGACAATAATATTACACATAACTTAAATAATTCTCCCTTAGGGAACACTTCATCTCTTTTGAGTTGAGACAATTGGTTAATTTCACCCACTAGCAGCGGCCAATTCGTGGTTTCGTGTCACACTTCAAAAGTGTCTGACATCTAATGTCAATAATGTCAACTGTCTGTTGTCGAATAATCCTAACCAAATTTCTTATGTTACATTTGAATCTCTCCACGTGTGGAGATAATTCAAATAAATGTTTAAACAAATTTTATAACAATGACTTAATATTAATATTTTTATTGTTTGACGTATTTTAATGTGTTTTGTTCATCTTTGTCACATGTGACTTACATGACATGTTGTTTATAATTTTTAATATTACATCCATAGCAATCATTCTCATCAACACAGTAAGTGGTTCTTCTTCAAAGTTTTCTTTCCATTAATCGTACAATTTTGCTTGTTACTTGTAGCTTCCCTGAAGATGACAGTATTCACTGTTGAAATATCGGAAATATAGTGTTAAAAGAGTACACGTTTTGCTTGCTGCTATACCCAAAAAAATTTCCTGCTTTGTATCCTAACTAGTCAGCAAAGACTACCCTTCTACTATATATATATATATATATATATATATTTAACCAACTTATAAAGTGAGGTCCGCTTGTGCAAAAATTACGGAAGTTGTGAGGACCATGTCGAAGTGAGGTCCGTATACGGACCTCACAACGTTTCTGCCGTTCCGTGTGGAGGATCCTCCTCTGTACAAGTTCAGTGACTGACCTAAAAATCGTTCTAAGTGAAACAGATATAGTGTTTCGTTCCTTTTTGTGCATTCACTACTGTTAGTTGAAATATCGCGTAAAATATGTGGTCCTCACTTTGGTAGAAATATAGAAAAGATCGTATATTGTAGTTTGGGGATTTGCCACTTGAAGGCGCTGCTGAGAATGTATATTTTCTGTACGTGCGTATTCCGTTCCTTGTGGGAATATATGGTCAGCACTGAGTGAGGTCCGAAAATGTGGCAACATATCGTGTTACGCTGAACACATTGATGTTTAATTAGGTAATGGGTATCACTATATTTCACCTCATTTTCTCTACTTTTGCAAGTTTTTATTCAAATTGCCCTGTTTTTCAAGGATGTAAATAAGTAATTCTGATCCTGCTGAATCCGTTCAATAGGGTTAAATAATCTGTAAATCGAAAACTACCCCTCAACAACCCTCCGAAGTAGAAAAATCTTGAAACAATAGAAATGCCGAATTCTCTAGGTTTTTTGACGAAAATTATTTTTTTCTCATCTGCTGAATACATTTAATAGAGTGGAATAATTTTGAACCAAAAACTACCCCTTAACAATCTTCCGACGTTGAAAAAACTTAAAACAGTTGAAATACCCTTTGCTCGAGGTTTTTCTGACAGAAATGACTCATTCTTCTCCTGCTGAATACTTTCCATAGGGTGAAATATTTGTGAATCGAAAACTACCCCTCAACAACCCTCCGAAATGGAAAATATCTTGAAATAGTTTAAATGCCCGTTGCTAAAGGTTTTTTCACAGAAATTAATCAATCTACAACTGCTGAATATGATTGGATGAAATAATTTCTGAAGCAAAAACTACCCCTCAACAACCCTCCGATGTAGACAAATCTGGAAATAGTTGAAATACCCGTAGCTCGGGAGTTTTTTGCAGAAATGAGTTATTCTGTACCTGCTGAATACGTTTTACAGGATGGGATGATATGTCAAAAAAAATTACCCCGCAACAACCCTCCGAAGTAGAAACTTTTTGAAATACTTGAAAAACCTGTTGCTAGACTTTTTTTGACAGTGATAAAATAGTCTACACCTGCTGAATACGTTCTAAGAAGTGAAATAATTTGTGAACCAAAAACTACCACTCAACAACCCTCCGGAAGTAGAAAAATCTTGAAACAGTTGAAGTACCCGTGGCTTGAGGGTTTTTTGGAGAAATTAGTTATTCCACTCCTGTCGCATACGTTTTATAGGATGAAATAATTTGTGAACAAAAATCTACCCCTCAACAACCCTCCAAAGTGAAAAAATCTTGAAACATTCAGAATATCCGTTGCTCGATATTATTTGACAGAAATAAATTATTTTCCACCTGCAGAATACTTTCTATATGGTAACAAATTTGTGGATCGAAAACTACCCCTCAACAACCCTTCGAAGTAGAAAACTCTTGAAATAGTTGAAATGCCCGTTGCTTGAGTTTTTTGACAGAAATGAATTATTCTATAGCTGCTGCATATGTTGCACAGTGTGAAATGAAGATTAACCCAAAAACTACCCCTCAACAACCCTTCAAACTGGAAAAGTTTTGAAACATTCGAAATATCCGTTGCTAGATATTTTTGAAATATATTGATTATTTTTCACCTGCTGAATATGTTCTATAGGGTGTCAAAATTTGTGGATCAAAAACTACCCCTGAACAACACCCCGAAGTAGAAAAATCTTGAAATAGTTGAAGTGCCCGTTGCTCGAGTTTTTTTGACGGAAATGAATTATTCTTCACCTGCTGAATACGGTCTATAGAATAAAATAGTTTGTGAATCAAAAACTATCCCTCAACAACCCTTCAAACTGGAAAAGTTTTGAAACATTCGAAATATCTGTTGCTAGATATTTTTGAAATATATTGATTATTTTTCACCTGCTGAATATGTTCTATAGGGTGTCAAAATTTGTGGATCAAAAACTACCCCTGAACAACACCCCGAAGTAGAAAAATCTTGAAATAGTTGAAGTGCCCGTTGCTCGAGTTTTTTTGACGGAAATGAATTATTCTTCACCTGCTGAATACGGTCTATAGAATAAAATAGTTTGTGAATCAAAAACTATCCCTCAACAACCCTCCTAAGTTGGAAATTCTTGAAACAGTCGAAATTTCCGTTGCACGAGACTTTTTGACAGAAATTATTTATTCTATACCTGTTGAATGCGTTATATAGGGTGAAATTATTTGTGAAATGAAAACTGCCCTTCAACAATCCTCCAAAGCTGATGAATCTCGAAAGAGTTGAAATTCTCTTTGCTCGAGGATTTTTGATGGAAATAAATTATTCTACACCTGTTGAATACGTTTCATAAGGAAAACTGATTTGTAAATCAAATACGACCCTTCAACTACCCTCTGCAGTAGAAAATTTTTAAAGCAGTTGAGAGACCCATTGCTCGAAGTTTTTTTGACGGAAATTAACTATCATTTACCGGCTCAGTACGTACTATGAGGAGATATAATTTGTGAACCAAAAACTACCCCTCAACAATTAACCATCTGAAGTAGAAATTTTTTGAAACAGTTGAAATGTCCATTTCTCGAGGTTTTCTGATAAAAATTAAATATTCCGCTCCTGCTGAATATGTTTCATGGTGTGAAATAATTTGTGAACCAAAAAATACCTCCCAACAGCCCACCAAAGTAGAAAATTTTTGAAACAATTGAAATATCCATTGCTCGAGATTTTTTTTAGGAAATGAATTAGTTGACACCTACTGAATACGTTGTATAGCGTAAAATGATTTGTGTATTGAAAACTACCCCTCAACAACCCTCCGAAGTAGAAAAATCGTGAAACAGTTAAAATACCCGTTGTTTGTTTTTTTTTACAGACATGAATTATTCTACACCTGCTGAATACGTTCAATGAAGTAAAATAATTCGTGATCCAAAAACTACCACTCAAAAACCCTCCGGAAGTAGAAAAATCTTGAATCAGTTGAAGTACCCTGACTCGAGGTTTTTTGAAAAAAATTAATTAATCCACTCCTGTTGCATACGTTTTATACGATGAAATAACTTGTGAACGAAAAACTACCCCTCAATAACCCTTACGGAAATTAATTATTCGACACCTACTGAATACGTTCTATGGCTTAAAATAATTTGTGTATCGAAAACTATCCCTCAACAACCCTCTGAAGTAGAAAAATCGTGAAACAGTTAAAATGCCCGTTGTTTTTTTTTACAGAAATGAATTATTCTATGTCTGTTGAATATGTTTTATAGGGCCAAATGATTCGTGATTCAACAGCTACCCCTCAACAACATTATATAGAACGTTATCAGCAAGTTTAGAATAATACATTTCCGTCGAAAAACGTCGAGCAATGGATATTTGTGAATAACATAAGCAAAAATAAAAACCGTTGCTGGGAAATCCGTTGCTGCTTTTACACTCGTCCGCTTGTCTGTTTATGTGTTAATTCACTCATCTGTACTATCTGGTGAAATTTATAGTCCGTCAGCCCGCTGCCAAAATGTATAATGATTTCATAACGTATGCCATGTAGGGTTTTGGTAGTTATAAATATAATTATCAATGAACTAGCAAACTTAGCGCTTGCCCGTGGAACATAACGATAATAATAATAACTACTTTTTTCTCAAATACATGCATAAACACGTATAGAATTTGTCAGAAACTAGTTGATTATTGTGGATTGCATGAAGAAATCACGTATTTTGATGATATTTTAGCGTATGCCAAGCATACTAGCAAACGATATTTCATCGAATGAAAATCAGACGGAAACCGATCGGCATACATGTCGCGTTGGTCCGAAGGGCACCATATGCCCTCAATTGTGTTGAGAAATAGGGTATTTTTGAATCTATACGTGTTTTTGCATGTCTTTGGGAAAATAAAGTATAATGGAATTTATAATTATAATACAATTATCGTTATATAATTATAATATAATATAATTACAACAATAATTATTGTTATTGTCTTGTTCCACGTACATGCGCAAATTTTGCTTGTTCATTTATCATTATATTCACAACTACCAAAACCCTGAAGGGAATACCTTATAAAATCATTAGACAATATGGCAGAGGGCTGACGGTCTAATAGAAAGTGAATTTTGACCCACTTCCAGTGGACCGATCAAATAGAAATTTGGTATGTGTTTCTCTTTCCTGTGACAATGCGGGATTGAACTTCTTTTAGAAAAACTGGTAGGAGATAATGGATTTAATATCAAATTAATGAATTCAAGATGGCAAATTGCGAATTCTGTTCTTATAGTCTGATTCTATACAAAATTGGAATACTGAGTATTTTGGAATATGAGATCAAGATGGAGAACGCGAGCTTTGGGATTATGGTACGATTCTATTCATAATCGGCACAATGAACCAAAATCAAAACCGCGCAGAACTTCGGTAACAGCGGATTTTATGTTTGTTCTGTGATTTCAGAATTGTTTTAACTGTCAAATTTTAAATAATATGTATACATGTAATCTTACAATTATATTGTTGATTATTTCATTAAGAAGAATAAACATTATTATTATTATTATTATTATTATTATTATTATTATTATTATTATTATTATTATTATTATTATTATTATTATTATTATTATTATTATTATTATTATTATTATTATTATTATTATTATTATTATTATTATTATTATTATTATTATTATTATTATTATTATTATTATTATTATTATTATTATTATTATTATTATTATTATTATTATTATTATTATTATTATTATTATTATTATTATTATTATTATTATTATTATTATTATTATTATTATTATTATTATTATTATTATTATTATTATTATTATTATTATTATTATTATTATTATTATTATTATTATTATTATTATTATTATTATTATTATTATTATTATTATTATTATTATTATTATTATTATTATATTATTACTTGGGGGATATTTCAGATTATGAATTTTAGGTCGAAATTGATAAATTCAAGACGGCGGACAAGCTTGGTGTTATTGGTCAGTTTCATTCAATTTTAGTATGAAAAGATATTTGCGGTCGGAGTTTAGGATTTTTTTTTTATTTATTAATTCAATATGACGAACGGGTTATGTGATTATGACACCATTCTTCGAGTTTTCGAGAAAAGAGATTATGAAAATTTTTGAATTTGAATTGGCAGCTACAATTTGGCCAACGAGTTTTGCAATTATCATCTGATCCAGAAATACTATGTGGATGTTTTCGAGGTATCAGGATTGCGGAGTTTCTGTCACCATTGTTCGTTTTCATTCAAAGTTGATGTGTAGGTTTTTGAAGTCAGAGATCGTGAATTTTGACAAAACGATTCATGATTCAATCGATCATTGGATGCTCATCGGATCGAAGAGTTAGAATACACAATATTGAGTATCAAGAAGCCCTGGTATATGGAAATGAACAGAACGAAGAGTATCTGATTACTTATGACAAAAATACAAAGAAAAAACATTTGAAGACGAGCTTATATTCAAATTCACTGAAAAGGAATGAATAACAGTGAGAGAAAGATAATTTTAAAACTGCTATTGAATACACTGAAAAAAAAAAGTCTGCTTCAGATGTGTTACGTCGGTTATTCTGTGAGTAACACATTCAAAAGCTAGGGATTGTTATTTTTGCTACATCAAACATCTAATGCAATAATTTTCACCTCTTCGTGCATTTGAGTACCAAAAACCTTTTGAATGATTTTTTTCTTTTTTAGTGTCTACAAAATGAAGTTTTTTTTTTGTTATTTCGCTGTTTACCACTAACTATTATATATTCATTTGTTTATTCTATTTTCTTCTGGTTTCAAAGAGAAACAAACACCTGTAAAATTTCGAGAACATCTTCTATGAATTGGGGTTCCTCCCAAACATTTGGAGTATGTAGGCCGAACATTTCCGTAGTCCAAATCTTCCCGTTCTTTGAAAGACAGTCCTGGTGAATAGACGGCAGTATCAAAGGTGACAACAATAGGTGTGATGACTGAACTTGTTGATGGAACTGATGAAGTTGAAACGGCCAAAGATAGTTCAGAAGAGATTGGGTTATCAAAACATCTCAAGAAGGAAGACAGTTCACCAACCCTTTTGCGGTGTTCCAGATAAGTAAGGGAATTTGTGCCTTTTTCAAAATATTTCATTTCTATTTATGATTCAATGAATTGTCATGTTAGGTATGTTTATTCGTTTCGTATAGGATTAAGACAATGAGCACCGTCCTGGTATGGCTGGACACCTTGTTTCTATGTTGACAAGCGCTCATTGTGAACAATGCAGATTTTTTTATTTGTTTATCACTTGTTATTTCTCTTTCTTATTCAATATTTTGTCGAATACATTTATTCTTTGTTTCACCTATTTTCCTATCTTTTTACGAACCTTCCAATCTATTCATCAATCTTTCTTCCAGATGGACTAATTTAATCGATTCTGATTCGATTGTCTAGCAGATTTTAGTATAATGTAAATCGAAGGGAAGTCAATATGATTCATCATCCAACGCTGTATTTGCCAGTAAAGCACTTGTCTTTTGTCAGAGGGTTACCTTATATTCCTCACTTATTCGATTATCAGACAGAAAGAATTTTTAACGTCAAAAGTTTCACTTAGTTGAGACAGTTTCCATATGAGGAGTGCAGCCCCCAAACACACACTGAAAATTTTAGATTCTGTCCAAAGAAACGACAATCGTTTAGTCGCTCAGAAACTCGCTAACTTCTATGGAACACAAAAATATTGAAAAATTCGCGCAGTATTGGCTGGGAAAGTAATTGTTTTCTGTCAGATATTTGAAGTAAGATTTTTGGAAAGGGGGGTGATTTGACTTTGTCAGATTTCACAAATGACAATATACAGATACTGAATATAAATTTCTTTATGAATTACTCGATACAGTCTAATTACAACAGTTCTTTATATTCTGCAAATACATCGTTGTATTTGTTTTATGATCCATCCTGACAAAATTCAAAAACATACCATTCCTTTGAATGGATGAATTGAATTTTATTGGATGAAACGAAATCGAAATACCTCTTTTTTCACACATTCCCACAAAGTGGCAAATATCTGAGAGAAAAGATTTTCTTTCCCTAACGGATATTGAATTATCTGGCATATATTTTTGCAACGTTCCTCAAAGCGGTCACAATTTCAAGTGCTAATTGTGATCAAATAGTGGTTATTATATCTCATACTTCAACTACCAAGCCATTGAATTCTATATTTCCCTTTCTGTCAATCACAATCAATTATCTTGATATGAAAAAAGAAATTGAAAGCCAAATTTCGTAAATACCCTAAGAGACTCTTTTACTCAAAGTTATATGTTTGATTAAGCACTACTGCTTTGTAATGGTTATATTTTGTTTTGCTCCACCCCATGAATGACTTTCCTACTTATATTTCATCTCTCATTTGTACTACTTAGGTTAAGTGTAAGAGTGCACTAAACTAAACTTCGCCTATTTCGTACCGAAGAATATAAAGACGATTTATTATTGTTTTTATCATTTGATTTAAAATGACCACCTGCAGACATGTTTCAAGATTTTTGCATATCTTCAGTGCTAGGGTTCGTCGAACAACATAAGAGTCCTCCTGTCCCACCAAACGAATGATGCCCTCCAAGCATTAATTACCCCTCATCCAGGAATGCAGTCGCGACTTACAAATATGTCAATTTCTGCGACTCACGATATGTAAATATTTTTATTTAATTCATGTGATTTTCATTATACTCTCCGTATCGAACTTTGTCCGAAACAATACTGAATATTGCTTTCGTTGACGAATAAACCGCCAGAATTGTTACCATATACAATGCAGTACTGACTAACAATCATAATTTTCGGAAGAAAATATTTGATAACACTACTTGGCAGAAGCTCATCAAACTAATAATAAAAATGAATTAGGCAATCCAGACTTCTGCAGTCAACCTATACAATAGGTATAATCGACGGCATTAGAAAACAACTAGATACACTGATGATCGGCAAAACCATGTGGGTTTAGACATGTTTTGGCGTTGCGATTGGGATAATGTTGCAAAGTAGTTCTTGTAGAATACTTTGCCAAGAATCTATCAGTTTTAATTCAATTGTCGTAGGTGACAGTAGTTGTTTTCTGTTAGATACTTGCCGACGATTATACCTATTGTATAGGTTGAATGCAAAAGTCTGGATTGCCTAATCCATTTCTATCAATAACTATAAGTTTTGCTTGTCTGTACTTACTGTCACATGTACCGTAAAAGTGCCGATCGTATGTGAAGAGAAATTTGTGAAACTTGGCAACGTTCAGTGGTCCTCACTTTATACACCTCATACTAATAATTAGGTTATACGGACCTCAGTTTGGTAGGATTCTGCAGATAAATAAACGGACCTCTCAATGATATCAGGGAAGTATGGTCCTCACTTGGTTCCGATATACTCGTAAAAATCAAATTTGAAGTGTTCAGTAATTCAAGCGTATATTAGAGAATCTTGGTGCCCCCCACTCTGAACAAGAACAGAAAAGCCTATGACGAGTGTCTAGCACCGTTCCTTCCAGTGGTCCTCGCAACGTTAATTCCACGGTGTGTCCTCAGTTTGATAGTTGGCGCTATATATATATATATATATATATATATATATATAAAATATAGTAAGCACTAGCATACACAAAGTGACAGTTCGCTCAAATAGCAAACGTCCCTCCAATAACCGTAGGGAAATTCCCGGGGCTTCGGAGGATTACTTATCTTGTAGTCTGGATCTCTATTCGTGTATTGGCATTAACTTCGTGTTCATCAGCCAGATATTTTCCTCGAAAATCTCAATTTTGTCGGGAGCGTGTAGCGTACCTAGCGTCTTGTTTGTAGGTTGCTATGGTACTGACGACGACAACGACATTAATTTCTATCTCTGGGTCATGATCACTATAGTTCAAGCCGGGGCCCTGCCCCCTTGCTCTCTGATCTCACATTCGCTAGAAAGAGAATTCACGTGTTGATTTTGGATATGACGAAAACAGATTACAGGCACTCTGCGCCGTCCTGGCGTTGGAAATACTCCAAGATGACAGGGGTATCGAAGTGAAGAGACTCTTCAGCTATTTCAGCGGAGTGCTGGGAAGTTAAGCCACGGATAGACGTGGCCTTTTGAAACGAGTTGGTTCGTCAATAGTGTAATCTACTGCAACCCTTACTAACGGATTTTCATGCGTTTCCGCGCAATCAAATACACGCTGATTACGCTCACGGATGCTTTGCTGAATAGAAGGCAGCATCAGATCTTCGCGGATTCGAACGTTTCGCACGAACCATGGAGCATTGGTTATCATCCGCAGAATTTTGCTCTGGACCCGTTCCAGAGTCAAAATATGGGTGGGGGCTGCGTGACCCCAGGCGGATGATGCATATAACATAGCATACCTGATTACGGAGTTATAAAGGAGCACTTTGTTCCTTAAACTGAGTTTACTCCTCCTGTTAAGGAGCGGGTAAAGATAACTCAATCTAGAGCGCATTTTGGCCCTCAACTCGGTGATGTGTGGGCCCCAAGTAAGCCCACGATCGATTGTCAGACAAAGGTACTTGACCTTGCCTAGCCATCTAATCCCCCTTCCCTAGATTATCACGCCTCTTTCCGGCAGTCCTAGTCTCCTCCCCAAGGAGATCATCTGCGTCTTCGCAGGATTGACTTGCATCTTCCAGTCCAAGAACCATTGCTCCAGATTGTCCACTGCAGTCTGCAGATAGACCATCATTTGCTCCGGATTCATGGAACTGGCAAGCAACGCGGTGTCGTCGGCATAGAGAGAGACCTTCACGTGCTCTGTTCTCGGAATGTCGCAAGTGTAGATGGAATACAACAGGGGTGAGAGAACAGCACCCTGAGGGACCCCGGCGAGAATGTCTCTCGTGTCCGAGAGAGCATTTTCAGCCCTAACCTGAAACGTTCTGCCCCTTTAAAAGGAGCCTGAATAAATATATATATATTATATATTATATTAGAACGTCTCTGTCAGTGACTTCATCAGACAGCCTTTCAGTACGACTCGCTCAGCAAGTTTCCCCACCAAGCTGAGTATACTTATTGGTCGATGATTCTGTAGAAACATCGGGTCTTGGCCTACCTTCGGGATCATGACGACAATGGCATGTTTCCACCTTCTGGGGAAGTGCCTAAGGCGCAGACTGCTGTGTATAATGTTCCTTAAGGAGACAATCTGGCTGTCCGGAAGCTTTTTCAAAACCTGATTGGTTATTGAATCAGCTTCCGGAGCTTTCCTCTTTTTAAGGCCACGAATGTGCGCCTTAAGCTCATCCTCAGAGGCGGGACGAATGTCACTGTCATCCTCCTTCCAAAGAATTTGCCTGACTGTCCGTTCCACAAACTCATCTCTGAAATCGTCGTCATCCTCGCTCGTGTTGGGTACAAACTGTCGCTCCATCGTATCTGCGAAGGCCGTGGCCTTGTCGACCGAGGCATAACACATTCCGCGCTCGCCATGAATGGGCGGAAGCTCAGCCCTCCGACTTCGATTCCTTTTAACAAGACGCCAAAGCTCCTTATCTCCGGGTTCAGAGCCGGAAAGCGTATCACTCCACCTTTCGTTCCTGTAGTCCAGGATCGCGGCTTTGACTTCATTGGCCTTGTGGCTGGCTCTCACCTTGTCTCCAGGGAACAGTATCCTTTGATAAACTCTTTTGAGTCGGTTCCTCTCCCGGATAAGATCTTTGATCCTACGGGGGAACTCATTGTAAGATCTCAAAGGACCCCGCTCACTGGTCGTGAAGGCTTCAAGTGCGTCATTCACGGCTAGCTCGAAAGATGCTAAAGCTTCTTCCAACTCGGCTGGAGTCTGGAGTCTCTCAGGAGCGACATACTTGTCTTCGAGAACCTCACTGAAAGTCTCCCAGTTCGTCGACTTCCGCAGACAACTACCTCGGGGGATAGGATCATCTCCCAGCCATAGGACGACTGGGTTATGATCCGAGGAAAGCTCCTGCATAGGAGGTTCCCACACGGACAGCGCCGGAACCAGCTGGTCTCGCAGCAGGGCCTGGGCCTGCTTTGGCTGCTTTCACAGCTGAGGAGGATGCCCCCCTTCCCGTCCCTCCCGTGTTGCCACGTTTGGGTTTGGGGAAGTTTGGACACCCCCTGTAACCGGCCGTATGGGCCCCTCCGCAGTTACAGCATTTTGCCTTTTCGCTGCGCGGCTTGGCGCAGTCGCGAGACAAATGCTTGTTTGCGCATTTAACGCAAGCAGGAACAGCCATGCAGTTTCTCTGCTCGCGCCCGAATCTCTGGCATCGGTGGCATTGACCCACTGACCCCCTTGCTCTCTGGGGCTCTGCCGAGATCCTGATATTAAGAATATCAACAATCTGGTATATCTCGCGTTGGTTTTTTGGCAGGAGAACCAGAACCAAGGGCATCGGCTTTTTGTTCTGATTGAACATCCTCGCCACAGATTCGGGGGTGAAACCCTTCGTCAGGAGATCGTCTTCGATATCCTGTATCTTCATGTACTCAAGGACTCCCCTGAGAACGACCCTGAGTTGCTTGTCCTCAGGGAAGGAGTACGTATGGTGGGGGATTTTATCCTCCACCAGAATGTCCGTGAGTTCACGGTAGTCTTCGGCAGTAGAGGGCTGTACCCTGATTCCATCCGCTGTGTTGCGGGCTTTGGAAAAACTCACGTTACGGTCACTGCATTTTTTGTTGACTGCAGGCCAACTCTCTTTCTGCCGAATGGTGATCGGCGGAACTGCTGCCTTCCTCTGCGGAGGAGTGGTATTCGCATGTTCTCTCGCGTCGGCCTGCCTGCTTGAAGAAGCCACAGGTTCAGGCTCCGTCTGAACAACAGTGTCTCCGTCAACACTTTCAGTCGCATTGCGGCTACGTTTTGGCCGGGGAGCATCCCCTTGTTCGTTAGCCGCTTGCATGTCAGTTTCGACACGCATTGCTTCATCATTCGCAGGGGTCGGTTTTGTGGTATCACCCCGTATACTACCGTTAGACACGGAGGAAGCTTCAGAGGAGGGAATCTTACGGAATCCTACTCTCGTTTTACGGGTAACCACCGTAAACGGAGCAGGATTGTCATCGGGCGGACAAGTGGAATTATCGGCCGTAAGTGAGGGATTGCTGTCGCGGGAAGCTCGAGCAATATCCTCAGGCCTTACATCAAATCTGATCACGAGGTGGGACAGCAAAGCAA
Source organism: Chrysolina oricalcia (assembly GCA_944452925.2). Taxonomy (NCBI): domain Eukaryota; kingdom Metazoa; phylum Arthropoda; class Insecta; order Coleoptera; family Chrysomelidae; genus Chrysolina; species Chrysolina oricalcia. The sequence continues at coordinate 10,898,205 of OX101813.2, read as the reverse complement.
GCAGTTCCTTGCGATAGATTTTTTGGAGGTATTCTGAGATATCCTCCAGCATCATAAACAGCTAAGTAAGCAATACTACAAACGAAAGCAAAAGGAAAGAAACTTACGGTTGGGTACTGTCAAACTGACAGTACCGACTCTTACAACAAAACGTTCCCCACAACCAGCAGGTAAATCCAGCGGCTTGGGGAGTCTTCTAGGTGGGTTTAGGATCTTCTTATTGTTTCGTTTGTTCAGCTCAGTATAAATGAATATCAGTTTTTTTGCCAAAAATTTGGAAATCTCGGAGAGCAATTTGACGTCTATCAACGCTGACTAATGGCACGCTGTGACGACGACGGAAATGAAGTAATTTTTATTGATTTAGAGCTCTATATAAATAGACGAACACTCACATTGTATTCGGCCAATCAGCGCGCTTAAACGTGAAATGGCCCAGAGGGCGGTGCCTAATGGAAATCTCGCTCTGAGAGTACTCTCAAGGCGATATCTGGCCAACCGTCCAGGTTTCCGTTCTGGTTCTCGGGCCGGAGAACAAAACTGAATTTTTGTAATAAACTAGGTTTGGCTGTCATGAAGTGCCAGAAATACTACTATTTTGAATTTTGGAAAAATACTCGGAGAGTATATCTGGAGGCGAGAGCTCTAGTAGGCTCCGCCTACCAGCACTTTTGCGATACCATTGGCCGACTTGAATGTTCGGCAATGGTATAAATAAAGGCTCAAATGGCTGTTTTAGGCAGTCATTCAGGAGCCGCCCGAGGGCTCGGACAATTCCCAGGAGAGAAGCCCTCACTTCTGGATGGCTCAGTAGTGTAAATAGTATTTCTGGTTTTAGTGATCTTCGGCCTGGCATGCGAATTAATGGAACCTCGTTGGTTGGCAACACCAACAAATCCAAAAAGAATTCGTATGTCAGACACGTTCCTGCTGGTTTTCCAAATAAATGAAGAGCTCCGGAGTTGCTGGGATTTTTGCGACGATGCTGTACTTCGGATAGGCGGTCTGAGCTAGCCGGAAGAGGCAATGCGTCCTAACTTCCAACTATCCGAGTGCACGCATTTGTTGACATGGCGCCCAACGTGGGGCTAGTAAACAGGAGTTTACGACCGTTTCCAGTGGGAGACGGGGCCCTTGAAGAACTCAACATTTTTCAGTAACCCGGACTTGAAGATACTTATCGGAAAGTTTTCTTGGATGCACTTTCGGAATGAATCTGAAGCGAGTTATGCCAGTGGAATCGAGGATGCCCATGTCCTTCGTGGGTTCGATGGAAGTGTCCATTCTACAGCCAGCCAGTTGTTCCCAAGCCAGGAGGCTGGGGTAATTCAACATAGTGAAAGCTACCTCGCCAACGGTTGGTTGTCCTGGCCAGTGGGCAAGGGCGAAGTGAATATGGCCCCTCTTTGGAAGCTGGATAATGAGCGAATGTGGATATATGGTTCATCCCATAAAAGTTTCGTAAAGGAGTAACCTGGAATTCCTACGATAAGCCTGCAACAACATCTGCAAGATTTGGATAGCCAGTAGCTGTAACATAGTTCTCTTTTAGGTTTTATTTTTAGGTACACGTTCGAGAGAACTGGCCCTTTTCAGGGCAAATCCAACGACGTTCCATCCGCATGCCAAGCGATCCCTTAAAGTGGGGGAGTGTCATGAAGTGCCAGAAATACTACTATTTTGGATTTTGGAAAAATACTCGGAGAGTATATCTGGAGGCGAGAGCTCTAATAGGCTCCGCCTACCAGCACTTTTGCGATACCATTGGCCGACTTGAATGTTCGGCAATGGTATAAATAAAGGCTCAAATGGCTGTTTTAGGCAGTCATCCAGGAGCCGCCCGAGGGCTCGGACAATTCCCAGGAGAGAAGCCCTCACTTCTGGATGGCTCAGTAGTGTATAGTAAAGTCAAGTGTAAATAGTATTTCTGGTTTTAGTGATCTTCGGCCTGGCATGCGAATTAATGGAACCTCGTTGGTTGGCAACACCAACAAATCCAAAAAGAATTCGTATGTCAGACACGTTCCTGCTCGTTTTCCGAATAAATGAAGAGCTCCGGAGTTGCTGGGATTTTTGCGACGATGCTGTACTTCGGATAGGCGGTCTGAGCTAGCCGGAAGAGGCAATGCGTCCTAACTTCCAACTATCCGTGTGCACGCATTTGTTGACATGGCACCGGCGTCCTGTACAAGGAAAGCGCCATATAGCAAACCAGGGCTTTGCCTTAGTTCATCCTGGTGCCCCTCAGCTAGCGCTGGCATACCCCAATCCTCCCTGACTCCTCTGACACGTCCCTGAGGAGATATATCGGCTTTCGTCGAGCCAATAACTCTCCCCGAGAACCTTCCACCACCCCTTGCTTCGTCCAGCAAGGCGTCAAGGTTTCTCTACGATTGAGTCAGGTCTGGTGGTCCAGCCCTGAGTTCTATTGAGTGCGACCCACCTCCCGCGGTGAGCCCACCCCTTCGGTCCTCAGTTCTCTCATGAGTCTCTTTTGACTTCATTGTGCCGTTTTCCGTTAATTGTTCTAGTTTAGCTTTCTGTGCGTTATGTTTTCGAAGAGAGTCTGGCATATCCTTACGGGACTCTAGCTGTCGGAGTGTCTCAGACGTTTGTGACCGGCCGAGTGTCGGTTCACTAAATAAAATTCGTTCGGAGGCCAGAAGGGCCCTCCGATTTCTGATAGGGTCCGTCCATCTCTCGCGACTTTTATAATCTACAGGGTCTCCCATTTGCCCAAAACGAGACACTGTAGGCATTCCAGCCCCTCGTTTCGAGTTATTGGGTTCACCCTCTTCACGTCTGAGAGTTACTCCATAACGCCTTTCTAGTATTTGAATTTCTCGGTCCAACTGGCCGGAATTTTCCCTAACAAACAAAGCTTGGCTAGAACACGGTATTTCTGTGGAAACCGCTGTTTCCATTTTTAAAAAGGACAAGATTTTCTCACGCATATCAAACGAGGCCACGCTCCCCGGGCTGAGACTTTGGCGACTTTCGCCCTCGATTTGAGAAATAGGAAAATTTTTCATGGAGTTATTAAAACTCACATTTTGTCTCGAAAGTTGTGACGACTCTTCCATGCAAGGAGTCGACACAGGGGTTCGAACTAAAGTTCTCCCAGCGAACGGCTCGACGTTCTGCATGGGACTTGAACCGCTCTTACGGGCTTCGTTCTGGATTTCTTGGGGGGTAAGAAAATAAATTCCCTCTGTCAGGTGGGGTGTGGTATCGTTTGACATGTTTTCTTTTTTCGACAATGCCTGACTACGTGTGGGTGGCATTGTTTCCTAACAACAAAGGGACTTAGACTGGGATTGTCTAAGAGGGAGGATTCACGGTTACCTAACTGAATCTAATCAAATTTGCCTAATGAGTGTCGAATACTGTAATCCGACACTCCACAGGTCTTTTTACGTGCCTTTTTGAGCCAACGAATACGGTAATCCGTTGGACTCCACAGAACTTCCTACTGTTTTTATTATAGGGGAAAAGGGACCTAGTCGATGGCTGCACTCCCAGGACAAGGGAGCGGCCGCAGGAAAGGTAAAAGATTTGCGCAAGCTAACCCCCACGGGACCCACGGAAAGTGAGCTCGACAACAGACTAGCTGAAGTCTAATGATGGCTTGACAGGTTAGGACTTATTCACTAACGAGCTGGCTTCGTAAAAATCCTTAAGTGGATTTGCTCAGGGGACAAGTCCCCCTTTACAACTCAAAAGTGCACCTATTTATTGATATCTGACCTCTCTTCTCGACTGAGGATTTTTGGTTTAAACGCGAAATCGATGCGAAGATAAATCCAGCTGACTGTGGAAAAAATCCACGGGAATGGTCTTGAATCGGCCCACAGCCTGGCATCCACTTCACACTCTTGCAGTACCTTCCGAACCACACTGGTCGGGTAACCCGTTCGTCCGGTCTTCCAGGAGCTCTTCTCAAACTGCAGTGCCTCCGAAGGTAGGATGTACAGCTGACCTCTTCGTGCTTCTGTGCGTCTCTCCGAGAGATCACACTCTTCAAAATGCCGCCCGAAAATTTATCTACTTCCTAAGTTCGATTTTAATTTGTCGCAGCGCGCAAGACAACTAGGATACCCGCCTAGTGTCCCTAAACCCCAGGTTTAAAGCTATACAAATTTCGAAACACTTTGTAAACCGATAGCTCCTATCGGATTTCCACTCCTTCGAAACCTTCGGTTTCTTCGCAATCGACGAGTCCACAAGCTTTCTCAAAGCATTGTTGAAACGAAGCCAAATGTTCTTCTCGTAGATCGGAATGCTCCGATGCTTCGTTGCACGCACTATTTCACTGATTACCGAGTCCCCAATGACCTAGCAATAAGTAGCCCAAACGAAACTGCTTTTCTCGTAGATTCGATAGCAAAACTAATCGAAATCCAACTGTATGGATTTCTCTAACTTTACTTGTCTCCCTGAGACCGGCGTTCCAAAAGCTAAAACTATCTGAACACTTCGCGAATGCAGTCGGCTATTCCAAGGGTACCTTACCCGGAAAGACGTGGCTTTCCCAAGCAAGCTTTCTGATTAAATTGAATTAATGTAACATCGCTATTTATATTATCCGTTTTCCCTGACGTCATATGTTGTTTATTTTGCATTGCACCATATTGCACAATGTTGTGCAATAACCGTCTTTTTTGACCAAAATCAGACTCCGTTAGCGTCCTCCTCCTGGTTTTTCGTCAATCCTTGTTGTCGATTGGCTCGTTCCAAAAGTACTAAGTCGGCTGGCCGGTGCTCGACTATAAATATTAATATTTATACTCCGGCCTGAACCGATTCCGCTGTCTGATTGGTCGATTCGTAGTTATTGGGCGGGGCTACGTCTACATATAAAATGAATCGTCGGAAAAGTCGCTACAGAGACCTCCGAACGTTTCACCTCCTAACATCTCCCGCGTATTGGAGATCTTCACGGATAATAGCGCATTTACATACTAATGCCTCCTATTATACTTTTGAACTTGTCCCATACAAAATAATGCCTTAGATTCACGAGAATCTTATACAGTACGATTGTAGAAACACTAATATGAATATCTGTAATTTCCAAAATTAGCAGACTATTCGTTGTACAATAAAATCAAAATTATAAAACCAGGTCGGAATGGCTTAGACGGAACTAGATCTGGCAGGCGGACTAGCGTGTCGAACCTACAGGGCGATCCAGAGGCGAATGCCAGCGTCTCTTAGGAATCATAATTTTATCAATAATTTTGGATTCTGAAGGAATCTTACTAAAGTTTCAACGCCCAAAGCGTTACTTTATTAAACTTCAGATCTCTCTAAAGTTTAAACGATGTCCAAAAGGTTTTACTAATATTTTAACTGAATTATTCTAAAATCGCTATGGCTACTGTAATCTTTACCAAAATCAAAATTGGTCTCCACTTTTATTACGAGGGGAGAAATAGACAACTGCGGTACCAATATTAATACTGAGTGTTCAGCCATCACTGAACAAAAGCCAGTGTTATAAAATGTCAAAACCTAACTGTAGCGATATCGGATGGATTGGTCAATCCAATCGATATGGCTTAAATGTAACAAATTTAGAATTTAAAATTACCTACACAACGGTACCAAGATCATCTAAATCAACCCAAGGGGACGAAGTTATAACCACTTAAAGCCCGATTCGAGCTCCCAAAAGCTCACGGGCGATAAGGGTCATAATCCCGTATCACGCCTTTCCAAACAGAATTTTGATATGAGACTTGTTCAGTGCGGAGTATAACATAAACTAAACGTTTCTCGTAGAGAAACCATCATCGGTTTCTCAACCCTAACGTTACAAAAACCTGAAATACGGGTTCAATACCCAAACAAATTACAAAACTACCGCATTATCTTAAAAACTATAATCAGTACATAGCCTTAAGTATAACTACGGCTTTGAGTGACTAATAGGAGTAGATCTCCTGTTCCTTCAGGTATCTCAACATTCATGCTCTTATCACGAAAAATATCCCATCAAGATCATTCCTCGTGACATTTTTGAAATTTTTGTTTTCATTTTAATTTATGAATCAGAACAAAGGGAACTTTGCAGACTGTTTGAGGCCTGAAAATTCTTATTCATTATTTTGTTTATTTAATATTCGTGGGGATTACGACACTCCCCCCCTTAAGACATCGCTAGTACTGTTTCGCAATATTCACCGTACGAGGTGGTCGGCACGGCAGACCTCGCTTAATCGTTTACCAAAATTTTTATTCATCAAAATTACAAGATTATGTGGACCGTAGTCCCTGTCCTAAACAAGCTCACAATGTTTGTGCCCTATCCTATAAATACAGATCTAAATTAAAACTAGTTATACACAAAGGTTATTTGTGAAGATATATGTCCAATCGGGACCAAACAAATTGAAGGGAACGAAACAGAGAAACACATGTTTACGTCCATATTTACGTCTTCCGAACCATTCACTCTGGAAGTTAAAAGTATTTTCAAAATTAGTTACATCTCCACCATATGCAAGAAGGAGTACGGAGCAGGATAGTAACCCTGTACCGTCGAGACATTGTTTCTTAAGATTGAGTTAAGTACTACAGCTCATTCGCTGATATCAGGAATAACATCCTGTGTTTCTAAAATCTAAGTAAATTTCGCTAATATCTAAAACGCATTCTTACGGTATGCCGGTTCGTCAAATCATATTGTCGTGGACGCGGGAGAATTTTTACAAGTGAACTTGAATAAATGCCGTTACGGTCGTGTGAAATTTATGTCATGGGCGTGTGAAAGATTGTCATAATTCGGGGCTGTGTATAGATATTTGAGTTAGTCGGAATAGGAATTTTCGGCTTGGACGTCTTCCTCGTCGGAAGAATGAATGGGTGATCGGGGGTCAAGATGCTCTTGCCCTCGGTGAGGTTCACGTGCTAATCGCAGATCATCTACGTGTATCATTAGTTCTCCTCCACCTTTGTTAACTAGGTAACATGATGGCCCTTCTTTGCGGATGATTCGACAAGGTCCCACCCAAGTTCGGCCGAAATTTTTACGTTCTTTTTTCGAGTTCTTACAGTATACCCACTGGCCTGCCTGAAAGGAAATGGCAGGAGGTGAATCCTTTTTAGGGAAATGCTTTCTTTGATACGACGTGGATGCCACGGCGGCGTCCGCGACTCGTTGGTCTCTATTCTGATTTCTATTTTTACGCCGGGCTTCCTGGGGAGTTGTCCAGTCACCTGGGCGCGGTAGCATACTGGGTGTCATGCCTGTTGCTGCGTTATACCGGGTACGTAAATTGTATAAAATTTCGGGAATATGTTGCTCCCAGAGATGCTCATCTTCGTCAAGTAAAGCTGATCGTAGCATTTTCTTGATTTCTTGAACTATGCGATCAACAGGGTTGGATTGTTGGTGGAATACCGGGGACAATTTAGAACTTATATGATGGTGCTCGAGGAACGTTCCGAAGGTGCGACCTCGAAATTGACCACCACTAACTGAAATTATCGTTTTCGGGTAACCCCAACGAATGAAAACTTCGAATTGCAAATAATTGATTACTACAGAGGCAAGAGCTCGTAGAACAGCCTTGGCCTCGACTCACTTGCTGAAGCAATCGGTGACAATTATTAAATATCTGTTTCCTTCGGGAGGAGACGGATAAGGACCCATAACATCCACCGATATCATTTCCCATGGTTTAGTAGGAGTGTTAGGAAGCTGGGTTGCGGAAGCCTGTGGCCTTGCACTTTTTGTGGTTTGACAAACAATACATTTTGACACGTATTCGCGGATACGGGACTTCAGCGGGGCAAGCTGGAAATGGCCTGAGACTTGGCGATAGGTTTCGTCAATAGGATGGCCAACGTCATCATGATAGCATTTTAAGACGCGGGGTAGAAAATCTTTTGGGATAACTGATCGCTTTGTGGAACTATCCGAACCCACGTAATATACTAGGCCGTCCTCTAGGAGGAACTCTGTACCGATTCTCCACTTGTATTCGGTGGGATCGTTAGATTCGCGAGCCATAATGATTCTCTCTATGAATCTTTGTACACTTGGGCATGCACGCTGCGCGTCTACGACTTTGTCGTAGAACGTGCGAATTTCGTTTAAAGAAAGGGGGCTATTAGCTTGGAGGGATTCTTCAACTTCTTCAATGAGATCGGGCTGTTCGATCGAGGGGAAGAACATTCGCTCAACGTCCTTATTAATATCCTGAACAGTGCCTTGTTCGACAGGGTTTCTAGACAGACAGTCTGGGAGTTGATTAGGTTTTCCAGGTGCGTGGACGTGACGTGAAATCATATTCTTGGAGAAGCAGAGCCCAGCGAGTGAGTTTTGCCTTCTCATCTCGCATTTTATGCAGCCAAAGGAGGGCTGAGTTGTCCGTATACAGGGTAAACTTTTTATCCTGAATAAAATGTTTGTATTTACGAATCGCGGTGATTACAGCAAGACACTCAATTTCATTGATGTGATATTGCTGTTCCGTTTTATTTAGCTTAGCGCTCGAATAGGCAATGATATCGCGACCTCTATCATCTCTTTCCTGAAACAAGACGATTCCGACCCCCACGGTGCTCGCATCCGTTTGCAAGCAATACGGCCGTGTTGGATCAGATCGTGCAAGCTCCAAGGGTTGAGAGACTAGATCTTTGACTTTGTTAAAAGCTTCGTCCGCCTGGGGATTCCACTTGAACTTTGCAAAGTGAGGGATGTATTCGCGAAGCCAACTGGCCATTCCTAAGAAGGCACGAAGCTGTCGGATGCTCCTTGGTACGGTTGCATTTAAAAAATTCAAGACGTGTGTATCTTGGGGTTTATTCCCACTCTCAGACACTACTCTACCCAAGTACTTTCATTCGCCGGAACCAAACTGGCATTTACATTGGGACAGCCACAGTCCGTGTGACCTTAGCCTCTCTAAAATACGCCGTAGGTGGATCACATGTTCCTCTATACCATTCGAGTAGACAATAATGTCATCAAGATATACTTTGCAAAATTGATCTGTATATCCGACCAGGACTGATGACATCAATTTCTGAAAAACGGCGGGGCCATTTTTCAAACCGAAACTCAAAACTTTGAACTCGTACACCTGTCCACCCGGGGCTCCGAACGCAGTGTACTTCCACGAGTTCCTGTTTAGTGGTGCTTGCCAAAAACCGATCCGTAGGTCGAGTGTAGTAAATATTTTTGTATTGCCCATTTCGCGAACCGTCTCCTGTTTCGGAGGTAGGTTAGGGCTTTCAGAAATGGTTATTTTGTTGATTTCTCTGTGATCAACACAGGAGCGAAGTTTCCCATCCTTCTTGGGTACTAAGACAACTGGGCTACAGTAGGGAGATGTGCTCGGTACTATCACACCAGCCTCAGATAATTTCCTAATCTCTTCGTGCACTATTGCCTTCCTCTCTTCTGACATCCGGTCATACCGGAACTGCCGAAAAGGTCTTTCTTCTTTCACTCTAATTTCGTGTAATGGGTTATCTGACAGACTCCTCAAAAACGTCTGGAAAGTCGTTGATAACTTGTAAGATTTCATTCTTTGTTTCGGGGGCAAATTGTTCCTCTCTAAATTCAGGAATAGGGACAACAACATTCCTTCTCTTTACTGACTGGTACCAAAAGACAGTCATCCGTGTTTTTACACCAATATATATGCATCTTCGCTTGATGTCTAACAAAGCCTCGCAGGCTGTTAAAAAGGGGAAACCTAGAATGACGGGTTCATTCAAGTCATGTAAAATTGTTGCGATGCAGTCGAACTGGACTTCGTCAATTTTTAAATTTACTTTGAGGTGGCCAAGGCTGAAACTTCGGCTATTCGAACAGCCTAATTAGACGGGCGAGGGATTTGGAAGATTTGTCAGATCGACATCTGGAAATAAATCAGCTCTAATAAAATTCGAGCTGGCCCCGGTATCGACGAGGGCTAGGTATACATTATTATTTATGACTACGGAAATTCGGGGCAGTTTTCTGCCGAATTGGCGGATTTCGTCCAGGGAGATTAATGTTTCAGGGTTGAAATCTACTTGATTTGAAGAAGAAATATTTTCTTTCTTAGGACTTTGTTGCCCAGGGATATATAGGATTCTTTTAGTTTTGGAGTGTAAAGAGTTATATTCCTCAGGGTACAGATATGTGGCGTCTGCGCGTGGGGTTTTAGGAATATAGCTAGGTTTGTATTGCGAACGGCTATTCAACGCGGAAGATGATCTGCCGCCGCTGGCAGGGCATCTCGTGTACCGTTTCCCGAATAAAAAGAATATTCACTATCTTCATGGACATTGTTTAAACGGGTATTATTTGTTGGGCCGGAGCTCTGCGCAGGGCCTCTTGGGGGATAATTATTTGAAGTGGTGTTCCTTGAAGGATTACCAGGGTTGTTTGAATTGTTATTATTTCCGGAACGATTGTTCGGGTTATAATATCCGCTACTGTGGTTTTGGGAAGTACCTGAAGGGCGATTTGAATCTCTCCACTGAGTGTTTTGAGATGTATTCATATTGGAAACGTTTCTTTGTCATTCGAGACATTACCAGAATTATTTCCGTTATTTGGATTAGGGGTTTTCGAAGACACGGGTTTATAGTCGTGGCTTTGCCTTGATCAAATTCTAGGCTCTCACAAATACTGGTGAGGTCCTCGAGGGTAGTAAAACGTTGTCCTCTCAAGTCAGAACGAATATTAGGGGTAATCAGCACGATAATAAGCCTAATTTTCTCCTGCTCTTCTAGTTGAGGGGCGAGTCTCCTCATAAGTGCAACTTTGCTTGCAATGAGTACATCAATTCTTTCGTTTTTTGCCTGTTTATGGCCATATAATTTCGCAGTAAGTCGTGCGCGGAGTTCAGGGTTGTCGAATTTTGAAAAGAATCTGTTTAGAATGAATTCCCAGGAACTTTCGATACCTATGTATACCACAGCCCAGGTATGTGCATCACCGACAAGCTGATTTATGAAAATAGTAGCCCATTCATCCCTTTGAATGTTGGACTTATAGAATTCGTCGGTTATTCTCCGAACAAAATTTCTTGGATTTTCCACGTCTTTTCCTGAAAATGTGGGAAGACGGGACCTACTCTTTTACCACTAAGTTGCAAAAGAACTTGGGCCAGCTGGGCCATCGAGTCTTGAGAATTGTTATTGAAATTCGTAGAATTAAAATTGTAATTCTGCGAAGGGTTATTGAAGTTTTGCGAGACATTATTAAAATTCTGCGGAATAAAGTTCTGCGGGGAATTATTAAAATTTTGAGGCTTCGACGGTCTCGATGTCGGTCTCAATGTCGGTCTCAATGGGCTAATGACTGGTGTCATATTTTTCCTGAAATCAGGGGGTGATTGATTTCTTGCTTGGAAGTTTACTTGTCGATCAATATTATTTTTAGGACGCCACCGATCCTCTCTCTCTGAAGTTTTATCCGTTGAGGGGACAGGAACTGACTGGGTCAGTAATTCAAAACGATTAGTAGGCCGGGAAGAAGTCCCGGGTTGGCCACAAGAAGCAGTCGTGCCATCCTCAGCGAAGTCATAGGAAGTGCACTCCGAAACATATGCAAGAAGGAGTACGGAGCAGGATAGTAACCCTGTACCGTCGAGACATTGTTTCTTAAGATTAAGTTAAGTACTACAGCTCATTCGCTGATATCAGGAATAACATCCTGTGTTTCTGAAATCTAAGTAAATTTCGCTAATATCTAAAACGCATTCTTACGGTATGCCGGTTCGTCAAATCATATTGTCGTGGACGCGGGAGAATTTTTACAAGTGAACTTGAATAAATGCCGTTACGGTCGTGCGAAATTTATGTCATGGGCGTGTGAAAGATTATCATAATTCGGGGCTGTGTATAGATATTTGAGTTAGTCGGAATAGGAATTTTCGGCTTGGACGTCTTCCTCGTCGGAAGAATGAATGGGTGATCGGGGGTCAAGATGCTCTTGCCCTCGGTGAGGTTCACGTGCTAATCGCAGATCATCTACGTGTATCATTAGTTCTCCTCCACCTTTGTTAACTAGGTAACATGATGGCCCTTCTTTGCGGATGATTCGACAAGGTCCCACCCAAGTTCGGCCGAAATTTTTACGTTCTTTTTTCGAGTTCTTACAGTATACCCACTGGCCTGCCTGAAAGGAAATGGCCGGAGGTGAATCCTTTTTAGGGAAATGCTTTCTTTGATACGACGTGGATGCCATGGCGGCGTCCGCGACTCGTTGGTCTCTATTCTGATTTCTATTTTTACGCCGGGCTTCCTGGGGAGTTGTCCAGTCACCTGGGCGCGGTAGCATACTGGGTGTCATGCCTGTTGCTGCGTTATACCGGGTACGTAAATTGTATAAAATTTCGGGAATATGTTGCTCCCAGAGATGCTCATCTTCGTCAAGTAACGCTGATCGTAGCATTTTCTTGATTTCTTGAACTCTGCGATCAACAGGGTTGGATTTTTGGTGGAATACCGGGGACAATTTAGAACTTATATGATGGTGCTCGAGGAACGTTTCGAAGGTGCGACCTCGAAATTGACCACCACTAACTGAAATTATCGTTTTCGGGTAACCCCAACGAATGAAAACTTCGAATTGCAAATAATTGATTACTACAGAGGCAAGAGCTCGTAGAACAGCCTTGGCCTCGACCCACTTGCTGAAGCAATCGGTGACAATTATTAAATATCTGTTTCCTTTGGGAGGAGACGGATAAGGACCTATAACATCCACCGATATCATTTCCCATGGTTTAGTAGGAGTGTTAGGAAGCTGGGTTGCGGAAGCCTGTGGCCTTGCACTTTTTGTGGTTTGACAAACAATACATTTTGACACGTATTCGCGGATACGGGACTTCAGCGGGGCAAGCTGGAAATGGCCTGAGACTTGGCGATAGGTTTCGTCAATAGGATGGCCAACGTCATCATGATAGCGTTTTAAGACGCGGGGTAGAAAATCTTTTGGGATAACTGATCGCTTTGTGGAACTATCCGAACCCACGTAATATACTAGGCCGTCCTCTAGGAGGAACTCTGTACCGATTCTCCACTTGTATTCGGTGGGATCGTTAGATTCGCGAGCCATAATGATTCTCTCTATGAATCTTTGTACACTTGGGCATGCACGCTGCGCGTCTACGACTTTGTCGTAGAACGTGCGAATTTCGTTTAAAGAAAGGGGGCTATTAGCTTGGAGGGATTCTTCAACTTCTTCAATGAGATCGGGCTGTTCGATCGAGGGGAAGAACATTCGCTCAACGTCCTTATTAATATCCTGAACAGTGCCTTGTTCGACAGGGTTTCTAAACAGACAGTCTGGGAGTTGATTAGGTTTTCCAGGTGCGTGGACGTGACGTGAAATCATATTCTTGGAGAAGCAGAGCCCAGCGAGTGAGTTTTGCCTTCTCATCTCGCATTTTATGCAGCCAAAGGAGGGCTGAGTTGTCCGTATACAGGGTAAACTTTTTATCCTGAATAAAATGTTTGTATTTACGAATCGCGGTGATTACAGCAAGACACTCAATTTCATTGATGTGATATTGCTGTTCCGTTTTATTTAGCTTAGCGCTCGAATAGGCAATGATATCGCGACCTCTATCATCTCTTTCCTGAAACAAGACGATTCCGACCCCCACGGTGCTCGCATCCGTTTGCAAGCAATACGGCCGTGTTGGATCAGGTCGTGCAAGCTCCAAGGGTTGAGAGACTAGATCTTTGACTTTGTTAAAAGCTTCGTCCGCCTGGGGATTCCACTTGAACTTTGCAAAGTGAGAGATGTATTCGCGAAGCCAACTGGCCATTCCTAAAAAGGCACGAAGCTGTCGGATGCTCCTTGGTACGGTTGCATTTAAAAAATTCAAGACGTGTGTATCTTGGGGTTTATTCCCAATCTCGGACACTACTCTACCCAAGTACTTTCATTCGCCGGAACCAAACTGGCATTTACATTGGGACAGCCACAGTCCGTGTGACCTTAGCCTCTCTAAAATACGCCGTAGGTGGATCACATGTTCCTCTATACCATTCGAGTAGACAATAATGTCATCAAGATATACTTTGCAAAATTGATCTGTATATCCGACCAGGACTGATGACATCAATTTCTGAAAAACGGCGGGGCCATTTTTCAAACCGAAACTCAAAACTTTGAACTCGTACACCTGTCCACCCGGGGCTCCGAACGCAGTGTACTTCCACGAGTTCCTGTTTAGTGGTGCTTGCCAAAAACCGATCCGTAGGTCGAGTGTAGTAAATATTTTTGTATTGTCCATTTCGCGAACCGTCTCCTGTTTCGGAGGTAGGTTAGGGCTTTCAGAAATGGTTATTTTGTTGATTTCTCTGTAATCAACACAGGAGCGAAGTTTCCCATCCTTCTTGGGTACTAAGACAACTGGGCTACAGTAGGGAGATGTGCTCGGCACTATCACACCAGCCTCAGATAATTTCCTAATCTCTTCGTGCACTATTGCCTTCCTCTCTTCTGACATCCGGTCATACCGGAACTGCCGAAAAGGTCTTTCTTCTTTCACTCTAATTTCGTGTAATGGGTTATCTGACAGACTCCTCAAAAACGTCTGGAAAGTCGTTGATAACTTGTAAGATTTCATTCTTTGTTTCGGGGGCAAATTGTTCCTCTCTAAATTCAGGAATAGGGACAACAACATTCCTTCTCTTTACTGACTGGTACCAAAAGATAGTCATCCGTGTTTTTACACCAATATATATGCATCTTCGCTTGATGTCTAACAAAGCCTCGTAGGCTGTTAAAATGGGGAAACCTAGAATGACGGGTTCATTCAAGTCATGTAAAATTGTTGCGATGCAGTCGAACTGGACTTCGTCAATTTTTAAATTTACTTTGAGGTGTCCAAGGCTGAAACTTCGGCTATTCGAACAGCCTAATTAGACGGGCGAGGGATTTGGAAGATTCGTCAGATCGACATCTGGAAATAAATCAGCTCTAATAAAATTCGAGCTGGCCCCGGTATCGACGAGGGCTAGGTATACATTATTATTTATGACTACGGAAATTCGGGGCAGTTTTCTGCCGAATTGGCGGATTTCGTCCAGGGAGATTAATGTTTCAGGGTTAAAATCTACTTGATTTGAAGAAGAAATATTTTCTTTCTTAGGACTTTGTTGTCCAGGGATATATAGGATTCTTTTAGTTTTGGAGTTTAAAGAGTTATATTCCTCAGGGTACAGATATGTGGCGTCTGCGCGTGGGGTTTTAGGAATATAGCTAGGTTTGTATTGCGAACGGCTATTCAACGCGGAAGATGATCTGCCGCCGCTGGCAGGGCATCTCGTGTACCGTTTCCCGAATAAGAAGAATATTCACTATCTTCATGGACATTGTTTAAACGGGTATTATTTGTTGGGCCGGAGCTCTGCGTAGGGCCTCTTGGGGGATAATTATTTGAAGTGGTGTTCCTTGAAGGATTACCAGGGTTGTTTGAATTGTTATTATTTCCGGAACGATTGTTCGGGTTATAATATCCGCTACTGTGGTTTTGGGAAGTACCTGAAGGGCGATTTGAATCTCTCCACTGAGTGTTTTGAGATGTATTCATATTGGAAACGTTTCTTTGTCATTCGAGACATTACCAGAATTATTTCCGTTATTTGGATTAGGGGTTTTCGAAGACACGGGTTTATAGTCGTGGCTTTGCCTTGATCAAATTCCAGGCTCTCACAAATACTGGTGAGGTCCTCGAGGGTAGTAAAACGTTGTCCTCTCAAGTCAGAACGAATATTAGGGGTAATCAGCTCGATATTAAGCCTAATTTTCTCCTGCTCTTTTAGTTGAGGGGCGAGTCTCCTCACAAGTGCAACTTTGCTTGCAATGAGTACATCAATTCTTTCGTTTTTCGCCTGTTTATGGCCATATAATTTCGCAGTAAGTCGTGCGCGGAGTTCAGGGTTGTCGAATTTTGAAAAGAATCTGTTTAGAATGAATTCCCAGGAACTTTCGATACCTATGTATACCACAGCCCAGGTATGTGCATCACCGACAAGCTGATTTATGAAAATAGTAGCCCATTCATCCCTTTGAATGTTGGACTTATAGAATTCGTCGGTTATTCTCCGAACAAAATTTCTTGGATCTTCCACGTCTTTTCCTGAAAATGTGGCAAGACGGGACCTACTCTTTTACCACTAAGTTGCAAAAGAACTTGGGCCAGCTGGGCCATCGAGTCTTGAGAATTGTTATTGAAATTCGTAGAATTAAAATTGTAATTCTGCGAAGGGTTATTGAAGTTTTGCGAGACATTATTAAAATTCTGCGGAATAAAGTTCTGCGGGGAATTATTAAAATTTTGAGGCTTCGACGGTCTCGATGTCGGTCTCAATGTCGGTCTCAATGGGCTAATGACTGGTGTCATATTTTTCCTGAAATCAGGGGGTGATTGATTTCTTGCTTGGAAGTTTACTTGTCGATCAATATTATTTTTAGGACGCCACCGATCCTCTCTCTCTGAAGTTTTATCCGTTGAGGGGACAGGAACTGACTGGGTCAGTAATTCAAAACGATTAGTAGGCCGGGAAGAAGTCCCGGGTTGGCCACAAGAAGCAGTCGTGCCATCCTCAGCGAAGTCATAGGAAGTGCACTCCGAAAGTGTATTCCAATTCATGTCTCTGAACATATCAGAAGCTCTCAAGTTCATGGGTACAAAAGCTGTATTAGCATTATCAGAAATTTCCGGATTGCTAGTTCCCCTATGAGATTCAAAATAAACATCCTCATCCTTTAGTTGAAGAGGAGTTTCTTCGTCTACTCTAGACGGCGTATTGTCAGTAAACCAATCATTGAATTGAATTATTTGACCTGCAGGCAAGTCTAAGAAATATCGATATGTTTGCTCGACTTCTCGAGTGACTCGAACAAACGGTAAAAAATGTGGCGAATCTTCGGAGAGATTTGCGGGATGATGAGATATATGAGATATGGCTGGGCCTAAAGCCGCCCCACGTTGCAAGCCATGTCGTCGTGGTTGAATATTATGAGAAAAAAATATATCGGATTGCCCCTCGTTTCCAACAGGCCGGCTAGCCGGTAGAGGGGTGTGAGAGTCAACCAGACGCAATTTATCGCGACTATCCATAACGGCCAAACTTGAAAAGTCGGGACGGAGAGGAACAGAAGCAGGGGAAGAAGTATCCTCTGTGGAAATTGAAGTGTAAAATAAGCCCGACTCGAAGTTATGACAATCTTTCGGACCCACCACAGAAACAAAGGTTATTCAGGGAGAAATATAATACAAAGGGTAGCATCTAGTAGCTTCTGGGCTATCTAGACTCACAAAACCGTTCACGCATGAAGGGAACAGGGGTTGAAGAAAATTTCTGAACTATACACGGAAGGTTCAATCCAAGAATATAGCTAGGGGAGATGACCGGGAGGTTCAACTTCGGGCACCACGTTGGCTATTGCCGGCCACGAAGAAGTCACTACGATTCCCTAAACCTTACCATATAAAAGTGAAAAGAAATGTTCGTGATTTAGATGAGAAATTTAATCAAGGAGTTTATGACTTACTGATTCCCGTCCGTGGGAATTGAACCGTACTACTCTTTTCTCAGTAAATGCTAATTACCACGAGCTAAAAAGCGTAGAGAGCAAGTAGCCTACCAGGGAATATACCGTGCGCTGGGTAGCCACTGTATAAGCCCTGGGTCCCTAACGCTTAAAGAAAATATTAGGATTAGTCTAGCCCGATCGGGCATACAATAATACAGGGCAGGACAGCAACCCAAGAAATCACAATTGGGTGTGATACCTGAGACGACTGCCTGAAGATCAGATTATATATGGTCACTGGTGTTGTAATGTTCACTCACCTGGAAGCTCTCTTGGAAGGCATCTTCTCGTTGTTGCATTAATAAATGGGATTGGACTTCATTTGCATATGTGGGTTTCCCACGAATTCATTTTTGATTGATTTGGGGAACTTTTTACAATCTGCCACCAAACCGACTCTACGATGAGAAATTGCGAAAACAGTTATGGCCTAAGATGTCAAAGCTGCGGCAACCTGAGCTCCCAGGAATGCTGGATGCTGCAAATTCCTCACGAATTCAGTTTATGTGGTGTTACTTTATTGTTGGAAAGTCAACACACTGGATAATCGATGCAAAGATTACTACTTTGTCGTAGATTACCCGTAGAATGCCAAACTGTGGCGTTAAAATTATTTTTGCTATAGTCTTTATGTAGACATGAGCAATTTTTAAAGCTTTTTGTAGCTAAATATCTCCTTGGAGATGAATTTTTTTGTAAAGATGCGTACGCTCTGCCTTCTGTGCGCTGAGTGATCCTAAATGACACACCATGCACCCCCTAAGGTTGAGGCTCAGAAGGATGAACTCCCCAGCACTCGTACGTACTCGAAAGCTCACCCCCCCTATCCATCATCGCCGCTCGTTAAAGCGGTTCCTCATCCTGATGACTGGCGATCAGCAGAATAAAATCTGACCGTTTGATATGGAGTGCCCAGCTAATTCTTGGCTTGAAGCTCCCTTATATCTGACATGAGTTAAATTTTTAAACAATGACTTTACTTTACTGTGCATGGTGCCCCCTGAAACTGGCTGAAGGCCTGAAAACAAAACTCTCGGCTGAGGGCCGACTGCTGTGTACTGAGTTAACTGAAATTGAAATTACTACTTGGTCGGTTCTTCTTGGTATCAAAAGCATGATTAATCGTGATTTGGTGCCTGTTGAAGTAGACGTTGGCGTCGCCGAAGGTCTCGCCTCCGCCGTACTTCTTCAGGGGTGTCGTTGTCTCCTTGGTTTACTGGACGTCTGTATTTGTCTCTGTCTCTGTCGTTTTGCTCACGTCTGTTCTCGTGGAGCTCCGTGAGCAGCGGGTTCGTGTGGTCTCTACTCTGTCTATAGTAGTCCCCAAATGTTGTCTGATCAGTCTGTCGATATAGTCCGGGTGGATGTCTAAGTCTCGATATATGAACCTGTTGGGCATATATTGTGGTGCGTCTGTTGCCGTCCTCATGCAGACGTTGGAGAAGGCCTGTATCTTCTGCCTATAACTGTTCGCGCACTGCCCCCAAGCAGTGGATGCGTAAAATATGATAGGCAGAAGAATTGTCTTGATGAGGCGTAGTTTCAACTCGAGTGCCATGTTGCTCCTACGTCCGATGAGTGGGTACAGCTTATGCCTTGCGGCTTTCGCTATAGCTAATCTGTGGGAGACGTGCCTCTGAAACGTGAGTTTCTTGTCCAAGGTTACTCCTAGGTAATCGGCTTCGTCTACCCATGGAATTCTCTCGTCGTTCATAGTAACATGGCCCTCGGGTGTCCTACGTCGCCTCGTGAACAGTATGGCCTTGCTTTTGTCTGCATTGATTCCGATCTTCCAACGATTGAACCACGGTTCCAGCTTGTTTATCTGAAGTTGCAGCTTCGATGTTACTCCTCTCTCATGTGATGACTCAGCAAAGATTGCCGTGTCATCTGCATAGAGAGCAAGGTTGGTCATGGGGTTGTCCGACATAGGCATGTCTGCAGTGTAGATCGAAGATCCTTAATGACCACCAACATGCACCCCCTAAGGTTGAGGCCCGGAAGGATGAACTCCCAAACACTCGTACGTACTCGAAAGCGCACCCCCCTATCCACCACCCCCGCTCGTTAAAGCGGTTCCTCATCCTGATGACTGGCGATCAGCAGATGCACGTCTTAGTGGACAAGTACAGCTCTGGAGAACCAGAGCTCAACACTGCCAACAAATGTCCCAGCAGCGAAGGGAACCTTTTCCAACACTACAACCAGTCAACACCAGGTATCAACTGCCAGCGAGGACACAGATGGCTACAGACTCAAGTCAAATGAACACACAAACAGCATTCCCATTCGAAATACCGGAGACGCCAACACAAACACAACCCATGATAGCAACAGCAAGGACATACGCAACGGCAGCAGCACTGACACCAAACAATGTACCCATAATTAGGACACCATGGGCCACACCACCACAGAAACATGAAATCATAATAAGGATGCCACAATACACGAACCCGGAAATGACCTTGAGAGCGGTTAAAGCCACACTTAGTAAAGAAAAAGACACTAGGTCGCTGAAAAGCATGAGACAATTAAACAGCGGAGCGGTGATAGTCAAAGCACAAACAGCGGACCAGATTCTCAAGGTACACCAACAACTGAGAACAAATAATGAACTGGAGGCCAAACATATGGGAGGCAACGAGCCAATACTAGAGGATGTTACAGAGGAGAAAATAAAAGCAGGTATTAAATTGACACACAAAAGACAATGCCGCAACTTCAGAAAAAAAAAACTGCACAATGACATGCTCATCCAAAGTTTTTAGAGCGCTAATGAAAAAGGGCGAAGTCAGCATCAAGCTAGTCGCTGTTAGAGTGGAAGAGCACATCAGATTGGCCATGTGTTATCAATGCAGCAGATACAGACACGTAGCAAAATACTGTAAAGAGAAGCCAGGATGCTACAGATGCGGGGAGGATCACCAAGGGACCAACTGCCAGAATCAAGCAATCTGCGCAAATTGCCAATAGATGAAAATAGCACCAAGAGAACACGAAGCCAGAGACTACAGATGCCCCATTTACACGAGAAAAATGGAACAAGCAAGGAGCTACACTAATTACTCAAGGAACTAGCATTAATTAAGAACTGGAAAATTCTGCAGGTCAACATTGGTAAAGGACGGGCGGCCACGGATCAACTCCTACAGGAAATAAAAGACAGGTCCCTGGACATAGTCATGATTCAAGAAATTAATAAAAAACTAGAAACCACTGTCACGCACACACTTTTCAAGCACGGTACAAATTCGAAAACGGGCACATTAATAAATAATAAAATAAAAACAATTTACATTACCGAACTAAGCAACGACAACATAACAACAGTCCAAATAGGAGCAGACAAGGACAAAATCACGCTTATCAACATATACGACGAACCGGGAGGAAATAGCAACCAAAGATTTATGGCAATAGCGGACAAAATACGCACTATAAAAGGAAAACTAATAATAGCAGGAGATCTAAATGCCAAAAATTCTTCATGGGGAGGAAACGAAACAGATCCGAGAGGGGAAGAAATAATCGAATGGACAGTTAGTAACAAAGTCATCATCGAAAACGATCGAACAGGACCGGCGACATATTTCTGCAACAGGGGACAAAGCTGGGTAGATTTGACAAGAGATGCAGCAATACATGATTGGACAGTACACGAGGATGAAACATTGAGCGACCATTGGTACATCACCTATACAACAGGGAAGATCACAAACAACACCAGAGCCACACAAAAAAGATACGATCCAAAAATGGCGGACTGGCAAAAATTTAAACACATCCTAGGACAATACAGACAGAACACAAACGATACAACGAAGGAAAAGGAGAAAGCAACCCATAGGGAATTGCATACAAAATTCTGAGAGGCAACAGCCAGAACAAAAGCAAGACAATGAAAACCATACAGAGAGATGACGGCACCTGGACATCCAGCGAAGACGAAATAAACGAACTACTTCTCAGCCGATTCTTTCCAAAAGAAGAAGACAACGACCAAACACATACAAACATATTGAGAAGCATAGAAGAACATGACCCAGACGACACAGATGGACATCGCAAATGGACTTAAACCAAATAAGGCAGCAGCAGAAGATGGCGTGCCCAACGAAGCAGCAAAGCACATAGTAGAAGCCATAGGTACAACTCTACTAGAAATATATAACAGAGCTCTGAGAGAAGGAATTTTCCCAACAATATGGAAGAGAGCGGACATCAAATGGATACCCAAAAAGAACAATACATTGAGGCCCATCTCGTTGCTGCCAACACCTGGGAAGTTACTCGACAAACTACTAACACAAAGGCTCACATATCATATGGAGACCACAAACAAAATAGATAAAAGACAATTTGGTTTCAAAAAGGCACATTCAACGATAGATGCAACACAAAACATCATTAAAACAATACTACACAATAAAAAACAAAAATTGCACACGCACATGATAACATTAGATATTACCAATGCATTTAATACAGCTTGGATACCAAACATAAAACACATAATGCAACACAAACAAATACCAAATAACATCACAAGATCATGCACCAGCTTCCTGACAAACAGACAAATCACGAGTGGGCAAACGACAAGAAACATGGAAAGAGGATGCCCGCAAGGATCAAGTCTTGGACCCATGTTATGGACAATCGTCATGGAGGACTGGTTCGAGACGTTGGACAGAGAAACACGAAAGGACGAACTCAAAAATGTCCAAGCCTTCGCGGATGACCAGGTGCTTCTAATAGCAGGCAGATCACACAACCAAATAGAAAGGAGGTGGCAGATTGTATGGAAAGCTTGCGAAATATGGGCAAAAAAGAACAAACTAAAGTACAACATAAAAAAAACGGAGGACATGTACATCACTAGTACAACAAACAACACTCCACCGGATATCACCATGGACGGCAAAACTGTAGTAAACAGTGAAACAATCAAATATCTCGGGTTCAAGATAGACAGGAAGATGCTGTGGATTGAGCACACAAAAACAGTAAGAAGTAAATACATGACATCGCTAACAAGCTCTTCGTAGTGGCAGGTAGGAAATGGGGCACGAATAAAGAAGTCCTCAAGACTATATTCAATAATGCAATAAAACCTATAATCATGTACGGGGCAACAATATGGGGACACCGAACACATGACAGCAGAATACAGAGACACTTGAGAGCAATGGAAAGACCTTTTCTGCTTGCCATTACGAAAGCCTATAGAACAACTCCAACGGACACACTATATACAATCATAGGAACAACACCAGTACAGATCGAAGCCAACATAGAACACACACACTACCAAACACACAGACAGAGTATCCAATATAATAGAATAAAACACATAGATAGACCACATCCTGCCAAAATACATAGAAAAGTGTCCGCAACACGAACAGGACACGTAAACATTTACACAGATGCCACATAAAACCCGGACCGACACAGAGCCTACAAAGTAGCCAGAACAGAGGACCACGAAAACTGGATAAACCGTGGCAACAGAATACATGACGGAGACAACATTCACGAGGCCGAAATTCTGGCCATACTGAGAGCACTGGAAATGTCGGAGGAAGAAAACAAAGATATTGTAATACATACAGACTCTGAAAGAGCACTACAACAGATAAACAACCCACACAACACCAACAAAAACACAGTAAAGATACAGAAATATATACAAGACAGGATGTATAGAGATCAATGAACACTTATCACACACACAACGAGAACACACATTGGAATAAAGAAGGCAGAGAAAATCGCGAAAACACATATCAATGATATCCTGATACAAACAACACACAAAAACAAAGAAGGAACTAAAACACGAAAAGAAAATAAACGCGAAAGAAGAATGGCAAGTACACTGGGATACATCAAGGACTGGACGCACAACCCACAGCATCTTCCGAACGGTAAATAAGGACATGATAGACATAAACTGGAAAACGACGCAGCTGATAACTGGACATGGACACTTGCAATCCTACTACAAGAGATTTAGATTGCGGCAAGTTACAGGAATGTGTGAATGTGGACAGGCCGAAGAGACGACGGATCACATTATGAATAACTGCACACTAGACGTGAGAATAGACACAAGAACGCAGCTAAGTAGACTATTAGCCGAAAAACAAATGGACTATCCACCGTGCTTCAGAGAACAAGAAAAACTTGATAGTGACGTGCTCAGGTACCTGAATGACTGGGCAGAAAAAATGATACTGGACGACGACCAAGGTTGACCTGCAGAAGCTAGAATAAGGATGTAAATGATAAAATTCAAAATTTTCGAGAAATTGTTAAATAATATACTGGAAAGTAAATAAAGGAAAAAACAAAGAAAAGAGGGACTTCCCCGCTAATTGGAGTTGTGGTAGATGGAATGAGTTCCCCTGGCAGGGGACTCGATAGATAGACGGTAGTACAAACGGCCTTATGCATTACGTCGGGGGGCCATCCGTTTAGAGCACCCTAAAAAGTGCTCTCACCGGAAAATCAATGCTTCATGCCCCCAAGCAGTGGATGCGTACAATATGATAGGCAGAAGAATTGTCTTGATGAAGCGTAGTTTCAACTCGAGTGCCATGTTGCTCCTACGTCCGATGAGTGGGTACAGCTTATGCCTTGAGGCTTTCGCTTTAGCTAATCTGTGGGAGACGTGCCTCTGAAACGTGAGTTTCTTGTCCAAGGTTACTCCTAGGTAAACGGCTTCGTCTACCCATGGAATTCTCTCGACGTTCATAGTAACATGGCCCTCGGGTGTCTTACGTCGCCTCGTGAACAGTATGGCCTTGCTTTTGTCTGTATTGATTCGGATCTTCCAACGATTGAACCACGGTTCCAGCTTGTTTATCTGAAGTTGCAGCTTCGATGTTACTCCTCTCTCATGTGATGACTCAGCAAAGATTGCCGTGTCATCTGCATACAGAGCAAGTTTGGGTTGTCCGACATAGGCATGTCTGCAGTGTAGATCTAAGATCCTTAATGACCACCACCATGCACCCCCTAAGGTTGAGGCCCGGAAGGATGAACTCCCCAACATTCGTACGTACTCCCCCTATCCACCACCCCCGCTCGTTGAAGCGGTTCTTCACCTTGATGACTGGCGATCAGCAGAATAAAATCTTACCGTTTGATTTGGAGTGCCCAGCCAATTCTCGGCTTGAAGCTCCCTTATATCTGACATGAGTTGACTTTTAAAACAATGAATTTACTTTACTGTGCATGGTGCCCCCTGAAACTGGCTGAAGGCCTGAAAACAAAACTCTCGGCTTAGGGCCGAGTGCTGTGTACTGAGTTAACTGAAATTGAAATTACTACTTGGTCGATTCTTCTTGGTATCTGAAACATAAAAGCATGATTAATCGTGAATGGTGATCCTTAATGACCACCATGCACCCCCTAAGGTTGAGGCCCGGAAAGATGAACTCCCCAGCACTCGTACGTACTTGAAAGCTCACCCCCCCTATCCACCACCCCGCTCGTTAAAGCGGTTCTTCATCCTGATGACTGGCGATCAGCAGAATAAAATCTGACCGTTTGATATGGAGTGCCCAGCCAATTCTCGGCTTGAAGCTCCCTTATATCTGACATGAGTAAACTTTTAAATAATGACTTCACTTCACTGTGCATGGTGCCCCCCTGAAACTGGCTGAAGGCCTGAAATTACTACTTGGTCGGTTCTTTGTGGTATCTGAAACATAAAAGCATGATTAATCGTGATTTGGTGCCTGTTGAAGTAGACGTTGGCGTCGCCGAAGGTCTCGCCTCCGCCGTACTTCTTCAGGGGTGTCGTTGTCTCCTTGGTTTACTGGACGTCTGCATTTGTCTCTGTCTCTGTCGTCTTGCTCACGTCTGTTCTCGTGGAGCTCCGTGAGCAGCGGGTTCGTGTGGGTCTCTACTCTGTCTATAGTAGTCCCCACATGTTGTCTGATCAGTCTGTCGATATAGTCCGGGTGGATGTCTGAGTCTCGATATATGAACCTGTTGGGCATATATTGTGGTGCGTCTGTTGCCGTCCTCATGCAGACGTTGAAGAAGGCCTGTATCTTCTGCCTATAACTGTTCGCGCACTGTCCCCAAGCAGTGGGTGCGTACAATATGATAGGCAGAAGAATTGTCTTGATGAGGCGTAGTTTCAACTCGAGTGCCATGTTGCTCCTACGTCCGATGAGTGGGTACAGCTCATGCCTTGCGGCTTTCGCTATAGCTAATCTGTAGGAGACGTGCCTCTGAAACGTGAGTTTCTTGTCCAAGGTTACTCCTAGGTAAACGGCTTCATCTACCCATGGAATTTTCTCGTCGTTCATAGTAACTTGGCCCTTGGGTGTCCTACGTCGCCTCGTGAACAGTATGGCCTTGCTTTTGTCTGCATTGATTCCGATCTTCCAACAGATGAACCACGGTTCCAGCTTGTTTATCTGAAGTTGCAGCTTCGATGTTACTCCTCTCTCATGTGATGACTCAGCAAAGATTGCCGTGTCATCTGCATAGAGAGCAAGTTTGCTCATGGGGTTGTCCGACATAGGCATGTCTGCAGTGTAGATCGAAGATCCTTAATGACCACCACCATGCACCCCCTAAGGTTGAGGCCCGGAAGGATGAACTCTCCAACACTCGTACGTACTCGGAAGCTCACCCCTTTCCTATCCACCACCCCCGATCGTTAAAGCGGTTCCTCATCCTGATGACTGGCGATCAGCAGAATAAAATCTGACCGTTTGATTTGGAGTGCCCAGCTAATTCTCGGCTTGGAGCTCCCTTATATCTGACATGAGTTGACTTTTAAAACAATGACTTTACTTTACTGTGCATGGTGCCCCCCTGAAACTGGCTGAAGGCCTGAAAAAACTCTCGGCTGAGGGCCGAGTGCTGTGTGCTGAGTTAACTGAAATTGAAATTACTACTTGGTCGGTTCTTCGTGGTATCTGAAACATAAAAGCATGAATAATCGTGATTTGGTGCCTGTTGAAGTAGACGTTGGCGTCGCCGAAGGTCTCGCCTCCGCCGTACTTCTTCAGGGGTGTCGTTGTCTCCTTGGTTTACTGGACGTCTGTATTTGTCTCTGGTTGTGTCGTCTTGCTCACGTCTGTTCTCGTAGAGCTCCGTGAACAGCGGGTTTGTGTGGGTCTCTACTCTGTCTAGAGTAGTCCCCACATGTTGTCTGATCAGTCTGTCGATATAGTCCGGGTGGATGTCTAAGTCTCGATATATGAACCTGGTGGGCATATATTGTGGTGCGTCTGTTGCCATCCTCAGGCAGACGTTCAAGAAGGCCTGTATCCTCTGCCTATAACTGTTCGCGCACTGTCCCCAAGCAGTGGATACGTACAGTATGATAGGCAGAAGAATTGTCCTGATGAGGCGTAATTTCAACTCGGGTGCCATGTTGCTCCTACGTCCGATGAGTGGGTACAGCTTATGCCTTGCGGCTTTCGCTATAGCTAATCTGTGGGAGACGTGCCTCTGAAACGTGAGTTTCTTGTCCAGGGTTACTCCTAGGTCAACGGCTCCCTCTACCCATGGAGCAAGTTTGGTCATGGGGTCGTCCGACATAGGCATGTCTGCAGTGTAGATCGAAAACAGGTGTGGCGACAGTACTGCTCCTTGTGGTACTCCTGCTTCTAGCCTCCTTCGTGAAGAGAGAGCATTTCCGACTTTGCATCGGTAATGTCTACCCCTTAGGAAGGAGTTTATCAGCTTGACCATTGGTATGGAGTATCCGGCATCAACCAGTTTTGCGATCAGCCCATCGTGCCAGACTCTATCGAAGGCCTTGGAGACGTCAAGGAAGACTGCTCCTGTAAGATGTCCTCTTCTCGTGCGGTTCCAGCTCTGGATGGTGGCGTCCACTATCCGGGTGACCTGGAGTTCTGTTGAGTGTTCCTGTCTGAAGCCGAATTGCTCATCTGGTAGGATGTTCAATTCTTCAGACATTTTCTCTCTTGTTTCGACAGAAAGAGTGTTTGCGACTCTAAGAAATGGTGTTTTGGGTGGAATAGGGGTCCATAAAGGACATCCTAGCCGCCCTCGCTTTTAGTCTGGCATTCATAGGCGAATTTTTAGGTGAAGATGCCCTTCACCCAGCTTCGGCTGAGCTGGTGAGTAGATCTAGGCCACGGACAACCGTGGCCGTTTGAAACGAGTAGGGTCGTCTATAGAGTAATCTACAGCTTCCCTGATAAGTGGGTTTTCGTGCACCTCAGCGCAGCCGAAAACCTTTTGGTTTCTCTCTTGGATGCTCTGCTGAATGGAAGGCAGTTTTAAGTCGTCGAGGATTCGCGCGTTTCGCACGAACCATGGAGCGTTTGTGATCATCCGCAGTGTTTTCCTCTGGACCCGTTTCAGAGACAAAATGTGGGTGGGGGCGGCATGGCCCCAAGCGGCTGATGCATATAGTATGACCGACCTGATCATCGAGTTATAGAGGAGCACTTTGTTCCTCAGACTTAGCTTGCTCCTCCTGTTGAGGAACGGGTATAGAGTGCCAAGTCTGGAGTACAACTTGCCTCTCAACTCATTAATGTGGTGCCTCCACGTGAGACCTCTATCGATTATAAGACCGAGGTACTTGACCTGCGGTTTCCATTCGATCCCCCTTCCTGAGATCGTAAGCACTGTACGAGGAAAATTCCTCCTCCTCCCCATGGAATTCAACTGCGTTTTTGCAGGATTTACTCGGATTTTCCAGTCCAGGAACCACTGCTCGAGGCTGTCTACTGCGGTCTGCAGATATGACATCCCGAGCTCGCGATCCGCTGAACTGGCGAGTAGCGCGGTGTCGTCGGCGTACAGAGAGACCTTCACGTGATTCGTTCTTGGTATGTCGCTGGTATATATACTGTATAGTAAGGGAGACAGCCCTGCTCCCTGAGGAACTCCAGCTTGTATGTCTCTCGTGTCCGAGAGAGCATTTTCAGCCTTGACCTGAAACGTTCTGCCTTCTAAAAAGGAGCCTATGTAACGCACAAGGCCTCGAGGAAAGCCAAGGAGACCCATCTTGTAGAGAAGACCTTCGTGCCATACTCGGTCGAGGGCCTTCGCTACATCCAACAAAAGTAGGAAAACGTACAATTTTTTGTTTAACTCACCGATGGTCTCCTCAACCATCCGCAAGGCCTGTAGCTCTGTGGAGTGATCTTGGCGAAAGCCAAACTGTTCGTTTGGCAGAATGTTCCTGTCAACGACCTCGTCGTTGAGCATCTTCAGCACGACTCGTTCAGTAAGTTTCCCCACCGAACAGAGGAGGCTGATAGGACGATAATTTTGTGGAAACTTGGGGTCTTGCCCAAGCTTCGGGATCATAACGATCAGAGCATGCTTCCACCTACTGTGGAAGTGCTTGAGGCGCAGTGAGTTGTTCACTAGGTGTTTTAGTGAGGTTACTTGACTCGCCGGGAGCTTCTTCAGCACGGTGTTGCTGAGAGAATCGGCTCCCGGAGCTTTTTTCCTATTAAACGCGCGAATGTGTGCCTTAAGCTCCTCCTCAGTAGTCGTACGGTTCTCATGGTCATCATCATCCCGGAGCAGACGCTCGACCCTGGTCTCCACGAACTCATCCCTGTCATCGTCATCCTCTGCGTTGGTGTTGAGGACAAACTGACGCTCCATCGTGTCTGCAAAGGCTCTCGCTTTGTCAGCCGAAGAATAGCACATGCCGTTGGGACCGTGAAGGGGAGGTAGCGTTCTCTCCCTGCTCCTTTGACTTTTCACAACTCGCCAAAGCTCGTTGTGTCCAGGCTCCAGAGCAGAAAGAGTGTCGTTCCACCTCTCGTTTCTGTAATCCAGAATCGCGTATTTGACTTCTGTAGCCTTATGGCTGGCTCTTACCTTGTCTCCAGGGAACAAGGTCCTCTGATAAACTCTCCTGAGGCGGTTGCACTCTCCAATGAGATTTTTGATCCTCGGAGGAAACTCATTATTAGTTTTCAGAGGGCCCTGCTCACTGGTCGTAGCGGCCTCAATCGCGTCCTTCACAGTCCTTTCGAATGTTACTACAGCTTCGTTCAACTCGGCAGAGGTCTGAAGTACCTCAGGGACAACAGTTGCCTCCTGAAGAATCTCCGTGAAGCTCTCCCAGTTCGTCGTGCGACGCAGATAGTTTCCCTGGGGAATTGGGTCATCTCCCAGCCATAGAATGACTGGGCTATGATCAGAACTTAGCTCGGACAGTGGATACATTTCCCAAGTCCAGGGGACGTTCCTGGCAACAGCAATGTCAAGCACGTCGGGCCTATAATGATGACCGTAGTGCGTAGGCTCAGTGGGGGCGACCACATGATAATCATGTCGGTCCATATGTGCCCAGAGCGCCCTACCGTTACGGTTGGACACTCGGCTCCATGAAACGTGTTTGGCGTTTAAATCCCCAGCGACTATTATCGGCACATTGTCTTCCATCAGCACAGAATCCAAGGTATCTGGCTGTAACACGTTGGTAGGGGGGTTTTAAGCTGAGATTACTCTTAGAGCACCTCTACTCGTCTCGATCTCGATACCCACCATCTCAGTGCCGTGACTCCATTCATCATCAATGCCGCATTGTGAGACCTGGAGGGATCGTTTGGCCAGAATGGCAACTCCTCCTCCACGTCTCCCAATACGATCCTTTCTAAAGACTCTGTAGTTTGGAACTGTGATAGCATCATTGTCAAGGTGGGTTTCCTGAAGGAGCATCAGGTCAACGTTATGACGTACGATGAACTCCTCCAAGTCCAACTTTTTGTCTCTGAAACCATCACAGTTCCAGAAAACAATCTTCAAGGAACTGGGCCTTGTTCTGGTGTCAGCCATTAATTGGTGGACGGGGTCACAGCGGAACTAGGCTCAAACATGGTTTGGAGCATAGGGAACTGGGTGAACAGCATCTTCATCTGTTCAAGTGCGGCGAAGATGTCCGTCGGTGGCTTGCCATGACCTGATGGCTTGTTTGGACTGCCCAGAATCTTCGCATAGGAAGTCCCCTCACGGACAATCCCGGAGTTGGTAGCGGGCGCGCTCTGCTGAGCTTTTGCTGCTCCTCTGGAGCTAGAGGGTGCCCCCCTTCCCGTCCCTCCAGTGTTTCCACTTTTGGGTTTGGGGAAGTTGGGACATCCCTGTAATTGGCCGAGTGAGGACCTCTGCAATTCGAGCATGTCGCTTTGTCTGTTCGGGGCACCGCACAGTCGCGATACAGGTGCTTCGCTGCACACTTAACGCATGCTGGAATTGCCATGCAATTCCTTTGGGCATGTCCAAACCGTTGGCATCTGTGGCATTGTCCAACAATGCCTCTTGTCCTTTGAGATTCGGCAGAGCACTTGACGTTTAAGACGTCGTTAACTTGGAATATGCCTCTCTCTGTCTTAGGTACAAGTACCAAGACAAGAGGCATTGGTTTTCCATCTCGCTTGAATAGTCTGGCCACGCTCGTGGGGTTAAACCCCTTGGCCATCAGGTCATTTGCAATGTCCGTTGGTTTCAAAAACTCTGGCACACCTCGGAGGATAACCCGGAGTGGCTTATCCTCCGGAAACGAATAAGTTTGGTGTGGGATTTTATCCTCGACCAACAGGTGTGTCAGTCGACGATAGTCCTCCACTGTTGCAGGCTGGACCCTAATTCCATCCTGGGTATTCGTCGCTTTTGTAAATTTCATTTTCTTTTCACCGCAGTTTCTATGTACGATGGTCCAACACTCTTTCTGTCGGACCGTGATCGGGGGAATTGCAGTCTTTTTTGCTGGTAA
Organism: Chrysolina oricalcia; assembly: GCA_944452925.2. Taxonomy (NCBI): domain Eukaryota; kingdom Metazoa; phylum Arthropoda; class Insecta; order Coleoptera; family Chrysomelidae; genus Chrysolina; species Chrysolina oricalcia. The sequence continues at coordinate 10,866,892 of OX101813.2, read as the reverse complement.
CTGCTCCACTTTATTAGTTTCGACCTTCGACCCTGAGGGCCGAGGTTCGGGCTCGCGACCAGATCCCGTCCCGATGACAGTTTGAGCGTCCCTCATGTCGTCATCATTAACGTCTCTGCCGTTTAGGACGGCAGGAGTAGTCTCAGTATTTTGGATTTTATTTGGTAATGGATTTTGTTCCATTTCCATACCATCGTTGGTTCTGTCTACCTTATCGGACGTGTCCGAGGCCACCGAGGCGCTACCGGAAAGGCTTCCAGTATTCTGGTTTCGGCGCGCACGCTTACGTAGTCGAAGCTGGAAAGCATCATCCTTGCTGCGCAAGGAGAAAGAAGACGCACCGTCATCTGCATTTAGTACTTTACCCACATCGTCAGGGGTAACGTTAAACCTGACAAGAAGGTGCTTTAGTACTAGTACCAGCTCCTTCTTGTCCGCGTTTTCGAGGAATTTGCCAATATCTTCGGAAATCATCATGAACAACTCGTCGACAACATTTTCAAAATTATACTAGCTAGGCTTTTACTCACCCTCGTCTCACTATAACACACGAAGCACTTATTTGCAATCTTTGCGAAATCAAAAAGCCACTGTCGCTTTTTTCACCGTAGAGAATTAGCCAAAAACACGTCCGCTCGCTACGGAAACCAAAACGCTACTCGACTGTCTGACTGTGATCCTAAATGAGATTTAGAGCTCTATATAAATAGACAAACACTCACATTGTATTCGGCCAATCAGCGCGCTTAAACGTGAAATGGCCCAGTGGGCGGAGCCTAATGGAAATCTTGCTCTGAGAGTACTCTCGAGGCGATTTCTGGCCAACTGTCCACTAACTAAAGTTTTGTAATCCATACGCTCTCTTATCTACCGAAAGCTACGGCCACATGGCTCCGCTCTGGCTACCATGCGATCCTAAAGCTTGACTGAGCTCTCAAAAATCCGACCGACCAATGCCCTCGCCGGCTATTAGCCTGCCCGACTCCCGCGGATCCTGGTGCCTCACAGCTGGCGCTGATCACGTGGCATGTTTCCGCGCGTACTCGGCCCGCTTCGGAGGTGATACTCCGCTCTGTTTCGGAGCAGAGACTCTTCCCTGAAGCCTTCCACCACCCCTCTGCACTCCTGCAGAGTCGTCAAGCCGCTCGCGGGTCACTGACGGTCCAGCCCCGAATTGCGTTGAGTGTGACCCATCGCCTGTGATGAGCCCACCCATGGAGTGTGGCCCATCGCCTTTGATGAACCCACCCCTTTCTACCTCGGTTCTCTGACCACTCGACTCTCTTTCTCGTCGTGTTTCTACTATACTGTCGTTTCTGTTGTAAACATCTATATTGTATTAATTTCTCCTTGAGGGTTCCAAAACCTCCCGCATATCCCTCAGGGATTCTGGCTGGCGAGGCGATGCGCTTTTCTCAAGTGGCTGATGGCCCTGTGTTGCTTGAAAGTCTAATCGCTCGGCTATCAAACGAGCCCTTCTTGGTTCAGAAACAAAAGGTCTCTGGACTTCCACAAACTCCTTTACTACTATGGAGCCTTCCGTTCGGACGAAAACCAGCTCCATAAATCATGCCGGACCCGGGTCTCGAACTCACGTGCTCCCTATTGCTTAAAGCTACAACTGCCTCATAACGCCTTTTCAAATTTTCCATTTCCTGCATCAGCGACTCAGGAGTTTCCCTAACTAGCAAAGCTGGACTCGAACACGGAGTGCTGATGGAACTAACTGTTCTTACATAAGAAGGCCTTGGGTTATCGCGTATGTCGGATGCCACTAACTTCCTCGGGCTGAGACTTTGGCACTCTGTGCCCACGGTTTCAGGAATCTGCATATTCCTATCGGAGTTATAAAAACTCGAATGATGTCTCTCCTATGTATGTTCCTCCAGGCAGGTAGCCGACACGGGGGTTCTCGGGTTCGGTGCCCCGGCGAGTGGTTCGATCCCCCGTTGAGATCCCGGACCACTCCCGCGGGCTGCGATGAGAATTTCCTGGGGTGTGAGAAAATACACTTTCTCGACTGGATGAGGAGTAGTGTAATCTGACATATTTTCTTGTTTCGACAATGCCTGGCTACGTGTAGTAGGCATTGTTAATGATTCAAAATGACTCAGACTGGGATGGCCTGAGAGGTAGGATCACGGAAACCTAGCTGAAAGCTAAACCTTGCCCTCTGAGAGTCGAAACGTATTCGACCCTCCACAGGACTTTCTTGCCTTTTGAGTTGACGAACCGGTATTCGTCAATCTCCACAGGACTTTCCTAACTCAGGATTATATCGGGATAGGACCTAACGTTGGCTATACTTCCAGGGCAAGGAAGCAGCCGCAGGACAGGTAAAAGATTGCGCGAAACTACCCCCACGGGACTCACGGACAGTGAGCTCGACACAGCTAGCTGTGTCTTATGATGGCTTGACAGGTTAGGGCTTAATCACTAACGAGCTGAACTTCGTAAAATTCACGATGAATCCGCTCAGCTACCTGTGCGCCTATTTATTACTACCTGACCCCTCTTCTCGACCGGGGATGTTTGTTTTAAACGCGATCCCATTGCGAAGATGGCTCCAAGTCTTCAACGGCCAAAGATGATCTTCTTTCTTCACTCTTCGATTTTTCCTACTCTACTTCAGAAAAATCCGTCGCCCGAAATTTAATTGTGTTTCTTATCAACGCTATTAAAATTGTTGAAGCGCGCTAGACAAACAGGATAACCGCCTGAATGTCCCTAACCCCAAGTTTAAACACTTTAGCAAAATTCGGAAAAAATACCATCTTTCTTCCGCACCCTTTATTCACTATTCACCGATACTTCCTATCGGGCTTCGCACTGCCTTGAGAAACTCCACGTTCTTCCGCAACCGACGAGACGAATGTCTTCCTCGAAGATCACTCGAATCGAAGTAATAACAGGAGTAAGTATCACACAACCTGCTCCTCAATCTGGAAAAACTCTGTATTGAAAAATACAGAGTACTCCTTCTTCTTGCTTCTCGGATGCTCCGACGAAACACTAACACTTTCACTTCGTTTTACCGCGACCCCAATTACCTAACCTGTAAGTGGCCCAAACTAAACTGCTTTTTTTTTCTTTCTGCACAAAACTAGTCGAGAATTGACTGTACAATTCTCCCTAAACTTCTTCTGATCTCTCCTGAGATTCACAGCAAACTCCGCCAAGCTGAACCTAACCTTAACACTCCCGTTGCAGTTGGCCTACCAAAAGTTTCCTGTCCGAAATCTATACGTAGATTCCTAAACAAGCTTTCTGAACCAAATTTCTACGTTTCGTAGGGGTTTTATACGGTCGTTCTGGACATCACGCCACATCACTCAATTTTCCGGCTTCCCTATTGGCCTAAACACCTAAAATGGGCGGAGACGAACCGTAAGGGTCAGATATACCCTCGATTCGGCCCCAACTCTCCACGAAAACACCGTTTTACCCTAAAACCCATACGCAGAGGACTGAACTAATATTTACATATTTACACTGACTTCTCTAAAATCGCTGTGGCTACTGTAATACCGAATATTTCTCAAATTCAGTTCCACTTTTCTTCCGAGGACGTGAAAGGACAATCCTGGTTCAAATTTCAATACCGAGTGTTCAGCCGCTGCTGAGCACAAGGCGATTTTCTACCCTTTCGATTTTGATTTTTCTCTATTGGTAGCGATATCGGTCGGAACCTCTCGTCCGATCGATAAAGCTTTAATACAAAACCTTTAGGCCTAAACAATATCTATTCAACGGTACCAAGATCATCTCGGTCCGTCCAAGGCTTACGGGATTATGGCCACTTATCTAAAGTCCATAAGGGCCAAAATCGCGCATTTTCCTTAACTACGCAGTTACCGACATGGGGCCTGCTCTGTGCAGTCTTCTACCTGACTAAAATTTTTTATGGGTCAGAGCGTCACTGTTTCTGCCTAAAACAACCGCTCTGATCCCAAAACCTGCCTATTCTGGCAAAATAAACATAGCAATTTACAAATTTAATAACAACCTCCTAATAACTGCACTTCTCTATATCCTAGCATATATACAAAATGCATTATTAGCTAATTACAGCCTTTGGTGATCATTAGGGTGACTTCCTGCTCTATCAGGAGTCCTAATATCTGCACGATGTTACAAAAATATGTCCAAGAAGATCATACTTCATAACAGTTTTGAAATTTTTGTTTTCATTTTAATATATGAATCAGAACAAAGGGAACTTTGCAAACTGTTTGAGGCCTGAAAATTCTTATTCATTATTTTTTTTATTTAATATTCGTGGGGATTACGACATCAAGTGTCACCTACAGCACTGAAAAGTGCTATAAATTATAAGGTAGCTGGAAAACAATTATTTTTCATGAGCCAAGTCGTCCTCGGATTAACCACTAAATTGAAACAAAATTCGGCAAAACTTTGCATGTCATCTTCGGCCGAGAGAAGCCTAAGATTCGAGAAATAGAATCCAACAGGAAAAGCAATTCGTTCCCGATTTGGCAAAGGCCAAAAATAATAATTTCGAATAAAATATTGTTATAAAGTATGATCTTCTTGGACATATTTTTTTTTGTAACATCGTGCAGACATTAGGACTCCTGGCAGAGCAGGAAGTCACCCTAATGATCGCCAAAGGCTGTAGTTAGCTAATAATGCATTTTGTATATATGTTAGGATATAGAGAAGTGCAGTTATTAGGAGGTTTATACTAAATTTGTAATTTGTTAGTTTTATTTTGCCAGAATAGGCAGGTTTTGGGATCAGAGCGGCTGTTTAGTCAGAAACAGTGACGCTCTGACCCATAACAAAGTCAGTTAGGCAGAAAAACTGCACAGAGCAGGCCCCATGTCGGTAACTACGTAGTTAAGTAAAAATGCGCGATTATGGCCCTTATTGACTTTAGATAAGAGGCCATAATCCCGTAACCCTTGGACGGACCGAGATGATCTTGGTACCGTCGAATAGATATTGTTTAGGCCTAAAAGTTTTGTATTTAAACTTTATCGATCGGACGAGAGGTTCCGACCGATATTGCTACCCAAAGGGGAAAATCAAAATCGAAAGGGTAGAAAATCGCCTAGTGCTCAGCAGCGGCACGTCCTCGGAAGGAAAGTGGAACTGAATTTTCTAAATATTCGGTATTACAGTAGCCACAGTCCGGGTTCCCAATAGGGGATCGAACCACTCGCCGGGCCCCGAACCCGAGAACGCCCGTATCTGCTACCTGCCTGGAGGAACAGACACAGGAGAGACAACATTCGAGTTCTTATAACTCCGATAGGAATATGCAGATTCCTGAAACCGTGGGCACAGAGTGCCAAAGTCTCAGCCCGAGGAAGTTAGTGGCATCCGACATACGCGATAACCCAAGACATATACTTCTCAGTTTCCTAACTGCCTACAGTATACAAACATTCATAGTTATGCTGATGATACGCAAATCTACATGCAATTTGATGAACACTCGGTAGCGGTGGCTTGTCAAAGAATCAATGAAGACCTTGAATCTCTTGTTAACTTATCAAAAATGTATTGTCTCTCAGTTAATCCCACTAAATCGCTCGTAATGCTCTTTGGTAGATCAGCAATGAGAAAGCGCTGCTTAAATCACATAAGTATTAGTATTGATAACTTGCAATTACCATTGAAGGATTGTGCAAAAAATCTCGGTGTGATGTTAGACCATTCTCTTAGATTTTCGTCCCATGTCTCGCTTATTCTGAAACGAGGATACTGCAGTATTAAATCAATTTATCGCAATAGAAAGATACTCAATCGGAAATCAAAATTAATACTCTGCGAAGCTCTTGTCCTCTCTCATGCAAATTATGCTGATGTGGTTTATGGGCCTTACCTTCTACAAGTAGACAAACGAAGACTGCAAGTCTTACAGAACTCTTGCCTCCGACTCATTACTGGCACGCGTAGAAGGGACCATATATCTCACCATTTAAACACTCTAGGATGGCTAAATATGGAATCCCGGCGTATCTTTCATGCTTGCAGTTACTATCACAAAATAATCACGCAGACTAAACCAGCTTATCTATACAATAAAATTAAGTTCCGGACAGATATTCATAACCTGAATCTACGATTTAGGAACCAGCTGACATCTCCTCGGCATTATACTTCTCATTACCGTGGTTCCCTTTCCTTTTTCATTACTTGGCTATACAACCGGCTTCCCAACGAGCTGAAGGACTTGTCTACATTTATTTTAAAAAAAAGACTGAAAAGTTACTTGTTAATGAATAAAATTCCAAATATTTCTGGATTTAAATGTTAAATTTATCTAAAATTAATCTTATCTAACATCCATCCACTTGGATCTCTGCTATTATTGTTATTATTATTGTTGTTGTTACTGTTATTATTCTATACTAACCCCTTTAAATAATATATACTATCATAATAATTTAATGTGATTATTTTGATATTTTTTAATATACTTATTTTGTATTGTGTATATATGTACTTCTGTAAACATATATACACTTTTTACGGTTAGATGGAAGAGCAACGTCTGATCATGATATTCTATATAACATGGTCATACATTGAATCCTGCCATTTGATAGGATTTTGTATTTTCTATCCTTTATTGTAATTTAAACTGTTATAGATATTCCTATCAATAAAATCTATTATTATTATTATTATTATTATTATTATCCTCATGTAAGAACAGATAGTTCCATCAGCACTCCGTGTTCGAGTCCAGCTTTGCTAGTTAGGCAAACTCCTGAGTCGCTGATGCAGGAAATAGAAAATTTGAAAAGGCGTTATGAGGCAGTTGTGGCTTTAAGTAATAAGGAGCACGTGAGTTCGAAACCCGGGTCCGGCATGCCTACGGAGCTGGCTTTCGTTCGAACGGAAGGCTCCAGAGTGGTAAATGAGTTTGTGGGAGTCCAGATACCTTTTGTCTCTGAACCAAAGAGGGCTCGTTTGATAGCCGAGCGATTAGATTTTCAAGAAATACAGGGCCATCAGCCACTTGAGAAAAGCACAGCGCCTCGCCAGCCAGAATCCCTGAGGGATAAGAGGGAGGTTCTGGAACCTTCAATGAGAAAATTATATAATACAGACGTTTATAACCAAAATGGATGGTATAGTAGAAACACGACGAGAAAGAGAGTCGAGTGTTCGGAGAACCGAGGTAGAAAAGGGGGCGGGTTCATCAAAGGCGATGGGCCGCACTACAGGTGTGGGCTCATCACAGGCGATGGGTCACACTCGAGGCAATTCGGGGCTGGACCGCCAGTGACCCGCGAGTGGCTTGACGACTCTGCGGGAGTGCAGAGGGGTGGTGGAAGGCTTCAGGGGAGAGTTTCTGCTCCGAGACAGAGCGGAGTATCTCCTCCTAGGCGGGCCGAGTACGCGCGGGTCAGGTTCTTGGATGAAGAGATCCTTGCCCGATGGGGCAGCCCAGAGATGATTATTTCAGACAACGGAAGGGCATTCCAGAGTGACCCGTTCCAGAGGAATTGTGAAAAGAAGAGAATTCATCTTGTGTATGCACCGGTGTACCATCAGCAGTCCAACTCAGTTGAACGCCGAGTGCAAGAATTTTAAGAAAATCCTAAGAGCCCAGCTGTTGGGAGTTGTATCCGAAAGGCGGTAGGAGAAGTGTTTGGGAATCACCCTCAATTGTCTCCGGAATCGACGTAACGCCGCTACAAAAGAGACTCCTGCATAATTGTTGTTAGGGTACACGCCACCCCGACCTGCGGACTGGACGCTACCACTCTACCAACAAGAGGTTAGGAATAGAGCGAAGGATAGGCAGGCTAGGCTAGAGAAAGCCGCACGCCAACAAGAAGGCCTATCAGAAAAAGGTTTTCCCGAAGAAAGACCAAGGACCACCAAGGACGTATGAGGTTGGTGACCAGGTTTTAGTGAGGAATTTTGTTAGAGGCAATTTTGGAGCAACGATATCTGGACCGCACCCAGTCACGAAGGTGATGCGGCGAGATAGCTATATGATAGATAGAGATGGAATCAAAAAGCTAGTGCATCTAGATGATATACAAACCTGGGTGGAGAGGACTCTGCCGAAGGGCCAGACAGAAAGTGTGGACCCGGAGTCGGACCAACCAGAGTCGGGAAACTCGGATCCTGAGGAGGAAAAGGAAGAGGAGCAGTCACGTGGGGGTGATGCTCGAGAGTCGGCTGACCTAGTTGGTGGCGAGACCCGGAGGGCGTTAAACTCAACAGGAACCCGCCGGAGGGCGTTAAACTCAACGGAAGGTGGTGAAGTATCACCGGAGAGGAGCGTCGGAGTTTTGGAGAAGCTGCGAATGCTGGAGATGGTCCGAGTAAAAGACGAGGCGCCAAGGAAGAACTGGCAGCGCCGAGACGTGATCTGGAATCTGCGAGAAAGAAGAGGAGGTCAAGGTGATCTTAAAAGGCTGAGGAGGGACCCCTACGAATGGAAGACTGACCGAAGAACCTGTGGGTCGAACGTAGGGCTAGTAGGACACAGGGGTCAGGGGCTTCCAAGGGATGGCCGAAGCCAGAAGGAGCAGAAGGGCCAGACTGACAGGAGTTCAGGGCTGGAACAGGGTACTGTGGAGTCAGACCCTGTGGACGAGCGGAGAAGGGAGACCAGACATGTAGTAGGCGTAGGACGGAGCACCGTGGTGTGTGATCCACAAGGACCTGCGGTAAGACCAGAGGGAGACTGTCAGAATGGGCAGGTTTTGGGATCAGAGCGGCTGTTTAGGCAGAAACAGTGGCGCTCTGACCCATAACAAAGTCAGTTAGGCAGAAAAACTGCACAGAGCAGGCCCCATGTCGGTAACTGCGTAGTTAATGAAAAATGCGCGATTGTGGCTCTTATTGACTTTAGATAAGAGGCCATAATCCCATAACCCTTGGACGGACCGAGATGATCTTGGTTTCGTCGAATAGATATTGTTTAGGCCTAAAAGTTTTGTATTTAAGCTTTATCGATCGGACGATAGGTTCCGACCGATATTGCTACCCAAAGGGGAAAATTAAAATCGAAAGGGTAGAGAATCGCCTAGTGCTGAGCAGCGGCTGAGCACTAGGTATTGAAATTTGTACCAGGATTGTCCTTTCACGTCCTCGGAAGGAAAGAGGAACTGAATTTGAGAAATATTCGGTATTTCAGTAGCCACAGCGATTTTAGAGAAGTCCATGTTAAAGTATAGTAAACTTATTCCAAATTCATTGAAACTCTAGGATAGGCTAGAAAACATTATTTGAAACTTTTCTGCGTTCACAGAATGTTCAAATTCGTTTGGGATTAAAAGTTGTAGTCGAAATTATGATTCTGAGGGAGTGCTGGAATTTGTCCTGTAATCACCCTGTAGATTAGATACGCACATCCGCCTAAAAGATTCAGGTGCATCTAAGCCACCCTTAGTTGGTTTCATAATTTTGTTTGATTTGTTGTACGAATAGTCTGTTATTTTTGCGATTTCAGATGTTCGAATTTATCAGGCTAGAAATGCCGTTTCTAAAATCGCCACTGTATAGATTTGCAAGGAAGATATTCGCGGTTTCCGCATAAGAAATGTTCGAAAATAGGCATTAGATTAATATGTTAATTTTAGTTTAGTCTTCTGCGTGCGGGTCTTAGGAAAAAACAGTGTTTTTGTGAAGAGTTGGACTCGAATCGAGGGTATATTGGACCCTTACGGTTCGACTCCGCCCATTTTTGTTGTTTAAGCCAACAGGGAAGCCGGAAAATGGCGTGATGTGGCGTGATGTCCAGACCGACCATATAAAACCCCTATGAAACGTAGAAATTTTGTTCAGAAAGCTTGTTTAGGAATCTACGTATAGATTTCGGACACGAAACTTTTGGTAGGCCAACTGCAACGGGAGTGTTAAAGTTAGGTTTAGCTCGGTAGAGATTGCTGCGGATCTCAGGGGAGATTAGAAGAAGTTTAGGGAGAATTGTACAGTCAATTCTCGACTAGTTTTGTGCCGAAAGAAAAAAAGCAGTTTCGTTTGGGCTATTTACAGGTTAGGTAATTGGGGTCCCGGTAAAACGAAGTGAAAGTGTTAGTGTTTCGTCGGAGCATCTGAGAAGCAAGAAGAAGGAGTACTCTGTATTTTTCAATACAGAGTTTTCCAGACTGAGGAGCAAGTTGTATGATACTTGACTCCTGTTATTACTTTGATTCGAGTGTTCTTCGAGGAAGACATCCGTTTCGTCGGTTGCGGAGAAACGTTGAGTTTCTCAAGGCAGTACGAAGTCCGATAGGAAGTATCGGTGAACAGTGTATACAGGGTGCGGAAGAAAGATAGTGTTTTTTTTTTAATTTTGCTGAAGTGTTTAAACTTGGGGTTAGGGACATTCAGGCGGTTATCCTGTTTGTCTAGCGCGCTTCGACAATTTTAATAGCGTTGATAGGAGACAAAATTAAATTTCGGGCGACGGATTCTTCTGAACTAGAGTAGGAAAAATCGAAGAGTGAAGAAAGAAGATCATCCCTGGACGTTGAAGACTTGGAGCCATCTTTGCAACAGGATCGCGTTTAAAACAAAAATCCCCGGTCGAGAAGAGGGGTCAGGTAGTAGTAAATAGGCGCACAGGTAGCTGAACGGATTCATCGTGAATTTTTACGAAGTTCAGCTCGTTAGTGATTAAGCCCTAACCTGTCAAGCCATCATTAGACACAGCTAGCTGTGTCGAGCTCACTGTCCGTGAGTCCCGTTGGGGTAGTTTTTGCGCAATCTTTTACCTGTCCTGCGGCTACTTCCTTGCCCTGGAAGTATAGCCAACGTTAGGTCCTATCCCGATACAATCCTGAGTTAGGAAAGTCCTGTGGAGATTGACGAATACCGGTTCGTCAACTCAAAATGCAAGAAAGTCCTGTGGAGGGTCGAATACGTTTCGACTCTCAAAAGGCAAGGTTTAGCTCTTAGCTAGGTTTCCGTGACCCTACCTCGCAGGCCATCCCAGTCTGAGTCATTTTGAATCATTAACAATGCCTACTACACGTAGCCAGGCATTGTCGAAACAAGGAAATATGTCAGATTACACTACTCCTCACCCAGTCGAGAAAGTGAATTTTCTCACACCCCAGGAAATTCTCAACTCAGCCCGCGGGAGTGGTCCGGGATCTCAACGGGGGATCGAACCACTCGCGCGCTTCGACAATTTTAATAGCGTTGATAGGAAACAAAATTAAATTTCGGGCGACGGATTTTTCTGAAGTAGAGTAGGAAAAATCGAAGAGTGAAGAAAGAAGATCATCCTTGGACGTTGAAGACCAACAGGATCGCAAGAGGATCGCGTATAAAACAAAAATCTCCGGTCGAGAAGAGGGGTCAGGTAGTAATAAATAGGCGCACAGGTAGCTGAACGGATTCATCGTGGATTTTTACGATGTTCAGCTCGTTAGTGATTGAGCCCTAACCTGTCAAGCCATCATTAGACACAGCTAGCTGTGTCGAGCTCACTGTCCGTGAGGCCCGTGGTGGTAGCTTTGCGCAATCTTTTACCTATCCTGCGGCTGCTTCCTTGCCCTGGAAGCATAGCCAACGTTAGGTCCTATCCCGATATAATCCTGAGTTAGGAAAGTCCTGCGGAGATTGACGAATACCGTTTCGTCAACTCAAAAGGCAAGAAAGTCCTGTGGAGGGTCGAATACGTTTCGACTCTCAAAAGGCAAAGGTTAGCTTTCAGCTAGGTTTCCGTGATTCTACCTCTCAGGCCATCCCAGTCTGAGTCATTTTGAATCATTAACAATGCCTACTACACGTAGTAAGGCATTGTCGAAACAGGAAAATATGTCAGATTACACTACTCCTCACCCAGTCGAGAAAGTGTATTTTCTCACACCCCAGGAAATTCTCAACGCAGCCCGCGGGAGTGGTCCGGGATCCCAACAGGGGATCGAACCACTCGCCGGGGCCCCGAACCCGAGAATGCCCGTGTCTGCTACCTGCCTGGAGGAACAGACACAGGAGAGACAACATTCGAGTTTTTATAACTCCGATAGGAATATGCAGATTCCTGAAACCGTGGGCACAGAGTGCCAAAGTCTCAGCCCGAGGAAGTTAGTGGCATCCGACATACGCGATAACCCAAGACATCCTCATGTAAGAACAGATAGTTCCATCAGCACTCCGTGTTCGAGTCCAGCTTTGCTAGTTAGAAAAACTCCTGAGTCTCTGATGCAGGAAATAGAAAATTTGAAAAGGCGTTATGAGGCATGTTATGTATTCAGTTATAATCATTTATTTACATCCTGTATTAGATTTGGTAAATGAAATCTAATGTCAGACACAGTTGTCAATATATACTTTCATGTATGTCTGTCTCGTCATTAAAAGTATTGAAACTGAATCCAGTGTAAACTACAAAGCCTCTCTTAGTTATAAAGTCCTTTCAGAGAGTCCAAACGTTATATGGTGGCAGCTAAAATGTGCGCTGGATTCTGAAAAACAAGCCAATTGAACTGAAACGTTCGACTATCCCAATCGATTGATTCTTGTAATATTGATGGTGCTAAAACCCCAGGTGAATTGAATTTCAAAGGAGAATTATCCTCCAATTGGAAACTGTGTAAGCAGAAATTCCATTTTTATCTGCTAGCCACAGGAAAGAATCAGAAAGCTAATGATGTTAAAATAGCTTTGCTGTTGAATTTCTTGGGTGATGAGGGCATTACAATTTATAATACTTTCGAATACGAAGCGAATGAAGACAAAAATAATCTTGAGACAATCCTTAAAAGTTTGATAGCCACTGTAACCCGGTTAAAAATCTTGTGTATGAACATTTTAAATTTTTCAAGCGTAACCAAATGTTAGGTGAGACTGTTGATCAATTTCTAACAACCCTTAGACAGTTAGCTTCAACTTGTGAGTTTGTAGAAAAAGATACTTTCATTCGTGATAGGTTAGTGTTAGGTATTCGGGACATGCGAATCCAAGAAAAACTCTTGCAACATTCTGATCTGAAATTAACAGATGCAATTAATATCTGTCGATCAATGGAAAATAGTACCATAACCCAGAAGCAAATATCCAAGGAGCAGAATTCGGAGAAGAAATATTCGTCTGCAGTAAGTTTCAATCAGAAGAAAGGTAACAATTTCTTTTGTAATCGATGTGGACAATATCATCAAGATCAAGGTAAGTGCCTAGCTATACAAAGGTACTGCAGTAAATGTAAGCAGAAAGGTCACTATCGAAAACTATTCATGATATCCAAGACAATGAGGTTTCAGATGATAATGATAGTGAAGACGAGCATCATATTGTTTGGACCATAACACAACCTTATATCAATGCAATTGAGTGGTATGAAATTTTAAAAATCGTTGATATTGATACAAAACTAAAAATTGATACGGGAAGTCAAGTAAATATACTCAATTACAGTGACTTTAAAAAACTTCATATTTGTTCTATATGAGAGTTTTTGTGGTTTTTATGAACCGATATCTGACCTAGCCATCGAGGTTTTTTGTACGCTATGCCTAACAGCTCGTTGGAATGAATGTAAAACAGTCAGTCTTGAATAGATGATTTACTGTGACAGAGTTGTATTATTTCACGTTAAATATATACTTATCAGTGGCGCAGTCAATTAAGGACCTAGTCGAATTACAAAATGACGAGTACAAATTTACTTGGAACCCTTGGAGAATTTGTTCCGGGGAAGTCGGATTACGAAGTATTTTCGGAACGGTTGAAACAGTTTTTTTTGGCTAATGGAATAACTGAGGAAGATCGGAAGCGGGCGACTCTTCTAAATACGTTGAACGAAGAGTGTTACGTCTCAGTACGTAATCTGTGTGTACCAAAAACTCCACCGGAAGTCAAATTTGACGAATTAGACAAATTGCTATTGAAACATTATTCGCCGGTGCGATCTTACTGTAGCGACCATGCAGTCGCTACCACTTTGTACATTAATTTTTATTATCAAGAGCTTTGGCGATGTTCAGTTTTGTTTAAATAATGTTTTTCATTAGTAGTTGTGTGGAAAACGAGGTTGTCAAAATGTAATAAATGTTTTTGTCAGTTGAATTTGGCATGATATTTTAATTCATTATAAAATATAAATAGGAGGAACACTAACACCTCCAAAGTGGTGACCCCGACTCACACTTCACCGATAGAAGAGTAGCGAGTTTGTGCCATCATGCCAGATAGTGGTTTTGGAACCCCAATTACAGAATCGGTAGCTCGTGTCTCGATGCGAGCCCCGCCATTCTGGCCTGAGAAACCAGGATTATGGTTTTCTCAACTTGAGGGACAATTTCACCTCAGTAACATCACCAGAGACGAAACCAAGTTTGCGTACGTTATCGCTCAACTTGAGAGTCGTTATGCAGCTGAAGTGGAAGATATTATAACCAACCCGCCAGATGCTGATAAATACGAAAAAGTCAAGCAGGAGCTGATCAAAAGGTTATCCATATCCCAAGAACAAAAAATTCAACAGCTCTTAGAACATGAAGAGATTGGGGATCGCAGACCGTCTCAGTTTCTTCGTCACCTCCGTAGTCTTGCAGGAAAATCTGTTCCTGATAATTTTCTTCGCACATTGTGGTTGAATAGGCTTCCCAATCAGGTTAGAGCAATATTAGCTACTCAAGAATCATCAACTCTTGACGACGTTGCTCAACTTGCCGACAAGATTATCGAGATATCACCTCGCACCGTCGCTAGTGTCCGTGATTTCAGATCAGATGAAATTTGTGAATTATCTAAACAAATCACAGAACTTTCTAAGCAAGTGGCAGAACTCTCCGTCAGGAATAATAAACCTAAAACGTATCGTGCACATAGCAGAAACCGATCAAGAAGTGGTAATCGAGCTGAAAGAAGAGATCTTTGCTGGTATCATCATCGTTATGGATTCAAAGCCAGAAAATGTGTACAGCCTTGTGCCAATTTGGAAAAATAACAGGACAGCCGTATGGAGAGGCGACCAACGACTGTCCTTTAACCAAACGCCTTCTCCTCACCGACAAAAACAGTAAAGTGCAGTATCTAATAGATACTGGATCAGACGTATGTGTTTTTCCACGTTCCCAAACCAGACATCGAGTGAGAACATCTTATGATCTTTTTGCTGCAAATGGATCTGTCATTCATACATATGGAACAGTGTCACTGTCACTCAATTTTGGCCTGAGACGTGAATTTTTATGGCAATTTATAGTCGCAGATGTTACAAAACCCATAATAGGTGTGGATTTCTTGAGTTACTTCAATCTTCTTGTGGACATTCGTCACCAGTGTTTAGTTGACTCAATAACAGGCATAGCAACTAATGGCGTTCAATGCTTCCATGCACAAACCAATGTTAAATCTATTTCTGGTGATTCGAAATATCATAATCTCTTCAGTCAATTCCCAGAAATTACCAAGCCAGATGGTGTCCCGAAAGATGTCAAACATACCACGATGCACCATATTCGTACAACATTAGGACCACCAGTCGCATGCAAAGCTCGGCGTTTGAATGGTACAAAATTGAGCACTGCCAAACGTGAGTTCGAAGCTATGGTCAAATTAGGTATTGCTCGTCAATCTGATAGCTGTTGGTCATCGCCTCTTCATTTAGTAGCCAAGAAAAACGGAGAGTGGCGTCCTTGCGGTGATTATCGCCCACTGAATGCAAGAACAATTCCAGATCGCTACCCCGTTCGTCACATTCAAGATGTTTCACAATACCTGAATAACCGGAAGATATTTTCTAAGATTGACCTAGTCAGAGCATTCAATCAAATACGAGTTGCACCAGAAGATATTCCAAAAACGGCCATCATCACACCTTTTGGTTTGTTTGAGTTTCCTTTTATGAGCTTCGGGTTGAGGAATGCAGCTCAGACATTCCAACGATTCATGGATGAGGTGACCCGTGAATTAGAATTTTGTTTTGTCTACATCGACGATATACTCATAGCATCATCGACGGAAGAAGAACACTTGGAACACTTGAAAATCATTTTTGAAAGGCTCAAAAGCTATGGAGTAGTGATAAATGTCAATAAATGTCAGTTCGGTGTTTCGGAAGTAGACTTCTTAGGTTTCTCCATCACTGAACATGGGATCAAACCACTCATTGACAAAGTCAAGGCAGTTCTGGACTTTCCTCAACCTGAAACGATTAAACAACTACGAAGATTCCTTGGTATGCTGAATTTCTACCGCAGATTCACTCCAGGTGCTTCAGTTCTTCACGCCCCATTCAATAAACTTCTGGAAGGCAATGTGAGAAGCAATCAAAAAATCAATTGGTGCGATGAACTTTCCATTACTTTTGCTAAATGTAAGGAAAGTCTAGCGCAAGCAGCTCTTTTGGCCCATCCAGACCCCACAGCAATGCTAGGATTAGTTACTGATGCATCAGAGACCTCCATGGGTGCAGTTCTTCAACAGCAAACAACTAATGGTTGGCAGCCGCTAGCATTCTTCAGTAAGAAGTTTTCACCTGCTCAACGAAAATATAGTGCTTTTGATAGAGAACTGCTTTCAATTTATTCAGCTGTCAAGTATTTTCAACACTATGTAGAGTGTCGAGATTTTGTGATATTCACTGATCACAAACCGCTGACTTATGCGTTCAAGCAGAATCCTGAAAAAGCATCTCCAAGACAGTTTCGCTACCTTGATTTTATTGGACAGTTCTCTACCGACATTAGACATATCTCAGGCAAAGAAAATATTCTGGCAGATACTTTGTCCCGAACAGAATCTGTCGAACAATCCTTGGACTTTGCCGCCCTTGCAGATTCTCAGAACAGCGATGCTGAACTCTTATCTCTGTTTGAAAATGGAACCTCTTTGGATTTAAAGAGAATACGGATTCCAGGTACCGAATCAACATTATTCTGTGACGTATCTGGATCTTCTCCTCGACCATTCGTTACAAAACCATTTCGGAAAAGAGTATTTGATCTTCTCCATGGACTGTCTCATCCCAGTATACGTGCCATAACTAGAATCATCAAGGATCGGTATGTATGGCCATCGATTACTAAGGATTGCAGAAAATGGGCAAAGAATTGTATTCAGTGTCAACGCTCGAAAGTATTCCGCCATGTGAAGTCTCCAGTTGAACATTTCCATTCAACCAGCTCAAAATTCGAACACATACACATAGATTTGGTTGGCCCGATGCCTTCTTCAAATGGTTATCGATACTGTTTAACTATCATAGACCGATTTTCACGCCTGCCTGAGGCATGCCCTGTTTATGATATCACAGCAGAAACAGTTGCCAAAACCTTGTTTTCTTCATGGATTTCCAAATATGGTGTTCCATTGCGAATAACCTCGGATCAAGGTCGCCAGTTCGAAAGCAATCTTTTCAGAGCTTTAGCCAAAACATGTGGTATTCACATTATTCGAACCACAGCTTACCATCCTCAAGCAAACGGTATGGTAGAACGTTGGCATAGACACTTGAAATCTGCAATACGTTGCCACCAGACAGAAGACTGGGTTGAAGTGATTCCCACTATAATAATGGGTATGTTGGGAGTTTTCAAAGAAGACCTAGGTGCAACTATAGCTGAGATGGTGTATGGAGAGCCAATTCGTCTTCCAGGTGAATTTTTAACTCCACATCCTGTTGCAGAAAATAACCCAACGAGTTATGTTGATCGACTACGGAAGTACATGTCTTCATTTCGACCAACCCTAGGAGCACATCATGGCAGTTCTCCAGTTTTCGTGTTCAAGGATTTGTCAACAACCACGCATGTATTCGTTAGACGAGATACTCCTCGTTCTTCATTGCAGCCTCCGTATGATGGACCTTTTCTTGTAATCGATCGACGAGATAAACAGATGATTGTTTGTATTCGTGGAAAGAATACAACAGTCTCAATAGACAGAGTTAAGCCAGCCTATATTCTCTCTGACGAACTTCAGACACCACAGTCTGTTTCAGTCGTTCCATTTTCTAAAACACCTGCAGCAGTTATTGGACCATCATCTAACGAAGATGTTACCGCATCAGCCAATTTAAACAAACAGTCAAGATTTGGTCGAAATATTAAATTTCCAGTTCGTTTCTCTCCAGGGTGATTTAATTTCTTTTTCATGAGGGGGAGTACTGTAGCGACCATGCAGTCGCTACCACTTTGTACATTAATTTTTATTATCAAGAGCTTTGGCGATGTTCAGTTTTGTTTAAATAATGTTTTTCATTAGTAGTTGTGTGGAAAACGAGGTTGTCAAAATGTAATAAATGTTTTTGTCAGTTGAATTTGGCATGATATTTTAATTCATTATAAAATATAAATAGGAGGAACACTAACACCTCCAAACTTACTTTTCGGAACGGTATAAATTTTATAATGCCAAAAAGGAACCTGGCGAAAAGGTGTGTGAGTGGTCCGCCCGCGTGAAAAGTTTGGCGGGTAAGTGCGGTTACGACGCCGTAATTTCTCTGGATTCGTTAATGAGAGACATTTTCACGGTTGGTGTAAACGAAGTGCGTTTCATGAATCGTCTATTTGAAGAAAATGCCGCGGATGGTAAAAATACATTTCAGTGCATGGAGAAGATTGCCTTGGCCAAGGAGTCAGCAGTGATTGATCATGACATGAGAGTTTCCAAGGAGCCCCAGGTTCAGATGGGAGTTAAGTCCGAACCAGAGGATATGCATTATGGTCAAAAATCAGGTATTTCGGGGAAATACAGGGGTAAGTCAAAAACTCACCAATCCTCAACAAAAGCCTCTCAGCAATCTCAATGGGAGAGAAAGTCGACGTTCAGTAGGTGTTCAGTTTGTGGTCGCTCAAACCACAAGTCATCAGATTGTGCCTACCGAAATTGTTTTTGCCATAAATGCGGAGCCAAGGGCCACTTAGCTCCCATGTGTAAGAAAAGCGATGATCACAATTTCTTACAAGAAAACTTTCTTCAAGACTCTGATGATAGCGAGGAATCATGTTTCAACTTAAGAGATAAGCAGCTCTCGAAATGTGATGGTTCGGGATACAATTTCTTCCACTATAATTTAGCGGGCGATGAAAAGCCTATCTTTGCTAAATTGAACATTGAAGGCAAATCGTTTAATTTTGAAATCGATTCGGGTTTTGCCCACGCGGCTATATCGGAAAAAATGTATAACAAATATTTCAAAAAATTAATATTAAGGGACAATGACTTATCCCTCAAAGATTACGTCGGGGTTTCTTTCAAACCCTTAGGTTTCTTAGATCTAAAAATAAATTATGATCTTCAAGACTATACATTGAAAACATGTCATAAAAAACGGAGGACCTCCTCTAATTGGCCGTAATGGCCTAAAAATGTTAAACATTGGATTGTGTAAATTGGATAATAATAGGTTATTATACGTAAATTCTGCAGCCAAGATTCAGGGTTTATTAAAAAAAATTGATCACATTTTCGACGGGAAATTGGGAAAATTTTATAAGTTCAAGGTCTCACTGAAACTGAAAGAAAATGCCACACCACGTTTTTTTAAAGCACGCCCGGTTCCAATCGCACTAAAGCCAAAAATCGAAATAGAATTAAAACGTTTAGTCAAAAATAATGTCTTGGTTCCTACAGAATTTTCAAAATGGGCCACGCCAATAGTACCAATTCTAAAAAAAAATGGAAGTTTAAGAATTTGTGGCGATTTCAAGGTGACCTTGAACCCCCAACTTGAATTTCAACAGTTTCCACTACCAAGAGTAGAATATCTGTTTAGTCAATTAGAAGGGGGTATTAAAATTTCCAAAATAGATCTTTCAGAGGCGTATCAACAAATTTTATTGGATGATGATTCTAAAGAACTAGTAACCATTTCTACGCATAAAGGTCTATTCACTTACCAGCGACTACCCTTTGGCATTCATTGCGCACCATCAATATTCCAAGTTATTATGGAGCAATTATTTAATATTTCTGGCGTAATAGCATTTCTCGATGACATACTGATTACGGGGAAAAATGATCAAGAATATTTGGAGAGGCTGGAACTAGTTTTACAAAAATTATTCGATTGCGGTCTAAAGGTAAAACAAGATAAATGTAGCTTTTTTCAAGACTCTTTGACATATATGGGACATAGAATAGACAGATTTGGGTTACATAAAACACAAGAAAGAGTGGAGGCTGTGGTAAAAACAAAAGTACCCACGAATATCACGGAATTAAAATCTTTTTTGGGGGGCGTAAACTATTATGTAAAATTTTTGCCAAACGCCTCCACTGTTCTCTTTCCTTTGTATAATTTATTGAAAAAACATGTTTTATGGAAATGGACTCAGGAATGTCAAAGCAGTTTTTCTAAAATCAAGGAAATGTTGATGTCCCCCTCGGTTCTGGCTCATTTTGATCCCAAACAGCAAATTAAATTGTTAGTTGATGCATCTAGCGTCGGTCTGGGGGCGATTATAAGCCATACTTACACGGATGGGACCGAGAGACCAATCGCGTTCGCGTCTAGATTATTGAACAAAAACGAATTATCTTTCTCACAGATTGAAAAAGAGGCCTTAGCCATTATATTTGGAATCAAAAAATTTTATCAATATCTATATGGGACGAGATTCACCCTGTACACCGACCATAAGCCTCTTTTGGCGATTTTAGGCGAAAAAAAAGGACTACCGATTTTCGCAGCTAATCGTCTTCAAAGGTGGGCCTACATTTTGTCCTCGTTTAATTATGAAATCAAATATGTTAACACTAAACAAAATTATTCAGATTTTTTGTCACGGTTAGGGGGAAAAACTGAAAATATTTATTATCACGCAAATAATTCATTAGTGTTTGCCTCCAGTGATAAAGATAAAATTTCTTATTTAAATTATATAAAAAATTCTGGGTTTCCAGTTAATTTCTTGAAAATCAAGGAACAAACGATAAAGAACCACATTTTAGGGAAGGTAATTTTTTACGTTCGCAGTGGTTGGCCAAATACTTGTCCTTCGCCTGAATTCAAACAATTCTTCATTAGAAGAAATGAAATTTCGGTTGAACATGGTTGTCTAATGTGGGGATACCGTTTAATCGTTCCACCTATCTACCAAAACAGTATATTAGAAGAACTCCATCTAACACATACTGGCATTGTTAAAATGAAGGCTTTAGCGCGTTCTTATGTTTGGTGGCCTAATATTGACGAATCCATAGAAGGTATTGCCCGATCATGTGAAACCTGTGCAATATATTCCGATAATTCTCCTCAGCCTTCTCTAATCATGTGGGAAACTCCAAAAGATCCGTGGATTCGCTTGCATGCAGATTTTTTTGGACCATTTTTAAACAACACGTTCTTAGTTATAGAAGATGCCACCTCGAAGTGGCTCGAATGTGTTATTGTTAACGACATGTCCTCTCGTAAGACCATAGAAATATTCAGAAATTTATTTTCGAAGTTTGGTTTACCTAAAGAAATCTCCACGGATAATGCGCAAACATTCGTATCTCAAGAATTTTCTGATTTTTTGTCTAATTTAGGCATCATTCATAAGGCAGGGGCGCCTTACCATCCCGAAACAAATGGGTTGGCAGAATCGGGGGTTAAGATTGCCAAAAGAGCGCTGAAGAAGGCTTACAAGGACGGAATAACTGACATACAACTTATTTTAGACACGTTTCTCTTTCAATATCGTAATACGCCTCACACCACTACTCACGAATGTCCGTCAAATGTGCTATTTGGTCGTTCGTTGCGTACCCGATTTGATTTACTGTTACCCTCTACAGAAAATATAATGAAAAATAAACAACTG
Source organism: Chrysolina oricalcia (assembly GCA_944452925.2). Lineage (NCBI taxonomy): Eukaryota > Metazoa > Arthropoda > Insecta > Coleoptera > Chrysomelidae > Chrysolina > Chrysolina oricalcia. Next base: position 10,845,188 of record OX101813.2, on the reverse strand, counting down.
AAACTTGAACAAAAATACAAAAAACGTAATGAACTTTCATTTACTTTGGGAGAATCAGTATGGGCACGTGATTTTCGTTCAACTAAAGACAAACACAAGTGGTGCCAAGGGGTGGTGCGCGATATACTTGGCCGGAGAACTTACGTAATTGAGGTAGATGGTGGAATAAGGTGGAAAAGACATCTAAGCCAATTAAAGAAGAATTATTGTTCTCAAAAACCTAATCCTAATACAACAATTATTCCACGATCTAGCTTAACTAGTTCTAAGGATTCTGTTGTACAAAATGATATGATAGATAGCCCAGGGTCATGTGAAGGTAGTGGTGAGAGTGATAATAGATCAAGTGATACAGAAGATTCAAATGCGCGAGTGCTACGTAGACGCAGCGGAATAAAAGCCCCCGATCGCTTACAAGTATTTTAAAACGGGCTTAGGGTTCTTGTAGGGGTTGTAGTTATAAGATGATCAGGATCAATGATATTTATTTTTCATTTTTGTGTTCTCACATAATTTATAGGGAAAAGGTGTTCTATATGAGAGTTTTTGTGGTTTTTATGAACCGATATCTGACCTAGCCATCGAGGTTTTTTGTACGCTATGCCCAACAGCTCGTTGGAATGAATGTAAAACAGTCAGTCTTGAATAGATGATTTACTGTGACAGAGTTGTATTATTTCACGTTAAATATATACTTATCAATATTAGTGAAAACCAACTAATGAAAACAAACGTTAATTTATCCTCGTATTCTGGACATAAAATAGACATTTTCGGTAAGATTCGATTGAAATGTGCACACAATAAAAATAATAAGGAACTCTTATTTTATATATTGAAATCTCAAACTCCGTGTTCAATTATTGGACTAGAAGCAGCATATGAACTGAAAATCATTGATAATAATGATGAACATAGGTATAATATAAAAAGTGTGATTAAAACTGACAATTCTTCCGGAAATGTGACAAATAAAAATGTCAAGGACATTCTTGATAAACATTCTTCAATTTTTGCGGGACTTGGCAAAGTGAAAAATACTTGTAAAATTTCTCTTAAAGACTCTACTGTTCCTACTGTTAGCGCTCCTCGAAAAATACCAATAGCTCTCAAAGCTGAGGTGAAACAAAAGTTGGATGAAATGGTTTCGGAGAACATTATCGTTCCAGTTACTGAACCAACAGACTGGGTTCATCCGATAGTTATAGCTCCGATGGCCAATGATGATATTCGAATATGTATGGACCCCAGATCTTTAAACGTTTTTGTAAGAAGAGAACATTTTCAAATACCGACTTTAGACTGTTTATTCAGTGAGTGGAATGGTGCTAAATTTTTCAGTGTGCTGGATGCATCTCAGGCATTTTTACAAATTCCTCTAGATGATGAAAGCTCTAAGTTGTGCACAATAGTCACTTGTTGGGGAAGATATCGTTATCTTCGTTTGTCATACGGAATATCCTGTGCACCAGAAATATTCCAGAGAATGGTATATGAAATTTTACAAGGTAATCGCGGTGTCATTTCTTATTTTTATGATATCTTAGTATTTGGAAAAACTTTAGATGATCATAATTACAATTTGAACAATGTTCTAGAAAAAACTTCTAGAAGTGGGCTGACACTGAACTTGTGTAAGTCACAAATATGTGTATCAACTGTGAATTTTCTTGGACATAAAATCAGTGGTGCAGGTATTGCACCCGATGAAAACAAAACTCGAGTTATCAGTGGGATGAGCTCGCCAAAAAATAAAAAAGATTTACAGCATTTCTTGGGAATGATCGTTTATCTCGCTAAATTCATTCCCAACCTTTCTCAAGAAACGAGCTCTTTGCGAAAACTACTCAGTAATAATGTTGAGTGGGTTTGGACTGAAAACGAGGAACGTTGTTTTTGTCGTTTGAAACAGCTTGTGATATCAACTCCTGTTCTTTCTTATTTTGATGTCTAAAAAAAAACTGTCTTATCCGTGGATGCGAGTCCATTCAGCCTAGGTGCTGTTATAGCACAGGAAAACCATCCAATTGAGTATGATTCTGTGTCTCTAACACAAACTCAACAGAAGTATAATCATATTGAGAAGGAACTTTTTGCACTAGTATTTGGGTGCGAAAGGTTTCACTATTATCTTTTTGGGAAAAAGTTCTTAATTCAATCTGATCACAGACCTCTTATTGGACTGTTGAAAAAACCTCTTGATCAACTTTCTCCACGAATTCAGCGACTCACTATTCGTTTACTAAGATACAATTTTGAACTTTTCTTTGTACCTGGAAAACAAATGCAAGTTGTTGATGCTCTTAGTAGAGATCCAAATTCTGATGTCATAAATACAGATTATCTTGATCAGAATTTAATGGTCCATTCAGTTATAACGACTACTCCTGAGAAAGAACAAAGACTAATTCAAGAAGTAGATAATGATGCAACCCTGTCAAAAGTGAAGTTTTACGCTTTGAATGGTTGGCTTAGTCATAAAAGTAACATTTCTCCAGAGTTGAAAACCTACTGGAATATACATTCTGAAATGTATGTACATAAAAATCTTTTATTTTTCCGGAAAAGATTAATTGTTCCTCAGAGTTTGAAGCATGAATTTCTCAGCTTAGTACACAAGGTACATCAAGGTGTCGTTTCCTGTAAAAAACTTGCACAGGAATCTATCTATTGGCCCAACATAAACTCAGATATTGAAAACCTTGTACTTAGTTGTCGTATATGTCAACAATACTCTAAAACAAATCAGAAGGAGCCTCTAACTCCTCATCGAGTTCCAGATTTTCCTTGGGAAAAGATTGGAATTGATTTCAAATCTGTGGGCACAACTAATTTTCTAGTTGTGGATGACTATTTCAGTAAATTCGTCGTCGTTAATGAATTACACAATGAAACAGCTGAAAGTGTAGTATCTGCTTTGAAAAATATATTTTCAATGCATGGCTTGCCATTAGAGATATTTTCAGACAATGGTCCACCATTTAACTCACTTGAATTCAGAAAAGTCGCCTCGGATTATGAAATAAAGCTTTCAATATCAATTCCATACTATCCTCGGTCAAATGGGATGGTAGAGAGAGAGCGATTCAAACTGTTAAGGGTTTGCTTGTCAAGGCTGTTAGTGAGCAAGAAGATCCATTCCTTTCGATTCTCAATTACAATGTCACACCAAAATCAGACTTGCCAGCACCTTGCGACTTGTTAATGGGCAGAAAATTGAGAACAATGATTCCTACTCACAGAAGTTTCCTGAATCCAAAATATCCCATATTAAATGTAAGAACGAAATTAATTGACAAACAAAGGAAACAAATTCTCAATCATGATATATCTGCGAAGAAATTATCAGAACTAAAGCCGAATCAGAAAGTTCTGATACAAGAAGGTGTTCGTTCCTGGAAACCTGCTACTGTATTCAATAAATGTGGACCAAATGACTATATCCTCAGAACAGGAGATATGGCTGAATACCGAAGGAATAGATTTCATATTGGACCCCTCAAGGAAACCATAGTAAACCCTTCCGGAAGCCGTCAATCAGTGGACATACCCTTTCTATCAGCGAAAAGTCCAGATTCCCAATCCAATCCAGAAGTTGATGAAAAAAGGTGCTCCATCAAACACAGAGATCCTAACCTCAAGTTACACGATTCAATAACTGATTTTATTTAAAAAAAAGGACGTATTATGTATTCAGTTATAATCATTTATTTACATCCTGTATTAGATTTGGTAAATGAAATCTAATGTCAGACACAGTTGTCAATATATACTTTCATGTATGTCTGTCTCGTCATTAAAAGTATTGAAACTGAATCGAGTGTAAAGTACAAAGCCTCTCTTAGTTATAAAGTCCTTCCAGAGAGTCCAAACGTTACAAGGCAGTTGTGGCTTTAAGTAATAAGGAGCACGTGAGTTCGAGACCCGGGTCCGGCATGCCTACGGAGCCGGCTTTCGTTCGAACGGAAGGCTCCAGAGTGGTAAAGGAGTTTGTGGGAGTCCAGAGGCCTTTTGTCTCTGAACCAAGGAGGGCTCGTTTGATAGCAGAGCGATTAGATTTTCAAGAAATACAGGGCCATCAGCCACTTGAGAAAAGCATAACGCCCCGCCAACCAGAATCCCTGAGGGATATGCGGGAGGTTCTGGAACCTTCAATGAGAAAATTATATAATACAGACGTTTATAACGAAACCGATCGTATAGTAGAAACACGACGAGAAAGAGAGCCGAGTGCTCGGAGAACCGAAGTAGAAGGAGGTGGGTTCATCAAAGGCGATGGGCCGCACTCCAGGGGTGGGCTCATCACAGGCGATGGGTCACACTCAGGGCAATTCGGGGCTGGAACGCCAGTGACCCGCGAGTGGCTTGACGACTCTGCGGGAGTGCAGAGGGGTGGTGGAAGGCTCCAGGGGAGTGTCTCTGCTTTGAAACAGAGCGGAATATCTCCTCCGAAGCGGGCCGAGTACGCGCGGGAACACGCCACTGGATCAGCGCTAGCTGCGGGGCACCAGGATCCGCGGGAGTCAGGCGGGCTAATAGCCGAAGGGGGCATTAGTCGGCCGGATTCTCGAGAGCTTAGTCAAGCTTTAGGATCGCATAGTAGCCAGAGCGGAGCCATGTGGCCGGAGATTTCGCAAGACAAGGAAGCGTATGGATTACAATATTCGAAATTGAGTATATCAAACTGCCAGGATTTCAAGGACGGAAACCTGAACGGTTTCTCTGCTCCTGCCGATCGAGCGTGCTAGACCTCGAGCCAGCTACGCCGATAGGCTCCTCCCCCTCAGCTTTCCAACCGCGAGAGCCGGGGATTGGTAAGAGCGATTTCAGCTCTCGTCTATAAATATGGACCAGTTTATGAAATTCGCAAGTCGGTCGTCGTCAGTGCCATAGCAACAGCCAAATAAGACGCTAGGTACGCTACACGCTCCCGACAAATTTTGAAATTTTGAGGAAAATATCTGGCTAATGAACATGAAATATATGCCAATCCACTAATAGAGACCCATACTACGAGTTAAGTAATCCTCCGAAGCCCCGGGAATTTTCCTACGGTTACGGGGGAACGTTTGCTATTTGAGCGAACTATCACGCTGACAGTGACAGTTAGATAGAACAGTAAGTTTTTGAACTTTTTGCCTATATTTTCGCTAGTATCATTTTGAAAGCTTTTTCAGATGCTCGAAGAATACTCAGAGAACGCGGATAAGAGGGAGCTTCTTCGTTTGTTGAAGCACCTCCTTATCCGCTTCGACGTCAAACCCAGTGATTGGGAGAAAGTTTTAAGCGACGATGATCAGAGCATTTGTTTAAGTTCAGTCAAGGAAGACTTTCCTAGCCTTCCTCCAGTTGCCTCAGCTTCAAGACCAAAAAAGCTTTGTGTACGTAGATCAACTGTGTTAACGGCCCTAACAGGGTCCACGTCCGATGTCTCCGAAATCCGAGCATCGCCGACGCCCCCCGAACCCCACCCGATCGCGCAAAAGCGCGCAATTGATCACACCACAAACCCATGCCTCTGGTTTTGGTCCTAGTGCCGAAATCAGAAAGACACATTTACCAGTTATATGATTTACTCAATCTGCGTATTTCCACTGAACCACAAAAACCCAGAGGCTCGGTAGGCCAGTGCCACCGGTGCCAACGGTTCGGTCATGCCCAAAGGAATTGCCAAGCAGTTCCAGCCTGCGTGAAGTGTGCCGGAAGACATTTGACTTGCGAGTGCGTCAAGCCACGCGCTGAGCCAGCCAAATGCTTCAACTGCGGGGGCGACCAAGCGGCCAGTTATAAAGGGTGCCCATGTTACCCCAAGTTGATCAGCAGAAAAGCTAACGCTTCGGCTAGCAGGGGCCCCCCTGCTGGAACTACCAACGTCGGCCAGGAGCCGATGTCGAGACCAGTAGGTTCTGGCGCTGTCCGCGTGGGAACCTCATACGCAGGGGCACTGGGCATGAAACCAGTGGCAACCCCCTCTTCAGTTGCGTCAGGTGAGGCAGGAGACATCTTTGCCGCCCTTGTCCAGATGCATAAGCTGTTCACGCAGTTCCCCAGCTTACAATTTATGTTCACCCGGAACACTGCCGTCTTACCTGCCAAGTAAGTGGCTTGCCATTTACTCAGTAATTTAAATTTACGTCCAAAATACTGAGTGAATGGCTTGCCATTTACTTGGTAACTCAAATTCACGTCCAAACTGCGTGGACAGCTCACATGTCCGCAATCCATCTCCCGTGAGTGCAGGGATTTGTGAGTCAGGGCGGCACAGAGTCTCACTCTGATATCGTCTTGCGTGATTTGTTCTTTGAGTCGGCAGTCCTCCTAATGGAAAGTTAGTTTAAAGAGTCGGAGTGCAAGGCACTGACTTGATCCAAATTAATAGGATCCCAAGAAATTCGCAAGTCGTCGTCGTAGTCAGTGCCATAGCAACCACTAAACAAGACGCTAGGTACGCTACACGCTCCCGACAAAATTGGGATTTTTTTGGAAAATATTTGGATGATGAACACGAAGTCAATGCCAATCCACGAATAGAGATCCAGACTACAAGATAAGTAATCCTCCGAAGCCCCGGGAATTTCACTACGGTTATTGGGGAAACGTTTGCTATCTTAGCGAACTGTCACTCTAACAGTGACAGTTAGATAAACAGTAGGTTTTTGAACTTTTTGTCTGTATTTTCGCTTATATCATTTGCAGAGCTTGTTCAGATGCTCGACGAATACCTCGAGAACGCGGATAAGAGGGAGCTTCTTCGTTTGTTGAAGCACCTTTTTATCCGCTTCGACGTCAAACCCACTGATTGGGAGAAAGTATCAAATGACGATGATCAGAGCATTTGCTTAAGCTCAGTCAAAGAAGACTTTCCAAGCCTTCCACCCGTCGCCTCTGCTTCAAGGCCAAAAAAGCTTTGTCAACGTAGATCAACTCAGTCAACGGGGTCCACGTCCGATGGTTCGGAAATCCGAGCATCGCCAACGTCCCCCGAGCTCCTACAGACAGCGCAAAAGCGCGCAATAGACGACGAAATGGACCTAGACGTCCAGAACAAGCCCGCCCCAGTCGCTTCCGGGTCTGGAATTAACTCCAGGTCAAGAAGTCGACAAAGAATCCCTGCTGATTTCGGAGACGAGGACAACAAAACCGTTATCGAGTCAATGCCCGAGTCCCGACCAGGTCCCTCGCGGAAACCTACTAACAATGAGGACGTAAATGAAACTGAAACCAGTACTAAAAAGCAGAAACGTTCTGCTATCCCGCCAATAACGATCCGGCAGAAGGACTGCTGGGTCAAAGTCAATCGAGAAATGGTCCGAAGACAGATCAAATTCACGAAAGTTCAGATCGTGCAGGACGGTATCAGAGTCCAGCCCTCTACCGAGCGAGACTACCACGATCTAACGCACCTACTCATAGAGGTCAAGGTGCCTTACCATACCTTCAGCTTCCCGGAGGTCAAACCTCTCAGGGTAATCCTGAGAGAAGTCCCCGAATACATAAAAACCGAAGATATAGAGGATGAACTTCTGGAGAGGGGATTCAATCCGGAGACAGTGGCCAGGCTGTACAACCGGTTTCACAATCCCATGCCTCTGGTTTTGGTTCTATTACCGAAATCAGAAAGACACATTTATCAGTTATATGATTTACTCAATTTGCGAATTTCTACAGAACCACAAAAACCCAGAGGCTCGGTAGGCCAGTGCCACCGATGCCAGAGGTTTGGTCACGCCCAAAGGAATTGCCAAGCAGTTCCAGCCTGCGTGAAGTGTGCCGGAAGACACTTGACTTGCGAGTGCGTCAAGCCACGTGCTGAGCCAGCCAAGTGCTTTAACTGCGGGGGAGACCATGCGGCCAGTTATAAGGGGTGCCCATGCTACCCCAAGTTGACCAGCAGAAAAGCTGATGCTTCGGCTAGCAGGGCTGCTTCGGCTGCTAGAAATACCAACGTCGGCCAGGAGCCGATGCCGAGACCGGTAGGTTCTTGCGCTGTCCGCGTGGGAACCTCATATGCAGGGGCACTGGGCGTGAAACCAGTGGCAACCCCCTCTCCAGTTGCGTCAGGTGAGGCAGGAGACATCATTGCCACCCTTGACCAGATGCGTAAACTGTTCACGCAGTTTCCTAGTCTCCAACTTATGTTCACCCCGAACACCGCCGTCTTACCTACCAAGTAAATGGCTTGTCATTTACTTAGTTATCCATAAATACGTCTAAAATACAGAGTGAATGGCTTGTCATTTGCTTGGTAATTTAAATTCACGTCCAAACTGAGTGGACAGTTTACATGTCCGCAATCTACCACCCGTGAGTGAAAGGATTTGTGAGTCAGGGCGGCACAGAGTCTCACTCTGATGTCGTCTTGCATGTTTTGTTCTTTGAGTCGGCAGTCCTCCTAAGGGAAAGTTAGTTTAAAGAGTCGTAGTGCAAGGCATTGACTTGATCGAAATTAATAGGATCCTAAAAAAAATTCGCAAGTCGTCGTCGTGTACCATAGCAACCGACAAACAAGATGCTAGGTACGCTACACGCTCCCGACAAAATCGAGAATTTTGAGGAAAATATCTGGCTGATGAACACGAAATAAATGCCAATCCACAAATAGAGATCCAGACTACAAGATAAGTAATCCTCCGAAGTCCCGGGAATTTCCCTACGGTTATTGGAGGGACGTTTGCTATTTGAGCGAACTGTCACTTTGACAGTGACAGTCAGATAAACAGTAAGTTTTTGAACTTTTTGCCTGTATTTTCGCTTATATCATTTGCAAAGCTTGTTCAGATGCTCGACGAATACCTCGAGAACGCGGATAAGAGGGAGCTTCTTCATTTGTTGAAGCACCTTCTTATCTGCTTCGATGTCAAATCCACTGATGGGGAAAAAGTACTAAACGACGATGATCAGAGCAGTTGCTTAAGCTCAGTCAAAGAAGACTTTCCTAGCCTTCCTGCCGTCGCTTCTGCTTTAAGACCAAAAAAGCTTTGTGTACGTAGATCAACTCAGTCAACGGGGTCCACGTCCGATGTTTCGGAAATCCAAGAATCGCCGACGTCCCCCGAGCTCCAACAGACAGCGCAAAAGCGCGCAATAGATGACGAAATGGACCTAGACGTCCAGAACAAGCCCGCCCCAGTCGCTTCCGGGTCTGGAATCAATTCCAGGTCCGGAAGTCGACAAAGAATCCCTGCTGATTTCGAAGACGAGGACAACAAAACCGTTGTTGACTCAATGCCCGAGCCCCGACCAGGTCCCTCGCAAGAACCTGTTACTAACAATGAGGACGTGAATAATACTGAAACCAGTACTGGAAAGCAAAAACGTTCTGCTATCCCACCAATAACGATCCGGCAGAAGGACTGCTGGGTCAAAGTTAATCGAGAAATGGTTCGAAGACAGATCAAATTCACTAAAGCTCAGAACGTGCAGGACGGTATCAGAGTCCAGCCCTCTACCAAGCGAGACTACCGCGATCTAACGCACCTACTCATAGAGGGCAAGGTGCCTCACCATACCTTTAGTTTCCCGGAGGACAAACCTCTCAGGGTGATCCTGAGAGGAGTCCCCGAATACATAAAAACTGAGGATATAGAGGATGAACTTCTGGAGAGGGGATTCAATCCGGAGACAGTGGCCAGGCAGTACAACCGGTTTCATAAACCCATGCCTCTGGTTTTGTTTCTAGTACCGAAATCAGAAAGAAACATCTATCAGTTATATGAATTACTCAATTTACGTATTTCTACAGAACTACAAAAACCCAGAGGCTCGGTAGGCTAGTGCTACCGGTGCCAGAGGTTCAGTCACGCCCAGAGAAATTGCCAAGCAGTTCCAGCCTGCGTGAAGTGTGCTGGAAGACACTTGACTTGCGAGTGCGTCAAGCCACGCGCTGAGCCAGCAAAGTGCTTCAACTGCGGGGGAGACCACGTGGCCAGTTATAAGGGGTGCCCATGCTACCCCAAGTTGACCAGCAGAAAAGCTAATGCTTTGGCTAGCAGGGGCCCCCTGCTAGAAATACCCACGTCGGCCAGGAGCCGACGCCGAGACCGGTAGGTTCTGGCGCTGTCCGCGTGGGAACCTCATATGCAGGGGCACTGGGCGTGAAATCAGTGGCACCCCCTCTCCAGTTGCGTCAGGTGAGGCAGGAGATATATTTGCCGCCCTTGACCAGATGCGTGGACTGTTCACGCAGTTTCCTAGTCTCCAACTAATGTTAACCTCAAACACCGCCGTCTTACCTACCAAGTAAATGGCTTGCCATTTACTTAGTAATCCAAATTTACGTCCAAAATACAGAGTGACTGGCTTGCCATTTACTCTGTAAATTAAATTCACGTCCAAACTGCGTGGACAGTTTACATGTCCGCAATCTACCACCCGTGAGTGCAGGGATTTGTGAGTCAGGGCGGCACAGAGTCTCACTCTGATGTCGTCTTGCACGTTTTGTTCTTTGAGTCGGCAGTCCTCCTAAGGAAAAGTTAGTTTAAAGAGTCGGAGTGCAAGGCATTGACTTGATAGAAATTAATAGGATCCCAAAAAGTTCGCAAGTACTTTGCATCACTTCGAGGATGATGTTGTAAGTTCAATAAAGTTTTATATTCGACTCCGCGTTTCTAGTACGAATCTCGAGTAGATAAATGCTACTCACAGTTCAGTCCATTTATATTGAACTTTTATTAGCAATACTCGATAGTATTGCCTTTTCTCGATTTATTCGAGCACCGCTTTCAGTTCTACCAAACAGAACTCGAATTGGGAGTAAAAAGACTCAACTCACACTAGCTTTTCTTAGTGGAATGCCCACTAGTGTTAAATTAGGCCGCGAACGATTGCTTACCTGAGTTCTCCAAATATCTACGAGATTAGAGATCTACAGCCAGCACTGAAAGAAGTTCATACCTTTTTTCTGACCTGCCCTCAGAAGATTGATAAAAGTTTTGGAAACGAATGTTTTATTTCCCGACCTGTCCTGCTCTTGACTAACCCTAGTAGTTTATGACGACAAGAAATTCAAGAGGCCGTCCAGACGCCAATCAGCTCTGCAGCTAGTGGGTGGTGAAAACAAATGCAAGTTTGTTTGAAAGTGACAATAATTTATGCATCCCTATCCTGCGTACTCTGTACTCGCTCAGACCAGGCTTTGTCAAACATACCAATACAAAAGAATTCGGTAGCGACAACGAATCATTAAAGCATTCGATCTACGGATAAAGCCTGAGTTCTGCTCCCTATGATGACCATTGACTGTATAAACTATTAGTGATTGATGTTTGGTGAACAATTTATCTAGTTATTTTTCATATCTAACTTTGGCCCTCATCATTCTCCGATTGCTCAGAGATATTCAGGTCTTTCTGTTTAGTGCAGACATTAGAGGGTACAATATTGGCATTTTCATACCAGAAATATTCTGTGAAGACAATTCCGCTCTCTTCTTCGTTTGGGTACATGCTCGATCCGTTCGGACATGACATGGAACCCCTCAAGCAGCGTCAGATTCAGTTCGGAGTCGAACCCCGAGCTAGCTGGAACAATTTGGCTCCCGAAATGGGAAACCAAATTCCAAATTTAATAAACTCAGTTTCCTTGTGGAACTGGATGATGAGCGGAAGGGACACGTTTTTAAATAGGGGTATCCCAGATAAGAAGACGCAGCAGTAATAATGTTTTTTATTTTTAGGTACACGTAAAATGAAGGCATTAGCCCATGTAAATAATGATGAAAAAAAAGGGCCCTTTTAAGGGCAATACTCAGCGACGTTCCATGTCAAAGCCAAGCGATTTCTTAGGGGGGCCGTGTGATATCCGGCCGATTTCGGGGGTATATGCCAGGAGCGAGCTTCATTAGGCTACGCCCCTCGGCTATTTTTAACGTTCCGGATAGTGACTGGTCGACACTTTTCAATAAGTATAGGCCAGCTTCACGGGAACGAAGGCAGTCATCTCCGAGCCTTGGAGCGAGCAGACGTCAGTCGTCTGCTCCGGCTCAGTAGATCCTCAAGTTGGAGTGACGGTTTCGGCCGAATATGGTGATCAGAAATCTACAGCCTGGTTTTGACACACAAGTGGAACTTCGTTGGGTAACAAATCCAGGTCTGAGAGAATTCGTGATGGACGTTCACATTTGGCGCATTAGTTCGAGCTCTTTTCAAAGCTCGAAGCTAAACGGAGTCGCTGCCTCGATGGAACAATCTCCTGCTTTGGCTAAAGTTAGGAGGATTAGTATAGTATAGGACTGGTGCTGACTGCGTACGTTAAATCTCCAAGCTACAGGGAATTGAATAAATTTTGAACTCGCTTCGGACCGTTTGGACTAAGCTCCGTTGAGCTAGTCGGATGCTGAAGGAATTTCCCGCTTCCATAGTTCGTTGTCATTCGTTCCGGAGAGATGTCATGGCGCCCAACGTGGGGCTCGTCAGAGGCGTATCGCTGCTAGCTTCGACGGAGTCAAGGTTGAGCAGGGATATGTGACGGGTGTAGTGGAAAGACCACTGCAGGAGGAAAACCCACAACGACGTTTCTATTATACGAGGGACCTTCAGTACCAACAAGGGGTTTTTGGTGATCCCGTTCTTGGAACAAAAACCATATGGCGCCCATCAGGCAATAATACTGGCCTTGCCCGTCAGTGCGTTCACGAAGAGAGTGGAAAAAGGTTCAAGAGCATTCCGGTATCCGGGGAAAGGTGTGAAGTAGGGGGGCAGGATATAATCCCTTCCCCACCGGCTTTTAGAGCACAAAGGCGGTATGTTCGGGAACAGTTGCAATTAGGTAGGAAACTGATGGCATTAGGGAACGGGAGCCTCAACAGGTTTCCGTGCGACGCCCGGTAGCCGAGTACGGTACGTCCACACGCAGGGCTTCGACCCGTAGTGTGGAGTACGGAGATGTACCAGCAGTTGTAGGAAGGCAGGGAAGGGGGTCTGAAGATCCTGTAGTGCGATTCCTGCCAGATAGGTATTATCACGAAGTGCAAAGGGTAGAGCCCGTAGGAATGCACTTAGGTGTAGGAGAAGAGGCAGATAGGGGACGACGGGGCCCTTTTGAGGTTTCCGTGCGATCCCTGCCTACCACAAGGACTCTATCGGCACCCCGGGTGTTAAACCAAGGAAATCGCGGTAGAGTCGAAGACGGAGAGATGGCTGGTGACAGAGGACGTGGGCCTATGGGTCTCCATGTGCGATCCTCGCCTACCAGAGCCGGTTATGTGGAGAAGCAGGAATAGCCTGACCACATACACCGGAATAAGAATTTTGAATTCATGGAAGTTGATGACGTAGCGGGGGCCTACTATGACCCAAGGTGGTCTGTGCAGACTCAGGCGGCATCTGAGGGGCCGAGAAGGGAGCACTCAGGACAACGGAGGGAATTTGACGGCGAAGAGGAAGCGGAAAGGGAGTATTGGATGGATCATCAAGCTCCCTATGCGGGACCTGTAAAGTACAAGCGGATGAGTCAGCAGGATGTGGAAGAGGCGGCCCTAAGGAACTTGGAGCCGGTCTTAAATAGGCTAGCTGATGTCGTCGAGGATAGGCATCGGAGGACTCCTGTATATTCGGAGCCCGAAGAGGTTAAAGTCAAATTGCCACATCCGACATTTAGTGGTCTCCCTAACGAGGATCCATTTACGTTCTTGAAAGATTATGAAGAACAGCTGATGGACCTTCATCCTACTGTGTGGGTGGGCATGGCAGCCCAATGGATTAGGGGAGCTGCCCAGCAGTGGTTTGGTGGCTATCGGCACAATAATAAAATGACTTGGGACTATTTTTCGAATCGACTCCAGGAGCGGTTTGACAACGAGTTGTTGGTTTCAGGGCCGGAAGCCCGATTGTTCGACACTGACCAAGCCGAAGGAGAATTAGCTACGAGCTTCATCATGGCTAAGTGGACTTAGGCAAAAAGACTCTATCCCGCCATGAGTGAAAGCAAGATTGTACAGATTATTTTGAACACAGTTTATCCCGATTTAAAATTATATTTGATTACTATGGAATCTGATAACATAGAGAAGCCGACTCAGAAGGCTGTTGCCTTTGAAGGACTGCTTCATGGCACCGGCCTAGGGCCAGTCTCATGAGCTAAGCAGAGCATGGCAAGAGCAAGTTCGAGTAACGAAAAGAACCAACAGTACGGAGGAGCAGGCTCTAGCCACGGGCCTAAGCCGTCACAGGAGGCGCCGCCCAGAGCCAATCCTGACCCCCGTCCTGCTGTAGGAAAGCCTAGCTCTGCTGGCCCGAGTAAAGTAGAGCCAACTAGAGAACAAGTCGCAAATCCTTCTATGAGGAACCTTGACAAAAATTACAGAACATTAACTTATTCCGGGCCCGTTTCAGAAAAAATAGCGTCATTTTCGAAAAAACAAAATTTAAGAGTAGCATTCAGAACAGATAACACGTTGGGAAGGTTTATTAAAAATAATAAAGATAAAACACAAAAATCTAAAAAATCAGGAGTTTATAAATTGAATTGTGGTTCTTGTTCCAAAGTATATGTAGGCCAGACTGGTAGACCATTCAAAAGCCGTGTACGTGAGCACCGTATGAATTATGTAAATAATAAAACACATTCAACATATGCCAATCATATTTTGGAAGAAGACCATGACTTCGATGAAAACTTTGAAATCCTTCATGTTGAAAATAAAGGTATTAGACTTAATTATTTAGAATTCTTGGAAATTAATAAATTGAAAAATTCGAATTGTTTACTAAATGATCAATTGGACCTTAATAGTTCCCCTTTGTTGAACTTTTTCAACTAATTAAGCAGTAGATATGTTTTGAGATTTCCAGGTATCTACCTACATTGTATTGTCAATTTTATTTTTATCATAGGTAGCTCCTAATTACCTCAATTGTTAAGAAGGGTATTTAAGTAATGTTCAAGGTAGAATAATTTAATGTATTACATTCGCTTGAAAAAGATACAGTGTATCGAAACATGTCGCGAAGACAATAAATCTGTGGAAATTTAATCGTGTTTACCTTAGTGTCATATACTATGAATTTCCATCAAGTAAAGGCCACGTCAATCCAAAACCTTCTGGAGGAGATGTAACGTTCCGTCAGAGGGGCTGTTACAACTGCGGGGAAGCCCACTTCATGAAGGATTGTAGAAAGCCTAGGAGGAATAATGAATGCTCCACCGACGAGGCGAATCCACCCAAGGGCGGGTCCGACCGGAACAAAAAAAAAATTGGGGGATAAGTGGTCCCACGTCCACCCCTGCTCCTGAATCGAGCAGGCCACTTAGAGAATTCGTGAAGTCAGAAAAGGGGTAATGTGAGAAATAGAAGCAACGATGTTCGATGAAACAAAGCCTAATACAAGGCAAACGCGAAGGAAGTACCTGCCTGTGGGCTTACCTTCCTTGGGCTCCTGTCTGATGAGAAGGCTCTACTTTACAAAGTTCAACATTTATTACATAGCATATAAAAATAGTAGGCCACCTAACTAACTTAACCTAAATAGAATTAATCATCGACGAATTTTGCGAGGGCCTCGATGTCCTTGCCCAAGTATGGGAGTACTTCGTCAGGGTTCCTGGGCATGGAAAGCCCCAGGTCTGTCTGGACCTCCCTTCTGATGTCAGAATAGATGATGCAGCTGGTTATTCTATGTAACGGGGAGTCAACAACGTCGCAGACATCGCAGGTTGGATCTTGAAGTTTGCCTATCCTATGCAGGTGGACTCTGAATTTTCCGTGACTGGTAAGCACGGCACAAGCCAGTCGACTGGGTCGGGAGATTTGAGAATCTTTCCATCTTTGAATATTCGGGATCAGTTCATGACAATACCTTCCCTTTGTAGTCAGGTCCCAGGCTCTTTGCCAGGCCTCCATGGACAGTCCATCAACCTCGGCCACTACTCGTGTCCAGTATCTGAAATGCTCCGCTACGATTTCCTGGCCCAGCAGATCAGACCGCCCTGTACGCCTAATCTGCTTAAGGGCATTTTGCCTCTTCAATGCTTATTGGGTAAATCTTGGCTATGACGCTCAGCGTTTCGCACGGGGTCGATTTATAAGCTCCAGTTGTCAAGCGCAAGCAAGCGGCCTGCAGCGTTCTTAGTCTTCTGCTAATATACGTTTTGTCTTCCCTATCGATCCAGCATTCGCTGGCATAGGAGATAATCGGAATAATTGCTTTAAGATAAATTTGCTCCAAGGATGCCCTAGTGACCTCCCAACTCTTACGAACGTGATTCCTAAGGGAGTGAAAAATGGCATGGCTTTTCTCTGTGATGTGAATCAGATGCCTATGGAAAGAGAGCTTCTGGTCCAGAATAACGCCCAAGTATTTAAGTTCGCTGGCCCTGGATAATGGAAAGCCTCTGTATCTTATAGTGGGGTTCCTGGACTTGGCTAGCTTCGAGAAGACTACGTATTGGCTCTTTCTTAGAAACATCTCCAGCTTATGAGTCCTCGCCCACGCACTGAGTACTCCAAGCGCGTCTGCCGCTCTGGTTTCTAGTTCAATTCTATTTCGGCCTGAGACCGACAACGCTATGTCGTTGTCATAGACCGTTACTGCAACGCTAACCGGGTAGCCAGTTCGAAGGAGTGGCTCAACTGTCAAATTCCAAAGTAGAGGACCCAAGGCAGAGCCCTGCGGGCAACCCTTATCGAGAGATTTCGTGACTGTTGTTTGGAGGCTGGAATACTCCACCTCTCTATCCCTGAGATAATCTCTTAACACGGCAAACAGGCCCTGCGAGACTCCCACCTGATGGAAGTATTTTAATAGGCTGGGCCACCACATGTTGTCAAACGCCCCCGCTATATCGACGAAGATCACCATCGTGTGTGCTGGAGCTGTCTTGATGTTGGTGATGACTTGCTGGATAGCACCAACTGAGCTCCTACCGGCAATAAAGCCAAACTGGTTCGGGCTGTACAGGACCTCGGGAGGGAGTTGCTTGAAGAGTAGGCCGATCAGTACTCTCTCGAAAATCTTGCCCAACTCCGACAGCAGAGTTATGGGGCGGAAGGACTTGATTTCTGAAGGATCCTTGTCTGGGGCCTTCAAGATGGTAACTACCCTCCCTTTTTTCCATCCGTCGGGGCAATAGCCCAACCTCAGGCATTCCCTGTAGATGGAGAGAAGGATGTCTATCAAGGTGGGCAAGCACAATACCAGAACTCTACCTGAACACCATCGGGGCCCGGGGCTCTTCCAGTTCTTATTTTATTAGCAGCAGCGTAAAGGTCCTCTGCCTCGATGGTTGGCACATGCTGGGGAATGCCAATGAACTCTGGCAAGCTCCGTCTGATCTCTTGATTCTCTTCAGAATCAGTGTCCTGAAAATCGTCCGGCATCAGCCTATTTAATATGGCTTTCATCGTGTCCTTGCTGGTTTTGGAGTGTTGGCCATCTTCCATCCTGACTGCTGTGGACATCTCCCGTTCTGTGAGCTTTTTAGACGCCAACTTGTAGGTAACACCCCAGGGATTTATTGCTAAATCATGATCCAAAAAAGCTCTCCACGAGGCCAGTTTGGCCTTGCTAATTCCGTTTTTGTATCTGTTAAGGGCTCGCCTGTAAATCTCCTTAGCGAGTTCGCACCGGTGGGCCGAGTATCCCTGACGCCTAGCCTTGTGATGAGCGCATCTGGCAAGCTTTAGGAAATTCTTAAGTTTTTGCAAGTCGTCATTCCACCAGGGAGCACCTCTTGGCCTAATGTATCTCTTGGAAACACAACGCTCCGTAATCGTGAGGAGCTCGGAGGTAAGGTCGTTGATCAGAGACTCAAGCTCTCTTTGACTATTTGAAGGCTTTACGGAGAGTACATCTCTGGCTCGCTCGGCTTCAGGTAGTAGATATTCAATATCAATTTTCCTCATATTATACTTGAAGGTAGGAGGGGAGTCAGCCTCGTTGTCGAAAATCGTTTCAATATATCACTCTGGATCAAGTCCTCGTGCACCGTCCAGGACGGTTCTCTTCTGAACAGTGAGCCATCTGAGGAAGTGAGATCAATATTAGACACTCCGTTAGCTATAGCAAATGTGAACGGTTGCCCGTCTTCATTCAGTAAGTCTAAGCCATGCGTGGCAATCATATCATCGACTGCTAAACCTCTAGGGTCTGAGCGTCCATACCACCAGCTAGGGGACTCAGCATTGAAGTCACCACCATCCAATATAGGGCTATGATCTATCAAATTAATTAAGGCAGAAATGCTGTCAATAGCAGGTTCAATATCCGCTTGGGGGCCGCAATATAGACTGGCTAATGTAAGGTCATCCCTCCTAACGGAGGTAATCCTGCAGGCAACGAAGCAGGCGTGGCTGGCTTGCACCAGGTAGAGCGAGTCCAACATAGGGTTCAGAACCACAATGGCAGCAAGAGGTCTCTCCTCTTTAGTGTAGGCAATTCTATACTGGCTGAAACCAGGGATTCGCCAGATTCTATTCCTGCAAGTGGCATATGGTTCCTGAAGCAACAGAGCATCAACTTTTCTTAGTTCTGCGACCTGCCTGATCTCTGAAGTAGCCATAGCAGTTCTCTGTAGGTTGGCTTGGCATATTGTAAGATTGCCACTATGTCGCAAAGTTCGTGTTATGGACTATTGTTTGTAGTCTCCTTTGGTAAGATGGGCAGGCAGCGTCGGCTGCGCTATGATTACGGCTTTTTCCTTTGTTTCGCAAGCAGTTGATGCACTTTAGAGGAGCATCTTTCTCCTGGCAGTCTCTCGTATTATGGTCTCCAGCGCAGTTGGCGCAGGCTCTTTCGCTTTTGCAATCCTTGGAGAGGTGCCCATACTTTTGGCACTGGTAACACCTCAGTACTGTATGTGATCCTTCACGCGGCACTTCGACCATCCTATGTGTACGGTGCCTTTGGCGATCATGGTTCGTCTGGTGATTGGTGGGGCCTCTATTACGCAGGTACACCTCTCTTCGTCTCGCGCGCCGAATTTATATAGCGCCTTGACTTCGTCGGGGCTATCAATTGGTAGGTCCAAATCATCATTAATCCTATCTTCTACGCTCTTAGCCGTAAGGTTAGCAGGTACCTCATAAACAGCAAGCCTGGGGTTCTGCTTATCTACTAGTTTGGCGGTGAGTCCGAACTTCTCGAATTCCTAGACCGAACCTATCCGGCCTGATCCTTTTCAGAACCTCTAAGGTGTCTTCTGATGTGGCAATGTCAATATTCTCCTTGGTAGGGTAAACCTGAACCACCTGATTCCTAGAGGGCTCAATCGGCTTCCCTTTGCTGATTTTAATTCTCTCGACCGGCTTAGCGCCCTTACTGGCATAGCTGGTCGCCAGGGCCAGCTGAGGAGGGTCAGAAGTCTGTCTTGTGGAATGTGCAACCTCAATCTTGTCCATTTTGGCTTCGATCTTTTGGAGCTTGGCTGTACATTTCATATCAAGGCAGTGAGTACTAACCACATCAATAACTGAGCCAAAGGCCTCCTGCAGCCTTTCAAGATGAGCGATTGCATCATTTCTCCTTTGTAGAGAATCCTTGCTGCCACTAAGGTGGCTCAAAAGAGTGCGCTTAGATATTGCGAACTGGTTAATGGCATCCCTGACCACATCAGGGAGGCCAACCAAGGATGACCCCGACCCCTCATTCTCCAGTTGTTGAATAAGAGAATTCTGACTAGCAGCTCTACAGCTGGCTGGTGCATATTCCGCTTCTAGGTTGGTGTGTATCCTGGCTACTGCCGAGTCATCAGCAGGTGAATCCTGATTAGCCAGACCCTGTTCTGGGCTGGTTGTGGCTACCTCTACAAAAGGTAAGTTATTTAAATTGTTTACTTCATCCATCATTAATCCCACGAGTAGCTAGGGAGCTAAAGTCAATCCAAGCAGAGTCCCGCATGCCCGGACAAGGCTATATACTCCAGGAATGCACCTCGTACCTGGAGAGTGCTAGCTACGTCGATCCCCGACGCAATTCGTTGCTTCGTCGCACGCCTTACTATTAGAAATTCATTTTCGAGGTTTATTCCTCTGGGTAAGCCAATAGGAGCTGTTGGCAATAACTGCCATCCAATTCTAGTGAGTCTCAATCATGCCTAACGGGAAAGTCAGCTTATAGGAGCGAGAGGTCCAGTAAACAAGCTCAGTGGGTAGGGGGCGCCAAACCCTAAGGACCTGAAGGACCTACTGTACCCAACTAGGTCGAGGCAGGGGCGTCAACCCTGTGAGCTAAAGAGGACCAACTGCCCAACGTCGTCGGAGCAGCCAGCCCACTCAGCCCTCCTTACTCCAGACTTCTCGCCCGTTGCTTCACGCCGGTCTGACGACCAACTAGCTTTGGACGAAAGGCGTTGTCCATGCCTGTTCTTTGTCCCGATGAGTCAGATCTCCTCCATGGGTCATAAGGTGGGGTGAGGCTCACGTGACTGGGTTGCAAGTTACAACCGGCGAACCGCCCGCGTCCTCGCCTCCACCCTCGCAGTGAGGAAGCCCTTTCCGTCGGTCCTGGCAATAAGCCTTGGTGTCGCTATCGGTTTCTTCTCATCCAGCCATAAAAAGATATAGCTGCATGGGAATTATCCAGCGTTACCACGAGGAGGTAAGCGACATGACGAGTCCACCGGAGCCCGCACTCCCACTTGTGGGAGCCCGGGGTTCGACAGACCACCGCCGAGGGAAACATGCACTCTAGTTCAAGTAATGAGTCGTTGCCGCCCTCAGGCCGGTCCGACCGGAACTGGCGAAAGCAAGATGTAGATGAAAATACTGTCCAGAAAGTTCTGGAGAGTAGTGATAAGACCTCGAATGGAGAGGCGCACGAACAAACAAAGAATTCAAAAAACTCGAAGATGAGCCATCAGGGGGCTCGGAACGAGTCGTATTGAATCCGAATATACAGAGAGGACCTGCGGTGACATCCAGCATGAGTGCCGGGCCTCATCATAGTTTAGAGGTAACTGCGGTCGTCAGAAGGGATATGGATACTCAAGTGCGGCCAAAGTGTAGACAAGTGGTAGAGTTAAGGAAACGGGTTCCACTAAAGGTAAGTGAGTTCCCACTTAAACATGATCAGGTAGCGGCCGAAAGTATGAGGGTCGTTACCAAGGTTTGCGGTTTGCCGGAGGGCGTTAAACAAACAAAGGACGTTTGCGGTTCGCCGGAGGGCGTTAAACTCACAAAGGATGTTTGCGGTTCGCCGGAGGGTGTTAAACTCACAAGGGACGTTTGTGGTTCACCGGAGGGCGTTAAACTCATCCAAGACGTAAAATCGACAGGGACGGAAAGGGGTCCGGAAGGGCACAAACCTCTTCGGTCTCTGCCAGAGGGCGGAGTCCAACCGCATGGAGATCTGAGGATCTTTATGTATTCGACTGAACCCATTGGGGTCGCTCCAGTTTTGACAAGAAGTCCGCCGGAGGGCGTTAAACTCATTCGAGTTGTAGGAGTTGGTAGTGCAAAGGCATCGGAGGGCCTACCAACAAATGCGGTGAATCTAGAGAGAGTTATAGGACGGATCAAAGAGGTCTCATGAGAAGTGGGCCAAACTAGGTTTCGGACCTACGACAAGAGGAGAGGAAGACCCGAGAAAGGAAAACGCCAGGATGTGATTTCTTTCTGCGGGCAAAGGGAGGTCAAGGTCGTGTGACATCGGGGCAAAGACCCAAGCGACTGGTACAGGAGGTTGACGAGGGATTCGACATACCGAAACTCAGGTCGTGTCTGAAGGACGCGAAAGAGCAAGGAGCTGTTTTGGTGGAGGTGCCCAAGGGCCGAGTTCGATGGTCGGATCGGTCAGGTAGGGTAGCTGTCGACACTCCGAAGAAAGGCAACGACAGCAGTGCCGAGAGTGGCACTCCCACGATCTTGACGGGGTGGTCGAAGTTACAGAAGCAGGACGCCGGTCCGCTGAGGGAGGGCAACGGAGGTGTAGCCGAGGGCGCACCAACGACCCTGAAAGGGAACAAACCGGGTCCTGAACACCAAGCCGGAGCCCTGAAAGTATGGGGTACGGATGGTAGGGGCGGAGGCGCTGCGTCGATGGGCGAGCGTCAAGTCCAAGTAGGGGGGCGAGAGACCAAAATCAAACAGACTCAAGTGCTGTCAGGTCTAGGCACTGAGTTGGCCAGATTCGTGAGGACGGATCCCTTAGGGGAGAAGTCGGAAGGGGATTCAGATGAGTCCAGGTTCCTGTACCGTTGTAAGGAGGGAGTCATCGTACATAGTAATTCGATCGAAGCTCGTTTTAGAGATTTACCGTGGATTGAAGCTGAATTTCAGGGACAACGATGTAGGGCGTTAGTGGACACTGTGGACATGGCGAATACGGTTTTCTGGGAGACACTAGGTGTCTCTCAGATGGCCCTCCTCCCTTTCGGTATAAGGCCGTGGATCTACCATCTCTCTGGCGAAACTCTGTCAAGGGAACCCTTCCCAACTCCTCACTCCCAAAAATCAGCGGGTCCAGAAGACTTTATTTTATTTTATTTTTGTGTTTGTTTTTACATATGTTATCTTAAATCTAAATACATTTTGTTGTCCTGTTTACATTCTACTTGGTGTGGTCTTTCATGAGGGGGCCGTTTATGAAGGTGCTACCGTTCCTATCTGTCGTCGTCGTCGTTTATAAGTTCGTTTCCCCAGTTGTTTATGTATTCTGTGATCTGCCTATTTAGTTTCGTCCTGTCGTTGAATACTGGTGGGTATGTCATGTCGTATTCTGTAAGTCTCTGTGTTAGTATTTCCCTGGCGTTTGTCCGTTTTGTCAGCGTGCAGTTGTTTATTATATGTGTAATGTCTTCATCGCTTCGTCCGCATGGACACGTCCCGTCTGTTGCTCTGAGGTTGAACCGTTTGTAGTATGTTTGTGTGTTTCCGTATCCTGTGATTAATTGTGTTGTCTTCTACGATATCTGTATGCGTGTGGTGTTGACCTTTGGGAAAATGATATGTGTTGTTCTGCCTGTGCGCGTTGTATCCCAGTGTACTTGCCATGCCATAATTTTGTCCTTGTGTTTGATCTCTCTCAGCTCTCTTTTGGTTTTGTGTGTGTGTTGGATTTCTTGTTGCGTTAGATGTGTTTTTGCTTCTTGTTCTGCTTTCTTTATTCCTTCTTGTGTTCTTTTTGTATGTGAGAGCGTGACTGTTTGTCCTCGGTCGTGTTTATCCTGTATATTTTTTTGTATGCTGGCTATTGTTGGGTTGGTGCTACTTGCGTTACTTATCATTTGTATGGCTCTTTGCGAATCCGTGTGTATGTTGGTGTTCCTGTCTGTGATTTTTAGGCTTGTGATGGCTTCGTGTATCGCTTCTAATTCTGTGTTGTGTGTATCCTTTCCGTTTGTTATTCGTTTTCCTGTTAATATCCATGTTGTGTTATCTCTTGTTTTTGCTATACCAAAGGCCCTGTGTTCGTGTTCGTCGAGTGTTCCGTCTGTGTATATGTGTGTCTTGTAGTTTTCTGGTGTTTGTGGTTGTCTGTGTGTTTTGGCTGGGTGTGGTTTGTGTGCATGTTTGATCTTGTTTGTTTGTATGTCCTGTCTGTGTGTGCGCGCGTGTGTATATTCTATTTCCGCGTCTATTTGCAGTGGAAGTTCGCTAAACCTCCTCAAACGCAGTTTGTTGCCTGACACTTGGAGGGTAGATAAGAAGCAAGTGACGGCGTTGCAACTTGCCTGTGCAGGTTCGAATACGCTCAGTGAGGGACAAACGGAAATCCGTATCCTCATAGAAGGGGTGACGAAATCACGGTGCAAGTGGTGAATGACCTTGTGGAGGATTTATTGCTCGGGTGTACCTGGCTGGCAGCAAACGAGGCGATGGTCGATTTTGCACGTCGAACTATCTACGTTGGGGCCACGGCAAACTATCTTCTGGGCGGAGGAGGTCTATCTTCCACCAGAGGAGTTCCCTGTACCACAGGTAACGCCTCTGCAAATGCCGGAGGGCGGGAGCATTGAGTTTAGGGGCCTCATAGAGGAGTTTGCAGACGTGTTCTATGAATCTCCGAGACAGCCTATTACTCGTGCTGCCCTCCTTAAGATTAGGCTAAAGGACGATACACCTTTTGAGTTGAGACCTTATAAGGTGTCGGAGGAAAAAAGAGCACTGATCCAATTGTTGTTAGGGTGCACGCCACCCCGACCTGGGGACTGGAAGCTACCACTCTACCAACAAGAGGTTAGGAATAGAGCGGAGGATAGGCAGGCTAGGCAGGCTAGGCTAGAGAAAGCCGTACGCCAACAAGAGGCCTATCAGAAGAAGGTTTTCCCGAAGAAAGACCAAGGACCACCAAGGACCTATGAGGTTGGTGACCAGGTGTTAGTGAGGAATTTTGTTAGAGGCAATTTTGGAGCAACGTTATCAGGACCGCACCCAGTCACGAAGGTGATGGGGCGAGATAGCTATATGATAGATAGAAATGGGATCGGAAGACTAGTGCATCTGGATGATATACGAATCTGGGTGAAGAGGACTCTGGCGAAGGGCCAGACAGATAGTGTGGACCCGGAGTCGGACCAACCAGAGTCGGGAAACACGGATCCTGAGGAGGAGAAGGAAGAGGAGCAGTCACGAGGGGTTGATGCTCGAGAGTCGGCTGACCTAGTTGGTGGCGAAAAGACTCTAGGAGACCGCCGGAGGGCGTTAAACTCAACATGAACCCGCCAGCGGGCGTTATACGCAGCGGAAGGAAGTGAGGTAACACCGGAGAGGAGCGACGGAGTTTTGGAGAAGCTGCGAATGCTGGAGATGGTCCGAGTAAAAGACGAGGTGCCAAGGAAGAACTGGCAGCGCCGAGACGTGATCTGGGATCCGCGAGAAAGAAGAGGAGGTCAAGGTGACCTTAAAAGGTTGAGGAGGGACCCCTATGAATGGAAGACTAACCGGAAAACCTGTGGGTCGAACGCAGGTCTAGTAGGACACAGAGGTCAGGGGCTTCCAAGGGATGGCCGAAGCCAGAAGGAGCAGAAAGGCCAGACTGACAGGAGTTCAGGGCTGGGACAGGGTAATGTGGAGTCAGACCCTGTGGACGAGCAGAGAAGGGAGACCAGACATGTAGTAGGCGTAGGAGGGAGCACCGTGGTGTGTGATCCACAAGGACCCGCGGTAAGACCAGAGGGAGACGGCCAGCTTGTCGATGAAAGGATCAGAGATGAATCGACGAAGCAGTTGGGAGGGCCCTCGGTGAAGGAGCCAATGGATTTAGGACGAAGGATAGTGGTAGCGAGACAGCTGACTTTCAATGGGAATGCACTAGCCGAAGATCCCAGAGTAATCGGCGAGTTAGGAGAACTTGGTAGTAAGGTAGGGGGGCAAAAGCCTCAAGAGAAGGGTGCTTCGAAGCCAAGGAAGGCAACGGAATCCCGGATATCTGCGTCATGGGACGAGATATTGGTGGTGCCCGAGTTCAGAGAGCCGGATAGGGGCCGACCTGGGAAAACTCCGCAGACGGTAGGCGAGCCGACTAGAGTGCCGGAAACGACACCGGTGAGGAAACCCAGGCGTCGTTGTGTTAGGATTGTAGCAATTTCTAGGGAGCCTACGGGCCAATATACAGACAATGTAAATAAGGGAGAGTTGATGGAGGCAAAGGCCAATGCACCACACCGGGTGGTAACCGCAATGGTCCACCGCAGCGCTGAATGGGATGATTAGGGAATGTCTAGCACCGCGCCTGTTGCAAAGATGACTCTTTGAGTAGGGGGATGTTATGAAGTATGATCTTCTTGGACATATTTCTTTGTAACATCGTGCAGACATTAGGACTCCTGACAGAGCAGGAAGTCACCCTAATGATCGCCAGAAGCCGTAGTTAGCTAAAAATGCATTTTGTATATATGTTATGATATAGAGAAGTGCAGTTATCAGGAGATTTTTACTAAATTTGTAATTTGTTAGTTTTATTTTGCCAGAATAGGTAGGTTTTGAGATCGGAGCGGCTGTTTAGGCAGAAACAGTGACGCTCTGACCCATAACAAAGTTAGTCAGGTAGAAAAACTGCACAGAGCAGGCCCCATGTCGGTAACTGCGTTGTTAAGGAAAAATGGGCGATTGTGGCCCTTATTGACTTTAGATAAGTGGCCCTAATCCCGTAACCCTTGGACGGACCGAGATGATCTTGTTACCGTTGGATAGATGTTCGAATTTTTCAGGCTAGAAATGCCGTTTCTAAAATCACCACTGTATAGATTTGCATGGAAGAAATTCGTGGTTTCCGCATGGAAAATGTTCGAAAATAGGCATTAGATTAATATGTAAATATTAGTTCAGCTTTCTGCATGCGGGTTTTAGGAAAAACGATGTCTTTGTGAAGAGTTGGGGTCGAATCTGTCGTCGTGGCTGAGTATTTTGTCTTTTTATGAAAGTCTGGCTTTCAATATCAACTTCCTGGCTAGAGATGGTTTCGTCCGAATACCAGTATCGACGCGTAAAGAATTCAGCCATATTTTAGAATGACAAGAATTCCCGCAAAAGGACACAAAAATAATATATTTCGTTAACTCTGTGTAGGCCAAGCAAACCCTGAGAAAATTTTCACCTTGATTTTTTTTTTATTTTATATTCAACAACTTCTCATAAAAAATGGAATTTAACGGGATCTTTATCCAACGAAAATCAATTTGTTGAATTCTCCCGATAACACGGAAATCTCAGTAGTAAATATACCTGTTTTATAGGGAAGGATGACCCAAGCTTGTCTAGATATGAGAGGTAACGAATTCTTTGGTTCCAGGGTGGTTTTTATATTTCTTTATTAAACTCTTTTTTTGTCTTTGTCGGTCTAGATCAAGCCAAGGTCAGGAGACGGTGCATAGTGCCACCTGAGGAATGGTATTCACACACAATATTTACAACACAATACAGTAATGAAATAATCATGCAAATATTCTAACTACTCAACTTCCTAATCCCGGCAAAAATACAACAGGTAGTTTCGGACCAGAAGGGTCTTCTCGATAAAATAGTTCGAACAAGTAAATAAATTGAACTTTGAACAATACAAAGCAAATAATTTTTTATTTTTTTTTTAATTTAACAAGTTACCAAAAACTACTAAGTATTTATTGACGTAAAATTTACCAATCAACCATGAAAGAAAGTTCATTAACTCTAAAAGCACAACCATATAAAAGAAGAATGTCTTGATTGAGGAAATAATCAATTTAAAAGATTTTTTGCTTACTCGAAAAAATCACTAAATGTCTTCACGAATGAGCACAATGACAAAAAATAGTTTACTTTGAAAACAGACGAAATTCAACTAGCGAAAATAAGTATTTTATTTAATGCACCAACCTTTTTTCTCCTGCTGAAGCTGGTTCTCTGGAGCTCTTCTTCAGCGGCTGCCGGGAACTAGGTCCAGATATAATAATGCAAAAAGTTTGTGGGGTACAAACTCGCCTCCCAGATACTGCAGAGATCGATTTCTTGTGCCGGCCGAAGATTTAACTGCTTCCACAAATTTCAGGATCGCTTTTCTCTGTTCTACTGAATACGGCCAATACAGTTGTCTCGAGTAGTAAGTGGGAAAACCGGCAAAATGATTTTTCAACGAAAATCAAACAGCTTCCAGCTTCTAAGCTCTTAGAAGACTGGATCGAATTTCTTTAGCACTAAAGAATAACTCGAACTTTGATTCAAAGTTCACTTTCAGAGTAATACTGTAGCTCGATTGTAAAAAACTATGTTTTACGAAGAGTAAATAACTTTAGGTGTTGACTGGTCAACTAGCAGAAAGCAAGTGTGTGCTCAACTAACAGAAAGCAAGTGTATGCTCAACTATCAGAAAGCCAGTGTATGCTCAACTAACAGAAAGCAAGTGTGTAAAAGTTCATGGAAAACTGACAACTAAATGCGTGTGCACGGAGGTACGGAAATCGGAGGTATCCACCTCATCCGGTGGGTTACTCTCCGCACACAGCATCGTCGCAATCCAGCAACTCCGGAACGCTTCTTACTGGATCAGGCAGGAACAGTAAGAATTCTTTTTAAATGTTGTTGGTGTTAACCAACGACGCTACATCTATCTAAGCCAGGCCGTAGATTTCTAGAGGAAGCTATGACCTGTCCAGAAATACTAATGACACCAGAGCCATCCGGACTACCAGTCGGTAGGACAACTACGCGAAGGTCTGTGGCTCCCGGACGACTGCCTAAAACAGCCGAAAAGGAGCTCTTAAATAGATAAAGTGTACATTCACTTCGGCCAATGCCGAAGCAAAGTCATGGTGGGCGGTGCCTATCGGAACTCCGCTCCGAGATATACTCTCAAAGTAAAATTTTTATTTTAGTATTTCTGGCCGAGGTTCACACTCCCCCCATCAAAGGAATCGCTTGTAGCATTTTTTAATGCCACTAGGAATTTTTTCTATTTTTCAAGTACTATATCACTACTTGTTATAATTATTATAAAAGGATCAAATGTTTCAACATCATGCAATGTGACCACCCTTGTATAAAAATATCGAATCAATCAATCGTTAGATTCATTTCATGTAGGTACAGCCACCACCACCATCTAGTTGGTATTAGATTAACCTTTCGCCTAATTTTCCAAACAATCAAAATCATACATGATTCTTGCATTCATTAAGGATCACCCTTTTCGAGTTTGACTCTCCTTCTAAGAGAGGTCACCCGTCGTATATCATAGCGATTGAGATTTGATAGTATGGAAAGGAGATCGAGACCGGTGCGCGGAGGACAGTCAAGAAGGGCCAGGCTAAAGGTGTACAAGTTTTTCAATTAACGTGCATTGTTGAATGCCGACTTCTGCTACGACGATTGAAGCTGTTTTTGTGCTACCTGCCTTTTACCTTTCTTTTTACGACTGTACTGGTAAAGCTAGTGCCAAACTCCTGTCACAAAAAATTGTCTTGTCCACCCAACTCCTGGTTTTCTGGTCTGGATGCAAGAACCCCACCAAGATAACTTCAAGTGGTGATCATTTCCCCACCGTGGAAACCTTAGAAGGTTCCTCACTACGTCAGCGTTGGTTGAACAGCTGATACGACCTTCAACCCCTCTGTATTTGGCAGTCTTTCCTGTTGCTGTCTGCAGTCGGAAGCCGCCCCTTCTCACACCTCTCCGGATGGTCTACGCGGGATAAAACAGGCCAGAATTGCATTTATTTTATCATGTTTTTTTATTTTTTTTTAACTGAAACGTTCGTATTATTGATATTTTTGTTTTGGTGACATTATTCCTGGAATACTTGATTTACCTACCTTACTTATATCCTAGGTATCTATCTACCTACTGTACTTTGATTAACGAAATTTATCATTCAATATCATCCAGACATTTTTTTTGATTAATCAATATCAGTGTAAGGCGATACATAGTACTATGCTGAGCTATTAGCAATTCATCCATACTTAACATCCATGCATACATAAGGGTGCTTATATCATTAAGTATTGATATTAAGAGTTATTATTATTCTCATACACCTACTGTCTTCCATTGGTGCACAAATTATATCAGAGTTTTCTTCAAGTTGCAATTGTCATGTCAACGTAATTATTTCTTTAAATTCAAGTAAATCAAGTACCAATTTAAACAGAATATTTTATTTATTCCACAAATCTCTCACTACTGAATGTCGGAATATTTACTGAGAAAATATTCTATTTTTAGGTTAATAATCATCGTGTCTGATTCTTAGTTTTTCGGCACGACTTAAACCATCGATCAACTTTTACATTAGGAAATCAGATATAAAATTAAGTGGCGCTCAATGGTAGCTTTTTACCACTTTTTGAGTTTCTCTAATCCATTGCCCATTTTGCTCTCCGACGAACAGCACCGTGCTTTATGTGACATTTGTATCTGCCTGTCTGCCAGTTATAGATTTAATTAGAAAAAAATTGGTAGCGGTAAATAAAAAATGTTACATAAATGGCGCCCAACGTGGGGCAACACTCACCTTTTGGTAGTAGGAGATTGGAAGACAAAATATTCTCTCTTACATCCTATGAGAAAGGCAACTGCGGAAAATATTGTAAGATTAATTGAAAATCAGGTTTTCCTTACCTTCAGTGTGTGTCAATACGTTCTGTGTGATAATGGATCTCAATTTGCTGGAAGTGTTTTTAAAAAACTGGCTGATAAATATGAGGTGCAGAAAATCTGGTTTACACCGAGATATGCTCCTCAGTGCAACTTTGTAGAACGTATCAACAAAACTGTAGGTACTGCTATCAGATGCTATATCAAAGAACACAAAGACTGGGACAAGGAGCTGCACAAAATTCAGGTATCACGGAGAAAATCCGGTTACCTCGTGCTTGGCAGTATTTATTGCATGCCCACCTGGCGAGTTTACCGGTTGGATTTTTAATACTGTTCAACCACAATAACGAAAAATGATCTGTCTGTCGAAATTTGTCTATACAGAAAATTGCCGCTAAACACTCTCGCTCTGTCACAGAATAATTTCTTTCCGATCTACTCAGCGATCTACTTGCGTAGGATATGACTCTCTCCTCCCCATCTAGGAGCTGGGTCAAAACACCCCCGATACCTGTATCGGACGCATCACTTTGAATGATAAAACCTTTTGTAAAATCGGGCTGGCACAAAATTGGAGTGGAAACCAATCCTTTTTTTATCTGAATGAAAGATGACTCGGCTTCTGTTGTCCAACTAATTGCTTGCTTCTTTTTCTTTCCTTTCAGTAGATCATTGAGGGGGGATACAAGAGTCGAGAAGGTACTTATGAAACGACGATACCAAGAGCACATTCCTATGAAGCGTTTAACTTCCGTGGTTGAAGTTGGTCTAGGATAATTCAACATGACAGCGACTTTGTCCGGATCGGTATGAGGACCTTCAGTGCTGACAATGAAACCTAAAAACTTTAACGAAGTTTTGAAGAACTCACACTTCTTCAAATTGATCGTTAAGTTCGCCTCCTCAAGAATACATTTCACTTCTGAAAGCAAACGTAAATGTTCTTCAAACGATGCTCTAGTAATAATTATATCGTCGAGATACGTGAAAACGTTAGGTTCATACTTAGGGCCAAACAATGCATCTACCAGCCTCTGCTGTGTCTGGGCACTGTTACAAAGGCCGAATGGAACCACCGAAACCTGAAACAATCCACGACCAGCAACGCTGAATGCCGTTTTCTCCTTGGAGGATTCGTCCAGTGGTATCTGCCAAAACGCCTTCCTAAGATCTATCGATGAAATGTACTTTGCATCACGAAGCATGTTCAGGATACGATCGATGTTAGGAAGTCGGTAGGAGTCATGCTTGGTCACCTCATTAAGACAACGCCCGTCAAAACAAAATCGGTATTCCCCATCACGTTTCCTAACTAAGAGAACTGGGGAGCACCAAGGGCTATTAGATGGCTCCACAACCTTCAGTTTGAGCATTTCGTCCAGTTCAGTATTTAAAATTTTTAGCATGTAAGGGGAAAGATGGTACTATTTTTTCTTAAAGGGTTTGGCATCACCGGTTTCTATACACATTTTTTTTATCGGTTCTTCCTAGTCGATTTTCATTAGTAATTTTATCAAACGAGTCTACAACAGATTGAGCACGCGCTCTGTCGCTGGAACTCAAATTGCCCAACGATATAAGTTGCGAGTTCTCTTCGATATCTGAATAACCTGTAACGAGACATATTTGTCCATTGTTAGTTTTGCTCTGAATGTTCCATTCATTGTTCTTGAAATCGACCAATAGTTGAAATTGTTTAGCAAAATCTGAACCAAATATAAATGAATGTTTCAACGAAGGGACTATCAGAGCTCTGAGGATTTCACAAGAACTATCGAAACAAATGGGTAAATCTACTACACCGTCAATCTGTTGATCTACTCCATCAGCTGTGCAAATATTTTTAAAAAGTGAAGGAGTAACTTTAAGTTGAAATTTCTTAATATGCTTCAACCCATCTTGACCAACTATCGACGTTGTAGCCCCTGAATCAAACAATACTGGGACTTTCACATCAAATAACTTGATCAAAATATATGGCCGATTATCTTCAATTTTATTCAAGAAAATGGGTGCAACCTGTTCAAAATCCTGGTCAACAGTCGATCTCTGCAAACTAGAACTGATGTTCTCCGAATATGAATTGCCACAACGATAGCAAAACACCTTTCGTTTCATTAAACATGTACTGAACACATGATTTTTCTCACCACAGTTCCAACAAGAAACGACTTTAGTAGTGGATAACTCTCTAGAGCTACTTCCCTGGCTATCACTTGTTAATACTTGATCCGGTTCATTTGAGTCATTTTTACTGAACGGTTTTGTCTTTTTAGTCCCAAAGTACCTTTTATTTTTAGTTTTTGAAAAATTCTGATTATTAGAATTATGTTGAACAACTACTGCACCAACTTGTTCGGTAGTTTTTCCTTGCGAAAAACTTCTGAATTTAATAATATTTGCATCTTCTAATTTTTTGGATAATTCTTGGAGCCTACCTACATTATCGATATCGGAAAGTGCTAAATGGCTGATATATTCAGGAAGCAAGTTCTGTCTGATATGTTTAATTTTTGTAGCTTCTGCGGGAGCTTGAGAAAGCCTACTAAACAAGTTTTCCATGTGAGCTATGAAGATTGTCACATGTTCATTCTTTTTCTGTTTGTGTGACTTTATTTGATCCCATAGGTCATCGTCCATGTCAGGAGGAAGAAAGTCATTTTTTAATTGAATGATCAATGTATTCCAATCCCTGACTTAGGACTGAATACTTCTAAACCAAACAAAGGCATCACCTATAAACAGTTCAACAGCTGATGTATAGAGTTTTTGATCACCTACGTTTCGAAACTTAGCTAACTCAGTTACACGTTCAATAAATGAGTAGACGTTTCTTGGGTCTCCGTTAAATTTAACTCCCCATTCACCTAAGGGCTTTGACCTAGGTGGAAAAGAGACTACAGGAGCTAGAATGTTGATAACAGGATTCATTGTACTATTCATTGCTAAGGGTGAATCTACGATCAGGGCATCCTGAGACCTAGCTTTTTCCACCAAATCATCTTCAAGAACCAGACAGGTGGCATAAGATTCATTTTGATGAAGTTTCGCAGCCATAGCCTCAGGAGGGTCGACAGGTAAAATCATCCTTTTTATTCGACCACAAATATGAAATAACCTAGATTTCAACCTAGAAAAAGACGAATCACTACTATTTCCATCAAACTCAGAAATCAAAGTTGATATAGATGCTATGGATGCTTCTATACTATTTTTTTCCGTCTCGTAATTGACCTCATACGAGCTCATATCAATCAGTTTTCCTGGATCATTTCGTTCTTTTTCTAATAACCGACTCAATATTTTTCTCTTATCGTTTTGAATTTTGTTACTAACAACTCCTCTAATTTTTAGTTCATAATCTAACTCACTGCTCAATAAATGATTTATTTTGTACGTACTTTCCATGATGATCAACAAAACAAATCCACAATAGCGAATGAAAAGTTTGAATTATGAATGGAGTATTTTTCTAGGTATTTCGAAGTACAATTTGACCAACCTGTATCCGTATCGCGATAAGACACTAACATTATAAATATGAACAAATTACAATCCACCTTGTAGGTACCAATGCCGCGTAAATAAAATATTGGATCAAAAAAAATTAGTTCACCCCTGCTAGTGCTGCAAAACGATATCGAAAATCAGATCAAAAACACATACAACCATGTGTCATTATCACAATATGTAAAAGTATGGTTCACCTTATTTCAATATGGGCAACCTGGTATCACACAAAAAATATTTCAAAGTTAAGGTCCACCTGGTATCTGTTTGGCAAAATGACAAAATTGGGATGGAACTCTTCAAAAGATATTTCCACCCTGTATCTAAAAAAATATCACTAGCTGACTACAACGTCAACATGTTGTTGATTGAAAAACTGATATATATATATATATATATATATATATATATATATATATATATATATAGCGCCAACTATCAAACTGAGGACACACCGTAAAATCAACGTTGCGAGGACCACTGGAAGGAAAGGTGCTAGACACTCGTCATACCCTTTTCTGTTCTTGTTCAGAGTGGGGGGCACCAAGATTCTCTAATATACGCTTGAATTACTGAACAGTTCAAATTTGATTTTTACGAGTATATCGGAACCAAGTGAGGACCATACTTCCGTGATATCATTGAGAGGTCCGTTTATTTGTCTGCAGAATCCTACCAAACTGAGGTCCGTATAACCCAATTATTAGTATGAGATGTATAAAGTGAGGACCACTGAACGTTGCCATGTTTCACAAATTTCTCTTCACATACGATCGGCACTTTTACGGTACATGTGACAGTACAGACAAGCCAAAATTATAATTATTGATAGAAATGGATTAGGCAATCCAGACTTCTGCATTCAACCTATACAATAGGTATAATCGTCGACAAGTATCTAACAGAGAACAACTACTGTCCCCTACGACAATTGAATTAAAACTGATAGATTCTTGGCAAAGTATTCTACAAGAACTACTTTGCAATGTTATCCCAATCTCAACGCCAAAACATGTCTCAACCCACATGGTTTTGCCGATCATCAGTGTATCTAGTTATTTTCTGTTGCCGTCGATTATACCTATTGTATAGGTTGACTGCAGAAGTCTGGATTGCCTTATTCATTTTTATTATTAGTTTGATGAGCTTCTGCCAAGTAGTGTTATCAAAAATTTTCTTCCGAAAATTATGATTGTAAGTCAGTACTGCATTGTATATGGAAACAATTCTGGCGGTTTATTCGTCAACGAAAGCAATATTCAGTATTATTTCGGACAAAGTTCGATACGAAGAGTATGATGAAAATTATATGATTTAAATAAAAATATTGACATATCGTGAGTCGCAGAAATTGACATATTTGTAAATCGCGACTGAATTCCTGGATCAGGGGTAATTAATGCTTGGAGGGCACCATTTGTTTGGTGGGACAGTAGGATTCTTATGTTGTTCGACGAACCCTAGCACTGAAGATATGCAAAAATCTGGAAACATGTCTGCAGATGGTCATTTTAAATCAAATGATAAAAACAATAATAAATCGTCTTTATATTCTTCGGTACGAAATAGGCGAAGTTTAGTTTAGGTCTCTCTTACACTTAACCTAAGTAGTACATATGAGAGATGAAATATAGGTAGGAAAGTCATTCATGGGGTCGAGCAAAACAAAATAAAACCATTGCAAAGCAGTAGTGCTTCATCAAAACATATAACTTTGAGTAAAAGAGTTAGGGTACTTACGAAATTTGGCTTTCAATTTCTTTTTTCATATCAAGATAATTGAATGTGATTGACAAAAACGGAAATATAGAATTCAATTGCTTGGTAGTTGAAGTATGAGGCATAATATCCACTATTTGATCACAATTAGCACTTGAAATTGTGACCGCTTTGAGGAACGTTGCAGAAATAGATGCCAGATGTAATTCAATATCTGTCAGGGAAAGAAAATCTTTTCTGTCAGATATTTTCCACTTTGTGAGAATGTGTTGAAAGATAGGTATTTCGATTTCATTTCATCCAATAAAATTCAGTAATTAAAGGCATGGTATGTTTTTGAATTTTGTTAGGATGGATCATAAAACGAATACAACGATGTATTTGCAGAATATAAAGAACTGTTGTAATTCGACTGTATCGAGTAATTCATAAATAAATTTATATTCAGTATCTTTATAGTGTCATTTGTGAAATCTGACAAAGTCAAGTCACCCCTCTTTCCAAATATCTTTCTGCAAATATCTGACAGGAAACAATTACTTTCCTAGCCAATACTGCGCGGATTTTTCAATATTTTTGTGTTCCATAGAAGTTAGCGAGTTTCTGAGCCACTGAACGATTGTCGTTTCTTTAGACAGAATCTAAAATTGTCAGTGTGTGTTTGGGGGCTGCACTCCTCATATGGAAACTGTCCCAACTGAGTGAAAATTTTGACGTAAAAAATTCTCTCTGTCTGATAATCAGATAAGTGAGGAATATAAGGCAACCCTCTGACAAAAGACAAGTGCTTTACTGGCAAATGCAGCGTTGGATGATGAATCATATGGACTTTCCTTTGATTTACATTATACTAATATCTGCTAGACAATCGAATCAGAATCGATTAAATTAGTCCATCTGA
Source organism: Chrysolina oricalcia (assembly GCA_944452925.2). Taxonomy (NCBI): domain Eukaryota; kingdom Metazoa; phylum Arthropoda; class Insecta; order Coleoptera; family Chrysomelidae; genus Chrysolina; species Chrysolina oricalcia. The sequence continues at coordinate 10,809,114 of OX101813.2, read as the reverse complement.
AAGAAAGATTGAGGAATAGATTGAAAGATTCGTAGAAAGATAGGAGAATAGGTGAAACAAAGAATAAATGTATTCGACAAAATATTAAATAAGAAAGAGAAATAACAAGTGACAAACAAATAAAAAAATCTGCATTGTTCACAATGAACGCTTGTCAACAAAGAAACAAGGTGTCCAGCCATACCAGGACGGTGCTCATTGTCTTAATCCTATACGATAGGAATAAACATACCTGACATGACTATTCATTGAATCATAAATAGAAATGAAATATTTTGAAAAAGGCACTGATTCCCGTACTTATCTGGAACACCGCAAAAGGGTTGGTGAACTGTCTTCCTTCTTGAGATGTTTTGATAACCCAATCTCTTCTGAACTATCTTTGGCCGTTTCAACTTTATCAGTTCCATCAACAAGTTCAGTCATCACACCTATTGTTGTCACCTTTGATACTGCCGTCTATTCACCAGGACTCATTCTTTCAAAGAACGGCGAAGATTTGGAGATCATTGACTACGGAAATGTTCGGCCTACATACTCCAAATGTTTAAGGGGAACCCCAATTCCTAGTTACTTCATCTTGATTCCGAAGATGTTCTCGTAATTTTACAGGTGTTTGTTTCTCTTTGAAACCAGAAGAAAATAGAATAAACAAATGAATATATAATAGTTAGTGGTAAACAGCGGAATAACAAAAAAACTTTAATTTGTAGACGCTAAAAAGGAAAAAAATTATTCAAAATGTTTTTGGTACTCATTCAAATGCACAAAGAGGTGAAAATCATTGCATTATATGTGTGATGTAGCTGAAATAACAATCCCTAGCTTTTGAATGTTCTACTCACAGAATAACCGACGTAACACATCTGAAGCAGACTTTTTCTTTAGTGTATTCAATAGCAGTTTTAAAATTTTCTCTCTCCCAATGTTATTCATTCCTTTTCAGTGAATTTGAATAAAAGCTTGTCTTTAAATGTTTTTTTTTCGTATTTTTAGTCATAAGTAATCAGATACTCCTCGTTCTGTTCATTTCCATAAGAGCTTCAGTATACCAGGGCTTCTTGATACTCAATATTGTGTATTCTAACTCTTCGATCTGATGAGCATCCAATGATCGATTGAATCATGAATCTTTTTGTCAAAATTCACGATCTCTGACTTCAAAAACCTACACATCAACTTTGATAGAAAACGAGCAATGATCACAGAAACTTCGCAATCCTGAAACCTCGGAAACTCCCACATAGTATTTTTGGATCAGACGATAATTGCAAAACTCGTTGGCCAAATCGTAGCTGCCAATTCAAATTAAAAAATTTTCATAATCTCTTTTCTCGAAAACTCCACTCACCAATTTTGATCAGAATGGTATCATAATCACATAACCCGTTCGTCATCTTGAATTCATAAATAAAAAAAAAAATCCTAAACTCCGACCCCAAACATCTTTTCATACTAAAATTGAATGAAACTGACCGATAACACCAAGCTTGTCCGCCGTCTTGAATTTACCAATTTGGACCTAAAATTCATAATCTGAACTATCCCCCAAGGGCCGATTATGAATAGAATCTCAAAGCTCGTTCTCCATCTTGATCTCATATTCCGAAATACTCAGTTTCCCAATTTTGTATAGAATCAGACCATAAGAACAGAATTCGCAATTCGCCATCTTGAATTCATTAATTTGATATTAAATCCATTATCTCCGACCAGTTTTTCTAAAAGAAGTTCAATCCCGCATTGTCACAGGAAAGAGGAACACATTCCGAATTTTTATTTGATCAGTCCACTGGAAGCGGGTCAAAATTCACTTTCTATTGGCCCTCTGCCATATTGTCTAATGATTTTATAAGGTATTCCCTTCAGGGTTTTAGTAGTTGTGAGTATAATGATCAATGCACAAGCAAAATTTGCGCATGCACGTGGAACATAACGATAACAATAATTATTGTTTCGATTAAATTATATTATAATTATATAACGATAATCGTATTATAATTATAAATTTCATTATACTTCATTTTCCCAAAGACATGCAAAAACACGTATAGATTCGAAGAGCCCTATTTCTCAACATAATTGTGGGCATATGGTGTCCTTCGGAACAACGCGACATGTATGCCGATCGGTTTCCGTCTGATTTTCATTCGATGAAATATCGTTTGGTATCATGCTTGGCATACGCTAAAATATCATCAAAATACGTGATTTCTCTATGCAATCCACAATAATCAACTAGTTTCTGACAAATTCTATACTGGTTTATGCATGTATTTGAGAAAAAAAAGTAGTTATTATTATTATCGTTATGTTCCACGGGCAAGCGCTAAGTTTGCTAGTTCATTGATCATTATATTTATAACTACCAAAACCCTACATGGCATACGTTATGAAATCATTATACATTTTGGCAGCGGTCTGACGGACTATAAATTTCACCAGATAGTACACATGAGTGAATTAACACATAAACAGACAAGCGGACGAGTGTAAAAGCAGCAACGGTTTTCCCAGCAAACGGTTTTTATTTTTGCTTATGTTATTCACAAATATCCGTTGCTCGAGGTTTTTCCACGGGAATGTATTATTCTAAACTTGCTGATAACGTTCTTTATAATGTTGTTGAGGGGTAGCTGTTGAATCACGAATTATTTTGCTCTATAAAACATATTCAACAGACATAGAATAATTCATTTCTGTAAAAAAAAACAAACAACGGGTATTTTAACTGTTTCACGATTTTTCTACTTCAGAGGGTTGTTGAGGGATAGTTTTCGATACACAAATTATTTTACGCCATAGAACGTAATCAGTAGGTGTCGAATAATTCATTTCCGTAAAGGTTGTTGAGGGGTAGTTATTCGTTCTCAAATTATTTCATCCTATAAAACGTATGCAACAGGAGTGGATTAATTAATTTTTTTCAAAAAACCTCGAGTCACGGGTACTTCAACTGATTCAAGATTTTTCTACTTCCGGAGGATTTTTGAGTGGTAGTTTTTGGTTCACGAATTATTTCACTCCATTGAACGTATTCAGCAGGTATAGAAAAATTCATTTCTGTAAAAAAAAACAAACAACGGGTATTTTAACTGTTTCACGATTTTTCTACTTCGGAGGATTGTTGAGGGGCAGTTTTCAATACACAAATCATTTTACGCTAGAGAACGTATTCAGTAGGTGTCGATTAATTCATTTCCTAAAAAAATCTCTAGCAATTGGTATTTCAACTGTTTCAAAAATTTTCTACTTCGGTGGGTTGTTGAGGGGTATTTTTAGGTTCACAAATTATTTCACACCATGAAACATATTCAGCGGGTGCGGAATATTTAATTTTTATCAAAAAACCTCAACTGTTTCAAAAAATTTCTACTTCAGATGGTTGTTGAGGGGTAGTTTTTGGTTCACAAAATATATCACCTCATAGTACGTACTGAGCTGGTAAACAATAGTAAATTTCCGTCAAAAAAACTTCGAGCAATGGGTATCTCAACTGCTTTAATTTTTTTTACTGCAGAGGGTAGTTGAAGGGTCGTATTTGATTTACAAATCAGTTTTCCTTATAAAACGTATTCAACAGGTGTAGAATAATTTATTTCCATCAAAAAACCTCGAGCAACGAGAATTTCAACTCTTTCGAGATTTATCAACTTTGGAGGATTGTTGAAGGGTAGTTTTCATTTCACAAATAATTTCACCCTATATAACGTATTCAACAGGTATAGAATAATTAATTTTTGTCAAAAAATCTCGTGCAACAGAAATTTCAACTGTTTCAAGAATTTTCAACTTAGGAGGGTTGTTGAGGGGTAGCTTTTGGTTCACAAACTATTCTATTCTATAGACCGTATTCAGCAGGTGAAGAATAATTCATTTCCGTCAAAAAAACTCGAGCAACGGGCACTTCAACTGTTTCAAGATTTTTCTACTTCGGAGTGTTGTTCAGGGGTAGTTTTTGATCCACAAATTTTGACACACTATAGAACATATTCAGCAGGTGAAAAATAATCAGTATCTTTCAAAAATATCGAGCAAAGGATATTTCGAATGTTTCAAAACTTTTCCAGTTCAAAGGGTTGTTGAGGGGTAGTTTTTGGGTTAATCTTCATTTCACCCTGTGCAACATATGCAGCAGCTATAGAATAATTCATTTCTGTCAAAAAACCTCAAGCAACGGGCATTTCAACTATTTCAAGAGTTTTCTACTTTGAAGGGTTGTTGAGGGGTAGTTTTTGATCCACAAATTTGTTACCATGTAGAAAATATTCTGCAGGTGAAAAATAATTTATTTCTGTCAAATAATATCGAGCAACGGTAAATCTGAATGTTTCAAGATTTTTCCACTTTGGAGGGTTGTTGAGGGGTAGTTTTTCATTCACAAATTATTTCATCCTATAAAACGTATGCGACAGGAGTGGAATAACTAATTTCTTCCAAAAAACCTCAAGCCACGGGTACTTCAACTGTTTCAAGATTTTTCTACTTCCGGAGAGTTTTTGAGGGGTAGTTTTTGGTTTACAAATTATTTCACTTCATAGAATGTATTCAGCAGGTGTATTTTATCTCTGTCAAAAAAAGTCTAGCAACAGGTTTTTCAAGTATTTCAAAAAGTTTCTACTTCGGAGGGTTGTTGCGGGGAAATTTTTATTTGACATATCATCCCACCCTGTGAAACCTATTCAGCAGGTACAGAATAACTCATTTCTGCAAAAAAATCTCGAGCTACGAGTATTTCAACTATTTCCAGATTTTTCTACATCGGAGGGTTGTTGAGGGGTAGTTTTTGCTTCAGAAATTATTTCATCCAATAGACCATATTGTTGTAGATTAATTAATTTCTGTGAAAAAACCTCTAGCAACGGGCATTTAAACTATTTCAAGACATTTTCCATTTCGGAGGGTTGTTGAGGGGTAGTTTTCGATTCACAAATATTTCACCCTACGGAAAGTATTCAGCAGGAGAAGAATAAGTCATTTCTGTCAGAAAAACCTCGAGCAACAGGTATTTCAACTGTTTTAAGTTTTTTCTACTTCGGAAGATTGTTAAGGGGTAGTTTTTGGTTCAAAAATTATTCCACTCTATTGAATGTATTCAGCAGATGTGAAAAAAATTTGTTTTGTCAAAAAACCTAGAGAATTCGGCATTTCTATTGTTTCAAGATTTTTCTACTTCGGAGGGTTGTTGAGGGGTAGTTTTCGATTCACAGATTATTTAACCCTGTTGAACGAATTCAGCAGGTTCAGAATCACTCATTAACATCCTTAAAAAACAGGGCAATTTGAATTAAAACTTGCAAAAGTAAAGAAAATGAGGTGAAATATAGTGATACCCATTACCTAATAAACATCAATGTATTCAGCGTAACACGATATGTTGCCACATTTTCGGACCTCACTCAGTGCTGACCATATAATCCTACAAGGAACGGAATACGCACGTACAGAAAATATACATTCTCAGCAGCGCCTTCAAGTGACAAATCCCCAAACTACAATATACGATTTTTTCTATATTTCTACCAAAGTGAGGACCACATATTTCACGCGATATTTCAACTAACAGTATATATATATATATCTATATATATATATATATATATATATATATATATATATATATATATATATATATATATATATATATCAAGTACATACTTTTGTCAAATACTCTGTTCATTTTCATAAATAAAATTCGTTGGACAGCCGCGTATGCAGCCGGACCATCGAACTTCTAGCCCTCTCCGGGGCCCTAATCTTCTCTCGTGTGACTCTGTTAGAATTATGAATTCTGACCAAGAGCGTAAGGGCGGTTCGAGTCCTGAACCCGGAGCTAGTGTCGTAAAGGCGGTAAATCAATTCTTCCAGAATCAGCCCGGCCAGCTATGGGTTCTCTACCGCCAGTACGCTGAAATTCAGAATCCATGATTCCGAAAATATATTTCTGACAACCCCTTAAAACGCGAGTCCCCGGAAAAGAAAAGTTGCTCCCCCAACGGACGGAACACGTACGTATTCGTCCGGTTTGAAATTAATTTTATTTTGTTTTCAAAATTGTATGACTTCCCGACTTCGTTTTTAGAGAATATAATTATCACAATTCGTTAAGACAGTTGTAAAGTTTATGGTCTAGACCACCAGTGCTTACGAATTCTTTTAATCGGCCCTAAAAAGAACCATATATACGATGGCAGCTCACAGCACTAGTGGAATCGACCCCTGTAATAAAGGTATCCGTCGGGACGTTAGCCCGGTAGGCAATATAATGTCAATCAGAAAGAACAAAATTATTAAAATTATGAAATACTACACACCTCACAGACTTGTCTATCGGTGGCAAAAGAAAACTTTCAAAGTCCGTAGCAAAAAGCACACAAAAAAATAAGAGTATTTATAAATCACTTGAATCAAGAGAAGAAATTGTTTCTTCACTGTTCGCCACACAATATATGACGAGGCACTTGCTGTACCAAGATTATTTGAATAAAATGAATCCTAGTAAACTGGATTACTAGATTTAAAAAAAAATTGTTTTTGAAACTTGAAAATTGTTCGATTCACTTGCCTTGCTTTATTCTTTCTTCGCCTCTCAGGCCAGCACCATTCCAGGGAAAAGGGTCAGGAAATAAAAGGTTCTATATCCCAATTCAAACAACCTTGGCTGGTATACTGGACTTCAAACAATTGGCAGGCTTTAGATTTCTCCCAAAATTGATGTGTTTCTTCTTCAGGAAACCAAAACTCCGACAAGTTCCGCAGATTTGCTTTGCAAAATCTTTGCAGCAGAAACAAACCTTTACCGTAGTAAAGGATTACGACAAATGCCCGAAAGTAACTTTGCGGGGTAGTCTATGACTATAATGTAAAAACACTTTCCCAATAAAATTCAATTTGTTGAATTCGAAGAAACTCAGCACAAAAGCAAATTCAGAATGATGAGATCCCTACTCAGTTCAGGATCAATGAATACTGAATTTTCCTTCGCGAAATCGTCTCTTTTATAGAAGCGACCGCGCGGTCCAGTGGGCGGAGCCTACTGGAATCTATGTTCGAGATATAGTCTCGAAATTTTCTTTCCGATCGGACTCAGTCTGTTTCGGAAGAAAATGATATTTCAGGCTGAAATTATTGAATTTTTGTAGGAGTTTATAACACTAGTCGTGGTGTCGACGATCAAATCCCGACGTCGCTTTTCAAAATAAACTTCACCGCCTTTACGACAGGATGTCGTGAAGGTGGACATTTATACTTGGAGTTTTCGAACCGGCTAGTTCTAGGTTTGGGGCGTCCGCCTGAACGCGTATGAAGTGGATCCATTTTTGTTGCTCAAAAAGGATCAGAATTTAAAAGTCGAGCCTTGAAGAGGGTTGGCTATCGGTCCAGGAGAAATTGTATACACGATTTCTCCAGAGAACGCTACGTGACAGTTAATTACTTATGCACGAAAATATTCAATAATGTACAGTGTGGTTAAGATATGTGGTAACGTTTAACGTCTACTAGGGTGTCACTGGAAACGATTTCTTTTTAACAGTGTCCTTAATAGGACACCGGTTCCCAAGAACCTGCTGGCTGCTACTGTGACACCCACCTAGTCGACGCCTGGAAAAAAGGTATAGTGAGACGTTAGCTCACAACAGGATAGCACAAAATATAATATTTTGTATTTTTTCATCTATGAAAAAAAAAGACCGCATCAACCCTGTGGGTTATTAGCGGGCACAGTTACAATGTTACAGTTTATATATAATATTATATTTTGTTGATGAGGTCTGATTGAGTCAAAAAGTTAAAAATATTTGTCAAATTACAGTTCTCGCATAAAATGTTTGATATGTTTCCTTCAATTTTACATGACTTTCTTTGGACTGTGTAATTTGGACATTCAACAAATAAATGCTTGATTGATAGAACCACGTCACAATAAACGCACTTTGGCACTTCACTGCGAGTCATGAGATAGCTGTGGGTGAGCTTGTTGTGGCACAAACGGAGTCGATTCAGGATCACTCGAGACTTCCTAGATCCAGTTGTGAATTGCCATTGACTTACAGATTCCTTTATCTCTCGTAACTTTGAGCTGGACGTGTACCACTTGATTTGCCATGTATTTTTCACTGAATTTTTCACTAAGGATTTCATATCTGCAGAAGACGATTTTGTGATAATCTGTGATTCAGCACTCGAAATGGCTTCGCGTGCAAATTTATCGGCGTTTTCGTTTCCTTGAACGCCCCGGAACATGGATAATATCAAAATCGTTTTCTTGAAGTAAGAGTGACCAACGAGTTAATTTGGCTTTCTCGTCCTTCACTTTATGGAGCCATAGTAGGGCGGAATTATCAGTGTACAGTTTGAACTTTTGATCTTGCATGAAATGTTTATATTTCCTGACCGCCCATACGATGGCCAAGCATTCTACCTCATTTACATGTTAGCGCTTCGATATTGTTTACAATATGACTTGTTTGCGGTCGATTTCCTTTTTCAGACACAATTCGGCCTAAATATTTTAGCTCTCTTGAGCCAAAACAGCATTTAGCGGGGAATAAACTGAGTCTTTCAAGAATGCACCTTAAGTGATCGCAATGTTCCTCTGCCGTGTGGGAGTACACTATAATGTCGTCGTGATACACTTTACAAAATGTATCAGTGTACCCCACAAGGACGGAGGACATCAGCTTTTGAAAGACAGCCGGCCCATTTTTTAATCCAAAACTAAGGACTCGGAATTGATACACTTGCCCATCTGGGGCCCCGAAGGCTGTATATTTTTGTGACTCACTGGATAGTGGTGCCTGCCAAAATCCATTACGCAGGTCTAGCGTGGTAAAGATTGTTGCCTGGCCCATCTCAAGGACTGTCTCCTGGATAGGTGGGAGATTTGGTGCCTCATAGACAATTAGTTTATTTATTTCCCTGTAGTCCACGCAGAAACGAAGTTTCCCGTCCTTTTTAGGGACGAGGACCACAGGGGAACAATAGGGGGAGTTACTAGGAGTAATTACTCCGGCTTCCGATAATTTCCTAATTTCATCATGAACTAGGGCCTTTCGTTCTTCGGACATTCGATCATATCGAAATTGACGAAAAGATTTTTCCTGATGCACTCTGATCTCGTGAATCGAGGCTTTAGTGATAGGCTGCCGAATCGACTCCTCTAACACATCTGGGAAATCATTTGTAACGGCCATAATCATATTCTTCGTATCTAGGGAAAATTGCTCATCCAAAAATTCAGGCATGGCAATTTCATTCTGTTTCCGCTCGGTTACTGAATTCCAAAATATGGTCTGTCTGGGTTTCAACCCAATATAGATGCATTTCCGTTTAATGTCTAGAATTGCTTCATGTGCATGCAGAAACGGAATGCCTAATATCAAAGGTTCGTTTAGGTCTGTCAGGACGGTGGCCAAGATATTATAATTATTTCCGTCCACCTCTATATTGCTTTTAATCTGGCCCAAGCTGTAACTCGTATTGTCCCTGCAACCGAGCTGTATAGACATCGGGTTTGGCAACGACGTTAGATCCGTCCCTTCATAGAGATCGGCTCTTACGAAATTATTACTAGCGCCAGTGTCCACTAGCCCTAGAACCTGGTATCCATTGATAACCACAGGTATACGAGGCAGATTCTTATTTATTTCACGGCCATCGCCAAGATTAATTAAGACTTGAGATTCAAAAATATTTGTTCCTGGGGAATAAAAGAGTTGGTGGTCAGGGGCCACCGGCGAGATTTTCTCGTCAAATGGAGGGGTATTATTAATACGCGGAATTGTGTGGGTATTTGCTATGGATTTACAACTTATTATTGAGTTAGATGGTTCGCCGTTGCTTGCGAAACATCTTCTTCGTAGTTTCCCGCCTCGGGATAATTGTCTTCCATATTTGTTAATTGATTATCGGGATTTTGTCGGGGTGATGTCCCGCGATTTCCATTAGAAGAGGATTGAAAAGTTTGTGGGCTGGGGATTCTATTTCCCATATTTCCACCTCCTCGGCCTCTCATCGCTGAATAAAGTCCTCGTGGGAGGTTATTATTATTGCTCCTCCAGTTGGAGTTATTTTGGCTATTATTATTGGCTGTATTATTGATCGGCTGAGGCGCCGTTGGTCTTGCTTCCATTTGGGAATTTGAGTATTTCCAACATTATTCCGTTGAGTATTTTGGTTATTTTTTGGAATATTTATCGGGGCAGTGTTCCATCCGCCTCCGAGATCCTCTTCAATGTTATTACATAACGCAGTAAAGGATTCAATATCCGTAAAAGTACGTCCTCTCAAATAAGCTTTTATTTGGGGTGTAATTAATTCGGTAATAATCCGAATACAGCCTAGTTCATAAATATGAGGTATGAAACGACGAGCGAGAGCAGTTTTTTTTGTAATAAATACGTCCACATTCTCTTTGCCCTGTTTCTGGCCATATAATTTGGACATTAGCCTAGAGGTTACCTCTGGGCTATCAAATCGAGAATAAAACCTTCTTAAAAAATTTGTCCATGTCATTTCTATGCCGGAGTAGCAATTCACCCAGGAAAGAGCATCTCCTCGTAATTGAGTTTTAGTGATAGTAACCCACTCGTCTCCCTCGGTTTGAGTTTGATGAAATTCTTTTAACATCTTTTCTTCTCCTCCGGGGAATGTTGGCAGACGTGCCCTATTAAGGCGTTTGTTTTGGAAATTATTTCCCGCCATGTCTTTTAGTACTTTAACTAAATCAGCTATCTAATCTCCCGGAAGGGAATTCTGATTACTAACAGGGTTTTCCATTCTGATTGGTTGAGCACTGAAAGAGTTTTTCGGGCTCATTGTATTAGTAGGGCGCCATTTATTCTCATCTTTTCTGTCCTGAATAAGAGGGGACGTGCAGAGAAGTTCGAACGGATTTCGAACCACTCTATCTTCCTTTTTAGGGGTTCCTGTAGTGTAGCTTCGATTTAAAACAGTTCTGGTCCAAGCACTGGATAGTGTGTGCCAGTCCTCGTTTTCGAATTCGTCAGCTATATGCACGTTCTGTTCCTTTAAGAAGGCGTAATCTAAATGGCGATTGGCCATTTCATAATTTATGGGTTTATTTAACTTCTTAGTTATATATATATATATATATATATATATATATATATATATATATATATATATATATATATATATATATATAGGAGAAACTTCCTTTCTTTACAGCAAGGCAGTTTCCTCTCCATATTGTGAAAATGAATCAGATTCATTTTCTTCTGCATTTGGTTGGAAATTTTCATATTCTCTGCCAAATTTCGGGGAGGTCCTCTCCTCGCACTGAGAAGATATATTAGGGAAATCGTCAAAAGTCAGCCTTTTTGTGGCCTGGTATCTTTGCGATTCCCTTAAATCGGCCCCACGGTGGCCAGCGCCATGTCGTAAAGGCGGACATTTATACTTGGAGTTTTCGAACCGGCTAGCTCTAGGTTCGGGGCGTCCGCCTGAATGCGTATGAAGTGGATTCATTTTTGTTGCTCAAAAAGGATCAGAATTGAAAAGTCGAGCCTTGAAGAGGGTTGGCTATCGGTCTAGGAGAAATTGTATACACGATTTCTCCAGAGAACGCTACGTGACAGTTAATTACTTATGCACGAAAATATTCAATAACGTACAGTGTGGTTAAGATATGTGGTAACGTTTAACGTCTACTAGGGTGTCACTAGAAACGAATTCTTTTTAACAGTGTCCTCAATAGGACACCGGTTCCTAAGAACCTGATGGCTGCTACTGTGACACCCACCTAGTCGACGCCTGGAAAAAAGGTATAGTGAGACGTTAGCTCACAACAGGATAGCACAAAATATAAGCACAAATAAAAATGTTTGTTGTAATGCCCTCGGGACGTTAGCATTCGGGTTTTAATAATTGTTTATATCACTTCCACAAAGTTTGAAATAAGAATTTATAAATGAGTCTAAAGATTCGACTAGCCGTCAGAATCTACGTTAATTGAATGGAATATCTATCAAATTTAATAATGTTCAAGATAATGATTTGAATAAGACCTGATATAAGCGGGAGTATATCACTGGAATGTGAATATTGAGCACTAGAAATGTCAAAGGCCTTTTGGCCAGCAAATAATCACTCGATTTCTTACTCTAGCATCTTCTTCTCCATTCCTTTGGTGAATTTTGAAAGATTCCTTCCCAGCTTACAGCTGGACTCCGGATACGGGAACAGGAAACGGGTCCAGAAATAACAACACCAAAACTCCTTGTTGATACCACGCAGTTCCAATCCGGAATCGTTCGGATTTCAAAGCTGGCTGTAGATTTCTGGTACACAGGAAATAACACAGGAAAAACCAATACTTGTTTGGAAGTCAGGACAGACTTCTAAAGCAATAGTCACTAATGCTTGGAGTGACACACGTTGAGAGATAGTTTCCAACTATCTAAAAGTGAATATTTCTTCACTAGATTATATTCGTGGCTTTTGTTGCCAAATAACATTCGTAGACTGGATTTCAATATTTCGTTCAACAATAAGTTGATACTGACCCATCGACAGCTCGAAGACAACTGTTCCAATTCTGTGGGTCGTGGTAACTATGTTCGAAATTAGGCGCTTAAGCCTCATACTCTTATGACTCGTGCCAACTTGGGCTGATGTAAACTCAGGGGTAATTGGGGGGTAAGACATGCCTTAGGGTTAAGGTGTCACTCACAGGGATTCACCCCTTTTTCGCTGGGTGTGAGCTAGAATCTCCTTGAGATTCGTTGTTTTCAGGGTTTTTGTTCGACTCTTTGGTCTACAGGGACATTCTGGGACGTTTGAACTTGGTGGGGGCGTCTGCCGGGTAATCTACCGCGGCTCGTATGAGGGGGTTGTCGTGCGATTCGGCGGCCTCTAGGACCTTCGCGTTCCGACTCTGGATGTTTTCCTTGATGGTAGGGATCTTCAGGTCGTTCCTGATTTGGGCGTTTCGAACGTACCAGGGTGCGTTCACTATCATCCTGAGATATTTATTGTGGACCCGCTCCAGAATATTCAGGTTTGTGGGGGCTAAGTGCCCCCACGCTGCTGAGGCGTACATTATGACGGATTTGATCATGGTGTTATAAAGGAGAACTTTGTTCTTTAGGTTGAGTTTACTCCTCCTGTTTAGGAGCGGGTAGAGTACGTTCATCCTAGAAGCCAGTTTCCTTTTGATCTCGTTGACATGGGGGCCCCAGGTAAGCCTACGGTCTATTACTAGACCTAGGTACTTAGCCTGATTCCTCCATTCTATCTCTCTTCCAGAGATGGTTACCAAATCGTTGGGGGGTCTTTTCATCCCTAGGGCTATCAACTGGGTTTTATCCGGGTTTACCCGAATTTTCCAGTCGAGGAACCACCTCTCGAGGTTGTTTACTGCATTTTGCAGATAGACAACCTTTTGTCGGTGATTCATAGAGCTCGCTAGTAGGGCTGTGTCGTCGGCGTACAGGGAAATTCTGACACGTTCCGTTCGGGGTATGTCACTCGTGTACACTGAGTACAGAGTGAGGGAGAGCACGGCCCCTTGGGGGACTCCTGCTTGGATTTCTCTCGTTTCTGAGAGAGATCCTTCGACTCGTACCTGGAGAGTTCTATCCGCCAGGAAGGAACCTATCCACTTCACCAGACCTCTGGGGAATCCCAGATGGTCCATTTTGTATATAAGGCCTTCGTGCCAGACACGGTCAAAGGCCTTTGATACATCTAAGAGCAGCAGGTGTGCACACTTGCTCCTGTTGAGCTCTGAGATGGCCTCCTCTACCAACCTCAGCGCTTGCAACTCAGTGGAATGGTTTCTCCTGAACCCGAACGTTGGGTAGGATGTTCCTGTCTTCGATGTCTTCCGTCATCCTTTCCAGGACGATTTTTTCGGCGAGCTTGCCAGCTGAGCTAAGTAGACTGATTGGTCTATAGTTTTGGGGAAATGTCGGATTTTGACCCTGCTTTCGGATCATGACTATAATGGCATGTTTCCACCTCTTTGGAAAATGCCTCAATCGCAGTGAGGTGTTGATGATGTTCAACAACGCGAGAACTTGACATTCCGGGAGCTTCTTCAATATCTTGTTAGATATTGCGTCAGCCCCGGGTGCCTTTCTCACGTTGAGACATTTGATGTGCGCTCTGAGTTCCTCCTCAGTGGCAGGACGAATGTCATCTTCGTCGATCTCCTCAAGCAGAGCTCTGGCCCTGTCTTCTAACAGGGCGTCTCGGTCATCGTCATCTCTCCTATCCTCATTTAGCTCAAACTAGCGCTCCATGGTATCCGCGAAGGCCGTCGCTTTGTCGTCGGTCGAGTAGCACATTCCACGCGCACCGTGAATAGGTGGGAGTGCCACCCTCTTGTTCTTTCGCCCTTTAACAATTCGCCAAAGCTCATTGTCTCCGGGTTCCAGTCCTTCGAGGGTTTCGGCCCACTTTTCATTTCGATAATCGTTTATCTCACGTTTAACTTGATTTGCCTTATGGCTGGCTCTGATTTTATCACCTGGGAACAGGGTCCCTTGGTATACACGTCGAAGACGGTTTCGTTCCCTAATAAGGTTTTTAATCCTATTAGGGAATTCGTTATAGAACCTCACAGGTCCCTGTTCCAAGGTGGATGCTGCGTCGTGTGCGATTTTCAAGATGCGCTCAAAATGTGCCACTGGTTCGTCTAACTCAGCCGGATTTCCTATTCTGGCGGGGATACCATTGTGTCCTGTCAGAATTTCCTGAAACGCGTCCCAGTCCGTCGTCCTCTTCAGGGAGCCGTCCTGGGGTATCGGATCCTCACCCAGCATTAGTACTACTGGGTTGTGATCTGATGATAACTCTGTTAGGTTCGAAACGTCCCAATTCTATGGGACGTTTCTAATTAACGCTATGTCCAGGACGGTTAGTGCACCCACTGCACCGTAGTGCGTGGGTTCAGCTGGTGCAACGATTTGGTAGTCATTTGCTTCGCAATGTCGCCATAGTCTCGTTCCGCTGGGGTTGGCTCTGGATAAGCTCCATTGCAGGTGTTTCGCGTTTAGGTCTCCCGCGACGATCGTAGAAAGGTCTGACTCCATGAGCAGCACGTTCAGGGTGTCTTCCTGTAGCAAGATGTTCGGGGGATTATAGGCAGAAATTATTCTGAATAATCCCCTGCTCGTCTCAACGTGTGCTCCCACGACCTCTGTGCCATGGGTGTCGTCCTCACTAATTCCGAATTGGGAGGATTTCAGAGATCGTTTCACCATTATGGCTACTCCGCCACCTCGTCTCCCAAGACGGTCTTTTCTGTAAATCCTGTAGTTGGCTACAGTTAACGGCTCGTTGTTTAAGTGGGTTTCCTGAAGAAGGGCTACGTCGTAGTTACCTTCCACAAGAAACGTCTCAAACTCCTGTTTCTTACTTAAGAAACCGTCGCAATTCCAGAAAATAATCTTCAGTGAGGTTGGCAGTCTTTGCATTTGTCTATACATTAACTAGAGCCGAGGTCGCGTTGGTGTTTAAGGAAATCAGACCTTCTAGGAGAGGGTTTTGTTTAAGTAGCTCTGTTAGAGATAACAGAGCTGCTGCCAAGGACCCTAGGGGGGACTTGTCTTTTGGGCTCGCTCTGAGTGTGCCTGCATAGGATAGGCCGGGTCGGACGTTAGCCGCGCCGGCTGGTCTGGCTTGGGTGGTTGACCGAGGGGGGCCCCTACCCGCACCGGAAGTGGCAGGAGCACTTCTCAGTTTTGGGTAGTGAGGACAGCCTCGGTAGCTTGACGTGTGTGCGTCCCCACAGTTCGCACACTTCGCTGCCTGGGTCTTTGGGACTTTGCAATCGGGAGTGAGATATTTTCCCGAGCATTTAACGCACACAGGAATTGCATGGCAATTCCTTTGCGAGTGGCCGAACTTCTGGCATCTATGGCATTGTCCTATAGTTGCTCTCGGTCTCTGAGGCTCGGTTTTTACTACCAGATTCAGTACCCCTGTGATCTGGTAGATATATTTCTCGGTTTCAGGTACAAGTACCAAAACTAACGGCATGGGTTTTTTGTTGGTCCCATGCATACGAGTGACTGATTCAGGGTGGAAACCCTGATTGGTCAGGTCGTCTTTCACGTCCTCCGATTTTATAAATTCGGGGACACCTCTGAGCACTACTCTGAGGGGTTTGTCCTCAGGGAAGGAGTATGTATGGTGGGGAATATTTTCCTCCACCAGCAACTTGGAAATCTTCCGATAATCCTCAATGGTGGTAGGATGGATTTTAATACCATCTGCCACATTTTTCGTTTTTGAAAAATTCAGAGATTTTTTCGTCAGCTCGTTGTTAAGTTTCACCCATATTTCCTTCTTACGAATAGTAATAGGGGGAATGGTGGCGCGTTTGGCTTTAGGAACTTGGGGTTGTTGATCCTCGCCTTGAGTCGGGATCGAGTCCAATTGGCTCGATCCGGGCAAACTCTGCTGTTGCCTATTGGTCTTATCGAGCAGGTTTTGTAAAATCGGGGGTAGTGGCAAGAGTTTCGCGGGTTGAGAAAGAACATGAGTGGGAGTTTCCTTCTCGGCCTCACGTTCGTGGCTTCCTGTATCCATGTCGTTGACGATGCTTTCCTGGTCGGAGGCATCGTCTTCGTACATGTCGAATTCCTTAGGGATGGCAGAGAAAGTTTTACCGTCGTCTACATTCGTCGTCGCAAGTTGATGTTGAATACCCGGCCCGGCATTCGGCTGAATTACCTGACCTCGGGCTTTTTTCCTTTCTGGAAGAGTCGCATTTTCTGTGCTAGAAAATACTTTGGAGGGTGTCGTGCCCAGATACTTCAGGATTTCCATAAGAAAATCCCGAATCGCTGGGGGACCACCCGCTTTCACCTCAGATAACCTCTCCTCCATGAGGTTGAATCGAAGAAAACGTTGAAGCAAGTACAATCCTTTCGTCGAATATCATGAACAACTCAGCAAATGAATAAATTCGGCATATAGCCACAATGAAACTAAATGTCTCACTCACCTATAACAAAAGGTCGACCGCACCCAAGCGTGTAATTAAGCCTCAGTGACCGCTATCGTCTCGCCGATAGGAAAGGCACATACACTGCACTTAAACACACAAAGCTCTCAGGTAGGTAGTTCTCTTTCGAGAGACTACTTCTGAATACACACTGTTCCAATTCTCAACTGCACTTCTTAAATAGTTTCCCGAGGAAACATAAAGAACCAATCGCCTTCCGCGGTCATGAGGGGCGTGGCCTATAAGAAATCTCCGTGGAGATATAGTCTCGCAGCAATTTTGCGCGGACGTTCAGTCTTCGGTACTGGTCTGATCCAGGAGTATGATAAAACTTTAATTTTGTAATAAACTAGGTTTTGCCCCGGCGTCCTGTGCCAGGAAAGCGCCATTTAGCAAACCAGGGCTTTGCCTTAGTTCATCCTGGTGCCCCTCAGCTAGCGCTGGCGCACCCCAATCCTCCCTGACTCCTCTGACCCGTCCCTGAGGAGATATATCGGCTTTCGTCGAGCCAATAACTCTCTCCGAGAACCTTCCACCACCCCTTGCTTCGTCCAGCAAGGCGTCAAGGTTTCTCGACGATTGAGTCAGGTCTGGTAGTCCAGCCCTGAGTTCTATTGAGTGCGACCCACCTCCCGCGGTGAGCCCACCCCTTCGGTCCTCAGTTCTCTCATGAGTCTCTTGAGACTTCATTGTGCCGTTTTCCGTTAATTGTTCCAGTTCGGCTTTCTGTGCGTTATGTTTTCGAAGAGAGTCTCGCATATCCTTACGGGGCTCTAGCTGTCGGAGTGTCTCAGACGTCTGTGACCGACCGAGGGTCGGTTCACTAAATAAAAGTCGTTCGGAGGCCAGAAGGGCCCTCCGGTTTCTGATGGGATCCGTCCATCTCTCGCGATTTTTATGATCTGCAGGGTCTCCCATTTGCCCGAAACGAGACACTGTAGGCATTCCAGCCCCTCGTTTCGAGTTATTGGGTTCACCCTCTTCACGTCTGAGAGTAACTCCATAACGCCTTTCTAGTATTTGAATTTCTTGGTCCAACTGGCCAGAATTCTCCCTAGCAAACAAAGCTTGGCTAGAACACGGTATTTCTGTGGAAACCGCTGTTTCCATTTCTGAAAATGACAAGATTTTCTCGCGCATATCAAACGAGGCCACGCTCCCCGGACTGAGACTCTGGCGACTTCCGCCCACGGATTGAGAAATAGGGAAATTTCTCGGGGAGTTATTAAAACTCACATTTTGTCTCGAAAGTTGTGACGACTCTTCCAGGCAAGAAGTCGACACAGGGGTTTGAACTAAAGTTCTCCCAGCGAACGGCTCGACCTTCTGCATGGGACTTGAACCGCTCTTACGGGCTGCGTTCTGGATTTCCTGGGGGGTAAGAAAATAAATTCCCTCTGACAGGTGGGGTGTGGTATCGTTTGACATGTTTTCTTTTTGCGACAATGCCTGACTACGTGTGAGTGGCATTGTTTCCTTACAACAAAGGGACTTAGACTGGGATTGTCTAAGAGGAAGGATTCACGGTTACCTAACTGAATCTAATCAAATTTGCCTAATGAGTGTCGAATACTGTAATCCGACACTCCACAGGTCTTTTTACGTGCCTTTTTGAGCCAACGAATACGGTAATCCGTTGGACTCCACAGGACTTCCTAACTGTTTTTGTTATAGGGAAAAGGGTCCTAGTCGGTGGCTGCACTCCCAGGACAAGGGAGCGGCCGCAGGAAAGGTAAAGGATTTGCGCAAGCTAACCCCCACGGGACCCACGGAAAGTGAGCTCTACAACAGACTAGCTGAAGTCTAATGATGGCTTGACAGGTTAGGACTTAATCACTAACGAGCTGGCTTCGTAAAAATCCGTCCGTGGATTTGCCCAGGGGACAAGTCCCCCTTTACAACTCAAGTGTGCGCCTATTCATCTGACCTCTCTTCTCGACTGAGGATTTTTGGTTTAAACGCGAAATCGAAGCGAAGATAAATCCAGCTGACTGTGGAAAAATCCACGGGAATGGTCTTGAATCGGCCCATAGCCTGGCATCCACTTCACACTCTTGCAGTGCCTTCCGAACCACACTGGTCGGGTAACCCGTTCGTCCGGTCTTCCAGGAGCTCTTCTCCAACTGCAGTGCCTCCGAAGATAGGATGGACAGCTGACCTCTTCTTGCTTCTGTGCGTCTCTCCGAGAGATCGCACTCTTGAAAATGCCGCCTGAAAATTTATCTACTTCCTAAGTTCGATTTTAATTTGTCGCAGCGCGCAAGACAACGAGGATACCCGCCTAGTGTCCCTAAACCCCAGGTTTAAAGCTATACAAATTTCGAATCACTTTCACTTTGTAAACCGATAGCTCCTATCGGATTTACACTCCTTCGAAACCCCAGGTTTCTTCGAAATCGACGAATCAACACGCTTTCTCAAAGCCTTGTTGAAACGAAGCCAAATGTTCTTCTCGCAGATCGGAATGCTCCGATATTTCGTTGCTCGCACTATTCACTTATTACCGAGTCCCCAATGACCTAGCAATAAGTAGCCCAAACGAAACTGCTTTTCTCGTAGATTCGATAGCAAAACTAATCGAAATCCAACTGTATGGATTTCCCTAACCTTACTTGTCTCCCTGAGACCGGCGTTCCAAAAGCTAAAACTATCTGAACACTTCGCGAATGCAGTCGGCTATACCAGCAACTTCTCACCCGGAAAGACGTGGCTTTCCCAAGCAAGCTTTCTGACTAAACTCGAATTAATACAAAATCGCTATTTATAATATCCGTTTTCTCTGACGTCAGATGTTGTTTATTTTACATTGCACCATATTGCACAATATTGTGCAATAACCGTCTTTTTCGACCAAAATCAAACTCCGTTAGCGTCCTCCTCCTGGTTTTTCCTCAATCCGTGTTATTGATTGGCCCGTTCCAGGAGTACTAAGCCGGCTGGCCGGTGCTCGACTATAAATATCATATTTATACTCCTGCCTGAACTGATTCTGCTCTCTGATTGGTCAATTCGGCGTTTCTGGGCGGGGCTACGTCTACATATAAAATGAAACGTCGGAAAAGTCGCTACAGAGACCTCCGAACGTTTCAACTCCTAACATATCCCGCATGTAAAAGATCTTCACGGATAATAGCGCACTTACATACTAATGCCTCCTATTATACTTTTGAACTTGTCCCACACAAAATAATGCCTTAGATTCACGATTGTAGAAACACTAATATGAATATCTGTAAATTTCAAAATTAGCAGACTATTCGTTGTACAACAAAATCAAAATTATAAAACCAGGTCGGAATGGCTTAGACGGTACTAGATCTGGCAGGCGGACTAGCGTGTCGAACCTACAGGGCGATCCAGAGGCGAATGCCAGCGTCTCTTAGGAATCATAATTTTCTCGATAATTTTGGATTCTGAAGGAATCTTACTAAAGTTTCAACGCACAAAACGTTACTTTATTAAACTTCAGATCTCTCTAAAGTTTAAATGAAATCCAAAAAGTTTTACGAATATTTTACCTGAATTATTCTAAAATCGCTATGGCTACTGTAATCTTTACCAGAATCAGAATTGGTCTCCACTTTTATTACGAGGGGAGAAATAGACAACTCTGGTACCAATATTAATACTGGGTGTTCAGCCACCACTGAGCAAAATCCAGTGTTGTAAAATATCAAATCCTAACTGTAGCGATATCGGATGGATTGATCAGTCCAATCGACATGGCTTAAATGTAACAAATTTGGAATTTAAAATTACCTACACAACGGTACCAAGATCATCTAAATCAACCCAAGGGCGACGAAGTTATAACCATTTAAAGCACGCTTCGAGCTCCCAAAAGCTCACGGGCGATAATAATAATAATAATAATAATAAAGTTTATTTCACCAAGAAAAAATTTACAAGAGTGTGTATACATTATTGACGTAAATAAACAAGTAGTACCACAGAAGCTTTGGTTCCAAAGGAACCGTCGCTTGTACGTGGTTTCATGTTGTGTATGTTCCATCATAATAAGTAGGCTTCATTAAACAAACATTATACGTTATGAAACAATTTGAACATATAAAAGTATATAGATATAAAATATGAAAATGAAAAAATGTGGGATTGTGAAAATGTAAAATTGTAATAATGTAAAAGTGTAAAAATTAAAAAAATGTAAAAATGTAAAAGTGTAAAATGTAAAAGTGTAAAATGTAAAAATGTAAAAATGTAAAAATGTAAAAATGTAAAAGTGTAAAATGTAAAAATGTAAAAATGTAAAAATATAAAAATGTAAAAATGTAAAAATGTAAAAATGTAAAAATGTGAAAATGTAAAAATGTATAAATGTAAAAATGTAAAAATGTAAAAATGTAAAAATGTAAAAATGTAAAAATGTAAAAATGTAAAAATGTAAAAATGTAAGGGTCATAATCCCGTATCACGCCTTTCCAAACAGAATTTTGATATGGGACTTGTTCAGTGCGGTATATAGCACAAACTAAACGTTTCTTATTGGGAAACCATCATCGGTTTCTCAACCCTAAGGTTACAAAACCTAAAATACGGGTTCAATACCCAAAAAAATACAAAACTACCGCATTATCTTAAAAACTATACATACATCTGTACATAGCCTTAAGTATAACTACGGCTTTGGGTGACTAATAGGGGTAGATCTCCTGTTCCTTCAGGTATCTCGACATTCATGCTCTTATCACGAAAAATATCCCATCAAGATCATTCCTCGTGACAATTTGTGTTATATTTTGCCAGAAATACTACAGTTTCAGTACTCACTGGAGTATATCTGGAGGCGAGAGCTCTAATAGGCTCCGCCTATCAGTGTTTTGCGATACCATTGGCCGACTCAAATGTTCGGCAATGGTATAAATTTGAGCTTGTTTGGCTGTTTTGGGCAGTCATCCAGGAGCCGCCCGAGGGTTCGGACAGTTTCCAGGGGTGAAACCTCACTTCTGGATGGCTCAGTAGAGTTAAGTGCGCGTGTAAATAGTATTTCTGGCGTTTTTAGGTATCTACGGCCTGGCATGCGAATTGATGGAACCTCGTTGGTTGGCAACACCAACCAATCCAAAAAGAATTCGTATGTCAGACGCGTTCCTACTGGTTTTCCAAATAGATGAAGAGTACCGGAGTGGATGGGATTTTTGAGATTCTCCAAGCTACCTGGAATTGTAGAAATTTTGAACTCGCTTCGGAGCGTTTGGATTAAGCTCCGGTGAGCTAGTCGGAGGTCGAAGTATTGTCCCGCTTCGTAGTTTTCTTTTCCTTTCGTTCCGGAGAGATGTCATTTGTAATCCATACGCTCTCTTATCTACCGAAAGCTCCGGCCACATGGCTCCGCTCTGGCTACCATGCGATCCTAAAGCTTGACTGAACTCTCGAGAATCCGGCTGACTAATGCCCTCGCCGGCTATTAGCCCGCCCGATTCCCGCGGATCCTGGTGCCCCGCAGCTAGCGCTGATCCCGTGGCATGTTCCCGCGCGTACTCGGCCCGCCTCGGAGGAGATACTCCGCTCTGTTTCGGAGCAGAGACTCTCCCCTGAAGCCTTCCACCACCCCTCTGCACTCCCGCAGAGTCGTCAAGCCGCTCGCGGGTCACTGGCGGTCCAGCCCCGAATTAGAAATAGAAATAGATTTATTGAAAAAGACAGCCTAATATACAGAATATATATATATATATATATATATATA
This sequence comes from Chrysolina oricalcia, assembly GCA_944452925.2. Lineage (NCBI taxonomy): Eukaryota > Metazoa > Arthropoda > Insecta > Coleoptera > Chrysomelidae > Chrysolina > Chrysolina oricalcia. The sequence continues at coordinate 10,786,432 of OX101813.2, read as the reverse complement.
TATATATATATAATATAGTAAGCACTAGCATACACAATATCATTCATACAATATTCAGTGGTATTTAAAACATGAAATATATTTAAAATATAGTAAGCACTAGCATACACAATAGTATTCATACAATATTCAGTGGTGTTTACAACATTAAATATAAAAAAGAAATTTTTAAATTAAATTAAAGTAGTTGAAATAAACAGATAGTAGGTATATTAAACATGTTTGACAATTCGAACAAATATTAGACAAGTTTGCCAGTTCACACAATTTTGAAGACGATGGTTAGTTAGAAGCCATTTTAAATTATAGAAGGTTACTGGGTTTGTGATGAACAACTCAACTATGTTACGGGATGATTTTGTCTCTGCAATATGATATCACAAACTCAATGAAAATCGAATAACTGTATACTAACCTTCAAGACTATCGAATAAAACTATAATATGTTTCCCTCAACCAGATCTAGAAAGAGATTTACTCATTCTCAACAAATCTGTCAGTTCCCTTATAGTATGATTTAATGCTTCAGTGTGGAAAGTACATAGATTGTTCCGCATACAGTGTTTCACTTGTTAGCAGTAGGTATAGGAGTGCACTTGTATCCTCTGTATTTCTATGAATAGTTATGTGACTTGGTGGATTTCGTACCAAGCTTGGCTGGCACATTTTCTTTCGATGATGTACAGAAGGAGACAGCACAGTGTGTTCCTTTGCAACTTTGTTGGTAGTAGGCATTGGCGTGCATTTCGATCTGGTGGAATTCTATGAAGAGTGATGTGACTTGGTGGATTTCGTACCAAGCTTGGCTGGTACATTTTCTCTTGTAGATGGATACCAGCAGAGAAGTGACCTACTGGAACTCTGATTGATACCTATAAGAGACACCGTTATGTAAGAAGTGATATAATACAGCTGATAGTACTAACCACTTGTTGAAATTTAGTGGGACGTCTGTTGTTATTCATTTGTTTTGAAGTGTTTATAATCTCTAGTTGTCAGGTTAGAAATACAGTGACAGGTTCGACTATATTCTTTTTCTCATGATCGAATTGTTATCGACCTAGAAGGTTGGGCACAGTCAACAAGTAACCGAAGGACGGTGTTGCCAACTTTGACATCTAAAGTGAATATTATTGGTCATGCGTGCTTACGTCATGGTCGGTTAGTTATTGGATCTTGAGGCAGATAGGAATCATGGTATATGATATCGAGTAATTGATTGGAGGATTATTGTCATTCAGTTTGTATTATTGTTGGTAGAGTGATGAGTTTGTTCGGAAGTACTCGGGAGCTATCGGGTGTTGTCATAATCTCCTCGCATTATGGAGTGCTGTTTACGAAGTTTACAGGTATCAGGATCAGACATGCGCACAACGTCTTCTCGTCCACTTGCATTTCGTATCCTAGAGTAATGGCGTCTTGACATTGTTTATATGTTTCATTCGGATTAAGTGGGAAGATGTCGCTTCCTGTCGTGAACCGTTCTGAATGTAGAGTGTTGTGGTCTGTGGTCCTGCAACGTACAAACCACAGGAGATGACAGATCTCAGGCATGCGCATGACGCCTCCCTCTTCGTTCCGGTAGGGTGGTGGAAATGGCGCGTTGGCGTCGGTTCCTGGTTTATCCGATAATGCAAATCTTGACCATGTTTATGGTGATGGGTTAAGGCGAGAATTGTTTCACGATGATATGTGAATGTCCTTCGATTGCAGATGACGACCCAGGAAGGGGTAGGGTGAGTGGAGATCGCCGAGGAATCTGGACTTGAGTCTTGATTACACGTGAGTTCCAGTCGGCCATATTTTTATGTGAGATTATAGTTTATTTCTCTATCCACTAGGAAAGGTGGGATCAATAGAAGAATCATTGCCGTTGGTGCTTATTTTGATTTAGTTCAAAACCCTTTGAGGGGATTATTACTCACGAAATCGACTACTTCTTCAAGCCCAACCACCATTCAACAGGTAGGTAAATTCCTCGTGCTAAACACGTGTTTCTCCCATTAGCACATAACGTGAGATTATTCGTAATTTTCTTTGTAGGGCTTCTTCTTTGGGACGGCTTTGGAGAGTCCTTCTTTCTTCTTTGGGACGGCTTTGGAGAGTCCTTCCTTCTTCTTTGGGACAGCTTTGGAACAGCTTTGGAGATTCCTTCTTCTTTGTTTGGGACGACTTTGGAACAGTCCTTCTTTTTTGGAACAGTTCTTTTGGGGACAGCTGCGTTACAGAAGGCTACAAGGCTTCTTAAAGAAAGCGCCAAGGTTTTCCCTTGGTAAAGGCTACAACTCTATGGCAGAGTGGTAGAGGAACGCCCTGAGTAGAACTACGACTCCTGCTTTTCTTCCCAGTCCGCTACTGAATATTAAATTACCAAGTATAGTATTGCATGGCTGAATAAGCGCTTATCACTACCTATTTTTTGGTTATCTCAAGGATTATAATTGGACATGTTTTAAGCCCTTCAGGCACCCCAACACTATTGCCAATATTTTGAGCCCTTCAGGCAAACTTGATGTTAATTTCTGTATTTAGCAAGTTGCTAATCAAAACCTGTGAAATATTCAAACCTGTTTTAAGCTCCTTTTGGGCCTACTTACCTTGTGAACTGCGGTGATCACCTCGGTAGGGTTTCAAACCCTGGGTACCTATATAGTTATATTTTATTAAAGCTTACAAGTGGTAATTAGCACTTGAGTGTTTGCAACCAGGGATACTGGTTCATATTGTCTTCGCTCTACGAACTGAGTGGAATCTATAATTTAACGTATACAACATTTTATTAAAGTATATGTTGAGGGATTAATCTGCCTTATTTTCATTTCGTAACCGACCTTACTCACCCCACCGCCCACTGTGCTAGCCAGTGTCTTGCTTTCGTTAAAGAAAGTGGGGCACTATAAATATTTTTTTTGTTACCTCGCTAACGATCAATTTTATAACTTCCCCTCTTCAAGGGATCAGGTCAACCGTAGCAAAATGGCGCCCAACTAAACTAAGTCTACTGCAGTTGGTTACAGGGTGTGAAGGTGGAGTTGCTGGATGAACTGGTAAAAATTGGTTTTTCAACAACTTACTAAGTATTTTTTTTCTTCACTCAATTGATACGTTCTGCATTGAAATTTATAAAATTGCCCGTATTGATTTAAATTCTTGAAATATCCTTGTCAGCAATATTTATACTATACAGTAATTTTAACTGGCCGCTAAAAGTACACTACGATTACTTGGTGTTGGTCTTTTGGTACGGTAAACTTTGAGCGAAGTTGTACCAAGTAGTATCTATTCCTTTTCTTTTTTTGCTTTTCCGGTTGCTAGTGCTATTAAGCCTCACATTGTGCTCTGTTTGTACACGGTGAGTCACACAAATTTTCTTCTTGACCATATATAACTTTGATAAATAATTATTACATCATTATCCCCGATTAAAACAAACAAGCGTTATTCTGAGTACAACAACAGCGTTATTCTTGCAGTTTTAGTAATCAGTATATGTATATATAGGGTTGTTCTCCCTCGTGCCAGAGTTCTTTTTGGTTTTTCCGCTTCGCTTGAACAAAATACTGTTTTGATAGGTTTTCAGTTGGATATTTGTTTTAGTGAAGAGAAAAAAAAAAAAAAAGAAAAACATTCGTATTTTACAGCCTTGAGAGTTTCCTTTGAAAAATTTTAGCTTATAAAAAGTGATTCTAAAAATCATTTAACGCTTGATTTGTTTGGTTAGTAGGGTTGTAGCGAAAAAAAAAATTTTCTTATTTTAGGTACACAAAAAGGACGCATCCTCGTGAATCAGTGACTGCCTAGTTTGATTCATATTTGGTTATTTTTTTGTACAGGGTCAGTCGCACTAACTTTTGTTAAAGGATTTGTTGTTAAAAAAAAATATATATATATATATAAATATATATTACGGTTGTCGTAGCATCTTACATTCGGTTGCTCTTTGGTGCTGAATTTCCATTCCTTCGTCATCGTACAGGGTGGCTCGATTTTTTTTGCTTTGAGGAAGGGGAGGAGTTTCGTCGGAAGTTGTATACGGACTTTAAAAAAAAAAATCGATTTGTGTTGCTTGTGTCATTCAAAAAAAAAATTGTGCTTGTGTTGGACATACAGGGTGAGTCACCTAAGTAAATAGTGCTCATTCATTTTTTTTCGCAGGCTTATCGCAACAAATAGTAGTTCTCGTTCACTTTTCTGAAAAATTTCAATATTTCATATACAGGGTGAATAAATTAATTTTTTTTTCTCTCCGTACCGTGGGTTATAATGGACGTCAACAGATTACTTGGAGATGAACTGACATATGAATTGTTGATTCGTGGTGCAAGTGTGGGAAATGGTACTGTCCAAGAAAAACGTTCTTTGTTGAGACGGGCCTTGATTCGTGAGCGTGAGGGTAATGTTAGTTCAGACACTATGAGTTGTGATCCTAACAATGAGATTACAGTTTGTAGTTATAAATTGGAGGAATTAGTAGGGGACATTCAAGACGTAAATATTCAAAATTTAGAAAATGATTATAAACGTATTGGGACCCGACTCTGTCACATTCATAGTCGTTTGACAAGAATTAAACCTCCTAATGCAGATATCGAAGCTGCAAAATACAGGTTACTGGCAGTTGTGGAGGAGACACGACATGCTTTGGAAGAGGCGTATGCTAGGCATAGTAATGCTAACACAAGCAAGGCAAATGATTCACAAATTCTGAATCAGTCTGTCCAGCTGGAGCATGGTTCCATCATTGATGAGCTCAATATTTTGGTACCTGACGTAACTTCATCACGCAATGAGACGCAGGCTTCAGCAACCAACATACAACCAGTGGTTACTGATAATGATTTGATTGACTTAGGCCAGCAGCAAAGTTCTGAACCTGACCAAGGCAATACTAGCAAAGCAAATGTCGAACCAAAGCCCAAAAATGTCACTATCGTTTCTGAAGAGTTGTTAGAGAAAGTAAAGAATATTACTCTTAGGCAGTATGTTCCTCCTCATTATACAATGGGTAACTCTCAATCAGGCTTACCAAATGCAAACACATTTTCTCGAATTGCCGTCTCTAATAAAAATGATAACTCATTCAACACTCGATGCGCTACATTTAACACTATGCCTCAGAATTCCACTGCGTTTAACCCCAGTCATGAGTTCAACCAGGTGGGGCATGCCCATAACTTCGACGAACAATATGGAATAAGCCCACGTAAAGTTAACTACCCACCTAGTACAAATCAGTTTGATTATTCCCCGTCAAAATTTGTTGATGTTAGCCGTTGGAAGTTGAGCTTTAATGGCACTTCTAGTGTTACAGACTTCATTGAAAAGTTGGAAGAAATGAGAATTTCAAGAAATGTTTCAAAGAAACAAATGTTTGATTCGGTATCAGAGTTACTAGAAGGCGACGCTTCTATATGGTTTCGGTTTGCGAAGAATCAAATTCACAATTATGACGAATTCTTGCAGGAGGCACGTATTAGTTTCCTACCTAGAAATTATGAAGAACGAATTTGGGATACCCTCAAACGTAGGACTCAAGGTCCTACTGAGTCAATAATTATTTATGTTTCATATATGGAAAATCTTTTTGCAAAATTGATAAGTAAACCTGATGAGGAGGCGCGAGTAAATTTCATTCGTGGAAAAATGTTACCCCATTTGCAAATGGCTTTTGCTGGTAGGGGAATTACAAATTTAACTTCAATGATTTCCGTAGGTCGAGAAATTGAGGAAGTAAGTCTGAGTGCGCAAGAGTATAAGGCACCGATACCCATGCCTAGATATTCCGTAGAGCCTGGCCTGGAATATCAACGTGCGAGTCACTCGAGAGTCTCCGTAATCGACTCAAGTCCGGAACCACCAGTCATTCAGGCTTACGAGGCTGCTGCCAGTGGTTTAACAGGTAGTAGACCTGCGCAGCAAATCTCTGGATCAGTGCGGTGCTGGAATTGCGGCCAATCTGGTCATGTGCGTGCCACGTGCACACAAGCAGCTCGTAAACATTGCTTCCGATGTGGTGCACAAGGTGTGACGATTAGGACCTGTGTAACTTGTTCGGGAAATGGTCAGAGGAGCCACTAACTGGTCGTATGGTGTGCTCTAGTTTTCAACCCTCAACGACCTCTTATGTTAACGATATACAGCCTGTACTCACCTATATAATGTCACATTGCGCTGGTGATAATCGACCGTATCTTGAGATTGATGTGTTAGGATTGAAATTTAAGGCACTGTTGGACAGTGGCTGTAACAAAACTGTAATTGGGGGAATGGGTTGGACTTCTTTGCAAAACCTGGGACTCAAACTTTTGGGTACAGATGTTAAATCGTGTACTGTAGCAAACGATCAATGTTGCAGGGTGATAGGTATTGCTCACGTTCCTTTTAAGTTGGAAGGGAGAGTTCGAACCCTTGAGGTATTAATTATACCAGAAATTTCCCATACCATTATTCTCGGTGTAGACTTTTGGTTGTCAATGGGTATCATCCCAGACTTGAGGCGTGGTTGTTGGGATTTTGATGAATCTATTCCTCAAATAAAGTCGGTGAACAGCGTGGTTTCAAAGGAAATTTTAACTGTCGAACAGAAGACTTGTTTGGACAAAACCATTGAAGATTATTTCATTCTACAGGGTGACAAGTTGGGTTGCACCAAGATGGTTCATCACAAAATAGTCACGACATCTGATCCGATTAAGCAGAGAGCTTATCGCGTTTCACCAGCGATGCAACTTCACATTGACACCGCTGTGAAAGACATGTTAGCAAACGATGTCATTGAACCTTCCGAGTCAGCATGGTCTAGTCCGGTTTTGTTAGTTCCGAAAAAGAATGGGGAATACCGTTTCTGTGTCGACTATCGACAATTAAACAGTGTGACAAAGAAGGACGCATACCCGCTTCCATTTATTGTTTCTATACTTGACAAGTTGAGAAATGCCAAATATCTCAGTTCGATTGATATCAAGTCCGCTTATTGGCAAGTTCCGATTTCGCCTGAATCTCGCGAATATACCGCATTTACGATTCCGGGACGCGGGTTGTACCATTTTAAACGCATGCCATTTGGTTTATGCAACGCGCCGGCTACATTCCAACGCATGATTGATAAAATACTAGGAGCTGAGCTCGAACCTAACGTGTTCGTGTACCTGGACGATGTCATCTTGGTAACGCAGGACTTTGAAACTCATTTGACTTTGATCCGCGAAGTTTTCACACGATTTCAGAAAGCTGGATTAACCGTTTCTAAGGAAAAATGTTTCTTTTATAGACCCGAGTTGCATTATCTAGGATATGTGGTCGTCCGTCAAGGCCTTCACGTAGATCCTGGCAAAGTGTCTGCCATTCTCGATATTCCTCCGCCTAAGAATACAACTGAGATTCGACGTCTCGTAGGCATTGATTGCATCGTGGTATCGCCAGTTCATACCAAATTTTTCGACAATGATAGCACCGATGACTGCATTATTGTCAAAGAACAAGAAGTGGTCTTGGACGAATGAATGTCAGAAATCCTTCACTGATGTTAAGGATGCGTTAGTCTCAGCTCCAATTTTAACATGTCCGGATTTTAGTGTTCCATTTATTGTGCAAACGGATGCGTCAGCCTATGGAATAGGGGGCGTTTTGTCCCAGAAACTTGAAGATGGCGAACATGTAATATGTTATGTCAGTAGGTCTCTTACTCGCCAAGAGCGAAACTACAGTACGACCGAGCGTGAATGTCTTGCTGCACTTTACACTATTGAGAAGCTTCGTGCTTACCTAGAGGGCTACAAATTTACATTAGTGACGGACCATCACAGTTTGTTATGGCTTCACAATCTACGTGAACCCACGGGCAGATTGGCGCGTTGGGCGGTAAGATTACAACAGTTTGACTTTGACATAATACACCGTAAAGGGAAAGACCATATTGTCCCTGACGTGTTATCGCGAGCAGTTCCTGAGGTATTTTCAATTGAGGCTACCCAGGTTGCTATTAACGATCCCTGGTATAACCGTATGACGTTACGTGTCCGTGAAAATCCTCTGAAATTTCCGCAGTGGAGATTGGTAGGTAATAGACTCTACAAATATGTCAACTGTAAATATCCGACGTTGCGCGACACAAGCGACTTTTGGAAACTAGTTGTCCCGAAGGACGAGCGAAAACAGCTTATCAACCAACATCACGACAGTATGGTGGCCTGTCATTCTGGCGTATTCAAAACGTTTGAACGACTCAAAAATCGGTATTATTGGCCCAAAATGCGAATAGATGTTGCCACTTACATCAGGAAATGTCCTATTTGTCTCACGAGAAAACCTGTTTTAAAACCTCCGCCTGGTGTTATGGGTAAACACCCGGAAGTCAAAGTACCTTGGCAAATGATAAGCGTCGATCTGTTTGGTCCGCTTCCACGTTCATCACAGGGCTATAAGTTTATTTACGTTATTACCGACACATTCAGTAAGTTCTCGTTATTCTTTCCACTCCGAGCCGCGACAGCAGCAGCTGTTACACGTATCACCGAAGAGCAAATATTCCTCGTATTTGGATGCCCACAGTTTCTTATTTGTGATAACGGAGTACAGTTTCGCTCAAACCTTTTCCAAGATTTGTGTAGAAATTATGGAATTACTATCAGATTCACTCCGTTGTATCACGCACAAGCAAATCCCGTTGAAAGGGTGAACCAAGTGCTCAAAACTATGCTGTCTTGCTATATTGAAGACAATCACCGAAAGTGGGACCCTTTGCTTCCTAAGGTAGGATGTGCGATTAGAACTGCGGTCCATGAGACAACGGGTCTGACTCCTTTCTTCATAAATTTCGGACGTGAACATATTGTCAACGGAAATGGTTATCAGGTACACGACGTTGATACCGGTAATGTAACACCACAGGCTAGTAAGGCCGAAATCACTGCCGAATACAACAAAATATATGATGACGTAAATAAGCGACTGAAATTGGCACATTCTCGTTCCGCAGCACGGTACAACTTGCGGCGAAGGCCAGAGTCTTTTCCTGTTGGCGCACAGGTTTATCGTAAAAACCATATTTTGTCGGATGCGGCACAAAACTTTACCTCAAAATTTGCGCAGAAATTTGTTGGTCCGTTCATTGTGAAGCGTAAACTTTCGCCAATAACGTATGAGCTAGTTGACACGAATGGCAAGGCTAAGGGTACTTGGCATGTTAAGGACCTTAAGGCTCACCCTCCCGATTTGGAACCGGAGAGTTCAGGTACGGAAGCTGACGAATAACTTACCGCTTGTAGGACTTTGAAACCGATGTGTACAGTGTTTTGTCTTGTTATGTTGATATGTTTGGCGGTTTCTTCAGCCAGTTTGCAACTTTGTTCGAAGTCACCTCGAAAGTAGTAGATGTGCATTTTTGAGGTCTCGTTCTCGTCGTTTCGTCTCGTTAGTTTCGGTTTTAGGTATATTGGGTATATTGCACTTCCTATATGAGGGATTATTGCTACTGCTTTCGTTTCTTTTCCTTGAGGAATACCACGGATGTGGATTATTGATTGACCACTCGAATATATGTTGGACTTGCTGGTGAGGCCGACAATGTTTCGTGTACAGGTTGGGGTGAAGGATGGTCATCCCTGGCGCATGCCTAAAGCAACTTGGATTTGGTACGGTCCCCATCTAGTGGCTGAAAATACATTTGGTGTTATTATTTGTGAGTGTATTTTCAGGTCCATGGCAGTAATATATCTGTTTGGTTTGTGGTTGATACTACTTGGAGGCCTTGGTTTTTATTATATTGATGCCTTCTGAAGTGAGTATCCTATGTATTAGTATCACCCTTAAGTGCTCTCTATATATTAGTGCCGCCCTTCGGTGTTCTGTTGTGAGTGGCTGAGATTACATTTGTTGTTATCATTTATGGATGTATTTTCGGGCCCATGGCAGTAACACATCTGTGTGGTACAAGATTGGGAATACTGGGAGAGCATGAGTTTTTTTTTATCTTTCATGTCTTCTATAGGGAGTACTTCTTGTATATATATATAGTCCTTAAGTGTTTGATTAAGAGTTCGTACTCCGGATATTTTGGTGGAGTTGGTTGTTACAAGGGTTGTTGATACGTTGTTGTGTTGATCGGCAAGGTTATTTATTTTTGTTGTCTATCTTTCTATTTTCCTTAGCATTCTGATCAGTGATGGGATTGTTGGTCGGTCATATTTTGGCTGATTCTTCATGTTTGACCTATGGTAGTAGATAACTTCCCCCCTATTTTTTTTCTGTTTGTTGGGAGGGTGGTTACCCTGGTGGGTTTTATAGATTATTGAATAATCCCTGCAGCTCTCAGTTCGGTCCCTCGGGTACGATGGTTCTGTAGAGAACACCGCCAGAGAAATCATTCTTCCTATCCTATTAACGTTATCCAACCATGAAGCTTCCATTGTATTTGAGAAACTGCATTCCTGTTATCTGTCTTGATGCGGGTGGCAAAAACTTTCCTGAGCCATCTTTATATAAAATCAGGTTTCATTCTTTCTTTTTGTTCTTTATTTAGTAACGGGGTGTTTTCCGCGCAGTACCTCTTCCAGGGCTGGGTGAGTATTGTAATTTAAAATGTTTGCGCTGACAATATGCAATATTATTGTTGGGATGGCAGCTCCCTGATGCTGGACAATTGTAGTGTGGGATTTTGTTTGGGGGTCGTTTTGGCTGTTGGGTTGTATTTCTGGGATGTCCGGAGCAGCGATGTGGCCCAAAACACGAGACTTCTCCTACGTAAATTGAGTTGTGCAATTTTGGGTTTGTTGAGTTAAGTCCATCCAAACTCAACCGCATTGGGTGTTCTGGGTATTTTGGTTATGCGGCCGGATGGCGGAGACGGTTCAGGGACTGAATCCATACATAGCAATATGGTGTGGGTTAGGGCGACAAACTTGAGGTGATTTGTCGTCATACGTTTCAAGCCTCGCGATAATTTTTTTGCTGCGATAACAAACTTGAGGTGATTTGTTGTCATGCGTTTCAAGCCTTGCGATAATTTTTTGTTGCGGCGATAACAAACTTGAGGTGATTTGTTGTCATGCGTTTCAAGCCTTGCGATAATTTTTTTTGCTGCGATAACAGACTTGAGGTGATTTGTTGTCATGCGTTTCAAGCCTTGCGATAATTTTTTTGCTGCGATAACAAACTTGAGGTGATTTGTTGTCATGCGTTTGAAGCCTTACGATAATTTTTTTAACTAATGTCTCAAGAGCATACCTAGCTCAGAAGAGATTTACGGGTAAATCTCTTGGGAGTTGAGGGGGAGTTGTTACGGGATGATTTTGTCTCTGCAATATGATATCACAAACTCAATGAAAATCGAATAACTGTATACTAACCTTCAAGACTATCGAATAAAACTATAATATGTTTCCCTCAACCAGATCTAGAAAGTGATTTACTCATTCTCAACAAATCTGTCAGTTCCCTTATAGTATGATTTAATGCTTCAGTGTGGAAAGTACATAGATTGTTCCGCATACAGTGTTTCACTTGTTAGCAGTAGGTATAGGAGTGCACTTGTATCATCTGTATTTCTATGAATAGTTATGTGACTTGGTGGATTTCGTACCAAGCTTGGCTGGCACATTTTCTTTCGATGATGTACAGAAGGAGACAGCACAGTGTGTTCCTTTGCAACTTTGTTGGTAGTAGGCATTGGCGTGCATTTCGATCTGGTGGAATTCTATGAAGAGTGATGTGACTTGGTGGATTTCGTACCAAGCTTGGCTGGCACATTTTCTCTTGTAGATGGATACCAGCAGAGAAGTGACCTACTGGAACTCTGATTGATACCTATAAGAGACACCGTTATGTAAGAAGTGATATAATACAGCTGATAGTACTAACCACTTGTTGAAATTTAGTGGGACGTCTGTAGTTATTCATTTGTTTTGAAGTGTTTATAATCTCTAGTTGTCAGGTTAGAAATACAGTGACAGGTTCGACTATATTCTTCTTCTCATGATCGAATTGTTATCGACCTAGAAGGTTGGGCACAGTCAACAAGTAACCGAAGCACGGTGTTGCCAACTTTGACATCTAAAGTGAATATTATTGGTCATGCGTGCTTACGTCATGGTCGGTTAGTTATTGGATCTTGAGGCAGATAGGAATCATGGTATATGATATCGAGTAATTGATTGGAGGATTATTGTCATTCAGTTTGTATTATTGTTGGTAGAGTGATGAGTTTGTTCGGAAGTACTCGGGAGCTATCGGGTGTTGTCATAATCTCCTCGCATTATGGAGTGCTGTTTACGAAGTTTACAGGTATCAGGATCAGACATGCGCACAACGTCTTCTCGTCCACTTGCATTTCGTATCCTAGAGTAATGGCGTCTTGACATTGTTTATATGTTTCATTCGGATTAAGTGGGAAGATGTCGCTTCCTGTCGTGAACCGTTCTGAATGTGGAGTGTTGTGGTCTGTGGTCCTGCAACGTACAAACCGCAGGAGATGACAGATCTCAGGCATGCGCATGACGCCTCTCTCTTCGTTCCGGTAGGGTGGTGGAAATGGCGCGTTGGCGTCGGTTCCTGGTTTATCCGATAATGCAAATCTTGACCATGTTTATGGTGATGGGTTAAGGCGAGAATTGTTTCACGATGATATGTGAATGTCCTTCGATTGCAGATGACGACCCAGGAAGGGGTAGGGTGAGTGGAGATCGCCGAGGAATCTGGACTTGAGTCTTGATTACACGTGGGTTCCAGTCGGCCATATTTTTCATGTGAGATTATAGTTTATTTCTCTATCCACTAGGAAAGGTGGGATCAATAGAAGAATCATTGCCGTTGGTGCTTATTTTGATTTAGTTCAAAACCCTTTGAGGGGATTATTACTCACGAAATCGACTACTTCTTCAAGCCCAACCACCATTCAACAGGTAGGTAAATTCCTCGTGCTAAACACGTGTTTCTCCCATTAGCACATAACGTGAGATTATTCGTAATTTTCTTTGTAGGGCTTCTTCTTTGGGACGGCTTTGGAGAGTCCTTCTTTCTTCTTTGGGACGGCTTTGGAGAGTCCTTCCTTCTTCTTTGGGACAGCTTTGGAACAGCTTTGGAGATTCCTTCTTCTTTGTTTGGGACGACTTTGGAACAGTCCTTCTTTTTTGGAACAGTTCTTTTGGGGACAGCTGCGTTACAGAAGGCTACAAGGCTTCTTAAAGAAAGCGCCAAGGTTTTCCCTTGGTGAAGGCTACAACTCTATGGCAGAGTGGTAGAGGAACGCCCTGAGTAGAACTACGACTCCTGCTTTTCTTCCCAGTCCGCTACTGAATATTAAATTACCAAGTATAGTATTGCATGGCTGAATAAGCGCTTATCACTACCTATTTTTTGGTTATCTCAAGGATTATAATTGGACATGTTTTAAGCCCTTCAGGCACCCCAACACTATTGCCAATATTTTGAGCCCTTCAGGCAAACTTGATGTTAATTTCTGTATTTAGCAAGTTGCTAATCAAAACCTGTGAAATATTCAAACCTGTTTTAAGCTCCTTTTGGGCCTACTTACCTTGTGAACTGCGGTGATCACCTCGGTAGGGTTTCAAACCCTGGGTACCTATATAGTTATATTTTATTAAAGCTTACAAGTGGTAATTAGCACTTGAGTGTTTGCAACCAGGGATACTGGATCATATTGTCTTCGCTCTACGAACTGAGTGGAATCTATAATTTAACGTATACAACATTTCATTAAAGTATATGTTGAGGGATTAATCTGCCTTATTTTCATTTCGTAACCGACCTTACTCACCCCACCGCCCACTGTGCTAGCCAGTGTCTTGCTTTCGTTAAAGAAAGTGGGGCACTATAAATAATTTTTTTGTTACCTCGCTAACGATCAATTTTATAACTTCCCCTCTTCAAGGGATCAGGTCAACCGTAGCAACTAGTATGATATTGTGCTATGAGATGTTGAGTAAGAGTTGATATGAACTGCTGGATAGTCTTGCATTTTTTTATTTCATTTGGAAGTTTATTATAGTCCAAAAGTCCTCTGTGAAATAGAGAATTTGTGGTCCTCGTATAGTTTGTTCTTGGTACACATAGTTCGTTACTACCTCTTCTAGGATAGTTATGTATTTGGTGTTGGTAAGTAATGAATTCATTAAAATAAGACGGTGCACCTTCATGGAGTATTTTAAAAATGAGTATCATTGAAAAGTAGAATAGTCTATCTTTTACTGTTAACCATTTAAGAACTTTAATCATTGATATAATTGGGGTATATTTGTTGCATTTCAACAGTATACTCATTCCTCTATTCTGCATTTTTTGAAGAGTTGAAATACCATTTCCGTCCAGCAAAGCAATTATGGTAGCACAATAGTCGAAGTGAGGTTGTATTATTGATCGATAAACGGTCATGTTTGATTGAAACGTAAGGTTTCTACTGATTCTTGTGAAAAAGAACATTTTTTTGGAGATTTTTTTACATATATAAGTGTTTTTTTAAATTTAAGGTGTTATCCACAATAAAACCAAGATATTTAAAGTCTTCAACAATTTCAATGGTTTCATTATATATTGAAATGTTAATTGAATTTACATCAATGAGATTGTACTTATAAGTAATTGTCAGTATCATTGCTTTAGATTTAGCTACATTCAATTTGAGTTTATTGGTATTTAAAAATTTCGACATATCTTGTAGTATTGCATTTATTTTGCTAACAGCATTGACAATGTTTACGTCACTTACAGCAAGTAGAGTATCGTCTGCAAACAGGTTGATAAATTCACAGTTTTCAATATACTTAATATCATTAAAATATATTATGAATAACAGAGGGCCGAGTACACTACCTTGTGGGACACCTATACTAATGGATCTATTACTTGAGAGTATATTATTGACTTTAGTGCACTGTGATCTATCCGTTAAGTAGCTATTAAACCATTCTAATACTCTTCCAGCTATTCCGTAATACTTCAACTTTGAGAGGAGAATAGATATATCTATCGTCTCAAAGGCCCTTTTGAAATCCAGGAATACAGCGACAACAAATTTATTATCAATTAACATTTTCCATTTGGACAAGGTAAGTTGAAGTGCAGTTTCACATGAATGCTTAGACCTGAAACCTGACTGTTGATCAGTCAGCAAGTTATTGACTTCAATATACGAACAAACTTGGTTGTAAACAGCAAGTTCTAGGACTTTTTCAAGTGATGGTAGGGTGTTAACTGGACGGAAGTTAATAACTTCATTAGTATTGCTGATCTAAGGCACAGGGACTATTGTACTAATCTTAAGTTGTTTTGGAAACTGACCATTTTTCAAAGAGGTGTTAACAAAGTCAAGTATGACGTGACCCAAAACTGAAGAAATACTCTTAAGAACTTTGTTATTGATAAAATCAGCGTTGCATTTATTGTCAAGACTACAAATAATTGATTTCAGTTCCTTCATGGTAAGTGGTTTAAATTCCGATAATTCACAGTTGAGTGTATCGAGATCTCTTGCTGACCAAGGTGTTGACTCCGGAATAGACTTACTTAAATCAACAATACTTTCAATGAAGAAATTATTAAAAGTTTCCGCTTTATCAATGTTTGAAACAATTCTTTGCATATTCAATATAATTTCATCAGGTATAGGACTATTAAGAGGTTTAATCAGTGTTTTGAGAGTTTTCCACATTTTCTTTGAATCTCTTGAGCATTCATCAATCTTCCTTTTATAGTATTCAGACTTTTTTATTTTTAGCAAGTTAACTACTTCATTTCTGTAGCTTTTGTAAATGGCCCAGTTAAGCTGTTCATCACCAACATTTGTGCTTCTTTTAAATTTTTTATAAGCTTTATCCCTGTTAATTGCAGTATTAGTAACTTCATGATCATACCAAGGTAGTTGATTATTTTGTAATTTAACCGATATCAGAGGAGAAACAATATCAACTTGTCCTTTCACTTTTGTTATAAGGTTATGATATATTTCATCAACATCACTTAAATTAGTGTTCCAGTTACAGGTTAGTAAGTTCTCATTCAGAAGTTCAAGTTTATTTTGACTGAAATTTCTAAAGTATTTGGTAGTATTATGACATAATACCTGTGCATTTTTCATAGAGACTGTTATAATACTATGATCAGTAATTTCCGGAGTTTCGTGAACTGAACACCGATTCACAGATGGAGAGCTTAAAACATAATCAATCATCGTTCTACTATTATAAGTGACTCGCGTTGGTTCATGGATGAGCTGTTCAACTCCTAGGTTATTTATGAAACTTTTGAAGTTCTGTACTGACCTATCATTAACATCAAGATAGTTCAAGTTAAAATCTCCCACCAGTATACATTTACACTGTTGATTGAAAGTATTTTCAGCCCAGCCTTCAAAATGATCCAAAAATATATCAAACCTAGAACTTGGGGAGCGATATAAGCAGCCAACTAGTACACATTCATTACGGAACTTAATCTTTATAACCAAACACCAATAGGTTTTATCCACTACAATAATTTTGTGAACCTTAAAATTATAGTCAGCACGAACGAAGATCACTACTCCTCCTGTATGACGGCTGGCTGAATCACATCTTATCACACTATAGCCTTCAATGTCGATTTCAAAGTTATCAATGTCATTAGTGGTTCATGTTTCACTAAGAAGTATGATTGATGGGTGGTAGCATACAACATCATGGACTAATTTATCATGATTTGCAGGAAGGCTCTGGATGTTAGCATAAACAATATCTGCATTATAGAGTATGGTAGGATGTCTAATAGTTAGTTTTTTTTGTTTGATTTGTTCACAATTGTTGGAACGTTATTAATATATTTAATTGTTTTGTCATTATCCCCTTGGCTGACAAGATCTGCCAATTTGCTCTTTACTGTTAAGTAGTAATCCCTTTGCATTATTGTTTGGTCTCCAAATATATTAATATTACGCAATTTTATTGAGTTTTTATTTCTTAGGATGTAGAGAGCTTCGTCCCCACTGCTAAGAATAATTTTGAGAGGTCTATTTTTATTTCCATCATATTTACCCAATCTGAATGTTTTTTTAATTTTAATCTCACTTGAAAGATTACCCAGTATCTGTAGCACATTGGATGTATCTTCTTCAGCCCTGCGCAGATGGTCCCTTTCAGCTGATTCTTGGATTTTTGTAATAATAATGTTAGCTGCTCTGATCTGTCTTTCGATGATTTCAAGAACTATGTTGTTTACATTCTTTTCATTAGTAATGTTAGTATTTCGAATTGTTTCCTGTAGTTTTTTATTTTCTTCAACTAGTTTTTTTATTGATTTCAAGAACTTCATCTAGCTTAGCTATTACTTTACGTACGTTTTTTAAATCGGTTCTGCAGGAATTGCAGAAATAAATCATGGATCGTTTTCTCAAAGCAAGTACTCTAATTTCAGAGGGACAAAAGTCTTCACATTTTTCATGGTGATATACTGAACAGCAGTCACATACCACAAATGGGTCTCTCTCGGAAATATCCAGATTACATCTGTCACAACTCATCTTATCAACCATTTTACACAAAACTCACAATTCTTTCACGAAAATCACAATTGATGCTTATTGCAGTAGCTCCCTCAACAATTTAAACAGTACGCCCATGGACATGAACACACTTTCTTCAACGTTTTATAGATTGCTTATCAGCTGGAGGTTTTTATGGGCTACACTACACTTTTTTTACATGGATTTAATTCACAGATTATCCCAGAAATCTAAAGTACCCACTGGATTTACATATTTCCCTTTTACTCACAGGTCAAACTAATTATGAGGTACACATTGATACTATTTTCAACTTTAAATTCACGAAAATTCCACTGCTTTTGGAGAAGAAACTAAGCGTAGCTTACTCTTCCTTGCTAGCTCGATACACCACTGCCTTGAGTGTGACCCATCGCCTGTGATGAGCCTACCCCTGGAGTGCGGCCCTTCGCCTTTGATGAACCCACCCCTTTCTACCTCGGTTCTCCGAAAACTCGACTCTCTTTCTCGTCGTGTTTCTACTATACTGTCGTTTCTGTTATAGACATCTATATTGCATAAATTTCTCCTTGAGGGTTCCAAAACCTCCCGCATATCCCTCAAGGATTCTGGCTGGCGAGGCGTTGCGCTTTCCTCAAGTGGCTGATGGCCCTGTGTTGCTTGAAAGTCTAATCGCTCGGCTATCAAACGAGCCCTTCTTGGTTCAGAGACAAAAGGTCTCTGGGCTTCCACAAACTGCTTTACTACTCTGGAGCCTTCCGTTCGGACGAAAGCCGTCTCCGTAGGCATGCCGAACCCGGGTCTCGAACTCACGTGCTCCCTATTGCTTAAAGCTACAACTGCCTCATAACGCCTTTTCAAATTTTCCATTTCTTGCATCAGCGACTCAGGAGTTTCCCTAACTAGCAAAGCTGGACTCGAACACGGAGTGCTGATGGAACTAACTGTTCTTACATAAGAAGGTCTTGGGATATCGCCTATGTCGGATGCCACTAACTTCCTCGGGCTGAGACTTTGGCACTCTGTGCCCACGGTTTCAGGAATCTGCATATTCCTATCGGAGTTATAAAAACTCGAATGTTGTCTCTCCTGTGTTTGTTCCTCCAGGCAGGTAGCCGACACGGGGGTTCTCGGGTTTGGTGCCCCGGCGAGTGGTTCGATCCCCCGTTGAGATCCCGGACCACTCCCGCGGGCTGAGTTGAGAATTTCCTGGGGTGTGAGAAAATTCACTTTCTCGACTGGGTGAGGAGTAGTGTAATCTGACATATTTCCTTGTTTCGACAATGCCTGGCTACGTGTAGTAGGCATTGTTAATGATTCAAAATGACTCAGACTGGGATGGCCTGCGAGGTAGGGTCACGGAAACCTAGCTAAGAGCTAAACCTTGCCTTTTGAGAGTCGAAACGTATTCGACCCTCCACAGGACTTTCTTGCATTTTGAGTTGACGAACCGGTATTCGTCAATCTCCACAGGACTTTCCTAACTCAGGATTGTATCGGGATAGGACCTAACGTTGGCTATACTTCCAGGGCAAGGAAGTAGCCGCAGGACAGGTAAAAGATTGCGCAAAAACTACCCCAACGGGACTCACGGACAGTGAGCTCGACACAGCTAGCTGTGTCTAATGATGGCTTGACAGGTTAGGGCTTAATCACTAACGAGCTGAACTTCGTAAAAATTCACGATGAATCCGTTCAGCTACCTGTGCGCCTATTTACTACTACCTGACCCCTCTTCTCGACCGGGGATTTTTGTTTTAAACGCGATCCTGTTGCAAAGATGGCTCCAAGTCTTCAACGTCCAGGGATGATCTTCTTTCTTCTTTCTTCGATTTTTCCTACTCTAGTTCAGAAGAATCCGTCGCCCGAAATTTAATTTTGTCTCCTATCAACGCTATTAAAATTGTCGAAGCGCGCTAGACAAACAGGATAACCGCCTGAATGTCCCTGACCCCAATTTTAAACACTTTACAAAATTCGGAAAAAACACTATTTTCTTCCGCACCCTGTATTCACTATTCACCGATACTTCCTATCAGACTTCGCACTGCCTTGAGAAACTCCTCGTTCCTCCGCAACCGACGAGACGAATGTCTTCCTCGAAGAACACTCGAAATGAAGTAATGCAGGAGTCAAGTATCACACAACTTGCTCCTCACTTTGGAAAAACTCTGTATTGAAAAATACAGAGTACTCCTTCTTCTTGCTTCTCGGATGCTCCGACGAAACACTAACACTTTCACTTCGTTTTACCGGGACCCCAATTACCTAACCTGTAAATTGCCCAAACGAAACTGCTTTTTCTTTTCGCACAAAAACTAGTCGAGAATTGACTGTACAATTCTCCCTAAACTTCTTCTGATCTCTCCTGAGATTCGCAGCAAACTTCGCCAAGCTAAACCTAACCTTAACACTCCCGTTGCAGTTGGCCTACCAAGAGTTTTTTGTCCGAAATCTATACGTAGATTCCTCAAAAAGCTTTCTGAACAAAATTTCCACCACCATGCACCCCCTAAGGTTGAGGCCCGGAAGGATGAACTCCCCAGCACTCGTACGTACTCGAAAGCTCACCCCCCCTATCCACCACCCCCGCTCGTTAAAGCGGTTCCTCATCCTGATGACTGGCGATCAGCAGAATAAAATCTGACCGTTTGATATGGAGTGCCCAGCCAATTCTCGGCTTGAAGCTCCCTTATATCTGACATGAGTTGACTTTTAAACAATGACTTTACTTTACTGTGCATGGTGCCCCCCTGAAACTGGCTGAACGCCTGAAAAAACTCTCGGCTGAGGGCCGAGTGCTGTGTGCTGAGTTAATTGAAATTGAAAATACTACTTGGTCGGTTCTTCGTGGATCTGAAACATAAAAGCATGATTAATCGTGATTTGGTGCCTGTTGAAGTAGACGTTGGGGTCGCCGAAGGTCTCGCCTCCGCCGTACTTCTTCAGGGGTGTCGTTGTCTCATTGGTTTACTGGACGTCTGTATTTGTCTCTGTCTCTGTCGTCTTGCTCACGTCTGTTCTCGTGGAGCTCCGTGAGCAGCGGGTTCGTGTGGGTCTCTACTCTGTCTAGAGTAGTCCCCACATGTTGTCTGATCAGTCTGTCGATATAGTCCGGGTGGATGTCTAAGTCTCGATATATGAACCTGTTGGGCATATATTGTGGTGCGTCTGTTGCCATCCTCAGGCAGACGTTGAGGAAGGCCTGTATCCTCTGCCTATAACTGTTCGCGCACTGCCCCCAAGCAGTGGATGCGTACAATATGATAGGCAGAAGAATTGTCTTGATGAGGCGTAGTTTCAACTCGAGTGCCATGTTGCTCCTACGTCCGACGAGTGGGTACAGCTTATGCCTTGCGGCTTTCGCTATAGCTAATCTGTGGGAGACGTGCCTCTGAAACGTGAGTTTCTTGTCCAGGGTTACTCCTAGGTAAACGGCTTCGTCTACCCATGGAATTCTCTCGTCGTTCATAGTAACATGGCCTTTGGGTGTCCTACGTCGCCTCGTGAACAGTATGGCCTTGCTTTTGTCTGCATTGATTCCGATCTTCCAACGATTGAACCACGGTTCCAGCTTGTTTATCTGAAGTTGCAGCTTCGATGTTACTCCTCTCTCATGAGATGACTCAGCAAAGATTGCCGTGTCATCTGCATAGAGAGCAAGTTTGGTCATGGGGTTGTCTGACATAGGCATGTCTGCAGTGTAGATCGAAAACAGGTGTGGCGACAGTACTGCTCCCTGTGGTACTCCTGCTTCTAGCCTCCTTCGTGAAGAGAGAGCATTTCCGACTTTGCATCGGTAATGTCTACTCCTTAGGAAGGAGTCTATCAGCTTGACCATTGGTATGGAGTATCCGGCATCAACCAGTTTTGCGATCAGCCCATCGTGCCAAACTCTATCGAAAGCCTTGGAGACGTCAAGGAAGACTGCTCCTGTAAGATGTCCTCTTCTCGTGCGGTTCCAGCTCTGGATGGTGGCGTCCACTATCTGGGTGACCTGGAGTTCTGTTGAGTGTTCCTGTCTGAAACCGAATTGCTCATCTGGTAGGATGTTCAATTCTTCAGACATTGTCTCAAGTCGAGTCCTGATCACCCTTTCTGCGACCTTACTCATGGCAGGTGTTAGGCTGATGGGGCGGTGGTTTTGCGGGAACGTGTGGTTCTTGTTGGGCTTCAGAATCATGATGACCGTAGCTTCTTTCCAGCTGGATGGAAAGTGTCTAAGTCTGAGTACAGCGTTTATGATGTTTGTCAGGGCTGCTAGTCTTTTCCTAGGTGAGGCTTTTAGTGCCCTGACTGGTATGTCGTCTGGGCCCGGTGCTTTCCTGGTCTTGGCGTGTCTAAGTATGGCCTTGATTTCCTCTGGAGATGTCGGCTCTAGGAGAATGTCTGAGTCGTCAGTCCTTCTGAGCCGTCGGATCGTCTGGTCTACGTGCGTTTCCGTGTCCTCGACCTCATCGGTGTAACCGACCTCGTTCTCACGGCACTGACGTTCGAAGGAGTCCGCAAAAGCTTCTTGTCCGTCTCCGTGAAAACGATGCCCATCTCACCATGAAGTGGGGGGCACGGTTTCCTTCGGCCGTGTCTGAGTACTTTCTGAGTCCTCCATAGGGAGTTTTCTTCGGCGTCGAGTTCGTCCAAACGTTCAGACCATTGTCGCTCTCTGAGTTGCTTCAGCTCTTCTCTCAACCGTCGAGACACGTGGTTGAGCTGTCGCTTGTCATCGGGCGTCAACGTTCTCTGGTAACGTTTTTTCTGACGTCGTCTCAGCCTGATCAACTCCCTGACCTCAGGTGGGATCCCTCCTTGGAAGTCGAAGTTTGTCGTCTGTATGTCTCTTGAGCACCGTTCCATTGCTGTCAGTATTCCTTGTCTGAGTTTGGTCACCGCCGCCTCTAGTTGTCGTGATGTGTCGATCCTGGGGATGTTAATTTCGTTGTGGACTGCCCTTTGGAATCGTGACCAGTCCACTATCCGCTTTGTCGTGTGCACGATTTCCGCTTCTCCCTCCCCTATTGTTAGTAGGATTGGATTGTGGTCTGATGATCCCTCGTCCAGTACAGAGATGTCCACCAGAGTTGGAATACTCTGTATGAGGGCTATGTCCAGAATGTCCGGGTGTTGGTCTTCCCTCCCAGGATAGTGAGTAGGTTCGTGTGTCGCCGTCACTGCAATGTCGTCAAAGTATGGTAGTAAGTTGTCAGATAGGTCTCTGCCACATGGGTTGGTATTGCGGCAGTTCCAATCTCTAGATTTCGCGTTGAAATCTCCTGTTGCCACCGTTGGGTGGTGGTCAGGAAAAAGTTTCTCCAAGTCCGTTTTCCTCAGGTTGGGGCCTGGAGGAATGTAGACTGAGGAGACTCTTAGGAGATTGATTCCGTCTACTTTCACTCTGATCGCTACCGATTCACCGAGTGAGAGTTCCGGAAGCATGTCCTCGTTATATTCCAGGTCTGATTTTACCAGGAGGAGCGAGCCACCTGCTCGAGCTCTGGGTCCTGGTCTGTCATTCCTGTAGCATGTGTATCCTGGCATGCCAAATTCCTTGCTTGGGTTCAACCTGGTCTCTTGTAGTGCCACCACGTCTGCCGAGATTCTGGAGATAAGTTCCAAAAGTTCATTTTTGCGCTGGATTGCGCCGTTGATGTTCCAAGAACATATCTGCAAGATCTTCGGAATCCGTGCTGGCATTATTGTCCCGAGGTTGTGGCCATGGCGCTGATAACCGCCAAGAGTTGGGTAAGTACCTGTGGGGGTACTTTTATCAGAGTTTCGAGAATTAGTGCCTGAGTTTTTGCGGCCTCAGTACTTTCATCTCGTCGTGGAGGGCCCCATTTTTGTAGTGCCGTTTGCGGTTGTGGTTGTGGACCATTTCTGGGCGCTGGTCCCTGCCTTGGGGCTGCTGGTCCCTGTGGAGTTGGTCTTTGCCTTTGAGGTTGTCGCGTTGCAACCCTTGGTTTGGGGAACTGTGGGCATCCCCGGTAGCTAGCTGGGTGGCTACCCCCACAGTTGGCGCACTTTGCCGGTTCCTCCCTGGCCTTAGTGCATGTGTGCGTGGCGTGGTCGCCTCCGCACTTCACACATCGAGCTTTTGAGTGGCAGCACTTTTGTGCATGCCCGAACCATTGGCAATTGTGGCATTGCGAGACCTTTCCTTTTTGAGGGCGCTGAGCTTCGACTTTGACCTTTAAATCGAAAATTTCTCGATTTGCTCTGGGAACTTTAACTAGGAACAGTGGGAGCACTGCTCTAGTTCTCCTTGAGGTCATTCTGTGGCATTCAATGACCTCGTAGTTCCTTGCCTCTAGATCCTCCTTCACGTTCTCCGCCGTGATGGAGTCTGGAATACCTCTGATTACCACATGCAGAGGTATTTCTTTCTTCAGCTGGTATGTGAAGAATTCCAGCTTGATTTCTTCAAACAGCTTGGTGGCGTTTCTCCAGTCTGCTTCACTATTAGTGAACAGATGGATTCCATCTTGTCTCGCTTGAGCTTTGTAAAATCCAATCTTCCTATTCCTTAGGATTGTGGATATCTTCAGCCATTGGGACTTGTCCCTGATGATCACTGCAGGGGGTTTTTTGGGGCCCTTGTTGTCCGTGTTTTCCGGGATGGTCTCCATGCCACTTATGGTCCCATCTTCGGATGTCGTTTGGAAGGTTGCCGGTGTTGGGGTGGGTGCCGGTGTTGGGGTGGGTGCCTCCTCCGTGTGTCGGATGGATTTCTTCTTGTGGCTGACTACTACGAATCTGGCGTCGTCGTCCTCTTGGTCGGACAGTTCGGAAGAGTCTCCGTGTTGTCTCTTCCTGTTTCCAGTTCCGGTGCCTACGGGGTTTGGCGTTTGGAGGATGTTTTCAATGACGTCCATATCATTGGATGTTTGGGGGGTGGGGACAACTGCTGGAGTGCTCTCAGTTGCTAGTATTGCGGGAGAAGCAATACTACTTGCTTTGAGAGCGTTTATCTCCGCTTTCATCGCTAAGATGACCTCAACGAATCTCCTCCTCTCGTTTTCGGCCTTCTCGGCCTCTCTTTTGAAGTGAGCTGCCTGCTCCTGGGCTACTAGAAGTTGTTGCCTCAGCAACAATTTCGTATTCTGCTTCTTAGGAGTCGTCTCCTCATTGCTGCTGCTGGACGGTTTTCGGAAATTCTCTCTGTCGAGTCTCCGATTTCCGTCGGGATTTCCCCATCCTTCTTCACTAACTCTTCGTTTATTAGAACCGAATTCTTTCCATACGAAGAAGGCTCTACAAAGAGCCTCTGGCCGAAGCCAGAGTTACGAAAAATGGGGTACGCAAATCTCGCTTCGAAAAGCTGTGATTCTGCCAAGTGTTCCTATAAAAAAGGTTAATGATTAGTCATTACCACTTACCCAAATCACAGCCCTTCTTGGTATAGCCCTGGCTCGTTCAGGTATGACCCGTCCCTTGCCGTAACTATTTCGCTTCGTCTCGCTTAATGACTTCTCATTCGCAACACACAAACAATTAAATCAGGTAGTCTAGGGAGCTTCTGAATACACGTCTGCTCGCTTCGACTAATGATCGAACTATCGGGTGAACAAAATTTCCACGTTAAGTAAGGGTTTTATACAGTCGGTCTGGACATCACGCCACATCACGCCATTTTTTGGCTTCCCTATTGGCCTAAACACCGAAAATGGGCGGAGTCGAACCGTAAGGGTCAGATATACCCTCGATTCGACCCCAACTCTCCACGAAAACACCGTTTTACCCTAAAACCCATACGCAGGGGACTAAACTAATATTTACATATTAATCTAATGCTTATTTTCGAACATTTCCCATGCGGAAACCGCGAATTTCTTCCATGCGAATCTATACAGTGGCGATTTTAGAAACGGCATTTCTAGCCTGAAAAATTCGAACATCTGAAATCGCAAAAATAACAGACTATTCGTACAGCAAATCAAACGAAATTATGATACCAACTAGGAGTAGCTTAGATGCACCTGAATCTTGTAGGTAGATGTGCGTATTTAATCTAGAGGGTGATTACAGGACAAATTCCGGCACTCCCTCAGAATCATAATTTTGATTACAGCTTTCAAGTCCAAACGAATTTAAACATTCTGTAAACGCAGAAAAGTTTCAAATAATGTTTTCTAGCCTATTCTAGATTTTCAATGAATTTGGAATAAGTTTACTATACTTTAACACTGACTTCTGTAAAATCGCTGTGGCTACTGTTATACCGTATATTTCTCAAATTCAGTTCCACTTTCCTTCCGAGGACGTGAAAAGACAATCCTGGTATAAATTTCAATACCGAATGTTCAGCCGCTGCTGAGCACAAGGCGATTTTCTACCCTTTCAATTTTGATTTTTCTTTTTTGGTAGCGTCGGAACCACTCGTCCGATCGATAAAGCTTGAATACAAAACTTTTAGGCCTAAACAATATCTATTCAACGGTACCCAGATCATCTCAGTCCGTTCAAGGGTTACGGGATTATGGCCACTTATCTAAAGTCAATGAGGGCCACAATCGCGCATTTTCCTTAACTACGCAGTAACCGACATGGGGCCTGCTCTGTGCAGTCTTCTACCTGACTAAAATTCGTTATGGGTCAGAGCGTCACTGTTCCTGCCTAAAACAGCCGCTCCGATCCCAAAACCTGCCTATTCTGGCAAAATAAACATAGCAATTTACAAAATCAATAACAACCTCCCAATAACTGCACTTCTCTATATCCTAACATATATACAAAATGCGTTATCATCTAACTGCAGCCTTTGACGATCATTAGGGTGTTTTTCTGCTCTATCAGGAGTCCTAATATCTGCACGATGTTACAAAAATATGTCCAAGAAGATCATACTTCATAACACCCCCCTACTTAAAGAGTCATCTTTGCAACAGGCGCGGTGCTAGATATCCCCTAATCATCCCATTCGGCGCTGCGGTGAACCATTGCGGTTACCACTACCCGGTGTGGAGCATTGGCCTCTGCCTCCGTCTCCTTTGCCTCATTTACACAGTCTGTATGTTGGCCCGTATGCCCTAGGAGCTGCTACGATCCTAACGCTACGACGCCTGGATTTCTTCACTGGTGTCGTTTCCGGCACTCTAGTCGGCTCGCCTACCGTCTGTGTAGTTTTCCCAGGTCGGCCCCTATCCGGCTCTCCGAACTCAGGCACCACCGATATCTCGTCCCATAACGCAGATATCCGGGATTTCGTCGCCTTCCTTGGCTTCGAAGCTCCCTTCTCTTGAGGCTCTTGCCCCCCTACTTTACTACCAAGTTCTCCTTACTCGCCGATTACTCTGGGATCTTCGGCTAGTGCATCCTCACTGAAAGTCAGCGGTCTCGCTACCACTGCCCTTCGTCCTAAATTCTCCATTGGCTCCTTCACCGAGGGTCCTCCCAACTCCTTCGTTGGTTCCTCTCTGATCATTTCATCGACAAGCTGTCCGTCTCCCTCTGGTCTTACCGCGGGTCCTTGTGGATCACACACCACGGTGCTCCCTCCTACGCCTACTACATGTCTGGTTTCCCTTCTCCGCTCGTCCACAGGGTCTGACTCCGCAGTACCCTGTCCCAGCCCTGAACTCCTGTCAGTCTGGCCCTTCTGCTCCTTCTGGCTCTGGTCACCCTTTGGAAGCCCCTGACCCCTGTGTCCTACTAGCCCTGCGTTCGACCCACAGGTTCTCCGGTCAGTCTTCTATTCATAGGGGTCCCTCCTCAGCCTTTTAGGTCGCCTTGACCTCCTCTTCTTTCTTGCGGATCCCAGATCACGTCTCGGCGCTGCCAGTTCTTCCTTGGCGCCTCGTCTTTTACTCGGACCATTTCCAGCCTTCGCAGCTTCTCCAAAACTCCGACGCTCCTCTCCGGTGTTACCTCCCCTCCTTCCGCTGCGTTTAACGCCCACAGGCGGGTTCCTGTTGAGTTTAACGCCTTCCGGCGGTCTCCTATAGTCTTCCGGCCACCAACTAGGTCAGCCGACTCTTGAGCATCACCCCCACGTGACTGCTCCTCTTCCTTCTCCTCCTCAGGATCCGAGTTTCCCGACTCTGGTTGGTCCGACTCCGGGTCCACACTTTCTGTCTGGCCCTTCGGCAGAGTCCTTTTCACCCAGGTTCGTATGTAGCTATCTCGCTGCGATCCTGGCATCCTGCCAGCTTCCTGTACGCTTAACGGCAGACGGCCAGCGCCCGCCGGCGTCCTTTCATCCTTCCTGGCCGTCTGCCGGACTCTTCTGCATTTAACGCCCGCCGGCGACTCTTCAACCTACCTGGTTTCTTACCAGTTTCTTGTACGTTTAACGCCTTCCGGCATACCGCAAGCTCCTTCAGCTTCACCTTTGTTCGAGCCCTCTCTGGCACCGAACCCCCAAAACCGTCCTTATAGGGCCCCACCCTATAAGTATCCTCCTCTTGCTGCTGCTTCCTCTGGATCGTGTTGCATGGTACAGCTGCCTTGTCTACCACCAGCTAGGGACACCCGAATAGTGGAGCTTCTCCAAGTTCACCCTCCCTCCAAGTGCCTGATGACAAACTTAGCTCGTGAGGCTCTCGCGAACCTCTGCTGTCCACCAACCTCCTACATCGTTGTCCCTGAAATTCAGCTTATATCCACGGTAAATCTTTAAAACGAGCTTCGATCGAATTGCTATGTACGATGACTCCCTCCTTACGACGGTACAGAAACCTGGACTCTTCTGAGTCCCCCTTCGACTTCTCCCCTAAGGGATCCGTCCTCACGAATCTGGCCAACTCAGTGTCCAGACCTGACAGCTCTTGAGTCTGTTAGATTTCGGTCTCTCGCCCCCCTACTTGGACTCGACGCTCGCCCGTAGACGCAGCGCCTCCGCCCTTACCATCCGAACCCCATACTTTCAGGGCTCCGGCATGGTGTTCAGGACCAGGTTTGTTCTCTTTCAGGGTCGTTGGTGTGCCCTCGGCTACACCTCCGTTGCCCTTCCTCAGCGGACCGGCGTCCTGCTTCCGTAACTTCGACCACCCCGTCAAGGTCGTGGGAGTGCCACTCTTGGCACTGCCATCGTTACCTTTCTTCGGAGTGTCGACAGCTACCCTACCTGACCGATCCGACCATCGGACTCGGCCATTGGGCACCTCCACCAAAACAGCTCCTTGCTCTTTCGCGTCCTTCAGACACGACCTGAGTTTCGGTATATCGAAACCCTCTTCAACCTCTTGTACCTGTCGCTCGGGTCTTCGCCCCGATGTCACACGACCTCGACCTCCCTTTGCCTGCAGAAAGAAATCACCCCATGGTGTTTTCCTTTCTCGGGTCTTCCTTTCCTCTTGTCATGGGTCCGAGACCTAGTTTGGCCCACTTTTCGTGGGACCTCTTTGATCCGGCCTATAACTCTCTCTAGATTTACCGCATTCGTTGGTAGGCCTTCCGATGCCTTTGCACTACCAACTTCTACAACTCGAATGAGTTTAACGCCCTCCGGCGGACTTCCTGTCAAAACTGAAGAGACCCCGATGGGTTCACTCGACTGCATAGAGATCCTGAGATCTCCATGCGGTTGGACTCCGCCCTCCGGCAGAGACCGAAGAGGTTTGTGCCCTTCCGGACCCCTTTCCGTCCCTGTCGATTTTACGTCTTGGATAAGTTTAACGCCCTCCGGCGAACCACAAGCAACCTTGGTGAGTTTAACGCCCTCTAGCGAACCACAAACGTCCCTTATGAGTTTAACGCCCTCCGGCGAACCGCAAACATCCTTTATGAGCTCAACGCCTTCCGGTGATCTTCCGTTGAGTTTAACGCCCTCCGGCGAACCGCAAACATCCTTTATGAGTTTAACACCCTCCGGCGATCTTCCGTTGAGTTTAACGCCCTCCGGCGAACCGCAAACATCCTTTATGAGTTTAACGCCCTCCGGCGATCTTCCGTTGAGTTTAACGCCCTCCGGCGGACCGCACACGTTCGTTATAAGTCTGAGTGGGATCTCA
This sequence comes from Chrysolina oricalcia, assembly GCA_944452925.2. Taxonomy (NCBI): domain Eukaryota; kingdom Metazoa; phylum Arthropoda; class Insecta; order Coleoptera; family Chrysomelidae; genus Chrysolina; species Chrysolina oricalcia. Next base: position 10,757,002 of record OX101813.2, on the reverse strand, counting down.
CATTCCTTTAGTGGACCCCGTTTCCTTAACTCTAACACTTGTCTGCACTTTGACCGCACCTGAGTGTCCATATCACTTCTGACGACCGCAGTTACCTCTAAACTATGTTGAGGCCCGGCACTCATGCTGGCTGTCACCACAGATCCTCTCTGTATATTCATATTCAATTCAACTCGTTTCGAGCCCCCTGATGGCTCGTCTTCGAGTTTTTTTAATTATTTGTTTGCTCGTGCGCCTCTCCATTCGAGGTCTTATCACTACTCTCCAGGACTCTCTGGACAGTATTAACATTATTTTTATCTGCATCTCGCTTCTGCCAGTTCCGGTCGGCCCCGCTCTTGGGCGGATTCGCCTAGCCGGTGGAGCGTTCATTATTCCTCCTAGGCTTTCTACAATCCTTCATGAAGAGGGCTTCCCCACAGTTGTAACAGCTCCTCTGACGGAACGTTACATCTCCTCCAGAAGGATTTGCGACTTGTTCTCTAGTTGGCTCTACTTTACTCGGTCCGGCAGCGCTAGGCTTTCCTACAGCAGGACGAGGGTCAGGGTTGGCTTCGGGCGGCGCCTCCTGTGACGGCTTAGGCCCGTGGCTAGAGCCTGCTCCTCCGTACTGCTGTTTCTTTTCGTTACTCGAACTTGCCATGCCATGCTCTGCTTAGCTCGTAAGACTGGCCCTAGGCCGGTGCCCTGAAGCAGGCCTTCAAACGCAACAGCCCTCTGAGTCAGCCTCTCTATGTTATCAAATTCCATAGTACTCAAATATAATTTTAAATCGGGATTTACCCTGTTCAAAATAATCTGTACAATCTTGCTTTCACTCATGGTGGGGTAAAGTCTTTTTTCCAAAGTCCACTTAGCCATGATGAAGCTCGTAACTAATTCTCCTTCGGCTTGGTCAGTGCCGAACAATTGGGCTTCCAGCCCTGAGACCAACAACTCGTTGTCAAACCGCTCCTGGAGTCGATTCGAAAAATAGTCCCAAGTCATTTTATTGTTGTGCCAATAGCCACCAAACCACTGCTGGGCAGCTCCCCTAAGCCATTGGGCTGCCATGCCCACCCACACAGTAGGATGAAGGTCCATCAGCTGTTCTTCGCAATCTTTCAAGAACGTAAACGGATCCTCGTTAGGGAGACCACTAAATGTCGGATGTGGCAATTTGACTTTAACCTCTTTGGGCTCCGAATATACAGGAGTCCTCCGATGCCTATCCTCGATGACATCAGCTAACCTATTTGAGACCGGCTCCAGGTTCCTTAAGGCCACTTCTTCCGCATCCTGCTGACTCATCCGTTTGTCCTTTACAGGACCCGCATAGGGAGCTTGATGATCCATCCAATACTTCCTTTCCACTTCCTCTTCAACGTCAAATTTCCTCCGTCGTGCTGAGTGCTCCCTTCTCGGCACCTCAGATGCCGCCTGAGTCTGCACAGACCACCCTGGGTCATAGCAGGCCCCCGTTACGTCATCGACTTGTCTAAATTCCAAATTCTGATCCCGATGTATGTGGTCAGGCCACTCCTGCTTCTCCACATAACTGGCTCTGGTAGGCGAGGATCGCACCTGGAGACCCATAGGCCCCCGTCCTCTGTCCTCAGCCATCTATCCTTTTTCGACTCTACCGCGATTTACTTGGGTTAACACCCGAGGTGCCAATAGGGTCTTTGTGGTAGGCAGGGATCGCACGGAAACCTCGAAAGGGCCCCGTCGTCCTCTATCTGCCTCTTCTCCTTCACCTAAGTGCATTCCTACGGGCTCTACCCTCTGCACTTCGTGATAGTACCTACCTGGCAGGAATCGCACTAAAGGGTCTTCAGACCCCCTTCCCTGCCTGGCTACAACTGCTGGTACATCTCCGTACTCCACACTACGGATCGAAACCCTGCGTGTGGACGTACTGTACTCGGCTACCGGGCGTCGCACAGAAACCTGTTGAGGCTCCCGTTCCCTAATGCCATCAGCATGTCGTAGTTCCCTACCTAATTGTGGTTGTTCCCGAACATACCGCCTTTGTGCTCTAAAAGCTGGTGGGGGGGGATTATATCCTGCCCCCCTACTTCACACCTTTCCCCGGATACCGGAATGTTCTGGAACCCTTGTTCACTCTCTTCGTGAACGTACTGACGGGCAAGGCCAGTATTATTACCTGATGGGCGCCATATGGTTTTTGTTCCAGGAACGGGATCACCAAAAACCCCTGCTTGGGACTGAAGGTCCCTCGTATAGTAGAAAGATTGTTGTGGGTTTTACTCCTGCAGTGGTCTTTCCACTACACCCGTCAGATATCCCCGCTCAACCACGACTCCGTCGAAGCTAGCAGCGATACGCCTCTGACGAGCCCCACGTTGTCGGGCGCCATGTAATCCATACGCTCTCTTATCTACCGAAAGCTCCGGCCACATGGCTCCGCTCTGGCTACCATGCGATCCTAAAGCTTGACTAAGCTCTCGAGAATCCGGCTGACTAATGCCCTCGCCGGCTATTAGCCCGCCCAACTCCCGCGGATCCTGGTGCCCCGCAGCTAGCGCTGATCCCGTGGCATGTTCCTGCGCGTACTCGGCCCGCTTCGGATGTGATACTCCGCTCTGTTTCGGAGCAGAGACTCTCCCCTGAAGCCTTCCACCACCCCTCTGCACTCCCGCAGAGTCGTCAAGCCGCTCGCGGGTCACTGGCGGTCCAGCCCCGAATTGCCTTGAGTGTGACCCATCGCCTGTGATGAGCCCACCACTGGAGTGCGGCCCATCGCCTTTGATGAACCCACCCCTTTCTACCTCGGTTCTCCGAACACTCGACTCACTTTCTCGTCGTGTTTCTACTATACTGTCGTTTCTGTTATAGACATCTATATTGCATAAATTTCTCCTTAAGGGTTCCAAAACCTCCCGCATATCCCTCAAGGATTCTGGCTGGCAAGGCGTTGCGCTTTCCTCAAGTGGCTGATGGCCCTGTGTTGCTTGAAAGTCTAATTGCTCGGCTATCAATCGAGCCCTTCTTGGTTCAGAGACAAAAGGTCTCTGGGCTTCCACAAACTCCTTTACTACTCTGGAGCCTTCCGTTCGGACGAAAGCCAGCTTCGTAGGCATGCCGGACCCGGGTTTCGAACTCACGTGCTTCCTATTGCTTAATGCTACAACTGCCTCATAACGCCTTTTCAAATTTTCCATTTCCTGCATCAGCGACTCAGGAGTTTCCCCAACTAGCAAAGCTGGACTCGAACACGGAGTGCTGATGGAACTAACTGTTCTTACATAAGAAGGTCTTGGGTTATCGCGTATATCAGATGCCACTAACTTCCTCGAGCTGAGACTTTGGCACTCTGTGCCCACTGTTTCAGGAATCTGCATATTCCTATCGGAGTTATAAAAACTCGAATGTTGTCTCTCCTGTGTCTGTTCCTCCAGGCAGGTAGCCGACTCGGGTGTTCTCGGGTTCGGTGCCCCGGCGAGTGGTTCGATCCCCCGTTGAGATCCCGCACCACTCCCGCGGGCTGAGCTGAGAATTTCCTGGGGTGTGAGAAAATACACTTTCTCGACTGGTTGAGGAGTAGTGTAATCTGACATATTTCCTTGTTTCGACAATGCCTGGCTACGTGTAGTAGGCATTGTTAATGATTCAAAATGACTCAGACTGGGATGGCCTGAGAGGTAGGATCACGGAAACCTAGCTAAAAGCTAAACCTTGCTTTTTGAGAGTCGAAACGTATTCGACCCTCCACAGGACTTTCTTGCCTTTTGAGTTGACGAACCGGTATTCGTCAATCTCCACAGGACTTTCCTAACTTAGGATTGTATTGGTATAGGACCTAACGTTGGCTATACTTCCAGGGCAAGGAAGCAGCCGCAGAACAGGTAAAAGATTGCGCAAAAACTACCCCCACGGGACTCACGGACAGTGAGCTCGACACAGCTAGCTGTGTCTAGTGATGGCTTGACAGGTTAGGGCTTTATCACTAACGAGCTGAACTTCGTAAAAATTCACGATGAATCCGTTCAGCTAACTGTGCTCCTATTTATTACTACCTGACCCCTCTTCTCGACCGGGGATTTTTGTTTTAAACGCGATCCTGTTGCGAAGATGGCTCCAAGTCTTCAACGTCCAGGGATGATCTTCTTTCTTCACTCTTCGATTTTTCCTACTCTAGTTCAGAAAAATCCGTCGCCCGAAATTTAATTTTGTCTCCTATCAACGCTATTAAAATTGTCGAAGCGCGCTACTAGACAAACAGGATAACCGCCTGAATGTCCCTGACCCCAATTTTAAACACTTTACAAAATTCGGAAAAAATACTATTTTCTTCCGCACCCTGTATTCACTATTCACCGATACTTCCTATCGGACTTCGCACTGCCTTGAGAAACTCACCCGGTCGACAGCTCTCGTACTGGAAAGACGTGTGTGCTCCTCAGTTAAATAGTGCGCAAGCGTGATAGTTCTTTTTATGCCTACAGTGTTCACAACACTTTCCATTATACTTATATATATATATATATATATATATATATATATATATATATATATATTTCACTGAGTGTCAATTTCACTATGATTATAATGTACGAAAATTTACCTAAAGTTCCAAGCTCCAGTGGCTGGGCCTTCTGGAGATCTTGTATTGCACTGATTGCTCTAACTTATCCTATGTGTGTTTTCACTTTGTCTATTTGTGTCTCTGTCACTTTGAGTCTTTTGTCTTTGTTCGCTGCACTGTATTGGCACTGTTTCTTTCCTCTAAACTATATATATATATATATACAGGGTGTCAATTTGAAAACTTCCCACCCTTAATATCTTCCTTCCAGTAAACAATATGAGTAATCGAAAAAACAGGTCAATTTTATTGTCAAGGGGGACACTTTCAAGGACTATTTGTAGCCCTCGTGGTTCAACCCCCTAGGAGGGGTAGATGTTACCCTTAGAATTTTAAATGGGAAGGGGGGTCAAGTGGCACATCATTTTGATGGGCGTTCAATTCTTGTTCCAATGGTACCCTGACTTATTATTTTTTGATGAGCATTTTCCGAAAAATTGCGTTCTAAACTAACAGAAGTAATTATTAGAACGCCTATACTGAGATGCATGGTTTGGCCAGAACTGGTTAGAATATTAGGTGGTACCGTTCCAACCCTATATTAGGGGTAACATTAGCCATTAGCTCCAAACACTTTACATAAAAAAGTAGTCTAATAGTAAAACGTAGATGGTAGTAAAGTTGTGTTTATTAAATGCTGAATTTTTAAGTGTCATCGCAGAAATTGTACAGATAAGATAGCCTTCCTTTTTTGCTACTTCTGCTGTAAAAAGTTTCTGTTTTCCGGCAAAAAATTGGTTAGCAAATTTGAACTATGTGGTAGTATTGTGAATACCGTTGTACCTATTGGACTGTTTAGGAATTACTTTAATAAGTGTATAAAAGTGTAAAAATGGTTTACATTCTTCAAGATAGAATTGAAATGATTGTAATTTATGGCGAAGTTGGAAAGTGCGCACGAAGGGCGGCATGTCTTTTCAACGAAAGACATCCAAATTGTAATGTAAGTCACCGGTATGTGCTTGATTTGGTGAATAAGTTTTACGAAACTGGTTCAGTGACAAATAAAAAAAGAAATAACCCCAGAGTACTAAATGAAGCAGCTCAAATTGAAGTTTTGGGAACATTTGCTGCAGAGCCCACGAGCTCCTTACGATCAGTATCAGAACAGACGGGAATGTCACGCGAGACTATAAGAAAAGCATTGAAAATGCATAAATTTCATCCATATAAAATGCAGATTCTTCAAGAGCTCCACTAGGATGATTATGATAGAAGAATAGAGTTTTGTGAAATCATGTCTCATCGAGTCAATACCATCCCTAATCTTCTGTTAAATATCTGTTTCAGCGATGAGTGTTCATTTTTTCAGAATGGCAATGTTAATAGACAAAATTGTCGCTATTGGAGTGACGAAAACCCACATATTTTTCGGGAAGGGCATACACAACACCCACAAAAAGTTAATGTTTGGGCTGGTATTCTTGGAAATGCCATTCTTGGTCCATTATTTCTGGAAGAAAACTTGACTGGCAATCTGTTCCTTGATATGCTTGAAGAGACTATCGATCCTCTTATAACTCACGAGCTAGAAACTCAAATTGATGCAGAAGGTAATGAACTTTTGCAGGAGGATCTGTTACATTTCCAGCAGGACGGTGCTCCACCTCATTATTTTCTTCCCGTCCGACAGTGGTTAAACGAGAGATTTCCGGGTAGATGGATTGGCAGAAGGGGAGCAGTTGAATGGCCTCCGAGATCACCGGATTTAACACCCTTAGATTTCTTTCTTTGGGGGCATCATAAATCCGTTGTTTATAAAACACAACCTTCTGATATTGACGAACTTAAAAGACGAATTACAGCAGCATGCCGGTCAATTCCTAGTGAAGTTTTCCGTAATGTTAGAGGGGAGTTCCAAAACAGACTGTATTACTGTTTAGAGCAAAATGGACAACATTTCGAACAGCTAATAAGATAAGCGTAAGTAGATTTTATGTTGGAAATGTCTTTCTCGCAAATTAAATTTTATTGTGTAGAAGGAAAATAACCACCAAATAAAAAATCCCATGCGTAATAAATTTATTCCTGTCATTCAAGGGTTGGAGCGGTGCCACCTACTCTTCTAACCATTTTTATTAAAGGAAGTCAATACAATAATGCATCTCAGTATAGGCGTTCTAATAATTACTTCTGTTAGTTTAGAACGCAATTTTTCGGAAAATGCTCATCACAAAATAATAAGTCAGGGTACCATTGGAACAAGAATTGAACGCCCATCAAAATGATGTGCCACTTGACCCCCCTTCCCATTTAAAATTCTAAGGGTAACATCTACCCCTCCTAGGGGGTTGAACCACGAGGGCTACAAATAGTCCGTGAAAGTGTCCCCCTTGACAATAAAATTGACCTGTTTTTTCGATTACTCATATTGTTTACTGGAAGGAAGATATTAAGGGTGGGAAGTTTTCAAATTGACACCCTGTATATATATATATATATATATATATATATATATATATATATATATATATATATAGTTTAGAGGAAAGAAACAGTGCCAATACAGTGCAGCGAACAAAGACAAAAGACTCAAAGTGACAGAGACACAAATAGACAAAGTGAAAACACACATAGGATAAGTTAGAGCAATCAGTGCAATACAAGATCTCCAGAAGGCCCAGCCACTGGAGCTTGGAACTTTAGGTAAATTTTCGTACATTATAATCATAGTGAAATTGACACTCAGTGAAATAGACACATATTAACATAGCCAGCTGAAACAAATTGTTTCGCTGGCTTTTTTTATCAAGAAATTTAAATTTTTTGCGAAGTTTTTTGCTCTTGTATAGACATTCATCTACACCAATTCTACAACAAAAACAGTGCATTCCTAGCATAGTTAAACTGTATTGACATTTTTTACCACATTCTTTATCAAGAAACACGTACATTTATCGCCAAACTGCAAACAATCAGCAAACATGTACAGGGTGAAACATGGATAATCAAAACCAGGACAAGCAATACCAAGACACGGGACAAGTACAGAAGGACCTAGCAGACCCAAAGGAACCAACAAGCATAACTCTTAGAAACATCAAAACTCCGAGAACCCCTCCATTTACACAGGACCACACACAAAAGAAATCCAGAACAGAGGAGAGCATATCTGGAACTGTCGAATACATATTAAACAAAACAAATATAATAGGAAGCAGCAGCGAAAGTGAGATAGAAGAAGAAAAAGAAAACAAAAGGACAAACAAAACAACAAAAACAGGTAACGAAGAACAGTACGAAGAGGACCAATCAAAAGATGATGAAAAGGACATGGAAGATATAATCACAGCAATAAATAGAATTACACAGATAGTAGCAAGCGAAAACAATGGCAAGTTAACAAAAGCCGACCAAGGAAACATCAGGAGTGCAACGCAAGAAGTTATGGCTAAGCTCACCCGAACAATCAGAAGAGTGGGAACACTACAGACAGCTAACGCACGATAGTGAGATAGAAGAAGGAGAAGAAAACAAAAGGACAAACAAAACAACAAAAACAGGTAACGAAGAACAGTACGAAGAGGACCAATCAAAAGATGATGAAAAGGATATGGAAGATATAATCACAGCAATAGATAGAATTACACAGATAGTAGCAAGCGAAAACAATGGCAAGTTAACAAAAGCCGACCAAGGAAACATCAGGAGTGCAACGCAAGAAGTTATGGCTAAGCTCACGCGAACAATCAGAAGAGTGGGAACACTACAGACAGCTAACGCACGATAAACTTTGGAGAACGCGAGCACAGCACAACCAGCAAATGTACAACACGCTACAACAAAATAGACAAACACCACAACCAATGGTACACTCCTCTTTCCCCAGCCTACCAATGAGACCACAACGTCCACCAAAGCATCCACTACACAACAATACGCAAACCAGACACACATTCAACAAGAAACTTCAGCACCACCACAGGAGAGACCAAAAACATATGCAGCGGCTATACAGAGAGAACAAACTACACCAGCCACACAAGTACCATGGACCACACCACCAAGAAGGCACGAGGTGATTGTCAGAATACAGGAAAACACAGACTCAGACAAAACTATGAAATCTATCAAGGACATTCTAACAAAGGAGAAAGAAACAAGATCGCTCAAAAGCGTAAGACCACTAAACAGCGGAGCAGTGATAATCGAAGCTCAAGACCAAGATCAAATAAACAAAATTATGGACAATCTCGGAAGAAATGCTACCCTGCAAGTGAAACACATGGGAGGAAACGAGCCCATGGTAACATTAACAGGAGTAGAAGCAGGACTCGATGAAGAGCAAATAATAAATGCAATAATAACAGAAAACGACGAAGTACGAACGGAACACACGGAAGAAGAATTAAGGACAGGACTTAAGCTGATACACAAGAGACAGTACAGATATTTCAGGAAAGAAAACTGCATACTGCAATGCACACCAGCCATCTTCAGGACACTCATAAAACGCCAAGAATTAAGCCATGTGCTACAAATGCAACAGGTTCGGATATGTGTCAAAATACTGTAAGGACACTATCAGTTGTTACAGATGCGGAGGAGACCACGAGGTATCAAAATGCATCAGCCAGGACATGGATTGTATAAATTGCAATACGATGAAAATCACTTCAAGATCGCACGAAGCACGCGACACAAGATGCCCGGTATACCAAAGAAAATTGGAACAATCAAGGAGCTATAACAATTACAAGAACTAACCAAACAACATGTATTGAAAATTCTGCAGGTCAATTTGGGTAAAAGTCGACAAGCCACTGATCAACTCATTCAAAAGATCAAAGACGAAAATTTAGATGTCATATTAATCCAAGAAATTTACAAACAAACAAAATCCACAAACACACACACATTATACAGACACAACGAGTCCAAAACTGGTACACTCATACACAACAGATTACACAACACCATTCAAATAACAGACATCACGAATGAAAACACCACCACAATCCAGATAGGTAAGGAAACAAACAAGATAATCTTCATAAACATATACGACGAACCAGGAGGCCATACAAATACAAGGTTCGCAGAAATCAAGGACAAAGTCACAAAAATAAAAGGTGAAGTCATAATAGCAGGTGATCTCAACGCCAAGAACGCCATGTGGGGAGGAAACGAGACTGACAACAGAGGAGAGGAAATTGCAGATTGGACAGTACCAAACAACTTCACAGTAGAAAATGACAGGCACGCACCAGCCACATACTACTGTAACAGAGGTCAAAGCTGGGTCGACCTATCACTAGCGAAAAACGTTGACACGCAAGCATGGCGAGTAGAAGAAGAAGATACCCTGAGCGATCACCGCTATATAAAATACAACATCGGACACCAACAGCAAAAACCAGAGACTGTACAAAAACAATTTGACGTCAAAAGCGCGGACTGGGTCAAATTTAGACATCAACTCAGTAATTTCCGTCTAGATCCTACTCATAACCTACAACAACAAGCGGAACACATACAAGCAAAATGCGAAGAAGCCTGCAAGGCAGCCATTCCATACAAACGTCCAAGCAGTAGAAAAAACCAAGTTTGGTGGAAGGAGAACCTGACCGAACAACGCAGGAAAACGAACAAACACAGGAAAAAATGGCAAGAAGACCACGCAAACATAGAAAACAGAAGAGCATATGAAAATACAAGAAGAGAATACAAAAACCTAATCAAAACTACAAAACAAGAATCAATTAGACAATACATCACACAAGAGGGCCAAAACGACCCATGGGGACTCGCGTATAAAATACTCAGAGGTAAGTACAAGGAGAGCAACATCAACAAAACAATACAAAAACAAGACGGAACTTGGACGCTAAGCGAGGATGAAACAAACCAGGAGTTGATGCAACAATATTTTCCAGGAGAAACACCAAACGAGCAAATACACGCAGACATAATGAATAAAATTGTACAACATCAACAAACACCTGCAGATGACGAAGAATTCACAACCTGGGAGATACAAGAAACAGCGAGAGAACTCAAAGCAACAGCAAAAGATGGTATACCAAATGAGGCTGCTAGGCACATCACAGAAACACTAGAACACGCAACAAAAACCATATTCAACAGAGCGCTACAAGAAGGAACATTCCCAAAAAAATGGAAAACAGCAAATATTAAATGGATACCAAAGAAAAACAAAGGACAAAGACCAATCTCGTTACTCCCCACACTAGGTAAACTGCTAGACAAACTCAAAACTAGAAGGCTCACTTACTATCTGGAAAATAAACATCACATACACAAAAACCAGTTTGGATTCCGCAAAGCACACTCCACCACAGACGCTATCCATAACATCATCAAAACAATACGATACAACAAAAGGCAGAAGCTACACACCAACATCATAACACTAGATATAGCTAATGCCTTCAACACCACCTGGACACCAAATATACAAAATATAATGCAATCAAAACTAGTACCACACAACATCACACAAATCTGCGCTAGCTTCCTTACAGGAAGGAAAATCACTAGTGGTCAATTAACCAGAGATATGACGAGAGGATGTCCACAAGGCTCCAGCTTGGGACCTATCCTCTGGACCATTGTTATGGAAGACTGGTTTGGTACACTAGAAAGGGAAAAAGGAAACGACACTTCCGTCTCGTACCAAGCATTCGCAGACGACCACGTGATTATATTAGCAGGACGAACAAACAACCAAATCCAAAGAAGATGGGAAAAAACCTGGACAGCATGTAGAACCTGGGCAACCAGAAACAAATTGGAATATAACAAGGACAAGACAGAGACGATGTGCATCATAGGCACTAATGAAAATACTTCACCACACATACACATGGATGGCCACACACCAATCAACAGACAACACATAAAGTATTTAGGTCTCACAATCGACAGGAAGATGCTATGGATTGAACATGTGAAGACGACAAGGGCTAAGGTGCAGGATATTGCAAACAAACTCTTTGTGATAGCTGGTAGGAAATGGGGCACTGACAAAGAAATTCTCCAAATAATATTTGAAAGGGCAATCAAACCGATTATCCTATACGGAGCCAACGTATGGGGACACAGAGCTACAGACTCCCGTATAGAGAGACATATCAAAGCCATTGAAAGACATTTCTTACTAGCTATCACAAAAGCATACCGGACAGCACCCACAGATGCTTTACATATAATAACAGGTATCATTCCAACATACACAGAGGCAGAAGTTGAACACAAACACTACACTACATACAAAACAGACATAGAGTTCAATCGCATAAAATACACAGATCAACCACATCCAGCTAAATCACACAGGGAAATTCCAGAAAACACACAAAAAACGTTACACATTTATACTGATGCCACACAGAACCAGGAAGAACACAGGGCATATGGCATTACAATTACAGAAGACCATACAACGTGGATCAACAGAGGCAACAGAGTGGGAGACGGCAACAATATACACCAGATAGAGCTGCTGGCAATAAAAAGGCAATAGACATGCATGAACATACACAAAGGGATATTATCATTCACACAGACTCCCAGAGAGCACACGACACAATAAAAACACATAAAAACAACAAAATAGCCAACCAAATACAAAGAACGATACAGGAAAGGTACGATAGAAACCACATTACGAGCATCCAAGTAACACCTAAAACAGACCAAGGCATACAGAAGGCAGAAAGAATAGCCAAAAGACACGTAAAGGACGAAAACATAGAAAAAATCAACGACACCAAAAAGGAATTGAAAATTAGGAAATCGAAAAATAAAATGGAAAAATGGCAAAACAATTGGGATACCTCCACAAAAGGAAGAGTCACACATAGCATCTTCCCGTCGGTACACCAAGAACTCATCAACCTAACATGGAAAACCACTCAGTTGATCACAGGCCATGTACATATACAAACGTACTACACCACATTCAGGCTCAGACAAGTCACGGGCGAATGCGAATGCGGGGAGCGGGACGAGACTGTCCTACACATCATTCAATATTGTCAACTACCACACAGAATCACAGCCAGAGAACAACTAGCACATCATCTGGATGACAAACAGATGCAATACCCGCCAGTCTTCCAGAATAGAAGGGAGCTAGACAGAAACACATTACACGAAATAAACAAATGGGGAGAACTTATGATCAGCGACGATGACCCAAATTGACCAACAGAAACATGAACTAACACAAATGTAGCTCTTATAGCACAAACAATAATGTACAAATGTAACTATTTATAAAAAGAAAGGGACAAGAATAAATTTCCTCGCTAATTTTTGGGAGTGCAGTGATGGGATGGGTTTCCTTGACGGGGGTTGCGTTAGATGGATGGTAGATCTGGCCTTGTGCCTAACGGCGGGTGGGCCATCCGGAGATCAGGCCTTGGCCTGCTCTTCGGAAAATTCACTCTTCATGCCTTGAGAAACTCCCCGTTCCTCCGCAACCGACGAGACGAATGTCTTCCTCGAAGAACACTCGAATTGAAGTAATACAGGAGTCAAGTATCACACAACTTGCTCCTCACTTTGGAAAAACTTTGTATTGAAAAATACAGAGTACTCCTTCTTCTTGCTTCTCGGATGCTCTGACGAAACACTAACACTTTCACTTCGTTTTACCGGGACCCCAATTACCTAACATGTAAATGGAAACGAAACTGCTTTTTCTTCCGGCACAAAACTAGTCGAGAATTGACTGTTCAATTCTCCCTAAACTTCTTCTGATCTCTCCTGAGATTCGCAGCAAACTTCGCCAAGCTAAACCTAACCTTAACACTCCCGTTGCAGTTGGCCTACCAAGAGTTTCCTGTCCGAAATCTATACGTAGATTCCTAAACAAGCTTTCTGAACAAAATTTCTACGTTTCGTTGTCGTAATCCCCACGAATATTAAATAAATAAGAAAATGAACAAGAATTTTTAGGCCTCAAATAGTCTGCAAAGTTCCCTTTGTTCCAATTCATTTATTAAAGTGAAAACAAAAATTTTAAAAATTTAGTTTTGTTCTCCGGTCCGAGAACCAGAACGGAAACCTGGACGGTTGGCCAGAAATCGCCTCTGTAATAAACTACAAGAATGAGGCCTGGCAGAGGAAACTGATAAGCTTAAATGTCGGAGACAATTCCTTATGGCGGAGGGACATCCCAGCCGTAGGGAATGGCCGAAGACAGGTTGCTGCCGATCCTGGGAAGGCGGAGATGTTTGGAGAATACTACCAGAGTGCTTTCCAGGCTGCCGGAACACGAGACTCTTAATAGGGACGCCAAAGCATTCAGAAATGCCCCGAAGATGGCCATAGATGGTAGAACCTTCTCGAAGATGATGACCAACTTAGCAGGTTCAAGAGACCATAAAACGGCTCCCTAGAAACAGGGCTCCCGGCATAGACAGAGTGGACACGATTCTGCTCAGAAACCTCCCGAGGAAGTCCCTAGTGCAACTACTACACATAACCAACAGCATCATAAAGTGGCAACATTACCCACAATGCCTGAAGCAAGCGGAGATTATCCCTATCATAAAGCTAGGAAAGCCCGATGCAAGGGTTGAAAGCTACCGACCGATTTCCCTGCTTAGTTCTGTTGCCAAGCTGATAGACAGAATCCTTTTAAAACGATTTCGAGATTTCGAAGAAGAGCACGAACTCATCCCGGACGAGCAGTTCGGCTTCCGAAGAGGTCACTCTACGACCTCCCAGGTCGCCAGAATTGTTCACGAGGTGAGGGAGGGCTTTATTCGTCAACTCAATACAGTAATGATCCTGTTGGATATTCAGAAAGCGTTCGATACCGTCGGGATAGGGGGCTTAGTCATGAAGATGTTGAGGGCAGGCATGCCCGAATACTTGGTAAACATCATGGACTCATACCTAGTCGGCAGGACTTTCAAGGTTAGAGTAAACGGAACACGCTCCATAGCGCGAAAGGCCGGAGCAGGAGTGCCTCAAGGATCAAGTCTATCCCCACTTTTGTATTCGCTATATACATACGACTTCCCAAAGTTTCCCAACACGCATACGGCTATATACGCTGATGATACAGCTATATACGCCCATGCCTACCGCACGAACACGGCAGCAGCAATGCTGGAAACGCATCTGCAATGGGAGGTCGTACCGTATCTAGCGAAAAACAAAATAGTGTTGAATCCTGATAAAACAGAGCTCATAAATTTCACAAAGAAGAGAAAACGCTCTCGCGTGATCATCTCTGGGGGATTTGGAGCTCTGGGAAATCAGATTGATGTGACTGATTCGGTGAAGTACCTGGGAGTACTTCTGGACAAGAGATTAACACTTGCGAAGCATGTCAGCTTGGTAATTCAACGAGCTGCGGGGGCCGTGAGAAGGTCATACCCGTTGATAGCCAGGAATTCCAAGCTGTCCATGACAAACAAAGTGTTGATCTATAAGCAGATCATAAGACCAGCAATGACTTACGCATGTCCAGTGTTCTGCAGCATCCCCAAGTCCCACATGCTTAGACTGGAGAGGATGCAGAACAAAGTACTCCGTATCGTCACCAACAGTGACCGATACATTCGGCTGGAAGCACTAAGGGAGCTAGCCGATATTCCATCCATCGAAGAATTTATCAGACAACAGTCTGATAAATTCTTCAGATACTTTATCCTTGGAAGTCCACTGACTAGAGGTATCACCGAAGTCCGAGCCTACCATAACAGGCCAAAGAGGCATGGGGGGCTCATATACCAGGCACTGGATATTTTCCATGAAACTCCAGAAGAGGAGTGAGTGACAGACCACCAGGTCACAAACCATGTCTAAACCCGGTTTTTGCTGTAGGCTTTTTTCCGGGACCTCAACGAAAAATCAATAAGGAAAGTCCAATGATCTGATGTCTAACATGTAAAATCACCAACATCTTCTGCATAACTTGGAGGAGGCAGAACACCCACAGCTATGCGACTTAGCAACATAGCATTTGAGCCTACATCACAACGTAGGGTCTGTCCTAGGACAGACGGGAGCTGGTTCGGTCCAACCACTGAATACCTCAGTAGGTCACACCCAAACCTCCCAACCCTAAAGCACTCCTAACTCCCTCCCTTACCCCACCCTGTGGCTGTATCGAGATAGTTTTAAAGAGTGCTTTCATTTATACAATATATGTCATGTTCGTATTTTAATATTTATATGTATGTATTTGTATATTATGCTGTCCGTTGCTATACCTTTTTATTGTAAATGTAATTTTTGGATAAACTTTTTGGATTTGGATTTTTGGATTTTTGGATTTGTAATAAACTAGGTTTGGCACCGGCGTCCTGTACAAGGAAAGCGCCATGTAGCAAACCAGGGCTTTGCCTTAGTTCATCCTGGTGCCCCTCAGCTAGCGCTGGCACACCCCAGTCCTCCCTGACTCCTCTGACCCGTCCCTGAGGAGATATATCGGCTTTCGTTGAGCCAATAACTCTCCCCGAGAACCTTCCACCACACCTTGCTTCGTCCAGCAAGGCGTCAAGGTTTCTCGACGATTGAGTCAGGTGATGTATTTAGTTTGGGTGCCATCGTAAAACGTCTGGCAACATTGTTGGCGTAGCAGTTGGAAGCCACGTGAGCTCCCGAGATCCATGCGCTGCGAAAAGCAGTATTGGCGTGGTCGTTATCACAATAAAAGTCACTGGACATACCTCTGTGTTTTTGTCAATAATATTTAAAACAAAGGAACATTACATGGTGGCAGCGGTAAAGTGCGCGAGGTTATGTAGGAAGAGCGAGAAATGCTGATGAGAAGTGACTGAAAATTCATGTTGGAAAAACTTTTATTTTTTTCCTGCTGGTGTGTGTTACTCTGGACAAATACCAAACACAGTATGGCAGAAATAAAATCTCCTGAAATATTCAGTTTCCAAGGTGGGAACGTTGCAAATAATTGGAAGCTTTGGCGTCAAAAATTTAAATTTTACTTGCTAGCTAGTGGTAAGAACAGCAAGGGAGATGATGTGAAGGTTGCTATTCTCTTGAATTCACTAGGAGACGAAGGTTTACAAATATACAACACCTTCGAATACGAGGCAGCCGGGGAAGAGAAAATATTAGCCGTTGTTTTGTCCAAATTTGATAGCTACTGCAGTCCTTTGAAGAATTTAGTGTATGAGCACTTCAAGTTTTTTAAACGTGATCAACAACCAACAGAGAGTGTGGATCAGTTTATTACTGCCTTAAGACAGTTGGCATCAACCTGTGAATTCAAAGAGAAGGATGTTCTGATCAGAGACAGAATTGTATTGGGTATTCGAGATCCCCGGATTCAAGAAAAACTGTTGCAGACAGCTGACCTGCAGTTGAACGATGCAATTGCTACGTGCAGGGCCATGGAGAGTAGTGTTGCAACCCAGAAAGAGATTTGCGAATCATCTGTGAGTGTAGGTGCTATTAGACGAGTGAGTAACAGAAATGAGCAGTCTCATAACGTTCGGGGTGGTTCTTTTGGTGAAAGTTACAACTATGGTCAAACAGTGGGTAATTTTGGTGCACGGGGAGCAAGTGGACGTTTCTATCAACGAGCCAACACTTCAAGGAACACCAGGCCCTTCCACGGGTGTGGTAAGTGTGGACAAAATCACCAGCTTGGTAAGTGTCTTGCTTTCAATCGAATTTGTTCGGCCTGTAACCAAATTTTGTACCAGAAACATTAAAAATGTTTGTGAAGTTAATGAAGGTGATACTCGTAATAACGAACTTGAGACAATTTTCAATGAACATTGTGATATTGACGATAACCAGGAGTATTATGAGAATGATAACCATTATGAACATAATATCGTCTGGTCTATTTATAAAGCGACTATTGATTCTTTAAATGAGTCACGTATCGAGTCGATAGAGTGGTTTGAAAAAATTGAAATAAATGGAATTGATTTCGAATTGAAAATAGATACCGGTAGTCAGGTTAACATATTAAATCTATCAGATTTTACCAAATTGCATATGAACGTCCGTGATATCGCGAAAACAAGTTCAACATTATCATCATATTCAGGACATAAAATTGATGTGATCGGTAGTGTGTATTTGCACTGTAAATTCAATAACTTACATAAGTATTGCCAGTTTTATATATTGAACTCAAGTCTGCCTAAATCACTGATTGGGTTGGCCGCCGTGCACGATCTGCAGATAGTAAAAAACGGTAGCATTAGTGAAATAAAAAAAAATAATGACTATGTCGAACGGAACGAACTGAAAAATATCTTGAATAAGTACAAGTGCGTGTTTTCGGGCATTGGAAAAGTGAATAGACAATGCGAAATAACTCTTTCGGAAAATGCTGTTCCTAGCATAAGTGCAACACGAAAAATTCCGATCGCCTTGAAGGACAAAGTAAAAAAAAAAACTTGATGATATGATCGCGGAAGATATTCTGGTTCCAGTAACCGAACCTACAGATTGGGTTATTCCAATTATTAAAGTGCCGAAAAGTAATGGGGACATCCGAATATGCATTTGAATAAATATATCAAGAGAGAATTATTGCATATACCTACTCAGGATTATTTATTCTCTCAGCTGACGGGGGCCAAATTTTTCACATTATTGGACGCCTCTTCGGCATTCTTACAGATCCCTCTCACTCACAATAGCTCTTTACTTTGTACAATAACCACAGTTTTTGGGAGATTCCGTTACTTACGTTTGCCTTACGGATTGACTTGCTCGCCTGAAATTTTCCAAAGGTTCATATATGACTTACTGGGGGATGTGAAAGGGGTTATAACATACTTTGATGACATTTTAGTGTACGGTCACTCACAAGAGGAGCACAATCACAATTTGGAAGTGGTATTGGCCAAAATCAAAGAAAGTGGCTTGACCCTGAACATGGAAAAATCAAAAATTTTTACCACGAAGGTTAAATTTCTGGGACACGAAATTAGTTCACAAGGTATTGCACCAGATCGAAATAAAACAGAAGCAATTCGAGTCATGAAGGCTCCAAACAATAAAAAGGAACTTCAGCGTTTTCTAGGAATGGTTGTGTACTTGGCAAAATTTATACCTAATTTGTCACAGGAAAGCAGCACTCTGAGAAAATTGTTGAGTGACAAACATGAGTGGATTTGGACCGAGTCCGAAGAAAATTGTTTCAACCGTATTAAAAAACTAGTTACATCCACAGTTACTCTCTCTTACATGGATCCGAACAAAAATATAACTCTCTCGGTCGACGCCAGTCCCTATGGTTTGGGAGCCATGATAAGTCAAGAAGGTAGACCGATAGAATTTGCGTCCGTTTCATTATCTGAAACACAGCAGAGATACAACCATATTGAGAAGGAACTCTTAGGACTGGTTTTCGGCTGTGAACGATTCAATTTTTATCTTTTTGGTAGATGTTTCACTATTGAAACAGATCACAGACCACTCCTCGGCTTGTTGAAGAAACCTATAGATGAAATGTCTCCAAGGATCCAGAGATTAGCCATTTGATTACTGAGATATCAGTTTACATTGAATTATGTTCCAGGAAAAAATCTCAAGGTTCCCGACACTTTGAGTCGAGATCCAACTTGTGAAAAAATTGATACTAATTATCTGGAAAACGATATTAAAGTTCACTCAATAATATCAACTTCCAAACAGAATGAACAAAGACTGCAGAAGGCTACGGCAGAAGATTTTTTGTTACAAAAAATCAAATATTATACTCTGAACGGCTGGCCGTTACATAAGAATAACGTTCCACATGAAGCAAAAAAAATTTGGCCCTTTAGACATGATATATTTTTGTTGAACGACATTCTTTTCTATCATAAACGAATCATTATTCCAGAAATTCTCAAAAAAGAGTTTCTGAATCTTATTCACCAGTCACATCAGGGAGTTGTATCCTGTAAAAAAAGGGCTACTGAATCAATTTTCTATCCTGGTCTCTCAACCGATATAGAAAAGTTAGTGCTCAGCTGTCAAGTTTGCCAAATGTACTCGAAGTCGAATGAAAAAATGCCTTTACGCTCTCATGAAGTACCAGATGGTCCGTGGCAAAAAATTGCATTAGATTTCATGACTATCGAGGCAACAAATTTCATAGTATTGGTTGACTATTTTAGCAAATACAGTGTCGTGAACAAAGTTACGTCAAAGAATGCACAAAGCGTAATATCTTCTTTGAAAAATATTTTTGCTCTACAGGGCCTCCCTGAAGAAATCTTTTCCGACAATGGCCCGCCATTCAATTCTTGGGAGTTTTATAATTTTGCTCATAAATATAACATCAAACTGTCAACTTCTAGCCCTTACTACCCTCAAAGTAATGGTCAAATAGAGAGATGTATACAAACTGTCAAAGGACTGATCATAAAGACCGTTAGAGATAAAGAAGATCCGTTTATTGCTATATTAAATTATAATGCAACACCAAAGAGTGATATTCCTGCTCCTAGTACATTATTGATGGGTAGGAGGCTGAGAACCTCTCTTCCCCTTCACAGGGATAATTTAAAACCAATGTTTCCCATCAACAAGGCAAGAAAACAGATGGAAATCAATAAAATAAAACAAAAAATGTATCATGACAGAGTAACAAAGCCATTAAGCAAACTACACCCCGGACAGAAAATCTTACTACAGCAAAAAACCAGAGATTGGCAACCTGGTATCGTTATAAATAAAAATGAGTTTGATGATTATACTGTACGTGTCAATGATACAGAATTACGAAGAAATAGACATTCACTGAAGCCATTAACACCGTCGTTTCAACTAAAACCTGTAGCAAAAGAGCTAAATACTCAAGATGAGAGACATCCTGCTCCATTGAACATTGATACAAGGAAATCTGTTGTTCCGGTTCCGGAAGAGGTGGAAGAAGATGTTTTAGCAACTCAAAAAAACACAACGAACAGTTTAGAAGAAAGCGCTACAGTGCGAACCAGAAGTGGTCGTATTGTAAAACCTGTTGAAAGATTAACATTATGAGACAACAATTATTTTGTCATTATATAAATACGGAAGAACAAACTCCGCTGTTCAAGGCTTAAAAATTATGTTCTTGATTTATTTGAAAAGTACTTACTAAGTTCTTTATCTTTTTTTTTTGTTGTTAGGTATACTGCACAATCAGTGAATAGGGTTGTATTGTTTTGATAAATTTTCATTTTTCTTATTGTATAATCACTGTTGTGCATATGATGAATAGGGTTATATTGTTTTGTTAAATTTTCAATTTTAGTTTTTTGAAAAGGGGCGTGTGATGTATTTAGTTTGGGTGCCATCGTAAAACGTCTGGCAACATTGTTGGCGTAGCAGTTGGAAGCCACGTGAGCTCCCGAGATCCATGCGCTGCGAAAAGCAGTATTGGCGTGGTCGTTAGCACAATAAAAGTCACTGGACATACCTCTGTGTTTTTGTCAATAATATTTAAAACAAAGGAACATTACATGGTGGTCCAGCCCTGAGTTCTATTGAGTGCGACCCACCTCCCGCGGTGAGCCCACCCCTTCGGTTCTAGTTCGGCTTTCTGTGCGTTATGTTTTCGAAGAGAGTCTCGCATATCCTTACGGGACTCTAGCTGTCGGAGTGTCTCAGACGTCTGTGACCGACCGAGTGTCGGTTCACTAAATAAAATTCGTTCGGAGGCCAAAAGGGCCCTCCGATTTCTGATGGGATCCGTCCATCTCTCGCGGTTTTTAGGATCTACAGGGTCTCCCATTTGCCCGAAACGAGACACTGTAGGCATTCCAGCCCCTCGTTTCGAGTTATTAGGTTCACCCTCTTCACGTCTGAGAGTAACTCCATAACGCCTTTCTAGTGATTGAATTTCTCGGTCCAACTGGCCGGAATTTTCCCTAACAAACAAAGCTTGGCTAGAACACGGGATTTTTGTGGAAACCGCTGTTTTCATTCCTGAAAATGACAAGATTTTCTCGCGCATATCAAACGAGGCCACGCTCCCCGGACTGAGACTCTGGCGACTTCCGCCCACGGATTGAGAAATAGGGAAATTTCTCGAGGAGTTATTAAAACTTACATTTTGTCTCGAAAGTTGTGACGACTCTTCCAGGCAAGAAGTCGACACAGGGGTTCGAACTAAAGTTCTTCCAGCGAACGGCTCGACGTTCTGCATGGGAGTTGAACCGCTCTTACGGGCTGCGTTCTGGATTTCCTGGGGGGTAAGAAAATAAATTCCCTCTGACAGGTGGGGTGTGGTATCGTTTGACATGTTTTCTTTTTGCGACAAGGCCTGACTACGTGTGAGTGGCATTGTTTTCTGACAACAAAAGGACTTAGACTGGGATTGTCTAAGAGGAAGGATTCACGGTTACCTAACTGAATCTAATCAAATTTGCCTAATGAGTGTCGAATACTGTAATCCGACACTCCACAGGTCTTTTTACGTGCCTTTTTGAGCCAACGAATACGGTAATCCGTTGGACTCCACAAGACTTCCTAATTGTTTTTTTATCATAAGGAAAAGGGACCTAGTCGATGGCTGCACTCCCAGGACAAGGGAGCGGCCGCAGGAAAGGTAAAAGATTTGCGCAAGCTAACCCCCACGGGACCCACGGAAAGTGAGCTCGACAACAGACTAGCTGAAGTCTAATGATGGCTTGACAGGCTAGGACTTAATCACTAACGAGCTGGCTTCGTAAAAATCCGTACGTGGATTTGCCCAGGGGAGAAGTCCCCCTTTACAACTCAAATACAACAGAAATACAAAATAAAAATATTTGCATTGCGAGTATATTTGGGCGCGGAGGCCCAATAGGCTCCGCCCACCAGCACTCACCAGCGGCTTTGCTCTGGCATTGGCCGGAGCAAATGCCAGCCTTTTCTATTTAAAGACGACAGATGATTCAAATCTTCAGTCGTCCGGGTGCCACGAAAGAGTCCGGACAGTGTTCTGCTGGGTAGTGGTACTCGGATGGCTCACCCGAGCTTTTCGGCCTTTTAGCCAATGTCAATTCGCGACTTCGATGATGGTTTCCAAATGTATTTCTGGCCAGGGTGTAGCATTTTGAGAAATCTACAGCCTGGCATAGGCGTATGAGACGTCGTTGGGAACACCACGACTATTCTGAAAGAATTCGTATAGCAATATAATGAAAGAATTCGTAAATAAATAGTCTTTTTCAAGACTATTGCTGCTGCTGTGCCAAACGAAGAAAGAAGATAAGTTCCGGAGTTGCTGGATCTGCGGCAATGCTGTGCTGGGAAGGAAACCTAGCCGGACGGGGCAAATACTTCGCTATTTCCCGATATCCCAGTGCACGCATCTGTTGTCACCAGAAATACTAAAATAAAATTTTCACTTGAGAGTATATCTCGGAGCGGAGTTCCGATAGGCTCCGCCCACCAGTGACTTTACTTCGGCATTGGCCGAAGTAAATGTACATAAAATATATTTAAGAGCTCCTTTTCAGCTGTTTAGTCATAGTCATAGTTCGATCATTAGTCGAAGCGAGCAGACGTGTATTCAGAAGCTCCCTAGACTACCTGATTAAATTATTTGAGTGTTGCGAATGAGAAGTCATTAAGCGAGGCGAAGCGAAGTAGTTACGGCAAGGGACGGGTCATACCTGAACGAGCACTCCAGCAGTTGTCCCCACCCCCCAAACATCCAATGACATGGACGTCATGGATAACATCCCCCAACCGCCAAACCCCGTAGGCACTGGAGCTGAAACAAGGAAGAGACAGCACGGAGACTCATCCGAACTGTCTGACCAAGAGGACGACGACGCCGGATACACGGTAGTCAACCACAAGAAGAAGGCCATCAGACATACAAAGGAAGCACCCACCCCAACAACGGCAACCCCCCAAACGACACCCGAAGATGGGACCATAAGTGGCATGGAGACCATCTCAGACAATTCAGACAATACGGACAACAAGGGCCCCAAAAAACCACCGGCAGTCATCATTAGGGACAAATCCCAATGGCTGAAGGTATCCACAATCCTGAGAAACAGGAAGATAGGATTCTACAAGGCTCAAGCGAGACAGGACGGAATCCATCTGTTCACAAATAGTGAAGCAGATTAGAGAAATGCCACCAAGCTGTTTGTAGAAATCAAACTGGAATTATTCACATACCAACTGAAGAAAGAAATACCTCTGCATGTGGTCATCAGAGGTATTCCAGATTCCATCACGGCGGAGAACGTGAAGGAAGACCTAGAGACAAGGAACTATGAGGTCATTGAATGCCACAGAATGACCTCAAGGAGAACTAGAGCAGTGCTCCCACTGTTCTTAGTTAAAGTTCCTAGGGCAAACCGAGATATTTTCGAGCTGAAAGATGTACTTGACCTCAAGGTCAAGGTTGAAGCCCAGCGCCCCCAAAAAGGAAGGATCTCGCAATGCCATAAGTGCCAATAGTTCGGGCATGCACAAAAATGCTGCCACTCAAAGGCCCGATGTGTAAAGTGCGGAGGCGACCACTCCACGCACACATGCACTAAAGCCAGGGAGGAACCGGCCAAGTGCGCCAACTGTGGTGGTAGCAACCCAGCCATCTACAGGGGATGTCCACAGTTCCCGAAACCAAGGGTTGCAACGCGTCAACCACAGAGACAGGGCCAACTACAAACACCATACAGACCGGCAGCTCCGAAACAAGGACAAGCACCCAGAAACGGTCCACAGCCTCAGCCCCAACAGGCTGTACCAAAATGGAGCCCCCCAAGACGAGATGCAAGTACTGAGGCCGCAAAAACTCAGGTACTTATTCTCGAAACACTGATAAAAGTACCCCCACAGGTGCTTACCCAACTCTTGGCGGTTATCAGCGCCATGGCCACAACCTCGGGACAATAATGCCAGCACGAATTCCGAAGATCTTGCAGATATGTTCTTGGAACAAGGACAAGCACCCAGAAACGGTCCACAGCCTCAGCCCCAACAGGCTGTACCAAAATGGAGCCCCCCAAGACGAGATGCAAGTACTGAGGCCGCAAAAACTCAGGTACTTATTCTCGAAACACTGATAAAAGTACCCCCACAGGTGCTTACCCAACTCTTGGCGGTTATCAGCGCCATGGCCACAACCTCGGGACAATAATGCCAGCACGAATTCCGAAGATCTTGCAGATATGTTCTTGGAACATAAACGGCGCAATCCAGCGCAAAAATGAACTTCTGGAACTTATCTCCAGAATCTCGGCAGACGTGGTGGCACTACAAGAGACCAGGTTGAACCCAAACAAGGACTTTGGCATGCCAGGATACACATGCTACAGGAATGACAGACCAGGACCCCGAGCTCGAGCAGGTGGCTCGCTCCTCCTGGTAAAATCAGACCTGGAACATAACGAGGACATGCTTCCGGAACTATCACTCAGTGAATCGGTAGCGATCAGAGTGAAAGTAGACGGAATCAATCTCCTAAGAGTCTCCTCAGTCTACATTCCTCCAGGCCCCAACCTGAGGAAAACGGACTTGGAGAAACTTTTTCCTGACCACCACCCAACGGTGGCAATAGGAGATTTCAACGCGAAATCTAGAGAATGGAACTGCCGCAACACCAACCCACGTGGCAGAGACCTATCTGACAACTTACTACCAGACTTTGACGACATTGCAGTGACGGCGACACACAAACCTACTCACTATCCTGGGAGGGAAGACCAACACCCGGACATTCTGGACATAGCCCTCATACAGAGTATTCCAACTCTGGTGGACATCTCTGTACTGGACGAGGGATCATCAGACCACAATCCAATCCTACTAACAATAGGGGAGGGAGAAGCGGAAATCGTTCACACGACAAAGCGGATAGTGGACTGGTCACGATTCCAAAGGGCTGTCCACAATGATTTTAACATCCCCAGGATCGACACACCACGCCAACTAGAGGCGGCGGTGACCGAACTCACACAAGGAATACTGACAGCAATGGAACGGTGCTCCAGAGACATACAGACGACAAACTTCGACTTCCAAGGAGGGATCCCACCTGAGGTCAGGGAGTTGATCAGGCTGAGACGACGTCATAAAAAACGTTACCAGAGAACGTTGACGCCCGATGACAAGCGACAGCTCAACCACGTGTCTCGACGGTTGAGAGAAGAGCTGAAGCTACTCAGAGAGCGACAATGGTCTGAACGTTTGGACGAACTCGACGCCGAAGACAACTCCCTATGGAGGACTCAGAAAGTCCTCAGACACGGCCGAAGGAAACCTTGCCCCCCACTTCATAGTGAGATGGGCATCGTTTTCACGGAGACGGACAAGGCAGAAGCTTTTGCGGACTCCTTCGAACGTCAGTGCCGTGAGAACGAGGTCGATTACACCGATGAGGTCGAGGACACGGAAACGCTCGTAGACCAGACAATCCGACGGCTCAGAAGGACTGACGACTCAGACATCTCCAGAGGAGATCAAGGCCATACTTAGACACGCCAAGACCAGGAAAGCACCGGGCCCAGACGACATACCAGTCAGGGCACTAAAAACCTTACCTAGGAAAGGACTAGCAGCCCTGACAAACATCATAAACGCTGTACTCAGACTTAGACACTTTCCACCCAGCTGGAAAGAAGCTACGGTCATCATGATTCCGAAGCCCAACAAGAACCACACGTTCCCGCAAAACCACCGCCCCATCAGCCTAACACCTGCCATGAGTAGGGTCGCAGAAAGGGTGATCAGGACTCGACTTGAGACAATGTCTGAAGAATTGAACATCCTACCAGATGAGCAATTCGGCTTCAGACATGAACACTCGACAGAACTCCAGGTCACCCGGATAGTGGACGCCACCATCCAGAGCTGGAACCGCACGAGAAGAGGACATTTTACAGGAGCAGTCTTCCTTGACGTCTCCAAGGCCTTCGATAGAGTTTGGCACGATGGGCTGATCGCAAAACTGGTTGATGCCGGATACTCCACACCAATGGTCAAGCTGATAGACTCCTTCCTAAGGGGTAGACATTACCGATGCAAAGTCGGAAATGCTCTCTCCTCACGAAAGAGGCTAGAAGCAGGAGTACCACAGGAAGCAGTACTGTCGCCACACCTGTTGTCGATCTACACTGCAGACATGCCTATGTCGGACAACCCCATGACCAAACTTGCTCTCTATGCAGATGACACGGCAATTTTTGCTGAGTCATCTCATGAGAGAGGAGTAACATCGAAGCTGCAACTTCAGATAAACAAGCTGGAACCGTGGTTCAATCGTTGGAAGATCGGAATCAATGCAGACAAAAGCAAGGCCATACTGTTCACGAGGCGACGTAGGACACCCGAGGGCCATGTTACTATTAACGACGAGAGAATTCCATGGGTAGACGAAGCCGTCCACCTAGGAGTAACCCTGGACAAGAAACTCACGTTTCAGAGGCACGTCTCCCACAGATTAGCTATAGCGAAAGCCGCAAGGCATAAGCTGTACCCACTCATCGGACGTAGGAGCAACATGGCACTCGAGTTGAAACTACGCCTCATCAAGACAATTCTTCCTGCCTATCATACTGTACGCATCCACTGCTTGGGGGCAGAGGATACAGGCCTTCTTCAACGTCTGCCTGAGGATGGCAACAGACGCACCACAATATATGCCCAACAGGTTCATATATCGAGACTTAGACATCCACCCGGACTATATCGACAGACTGATCAGACAACATGTGAGGACTACTCTAGACAGAGTAGGGACCCACACAAACCCGCTGCTCACGGAGCTCCACGAGAACAGACGTGAGCAAGACGACAGAGACAGAGACAAATACAGACGTCCAGTAAACCAAGGAGACAACGACACCCCTGAAGAAGTACGGCGGAGGCGAGACCTTAGGCGACGCCAACGTCTACTTCAACAGGCACCAAATTACCATTAATCATGCTTTTATGTTTCAGATACCACGAAGAACCGACCAAGTAGTAATTTTAATTTCAGTTAACTCAGCACACAGCACTCGGCCGAGAGTTTTTTCAGGCCTTCAGCCAGTTTCAGGGGGGCACCATGCACAGTAAAGTAAAGTCATTGTTTAAAAGTCAACTCATGTCAGATATAAGGGAGCTTCAAGCCGAGAATTGGCTGGGCACTCCATATCAAACGATCAGATTTTATTCTGCTGATCGCCAGTCATCAGGATGAGGAACCGCTTTAACGAGCGGGGGTGGTGGATAGGGGGGGTGAGCTTTCGAGTACGTACGAGTGCTGGGGAGTTCATCCTTCTGGGTCTCAACCTTAGGGGGTGCATGGTGGTCATTTATCATCATAGTTCGATCATTAGTCGAAGCGAGCAGACGTGTATTCAGAAGCTCCCTAGACTACCTGATTAAATTATTTGAGTGTTGCGAATGAGAAGTCATTAAGCGAGACGTAGCGAAGTAGTTACGGCAAGGGACGGGTCTTACCTGAACGAGCCAGGGCTATACCTAGAAGGGCTGTGATTTGGGTAAGTGGTGTAATGAATAATCATTAACCTTTTCTTATAGGAACACTTGGCAAAATCACAGCTATTATAAGCGAGATTTGCGTTTCCCCTATTTCTTAACTCTGGCTTCGGCCAGGGGCTCTTTTCAGAGCCTTCCTCGTTTTGAAAGAATTCGGTTCTAATAGACGAGGAGTTATTGAAGAAGGATGGGGAAATCCCGACGGAAATCGGAGACTCTCGACAGAGAAAATTTCCGAAAACCGTCGTCCAGCAGCAGCAATGAGGAGACGACTCCTGAGAAGGAGAATACGAAGTCGTTGCTTAGGCAACAACTTCTAGTAGCCCAGAAGCAGGCAGCTCACTTCAAGAGAGAGGCCGAGAAGGCCGAGAACGAGAGGAGGAGATTCGTTGAGGTCATCCTAGCGATGAAAGCGGAGATAAACGCAATACTAGCAACTGAGAGCACTCCAGCAGTTGTCCCCACCCCCCAAACATCCAATGACATGGACGTCATGGATAACATCCCCCAACCGCCAAACCCCGTAGGCACTGGAGCTGGAACAAGGAAGAGACAGCACGGAGACTCCTCCGAACTGTCTGACCAGGAGGACGACGACGCCAGATACACGGTAGTCAACCACAAGAAGAAGGCCATCAGACATACAAAGGAAGCACCCACCCCAACAACGGCAACCCCCCAAACGACACCCGAAGATGGGACCATAAGTGGCATGGAGACCATCTCAGACAATTCGGACAATACGGACAACAAGGGCCCCAAAAAACCCCCGGCAGTCATCATCAGGGACAAATCCCAATGGCTGAAGATATCCACAATCCTGAGAAACATAAATATAGGATTCTACAAGGCTCAAGCGAGACAGGACGGAATCCATCTGTTCACAAATAGTGAAGCATATTGGAGAAACGCCACCAAGTTGTTTCTAGAAATCAAACTGGAATTCTTCACATACCAACTGAAGAAAGAAATACCTCTGCATGTGGTCATCAGAGGTATTCCAGATTCCATCACGGCGGAGAACGTGAAGGAAGACCTAGAGACAAGGAACTATGAGGTCATTGAATGCCACAGAATGACCTCAAGGAGAACTAGAGCAGTGCTCCCACTGTTCTTAGTTAAAGTTCCTAGGGCAAACCGAGAGATTTTCGAGCTGAAAGATGTACTTGACCTCAAGGTCAAGGTTGAAGCCCAGCGCCCCCAAAAAGGAAGGATCTCGCAATGCCATAAGTGCCAATGGTTCGGGCATGCACAAAAGTGCTGCCACTCAAAGGCCCGATGTGTGAGGTGCGGAGGCGACCACGCCACGCACACATGCACTAAAGCCAGGAAGGAACCGGCCAGGTGCGCCAACTGTGGTGGTAGCCACCCAGCCAGCTACAGGGAATGTCCATAGTTCCCGAAACCAAGGGTTGCAACGCGTCAACCACAGAGACAGGGCCAACCACAAACACCATACAGACCGGCAGCTCCGAAACAAGGACAAGCACCCAGAAACGGTCCACAGCCTCAGCCCCAACAGGCTGTACCAAAATGTGGCCCCCCAAGACGAGATGCAAGTACTGAGGCCACAAAAACTCATCAGCGCCATGGCCACAACCTCGGGACAATAATGCCAGCACGAATTCCGAAGATCTTGCAGATATGTTCTTGGAACATAAACGGCGCAATCCAGCGCAAAAATGATTTTCTCGAACTTATCTCCAGAATCTCGGCAGACGTGGTGGCACTACAAGAGACCAGGTTGAACCCAAACATGGACTTTGGCATGCCAGGATACACATGCTACAGGAATGACAGACCAGGACCCCAAGCTCGAGCAGGTGGCTCGCTCCTCCTGGTAAAATCAGACCTGGAACATAACGAGGACATGCTTCCGGAACTATCACCCGGCGAATCGGTAGCGATCAGAGAGAAAGTAGACGGAATCAATCTCCTAAGAGTCTCCCCAGTCTACATTCCGCCAGGCTCCAACCTGAGGAAAACGGACTTGGAGAAACTTTTTCCTAACCACCACCCAACGGTGGCAATAGGAGATTTCAACGCGAAATCTAGAGATTGGAACTGCCGCAACACCAACCCACGTGGCAGAGACCTATCTGACAACTTACTACCTACTCACTATCCTGGGAGGGAAGACCAACACCCGGACATTCTGGACATAGCCCTCATACAGAGTATTCCAACTCTGGTGGACATCTCTGTACTGGACGAGGGATCATCAGACCACAATCCAATCCTACTAACAATAGGGGAGGGAGAAGCGGAAATCGTTCACACGACAAAGCGAATAGTGGACTGGTCACGATTCCAAAGGGCTGTCCACAATGATATTAACATCCCCAGGATCGACAAACCACGCCAACTAGAGGCGGCGGTGACCGAACTCAGACAAGGAATACTGACAGCAATGGAACGGTGCTCCAGAGACATACAGACGACAAACTTTGACTTCCAAGGAGGGATCCCACCTGAGGTCAGGGAGTTGATCAGGCTGAAACGACGTCATAAAAAACGTTACTAGAGAACGTTGACGCCCGATGACAAGCGACAGCTCAACCACGTGTCTCGACGGTTGAGAGAAGAGCTGAAGCTACTCAGAGAGCGACAATGGTCTGAACGTTTGGACGAACTCGACGCCGAAGACAACTCCCTATGGAGGACTCAGAAAGTCCTCAGACACGGCCGAAGGAAGCCGTGCCCCCCACTTCATGATGAGATGGGCTTCGTTTTCACGGAGACGGACAAGGCAGAAGCTTTTGCGGACTCCTTCGAACGTCAGTGCCGTGAGAACGAGGTCGATTACACCGATGAGGTCGAGGACATAGAAACGCACGTAGAGTAGACGATCTGACGGCTCAGAAGGACTGACGACTCAGACATTCTTCTAGAGCCGACATCTCCAGAGGAAATCAAGGCCATACTTAGACACGCCAAGACCGGGAAAGCACCGGGCCCAGACGACATACCAGTCAGGGCTCTAAAAACCTTACCTAGGAAAGGACTAGCAGCCCTGACAAACATCATAAACGCTGTACTCGGACTTAGACACTTTCCACCCAGCTGGAAAGAAGCCACGGTCATCATGATTTTGAAGCCCAACAAGAACCACACGTTCCCGCAAAACCACCGCCCCATCAGCCTAACACCTGCCATGAGTAAGGTCGCAGAAAGGGTGATCAGGACTCGACTTGAGACAATGTCTGAAGAATTAAACATCCTACCAGATGAGCAATTCGGCTTCAGACAGGAAAACTCAACAGAACTCCAGGTCACCCGGATAGTGGACGCCACCATCCAGAGCTGGAACCGCACGAGAAGAGGACATCTTACAGGAGCAGTCTTCCTTGACGTCTCCAAGGCCTTCGATAGAGTTTGGCACGATGGGCTGATCGCAAAACTGGTTGATGCCGGATACTCCATACCAATGGTCAAGCTGATAAGACTCCTTCCTAAGGGGTGGACATTACCGATGCAAAGTCGGAAATGTTCTCTCCTCACGAAGGAAGCTAGAAGCAGGAGTACCACAGGGAGCAGTACTGTCGCCACACCTGTTTTCGATCTACACTGCAGACATGCCTATGTCGGACAACCTTATGACCAAACTTGCTCTCTATGCAGATGACACGGCAATTTTTGCTGAGTCATCTCACGAGAAAGGAGTAACATCGAAGCTGCAACTTCAGATAAACAAGCTGGAACCGTGGTTCAATCGTTGGAAGATCGGAATCAATGCAGACAAAAGCAAGACCATACTGTTCACGAGGCGACGTAGTACACCCGAGGGCCATGTTACTATGAACGACGAGAGAATTCCATGGGTAGACGAAGCCGTTTACCTAGGAGTAACCCTGGACAAGAAACTCACATTTCAGAGGCACGTCTCCCACAGATTAGCTATAGCGAAAGCCGCAAGGCATAAGCTGTACCCACTCATCGGACGTAGGAGCAACATGGCACTTCAGTTGAAACTACGCCTCATCAAGACAATTCTTCTGCCTATCATACTGTACGCATCCACTACTTGGGGGCAGTGCGCGAACAGTTATAGGCAGAGGATACAGGCCTTCTTCAACGTCTGCCTGAGGATGGCAACAGACGCACCACAATATATGCCCAACAGGTTCATATATCGAGACTTAGACATCCACCCGGACTATATCGACAGACTGATCAGACAACATGTGGGGACTACTCTAGACAGAGTAGAGACCCACACAAACCCGCTGCTCACGGAGCTCCACGAGAACAGGCGTGAGCAAGACTACAGAGACAGAGACAAATACAGACGTCCAGTTAACCAAGGAGACAACGACACCCCTGAAGAAGTACGGCGGAGGCGAGACCTTCGGCGACGCCAACGTCTACTTCAACAGGCACCAAATCACGATTAATCATGCTTTTATGTTTCAGATACCACGAAGAACCGACCAAGTAGTAATTTCAATTTCAGTTAACTCAGCACACAGCACTCGGCCCTCAGCCGAGAGTTTTTTCAGGCCTTCAGCCAGTTTCAGGGGGGCAAAATGCACAGTAAAGTAAAGTCATTGTTTAAAAGTCAACTCATGTCAGATATAAGGGAGCTTCAAGCCGAGAATTGGCTGGGCACTCCATATCAAACGGTCAGATTTTATTCCGCTGATTGCCAGTCATCAGGATGAGGAACCGCTTTAACGAGCGGGGGTGGTGGATAGGGGGGGTGAGCTTTCGAGTACGTACGAGTGCTGGGGAGTTCATCCTTCCGGGCCTAAACCTTAGGGGGTGCATGGTGGTCATTTATCATCACTCAGCGCACAGAAGTCAGAGCGTACGCATCTTTATAAAAGAATTCGTCTTCACGAAGATATTTAGCTACAAAAAGCTTTAATTGCTCATGTCTACTTAAAGACAATAGCAAAAACAAATTTTAACGCCATAGTTTGGCATTCAACGAGTAATCTACGACAAAGCAGTAATCTTTGCATCGATTATCCAGTGTGTTGACTTTCCAACAATAAAGCAACACCATATAGAAGGAATTCGTGTGGAATTTGCAGCATCCAGCATTCCTGGGAGCTCAGGTTGCCGCAGTATTGACATTTTAGGCCAGAACTGTTTTCGCTATTTATCATCGTCGAGTTGGTTTGGTGGCGGATTGTTAAAAATCCCCCATTTCAATACAAAAAGAATTCGTGAAAAACACATATAGAAAAGCAGTCTAATTGCATATGTTAATGCAACAACGAGAGAACGAGAGACGAGAGGATACCTGTCAAGAGAGCTCCCAGGTGAGTGAACCATTAAAACACCAGTAATTATATATCCATTGACCTTCAGGCAGTTGTCTCAGTATCACACTCAATTGTGATTTCTTGGGTTGCTGTCCTGTCTTGTGTTATTGTATATCCGATTGGGCTAGACTAATCCCAATATCTTTCTTTCAGCGTTAGGGACCCGGGGCTTATACAGTGGCTACCCAGCACACGGTATATTCCCTGGTAGGCTACTTGCTCTCGTGCTAAGTGGCATTCACTGAGAAAGGAGTAGTACGGTTCATTTCCCCCGGACGGGAATCTGTTCGTTATAAACTCCGTGATTAAATTTTTCATTTAAATCATGAACCTTTCTTTCACTTTTATATAGTAGGGTTTAGGGAATCGTAGTGACTTCTTCGTGGCCAGCAATAGCCAACGTGGTGCCCGAAGTTGAACCTCCCGGTTATCTCCCCTAGCTATATTCTAGGACTAAACCTTCCATGCATAATTCAACAATTTTTCCTCGACCCCTGTTCTCTTCATACGTGGACAGTTTCTAAGTCCGAAAAGATTGTCATAATTTCGGATCGGGCTTATTTTATATTTCAATTTCCAAAGAGGATTCTTCTTCCCCTGCTTCTGTTCCTCTCCGTCCCGACTTTCCAAGTTTAGCCGTGATGGATAGTCGCGATGAATTGCGTCTGGTTGACTCTCACATCCCTCTACCGGCTGGCCGGCCTGTCAGAAATGAAGGGCAACCCGATATATTTTTTTCTCCTAGTACTCAACCACGACGACATGGCTTGCAACGTGGGGCGGCTTTAGGCCCAGCCATATCTCATCATCCCGCAAATCTCTCCGATGATTCGCCACATCTCTTACCGTTTGTTCGAGTCACTCGAGAAGTCGAGCAAACATACCGAAATTTCTTAGATTTGCCTGCAGGTCAAACAATACTGACAATACGCCGTCTAGAATAGACGAAGAAACTCCCCTTCAACTAAAGAAAGAGGATGTTTATTTTGAATCTCATAGGGGAACTAGCAATCCGAAAATTTCTGATAATGCTAATACAGCTTTTGCATCTATGAACTTGAGAGATTCTGATATGTTTAGAGACCCGAATTGGAATACACTTTCGGAGTGTACTTCTTATAACTTCGCTGAGGATGGCACGACTGCTTCTTGTGGCCAACCCGGGACTTCTTCCCGGTCTGTTAATCCTTTTGAATTACTGACCCAGTCAGTTCCTGTCCCCTCAACGGATAAAACTCCAGAGAGAGAGAGGATCGGTGGCGCCCTAAAACTAATACTGATCGACGAGTAAATTTCCAAGCAAGAAATCAATCACCCCCTGATTTCAGAGAGAAGATGACACAAGTCATTAGCCCATTGAGACCGACGCTGAGAACAGTCGAGGCCTCAAAATTTTAATAGTCCCCCGTAGAATTCTATTCTGCAGCCGCAGAATTTTATTCCGCAGAATGGTAACAATGTCCCACAAAACTTTAATAATCCCTCGCAGATTTATAATTTTGATCCTACGAATTTAAACAACAATTCTCAAGACTCGATGGCCCAGTTGGCCCAAGTTCTTTTGCAACTTAGTGGTAATAGAGTACGAAAACTCGATAGGTCCCGTCTTCCCACGTTCTCAGGAAAGGACGTGGAAGATACAAGAAATTTTGTTCGGAGAATAACCGATGAATTTTACAAGTCCAACATTCAAAGGGATGAATGGGTTACTATTTTCATAAATCAGCTCGTTGGTGATGCACATACCTGGGCTGTGGCATACATAGGTATCGACAGTACCTGGGAATTCATTCTAAACAGATTCTTTTCCAAATTCGACAACCTTGAACTCCGCGCACGACTTACTGCGAAATTGTATGGCCCTAAACAGGCGAAAAATGAAAGAATTGATGTATTCATTGCAAGCAAAGTTGCACTTATGAGTAGACTCGCCCCTCAATTAGAAGAGCAGGAAAAAATCAGGCTTATTACCGAGCTGATTACTCCTAATATTCGTTCTCATTTGA
This sequence comes from Chrysolina oricalcia, assembly GCA_944452925.2. NCBI lineage: Eukaryota > Metazoa > Arthropoda > Insecta > Coleoptera > Chrysomelidae > Chrysolina > Chrysolina oricalcia. The sequence goes on along the minus strand of OX101813.2, from coordinate 10,721,765 downwards.
GAGGACAACGTTTTACTACCCTCGAGGACCTCACCAGTATTTGTGAGAGTCTAGAATTCGATCAAGGCAAAGCCACGACTGTAGAAAATAAACCCGTGCCTTCAAAAACCCCTAATACAAATAATGGAAATAATTCTGGTAATGTCTCGAATGACAACAGAAACGTTTCCAATACGAACACATCTCAAAACACTCAGTGGAGAGATTCAAATCGCCCTTCAGGTACTTTCCAAAACCGCAGTAGCGGATATTATAACCCGATCAATCGTTCCGGAAATAATAATAATTCAAACAACCCTGGTAATCCTTCAAGGAACACCACTCCAAATAATTATGCCCCAAGAGGCCCTGCACAGAGCTCCGGCCCAATAAATGATACCCGTTTAAACACTGTCTATGAAGATAGCGAATATTCTTCTTATTCGGGAAACGGTACACGAGATGCTCTGCCAGCGGCGGCAGATCATCTTCTGCGTTGAATAGCCGTTTGTAAAACAAACCTAGCTATATTCCTAAAACCCCGCACGCAGACGCCACATATCTGTACCCTGAGGAATATAACTCTTTAAACTCTAAAACTAAAAGGTTCCCATATATCCCCGGACAACAAAGTCCTAAAAAAAATATTTCTTCTTTAAATCAAGTAGATTTCGACCCTGAAGCATTAATCTCTCTGGACGTAAATCGCCAATTCGGCAGAAAACTGCCCCGAATTTCCGTAGTCATAAATAATAATGTATACCTAGCCCTCATCGATACCGGGGCCAGCTCGAATTTCATTAGAACCGATTTATTTCCAGATGTCGATCTGACAAATCTTCCGAATCCCTCGCCTTTCCAATTAGGCTGTTCGAATAGCCGAAGTTTCAGCCTTGGACACCTTAGAGTAAATTTATAAATTGATGAAACCCAGTTTGACTGTATCGCAACAATTTTACACGACTTGAATGAACCCGTCATTCTAGGTCTCCCCTTTTTAACAGCTTACGAGGCTATGTTAGACATCAAGCGAAGATGCATATATATTGGTGTGAAAACACGGATGACTGTCTTTTGGGACCAGTCAGTAAAGAAAAGGAATGTTGTTGTCACTATTCCTGAATTTAAAGAAGAACAATTTGCCCCTGAAACAAAGAATGAAATCTTACAAGTTATCAACGACTTTCCAGACGTTTTCGAGGAGTCTGTCAGGCAACCCATTACTCAAGCGTCAGTTCACGAAATTAGAGTGAAAGAAGAAAGACCTTTTCGGCAGTTCCGGTATGACCGGATGTCAGAAGAGAGGAAGGCAATAGTGCACGGAGAGATTAGGAAATTATCTGAGGCTGGCGTGATAGTGCCGAGCACATCTCCCTACTGTAGCCCAGTTGTCCTAGTACCCAAGAAGGATGGGAAGCTTCGCTTCTGTGTTGATTACAGAGAAATCAACAAACTAACCATTTCTGAAAGCCCTAACCTTCCTCCGATACAGGAGACGGTTCGCGAAATGGGTAATGCAAAAATATTCACAACACTCGACCTACGAAACGGTTTTTGGCAAGCACCACTAAACAGGAACTCCTGGAAGTACACTGCGTTCGGAGCCCCGGATGGACAGGTGTACGAGTTCAAAGTTTTGAGTTTCGGTTTGAAAAACGGCCCTGCCGTCTTTCAGAAATTAATGTCATCAGTCCTGGTTGGCTATACAGATCAATTTTGCAAAGTATATCTTGATGACATTATTGTCCACTCAAATAGTATAGAGGAACATGTGATCCACCTACGGCGCATTTCAGAGAGGCTAAGGTCACACGGACTGTGGCTGTCCCAATCTAAATGCCAGTTTGGTTCACGCGAATTAAAGTACTTGGGTAGAGTAGTGTCCGAGAGTGGAAATAAACCCCAGGAGACACACGTCCTAAATGTTTTAAATGCAACCGTACCAAGGAGCATTCGACAGCTTCGTGCCTTCTTAGGAATGGCCGGTTGGCTTCGCGAATACATCCCTCACTTTGCAGAGGTCGCGGCACCTTTAACTGATTTAATCAACAAAAATGTAAAGTTCAAGTGGAATCCCCAGGCGGACGAAGCTTTTAACAAAGTTAAAGATCTAGTCTCTCAACCCTTGGAGCTTGCACGACCTGATCCAACACGGCCGTATTGCTTGCAAACGGATGCGAGCACCGTGGGAGTCGGAATCGTCCTGTTTCAGGAAAGAGAAGATAACGGTCGCGATATCATTGCCTATTCGAGCGCTAAGCTAAACAAAACGGAACAGCAATATCACATCAATGAAATTGAGTGTCTTGCTATAATCACCGCGATTCGTAAATATAAACATTGTATTTAGGATAAAAAGTTTACCCTGTACACGGATAATTCAGCCCTCCTTTGGCTGCATAAAATGCGAGACGAGAAGACAAAACTCACTCGCTGGGCTTTGCTTCTCCAAGAATACGATTTTACTATCGTCCACGTACCTGGAAAACTTAATCAACTCCCAGACTTTCTGTCTAGAAACCCTGTAACGTTTCATTTTCAACGTTACGAGTTTACATCTAATTTCTAGCTTTGTCCCGCTCACTCCTATATAGATTTAGCTGTAGACGCGCAGGTCAATTTCTCGGAGCCCGCTTCACAACGGACGTGCCGTACCTGGGTAGTTTTCGCTGTCGAAGAATTCTTACTAACACCATCCTACACCGTCATGGTTACGAGTGGCGGACTATTATCAGTGAGTTATCTGTTGTTATGATAACTATCACATCGTTTGACTTAGTTTGTGCTGGTATTGTTTTAGATCTGTTTTGTGTAATTTAGTATTGTCTGTCGTCGAATTTAATTGTTACAGGGTCCACAGAGTAAGTGTAGTAAAACGTACTAAAACGTACTTCGGTAGAATGTTTAGAGTCGGTACGTTGGCTACACTGTATTTTGAAGTCACCAATGGAATTGGTAGTGGGACTTCCGTGTTAGAGCAGTCTATCTGAAGCTGTCGTGTTAGTAGGAACTGGATGAAAAAGTTATTGTGAAGAGCCGTAGGTTCTAGCATTCAAGTAAAATATCTGAGGATATCTAGTGACCTTTGTGTCATTCCATGTCGGGGATCCTTGATCTTGTTGCTGTATGGTAGTTTTGGGAAGCGTTGTGGTTTTTGGAAGCGTTGTTGGATTTGGAGCGCTGGTCTGGAACCTTGCTGGTTTTTTTGAAGATAACCTTCTCAAACCCCTTGAGGGGATCACCATCACATAACTCATCTCGTCGTCCTACAACTGCTGCATTTTGTGTGGAACCCTTGTTAACAAGGTAAATAATTCTGTACATGTTTTACTTAATTTCTTTATATGTGTTAAATGTAATTTCAATAAGGGCGCTGTTCGACACACAGCCATTTTGTTCCTTTTATTTTTGCAATAATAATTATTCACTATTCGACTAGCCGTCAGAATCTACGTTAATTGATTGGAATATCTGCCAAATTTAATAATGTTCAAGATAATGATTTGAATAAGACCTGATATAAGCGGGATTATATCACTGGAATGTGAATATTGAGCACTAGAAATGTCAAAGGCCTTTTGGCCAGCAAATAATCACTCGATTTCTTACTCTAGCGTCTTCTTCTCCATTCCTTTGGTGAATTTTGGAAGATTCCTTCCCAGCTTACAGCTGGACTCCGGATACGGGAACAGAAAACGGTCCAGAAATAACAACACCAAAACTCCTTGTTAATACCACGCAGTTCCAATCAGGAATCATTCGGATTTCAAAGCTGGCTGTAGATTTCTGGTACACAGGAAATAACACAGGAAAAACCAATACTTGTTTGGAAGTCAGGACAGACTTCTAAAGCAATAGTCACTAATGCTTGAAGTGACACACGTTGAGAGATAGTTTACAACTATCTAAAAGTGAATATTTCTTCACTTGATTATATTCGTGGCTTTGTTTGCCAAATAACATTCGTAGACTGGATTTCAATATTTCGTTCAACAATTAGTTGATACTGACTCATCGACAGCTCGAAGACAACTGTTCCAATTCTCAACTGCACTTCTTAAATAGTTTCCCGAGGAATCATAAAGAACCAATCGCCTTCCGCGGTCATGCGGGGCGTGGCCTATTAGAAATCTCCGTGGAGATATAGTCTCGCAGCAATTTTGCGCGGACGTTCAGTCTTCGGTACTGGTCCGATCCAAGAGGATGATGAAACTTGAATTTTGTTATCTTTTGCCAGAAATACTACAGTTTTGATACTCACTAGAGTATATATGGAGGCGAGAGCTCTAATAGGCTCCGCCTACCAGTACTTTTGCGATACCATTGGCCGACTCAAATGTTCGGCAATGGTATAAATTTGAGCTTGGTTGGCTGTTTTAGGCAGTCATCCAGGAGTCGCCCGAGGGTGAAACCTCACTTCTGGATGGCTCAGTAGAGTTAAGCGCGCGTGTAAATAGTATTTCTGGCTCTTTAGGTATCTACGGCCTGGCATGCGAATTAATGGAACCTCGTTGGTTGGCAACACCAACCAATCCAATAAGAATTCGTATGTCAGACACGTTCCTGCTAGTTTTCCAAATAAATAAAGAGTACCGGATGGGATTTTTGCGACGAGATTCTCCGAGCTACCTGGAATTGAAGAAATTTTGAACTCGTTTCGGAGCGTTTGGATTAAGCTCCGGTGAGCTAGTCGGAGGCCGAAGTATTTCCCCGCTTCGTAGTTATTTTCCATTTCATTCCGGATAGATGTCATGGCGCCCAACGTGGGGCCTAGTGAAGTTGTAGCTTCCGAGCTGTCTCCGGATGGAGCAGGGGCCCATGAAATTCCAGTAAGGTAGTCTCGGAAGTCAGTAGCCCGGACTTGAAGATACTTATCGGAAAGTGTTCTTGGATGCACTTTCGGGATGATTCTGAAGCAAGTTAGGCCAGTGAAATCGAGGACGTCCATATCCTTCGTGGGTTTGTCCGCAGCCAGCCTGTTGTTCCTGAGCCGGATGGCCAGGGCAAAGGAGCTGTTTTGGTGGAGGTGCCCAAGGGCCGAGTCCGATGGTCGGATAGGTCGGAGCAACTAGCTGTCGGTCCGCTGAGGGAAGGCAATGGGGGCGATGCTGGGAGCACGCCAACGACCTTGAAGGGGAACACACCGAAGCTAGTTGGCCAGGACGCCGGTCCGCCGGAGATGGGCAACGGAGGCGATGCTGGGAGCACGTCGACGACCCAGAAGGGGATCAAACCGGGTCCTGAAGGAGCGGAGGCGCTGCGCCGATGGGCGAGCGTCGAGTCCAAGTAGGGGGGCGAGAGACCGAAGTCAAACAGACAACAGAGCTGGTTGTCCTAGCCAGGGTCAGGTGCGAAGACATGTGGCGCCTCTTTGGAAGCTGGATAATGAGCGGATGTGGATATATGGTACATTCCATAAAAGCCCCGTAAAGGAGTAACCTGGAATTCCTACGATAAGCCTGCAAAAACATCTGCAAGATTTGGATAGCCAGTAGTTGCAACATAGTTCTCTTTTAGGTTTTATTTTTAGGTACATGTTCGAGAGAACTGACCCTTTTCAGGGCAAATCCAACGACGTTCCATCCGCATGCCAAGCGATCCCTTGAGTAGGGGGGTGTTATCTTTTGCCAGAAATACTACAGTTTTGATACTCACTAGAGTATATCTGGAGGCGAGAGCTCTAATAGGCTTCGCCTAGCAGTACTTTTGCGATACCATTGGCCGACTCAAATGTTCGGCAATGGTATAAATTTGAGCTTGGTTGGCTGTTTTAGGCAGTCATCCAGGAGTCGCCCGAGGGTTCGGACAGTTTCCAGGGGCAACCCACCGACTTTTCAGAACAGGGCTGGCGCTGCGAGTAACATAGATATCACGATATCCAATGCGAAAGCAGCCAACCAGATCATGGAATGGAAAGTCGAAAACAACCTGACAGTAAGCGACCGCAATCTGATAAGCTTCGGCATAAAAAAAGATGAGGCAGTAAACATGGGACCGATGGTGAAGAGATATAATCTAAGCAGAGCAAACTGGGAAAGACTGCTGGCTGAGTTCGATGCACCGAGACTGGAAGGAGAGGAGGGTGATGTACATGATTATGCCAAGCGCATAACCCGTGAAATAAAAAGAGTGATGGATCTAGCCATCCCTCAGACATACAAGGCAAAATATGCAAGAAACGACGCTTGGAGTAATGAACTTACGAGACAAAGAACCCTAGTAAGGAATGCAAGACGGAGATACCAAAGATGTGGCATACACGATGAGAGACAAAGACTCCTACAAACATATCGAAACATACGGCAGCATTACATTGAACAAATAAAAGATACAAAGGCAAAGAGCTGGGAAAGGTTTATACAAACTCACCTCGAAACAGACATGTGGGGAATGCCTTACAAGATCGTAACGAAAAAAGTCAAATGTCCCACCATGCTCTTCTCTCTGGAAAAAGAGAGAATGGGTCAATGACCGAGACATGGGAAGAATCTACTGAGCTCCTAATGAAAACACTGCTACCCTCAGATGAGCACAAGGGGGAAACGATAGAACAACAAGAAATAAGAAGGGCAATGGTACGAACATACCATGAGCCACCAGAAACGATCTTGAATCCATTCACCGAGGATGAAATACTAGAATGTCTAAATAAAATGAAAAAGAAAAAGGCAGCTGGGCCAGACAACATACCAACAGAAGTGTTGGTAGCACTAAAAGAGAAACTATTCTCAGCTCTGAAAACGCTATATAATGAATGCCTAAAGCAAGGGAAAATTCCAAAAATATTCAAACAAGCAGAAGTCGTAATAATAAATAAGGGGGATGACAAAGATCCATCAAAAGCAAAATCATATAGACCGATATGTTTATTAAATTCAATAGGCAAGCTTCAAGAAAAGCTTCTATGCAAGAGGCTACAAGAACATAGAGAAACAACTGGGGTCCATCCAGACCAGTATGGCTACAGGGCAGGTAAATCAACAGAGGATGCAATAAACAAAGCAATAAGCATAATAAATAGCAGTGAAAGAAAGTATACAGTGGCAATATTCATAGACATATCGGGAGCATTTGACAATCTCTGGTGGCCTGCATTCTTCGAAAGACTTCGAGAAATGCAATGCCCCGAAAAACTATACAAAAGCTTCAGGAGCTATTGCCAGGACAGGTACGCAAGTCTGAGCTGTCCCATAGGAAAAAGAACAAAGTGTCTGTCGAAAGGATGTCCTCAGGGTTCGGTGTGTGGTCCGGTCTTTTGGGACATAATGCTGGAAGAGCTGCTAGATAAACTAACAGCGTCCGAAAATGCACTAGGTACGGTTGCATATGCAGATGACCTGCTTATTATTGTAGAAGGGGAAAGCAGGAGAGAACTAGAACACAAATGCAACGACGTCCTGGAAGGGGTAAGCAGATGGTGCGGGAAGGTTAAATTGAATATCTCAAAAGAGAAAACAACTTACAACATTGTACGAGGACAACTAAACAGAGATCCGCAAGTCAGGATTGATGGGAGGTTGATCCGAAGGGCAAAAACTGTCAAATACTTAGGAATCATGATGGATGAATCCCGACTATTTGCTTACCACATAACGGACGTGTGTAACAGGGCAACAAATGCGATGCACAGGATAACGAGCCTAGTGCAAAGAGAAGTAAGAATACCCTTCAGACAGGTGAGAAGATACTTAAGCGTGGTATTGGCGTCGATCACTGGTTATAGTGCGAGCGTGTGGGTACATAGGCTGCAAAACATAAAAAACAGGGAGAAGGTAGATAGAACACAGAGAGGCTTCCTAGTCAGGATGACAGGGGCCTTCAGCACAACTGCAACGCTGGCACTCACAACACTCGTGAAGGTCATGCCAATGCAGTTAGAAGTAAAGAAAAGAGCAGCCATGTACTGGATCAGGCGTGCAGACCACGCAAAAGCACAGGCTGTAATGGGAGTAGAGGTGAGAACCAAGAAAGATATAGTAAGGGAGATAGAGAATCAATGGCAGGAGATATGGGATAACTCGGAAAAAGGGAGAAGAATACACAGGATGCTTCCAATAATAAAGGAAATACCAGAGTACTTCAACCCAAGTCCAGGGTTGGTGCATCTAATAACGGGACATGGGCCATATCCGAGTTATCTACATAGGTTCAACATGAAGGAGAACAGTCTGTGTGAATGCGGCGAAGAAGGCACGCCTGAACACGTAGTTCTAGAATGTCTGAGATATGAGGACCAAGAGAACCTTAGAGGAAATCTACAAGGGCTAGATATAAAAGATATGATGGAGGAAGAAGAAAAATATAGAATATTAAACAAGTTAGCACAGAAGGTCTCCTTGAAACAACAGGAGATCTTCAATGCAACGAGAAGACCGAACTAAACAATAAGAACAACATGAGGAAGGAAGAATGAAGAAGAGAAGACAACGCGACTGATCAGGGTGGAAACGTTCCGGAAAGGGCCAAAGGCTCACCGAACCGCCACCTTGAGAGTAAATGCTCATGTCTGCCGACCCATAGCAGGGAGGCAGGATAATGCATGCGGCATGTAGCATGTAGCATGTGACATGTAACATGCATGTAAATATAATTATGAATGTAGTTAGGTATTACTAACAGTAGTTTTTAGTTTTGACAAATGGCATGAATTGCATGGGAATGCCAGTAATTGTAGAATAGTAGAAATGTATAAAGGCATGTAGGGTATATAGATAGTAGTAACTAACAATAGGTTTAGAAAAGGTGTTGGAAATGTTAAGGAAACTAAAAATTGATTATAAAGAAAAACAAAAAAGAATGTGAAAAATATCCAACACTTAGTAGAATAGGAAATAATACTAACACACATACTAACCATAAATGAAAAAAAAAAAAATGAAAGAATTAAGGAATTAATAAAAAAAGATAGAAATAAACAATCTGATTTAAATTATTAGATATCAGATTATAAGATATAGAGTAAATGAAAAAAAAAAAAAAAGTTTCCAGGGGTGAAACCTCACTTCTGGATGGCTCAGTAGAGTTGAGCGCGCGTGTAAATAGTATTTCTGGCTTTTTAGGTATCTACGACCTGGCATGCGAATTAATGGAACATCGTTGGTTGGCAACACCAACCAATCCAAAAAGAATTCGTATGTCAGACACGTTCCTGCTGGTTTTCCAAATAAATGAAGAGTACCGGAGTGGATGGGATTTTTGCGACGAGATTCTCCGAGCTACCTGGAATTGAAGAAATTTTGAACTCGCTTCGGAGCGTTTGGATCAAGCTCCGGTGAGCTAGTCGGAGGCTGAAGTATTTCCCCGCTTCGTAGTTCATTTTCCATTCGTTTCCGAATAGATGTCAATTTTGTAATCCATACACTCTCTTATCTACCGAAAGCTCCGGCCACATGGCTCCGCTCTGGCTACCATGCGATCCTGAAGCTTGACTGAGCTCTCGAAAATCCGGCCGACTAATGCCCTCACCGGCTATTAGCCCGCCCGTCTCCCGCGGATCCTGGTGCCCCGCAGCTAGCGCTGATCCCGTGGCATGTTCCCGCGCGTACTTGGCCCGCCTCGGAGGAGATACTCCGCTCTGTTTCGGAGCAGAGACTCTCTCCTGAAGCCTTCCACCACCCCTCTGCACTCCCGCAGAGTCGTCATGCCGTTCGCGGGTCACTGGCGGTCCAGCCCCGAATTGCATTGAGTGTGACCCATCGCCTGTGATGAGCCCACCCCTGGAGTGTGGTCCATCGCCTATGATGAACCCACCCCTTCCTACCTCGGTTCTCCGAACACTCGACTCTCTTTCTCGTCGCGTTTCTACTATACTGTCCTTTTCGTTTTAAACCTCTACGTTATTTGAATTTCTCCTTGAGGGTTCCAGGACTTCCCGCATATCCCTCGGGGATTCTGGCTTGCGAGGCGTTGCACTATTTTCGAGTGGCTGATGGCCCTGTACTTCCTGGAAATTTAATCGCTCGGCTATCAAACGAGCCCTTCTTGGTTCAGAGACAAAAGATCTCTGGACTCCCATAAACTCCTTCACTACTCTGGAGCCTTCCATTCGAACGAAAGCCGGCTCCGTAGGCATGCCGGACCCGGGTCTCGAACTCACGTGCTCCCTATTGCTTAAAGCCACAACTGCCTCATAACGCCTTTTCAAATTTTCGATTTCCTGCATCAGCGACTCAGGAGTTTCCCTAACTAGCAAAGCTGGACTCGAACACGGAGTGCTGATGGAACTAACTGTTCTTACATAAGAAGGTCTTGGGTTATCGCGTATGTCGGATGCCACTACCTTCCTCGGATTCGTAGAACACGTCGGCAAACTCCTCTATAAGGCACCTAAACTCGATGCTCCCGTCTTCCGGCATTTGCTGAGGCGTCACCTGTGGTACAGGGAACTCCTCTGGTGGAAGAAAGACCTCCTCCGCCCAGAAGATAGTCTGCCGTGTCCCCCTTCCAACATAGATAGTTCGACGTGCAAAATCGACCATCGCCTTGTTTGCCGCCAGCCAGGGACACCCGAGCAATAGATCCTCCACAAGGTCATTCACCACTTGCACCGTGATTTCGTAACACACCCCTTCTATGAGGATACGGATTTCCGTTTGTCCCTCACTGAGCGTATTCGAACCTGCACAGGCAAGTTGCAACGGCGTCACTTGCTTCTTATCTACTCTCCAAGTGTCAGGCAACAAACTGCGTTTGAGGAGGTTTAGCGAACTTCCACTGTCCACTAACGCTTGATAGTCGACATTCAAGCTGAACGGACGCTATCTAAATATTATTGAATATCGTGCAAATCGCAAATTATTTACGAAAGTATAGATTGAAGGTAAAATCAGTAAGTGGAAAGTTTGAACAGAGGTAGTAAGTGAAAGTTAAAAGTTCAAACAAGTGGTAAGTGGAAAGTGAAAAGCGAGGACTCAGGCCCTCAACGGGAAACATCCTGGAAACAGGAGCTGGCTAAGACAGGACTTTAACAAACCAGATAAAACGTTTAACAGTGAGTAGACATCAACATTATAAAAAGTGAACATTACTTTTGTACACAAGTACAACAAGAAAAACCAACTTTGCATCTAACGCCGAAGCGTACGCCACGCTAAAGCGTCAATATAAGCCAATATTAGAAAAATTCCTAGCAGCCAAACAGAAACAACAAGCAGTTTCGCTATAAAATAAATATTAATTCACACTCCGAATAATTCCAACAAAAGCCACCTAATTAACACTAAACACGTGCACAATAACTAAAGATACACCAAAACACGAAAAGCAACACCAACGACACCGAACACCAAATTCGCTTCTCCAAGGCGAAATTTGCAAGAATTTCGTATCAGGAGAACAGAAACCAAAAGAACTAATCGACCGGACTTAGCGAATTCGGGAAATAAAGTTGAACAAATAGACAAAAATAAAACTTAGTGCTTTCCGCGAGTGAAGCAGCCTAGGATATAAAGCTCGAACTTAGGAAACTTTTTCGCGAAGAAACTTTGACGCTAACTCGCCAAATACGGCCACAAACGGTCAAATACGAGAAATGCATATCAGGAGCACAGAAACGCGAAGACCATACAAATAATACAACCGAAGAACATAGCCGAAATTATAATAAAACGGGATAAAATCACAAATAAATCAATCGGACAATCAACAGGACTTACGGTAAAACGGGAAGCGGAATAAATTCCCAAAGGACACTACTACTCCATCCTTCCCTCAACTTTTAATTTTTTTTTTTCCTAACGACGGGATTAAAATTATTCGTAGCGTCGCGCGCGAGGCGCGCAGCGCAAAATGGCGGGCATAGCGGACGAAAGTGCAATGGACGACAGCATCGACACACCAGAACAACCAACATTTAGAGACCCCAAGGAAGCAGAATTCATATTCAACAGGAGGAACACACTCAGTCGTACACCACCAACCGACGAGCGACAAAAAAAAACCAAAATGGACGAAGACAACCAAGACCAAATAATAATAGATGACAAAGAGGACGAACCAACAACAAATATGAATAAGGACCAAGAAACAAATAACCAGGACAACACAAACAAAGACACAGAAAGACAACCAATGGAAGAAGAAGACCAAGATATGGAGGACATTATTAGAGCGGTGGAATGCATAAACAACAGCGTAGCTAACGAAAAGAACGGAAAGATAACAAAATCCGATCAAAATACAATCAGAGGAGCCACTCAAGAAATCATGGCCAAACTAACCAGAACAATGAGGAAAATAGGACAATTACAAACAGCCAATGCACGACTGAACGGACAAGCACAACTCTGGCGGAGCAGAGCTAATACGCAACAGTCACAATTCAGAGAGCCATTCCCAATGCTACAACCGGTAACTAGCCGCCACCAATTACCCCCACCACTGAACCTAAACCCAATACCTGCAGTAACCCCAACAACACCAACACCATACGCACAAACACAATACCCATTGGAGATCCCAGAAATTCCTACAGTTAAGACATACGCAGCAGCCTCACAAAGAACAAGCAATTACAACACCCCAATGACAACAACACCATGGACAAGCCCACCCAAAAAACACGAACTGATAGTGAGAATACCGGAGAACAAAGACCCAGCAAGGACAATGACCGCCATTAAGGACATACTTCTAAAAGAAAAAGATACCAGATCCCTCAGAAGCGTGAGACAACTCACAAGCGGAGCGGTGATACTGGAAGCCCAGGACGAAACTCACATAATAAAAATCCATGACACCCTAAGAAGAATCCCAGAGCTTCAGTCGAGACACATGGGCGGAAACGATCCGATGATAACACTTATAGGAACAGAAGCAGGACTGGACGAGGGACAAATTATAGAGGCGATAATTAGAGAAAACGACGATCTCCAAGCAGACGTCACAGAGGATGAAATCAGACAAGGGATCAAGCTAAACTATGAAAGAACATGCCGCAACTTCCGCAAGGAAAATGTCATCTTACAATGCAGCCCCAAAGTATTTAGAGCGATAATGAAGAAAGCAGAACTGAGCATCGAACTAGTAGCTACAAGAGTGGAAGAATACATAAGAGTAGCGATGTGCTTTCAATGTAGCAGATTTGGCCACGTGGCCAAATACTGCAAAGAAAAACCAAGATGTTACAGATGTGGAGGAGACCACCAAGGAGCAACCTGCGAAAGGCCAGAAAATTGTGCAAACTGTGAAATAATGAAGATTGTACCAAGGGGACACGAAGCAAGAGACCACAGATGCCCAATCTACATACGAAAGGCGGAGTAATCAAGGGCATATAATAACTATAAACAGAACTAGCCGAAATTAAAATAATACAAATAAACTTAGGTAAAGGAAAAAACGCCACCAAACAATTGATACAGAAAATAAAGGAAGATCAAATTGACATAGCAATCATACAAAAAATCAACAAAAATATGAAACAAACGGAAACACATAACCTATACAAAGATAGCATAGACTCAAAAACTGGAATACTAATAAGAAACAATATAAATAGCACTATACAAATCACAGAGATAACAAATGAGAACACAACAACAATACAGATAGGGGAAGGCAAAAACAGAGTAACAATTATCAACATATATGATGAGCCGGGAGGAATACACAACATAAAATTCAGAAACATAGAAGAAAAAATTAAAAACATAAAAGGCAAAGTAGTAATCGCGGGAGATCTAAATGCGAAAAATGCAATATGTGGAGGAGCAGAGACAGACACAAGGGGAGAGGAAATAATGGACTGGATTGTCACCAACAATTACTACATTGAAAACAACAGAAACAGTATCGCAACTTACAGCTGCAACAGAGGTCAGAGCTGGGTCGACCTCACTTTCACGAAAGACACCAACATACAAGACTGGACAGTGGAAGAGGAGGAAACGCTGAGCGACCACAGATACATAAGTTACACAATCACTCTAAAACAAGAAAAAAGAACAAAAGAGCAACATTACGACCTTAGTAAAGCAAATTGGAAAAAACTAAAGAGAATACTGGAAGCATCTGAAATAATCGCAGAAAATCTAGAAAACAGAGCCAAAGCATTTCAATCCGCGGTTGAGCAAGCCTGTAAAGAAGCAATCCCAATAAAAAAAAACAAAAACAAGACACAACCAAATCTGGTGGACAGAAACACTCAAAACAAAAAGGAAAGAGACAAACAAAGCCAGAAGACAGTGGCAACAGGATAGAACGAATCCACAAAAAAGACAAAGGTATGAGACGGTCAGAAGGGACTACAAAACAACAATCAAAACTACTAAGCACGACTCGATCAGATAGTACATAACCCAACAGAGCCAGAAAGACCCCTGGGGATTAGCATATAAAATACTGAGAAGGAGAAACAAAGAAAGAACAAAACTTTCAACAATACAGAAAGACGATGGTACCTGGACACAAAAAGAAGAAGAGATACACCAGGTATTAATAAAAAAGTACTTCCCGGATGAAGACCCTAACGCCCAAGAACATGAACAAATAATCCAGCAAATAACAGCATTAAACCAGAACAACGATGAATGGGAATTCGAACTAGATGAACTACAAGACATAGCAAATAACTTAAAGCATAACAAAGCTACAGCCAATGACAAAATACCAAACGAAGCCGCAAAACATATAATCGAAGCGAAAGGGACCCAATTATTAGAAATTTTCAACATCGCAATGAGAGAAGGCAAATTCCCAAACATCTGGAAGAAATCAAACGTAATATGGATACCAAAGAAAGACAACAACAAAAGACGTATATCATTGCTGCCAACTATGGGCAAATTGCTAGACAAGTTACTTACAAAACGCCTCACCTATTTTCTGGAAGTAAACAATAACATTGACAACAGACAATATGGATTTAGAAAAGGCACGAGCACTCTAATATTGTACGGGGCACAAATCTGGGGACAACGAGCAAAAGACTCCAGAATAATAAGACACCTCAGAGCAACAGAGAGACCATACCTATTAGCAATAACCAAAGCTTATAGAACGGCACCCACAGATGCTTTACATGTAATAGCAGGAACAACACCACTGCAAATAGATGCAGCAATAGAAAATAAACACAGGGCAGAAAACTATAATGATATCATAGCAAATAAAAACAAATTACAACAAAAACCTTACCCTGCTAAAGTTCACAGAAAAATTCCAGAACCAAGGCCTAATGGCACCTTCATATGCACAGACGCTACTCTCACGGAAGACCACGCAAGAGCCTACGGATTAACCAAAACCAAAGATCACAGCCAATGGCG
The DNA here is from genome assembly GCA_944452925.2 of Chrysolina oricalcia. Taxonomy (NCBI): domain Eukaryota; kingdom Metazoa; phylum Arthropoda; class Insecta; order Coleoptera; family Chrysomelidae; genus Chrysolina; species Chrysolina oricalcia. Next base: position 10,706,520 of record OX101813.2, on the reverse strand, counting down.
AGACATAGGCAGAAAGATAAAAAATGGAAAGGACATACACACGGCAGAAACCATAGGCATCAGAACAGCAATAGAATGGATAAGAGACGACGAAGGAGACATAAATATATACACAGACTCCAAAAATTCTATCAACAAAATAGCAAACAAAAACAGCACAGATAAAAATATAAATATAATACAAAAAGCGGTACAAGACAGACTGGACAACGATCAGAGAATTCAAATAACATACATGGATAGAAACACAGAGGGTATGAAAAGAGCGGAAAGGAACGCAAAACGACATATAGCAGACACCAGGATAGAACACCATAATAAGAACAAAAAAGAATTAAAACAGGAAAAAGAAAATAAAAAGATGACAACATGGCAAAGTCTATGGGACAACTCGAACAAAGGGAGGAAAACATACAAAATCTTCCCGACTGTCAGTCGAAAGAGAATAGAACTCACATGGAGAACAACACAACTAATAACAGGACATGGCCACCTCCAAGAATATTACCTACGTTTCAAACTGAGAAACACAAATGGCCAATGTAGCTGCGGAGAAGGAGTCGAGAACCAGGATCACATCATAAACACCTGCAACACTCTACAGAGGACAAATGCAAGAGAAAATCTAAGTAGATACTTAAATGACAAAAACATGACGTACCCCCCACAAATAACAAACCGCAAAGAAAACATTCGAGAAATATTGGACAAAATGAACGAATGGGGAGAACAAATGATAGAGAAAGACGAATAAACAAAAGAAACAACAGTCCAGAAATCAAAACAAATCTCATAGATAAAAGAAACAAACAACACAAGCAAAGAATATGGTGGCGTCATAGACGTCAACATATTTACGCAAATCAGGCATAATTAAGCACAAGCAATAATAAACATAACAGAGTTGAGGAGCACAACTCGATATCAAGTAAAGGCTCTTCTCCGCTAATTTTTGGACGAGAGGAAAATGGGATGGGTTCCCTTGCCAGGCGATTTCGACAGATGGAGCGTAGGACCATGGCCTCATGCCGCGAGGTAGGCAGGCCCTCAACAATCTTCGGATGTGGTAAACACGAGTATCTATGTCCACTAACGCCCTACATCGTTGTCCCTGAAATTCAGCTTCAATCCGCGGTAAATCTTTAAAACGAGCTTCGATCGAATTATTATGTACGATGACTTCTTCCTTACGACGGTACAGAAACCTGGACTCCCCTGAGTCCCCCTTCGACTTCTCCCCTAAGGGATCCGTCCTCACGAATCTGGCCAACTCAGTGTCCAGACCTGACAGCTCTTGAGTCTGTTTGATGTCGGTCTCTCGCCCCCCTACTTGGACTCGACGCTCGCCCATTGACGCAGCGCCTCCGCCCTTACCATCCGAACCCCATACTTTCAGGGCTCCGGCATGGTGTTCAGGACCCGGTTTATTCCCTTTCAGGGTCGTTGGTGTGCCCTCGGCTACACCTCCGTTGCCCTCCCTCAGCGGACCGGCGTCCTGCTTCCGTAACTTCGACCACTCCGTCAAGGTCGTGGGAGTGCCACTATTGGCACTGCCATCGTTGCCTTTCTTCGGAGTGTCGACAGCTACCCTACCTGACCGATCCGACCATCGGACTCGGCCCTTGGGCACCTCCACCAAAACAGCTCCTTGCTCTTTCGCGTCCTTCAGACACGACCTGAGTTTCGGTATATCGAAACCCTCTTCAACCTCCTGTACCTGTCGCTCGGGTCTTCGCCCCGATGTCACACGACCTCGACCTCCCTTTGCCCGCAGAAAGAAATCACCCCCCTGGCGTTTTCCTTTCTCGGGTCTTCCTTTCCTGTTGTCATAGGTCCGAGACCTAGTTTGGCCCACTTCTCGTGAGACCTCTTTGATCCGGCCTATAACTCTCTCTAGATTTACCGCATTCATTGGTAGGCCCTCCGATGCCTTTGCACTACCAACTCCTATAACTCGGATGAGTTTAACGCCCTCCGGCGGACTTCCTGTCAAAACTGGAGCGACCTCGATGGGTTAGCTCGGCTGCATAGGGATCCTCAGATCTCCATGCGGTTGGACTCCGCCCTCCGGCAGGGACCGAAAAGGTTTTTGTCCTTCCGGACCCCTTTCCGTCCCTGTCGATTTTACGTCTTGGATGAGTTTAACGCCCTCCGGCGAACCACAAGCGACCTTGGTGAGTTTAACGCCCTTTGGCGAACCACAAACGTCCCTTATGAGTTTAACGCCCCCCGGCGATCTTCCGTTGAGTTTAACGCCCTCCGGCGAACCACAAACGTCCCTTATAAGTCTAGGTGGGATCTCACTTTCCGTAAGTGGACCCCGTTTCCTTAACTCTAACACTTGTCTGCACTTCGACCGCACTTGAGTGTCCATATCACTTCTGACTAACGCAGTTACCTCTAAACTATGGTGAGGCCCGGCACTCATGCTGGCTGTCACCACAGGTCCTCTCTGTATATTCGGATTCAATTCAACTCGTTCCGAGCCCCCTGATGGCTCGTCTTCGAGTGTTTTGAATTCTTTGTTTGCTCGTGCGCCTCTCCATTCGAGGTCTTATCACTACTCTCCAGGACTCTCTGGACTGTATTGACATTATTTTCATCTGCATCTCGCTTCCGCCAGTTGCGGTCGGACCCGCCCTTGGGCGGATTCGCCTCGCCGGTGGAGCGTTCCTTATTCCTCCTAGGATTTCTACAGTCCTTCATGAAGTGGGCTCCCCCGCAGTTGAAACAGCCCCTCTGACGGAACGTTACCTCTCCTCCAGAAGGATTTGCGACTTGTTCCCTAGTGGACTCTACTTTACTCAGGCCGGCAGCGCTAGGCTTTCCTCCAGCAGGACGGGGGTCAGGGTTGGCTTTGGGCGGCGCCTCCTGTGACGGCTTAGGCCCGTGGCTAGAGCCTGCTCCTCCGTACTGTTGTTTCTTTTCGTTACTCGAACTTACTCTTGCCATGCTCTGCTTAGCTCGTGAGACTGGCCCTAGGCCGGTGCCCTGAAGTAGGCCTTCAAAAGCAACAGCCCTCTGAGTCAGCCTCTCTATGTTATCAAATTCCATAGTACTCAAGTATAATTTTAAATCGGGATTTACCCTGTTCAAAATAATCTGTACAATTTTGCTTTCACTCATGGTGGGGTAGAGTCTTTTTGCCAAAGTCCACTTAGCCATGATGAAGCTCGTAACTAATTCTCCTTCGGCTTGGTCAGTGCCGAACAATTGGGCCCTGAGACCAACAACTCGTTGTCAAACCGCTCCTGGAGTCGATTCGAAAAATAGTCCCAAGTCATTTTATTGTTGTGCCGATAGCCACCAAACCTTTGCTGGGCAGCTCCCCTAAGCCATTGGGCTGCCATGCCCACCCACACAGTAGGATGAAGGTCCATCAGCTGTTCTTCGCAATCTTTCAAGAACGTAAACGGATCCTCGTTAGGGAGACCACTAAATGTCGGATGTGGCAATTTGACTTTAACCTCTTTGGGCTCCGAATATACAGGAGTCCTCCGATGCCTATCCTCGATGACATCGGCTAACCTATTCAAGACCGGCTCCAGGTTCCTTAAGGCCACTCCTTTCGCATCCTGCTGACTCCTCCGTTTGTCCTTTACAGGACCCGCATAGGGAGCTTGATGATCCATCCAATACTCCCTTTCCACTTCCTCTTCAACGTCAAATTCCCTCCGTTGTCCTGAGTGCTCCCTTCTCGGCACCTCAGATGCCACCTGAGTCTGCACAGACCAATCTGGGTCATAGCAGGCCCCCGTTACGTCATCGACTTGTCTGAATTCCAAATTCTGATCCCGATGTATGTGGTCAGGCCACTCCTGCTTCTCCACATAACCGGCTCTGGTAGGCGAGGATCGCACCTGGAGACCCATAGGCCCCCGTCCTCTATCACCAGCCATCTCACCTTTTTCGACTCTACCGCGATTTCCTTGGGTTAACACCCGAGGTGCCGATAGGGTCCTTGTGGTAGGCAAGGATCGCACGGAAACCTCGAAAGGGCCCCGTCGTCCTCTATCTGCCTCTTCTCCTTCTCCATACCTACGGGCTCTACCCTCTGCACTTCGTGATAATACCCATCTGGCAGGAATCGCACTAAAGGGTCTTCAGACCCCCTTCCTTGCCTTCCTACAACTGCTGGTACATCTCCGTACTCCACACTACGGGTCGAAGCCCTGCGTGTGGACGTACTGTACTCGGCTACCAGGCTCGCACGAAAACCTATTGAGGCTCCCGTTCCCTATTGCCATCAGCATGTCGTAGTTCCCTTCCTAATTGTGGTTTTTCCCGAACATACCGCCTTTGTGTTCTAAAAGCTGGTGGGGGAGGGATTATATCCTGCCCCCCCACTTCACACCTTTCCCCGGATACCGGAATGGATCCTGGAACCCTTGTTCACTCTCTTCGTGAACGTACTGGCGGGCAAGGCCAGTATTATTACCTGATGGGCGCCATATGGTTTTTGTTCCAGGAACGGGATCACCAAAATCCCCTGGTTGGGACTGAAGGTCCCTCGTATAGTAGAACCGTCGTGGTGGGTTTTCCTCCTGCAGTGGTCTTTCCACTACACCCGTCACATATCCCCGCTCAACTTCGACTCCGTCGAAGCTAGCAGCGATACGCCTCTGACGAGCCCCACGTTGTCGGGCGCCAAGTAATCCATACGCTCTCTTATCTACCGAAAGCTCCGGCCACATGGCTCCGCTCTGGCCACCATGCGATCCTGAAGCTTGACTGAGCTCTCGAAAATCCGGCCGACTAATGCCCTCACCGGCTATTAGCCCGCCCGACTCCCGCGGACCCTGGTGCCACGCAGCTAGCGCTGATCCCGTGGCATGTTCCGAACACTCGACTCTCTTTCTCGTCGCGTTTCTACTATACTATCCCTTTCGTTATAAACCTCTACGTTATTTGAATTTCTCCTTGAGGGTTCCAGGACTTCCCGCATATCCCTCAGGAATTCTGGCTTGCGAGGCGTTGCGCTTTTTTCGAGTGGCTGATGGCCCTGTACTTCCTGGAAATTTAATCGCTCGGCTATCAAACGAGCCCTTCTTGGTTCAGAGACAAAAGGTCTCTGGACTCCCATAAATTCCTTTACTACTCTGGAGCTTTCCGTTCGAACGAAAGCCGGCTCCGTAGGCATGCCGGACCCGGGTCTCGAACTCACGTGCTCCCTATTGCTTAAAGCCACAACTGCCTCATAACGCCTTTTCAAATTTTCGATTTCCTGCATCAGCGACTCAGGAGTTTCCCTAACTAGCAAAGCTGGACTCGAACATGGAGTGCTGATGGAACTAACTGTTCTTACATAAGAAGGTCTTGGGTTATCGCGTATGTCGGATGCCACTACCTTCCTCGGACTGAGACTTTGGCACTCTGTGCCCATGGTTTCAGGAATCTGCATATTCCTATCAGAGTTATAAAAACTCGAATATTGTCTCTCCTGTGTCTGATCCTCCAGGCAGGTGGCAGACACGGGGGTTCTCGGGTTCGGTGCCCCGGCGAGTGGTTCGATCCCCCGTTGAGATCCCGGACCACTCCCGCGGGCTGAGTTGAGAATTTCCTGGGGTGTGAGAAAATACACTTTCTCGACTGGGTGAGGAGTAGTATAATCTGACATATTTCCTTGTTACGACAATGCCTGGCTACGTGTAGTAGGCATTGTTAATGATTCAAAATGACTCAGACTGGGATGGCCTGAGAGGTAGGATCACGGAAACCTAGCTGAAAGCTAAACCTTGCCCTTTTGAGAGTCGAAACGTATTCGACCCTCCACAGGACTTTCTTTGCCTTTTGAGTTGACGAACCGGTATTCGTCAATCTCTACAGGACTTTCCTAACTCGGGATTGTATCGGGATAGGACCTAACGTTGGCTATGCTTCCAGGGCAAGGAAGTAGCCGCAGGACAGGTAAAAGATTGCGCAAAAAACTACCCCCACGGGACTAACGGACAGTGAGCTCGACACAGCTATCTGTGTCTAATGATGGCTTGACAGGTTAGGGCTTAATCACTAACGAGCTGAACTTCGTAAAAATTCACGATGAATCCGTTCAGCTACCTGTGCGCCTATTTATTACTACCTGACCCCTCTTCTCGACCGGGGATTTTAGTTTTAAACGCGATCCTGTTGCGAAGATGGCTCCAAGTCTTCGACGTCCAGGGATGATCTTCTTTCTTCACTCTTCGATTTTTCCTACTCTAATTCAGAAAAATCCGTCACCCGAAATTTAATTTTGTTTCCTATCAACGCGATTAAAATTGTCGAAGCGCGCTAGACAAACAGGATAACCGCCTGAATGTCCCTAACCCCAATTTTAAACACTACAAAATTCGGAGAAAACACTATTTTCTTCCGCACCCTGTATTCGCTATTCACCGATACTTCCTATCGGACTTCACGAATGTCTTCCTCGAAGAACACTCGAATCGAAGTAATAACAGGAGTCAAGTATCACACAACTTGCTCCTCAATCTGGAAAAACTCTGTATTGAAAAATACAGAGTACTCATCCTTCTTGCTTCTCGGATGCTCCGACGAAACACTAACACTTTCACTTCGCTTTACCGGGACCCCAATTACCTAACCTGTAAATGGCCCAAACGAAACTGCTTTTTCTTTTCGCACAAGAACTAGTCGAGAATTGACTGTACAATTCTCCTTAATCTTCTTCTGATCTCTCCTGAGATTCACAGCAAACTCCGCCAAGCTAAACCTAACCTTAACACTCCCGTTGCAGTTGGCCTACCAAGAGTTTCCTGTCCGAAATCTATACGAAGATTAGGAATCTTCGTATAGATTTCGGACAGGAAACTCTAGATTCCTAAACAAGCTTTCTGAACCAAATTTCTACGTTTCGTAGGGGTTTTACACTATCGGTCTGGACATCACGCCACATCACGCCATTTTTCGGCTTCCCTATTGGCCTAAACACCTAAAATGGGCGGAGTTGAAACGTAAGGGTCAGATATACCCTCGATTCGACCCCAACTCTTCGCGAAAAGACCGTTTTTTCCTAAAACCCGTATGCAAAGGACTAAACTAATATTTACATATTAATCTAATGCCTATTTTCGAACATTTCCCATGCGGAAACCGCGAATTTCTCCCATGCAAATCTATACAGTGGCGATTTTAGAAACGGCATTTCTAGCCTGAAAAATCCGAACTTCTGAAATCGCAAAAATAACAGATTATTCGTACAGCAAATCAAACAAAATTCTAAAACCAACTAGGGGTGGCTTAGATGCACCTGAATCTTGTAGGTGGATGTGCGTATCTAATCTACAGGGTGATTACAGGACAAATTCCGGCACTCCCTCAGAATCATAATTTCGATTATAACTTTTAAGCCCGAACGAATTTAAACATTCTGTAAACTCAGAAAAGTTTCAAATAATGTTTTCTAGCCTATTCTAGAATTTCAATAAATTTAGAATAAGTTTACTACACTTTAACCCTGACTTCTCTAAAATCGCTGTGGCTACTGTAATACCGAATATTTCTCGAATTCAATTCCACTTTCCTTCCGAGAACGTGTGAGGACAATCCTGGTACAAATTTCAATACCGAGTGTTCGGCAACTGCTGAGCACAAGGCAGTTTTCTACCCTTTCAATTTTGATTTTTCCCATTTGGTAGCGATATCGGTCGGATCCTCTCGTCCGATCGATAAAGCTTGAATACAAAACTTTTAGGCCTAAACAATATCTATGTAACGGTACCAAGATCATCTCGGTCTGTCCAAGGGTTACGGGATTATGGCCACTTATCTAAAGTCCATAAGGGCCAAAATCGCGCATTTTCCTTAACTACGCAGTTACCGACATGGGGCCTGCTCTGTGCAGTCTTCTACCTAACTAAAGTTTGTTATGAGTCAGAACGTCACTGTTCCTGGCTTGAACAGCCGCTCTGATCCCAAAACCTGCCTATTCTGACAAAAGTAAACATAACAATTTACAAATTTAATAAATAAATTTCTATATCCTACCATATATACAAAATGCATTATTAGCTAACTATGGCCTTTGGCGATCATTAGAGTGACTTCCTGCTCTGTCAGGAGTCCTAATATCTGCACGATGGTACAAAAATATGTCCAAGAAGATCATACCTCATAACACCCCCCTACTTACAAAACTTTCAGGCCTAAACAATATCTATCCAACGGTACCAAGATCATCTCGGTCCGTCCAAGGGTTACGGGATTGTGGCCACTTATCTAAAGTCCATAAGGGCCAAAATCGCGCATTTTTCCTTAACTACGCAGTTACCGACATGGGGCCTGCTCTGTGCAGTCTTCTACCTGACCAAAATGTGTTATGAGTCAGAGCGTCACTGTTTCTGCCTTAAACAGCCGCTCTGATCCCAAAAGCCTATTCTGACAAAAGTAATATAATAATTTACATATTTAATAAAAGCTCCTAATAACTGCACTTTTCTATATCCTACCGTATTTACAAAATGCATTATTAGCTAACTATGGCCTTTGGCGATCATTAGGGTGACTTCCTGTTCTGTCAGGAGTCCTAATATCTGCACGATGTTACAAAAATATGTCCAAGAAGATCATACCTCATAACAATTTTTAACAACAAATACGTGCACTCGGACAGTAAAAAGACAGGGCACATTGTCTCCTATGGCTAGCTCAATATCAACTGTCCGAAGTACAGCATCGTCGCTTAATCTCAGCAACTCCGGAACTCCTCAGCTATTTGGAAAACCAGCAGGAACATGTCTGACATACGAATTCTTTTTGGATTGGTTGGTGTTGCCAACCAACGAGGTTCCATTAATTCGCATGCCAGGCCGTAGATACCTAAAAAGCCAGAGAAACTATTTACACGGGCACTTAACTCTACTGAGCCATCCAGAAGTGAGGCCTTCACCCCTGGAAACTGTCCGAGCCCTCGGGCGACTCCTGGATGACTGCCTAAAACAGCCATTTGAACCTTTATTTATACCATTGCCGAACATTTAAGTCGGCCAATGGTATCGCAGAAACACCGGTAGGCGGAGCCTATTAGAGCCCTCACCTCCAGATATACTCCAGTGAGTATTTTCAAAAACTATAGTATTTTTGGCAAAAGATAACACCCCCCTACTCAAGGGATCGCTTGGCATGCGGATGGAACGTCGTTGGATTTGCCCTCACAAGGGCCAGTTCTCTCGAACATGTTTTCTAAAAATAAAACCTGAAAGAGAACTATGTTACAGCTACTGGCTATCCAAATCTTGCAAATGTTGTTGCAGGCTTATCGTAGGAATTCCAGGTCACTCCTTTACGAAGCTTTTATGGAATATTCCATATATCCGCATACGCTCATTATCCAGCTTCCAAAGAGGCGCCACATGTCTTCGCCCTTGCCCACTGGCTAGGATAACCAGCTCTGCTGATTGAGGCGACTCCGTCGTATCTTTTTACCCTGGCCATCCGGCTCAGGAACAACAAGCTGGCTGCGGAATGGAGCCCTGGCACACTACCATCGAACCCGCGAAGAATATGGACGTCCTCGATTCCACTGGCATAACTTGCTTCAGAATCATCCCGAATGTGCATCCAAGAAAACTTTCCGATAAGTATCTTCAAGTCCGGGCTACTGGAAAGGATGTTTGCTCGTGGGCCCCTGCTCCATCCGGAGACAGCTCGGAAGCTACAGCTCCACTAGGTCCCTTTTGTTGGGCGCCATAACAACAAATACGTGCACTCGGACAGTAAAAAGACAGGGCACATTGTCTCCTATGGCTAGCTCAATACCACCTGTCCGAAGTACAGAATCGTCGCTTAATCTCAGCAACTCCGGAACTCCTCAGCTATTTGGAAAACCAGCAGGAATGTGTCTGACATACGAATTTTTTTTGGATTGGTTAGTGTTGCCAACCAACGAGGTTCCATTATTTCGCATGCCAGGCCGTAGATACCTAAAAAGCCAGAGATACTATTTACACGGGCACTCAACTCTACTGAGCCATCCAGAAGTGAGGGCTTCACCCCTGGAAACTGTCCGAGCCCTCGGGCGACTCCTGGATGACTGCCTAAAACATTCCACCATGCACCCCCTAAGGTTGAGGCCCGGAAGGATGAACTCCCCAGCACTCGTATGTACTCGAAAGCTCACCCCTCCTATCCACCACCCCCGCTCGTTAAAGCGGTTCCTCATCCTGATGACTGGCGATCAGCAGAATAAAATCTGACCGTTTGATATGGAGTGCCCAGCCAATTTTTGGCTTGAAGCTCCCTTATATCTGACATGAGTTGACTTTTAAACAATGACTTTACTTTACTGTGCAAGGTGCCCCCCTGAAACTGGCTGAAGGCCTAAAAAAACTCTCGGCTGAGGGCCGAGTGCTGTGTGTGAGTGAGTTAACTGAAATTGAAAGCACTACTTGGTCGGTTCTTCGTGGTATCTGAAACATAAAAGCATGATTAATCGTGATTTGGTGCCTGTTGAAGTAGACGTTGGCGTCGCCGAAGGTCTCGCCTCCGCCGTACTTCTCCAGGGGTGTCGTTGTCTTCTTGGTTACTGGACGTCTGTATTTGCCTCTGTCTCTGTCGTCTTGCTCACGTCTGTTCTCGTGGAGCTCCGTGAGCAGCGGGTTTGTGTGGGTCTCTACTCTGTCTAGAGTAGTCCCACATGTTGTCTGATCAGTCTGTCGATATAGTCCGGGTGGATGTCTAAGTCTCGATATATGAACCTGTTGGGCATATATTGTGGTGCGTCTGTTGCCATCCTCAGGCAGACGTTGAAGAAGGCCTGTATCCTCTGCCTATAACTGTTCGCGCACTGCCCCAGATCAGTGGATGCGTACAGTATGACAGGCAGAAGAATTGTCTTGATGAGGCTTAGTTTCAACTCGAGTGCCATGTTGCCCCCACGGCCGATGAATGGGTACAGCTTATGCCTTGCGGCTTTCACTATAGCTAATCTGTGGGAGACGTGCCTCTGAAACGTGAGTTTCTTGTCCAGGGTTACTCCTAGGTAAACGGCTTCGTCTACCCATGGAATTCTCTCGTCGTTCATAGTAACATGGCCCTCGGGTGTCCTACGTCGCCTCATGAACAGTATGGCCTTGCTTTTGTCTGCATTGATTCCGATCTCCCAACGAATGAACCATGGTTCCAGCTTGTTTATCTGAAGTTGCAGCTTCGATGTTACTCCTCTCTCATGAGATGACTCAGCAAAAATTGCCGTGTCATCTGCATAGAGAGCAAGTTTGGTCATGGGGGCCTAAAACAGCCATTTGAGCCTTTATTTATACCATTGCCGAACATTTAAGTCGGCCAATGGTATTGCAGAAACACCGGTAGGCGGAGCCTATTAGAGCTCTCGCCTCCAGATATACTCCAGTGAGTATTTTCGAAAACTATAGTATTTCTGGCAAAAGATAACATTTTGTCGTCTTTGTCGGAGTTCAGAGTTTATTAAATTTGGAATTTGGTTTCCCGCTTCGGGAGCCAAATTATTCCAGCTAGCTCGGGGTTCGACTCCGAACTCGATCTGACGCTGCTTGAGGGGTTCCATGTCACGTCCGGACGGATCGAGCATGTCCCAAAGGAAGAAGAGAGTGGAATTGTCTTTACAGAATATTTCTGGTAAGAAAATGCCAATATCGTACCCTCTAATGTCTGCACTAAACAGAAAGACCTAAATATCTCTGAGCAATCGGAGAATGATGAGGGACAAAGTTAAATATGAAAAATAACTGGATAAATTGTTCACCAAAAATCAATAACTAATAGTTTATATAGTCAATGGTCATCATAGGGAGCAGAACTCAGGCTTTATCCGTAGATCGAATGCTTTTATGATTCGTTGTCGCTACCGAATTCTTTTGTATTGGTATGTTTGACAAAGCCTGGTCTGAGCGAGTACAGAGTACGCAGGATAGGGATACATAAATTATTGTCACTTTCAAATATACTTGCTTTCGTTTTCACCACCCACTAGCTGCAGAGCTACTTGGCGTCTGGACGGCCTCTTGAAGTTCTTGTCGTCTTTAACCACTAGGGTTAGTCAAGAGCAGGACAGGTCGGGAAATAAAACATTTGTTTCCAAAACTTCCATCAATCTTCTGAGGGCAGGTCAGAAAATAGGTAAGAACTTCTTTCAGTGCTGGCTGTAGATCTCTAATCTCGAAGATATTTGGAGAACCCAGGAAAGCAATCGTTCGCGGCCTAATTTTAACACTAGTGGGAATTCCACTAAGAAAAGCTAGTGTGAGTTGAGTCTTTTTACTCTCAACTCGAGTTCTGTTTGGTAGAACTGAAAGTGGTGCTCGAATAAATCGAGAAGAGGCAATACTATCGAGTATCGCTAGTAAAAGTTCAGTATAAATGGACAAAACTGTGAGTAGTATTTATCTACTCGAGATTTGTACTAGAAACGCGAAGTCGAATATAAAACTTTATTCAACTTGACAACATCACTCCTCAAAGTGTTGCAAAGTACTGCCGAATTTCATAAATAGGTCCATATTTATAGATGAGAGCTGTAATCGCTCTTATCAGTCCCCGGCTCTCGCGGTTGGAAAGCTGAGGGGGAGGAGCCTATCGGCGTAGCTAGCTCGAGGTCTAGCACGCTTGATCGGCAGGAGCAGAAAAACCGTTCAGGCTTCCGTCCTTGAAGTCCTGGCAGTCTGATATACTCGATTTCGGATTGTAATCCATACGCTCTCTTATCTACCGAAAGCTCCGGCCACATGGCTCCGCTCTGGCTACGAGCTGAACTTCGTAAGAATTCACGATGAATCCGTTCAGCTACCTGTGCGCCTATTTATTACTACCTGACCCCTCTTCTCGACCGGGGATTTTTGTTTTAAACGCGATCCTGTTGCGAAGATGGCTCCAAGTCCTCGACGTCCAGGGATGATCTTCTTTCTTCACTCTTCGATTTTTCCTACTCTAATTCAGAAAAATCCGTCGCCCGAAATTTAATTTTGTTTCCTATCAACGCTATTAAAATTGTCGAAGCGCGCTAGACAAACAGGATAACCGCCTGAATGTCCCTAATCCCAATTTTAATCACTTTACAAAATTCGGAGAAAACACTATTTTCTTCCGCACCCTGTATTCGCTATTCACCGATACTTCCTATCGGACTTCACACTGCCTTGAGAAACTCCTCGTTCCTCCGCAACCGACGAGACGAATGTCTTCTTCGAAGAACACTCGAATCAAAGTAATAACAGGAGTCAAGTATCACACAACTTGCTCCTCAATCTGGAAAAACTCTGTATTGAAAAATACAGAGTACTCCTTCTTCTTGCTTCTCGGATGCTCCGACGAAACACTAACACTTTCACTTCGTTTTACCGGGACCCCAATTACCTAACCTGTAAATGGCCCAAACGAAACTGCTTTTTCTTTTCGCACAAAAACTAGTCGAGAATTGACTGTACAATTCTCCCTAATCTTCTTCTGATCTCTCCTGAGATTCACAGCAAACTCCGCCAAGCTAAACCTAACCTTAACACTCCCGTTGCAGTTGGCCCACCAAGAGTTTCCTGTCCGAAATCTATACGTAGATTCCTAAACAAGCTTTCTGAACAAAATTTCTATGTTTCGTAGGGGTTTTATACTATCGGTCTGGACATCACGCCATTTTCCGGCTTCCCTATTGGCCTAAACACCGAAAATGGGCGGAGTCGAAACGTAAGGGTCAGATATACCCTCGATTCGACCCCAACTCTTCGCGAAAACACCGATTTTCCCTAAAACCCGTACTCAGAGGACTAAACTAATATTTACATATTAATCTTATGACATTTTTCGAACATTTCCCATGCGGAAACCGCGAATTTCTCCCATGCAAATCTGTACAGTGGCGATTTTAGAAACGGCATTTCTAGCCTGAAAAATTCGAACATCTGAAATCGCAAAAATAACAGACTATTCGTACAGCAAATCAAACGAAATTATAAAACCAACTAGGGGTGGCTTAGATGCACCTGAATCTTGTAGGTGGATGTGCGTATCTGATCCACAGGGTGATTACAGGACAAATTCCGGCACTCCCTCAGAATCATAATTTCGATTATAACTGTTAAGCCCGAACGAATTTAAACATTCTGTAAACGCAGAAAAGTTTCAAATAATGTTTTCTAGCCTATTCTAGAATTTCAATAAATTTGGAATAAGTTTACTATACTTTAACACTGACTTCTCTAAAATCGCTGTGTTTACTGTAATACCGAATACTTCTCGAATTCAGTTCCACTTTCCTTCCGAGAACGTGAAAGGAATTTCCTGGTACAAATTACAATACCGAGTGTTCAGCCACTGCTGAGCACAAGGCAGTTTTCTACCCTTTCAATTTTGATTTTTCCCATTTGGTAGCGATATCGGTCGGATCCTCTCGTCCGATCGATAAAGCTTAAATACAAAACTTTTAGGCCTAAACAATATCTATTTAACGGTACCAAGATCATCTCGGTCCGTCCAAGGGTTACGGGATTATGGCCACTTATCTAAAGTCCATAAGGGCCAAAATCGCGCATTTTCCTTAACTACGCAGTTACCGACATGGGGCCTGCTCTGTGCAGTCTTCTACCTAACTAAAGTTTGTTATGAGTCAGAACGTCACTGTTCCTGCCTTGAACAGCCGCTCTGATCCCAAAACCTGCCTATTCTGACAAAAGTAAACATAACAATTTACAAATTTAATAAAAACTCCTAATAACTGCACTTTTCTATATCCTACCATATATACAAAATGCATTATTAGCTAACTATGGCCTTTGGCGATCATTAGGGTGACTTCCTGCTCTGTCAGGAGTCCTAATATCTGCACGATGTTACAAAAATATGTCCAAGAAGATCATACCTCATAACAGGATATTTTATTTGAAATTATTATTTTTGGCCTTTGCCAAATCGGGAACGAGTTGCTTTTCCTGTTGGGTTCTATTTTTCGAATCTTAGGCTTCTCTCGGCCGAAGATGACACACCCCCCCTTGAAAAGATCGCTAACTCTTGAGAAGTTCAAAGCCTGCCTTCAGTTTGAATGATCAACATTTGTCGCTTTATTCAAATTTAAATACATCATTTTACAAAAGTACCCACTGGGTTCACAGAAGTTGGTTTCATCCTAATATACAATCCCAACTTATTTTTTTTTCAACTCAGTACAGTTGATTGTTTCAAAAAAAAAGAAACAAAATATTTGTGAACTTTAAACAATACAACATCCTAACATTTATCAAATGGTGAAGATTATTCCCAAATACACATGGGATCGCTTTTGAGAAGCATGTTTTCTCGAAAAGTCGAAATCTTCACGTATTAGGCAGTTCCTATACCGCGGGAGGAAAGCAAAACTAACTTATTATCTAATATGTACAATATGATACAGAATTGAAAGGGAAGCGAAAAAGTTTTATACAAAACAATTTATTAAAAGTCTGACAGGGATATTTACATGTTCAGGAAGATTGCTCGAGTCTCGCTATGCCTCAGGGAGGAGAATACTCAGGCTTCCAGTTCAGTTCAGATCATTTTTTTAGTCTTCTTCATCCAAAGATGAGGGTGGTGAGCGCGGATCAAGGTTAGCTTGACCGGAACGGGGTGCCGGAGCAGCCCTAAGGTCATCAGTGTGGACATTCCACTCTCCCCCTCCTTTATTAACAACATAACAGGTCGGACCTAACTTTCTCAGAACCTGATATGGGCCAACCCACGTTTGGCCGAAGTTCTTTCTTTGCAATTTAGAATTCCTACAGAGTACCCATTGCCGTACCGTAAATTCTATAGGTTGTTGCGGATTATTAGGGAAATGTTTCCGTTGATAGGCGCGCGTGGCCTCGCTTGCTATTGCAACACGTTGATCCCGATTTCGATTCTGATTATTTCGCCTACCTTGCGCAGGTATCGCCCAATCTCTGGAATAAAACTGCTCCAATACCCACAGAATTGGCATCAGTCTGCAAGCAGTATGGTTTGGAGGAGTCAGGACTTGCTAACTGCAAAGGCTCAGCACAAAGTTTCTTTGGCTTCCGGAGTCCAGTTAAACTTCTTTACTTTATCTATTAAGTCTGTCAGGGGAGCTGCCACTTCCGCAAAGTGTGGAATATATTCTCGCAGCCACCCTGCAGTACCCAAAAACGCCCTTTACTGTTTTAAGGTTTTAGGGGTTGGAAAATCTCTTACATTCAATATGTGTGTTTCTTGAGGCCTATTGCCCCCTTCAGAAACCACACGTCCTAGATAATTCAATTCGGGTGACCCAAATTGACATTTCTTTTGAGATAGCCAAAGTCCATGACTGAGCAAGCGTTCCAGAATCCGCCTCAAGTGGTCACAATGCTGCTCTAGATTATCTGAATACACGATCACGTCGTCCAGATAAACTTTACAAGAGGAGTCTGTGTAACCCACGAGTACTGAAGACATTAATTTCTGGAAGGCTGCTGGACCATTCTTTAGGCCAAAACTCAAGACCTTGAATTCGTATACTTGACCATCCGGTGCACCGAAAGCAGTATACTTTCTACTGTTTTTGGTCAACGGTGCTTGCCAGAATCCATTTCGCAAGTCCAACGTAGTGAAAATGCGAGCTTTACCCATTTCTCGAACAGTTTCCTGAATCGGGGGTAAGTTAGGAGCTTCACTAAATATTAGTTTGTTTACTTCTCGGTAATCTACACAAAATCGAAGTTTCCCATCCTTTTTCGGCACTAGCACTACCGGGCTGCAGTATGGAGATACACTCGGGACAATAACTTCCGCTTCAGACAATTTCTTGATCTCCTTATGGACGATCATTTTTCGTTCCTCGGACATCCGTCCGTAACGAAATTGTCTAAATGGCCTTTCGTGTTTCACCCTTATCTCATGCACTGCCGCTTGGGTAACCGGTTGCCTAATGGTCTCCTCAAAAACGTCCGGAAAGTCGGAAATTACTTTCGAAATTTCTGCCCTAGTATTTTCTGAGAATTGTTCATCAGAATAATCTGGCTTGCGGACACCTAAGTTCCGCCTATCAGATGCCTCACTCCAAAATACAGTTTGTCGTGCCACTGTTCCGACATAGAGACATTTTCTCTTAATGTCTAGAACCACATCGTGGGACGACAAAAATGGCATACCCAAGATCATGGGTTCACTTAAATCATGTAAAACTGTCGCCACGATTCCATATGAATTGTCTTTTCCTTCAAAAAAATCGGCTCTTACAAAATTTGCACTAGCTCCTGTATCTATCAGGGCACAAATTTGTTTGCCATTCACAGACACAACTATCCTCGGAAGTTTTTTTCCAAACTGCCGAGCGGTATCGAGTAATATAAGTGTTTCTACTTCGGAGGGACCTTCCTCATTAGAAACCTGATTACGAGCATACTCACTATTCTTCTGAGTTATCAGCTCCTGATACGACACTTTTGAAATTTTATTTACACAAGGGGGAATTTTATTTACAGGGAATTTATTTGTGTCGATCAGTTCCGGTTGGCGACTTAGTTTCGAGACAGATGGCCCATCGTCGCCGACAGGACACCTCGCGAATCGTTTCCCGACTCTTGATGAACTTCAACTACTTCCTCAATGGTATTCAGCTTACTACCTATAGCCGCCGAAGAGCCTTGATAAACTGGGCGATTATTATTTGGATTATTCGAACTATTCGGATTATTTGAATTTCCAAAACGTGTTGAATTATTTCCATAATTATTCTGATTCCTTGAAACAGAATCATTATTATTATAATTATTGTTGCCACGCCAGTTCTTATTCATGTTTCTGAAATTGGAAGGTTCCGAATTTCGAGGAGGGCCTTTTGGACTCGTGATTGGCATTATTGCCCGAAGTCTGAGCTGCCGTCTTCGCTAGGGGGGGGGCCTTTTGGACCGTTTTGTGTGTTCATCGAAAATTGACTCACGTCACCTTCGATACTTACACAGAGTTGAATCAAATCCTCCATTTAAGTGATTTGACGACCTCTCAAAAATGCTTTAATTTGTGGGAGCAAAGATTCTACCACTAAATATATCAACCTTTGTTCACTTAACTGGGGGAAAAGGCGATTTGCCAGGGCTCTTTTTCCATTAATGAAAATTTCTACCTTTTCATTCTTTTGCTGTTTTTGACCGTAAAGTTTTAACATCAACTTTGACAGCAATTCCGGATTATCAAATCTGGATAAGAAATTCCCAGGACGAATTTATTCCATTATATAAATTTGCCCAGGCGTGAGCTTCACCTCTTAGCTGTTGTTTGAAAAAGCCAACCCATTCAACTCTTTTGATTCGGGCTCGAGTCATGTCCGAGACGAATTTTTGCATAAAAAAGTGAGGGCTCTCCGTTTCTAGCCCGGAAAACACCGGAAGGCGTTGTCGGTCTAGTTTCGGTGGGTGATTATCACCTCTTGCTAGTCCCATAATTACTCGGGCTAACTGCATCATGGAATCGGACTGATTCATATTTGGCTCGGAAATTTGAGGAGCTTGAACCGGCCTGTCCTGTATACGATTCACTGGTGTGGATCGAAAAGGATTTTGGTCGTGAAAAGTTACTTTTCTTTCTGTAGGGCGCCACCGATTCGTCGCGTTTTCATTGTCTTCGTGACGAATTGGAAAATTCGAGAAACAACTTTTTTCCATATTTACATGTGAGGTTTCTCGATCTAGGGTTGCTGTAGTAATATTCCTGCTGAATACTTCCGTTTCAGCATCTGAAATGGTAATCGGAGTTGTCCATTTTTGCAGCAATTTCGGATTCACCGAAAGCTGTGTTGAAATCGTAGCACTCTGTAGGCAGTACTTCTGCCCCAGTGTGATTAAAATCTTCCTTTACAAGCGGAGGGGTTTTATCATCCATCCCGGAGATAAAGCTGACAAATAAATCCATTTCTTGCGAAGGCTCCTGAATAATATTTTCAAACCTGTGGCTGAAAATATTTGTTGAATCTAGGAAATCAGCACAACCTGGGTATGCTGTTGTTCCTTCGTTCTCTTCATACATATTATAAGCATGGATATCGCCAAGCTCGGCCCCACTAAGGGCGCCATGTCGTCTTTGTCGGAGTTCAGAGTTTATTAAATTTGGAATTTGGTTTCCCGCTTCGGGAGCAAAATTATTCCAGCTAACTCGGGGTTCGACTCCGAACTCGATCTGACGCTGCTTGAGGGGTTCCATGTCACGTCCGGACGGATCGAGCATGTACCCAAAGGAAGAAGAGAGTGGAATTGTCTTTACAGAATATTTCTGGTAAGAAATTGCCAATATCGTACCCTCTAATGTCTGCACTAAACAGAAAGACCTGAATACCTCTGAGCAATCGGAGAATGATGAAGGCCAAAGTTAAATATGAAAAATAACTGGATAAATTGTTCACCAAAAATCAATCACTAATAGTTTATATAGTCAATGGTCATCATAGGGAGCAGAACTCAGGCTTTATCCGTAGATCGAATGCTTTTATGATTCGTTGTCGCTACCGAATTCTTTTGTATTGGTATGTTTGACAAAGCCTGGTCTGAGCGAGTACAGAGTACGCAGGATAGGGATACATAAATTATTGTCACTTTCAAATATACTTGCTTTCGTTTTCACCACCCACTAGCTGCAGAGCTGCTTGGCGTCTGGACGGCCTCTTGAAGTTCTTGTCGTCTTTAACCACTAGGGTTAGTCAAGAGCAGGTCAGGTCGGGAAATAAAACATTTGTTTCCAAAACTTCCATCAATCTTCTGAGGGCAGGTCAGAAAATAGGTAAGAACTTCTTTCAGTGCTGGCTGTAGATCTCTAATCTCGAAAATATTTGGAGGACCCAGGAAAGCAATCGTTCGCGGCCTAATTTTAACACTAATGGGCATTCCACTAAGAAAAGCTAGTGTGAGTTGAGTCTTTTTACTCTCAACTCGAGTTCTGTTTGGTAGAACTGAAAGTGGTGCTCGAATAAATCGAGAAAAGGCAATACTATCGAGTATCGCTAGTAAAAGTTCAGTATAAATGGACTAAAATGTGAGTAGTATTTATCTACTCGAGATTTGTACTAGAAACGCGAAGTCGAATATAAAACTTTATTCAACTTGACAATATCACTCCTCAAAGTGATGCAAAGTACTGCCGAATTTCATAAATTGTTCCATATTTATAGATGAGAGCTGAAATCGCTCTTACCAATCCCCGGCTCTCGCGGTTGGAAAGCTGAGGGGGAGGAGCCTATCGGCGTAGCTAGCTCGAGGTCTCTCCAAAATCCAAATCCAAAAATATTCATTCATCAGCCATTATAAAAAGGTACAGCAAACACACAACATCAAACAATTAAATGTAAAAAAAAACAAATGAATGTAAAAAAGACACACTCTTCAAAACTATCACGAGCCACAGGGTAGTGGTTAGGGTGGGAGTTTAGACTGCGCTTTTTAAGGTGAGGATTCAATACCGCCCTTCTGAGGGCATCAGCGGGCGGGTCGAACCAGTTCACACCTGCCAGACGGCAGGTTCTACGATGGTATGTAGAGTCGGGCGTTGTGAGTGCTAAGTCGCATAGCTAGTGGGTTTTTTATATGTTAGATATCAGGTCATCGGACGTTCCTCATTGGGGTTTGCGTAGAATTTCCGGGAAAAACATAAGAGAAAAACCGGATTAAGACATTGATCTGTGTACGTTAGTGTGTGTTACTCATCTTCTTCTGGATTTTCCTGGAAAATATCCAGTGCCTGGTAGATGAACCTGCCGTGCTTCTTTGTTGGCCTGTTATGGTAAGCTCTGACTGCTGTCATATCTCTAGTCAACGGGCTTTGAAGGATGAAGTATCTGAAGAATTTTTCAGACTGGTGTCTGATATATTCTTCGATGGTGGGAATATCGGCTAGCTCTCGTAATGTGTCTAGCCGAATGTACCTGTCATTGTTAGTGACGATACGGAGTATCTTGTTCTGCATCCTCTCCAGTCTCAACATTTGAGTCTTGGAGACGCTGCAGAACACTGGACATGCGTACGTCATAGATGGTCTTATGACCTGTTTGTATATCAACACCTTGTTGGCCATTGACAACTTGGAATCCCTGGCTATCAACGGGTATGTCCGTCTGACCGCTCCCGCAGCTCGTTGGATTGCCAAGCTGACATGTCGCACAAGGGTCATTCTTTTGTCCAGTGATACTCCCAGGTACCGTGCGGACTTGGTCTCGTCTATCTGATTTCCGAGAGCTCTGAATTCCCCTGGAATGTGCACGAGAGAGCGCGCCCTCTTCCAGGTGAAATTCATAAGCTTTGTTTTATCAGAGTTCACCACAATTTTGTTCTTCGCTAGATACGGTATGACTAGCCCTCGCAGATGCGTTGTTAGCTTTGCTGCTGCTATATTACTAAATTTCGACTGCGCATAAATTGCCGTGTCGTCAGCATATATAGCCGTGTTCGTTGTTGGGAACATTGGGAAGTCATATGTATACAGCGAATACAAAAGTGGGGACAAGCTCGAGCCCTGCGGCAATCCTGCTTCGGCTCTCCACACTACGGAACTTGTTTCATTTACTCTAACCTTGAAAGTCCTGTCGACTAGGTACGAGTCCATGATTCTTACCATATATTCAGGCATACCTGCCCTTAACATCTTCATGAGTAGTCCCTCTATCCAGACGGTATCAAACATCTTTTGGATATCCAACAGGACCATAACTGTGTTGCGATCATGATTGAAGCCCTCCCTCACCTCGTAGACAATTCTGGCCACCTGGGAGGTTGTTGAATGGCCTCTTCGGAAGCCGAATTGCTCCGCCGGGATGAGTTTGAGCTCTTCCTCATGATAGTTAAATCTCTTGAGGAGGATTCTGTCCACCACCTTGGCGACACCACTAAGTAACGATATTGGTCGGTAGCTCTCGACCCTTGCCTCCGATTTCCCCGGCTTTAGGATGGTGATAATCTCCTCCTGCTTAAGGCACAACAGATAGTGTTGCCATTTTATGATGACATTAATGATGTGCAATAGCTGCACGAGAGACTTCCTTGGAAGATTCCTGAGTAGCACCGAATCCACCTTGTCTATGTCAGGCGCTTTGCCTCTAGGGAGCCTTTTTATAGTGTCCTGAACCTCCTCCAAGCTGGTCATCCGCTTCGAGAAGGTTCTACCATCTATTGCCTCTTTTGGGGCTGTTCTGAACAATCTGGCTTCACTAGAGACTGACTCATGTGCCTGCATTGTGTCAGCGCCTGCCCGGAAGGTGCTCTGGTAGTACTCCCCGAACGTTTCCGCCCTTCCCGGATCGGTCATCACTTGTCTTTGACCATTGCCTTTAGCTGGGATTTCCTTCCGCCTCCTTTTGAGGCTTTGGCTCACCCGCCATAGGGAATTGTCTCCAACACTTAGGTTTTCCATTCTCCTCTTCCAGACCTCATTCCTATGATCCTGAATAAGTGAAGGTATCTCTTAGCCGAATACTCTCATGTGTTTGCTGTGGATTGGGTTTCGAGTATTCTGCCAGAGCTTTCTTTCTCTATTGTTTATCTTAATCAGGTCCAGAATGTGACCCGGAAGAGGATCCCGGTCCTCTCTAACTTTCCTTTTTGTGGTGGTAACATCCCTAGTTTTTTTGATGTTTTCGATCAGTCTCTGAGTCTCCCTTTCTATGTTTTCTTCTGTTATTTGGGGTCAGATTATTGTTAATTTGTTCATCACTTTCCTGTACTCTTTCCAGTCAGTAGTTCAGTAATCATATAAGATTCTTTGCCCTTTCGGGTTTTGTCCTCCCTTAACTGAAAAGAGCACAGGATCGTGATCTGATATCAACTCAGAGACTGCTCGCAACTCGGAAATGTCCACTACATTCTTGTTTACCACCAGATCCAGGGTGTTAGGTGTGGTGCCGTTCCAGGGATAATATGTCGGCACGTCTGTATAGTCTATTGCGATGTTGTTGTTCATGGAGTACTCCCAGAGCGTGTTTCCATTGGCATTTCGGCGACTACAGTTCCACTCAGGTCTCGTCGCATTGAAATCTCCCGCCAGCAGCACCTTGTGCCCGCTGCTGCAGAGATTATCCAAATCCGCCTGTGAGAACTTGTTATTCGGAGGATTGTATACCACATATACCTTTGTGCCACTTTCCAGCTGAATGCCAGTATGTTCTATTGAGCATTGCCTTTGTGGTAAAGGTATGTGTGGTATGGTGTTCCTCACAAGGATCGCCACACCGCCCCCCCTCGTCACGCTAGGTCTGTCGACCCTGATGGTGGTGAACCCCCTGATTTTCAGTTTATGTTCCTGTTGGAGCTTCGTCTCGGATAGGAGCATAACATCAATCTTATGTCTGAGGATGAAATCAGCAAAGAGCTCATACTTGTTGCTGATTCCATCCACATTGAGCATGCAGACCTGAATAGGCATCTATAAGCCGAAACTTTGGATATTATCCATGACCCTCCAGAAGGCCATGAATTTCTCCCCGTCATCCCGGGCGTTCCTCAAACCATCAATGATGGCGTCCATGGCCTGCAATAGGCCTGTTGTATTCACCAGACCTTTGATGGTCTGATGTCTATCCATATGCCCGCTCACAGGTGCTAGGCTGGTCGACCCTTGGCAGTCTTTGGTCGTTTTGGGATAGGGATTGGGATGGTGGATGGGATACCCTGTGGCTAACCCCTTGGTCTTCATTCCTCAGTCTTTCTTCCTTCCTCTTCTCCCATACGTTTGCCCGGGGTGGAGGGGCCTCCACGTATTTTTTCTTGTTCGGTCTGTCTTTGTCTTTTCTTTCTTGCTGCTGTTGTAATTGCTTGTGGTAGGCCTCGTATGTCGTGGAGCATGATGTATGGTGCCCCCCACAGTTTATGCAGGTGGCTGGAGTCGATCTTGGCTTGGAGCATGCCCTTGACCAGTGGTCTCCTGCGCATTTCATGCACTTAATTGGTCGGTTGCAGTTGGACTGGGCATGTCCTCAGGCCTGGCATCTAAAACACTGTGTGATGATGCGGTTGTTCTGCCGTATCTTCCATCTTACCATTACGTCATTCACCGCTCGGATATTATTGTTCAGATATCCAAGGGTGAAGTTTTTGTTGGTGTTTACGGCATACATTTTCCGCACAGTGTTATTTATTGCCTGAATGCCAAAAGTTTCCAATCCTTTCGACTCCAGGTCTGCTTTGACTTCCTCTATGGACGGGGAGTGGTCCAGTCCTTTCAAGAGGAAGCTGTATCTATTTTCTCCCGACAGTGTGTGAGTATGAAACTCGACGTCGGCCCCTTTCAATGTCTCCTTCATGTTTGCGTGGTCTTGCGGTGTGGACGTATATATCAGGGAAGATGTGTTGGTGAACTTGTATGTCACCTCTGCCTGTACATACGTCTTCATTTGTGTTTTGAGGTCGGCGTCGAGTTTGATGGTTCCTTTTACTATGAATGGTGGGCATCGTTTGCGTTTTTCAACTGCTGCCGATAGTGGCTTCTTTGCGGGGGGCGAGGGGTTGGTTTCTCCCTTTTTAGGTTAGGAAGGGATGTTCTTCCCCTTTTATTGAGGGAGGTTTACTACCTCCATTTCTTCTTCTGCATCTCCTCCTTCCTCCTCCTCCTCCGAGATTGCCTCGAATCGGTTCTTGAGTTCTAGGGGTGGGGGATCCTTTGCCTTGAGGTTCAAAGGCACCCACTGACGCTTCGTGGTCTTTCTAGGTTCGACAAATCCCTCTTGGGTTGGAGGGTTTACCCTTGTCTTACCTGGCGACATCAGGAATATTTGCAGTGCCTTTAGGTCCTCTCTCCTTTGCCTGAACTGTTCCTCGTACTGCTCCCGGTAGTGGGTTTGAATTGCCTGTATTTTCCTTTCCCGGATTTTTAGCCACGGGAATTCTGTGAGAGAGGTTGGGATCGGAATGCTTGTTTGGCAGAACTGGGTAACTTTTTGATTTACTTTGTCGGTGATCTCCTTTTCCATTTGCTGGAGTTGCTCAGTGATTTGAGTGCATCTATTTTCATCTGACTGTTCCCAGTTCTGCTCATCTTTACTGGATCCTGCTACCAGGGGGCGAGGGGGTGGGCGTATCTTCTTTGGAGGTGGTGGTGGCCCCTTTGGTGGTGGTGGTGGCTCCTTTGGTGGATGTACCGGTTCAGGCATATCCTCGACGATCCACGATCGAGGCATTCCCGAAATTGGAGGGGTTGCTGGGAAAGAAGATAAAGATTTTCTCCTTCCGGTAGGTGTAGGGGTTGATGGTGGGCTGACGGATTTTCTCCTGTGCAGCAATCTTTGTTTATTTGTGGTTATGTCTTCCTGTTCTACGATCTTCCTCTCTTCCTGATCTTCCTGTTGCAGCCGACGTTTTTCTGCCAGCTCTGCCCTCCGTTGCTTGTCAAGTAGCTGCTGAGCCTTGACTTCAGCAGCAAACTTTGACAGGCCTTCGGGTTTCGCTTCAGGAATTGTCTGTTCCAGAGGAATGATCGCGTTTAGGGGTGGGGGTGTTTTTGTATCGTCGATTACGGCAGATTCGACCCCTTCCATCTGCTCCGTTTCTGTGGTTTTGGTATTGTCTTCATCTTCTGATGTTTCTATTTGGGGGGTTATACTGCCTGTCCCCTCCTCCATATCCTTCGATTTCTTCTCCTCCTCCAAGTACTCTTTGAGGATAAGCGTTTTGTCCAGGAGGCTCTTTCCCAGGCTCGCAAACTCAACTTCTCGCTCCAAACTGGACTTTGAGGTGTCCCATATTTCGGCTGAAATTCTGGTGGTGGTTTCCTCCCTCTGAGTGCTTTCGGGTGAGGGGGTTGGCGTTGGTTTGAGAAGTTGCTTTTTGTTCTCTAACTCAAGGTCAAAATCTTTCAAGGTGCGTTTTCCGTCCATGTCATATGAGACTTCGAAGATTTTTGAGGGCTTAGCCCTCCTTCTTGGCACCTTGAATTTCTCTCTTTCCTTGAGTTCAGAGTCCTTCTTTGCCCCAAGGATGTCGCTGAAGAATTTCTTCCTTTCTTGGAAGCTGTTGTCTCCAGCGTCATTCTTGGGCTTTTTGTCTGGGGGTCAGCCTCCTGCTTCCCTCTGGTACTCACTATAAAAGTGGGGGACTTTTAGTTCGAGGGGTGAGGCTGCCTTGTCTCTTCCTCCCTCTTTCCCTGTTGTGTAGCCGTTAGGGGTTTTGGCGTTCTTTGCCGGTTCAGATGCAGGTCTTTTCGACGGTCTTGGGGTGTCTGTGCCTGAAACTTTCGCTTTTTCCGGCGACTTTACTGGGAGGAGAGCTTCCTTGGGGTGGTTCTTTCCCTCTCTTGTTCGTTAGGGGGAAGTGGGCTCTGGGGGGTTAGTTCATCCTCACCCCCCGAGTGTCGTCTAGGCTGAAGACTGTGATTTATAAAAAAATGCGAAACTTCTGTTTCGGATACTCGGCTAGCTCTGGGTTCATTTGTCTCAGCCCGACGCGCATTTTGCCGATCCATATTTTGCAATAGAAATCAAGGCAGAAATTGAGATCCGTGAGAAAAATTACTAGTTGAATTTTATTTGAAATAATGATTTTTGGGATTTATTTCCTTGGAATGAATCGAAGGAAAAATCCGAAGAATGAAAGAAAAGTTGATATTTAACTCGAATGGGCTTTGCTAGCTACGCCAGCTGAAGATCCAGTGAGAATTTCTAATTCCAGAATGGAAATTAAATAACCCCGAATTTATAGGTATGAATTATTTCAATATAAGTTTTGATTTGTTCTATAAAAATACAGTGGTTCTAATCGTTGTAATGTTTTATATCTGTCTTCACCCGCCCAAACGAATTCAATTTAACTAGGCCTGAAAAGGTCAGTTTGGTAATATTTGCTGGAGCAGGGCTTGCCAAGACCGATAGCTGCAATAAAGGTATATGCCGGTTAATTGGCCGGCGCGAGGGGTTAGTAAATATGCACAATAAATATAAAGAAAATGTTCCAAAAATTCTTATTGGCAAAAGGCCTTCGAAAAGTTCTAAGTTTTTATTCGTAAATGATTATTTCACCACACTAATATTGAAAATATGTCAGTATTTCGATTTCTCTGAACAGTTTGTTCAAGTCCAAGTTTGAAATGAAAGTTTATTTCACCAAAAAAATTATCGAAGAAATATTCACTATCAAATAATCGACTGTTGATATTTGAAGTAGTTTTCACTGCAATATTCTTGTGATTTCTATATCACTGACTTTGAGAGCTGAGAGCACTTGTACTCTTACCATAAGCTGCTTTCTGCACTGCTGCGGAGAGAAAGGTTTTCGCAAGAAAACAGGTGAATACCCAGACACAACCAATGACCAGTGGCTGTGAAGACTTGTTTGCTGGCTGTGGATTAGTTTTCCCCAGAATTAATAGAAAACTCTCTCCATTCAGGAACCCGATACCAGGAAAAGTTGGTTATTCATTCAGTTTCCAACGTGAATAAATATCAGGAACGTTGACGAAGCTCTTCGTCAAATAAAGTGGTACAAATTAGCAGTATAATCGCCAATTGCCCAAAAACACTGAGTTTATTTGTAAAAAAGTTTCAAAAGTTCAAAGTCAAAACTAAATTCTCATTAACAAAGATACGCACTCCTCGATTGCCAGGAGAGAACTGCTTGAAACGGCAAAATCGACCCATATTTATAGTCGCTTGCCGCACGCCAACAGTGGCGCAAAACCCGATCCCAACTCGCTGATTGGAGTGGGCGGGGCCTATTGGAAAT
This sequence comes from Chrysolina oricalcia, assembly GCA_944452925.2. NCBI lineage: Eukaryota > Metazoa > Arthropoda > Insecta > Coleoptera > Chrysomelidae > Chrysolina > Chrysolina oricalcia. The sequence continues at coordinate 10,678,906 of OX101813.2, read as the reverse complement.
TCCGACTTGGACCTGGTCCAAATTCGAAATTTTGTCAAATTCATTTCTATATGGAAATATTGATCGGAAACTATGATATTACGAATGGAGAGATTATTTATTGCATTAATAACAACATTTAGTTGGCAACTAATGACATGCCCCCCCCCCCAAGAAATTGCTAGCAAAAACAAGTCAGCAACAACCACATAATACAAGGGCCAACTAGTGTTGCTTTATTCAAAATTATACAAAATTTGGTTCATGTTGGACATTTGGTCCCTGGCCAATCGGCGAACAAAAATTTCCCTATCCTGCTGGGTACAATTCTAACTTATATTCTAAGACAAACATAATTTCCAGAACATAAACATAACAACACAGTGAAATAGTACACCCATAATTTTCAGAACATAAACGCAACAAAATAGTACACAATTTTTTTTCTTACATGCTAGTACATAATCACAACATTATCAATGGTGAAGTTATATACAGATTTGTTTTTATTCCTTAAACTAAGTAATCGCTGTCTTGACAAAGAATTTACGTATTCATTTACACAGGGTTATATAATCAAGGGGTTGTCAAAGACAGGAAGAAAAAGGTTCCTATACCTCAAGGGAATATATTTCGTTATCTTTAATTAGAAATTCTCAAAGTTTATTCATGGATATCTTCCTCGTCTGAAGACGAGGGAGGAGAACGGGGATCTAGATTTCGCTGACCTCGCCGAGGAGCCGGAGCTTTACGGAGGTCATCAACATGGATGATGAACTCACCACCACCTTTATTTACCGCGTAACAACTAGGACCATCTTTACGTAGGACCTGATAGGGACCTACCCATGTTCTTCCAAAGTTACGTTGTTCGCGCTTTGAGTTCTTACATAGGACCCACTGGCCTACTGTAAACTCCACGGGTTGGGGGTTATTGTGTTTGGGGAAATGCTTCCGCTGGTAAGAGGTCGTCGCCTGGGCTGCCTCTGCAACCCGAACGTCTCGGTTGGCATTCCGATTAGGACGTCTGGTTTGTTGGGGCAGAGCCCAATCACCAGGATGAGGAACCTCATAACCTAAAAGCAACATGCTTGGAGACATTCCAGTGGCTGCATTAAAACGAGTCCAAAGATTAAATAGAATATTTGGCAACTGAGCTTCCCATAAGTGCTCGGGCTGGTCAAGTAACGCTGCTCTCAGCATTTTCTTGACTTCTTGAGCTCGTCTTTCGACGGGATTTGCTCGTTGATGGTCAATTGCTGACAGTTTGAGTTCAATTCTATGATGTTCGCATAACCTTTCAAAGGTTCTTCCACGGAACTGACTTCCACTGTCGGTGACTATTATCTGGGGATATCCCCACCTATTGAAAACATCATTCTGCAAAAAATTTGCTAATGCTGTCCCATCTGCCTTTGGCACCGCTTTGGCTTCCACCCATTTTGAGAACATATCCGTTACCATCAATAAGTAACGATTTCCTTGTGGCTCACTAGGGTATGGACCCATGATATCTACGGACACCATTTCCCACGGCTTACTGGGCATATTAGGTCTCTGATTTGCAGCAGTTTGAGGTGTAGCTCGTTTGGTCGTAGCGCATGTGAGACACCTGTTCACATATTCGCTAACTCGGGCTTTTAGGGGGGCTAGTTGGTAGTGTTTGAAAATTTGACGATAAGTCTCCTCAATGCCAGGATGACCCACATCGTCATGGTAACGCTTAAAAACGCGAGGGAGGAAAGGTTTCGGTATTACAAGACGTTTTACGGAGTTGTCTGCTCCTACAAAATAGACTAAACCGTCCTCTATTCCGAATTCCGTTCCAATCCTCCACTCATAAGCAGTAGGGTCATTACTCTCCCGTGCACGGATTATTCGATCAATGAATCGTTGGATGCTAGGGCACTCACGCTGAGCTGCCATGGCTTCATAATAAAAGGTATTTATTTGTGTGAGGGTTTCAGCTGTCTGTCCTTCAGAATCCTTCTGGAGAACGACAAAAGAATAAAATTCGACAATGTCGGTGGGTATTGGTGCTCCATGTCTACATGCAGGGTGATCTTGAAATTCAGCTTGCGTGAAAAGCTCGGTAACATGGCCGAAACTTTTCATCGCTTCTTTGGAACATATAGTATCAAGAAATTGGGTCATCCCTTTCTCTAAAAGTTCTCGAGCATCCTCACTCAATTCTCAATTAGCTTCCGATTTACATAGAATTTCTCCGACCTCCGGTAAAGTCTCTTTTGGTTCGAGACCGGTCTTGACCGGTTTCTTGGTTGGCAGGGTTTCGCGAAAGGAAGTCCGGCAGCTGATTCAGTCTGCCCGGAACATGGACGATTTTGAAATCGTACTCTTGGAGCAATAGCGCCCATCGAGTAAGTTTAGATTTGGTATCTTTCATCTTATCCAACCACAGCAAAGCTGAGTTGTCTGTATACAGTGTAAATGGTCGGTCTTGGAGGAAATGTTGATATTTCTGGACTCCCCAAACTATTGAGACACACTCCGCCTCATTAATATGATACCTACGTTCCGCATCATTTAATTTGGCACTACTATATGCAATAATGTCTCGGCCCTTATCTGCCCTCTCCTGGAACAGCACCGCTCCAATACCTATAGAGCTGGCATCTGTCTGGAGGCAGTAAGGACGAGAACCGGGGGAGTTCCAGAGGTTGAGATACTAGTTCCTTAATCTTCTGAAATGCGGCGTCCGCCTCAGGGGACCACTCGAATTTCTTAGTTTTGTCAATCAGGTCGGTCAGGGGTGCTGCAACCTCCGCAAAGTGCGGAATGTACTCGCGCAGCCACCCTGCCGTACCCAAGAATGATCGAAGTTGTTAAATGCTCTTCGGAGCTGAGAATTCCTTTATATTTATGACATGAGTTTCTTGTGGCCTATTGCCAAACTTCGAAACCACTCGTCCTAAATAATTCTATTCATTTGATCCAAATTGGCACTTCTTTTGGGATAACCAAAGGCCATGGGATCGCAATCTTTCCAGTATCCTTCGTAAATGTACGCAATGTTCCTCAACACTATTCGAATAAACGATGATGTCGTCTGAATAGACCTTACAGAATACGTCTGTATATCCCACCAAGACTGCAGACATTAGTTTCTGAAAGGCCGCTGGCCCGTTCTTCAGACCAAAACTGAGGACACGAAATTCATAAACCTGACCGTCCGGCGCGCCGAAGGCGGTATATTTTCGAGATTCCTTAGTTAACGGAGCTTGCCAGAACCCATTCCGCAAGTCAAGAGTGGTAAATATACAAGCTTGGCCCATCTCTCGGACCGTTTCTTGGATCGGAGGTAAATTGGGAGCTTCGGATATTATCAGTTTATTGACTTCCCTATAGTCAACACAAAACCGAAGTTTCCCATCTTTTTTTGGTACAAGCACAACCGGGCTACAGTATGACGAAGTACTAGGTAGGATTACTCCCGCCTCAGACAACTTTCGAATTTCTTCGTGGACGATCTTTTTCCGATCTTCAGACATCCGTCCATATCGAAATTGTCGAAACGGTTTCTCCTGTTTTACTCTTACCTCATGTACCGCGGCTTGTGTCGTGGGTTGCCTGATGGTTTCCTCAAAGACGTCCGGGAAGTCCTTGATTACTTCCACAATTTTGGTCTTAGTTTCAGGGGTAAATTGACTTTCCTCAAATCGGGGCATTTCTATATTTATAGGCCTTCGCTCCGAGGGCGCACACCAAAATATAGTCTGGCGAGGCAGGGTGCCTGCATACAGACATTTCCGTTTAATATCCAAAACCACTTCATGTGTGGTCAGGAAAGGCATGCCTAAAATAATCGGTTCATTAAGGTCATGTAAAACAGTGACAGTGATAGGGTAATCGTTTTCGGGGATTTCTATTGAAATGTCCAAACGTCCTAGGCTATAGCTCGCATTATTTGCGCAGCCAAGCTGTACTGGAGAGGGGTTCGGCAAATTTGTCAAGTCGGTCTGTGGAAACAAATCCGCTCGAACAAAATTCGCACTGGCTCCAGTATCAATAAGTGCAAGGAAAGATTTTCCATTAAATGAAACTGGAATTCTAGGCAGGGCTTTGCCGAACTGCCTGGAATTATCCAGTAAAATCAGTGTTTCCACCTCAGAGGTAAAGTTCGAAATATTTTCCTGATGAGGGTCATCGAAAAAATTCGAAACATTTATTTCACTATTTACAAGGATATTTACAAGGGAATCCTCAAAGTCAGGCTCAGCGAGAATCCGCAGGGAATCTTGGGCTAGACTCGATTCCGAACAAAATGTTTTTGTAGGGATATTCGAGCTAACATTTATTTTATTTGTTTCAGGTGGGTGGCTTTCTAGTGTTCCGGGTGAACCGCCGCCACCGACGACGCACCCTGAGTATAGTTTCCCGACGCTGCAGGATATTCCTCGATTGTATTCAACCTATTCGCTGAATTGTAAGTATTATTACGGGGACCAGGGTTGTTCGGATTCCGGTTTCCTATGTCATTTCGGTTATAATTATTATCCCTAGGATAATTATTGGAAGAATTGTTTCCTCTCCAATTATCATTTCCACCTCGATTTCCTGTATTAGGGGGAGGAGCCGCCGAAGAGCTGGGCGGAATATAGTTATTATTAGAAGTTGACGATCCTGGGTTATTTCGATTTGCATTGTTCGAATAATTCACAGGGGAATTTTGAGTAGTATTCCTCGAAGGCGCGGCCTTTGGAGGATTCATTTGGAAATTCTTTGAAATGTTTTTTTCAATTCGATTACATCGTTGAGTCAAACTTTCCACTGTATGAACTTCTTGGCCTACTAAATAGGCTTTTATTAGGGACACTAATAATTCTCCTATTAGACGGATTCTCTCAGCTTCATTGAGTTGAGGAATCAGTCTATTTATCAGGGCCAATTTATTTCCTATAAAGACCTCAGCTCTTCCCTTTCGCCTTGTCTTTCACCATAAAGTTTGGACAGTAATTCTGACAACAATTCGGAATTATCAAATCTTCCTAAGGATCGATAAACCAAAAAGTCCCAACTCATTGACATGCTAGAATATTGGTTAGCCCAAGTTTGGGCTTCCCCACGAAGTTGGCCTATCAGTATCTGCGGCCAATCTTCTTTATCGGTTTTAAAACGTCGAAATTGGTTAAATAATTTATTCAAGAATATGGCCGGACTTTCGTGGTCGCGGCCAGAAAATGTTGATAAAAATTGTTTGTCGATTCGACGGCTTGGGTGATTACCGGTAAGTCCGATTATCACCTGAGCCAAATGTGCCATGGAATCCATAGATGGATTTGCCATTTGCACGGATTGCACAGGGGTCCTAGTGTGCGAATTTCCAGGCCTCCCTGGAGTTGAAGTAGTTGGTTTATTTGGGTCTTCTTTTGAAAAGAAAACCTTCTTATTACCGGAAGGGCGCCACCAGCTCTCATTATTTTGTCCATCGCGGGGAGCTGGAGGGAACGACGGAAGAAAAGGGTTTTTTGAAAATTGGAATCTATCTTCCTCTTCCAAATTTCTAGCTTCAGCATTCTGACTATATTGGTTCGGTCCCAACTCAGAAACTGTTTTCCAATCATAGTCCTGCATTACATTCGCTTTTCTCGCAGGGGGAGAAACAAATGCTGCATTTAACGGAATCTGTTCGACAGGTTCACGTTCAGTGCTAGCAAAAATATTTCTATCATTATTTCCTATTGTTAGATTCTCGAGGAGAATCTCTGGTTCGAACTCACGGCTCAATAAAAAAAATGGATTCATTGAAGAATCTTTTCTAGAATGGGGTAGGGTCCCGTTATCCACTCTGGAAACGTAGTCGGCATTAACATGGACAAGTCCCGATAAGTCCTCAGTATGATCAAGTCCAAAGTTAAAATTATCTCCCACACTTGGGAAATTATACCCGCTAGAATGCCTAGCAAAAGGTACATTAGGCCTAAACTCGGCCCTACGGTGGCCAGCGCCATGTCGTCTAGGCTGAAGACTGTGATTTATAAAAAATGCGAAACTTCTGTTTCGGATACTCGGCTAGCTCTGGGTTCATTTGTCTCAGCCCGACGCGCGTTTTGCCGATCCATATTTTGCAATAGAAATCAAGGCAGAAATTGAGATCCGTGAGAAAAATTACTAGTTGAATTTCATTTGAAATAATGATTTTTGGGATTTATTTCCTTGGAATGAATCGAAGGAAAAATCCGAAGAATGAAAGAAAAGTTGATATTTAACTCGAATGGGCTTTGCTAGCTACGCCAGCTAAAGATCCAGTGAGAATTCCTAATTTCAGAATGGAAATTAAATAACCCCGAATTTATAGGTATGAATTATTTCAATATAAGTTTTGATTTGTTCTATAAAAATACAGTGGTTCTAATCGTTGTAATGTTTTATATCTGTCTTGGCCCGCCCAAACGAATTCAATTTAACTAGGCCTGAAAAGGTCAGTTTGGTAATATTTGCTGGAGCAGGGCTTGCCAAGACCGATAGCTGCAATAAAGGTATATGCCGGTTAATTGGCCAGCGCGAGGGGTTAGTAAATATGCACAATAAATATAAAGAAAATGTTCCAAAAATTCTTATTGGCAAAAGGCCTTCGAAAAGTTCTAAGTTTTTTTTCGTAAATGATTATTTCACCACACTAATATCGAAAATATGTCAGTATTTCTATTTCTCTGAACAGTTGGTTCAAGTCCAAGTTTGAAATGAAAGTTTATTTCACCAAAAAAATTATCGAAGAAATATTCACTATCAAATAATCGACTGTTTATATTTGAAGTAGTTTTCACTGCAATATTCTTGTGATTTCTATATCACTGACTTTGAGAGCTAAGAGCACTTGTACTCTTACCATAAGCTGCTTTCTGCACTGCTGTGGAGAGGAAGGTATTCGGAAGAAAACAGGTGAATACCCAGACACAACCAATGACCAGTGGCTGTGAAGACTTGTTTGCTGGCTGTAGATTAGTTTTCCCCAGAATTAATAGAAAACTCTCTCCATTCAGGAACCCGATACCAGGAAAAGTTGGTTATTCATTCAGTTTCCAACGTGAATAAATGTCAGGAACGTTGACGAAGCTCCTGCCAATTGCCCAAAAACACTGAGTTTATTTGTAAAAAATTTCGAAAGTTCAAAGTCAAAACTAAATTCTCATTAACAGAGATACGCACTCCTCGATTGCCAGGAGAGAACTGCTTGAAACGGCAAAATCGACCCATATTTATAGTCGCTTGCCGCACGCCAACAGTGGCGCAAAACCCGATCCCAACTCGCTGATTGGAGTGGGCGGGGCCTATTGGAAATTCCGACTTGGACCTGGTCCAAATTCGAAATTTTGTCAAATTCATTTTTATATGGAAATATTGATCGGAAACCATGATATTACGAATGGAGAGATTATTTATTGCATTAATAACAACATTTAGTCAGCAATTAATGACACGAGCTATTTAACATTGCGTAGTTTTACCCTCTGACTACTGTCAAAGGGTACACTTTCACTGCTAAGCTCCTATTGGCCTATACGGCCAAAATGGGCGTGGCTTCTGAGCTTAGTCTAGACCATGTCAACCTCGGTCAGAAATACTAAAAGAAAATTTTACTGGGAGACTATATCTGGGAGCGGAGCTCCGATAGGCTCCGCCCACCAGCGACTTTGCTTCGGCATTGGCCGGAGTAAATGTCAAGCTTATTTATTTAAGAAGCCCGTTTTGGCTGTTTTAGGCAGTCATCCGGGAGCCACAGACCAGAGTGTAGTTGTCCTACCGAGTGGTAGCCCGGGTGGCTCTGGTGTTATTAGTATTTCTGGCCAGGTCTTAGCTTCCTCTAGAAATATACGGCCTGGCTTAGATAGATGAAGCGTCGTTGGTTAACACCAACAACATTAAGAAAGAATTCGTACTGTTCCTGACTGATCCTGAAAGAAGAGTTCCGGAGTTGCTGGATAATTGCGACGATGCTGCACTTGGAGACGCTTGAGCTAGCCGGATGAGGCAAGGAGTCCTCCAATTTCCGATCCAAGTGCACGCATTTGTTGACAACCAGGCTCCCAAGAGCTGAGGGCAATCCCGCAAGATATACCTACTCTCCTGCTCACCTGTCTAGACGCCACTATAACCACGATTAAAACTTGGATTAAAAACGTTTTAAAAATTGGTGTAAAAATAAAATCTGTTGTAAAAATTTTCTAAAATATATGCTAAAATTCGCCGTACGTCTGCTCTGGACGGCTGGCCAGAGCGTACTGCTCGAGGTCTTGCACGCTCGATCGGCAGGAGCAGAAAAATCGTTCAGGCTTCCGTCCTTGAAGTCCTGGCAGTCCGATATACTGGATTTCGAATATTTTATTTGAAATTATTATTTTTGGCCTTTGCCAAATCGGGAACGAGTTGCTTTTCCTGTTGGGTTCTATTTTTCGAATCTTAGGCTTCTCTCGGCCGAAGATGACAATTTTTGATTAAAAACTCTATCATTTGGTCGGACCGGACCGACTTTCCCTAAGGGAACTTAATAAAAATTTTTATGCTTTTCAGCTATGGTGAGTATCGGGTAAGTTACATATTGGTTTTTTCTTTTTGTTAATTTTTCATGGGGCCAACCTGTTGTTGGCAGATTATAACACGGATTTTTCTGACTTGGAATATTTTCTATGAAAATACCCAAGATAGAATTTTTCAGAGAAATAAAACGATGCCTGAATATGTGGTAGCCCTTCAAAAACAAAGGCAAATATAGGCCTTTGTTGTCAAATCGAGGGTATATCTGACCCTTACGGTTCGACTCCGCCCATTTTCGGTGTTTAAGCCAATAGGGAAGCCGGAATATGGCGTGATGTCCAGACCGACCATATAAAACCCCGTTGAAACGTAGAAATTTTGTTCAGAAAGCTTGTTTGGGAATCTACGTATAGATTTCGGACAAGAAACTTTAGGTAGGCCAACTGCAACGGGAGTGTTAAAGTTAGGTTTAGCTCGGTGGAGGTTGCTGCGGATCTCAGGAGAGATCAGAAGTTTAGGGAGAATTGTACAGTCAATTCTCGACTCGTTTTGTGCCGAAAGAAAAAAAGCAGTTTCGTTTGGGCCATTTACACGTTAGGTTATTGGGGTCCCGGTAAAACGAAGTGAGAGTGTAAGTGTTTCTTCGGAGCATCCGAGAAGCAAGAAGAAGTAGTACTCTGTATTTTTCAATACAGAGTTTTTCCAAATTGAGGAGCAAGTTGTGTGACTCCTGTTATTACTTCGATTCGAGTGTTCTTCGAGGAAGACATTCATCTCGTCGGTTGCGGAGGAACGTGGAGTTTCTCAAGGCAGTGCGAAGTCCGATAGGAAGTATCGGTGAACAGTGTATACAGGGTGCGGAAGAAAGATAGTGCTTTTTCGAACTTTGCCAAAGTGGGGTTAGGGACATTCAGGCATTTATTCTGTTTGTCTAGCGCGCTTCGACAATTTTAATAGCGTTGATAGGAAACAAACTTAAATTTCGGGCGACGGATTTTTCTGAAGTAGAGTAGGAAAAATCGAAGAGTGAAGAAAGAAGATCATCCTTGGACGTTGAAGACTTGGAGCCATCTTCGCAACAGGATCGCGTTTAAAACAAAATCCCTGGTCGAGAAGAGGGGTCAGGTAGTAATAAATAGGCGCACAGGCAGCTGAACGGATTCACCGTGAATTTCTATGAAGTTCAGCTAGTTAGTGCTTAAGCCCTAACCTGTCAAGCCATCATTAGACACAGCTTGCTGTGCCGAGCTCACTGTCCGTGAGTCCCATGGGGGTAGCTTTCCGCAATCTCTTACCAATCCTGCGGCTGCTTCCTTGCCCTGGAAGCATAGCCATCGTTAGGTTCTATCCCGATATAATCCTGAGTTAGGAAAGTCCTGTGGAGATTGACGAATACCGTTTCGCCAACTCAAAAGTCAAGAAAGTCCTGTGGAAGGTCGAATACGTTTCGACTCTCAAAAGGCAAAGGTTAGCTTTCAGCTGGGTTTCCGTGACCCTACCTCTCAGGCCATCCCAGTCTGAGTCATTTTGAATCATTAACAATGCCTACTACACGTAGTCAGGCATTGTCGAAACAGGGAAATATGTCAGATTACACTACTCCTCACCCAGTCGAGAAAGTGTATTTTCTCACACCCCAGGAAATTCTCAACGCAGCCCGCGGGAGTGGTCTGGGATCTCAACAGGGGATCGAACCACTCCCCGGGGCCCCGAACCCGAGAACGCCCGTGTCTGCTACCTGCCTGGAGGAACAGACACAGGAGAGACAACATTCGAGTTTTTATAACTCCGATAGGAATATGCAGATTCCTGAAACCGTGGGCACAGAGTGCCAAAGTTTCAGCCCGAGGAAGTTAGTGGCATCCGACATACGCGATAACCCAAGACATTCTCATGCAAGAACAGATAGTTCCATCAGCACTCCGTGTTCGAGTCCAGCTTTGCTAGTTTGGGAAACTCCTGAGTCGCTGATGCAGGAAATAGAAAATTTGAAAAGGCGTTATGAGGCAGTTGTAACTTTAAATAATAAGGAGCACGTGAGTTCGAGACCCGGGTCCGGCATGCCTACGGAGCCGGCTTCCGTTCGAACGGAAGGCTCCCGAGTAGTAAAGGATTTTGTGGGAGTCCAGAGACCTTTTGTCTCTTGATAGCCAAGCGATTAGATTTTCAAGAAACACAGGGCCATCAGCCACTTGAGAAAAGCACAACGCCTCGCCAGCCAGAGTCCCTGAGGGATATGCGGGAGGTCCTGGAACCCTCAAGGAGAAATTTATATAATACAGACGTTTATAACGAAAGCGATTGTATAGTAGAAACACGACGAGAAAGAGAGTCAAGTGTTCGGAAAACCGAGGTAGAAAAGGGTGGGTCATCACAGGCGATGGGCCGCACTCCAGGGATGGGCTCATCACAGGCGATGGGTCACACTCAAGGCAATTCGGGGCTGGACCGCCAGTGACCCGCGAGTGGCTTGACGACTCTGCGGGAGTGCAGAGGGGTGGTGGAAGGCTTCAGGGGAGAGTCTCTGCTCCGAAACAGAGCGGAGTATCTCCTCCTAGGCGGGCCGAGTACGCGCGGGAACATGCCACGGGATCAGCGCTAGCTGCGGGGCACCAGGATCCGCGGGAGTCAGGCGGGCTAATAGCCGGCATTAGTCGGCCGGATTCTCGAGAGCTCAGTCAAGCTTTAGGATCGCATGGTAGCCAGAGCGGAGCCATGTGGCCGGAGCTTTCGCAAGACGAGAGAGCGTACGGATTACAATATTCACAGTGGAGCACCAGCCAGCCGGCTTAGTACTCCTGGAACGAGCCACTCGACAACATGGATTGAGGAAAAACCAGGAGGAGGACGCTTGTAATAAATAGCTAGTGTGGTAGGCGACGATTTCTTTGGATCGGTTCCAAACTCCACCAAAGCAACCAACCACTCCTGAGTCACCCACACCATGCTGCCACCAGGTCCCAATTGAGTTTTGAATCCGCTAAGACCATACGGATTTTAAACAGTGGATAGCTTTAAAAAAAATGATGATACTGCTGGATGCTGAACTTCTTCAGCGATACTGGTTTTCGTGTTCCACCATTATCTCAAAGGACAGTTGTTAATTTGCAGGTACTGCCACGGCTTCAAAAATGCGTGGACTTTACATAAGGGGAAGAAGAGGTAAATAATAGTCAGCAAAGTTCCACAAACCAGCTTTATTCATCAATCAAACTGGTGGAAATAATTAAACGATAAATTGAAAAAAAAATCATCAAATATAGTAATCAAAGTTTAAAATAATCAAACGCTTCTAATAAACCAGTAATAAAGAATAAAATAAACATTTAGTTTCGGAAGTCCGGAAGTCCGTTCTTTGCCAAAAACGCAAAAACAATCAAAATCGAAAAATGGGATAGTCACCCTCCCACAAAAAAAAAATGTATACTTAAAAGCTTGTTCTATTGTAGAGTACACTCACCAACACAAAATTCCAGTTGTTTTTGTCCATCCGGATACAACGACACTATTATAATTATTGTTATTGATAAAGAAAAATGCCTCGAACATGTATTCAACTATTTACATTGAATAACTGAACACCCACTTATCCCTATTTGAATATCATCACTTTCACGCCCCAAAATTAGAAAACAATTTTCTCTATTATTGTTATTATTATTATTAAACGATTAGAATACCCCAAACATATATTTAATTACTTACTTTAGTTGAATAATTGAACACCCACTTATCCCTAAAAAATTAACACCCACATCGGCCCCATTATCGGGGGTGGCAAAAAGCCACCCTCACCGGGCGTTCGAAATCGAACCAACTCTTGTCACTAGCACTTCAACACCGACTGTCTCGCTCCAAAAGCTCGTTCTTCCGAAGAACCGAGATTATTCTTCATAACCTACCCTCTGTGCTATTTTTAGATCGTGGCTTATCTTCAGACAGAGACCCACTAGAAATTGTTTAGTCTAGCGCGCCGTTCAACACCCCTTCCTGAATTTTTACGATAAACTTTTACCCGGAGAAGTGATATCTTGAATAAACTCAGAAAATTAAACAAGACTATTCTAATACTAATATAGGACCATCTTATACAATGCACAACGTTATACATAAAACATTGCACACTGTTACACGCTAACGGAGTCTGATTTTGGTCGAAAAAGACAGTTATTGCACAACATTGTGCAATATGGTGCAATGCGAAATAAACAACACATGACGTCAGAGAAAACGGATGATATAAATAGCCATTTGCAAAAATTTGAGTCAGTCAGAAAGCTTGCTTTGGAAAGCCACGTCTTTCCGGTAAGAAGTTGTTGGTATAGCCGACTGCATTCGCGAAGTGTTTAGATAGTTTTTAGCTTTTGAAACGCCGGTCTCAGGGAGACAAGTAAAGTTAGGGAAATCCATACAGTTGGATTTCGATTAGTTTTGTACCGAATCAACGAGAAACAACAGTTTCGTTTGGGCTACTTATTGCTAGGTCATTGGGGACTCGGTAAATAGTGAATAGTGCGTGGAACGAAACATCGGAGCATTCCGATCTACGAGAATATTTGGCTTCGTTTCAACAAGACTTTTGAGAAAGGTTGTTGATTCGTCGATTGCGAAGAAACCTGGGGTTTCGAAGGAGTTGAAATCCGATAGGAGCTATCGGTTTACAAAGTGAAAGTGTTTCGAAATTTGTATAGCTTTAAACCTGGGGTATAGGGACACTAGGCGAGTATCCTAGTTGTCTTGCGCGCTGCGACAAATAAAAATCGAAATCAGGAAGTAGATAAATTTTCGGGCGACATTTTCAAGAGTGTGATCTCTCGGAGAGACGCACAGAAGCAAGAAGAGGTTAGCTGTCCATCCTAACTCCGGAGGCACTGCAGTTGAAGAAGAGTTCCTGGAAGACCGAACGAACGGGTTACCCGACCAGTGTGGTTCGGAAGGCACTGCAAGAGTGTGAAGTGGATGCCAGGCTGTGGGTCGATTCAAGACCTTTCCCGTGGATTTTTCCACAGTCAGCTGGATTTATCTTCGCTTCGATTCCGCGTTTAAACCAAAAATCTTCAGTCGAGAAGAGAGGTCAGGTATTAATAAATAGGCGCACACTTGAGTTGTAAAGGGGGACTTGTCCCCTGGGCAAATCCACGTACGGATTTTTACGAAGCCAGCTCGTTAGTGATTAAGTCCTAACCTGTCAAGCCATCATTAGACTTCAGCTAGTCTGTTGTCGAGCTCACTTTCCGCGGGTTCCGTGGGGGTTAGCTTGCGCAAATCTTTTACCTTTCCTGCGGCCGCTTCCTTGTCCTAGGAGTACAGCCATCGACTAGGTCCCTTTTGCCTTATAAATAATAAAAGTTAGGAAGACCTGTGGAGCCCAACGGATTATTGTCCGTTGGCTCAAAAAGGCGCGTAAAAAGACCTGTGGAGTGTCGGATTACGGTATTCGACAATCATTAGGCAAACTTGATTAGATTCAGTTAGGTAACCGTGAATCCTCCCTCTTGGACAATCCCAGTCTAAGTCCATTTGTTGTTAGGAAACAATGCCACTCACACGTAGTCAGGCATTGTCGCAAAGAGAAAACATGTCAAACGATACCACACCCCACCTGTCAGAGGGAATTTATTTTCTTACCCCCCAGGAAATCCAAAACGCAGCCCGTAAGAGCGGTTCAAGTCCCATGCAGAACATCGAGCCGTTCGCTGGGAGAACGTTAGTTCGAACCCTTCTGTCGACTTCTTGCCTGGAAGAGTCGTCACAACTTTTGAGACCAGATTTGAGTTTTAATAACTCCCCGAGAAATTTTCCTATTTCTCAAACCGTGGACGGAAGTCGCCAAAGTCTCAGCCCGGGGAGCGTGACCTCGTTTGATATGCGCGAGAAAACCTTGTCATTCTCAATAATGGAAACAGCGGTTTCCACAGAAATACCGTGTTCTAGCTTTGTTTGTTAGGGAAAATTCCGGCTAGTTGGACCGAGAAATTCAAATATTAGAATGGCGTTATGGAGTTACTCTCAGACGTGAAGAGGGTGAACCTAATAACTCGAAACGAGGGGCTGGAATGCCTACAGTGTCTCGTTTTGGGCAAATGCGAGACCCTGTAGATCCTAAAAACCGCGAAAGATGGACGGGCCCCATCATAAATCGGAGGGCCCTTCTGGCCTCCGAACGAATTTTATTTAGTGAACCGACACTTGGTAGTTCACAAACGTCTGAGACACTCCGACAGCTAGAGTCCCTTAAGGATAGGCGAGACTCTCTTCAAAAACATAAAGCACAGAAAGCTGAACTAGAACAATTAACGGAAAACGGCACAATGAAGTCAAAAGAGACTCATGAGAGAACTGAGGACCGAAGGGGTGGGCTCACCGCAGGAGGTGGGTCGCACTCAATAGAACTCAGGGCTGGACCACCAGACCTGCCTCAATCGTCGAGAAACCTTTACGCCTTGATGGACGAAGCAAGGGGTGGTGGAAGGTTCTTGGGGAGAGTTATTGGCTCGATGAAAGTCGATATATCTCCTCAGGGACGAGTCAGAGGAGTGAGCCAGCGCTAGCTGAGGGGAACCAGGATGATCTAAGGCAAAGTCCTGGTTTGCTACATGGCGCTTTCCTTGTGCAGGACGCCGGTACCAAACCTAGTTTATTACATGTCGCCCAGAAGCGTGGGGCTCGAGGACGTATCGTTGCTAATTTCAGCCCGGTTGAAATTGACGATGAATATGAAAACCGAAGGATAGACGGACGTCTATCCCGAACCACGAGGTATAGGCCTCATAGTGCTGTAGACAATATGTCCTTTGTTGGGGTTGGTGGTTATCCCGTCGTTACGACAAAAACCACATGGCGCCCTTCAGGCAATAACAATACTGGTCTTGCCCACCAGTACGCTCATTTGAAAAACGAGCATTTGAAGAAGAGAGTCCCTGCATACAGGGAAGAAAATTACGTAGAGGGGGTAGGTATGATACCGCCCCCACCAGCTTTCTTAGCAAAACGTTGTAATGTGGGGGAGCAACCTCAGCTTTACAACGAAATGCGATTATCTGTAGGCACTAGAGGACAAGAGTCTATGGTAGAACCCGTGCGATCTCTGCCAGCCCAGTACAGTACAGCCATAAATAGGGCGTTGTCCCGTGTTATGGAGTACGATGAAGTACCAGAAATCGTAGGTAGAAGGGGACGGGGACCTATTGGGTTCCCCGCGCGATCCCCACTTAACGGAGATCCCAGAGAGATGCAGAGGGCAGGACCCGTGAAAATGCATCGGGAAAGTGATAGAGACACAGGCGTTAGAGGGCAGGAGCCTAATGGTTTTCTCATGAGATCATCGCCAGCCAGAGCTATGTATGTCGATAACCGGGAAGAACCCGACCACATACATAGAGATAGGAATATTTAATTCGATTCAGGAGTCGTCGAAACGGGGGCCTATATAGGTCCAGTGCGATCTATTCCGGGTCGGGTACATGTCACAGGACCAAGGAATTTGAACCAAGAACAGGTTCCGGTGTGTAACGTCGTTGAAGTGGAACAGAGGCAGTATTGGGAGAGGCAATCAAGGCCTCGTGTTAGTGAAGTGCCAGTGGGGGCAGTGCCATTCCAACAGGAATCCATGGACGTTGCCACGAGTCTCGATGCAGTTCTGAATCGTCTAGCTGACGTTCTGGAAGAACGACATCGGAGAACCCCGTCACAATCGGACCTTATTAAAGTCAAATTGCCACATCCTGTTTTAAGTGGTCTCCCGCACGAAGACCCTTTTTCGTTTTTGCAACTTTGTGAGGAACAATTAATGGACCATCATCCTTCGGTTTGGGTGGGTATTGCGGCCCAGCGGCTCAGGGGAGCAGCCCAAGCCTGGTATGTTGGCTATAAGAATAACGTAGCTCCCACTTGGGAATATTTTTCAAATCGTCTCCAGGAGAGGTTTGATAATGATTTGTTGGTCTCAGGGATAGAAGCCCAACTTTTTGGCAATGACCAAACCAAAGGGGAACCGGTAACCAACTTCATCATGGCTAAGTGGAGTCTAGCAACTAGGCTCTACCCCACGATGACGGAGGCAAAGATAGTGCAGATTATCTTGAATCGGTTAAATCCTGTTTTAAAACTTCATTTGCAGAGCATGGAATTTTCCAACGTAGAGAAACTCACCCAAAAGGCTGTTGCCATTGAAAGCTTGCTTCAAGGTACCAGTCTGGGGGCAGTTTCAAAGCCAAAACCGACACAGACTAACGCGCAGAATGGGGGTAGTAGTAACCAAGGCCATTCCAATAATCATCAGGGGAATGATAATTCCTATAGGAATAAATAACAGTACGGAGGAGCAGGCTCTGGTCAAGGGTATAAGCCGTCTCAGGAGGCGCTTCCCAAGGCAAACCCTGACCGTCGCCCTGTGAATAACGAAACCAAGTCTGGGTCGGCTAGGCTGGTTTATGTTGAAATCAAAGAAGAACGAGTCACAAATCCTCCTCGAGATAAGGGAACATCCTATCAGCAGGGTTGTTTTAATTGCGTGGGAGATCACTTCGCAAGGAATTGTAATAAGCCAAGGGCTCATGACAATAAGAACTCTGGTCCCCCTAAGGGGCCTTATGAGTCAAATTGGAGGAAGAAACCTTTCGGCAATGATGATAATGCCGTTCAGAGGGTTCTGGAAGGCAGTGGTGAGACCTCAAATTCAGAGGCACATCAACAAATAGAGTCAAATAAGAATTTAAAAAACTCCAACATGAGCCATCAGGGGGCTCAGCTGGAGAAATAAAGATTCCCACTGTGACTGGAGGTTCTGTGGTGACAGCCAGCATTATTGCTGGGCCTCACCGTAGCATAGGGCTTGCCGATAGTGAAAAGGACACCAAAGGGCAAGAAAAACCGTATGTAGATAGTAAGTTAGTTTGTAAAGGACGGGGCCCACAAAAGGCAAGCGCGACCCCTCCTAGGGAAACAATTGGGTTACGACCCAGACGACCGTGCGCCACTGGTGGTAGGCGTAAAAAAGTTAACTCGCCGGAGGGCGTTAAACTCAATGGGGCGACAAAGTATTCGAACGAGATTGGTACAATAGCCAGTACCACTTTAGGGATTTTTCAATGCGAAACGTCGGAGGACGTTAATCTCAATCCAATTGTTGATCAGGGAAGGGGCCCAGAAGGGCACAAACCTCTTTGGTCTCTACCGGAGTCCATCAGCAAGGAAATCCTCGGATTTTCATGCAGTCGAGGACGCTCCAACACATCGGAGAAGTATAGAGATCAAGGTAGGGGGGCCGGAAGGCCACAAACCTCTTTCGTTTTCGCCGGAGGGCAGAAACCAAAACCCGGGTGGTCTACACCCAGTGATGACCTCGCCGGAGGGCGTTAAACTCAATCCCGTGTTGTTAACGGATGGCGATACGAGTTTATCGGAGCGAATTCCAGCGTCAAAGCTCGAGGGTCTGGCAGAAAGGATCAAAATGGTGGCACCTAGGGTGAGCCAGAATAGATCTAAGGTTCACAGGCGAAAGAGCTAAACTCCCGTGAAAGGAAGACCAGGGGGTGATTTCCTTGTCAGGGCAGATAATAACCAGCGTCGTACTGTGCCCAGGCACAGATCCGACCTTGAAGGGGAATACTCCGAAGTTAGTTGGCCAGGACGCCGGTCCGCCGGAGATGGGCAACGGAGGCGTTGCTGGAAGCACGTCGACGACCCAGAAGGGGATTGAGCCGGGTCCTGAAGGTAAAATCAGGAAACTGCGAGGAACAGCCTGGTTAGCGAGGGTGAAGGCCTTGCATCTATGGGTGAACGTCAAGTCCAAGTGGGGGGGCAAGATAACCAACAGACTTGTGCATTGAGTAGTAGTATGGAGACGACTGTTCGTATCCTCATTGATGGAGTGTGTTACGAGGAGTAGGCCCTATGGACCAGCAGATTGGGGCAACTAGGCAGGCGATAGGTGGAGGAGGGATCACCGTGGTGTGTGATCCAAAAGGACCCCCAAGAGGAGAGACTAGTCAGGAAACGGCAGTCTCAGGAGACCCGGTCGTCGGAATAGAAGGTAATGGAATAGACGGTCCTGTCGAAGAGGTCAAGATAGATCCAGCGCGCGTAGCCGCGAGAAGAACAGTGGTGGAGCGACCACTGAACTTCGGTACAGTGGTACCAATTGGGAAACCCAAGGTTATTGGGGAGGTTAGGCAATTGGGTAAAATTGTCGTAGCAGGGCAAGATGCTCCACAGGAAATTGTGATTTCCGACAGGGTGAGGAAACCCAGGGTATCGTCGTCATGGGACGAGATAGCGGTGGTTCTGGAGTTTAAGGAGTTGGATAGGAACTAACCTAGGGAAGCTCGTAAGACGGTAGGCGAGCAGACTATTATGTCTGAAACGATACCGCCAGAGAAACCTAGGCGTCGGAGTGCAAACCGACAGATGTAGATAGGGGTATAGAAAAGGAGACGGAGACTCAGGTCGAAGGTCCACACTGGGTGGTTGTTACCACGATGGTACACCACAGCGCTGATGGGGACGAATAGGAGATATTCGTTGTGCTTTACCCTTGCCGGTAGGGGGGTGTCACGAGGAATGATCTTGATGGGATATTTTTCGTGATAAGAGCATAAACGTTGAGATACCTGAAGGAACAGGAGATCTACTCCTATTAGTCTCTCAAAGCCGTAGTTATACTTAAGGCTATGTACAGACTATAGTTTTTAAGATAATGCGGCATTTTTGTATTTTTGTTTGGGTATTGAACCCGTATTTCAGGTTTTTGAAACCTTAGGGTTGAGAAACCGATGATGGTTTCTCAATAAGAAACGTTTAGTTTGTGTTATACACCGCACTGAACAAGTCTCATATCAACATTCTGTTTGGAAAGGCGTGATACGGGATTATGACCCTTATCGCCCGTGAGCTTTCGGGAGCTCGAAGCGTGCTTTAAGTGGTTATAACTTCGTTGCCTTTGGGTTGATTTAGATGATCTTGGTACTGTCGTGTAGGTAATTTTAAATTCTAAATTTGTTACATTTGAGCCATATCGATTGGATTGACCAATCCATCCGATATCGCTACAGTTAGATTTTGACATTTCACAACACTGGCTTTTGTTCAGTGGTGGCTGAACACCCAGTACTAATATTGGTACTATGAATGATACTTGTGCTTGTTGATTGCTCTGCATAAAGTAAGGAAAATAAGTGATTAATACAGTTTTTTTTGATACGTTTGAGTGAGTGCAACAGTTATTAGAAGGTACGTTGTTGAATCACTCAAATATCTTCAGTAGTCAGAAAATTACCTGCGTTCATATCGAGAGGAATACAACCTAACCCAAGTTGTCTACGCTGACCTTTGCTCCTTGCAACAGTGGCGTATCGTAAGAGTAGGGTTAATAATGAATAAATTCAAATGCTGTCAAAAAGCTACAGAACTTCATCTGCTGGTGATGTGCTGTATTTGTAAAGGACATATGAATCACACATATGCAGGACTTACTCAGTCCGAAACGAGAGGTATAAATGCGAAAAAAGGTATGAATTGGACTTGCAATCAATGTCAAAATTTCGGAAACGATTTAAACGATTTGATTAGCTCTGCAGGCCAAAGTCAAGGAACTGAAAAATACCAGAAAGGATGAATTCAACGAAAGTAATCCTAATCATTATTTCGAGGAGTTGATTCAGGAAATACAAGAAAGAAATACGAGAAAATGTAATTTGATAGTTTTTGGATCTAATGAACAACCACATGACCTTAACAAGGAAGAGAGATCAGCTGCTGAACAGAATGAAGTATGCAAGTTACTCAAAGCTGTTTTACCTCCCTTTGATAGTAGAAACGTTAGAGCTATACGTATGGGACGTTTCAATCCCGATCAGGAGAGACCTCGTCCAATAAAGCTGACTTTAACCGATGAAGCTTCTGTCCATAAGTTCATTAAAAATGCAAATTTATTGAGAAACTCTCAGGCTTACGGCCACATACATTTAGCATTCGATAAAACACCTCGTCAAATACAATTTCACAAAGACGTACGTATAGAACTGGAAGATAGAACAAATAAGGGAGAATCAGATCTGTATATTGAGCATATGAATGGTATACCAAAAATTTTGAAGAAAACTTTGAACTAAATAATACACCCAATTCCAGAGACATCAAAATCACATACTATTATCAGAATGTTAGGGGACTGAACTCGAAAATTATACCTTTCTTCAACGCAGTGTCAGTGGGCGAGATGGAAATTATTTGTCTTCTCGAAACCAATCTTCAAAATGACGTAGCTAGTACCGAACTTTTTTCCGACGTTTACGATGTTTGCCGATGCGATAGAGATCTGGAAGCTAACGTTATGACAAAAGGCGGAGGAGTTCTTTTGGCAGCCAAGAGTCACTTGATTATGGTTCAGTTAAACTTGTCTTCATTGCATCAAAGTCTACTTACCATTGAAATTGTGGGTGGCAGAATTATAGTTGGTCAGTTAACTATATACGTTTTTGTTGTATATATACCTCCTCAAAATAATATAGAAACCTATGAAATATTGGTCGAGTATTTAGAATCTCTTGATTATATCATAGAAAAAAAATCCTCATCATTGGCGATTTTAATATCCCCAATTTGAACATTGATTCTGAAGATGGGCGTTTCAAATTGATTACAAATATGATGGACACTCTTGAAAAAAAAACAGTTCAATAATGTTTATAATGCAAACGAACGTACTTTAGATTTAGTTATCTGCAATATAGATGAACTTGTAGTTTTGGAAAATGAATTATCATTTGTTACGGTGGATCCCCACCATCCTCCATTGCTAGTGGAATTTAGTTGTAATGTGCATTCCATGAATCAGTTCAAACCTAACAGCGAGGGCAATAAATGTTATAACTTCAGAAAAGCCAACTTTCTGTCATTATATAACTCTATCAGGTTTACTAATTGGGATAATGTTTATTCATGCACGGATTCAGAAACTGCTTGTGAAGAATTTTATAGCTCATTGTATAGGATGTTTGATGAATCCGTTCCTCTTAAAGTTAATAGAAAGAGAAGTTTTCCACCTTGGTTCAATAGAAATATAATAAAAAACATCAAAATTAAAGAGAAGTTGTATGAGAAATATAAAAATCTTAGAACAAATTATAATAATCAGAATTGCAAGGAAATCAGATCGAACATTAAAAATCAAATAAATACGGCTTTTCGAAATTTCGTTCAATCAACTGAAAATCGTATCGTTTCGGACTCGTCCAACTTCTGGTCCTTTGTTAATAGTAGAAGAGGATGTTCTCGAATACCGGAAATAATGAAAGATGGAAATGTTGTTTATGAGCCAGTGTTTACCCATAGTAAACACATTTGGGTAATTTTCTCGTAGTGTGTACATTGAATCAGATCCAATACTTGACGTTCCAATAATTAATCCACTTTATACGGAAAACATTTCAATGTATATGATAACTGAAGATGATATACTTAAAGCGTCGAAAAAATTGAAAGACAAATTATCATCCGGTATCAATATGATCCCTAGTTTCGTTGTAAAGGACTGTATCAGAGTATTAACCGAACCGCTGGTATTCATATTCAATATGATTCTGTCGTCTTCAACGTTTCCAAATAGGTGGAAAGTTGCCAGGGTATGTCCAATTTTCAAAAAAGGGGACAAGTACTATTCAGAATTACAGAGCTGTATCCATTTTGAGCAATTTCTCCAAATTATTTGAAATTATTATATATATAATCAAGTTTATACTAATGTTAAGATGATAATTTCACCAAATCAGTACAGATTTTTAATTAAAAAATCATGTATAAGCAATTTAGCATGTCTCAATCAATTTATTTGTCAACAGCTGGACAATAGGGGTCAAGTAGACGTTATTTATTTAGATTTTCAAAAAGCCTTTGGTAGGCAGCAGTTTGTTGAATATATGGGTGTCAAGTCAGATATATATGCAGTCTCGTCTGGTGATCCACAAGGATCTAATCTGGGTCCTCTTCTCTTTCTGATATTCATAAACGATTTAGCAACATCGATAAAATGTCCCAGCTTGTTTTTTTGCAGACGATCTGAAATTGTTCAGTACCATTCAGGATATCGAAGACTGTGACATCCTAAAACAGTCCTTAAATGAAATTGTTGAATGGTGTGATACAAATCGCCTCAACCTGAATGTATCCAAACGCAACAGCATGACATATTCCAGAAAGCAATACGTAACTCCATATGACTACTTCATCAACAATAGTTTACTGAAACGAAATGAGGAAACTAAATACTTGGGTATTATATATGACTCGAAATTCACATTTAGCAATCATATCGACACTGTTATATCTGCAGCATCAAAGATGCTAGGTTTCATTTACCGGAATTGTAAAAATTTCAGGAACAACACCGCACTTAAACTCCTTTTCTACTCGTATGTAAGATCAAAACTTGAATATGGTATACTTATATGGTACCCTATAACCCAATACCATACAAGCAGGTTTGAAAGTATTCAAAGAAAAATTTTGAAATATTTGTGGATGAAGGAAACTGGAACTTACCCGTCTAGAGGAATAGAAAATCAAATTCTCCTAGATAGATTCGGAATGATTTCGTTAGAAAGACGTCGAAAAATTTTGAGTGTGTCGTTTCTATATAAATTTATTCATAACCAAATTGATTGCTCCGTACTTCTGAACCAAATTAATTTTCTCATTCCGAGATCAAACAGTCGACAATCAAACATGTTCTACAATGTTGCTACTAAAGCTAGAATGATGATGAAATCGCCAATTTATATTATGTGTGATAACTTCAACCAAATTTCTCATCTATGTGATATAAATCACGATGCACTAATATTAGAATGCCAGGAAGGTCTAATGAAAATGGACTGAGTGGTTCTACGGTGAAATAAACTCAAAGACTTCATTACAACGAAAACAGGAATTATATTTTTTTTTATATATGACAATGTCAAGTAAAAATTACTTGTCACAAATAACATCATCAACACAGGATGTTATACTCTAATGTCGAGTGAAATGAGGGTCAAATCCCAACACTCCCCCTTACTCGTCATTCCTTAGGATGTAGACCCAACCTAAAAGTCAGGTGGCTATGTCTTGGACCGGCAAGTCCTTTAGTAAAGATGTCGGCTTCCATGTCTTCTGTTGACTTGTTGTAAACCATAAAATCTCCATTTTGTACCTTCTCGCGTATAAACTGTTTTTTTATGTGTATGTGCTTCGAGCGAGAACTCACGATTGGATTTTTGGATAAGTCTTGAGCAGATATGTTGTCATTGAAAACTTCGTTGGCTTCATGTGGAGTTCCCATATCAAAGATCAATTGCTTCAGATGCATAGCTTCCTTGGCTGCATCTGTTAATGCCATATACTCAGCTTCTTGTGTAGATAGAGCGACGGTTCGTTGCTTACGAGATTCCCAGCTTATGGTTGTACCACCATATTTGAAGCAATACCCAGTATATGATTTTCAGTCGTCTGGACAGGTACCCCAGTTGGCATCAGCGTAACCACATATTGGCTTTCCAGTTTTCTTAAAAATAAGAGCCAGCTCTCTTGTACCCTTCAGGTACCGAAGCACTCTCTTGGCAGCCTCCCAGTGGGATTTATCAAAGCAATTGTTGTACTGACTCAGAAAGCTCACTGAATGGCTTATATCAGGACGTGTTGCAACAGCAAGGTACATGAGAGCACCGATTAAATTCTGATATGGAAGATTCGGCAAGTCATCTTCATTATTTTTGGTGAGTTGTTGACCTGGCACCATGGGAGTTCTAACTGCATTGCAAGTTTTCATTTTGAATTTGTCGAGTACTTCATCAATGTATCTTGATTGCGAAGCAAAAATGGCACCATCATGTTGCATGAATTCAATTCCGAGGCATTGTTATATATTGCCAAAGT
The DNA here is from genome assembly GCA_944452925.2 of Chrysolina oricalcia. NCBI lineage: Eukaryota > Metazoa > Arthropoda > Insecta > Coleoptera > Chrysomelidae > Chrysolina > Chrysolina oricalcia. The sequence continues at coordinate 10,654,525 of OX101813.2, read as the reverse complement.
CTCTCATTTCAAAACTGGCCATCAAATTTTTCTTCAAAGATTCCATTTTGGTAATATTGTTTGAAGCAATAACAATATCATCGACATATATTGCTAAAATGATCTTGTCTCCCCCTTCGAAAGATGCGTAAATGCAAGGATCCGCAATCGATGGTTGAAAACCTAGTTGTCGAAGTTTGGAGTCAAGTTTATGGAACCGTTGACGTCCGGCTTGCTTCAAACCATATAGTGCCTTTTCCAAACGGCAAACTTTTTCGCAATATGGTTTTCTCAAATCTTCAAGCATTTTCTTTGCACGGCAGTAAATGATTGAATTGGGTGAGGCACTTTCATCAACCATAATATCACAGAGAAAGGTATCCAAATTCTCTGGTTTTTTCATAAAAATTTCCTCTTCGATGTCACCGTTGAGGAAAGCAGTTGAAACATCAACTTGATTTATTCCCAAATCTTCTTCAACTGAGAGTGCCAGCAGAAGTCTAATAGAGCTCAATTTTGTAACAGGCGCAAAAGTCTCACTAAAATCCAGGACGTTGGGAAAAACCACGAGCAACTAGCCGAGCTTTCCTCCTTTCTAGCTCGCCAGATGATTTATATTTATATTTGAGAACTATCTTGGAACCAATTATATTAGCGCCTTCTTTTTTCTTGACGAGTTCCCAAGTGTCATTCTTCAGATGTGCTCTGATTTTTTCTTTCATGGCTGCATACCAAGCTTCACCATCGGAACTATCTAGGGCTTCGTTTTCACAAAGAGCAGACACTTCATTATCTTCCATCCATGCAGGAGGCTAAGTAGGTGTCTGTCTCGAAGATTTGAACTCCGTTGATTTTCTGTGAATGTTTCCTGAACTATATCATTCGTTTCAGATTCAGCCAATTCGTAAGCATAACTGATTTCTTCTGTCAGTACTGAGTCATAGTTTTCAGTAGATGGACCTACTGTGACCTCAATACCTCTGCTTGGAGATTTGCGGTTGCTTTTTTTATCGAGCAGCGAGTCCAGCACTTCAATTTTCCGTTCAGAATGATTGTGAAATTTGTTGATGATTTTGACATTTCTAGTGATGACAACTTTTCTTTGTGCTGGATCCCAAATTCGATAAGCTTTGGATTGCTCTGAGTATCCAACAAAAATTCCTTGTTTTGCTCTGCAGTCGAATTTGAATTTATTTGGATCTTTATTGAGAAAGAAAGCTTTGCATCCAAAGATTCGTAAGTGGTGCACTGAAGGAGCATGTCCTACCCATTTTTCAAATGGAGTATGGTCTAATACTCTAGACGGAGATCGATTGATCAAATAGTTAGCGCAATAAATAGCTTCTGCCCAAAAAGCACAGGAAAGGTTAGCTTCCAGTAGTAAACATCGAGCTTTATCCAGTAATGTGCGATTTTTCCGTTCTGCCAAACCATTTTGTTGGGGAGTTCTAGGAGCAGATAATCTTCTCGCAATTCCATTATCCTTCAGGTACTCATCGAACTCTGTATTTCTGTACTCTGCTACGCCATTATAACTTCGCAAAAATTTTATACGTTTACCAGAAACATTCTCGAATTCATTTTTGAATTCCTTGAAGTAGTTAAAAACTTCTTTCTTTTTTGTTTGAGAAAATAAACTCTGGTATAGCGGCTGTACTCATCTATAAATGTTACAAAATATTTACATCCGCCATGTGATGATGTACGCATAGGACCAACAACATCCGAATGTACTACTATTTCGAGCAGATCCAAATTCTTTGGTTCTTGTCTGGGTGAAAAAGGTAGGCTTGATAATTTTCCTCTGATACATATTTCGTAATCACCTAGTCTTTCAGAAGTATTCAATTTTAATCCCTCCAAACTTTTCTTTCTGGCAGCTGCTTTCAGATCTTGCTCATTTATGTGGCCTAATTTCAAATGCCAAAGTTTTATTTTTGACATTTCCAAATTTGTATCACGAGAAAGCATTGTATTTTCAACCTTTTCGGAATCGACGTAGTAGAGTCCATTTGATCTGGTAGCCTTTAACACTGAATTTTCATTTTTATCATGAACTTGAGCATATTCGTTCGTAAAAGTTACTCTGTAGCCCTTATCAGCGATTTTGCCAACAGATAACAAATTTGTGGTCAATTTGGGAACAAAGAGAGTTTCGGGAAGGTTTACTACATTATCACCTTCGAATTGAGCCTTCACTAAGTCTTTTCCTTGAATAGCAGCAGTTTGATCTTCATAAGCTAGTTTAACCTTTCGCAGATAACGTGACGCAATGATACACGAAAGGTAACGTCGGACTCTCAGTCCGCAATTTTTTAAAAATCCAAATTAACAACTATTTTCGAAAAAATCGATTAGAAACTTGTTGGTATTTTTGATATATAATAAAAACAAACATATTAAGGCATATGCAAATATATTTATTATAGCTTACATTTAAATTCGCACTTTGAAAATAAAAGTTAAATAAAAAATATTTTCCATATTTTGGGTACTGAAAAGCACAAGAACCAAATTTATACAAAAATAATGTAAATAATTCTGAGGAGTTAAACAATAACTAAATCAAATGAAAATGTTTGAGCTGCTCATTTTGAAATACTTGAGTGAATGAGAACAGCTCAATCTTCACTACTTTCTTCGGAATTACTACCTTGTAGGCAATCAGGGCAAATGCATTTTGCATGTTCTAAGCAAACAAATTTTTGACATTTCTGACATGAATATCTGGTTGGCCTATTTTTTTGCCTACTACAGTAAAAGCAGCGACCTCGGCGATCAGACTGTGGATTCGGAGCTGAATTAATTTGTTCTTCAATATGACAAATTTCTTTTATTCTTGACCTAATTGATCGTGAAATACGTTTATTCAAAAAACGACGTTGCAGATGATCATTCACTAGTTCCATACCAAGGACTTCTAGAAAAATTCTTCTAGGCGTTTTATCTATAACATCTGATTTATATTTATTTATTACGAATGAATTGATACCAGCTACATTCATTGCAGAATAAAAAATTACCATAGTCCATCGGCGAGTGGCTCGAGCGCAATTATAGGCGGCACACATTTTATCAACTAGATCTACTCCTCCTTTGGTTTTATTATAATCATGTATAATTTGTGGCTTACCGGTAGATTCATCTAGTGAATCGTTGTGGTGCATCGTCGAGAGTAAAATGACATTTTTATTTTTTCTTGGTATATATGATACAATCGTCGATTTTTCCTGAAAAGCAAACATACTTGTTTTTTCTGGCCTTTTAGGATTAGTTATTTGCAGTGGAAGCTCTTTTTTTGTTTTTTCTTATAGTGCCTATCATTGTCAGCTTATGTTCGTTCAAAAGTAGCTCGGCCAAGTTGATGCTTGTAAAAAAATTGTCCATTGTGACATTTCTATGAGAACCCAATATAGGATTACAAAGGCGAGGAACAAGAGAAATATTGCTTGTATCAACTTTATATGGTCCTGTTGGCTGTTGTCCAACATATACCTCTAGATTTGCTGTATAAGGGAATTTAGCATCTACTAAAGCGTAGATTTTTATCCCATATTTATTGGGTTTATTAGGAATATATACCCTAAAGCCACACCTGCCACGAAACGCTTCCAGTTTTTCATCCACTGTTGTATATGCTGATAGTGAAAAATGTTTAGGTAAATTTGAATTGAAAGAATCAAAGAATTCTCTGATAGCTGCCAATTTGTCATATTTTTGCCTGTCTAAGCGCGTTCGTTTATCATCAAAACGGATGTGTCTAAGCAAAAACTTGAACCGTGCAAGAGACATTGTCAGTCTAAAAATTTCTGGTGATGAGCCGTTCGTCCTAAAAAGATCTTCTGCATTTCTGTGGTTATTTTTGGTTACCCCTGCTAAATATAAAAGACCCAATAGTGCCCTTAGTTCTAAAATATCAGTTTTCTTTGCAGACCTATTATTGGGATTGTAGGAACATATTTCAATGAAGACATTCGTGTTATCTACAATAGTTTGTAAAATATCTTCAGTAAAAAAGCAACCCCAAATATCTGATACACTTTTCTTATACCGTACTTCCCCCTTCACTCCAGAAATATTTATCTTGATTATATTTTCAGCGCGAGTCCGTATTCGTTGGTTTCCTACATGTTTCCTCCATTTAGTTTTCCCATCCTTACCAATGAAATGCGGCACTCTTTGTGGAACATTCAACACTTCAGAAATTTCCTCGGTTTCTTCCTCAATATCTTCTTCCATGTCGGTATTGTAGTCCTGCCTCTCTTCAGAATCTCCTTCCAAACTAGAGTCGTCATCGTCAGGTTCAACTTCTGGCTCAGCATCGGACAGAAATTCAGCATGAAGTTGTTCAAGATATGCTTGTTCCTTTTCATAATTCATAATCGAAATAATCTGTAAAAAATGAATTTCTATAATTTAAGTATATATAGATAATACATCGTTAATACCTTCCTAATATATTACACATAATTTCACGTCACATGCATATTTATCTACTAAAGAAATGTAGTATTTTAAAATCAAATCTTACCTTAAAAATTCGTTCAACTTGTATAACGTGCGGACTCGCACTCCGCAATTTAATCTAGCAAAATAACCTTCTGTGTCAGACAACTACCACAACTGTACTGAATAATATACCCTCATAACTGAAGCTACTGAGCGCGCGACGTCCGAAATCGGAACTAATGATGAAGAAATCGGCAAATAAATCGTCATGCGGACTCGTAGTCCGCACGTTAACTCTGAAAGGTTAAGTACACCCTGGTCTGATTCTAGATATGAAAATTTGTCTTCATCACAGCACATATGAATCTAAACACCAAGAAGAGTTTTTCGTTCTTGCTGGGGATGACGCAGAAAGACATGCTTCAACTTTAAATGTAGACTCCTGATTTTTATTGGTTGTCCAACAATTTTCAGTTTTGTGGTTATCTCTTGAAACATTTTTGGCATTTAATTTTTGGTTTGTTATTATTTCTATTTTTGTTGAACTTTCGGTAAAACTGTTTTCTGCTGTTTGATCCATAAAATGCATCTTCACTACTGACTCTACTATCTTTGGTACGAGCTTCAGCTTCCTCTACGATTTTTATTTTCAGTTCCTCGGGTCTGGGAAGTGTGTCTCTACTCTCTATAGCTACTCTGAAATTCTCGAATGCAGGAGAAAGACTATAGAGCATCATGATACTTAGCAAATCAGCATTTATATCGACGTTCATATCCTTCAGTTTATCAACAGCGTCCATAAAATTATTCAAATGTTGCTTGATGTCATCTTTATCTTCCATTTTATGCAATACCAATCGTTTCAGCAGGGTTGCTTTTCGAGCAGGACCAACACTTTGATATATACCTTTCAGCGTATCCCAAACGCTCTTAGATGAACGGCAATTTTTGACTTGCTTCAGTTCACTTGGCGATATAATGAGTAAAAGGTCTGATCTTGCGTTCAAATCATTTCGTTTCCATTTCGCTTTCACGTCGGCAGCTTCATTTTCTTGAGGCTCTGGTTTTTATCCAGTAACATATTCCCACAAACCATTTTTGATAAGAATGGCTTGAGCTTGGATAACCCATGTATCATAGTTGTTTCTTTGAAGAGGTTCAATTCTATAACTGTTCACACTGCCACTTGCCATTTTTGAGACTTTTTAAATATGCGGACGAATAAACTGATCTCACTCGAATCGAAGTCTAACCAATACTTTTAAACTGCAGACAGACGATCACGTAGACGAAGAACACTTTATTACTGTGCGTACCCTGGGCCCATAACCTATTAGAATGCCAGGAAGGTCTAATGAAAATGGACTGAGTGGTTCTACGGTGAAATAAACTCAAAGACTTTATTACAACGAAAACAGGAATTATATTTTTTCATATAAGACAATGTCAAGTAAAAATTACTTGTCACAAATAACATCATTAACACAGGATGTTATACTCTGATGTCAAGTGAAATGAGGGTCAAACCCCAACAACTAAGAGACGTTATTAATAAGCTCTGGGTTGAATTTTTATAATTTTTATGATATTCAACATGCTTTTGTTTATGGTTACGATTCTGTATTTTATATATATATATATATATATATATATATATATATATATATATATATATATATATATATATATAAGGTAGTCTTGTTTGCTGACTAGTTAGGAAATGAGTTTGCTAAATATTTGGGATATGCAGCAGGCCAATTAGAGTACTCTATTACACAGATTCCAAGCTTTCGATAATCTTTATTATCATCATCAGGGATGCTACAATATGAGAAAGACACGTAAAACCAGTGAAGAACAGTCAGGTTGTAACTTACAGTGTAGTGAGGTTATGCGGCGTTAATGTTAAAATTATACATGAAAAATGGACGAGACTGGAGATAAAACTTCATCACTAAAAATTGTGTTGTGTACTACAACCACCTATAAACATAACTATAATCAAAGTTTTTTTTAAAATTAATTGTTGCACATTTCACGATTTTCACGTGTTCTTCCTTGAAGAGGAAGTACGTCGATCATGCAGAACTGTAGAAGCAACAGGTCCACGCGCATGACACGACAAATGACATGGCCCATGACAGACACGGAATCACGCCATGTAGTCCTGTGAGCTCGCGTACCTCTTGGCTTTTAAGTAAACTGCAATAGTGTTAAAATTAATTAAATGGTTACATTTATGTGAAATTGCATAACTAACGCTAGAATGAATGGAGAATTATAATTATGAGGATGAAGATGCGAAATGAGTGATTTAATCTGTGAAGAGAGTATCAGCGGGGATAATCTGTTGATTATCTCTGACACTTGGCTTGTCCACAAAAATTAAATAAGAGTAAATTTCACTTAGGTGATTAACATCTGTTCTTTTATTTAGAGGATTTTCTGATTGTGCTATGTGAACCATTTCTAGAAAAAGCCTCTTGGCAGTGTTTTTTTCTGTGGATAAAATTTTTACTGAGTTAAAATCCATACAGTGTCCCTCCTTATAGACATGCTCACTCAATGCACATCTCGTCGGGTGCAATCTACTGTCACTTTTGTGTGCAGAAATGCGATCTTTCAACATTCTTGAAGTTTGTCCAATACATTGTTTGTCACAGTTATGACACGGTATACAGTAAACCACATCCGAGCAGCTGCTGCAAGGAGTCCTGTCCTTTAATTTGGAAAAAATTCTCATGAGAGGTAAAACATTTTTATTAGCAATTTTAATATTGTCTGAAAAAGATTTGAAAATTCTGGATAATCCAGGAGTGATATCTTTAATAAATGGTAATGAGGCATAGATAGCACGTGAAAGGGTGACCTCTGCAGCCTGAATATTAATTGGAGTTATTAACTAAGAATTATGTTGATGAGGATTTATTATGTTTTCAATGGATGAATTATTGTACAAAATTTTTTTGAGGAATGAGGCCGGATATGCATTTTGAAGAAAGAGGTTATAAAGAATATTAAGGTTTTTTTTGTGAAAGGAACTATCAGATATCTTGATGACTCTTGTTTTCATCTGTTGGACCAGATTGGCTTTCATACTTTGTTTGTGGTACGACCAATAATTTATATAACGGCCCGAACTCATAGGTTTCCTATACCAATCGATGAGCACGGTGTTATCAGGTGTTCTGATAAATCAAGTATCAAGAAAAGGAACGCTGTGGTGTTCATTTTCTCTCTCGATGGTGAACTGTATATGTGAATCGTAACTGTTAAAGATGAACAAGGTTTCATCAATGGCATCTGCAGGAATTGCAATAATTATGTCATCTACATATTTTTTGAGGAAAGGTGGTTTAAATGGGAGAACATATGTGACTTTGTCTAACAAATCATCCATGACATATGCTGCCAGTATAGGGCTCATTATTGCCCCCATAAGGGTGCCAAAAGTTTGCTTGTAGTATTTATTATTGAACGTGAAATATGTGTTATTAAACAGGAAAGTTATTAAATTTAAAAAAGTATCTTTAGTTAAGCTGCAAAAACCACTAATGACGTTCCATTTATTCTCTATTACTCTTAAGCAAGCCTGTAAGTACACGTTGCTGAAAAGAGAAACAACATCTAGACTAGCTAGAACAAAATTATTTGGAAGTTTAAATTTGTTGAAAATATCATTAACTTGAAAAGAATCTTTAATGTAATATTCGTTGTCAAAATCATATGCTTTTGTTAAAATGTCAGTAAGAAAGGAAGCTATGGATTCTGTGGGTGCTCCTATTGAAGCAACTATTGGTCGACCAGACAAAGTCGGTTTGTGTATTTTTGGCAATGCATAAAATTTTGGGGAGACAGATTTATATGAAGTTAATTTTTTTGCAAGTACGTCATCGATTTCGTCATTCACCTTGACTAACTTAATCAATTTGTTACTATTGGTTTGAATCGACGAGGTTGGATCAGACCGTAGTTCAATATAAGAGTCGTTACCCACTACGAGATCGTTGGACATTGTCATGTACTGCTCCCTGTCCATAACGACCGTTACATTGCCGTTATCTGAATTCGTGACAATTAAATTTGGATTATTCTTTAAAAACTTTTTTGACTGATTATATAATGAGTGAAAAAATGAGCAATTACGTTGCGAGTTGTGAAAACCATTGGTGATAATATTTGTAGATTTAGAGATAGCAATATTTTTATTGTGAGTATCTGGAATCGAAGAGGTAATATAGTCTACATCTGCCAGTAGACTTTTTAACGAAATATCATTCCCTATAATGGGTTCAATACTAAACTTTGGTCCTAGTGCTAAAAAATTTTCAATATGTTGAGGAATAGAAATGTTAGAAATGTTTTTAATCCACTTTGTGTGTGTGATTAATTTTTCGTGAAGTTGACTCTGCTTCAATTTTTGTAATTTTGCTACATTTTTTATTTTTACTCTATGGAAAATTGTTTGATAAGACCTGCGTTGTCTGCTAGAGAATTCTAAGAATATCAATTCATTAGTCAAAGAAATTATGTCTGATTTAAATTTTGATAACTGAGATTCATATTTGTGAATGAGTTTATGATTGAAGTCAATTTCTATATTTAGTAACTTATTTCCTAACCTTAAGTTAAACTGTTTGGATGCATTTGCGAATATAAGGAGGGACACTGTATGGATTTTAACTCAGTAAATATTTTACCCACAGAAAAAAACACTGCCAAGAGGCTTTTTCTAGAAATGGTTCACATAGCACAATCAGAAAATCCTCTAAATAAAAGAACAGATGTTAATCACCTAAGTGAAATTTACTCTTATTTAATTTTTATGGACAAGCCAAGTGTCAGAGATAATCAACAGATTATCCCCGCTGATACTCTCTTCACAGATTGAATCACTCATTTTGCATCTTCATCCTCATAATTATAATTCTCCATTCATTCTAGCGTTAGTTATGCAATTTCACATAAATGTAACCATTTCATTAATTTTAACACTATTGCAGTTTACTTAAAAGCCAAGAGGTACGCGAGCTCACAGGACAACATGGCGTGATTCCGTGTCTGTCATGGGCCATGTCATTTGTCGTGTCATGCGCGTGGACCTGTTGCTTCTACAGTTCTGCATGATCGACGTACTTCCTCTTCAAGGAAGAACACGTGAAAATCGTGAAATGTGCAACAATTAATTTTTAATAAAACTTTGATTATAGTAATGTTTATAGGTGGTTGTAGTACACAACACAAATTTTAGTGATGAAGTTTTATCTCCAGTCTCGTCCATTTTTCATGTATAATTTTAACATTAACGCCGCATAACCTCAGTACACTGTAAGTTACAACCTGACTGTTCTTCACTGGTTTTACGTGTCTTTCTCATATTGTAGCATCCCTGATGATGATAATAAAGATTATCGAAAGCTTGGAATCTGTGTAATAGAGAACTCTTATTGGCCTGCTGCATATCCCAAATATTTAGCAAACTCATTTCCTAACTAGTCAGCAAACAAGACTACCTTTTTCTTTAACTCCTAGAATGGGCTTCTACCAGAACATCCGGTCTGCACATGGACAAGACACGGCGAGATTGATGAAGAACTGGTCCAAGATAAACATTAAACTCGCAAAAGAAAATAACAGAAGATGTTTCCTACTAAAATGCAGAACACTAGGACTGGCACCAGCACACATTCGGCATTCTACAAAACCCATAGACGACTTACTTCTCAGACAGGATCCAGCATTCGCAAATGCATCCAAACAGTTTAACTCAAGGTTAAGAAATAAGTTACTAAATATAGAAATTGACTTCAATCATAAACTCATTCACAAATATGAATCTCAGTTATCAAAATTTAAATCAGACATAATTTCTTTGACTAATGAATTGATATTCTTAGAATTCTCTAGCAGACAACGCAGGTCTTATCAAACAATTTTCCATAGAGTAAAAATAAAAAATGTAGCAAAATTACAAAAATTGAAGCAGAGTCAACTTCACGAAAAATTAATCACACAGACAAAGTGGATTAAAAACATTTCTAACATTTCTATTCCTCAACATATTGAAAATTTTTTAGCACTAGGTCCAAAGTTTAGTATTGAACCCATTATAGGGAATGATATTTCGTTAAAAAGTCTACTGGCAGATGTAGACTATATTACCTCTTCGATTCCAGACACTCACAATAAAAATATTGCTATCTCTAAATCTTCAAATATTATCACCAATGGTTTTCACAACTCGCAACGTAATTGCTCATTTTTTCACTCATTATATAATCAGTCAAAAAAGTTTTTAAAGAATAATCCAAATTTAATTGTCACGAATTCAGATAAGGGCAATGTAACGGTCGTTATGGACAGGGAGCAGTACATGACAATGTCCAACGATCTCGTAGTGGGTAACGACTCTTATATTGAACTACGGTCTGATCCAACCTCGTCGATTCAAACCAATAGTAACAAATTGATTAAGTTAGCCAAGGTGAATGACGAAATCGATGACGTACTTGCAAAAAAATTAACTTCATATAAATCTGTTTCCCCAAAATTTTATGCATTGCCAAAAATACACAAACCGACTTTGTCTGGTCGACCAATAGTTGCTTCAATAGGAGCACCCACAGAATCCATAGCTTCCTTTCTTACTGACATTTTAACAAAAGCATATGATTTTGACAACGAATATTACATTAAAGATTCTTTTCAAGTTAATGATATTTTCAACAAATTCAAACTCCCAAATAATGTTGTTCTCTTTTCAGCAACGTGTACTTACAGGCTTGCTTAAGAGTAATAGAGAATAAATGGAACGTCATTAGTGGTTTTTGCAGCTTAACTAATGATACTTCTTTAAATTTAATAACTTTCCTGTTTAATAACACATATTTCACGTTCAATAATAAATACTACAAGCAAACTTTTGGCACCCCTATGAAGGCAAAAATAAGCCCTATACTGGCAGCATATGTCATGGATGATTTGTTAGACAAAGTCACATATGTTCTCCCATTTAAACCACCTTTCCTCAAAAAATATGTAGATGACATAATTATTGCAATTCCTGCAGATGCCATTGATGAAACCTTGTTCATCTTTAACAGTTACAACCCACATATACAGTTTACCATCGAGAGACAAAATGAACACCACAGCGTTCCTTTTCTTGATACTCGATTCATCAGAACACCTGATAACACCGTGCTCATCGATTGGTATAGGAAACCTATGAGTTCGGACCGTTATATAAATTATTGGTCGTACCACAAACAAAGTATGAAAGCCAATCTGGTCCAACAGATGAAAACAAGAGTCATCAAGATATCTGATAGTTCCTTTCACAAAAAAAACCTCAATATTCTTTATAACCTCTTTCTTCAAAATGCATATCCGGCCTTATTCCTCAAAAAATTTTTGTACAATAATTCATCCATTGAAAACATAATAAATCCTCATCAAAATAATTCTTTGTTAATAACTCCAATTAATATTCAGGCTGCAGAGGTCACCCTTTCACGTGCTATCTATGCCTCTTTACCATTTATTAAAGATATCACTCCTGGATTATCCAGAATTTTCAAATCTTTTTCAGACAATATTAAAATTGCTAATAAAAATGTTTTACCTCTCATGAGAATTTTTTCCAAATTAAAGGACAGGACTCCTTGCAGCAGCTGCTCGGATGTGGTTTACTGTATACCGTGTCATAACTGTGACAAACAATATATTGGACAAACTTCAAGAATGTTGAAAGATCGCATTTCTGCACACAAAAGTGACAGTAGATTGCACCCGGAGAGATGTGCATTGAGTGAGCATGTCTATAAGGAGGGACACTGTATGGATTTTAACTGAGTAAAAATTTTATCCACAGAAAAAAACACTGCCAAGAGGCTTTTTCTAGAAATGGTTCACATAGCACAATCAGAAAATCCTCTAAATAAAAGAACAGATGTTAATCACCTAAGTGAAATTTACTCTTATTTAATTTTTGTGGACAAGCCAAGTGTCAGAGATAATCAACAGATTATCCTCGCTGATACTCTCTTCACAGATTGAATCACTCATTTCGCATCTTCATCCTCATAATTATAATTCTCCATTCATTCTAGCGTTAGTTATGCAATTTCACATAAATGTAACCATTTAATTAATTTTAACACTATTGCAGTTTACTTAAAAGCCAAGAGGTACGCGAGCTCACAGGACAACATGGCGTGATTCCGTGTCTGTCATGGGCCATGTCATTTGTCGTGTCATGCGCGTGGACCTGTTGCTTCTACAGTTCTGCATGATCGACGTACTTCCTCTTCATGGAAGAACACGTGAAAGTCGTGAAATGTGCAACAAATAATTTTTAATAAAACTTTCATTATAGTAATGTTTATAGGTGGTTGTAGTACACAACACAAATTTTAGTGATGAAGTTTTATCTCCAGTCTCGTCCATTTTTAATGTATAATTTTAACATTAACGCCGCATAACTTCACTACACTGTAAGTTACAACCTGACTGTTCTTCACTGGTTTTACGTGTCTTTCTCATATTGTAGCATCCCTGATGATGATAATAAAGATTATCGAAAGCTTGGAATCTGTGTGATAAAGTACTCTTATTGGCCTGCTGCATATCCCAAATATTTAGCAAACTTATTATATATATATATATATATATATATATATATATATATATATATATATATATAAATATATATATATATATATATATATATATATATATATATATATATATAAATATATATATATATATATATATATATTTATATATATATATATATATATATATATATATACAGGGTGTCAATTTGAAAACTTCCCACCCTTAATATCTTCCTTCCAGTAAACAATATGAGTAATCGAAAAAACAGGTCAATTTTATTGTCAAGGGGGACACTTTCAAGGACTATTTGTAGCCCTCGTGCTTCAACCCCCTAGGAGGGGTAGATGTTACCCTTAGAATTTTAAATGGGAAGGGGGGTCAAGTGGCACATCATTTTGATGGGCGTTCAATTCTTGTTCCAATGGTACCCTGACTTATTATTTTTTGATGAGCATTTTCCGAAAAATTGCGTTCTAAACTAACAGAAGTAATTATTAGAACGCCTATACTGAGATGCATGGTTTGGCCAGAACTGGTTAGAATATTAGGTGGTGCCGTTCCAACCCTTTATTAGGGGTAACATTAGCCATTAGCTCCAAAAACTTTACATAAAAAAGTAGTCTAATAGTAAAACGTAGATGGTAGTAAAGTTGTGTTTATTAAATGTTGAATTTTTAAGTGTCATCGCAGAAATTGTACAGATAGCCTTCCTTTTTTGCTACTTCTGCTGTAAAAAGTTTCTGTTTTCCGGCAAAAAATTGGTTAGCAAATTTGAACTATGTGGTAGTATTGTGAATACCGTTGTACCTGTTGGGCTGTTTAGGAATTACTTTAATAAGTGTATAAAAGTGTAAAAATGGTTTACATTCTTCAAGACAGAATTGAAATGATTGTAATTTATGGCGAAGTTGGAAAGTGCGCACGAAGGGCGGCATGTCTTTTTAACGAAAGACATCCAAATTGTAATGTAAGTCACCGGTATGTGCTTGATTTGGTGAATAAGTTTTACGAAACTGGTTCAGTGACAAATAAAAAAAGAAATAACCCCAGAGTACTAAATGAAGCAGCTCAAATTGAAGTTTTGGGAACATTTGCTGCAGAGCCCACGAGCTCCTTATGATCAGTATCAGAACAGACGGGAATGTCACGCGAGACTATAAGAAAAGCATTGAAAATGCATAAATTTCATCCATATAAAATGCAGATTCTTCAAGAGCTCCACGAGGATGATTATGATAGAAGAATAGAGTTTTGTGAAATCATGTCTCATCGAGTCAATACCATCCCTAATCTTCTGTTAAACATCTGTTTCAGCGATGAGTGTTCATTTTTTCTGAACGGCAATGTTAATAGACAAAATTGTCGCTATTGGAGTGACGAAAACCCACATATTTTTCGGGAAGGGCATACACAACACCCACAAAAAGTTAATGTTTGGGCTGGTATTCTTGGAAATGCCATTCTTGGTCCATTATTTCTGGAAGAAAACTTGACTGGCAATCTGTACCTTGATATGCTTGAAGAGACTATCGATCCTCTTATAACTCACGAGCTAGAAACTCAAATTGATGCAGAAGGTAATGAACTTTTGCAGGAGGATCTGTTACATTTCCAGCAGGACGGTGCTCCACCTCATTATTTTCTTCCCGTCCGACAGTGGTTAAACGAGAGATTTCCGGGTAGATGGATTGGCAGAAGGGGAGCAGTTGAATGGCCTCCGAGATCACCGGATTTAACACCCTTAGATTTCTTTCTTTGGGGGCATCTTAAATCCGTTGTTTATAAAACACAACCTTCTGATATTGACGAACTTAAAAGACGAATTACAGCAGCATGCCGGTCAATTCCTAGTGAAGTTTTCCGTAATGTTAGAGGGGAGTTCGAAAACAGACTGTATTACTGTTTAGAGCAAAATGGACAACATTTCGAACAGCTAATAAGATAAGCGTAAGTAGATTTTATGTTGGAAATGTCTTTCTCGCAAATTAAATTTTATTGTGTAGAAGGAAAATAACCACCAAATAAAAAATCCCATGCGTAATAAATTTATTCCTGTCATTCAAGGGTTGGAGCGGTGCCACCTACTCTTCTAACCATTTTTATTAAAGGGAGTCAATACAATAATGCATCTCAGTATAGGCGTTCTAATAATTACCTCTGTTAGTTTAGAACGCAATTTTTCGGAAAATGCTCATCACAAAATAATAAGTCAGGGTACCATTGGAACAAGAATTGAACGCCCATCAAAATGATGTGCCACTTGACCCCCCTTCCCATTTAAAATTCTAAGGGTAACATCTACCCCTCCTAGGGGGTTGAACCACGAGGGCTACAAATAGTCCGTGAAAGTGTCCCCCTTGACAATAAAATTGACCTGTTTTTTCGATTACTCATATTGTTTACTGGAAGGAAGATATTAAGGGTGGGAAGTTTTCAAATTGACACCCTGTATATATATATATATATATATATATATATATATATATAAATCAATTTTTTTGTTATTTTTAGTTTTCTAGTCTCATGGTATTATATTCACTAGTAATAGTTGTACCACCTGCATTTTATTTATAGTTATCATTTTGAAATGAACTTTTTTTTTTGTTTCGTTTTTGACTTGTTATTCTGATAAGTGCAATTAATAGTCGGAAGCTCAATTATTATTTTATAGCATTTCCTGTTATTGGGTGTAAAACCTGTTGGAAATAATTTTTTTTTTTGTACATTTCTCCCCTCTTAATGAAAGTGGAGACCAATTTTGATTTAGGTAAAGATTACAGTAGCCATAGCGATCTTAGAATAATTCAGTTAAATATTAGTAAAACCTTTTGGAATTCGTTTAAACTTTGATGAAGTAACGTTTTGTGCGTTGAAACTTTAGTAAGATTCCTTCAGAATCCAATATTATTGATAAAATTATGATTCCTAAGAGATGCTGGCATTCGCCTCTGGATCGTCCTGTAGGTTCGACACGCTAGTCCGCCTGCCAGATATAGTTCCGTCTAAGCCATTCCGACCTGGTTTTATAATTTTGATGTTTTTGTACAATCAATAGTCTGTTTATTTTGGAAATTACAGATATTCATATTAGCGTTCCTACAATCGTACTGTATAAGATTCTTGTGAATCTAAGGCATTATTTTGTGTGGGACAAGTTCAAAAGTATAATAGGAGGCATTAGTATGTAAGTGCGCTATTATCCGTGATGATTTCCAACACGCAGGAGATGTTAGGAGGTGAAACGTTCGGAGGTCTCTGTCATCGATGCTGAGTATTTGTAGTTGGATTCAAATGCGATTCTTCACCAACTTGGAACCGGCTAGCTCGGCGGGGTTCGGATTGCTCAGCCTGACGCAATTTTCTTTGTCCCATTTCTTTTTAATAAAAAAAATGTTCTTCTGATGGGACTCTAAAAGAATATTATAAAATGTAGCCTGAAGGGCTTGAGAAAAATCGCGAGACTACTAAAAAAAATAGTTGCTAGATTTATTTTTAAAAATATATCCCAGGTAAACACAAAAATGTTGAATTAAGACCACGGAAAAGGACAGAGTGCACTTCGAGAGATACCTAACCTTATGTTGAGACCAATCCGAACTTTATTCGTAAACGATATTCTAATTTACGGCAAATTTTTAATATCGAATTTATACTAAAGTAAACTTATTCTAACACCACAAATGAGTACGCTAATTGTCAGTATATGCCGGAAACGGCAGGAGCACGTATGCACTTGCGCTTTAATGGTGAGTATCTCTGCCTGAACGTTTCGTGTCTTTTAACGGATTCTTTATGGATGCGTCCTTTATTTTTCGGACTAGCTCTGGAAAGAGCTCGGAGTCAGCAGGAACAAGGCACGAAGCCGTAACAAGCAGGTACAACGCCCAGGAAGTGGTGTGCTTTCACGGGTTTCTATTCAGGCATCCGATATATTGAAAGAACAATTCACAATAAAATGATCACTGAAAAATTATTATCGAATGTTCGAACGGGACGTTAGCCCTAGACATTCACAGCACAGTATCAAAAATGGATAAGTTACTACGAAACGTTAGCCCAATGTAACTACTAGAAAAGCACTAATAACACAGTAATAAAGTTAATCACTGAAGTGTTCGAGGACTATGAAGCCTTATCATAGGTCTTGCACTTTTAAAAAGCAGAACAAGCTACTAATTGATCATCACTCGATCAAAGAGTAAAACGGAATGCCCGTTGGGTCAATCACTTTTGTTCAAGCCGGGGCCCTGCCCCCTCGCTCTCTGATCTCACATTCGGTAGAAAGAGAATTCACGTGTAGATTTTGGATATAATGGAAACAGAGCACAGACACTCTGCGCCGTTCTGGCGTTGGAAATACCCCTAGATGACAGGGGTATCGAAGTGAAGAGACTCTTCACCTATTTCATCGGAGTGCTGAGAACCTAAGCCACGGATGGACGTGGCCTTTTGAAACGAGTTGGGTCGTCAATAGTGTAATCTACTGCAACCCTTATTAGCGGATTTTCATGCGTTTCCGCACAATCAAATACACGCTGATTACGCTCACGAATGCTTTGCTGAATGGAAGGCAGCATTAGATCTTCGCGGATTCGAACGTTTCGCACGAACTATGGAGCATTAGTTATCATCAGCAGAATTTTGCTCTGGACCCGTTCCAGAGTCAAAATATGGGTGGGGGCTGCGTGACCCCAGGCGGCTGATGCATATAACATAGCAGACCTGATTACGGAGTTATAAAGGAGCACTTTGTTCCTTAAACTGAGTTTACTCCTCCTGTTAAGGAGCGGGTAAAGAGAACTCAATCTAGAGCGCATTTTGGCCTTCATCTCGGTGATGTGTGGGCCCCAAGTAAGCTCACGATCGATTGTTAAACCAAGGTACTTGACCTTGCCTAGCCATCTTATTCCCCTTTCCGAGATTATCACGCCTCTTTCCGGCAGTCCTCGTCTCCTCCCCAAGGAGATCATCTGCGTCTTCGCAGGATTGACTTGTATCTTCCAGTCCAAGAACCATTGCTCCAGATTGTCCACTGCAGTCTGCAGATAGATCATTATTTGCTCCGGATTCATGGAACTGGCAAGCAACGCGGTGTCGTCGGCATAGAGAGAGACCTTCACGTGCTCTGTTTTCGGAATGTCGCTAGTGTTGATGGAATACAACAGGGGTGAGAGAACAGCACCCCGAGGGACCCCGGCGAGAATGTCTCTCGTGTCCGAGAGAGCATTTTCAGCCCTAATCTGAAATGTTCTGCCACTTAAAATGGAGCCTATCCATCTGATCAGACCTCGAGGGAAACCGAGGAGGTGCATCTTGTATAGAAGGCCTTCGTGCCAAACACGGTCGAAAGCCTTCGCCACATCAAGAAGAAGGAGGGACACGAAGTGCCCCTTGTTCAACTCACCGATGGCCTCCTCCACCATCCTCAAGGCCTGAAGCTCCGTAGAGTGACCTGGTCTAATACCGAATTGTTCATTGGGCAGAATATTTCTGTCAGTGACTTCATCAGACATCCTTTCCAGTACGATTCTCTCAGCAAGTTTCCCCACCGAGCTGAGTAGACTAATTGGTCGATGATTCTGTTGAAACATCGCGTCTTGGCCTCCCCTCGGGATCATCACGACAATGTCATGTTTCCACCTTCTGGGGAAGTGCCTAAGGCGCAGACTGCTGTGTATTCACGGCTAGTTCGAAAGATGCTAAAGCTTCTTCCAACTCGGCTGGAGTCTGGAGTCTCAGGAGCGACATACTTTTCTTCAAGAACCTCAGTGAAGGTCTCCCAGTTCGTCGACTTCCGCAGACAACTACCTCGGGGGATAGGATCATCATCCAGCCAAAGAACGACTGGATTGTGATCCGAGGACGATTCGGAAAGCGGGTAAATCTCCCAAGTCCAGGAGATGTTTATGACTAACGCAATGTCAAGCACATCTGGTCTGAAACGACCATAATGTGTTGGCTCGTTTGGACCCAATGGTAATCATGTCTGTCCATATGTGCCCAGAGCGCCAACCCATTGCGGTTTGACACCCTGCTCGAGCTTCTTTTCGTTGAAACCATTACAGTTCCAAAATACAACTTTCAAGGAACTGGGCCTTATAGTAGGCGCGGCCATTTATTTGGCGGCAGAAAGCACGGCGGTACTGGGCACAAACATGTGCTGCAGCCCAGGAAATTCAGTGAAGAGTTTCTTCATCTGTTCAAGGGCAGCAAAAATGTCTTTCGTGCCCTTTGACGACTGTGACGAGGGCTCCACACTCGCGCTCAGAGCTCCTGCATAGGAGGTTTCCGCACGGACAGCGCCGGAACCAGCTGGTCTCGCTGCAGGGCCTGGGCCTGCTTTGGCTGCTTTTACAGCTGAGGAGGATGCCCCCCTTCCCGTCCCTCCCGTGTTGCCACGTTTGGGTTTGGGGAAGTTTGGACTCCCCCTGTAACTGGCCGTGTGGGCTCCTCCGCAGTTACAGCATTTTGCGTTTTTGCTGCGCGGCTTGGCGCAGTCGCGAGACAAATGCTTGTTTGCGCATTTAACGCATGCAGGGACTGCCATACAGTTTCTCTGTGCGTGCCCGAATCTCTGGCATCGATGGTATTGTCCCACTGACCCCCTTGCTCTCTGGGGCTCTGCTTATCAACAAATTTGAACTTTTTGTGCCTTTTTTTCATACACTAACATTCCTTAAATATAAGATAAGCGTATACCATTTACAATGATAGCACAACGGGGAAAAATACTACAAACTAGGCCACAAATATTTAGAAAGGAAGGACAAGGAACCAGGTAAAGCAGATGCGGGAGATAGCAACATTCACATAACGAGAAGGAGCTCGATGATGAACAGAACCCCACCACAACCTGAACACAACGCAGCCAAGAAACCGAAGACAGACACCAGAAACCAACAAGACTCTAAAAACCAACAAGACACAACAGTTGTACTTAACGCCACAATGATTGAGTCAGAAGAAAGCGACGAAGACGGAAAACAGGGAAGAGAAGGAGACATAACAGAAAAAAATTACCAAAGGAAGGACACAGCCGCAAAAACAATAGAACAACAGGATATAGACATAGAGATCATTATCGAAGCAGTGGAAAAAATACACGACAGCGTATCCAAGGAATCCAGCGGAAAAATCTCAGTCACAAAAACAGACCAAGTAGCTGTAGGGGGTGCGACACATACAATAATGCTCACCTTGAATAGAATCACCAGGGCATTTAGCAAACTGGAGATAGCTAATGCAGAAAAAGAGGCACAAATCCAAATGTGGAGAACCAGAGCTCACAACAGCCAGCTTGCACTAAACCAACAGCAGACGATACAAAATGGTCAGGAACAACAGATCCAAAACATGCAGAGACAAATCCAAAGTGCACAACTTGGACAAACTACATCAAACCTACAAACACCCACACACAACACAGCACCACAACAACAACCGAGCAGCTACGGACCACAAGCACACACACAGACAAACAGCTACGCAAGAGCAGCAGCAGCACCAGCACAACACAGAGAGGAACAACAACACAGACCAACCATCCAACCATGGATCACCCCTACGAAGAAATACGAAACCATAATAAGGAAGAAGAACGAAGAGAAGACAGAAGTAACATACAGCCAAGTAAAACAGGTCATAAACATAGACGAAGTAGGAGGAGGTTTCAAAAGCATGAGAATCCTAAGAAGCGGAGCCCTAATACTGGAAAGCAACAGTAAAGAACAACAGCAGAAACTAAAAGAACAGCTCAAAGACAACGAAAACCTGACGGCAAAAGAGATGGGAGCAAGCAATGGACCACAACTGATGATTACGGGAATAGAAAAAGGATTGAACGAAGAAGAAGTGAAACAGACCAAACTTAGACAAAACAAGAAAATCACAGAAGAATTCGGAGAAGAAGAAGCGGAAAAGATAAAGGCAGTAAGAAAAATCCCATGCAGAAACACCTACAAAGAAAACTGGATACTGGAGGCACCAACACCAATATTCAAATGGATGCTCAGGGAAATGAAGATGAATTTCGAACTTACGAAGGCATACGTGGAGGAATACCTCAGAGTCGCCATGTGCTTCAAATGCTGCGGCTTTGGGCACGTGGCCAAACACTGTAGGGAAACAGAACATAACTGTTACAGATGTGCCGAAAACCATGATGGACAAACCTGCGAAAGCATAATCCTAGAATGCACAAACTGCAAAAAGATGGACATCAGACCAAGACAACATATGGCTAGGGACACGAGATGCCCTATATACAGGAGGAAAACGGAACTACAGAGGAACTATATAGATTACGGAACTTGACTACGCAACACAAAAACACAACAACAAAGAGCTAAGGGTGCTACAAATAAACATCGGGAAGGGAAAGTCCGCAACGGAACAACTACTACAGAAAATAGATAAGGAAAAAATAGACAGAGCCATCATACAAGAAATCAGCAAACACTCAACATCAACCAACACTCACACGCTCTACACACACGAAAAAAACCAAAAAACAGGAATCCTAATCAGCAAACACATCAAAAATATAATACAAATAACAGATTTGACCAACGAAAACGCCAAAACGATACAAATTACCCAGAAAAAGGAAAAACTGACCATAGTCAACATCTATGACGAGCCTGGAGGCAACATAAACTCGAGATTCAGTAACCTGCAGGACAAAATCCAACAAGTAAAAGGCCAAATACTCCTGACAGGGGACTTCAACGCCAAAAATACAGCATGGGGAGGCAGAATCACCGACCCAAGGGGAGAAGAAGTCATGGACTGGGCAGTCACCAACGGGTTTATAATAGAGAACGATAGGACAGGATCGGCTACCTACGATTGCAACAGAGGACAGAGCTGGGTAGACATCACCATGACACGAGGTACAAACACACGGGGCTGGCAGGTTCTACAAGAAGAAACCATAAGTGACCACAAATACATCACATATAACATAGGACACGATAAAATAATACAACCAACGAGACAACCTAAATATGACACTAAGAGAGCCGACTCGGGTAAGTTCAGACACTTCCTATCAACATATCAAGCCCCAAACACAGACGACCTAGAAGAGGTGGCAAACAGCTTACAACACTTCTGTGAAAAGGCATGTGAGCAGGCCATACCTAGGAAAAAACCGCAGAAACGCTTTCCGAAAATATGGTGGACGGAAGAACTAAACACCCACAGAAGGAGAACAAACAACGCGCGTAGAACCTGGCAACACGATAGAATGAACATACAAAAAAGGCAAACATATGAACACACACGAAGACAATACAAAAACAACATCAAGGAGACGAAGAGGACATCCATAAGAAAATTCATCAGGGAACAGAAACAGGAAGACCCATGGGGACTAGCCTACAAAATCATCAGAAAAAGAAAAACGGGACAAGCTACAATGAACACAATTAAAAAGACAGACGGCACATGGACAACCTCGGAAAAAGAAACCCAAGAAGCTCTTATGGACCAATATTTCTCTCCAGACGGACACAACACCAGAGAACACGATATCATAACAGAACAGACTCTACAAACACCCGAGATAGAGAAACACGACCCGGAATTCACCACGGAAGAAATAGGGCAAGTGGTTCAGGGACTCAAACCGAACAAAGCAGCAGCAAGAGACGGTATCCCCAATGAAGCGGCAAATTATATACAGGAAGTCATGGGACAAACATTAGCTAAGATTTTCAACAAAGCGCTATCGGAAGGGATGTTCCCACGCATTTGGAAGACAGCCAATCTCATCTGGATCTCAAAAAAAGGAAAGGGATACCGCCCAATATCGCTGATGCCCACACTCGGAAAAATCCTGGACAAACTAATAACACACCTAATAAAAACCTTGAAACACAAAACAAGATAGACACTAGACAGTACGGCTTCAGGAAAGCAATGAGCACTATGGAAGCAATCCAAAAACTCATTAAAACAATACAGGTAAACAAAAATAATAAACTGCAAACTCACATCATTACCCTCGACATTTCCAACGCCTTCAACTCGGCATGGACCCACTACCTTGAAACACAAAACAAGATAGACACTAGACAGTACGGCTTCAGGAAAGCAATGAGCACTACGGAAGTAATCCAAAAACTAATTAAAACAATACAGGTAAACAAAAATTACAAACTACAAACCCACATCATTACCCTCGACATTTCCAACGCCTTCAACTCGGCATGGGACCCCAACATAATGAGGATCATGCAAGAGAAGAACACACCAATAAACATCAGCGACACCTGCAATAGCTTCCTACAAGACAGGGCAATCACATCAGGGCAGGCAACAAGGCAAACAGAGAGAGGATGCCCACAAGGATCCAGCCTGGGTCCAGTCCTATGGACCCTGGTCATGGAGGACTGGTTCCAGACCATCGACAGGTCAATGAACAAGGACGAATACGTCACGGTCCAGGCGTTTGCCGACGACCAGGTAGTACTGATCGCAGGGAGAACGACCAAGCAGATAGAGGCGAAATGGAAAAGAGTATGGAAGGCTTGCAAGGAATGGGCCGAGCGTAATAAACTCGAATACAACCTGGGAAAAACTGAAACAATGCACATCGCCAACACAGCACAGACAACGCCACACATACAACTAGACACCTACACCCCATCAACACAGGACACAATAAAGTATCTTGGACTCGCTATTGACAAAAAAATGCTGTGGATCGAGCACGTCAAACACATCAGAGCAAAGACGCAGGAAATTGCCAACAAGCTCTTTGTGATAGCAAGCAGGGAATGGGGGACGGACAAAGAGATCCTAAAAACAATCTACGAGAAGGCGATCAAACCAATAGTTTTATACGGAACAACCATCTGGGGCGAAAGGGCAAGAGACACGAGGATCATGAAACACCTTAAAGCCGTAGAACGCCCCTTCCTGCTAGCTATCACGAAGGCATACCGCACGTCCCCAACAGACGCTCTCCACATCATAACAAGTCCAACAGACACTACATAGAACAAAACAAAACGAAACACAAGCACAAAGCACACCCTGCAAAAATACACCGGAAAACAAACCTCTACACAAACAACGCAGTCCACATATACACAGACGCAACAAGAGATGAACAGGGGCATAGGGCCTACGGTATCATAAAAACCAATGACCACATAACATGGACAGAACAAGGACACAGGGCCGAGGATGGAACAGATATACATGCCATCGCGTTGCAAAGTATAAGAGAAACTACAAACTGGATGGAAACAATACAACAAAACATCATCATTCACACGGATTCAAGGAGAGCCATAGAGAGGATCGAGAACACAAACAGCAACGATGTAAATGCAAACATAGTTCAACTAACCATCCAAAAAATACAAGATAGAGGACTCTACACTGAGATAAAACACACAGACAGACAAACCGAAGGACTAAGAAGAGCTGAACAAGTTGCAAAGAAACACCTAAACGACCAATTTAAAACACCAAAGAAAACGAAGAAAGAACTGGGGAAAGAAAAATTTCAACAACGGACCTCTATATGGCAAACCTACTGGTACCAAGCAACAACAGGAAGGACTACTTACAACATGTTCCCCATCATACTCACACAGCGCATCCCACTTACCTGGAAAACGATCCAACTGATCACCGGACATGGCAACCTACTTCAATATTACAAACGATTCAAGCTGAGACCAGGAGATGGAATATGTGCGTGCGGACTCGAAGAAGAAACCAACATGCACGTAATAAACACCTGTAACACACCAACACGAATACAAGCAAGACACGAATTCACCCTAACCCTCAACTACAAAAACCTCACATACCCACCTACCTTCATAAACAGAGCAGAGCTAGACCGAGATATAATCACGGCAATGAACAAATGGGAAGACCAGATGATCCTAGATGACATGTAGCACACTTGGCTCCGAATAGAGATGAAGCAACTAACAAAACACCAAACAAATGTAAAATACTAACACAAATGTAATTCATACGAAAATAAAACAAACAAAAAAGGGAAAATCTAGAACCGCTACATTTTCGGAAGTGTGGAGTTGGGATTGGGTTTCCTCGTCAGGTGTTTCGCCTGAGAGATGGTAGGCAATATGGCCTCATGCCGCAAGGTGGGAAGGCCAATCGACCCCGGTCGATAAATGCATGTATCTATGACCCCCTTGCTCTCTGGGGCTCTGCTGAGATCCTGATATTGAGAATATCAACAATCTGGTAAATCTCGCGTTGGTTCTTCGGCAGGAGCACCAGAACCAGGGGCATCGGCTTTTTGTTCTGATTGTACATTCTCGCCACAGATTCGGGGGTGAAACCCTTCGTCAAGAGATCGTCTTCGATATCCTGTATCTTCATGTACTCAGGGACTCCCCTGAGAACGACCCTGAGTGGCTTGTCCTCAGGGAAGGAGTACGTATGGTGGGAGATTTTATCCTCCACCAGAATGTCCGTGAGTTCACGGTAGTCTTCGGCAGTAGAGGGCTGTACCCTGATTCCATCCGCTGTGTTGCGGGCTTTGGAAAAACTCACGTTACGGTCACTGCATTTTTTGTTGACTGCAGCCCAACTCTCTTTCTGCCGAATTCTGCCGTATTCGCATGTTCTCTCGCGTCGGCCTGCCTGCTTGAAGGAAGCCACAGGTTCAGGCCCCGTCTGAACAACACTGTCTCCGTCAACACTTTCAGTCGCATTGCGGCTACGTTTTGGCCGGGGAGCATCCCCTTGTTCGTTAGCCGCTTGCATGTCAGTTTCGACATTCATTGTTTCATCATTCGCGGGGGTCGGTTTGGTGGTATCACCCCGTATACTACCGTTAGACACGGAGGAAGCTTTAGAGGAGGGAATCTTACGGAATCCTACTCTCGTTTAACGGGTAACCACCGTAAACGGAGCAGGATTGTCATCGGGCGGGCAAGTGGAATTATCGGCCGTAAGTGAGGGATTGCTGTCGCGGAAAGCTCGAGCAATGTCCTCAGGCCTTACATCGAATTCAATCACAAAGTGGGATAGCAAAGCAAGCAGCTCCTTGCAATCGACTTTCTGGAGGTATTCGGAAATATCCTCCAGCATCATAAACAACTAGGTAAGCGATAACACAAACGAAAGCAAAGGAAAAAAAATTACGGTTTGGGTACTGTCAAACTGACAAACCGACTCTTACAACAAAATGTTTCCCACAACCAGCAGGTAAATCCAGCGGCTTGGGGAGTCTTCTGAGTGGGTTTAGGATCTTCTTATTGCTTGGTTTGTTTAGCTCGGTACAATTAATAATCGGTTTTTACACCAAAAATTCGGATATCTCAGGGAGCAATTTGACGTCTATCAACGCTGTCTAATGGCACGCTGTGACGACGACCGACGACGACGGAATGCCTGTTGGGTCAATCACTTTTGTTCAAGCCGGGGCCCTGCCCCCTCACTCTCTGATCTCACATTCGGTAGAAAGATAATTCACGTGTAGATTTTGGATATAACGGAAACAGAGCTTTGCTGAATGGAAGGCAGCATTAGATCTTCGCGGATTCGAACGATTCGCGCGAACCATGGAGCATTGGTTATCATCCGCAGAATTTTGCTCTGGACCCGTTCCAGAGTCAAAATATGGGTGGAAGCTGCGTGACTTCAGGCGGCTGATACATATAACGTAGCAGACCTGATTACGGAGTTATAAAGGAGCACTTTGTTCCTTTTACTGAGTTTACTCCTCCTGTTAAGGAGCGGGTAAAGAGAACTCAATCTAGAGCGCATTTTGGCCCTGAACTCGGTGATGTGTGGGCCCCAAGTAAGCCCACGATCGATTGTTAAACCAAGGTACTTGACCTTGCCTAGCCATCTAATCCCCCTTCCCGAGATTATCACGCCTCTTTCCGGCAGTCCTCGTCTCCTCCCCATGGAGATCATCTGCGTCTTTGCAGGATTGACTTGTATCTTCCAGTCCAAGAACCATTGCTCCAGATTGTCCACTGCAGTCTGCAGATAGACTATCATTTGCTCCGGATTCCTAGAACTGGCAAGCAACGCGGTGTCGTCGGCATAGAGAGATACCTTCACGTGCTCTGTTCTCGGAATGTCGCTAGTGTAGATGAAATACAACAGGGGTGAGAGAACAGAACGAGAATGTCTCTCGTGTCCGATTGTATCTTCCAGTCCAAGAACCATTGTTCCAGATTGTCCAATGCAGTCTGCAGATAGACCATCATTTGCTCCGGATTCCTAGAACTGGCAAGCAACGCGGTGTCATCGGCATAGAGAGAGACCTTCACGTGCTCTGTTCTCGGAATGTCGCTAGTGTAGATGGAATACAACAGGGGTGAGAGAACAGAACGAGAATGTCTCTCGTGTCCGAGAGAGCATTCTCAGCCCTAACCTGAAATGTTCTGCCCCTTAAAAAGGAGCCTATCCATCTGATCAGACCTCGAGGGAAACCGAGGAGGTGCATCTTGTATAGAAGGCCTTCGTGCCAAACACGGTCAAAAGCCTTCGCCACATCAAGAAGAAGGAGGGACAAGAAGTGCCCCTTGTTCAACTCATCGATGGCCTCCTCCACCATCCTCAAGGTCTGAAGCTCCGTAGAGTGACCTGGTCTAAAACCGAATTGTTCATTGGGCAGAATATTTCTGTCAGTGACTTCATCAGACAGCATTTCCAGTACGACTCTCTCAGCAAGTTTTCCCACCGAGCTGAGTAGACTAATTGGTCGATGATTCTGTGGAAACATCGGGTCTTGGCCTCCCTTCGGGATCATCACGACAATGGCATGTTTCCACCTACTGGGGAAGTGCCTAAGGCGCAGACTGTTGTTTATAATGTTCCTTAAGGAGACAATCTGGCTGTCCGGAAGCTTTTTCAAAACCTGATTGATTATTGAATCAGATCCCGAAGCTTTTCTCTTTTTAAGGCCACGAATGTGCGCCTTAAGCTTATTCTCAGAGGCGGGACGAATGTCACTGTCATCCTCCTCCCGAAGAATTTGCCTGACCGTCCGTTCCACAAAATCATCTCTGAAATCGTCGTCGTCCTCGCTCGTGTTGGGGACAAACTGTCGTTCCATCGTATCTGCAAAGGCCGTGGCCTTGTCAACCGAGGCATAACACATTTCGCGCTCGCCATGAATGGGCGGAAGCTCAGCCCTCCGACTTTGATTCCTTTTAACAAGGCGCCAAAGCTCCTTATCTCCGGGTTCGAAGCCGGAAAGCGTATCCTCCACCTTTCGTTCCTGTAGTCCAGGATCGCAACTTTGACTTCATTGGCCTTGTGTTGGCTCTTACCCTGTCTTACCTTGTGTCCTTTGATAAACTTTTTTGAGTCGGTTCCTCTCCCGGATAAGATCTTTGATCCTACGGGGGAACTCATTGTAAGATCTCAAAGGACCCCACTCACTGGTCGTGGAGGCCTCAAGTGCGTCATTCACGGCTAGCTCGAAAGATGCTAAAGCTTCTTCCAACTCGGCTGGAGTCTGGAGTCTCTCAGGAGCGACATACTTGTCTTCAAGAACCTCAGTGAAAGTCTCCCAGTTCGTCGACTTCCGCAGACAACTACCTCGGAGGATAGGATCTTCATCCAGCCAAAGAACGACTGGATTGTGATCCGAGGACAATTCGGAAAGCGGCTTTATCTCCCAAGTCCAGGAGATTTTTCTGACTAACGCAATGTCAAGCACATCTGGTCTGAAACGACCATAATGTGTTGGCTCGTTTGGACCCACAACATGGTAATCATGTCTGTCCATATGTGCCCAGAGCGCCAACCCATTGCGGTTTGACACCCGGCTCCATGACACGTGCTTGGCATTCAAATCCCCAGCGATGATCGTCGGAATATTGGATTCCATCAACAAAGAATCCAGAGTATCACCCTGTATTAGATTGTTCGGAGGATTGTAAGAAGAGATCACTCTAAGAGGGCCCCTACTCGTTTCGACTTCAATTCCCACCACTTCCATACCGTGGTTTCTGTCGTTATAAATGCCGAATTGTGACACGCCGAGGGAACGCTTTGCCAGAATGGCAACACCTCCCCCTCGTCTCCCAATACGTTCCTTTCGAGAGAATCTGTAATTGGGAAATGCAACTAGCTCACCGTTAAGATGCGTCTCTTGAAGGAGCACGAGGTCGACGTTATGTCGCACCGTAAATTCTTCGAGATCGAGCTTCTTTTCGTTGAAACCATTACAGTTCCAAAATACAACTTTCAAGGAACTGGGCCTTATAGTAGGTGCAGCCATTTATTTGGCGGCAGAAAGCACGGCGGTACAGGGCACAAACATGTGCTGCAGCCCAGGAAATTCAGTGAAGAGTTTCATCTGTTCAAGGGCAGCGAAAATGTCTTTCGTGTCCTTTGACGACTGTGACGAGGGCTCCACACTCGCGCTCAGAGCTCCTGCATAGGAGGTTCCCGCACGGACAGCGCCGGAACCAGCCGGTCTCGCTGCAGGGCCTGGGCCTGCTTTGGCTGCTTTCACAGCTGAGGAGGATGCCCCCCTCGATTGTTAAACCAAGGTACTTGACCTTGCCCAGCCATCTAATCCCCCTTCCCGAGATTATCACGCCTCTTTCCGGCAGTCCTCGTCTCCTCCCCAAGGAGATCATCTGCGTCTTCGCAGGATTGACTTGTATCTTCCAGTCCAAGAACCATTGCTCCAGATTGTCCACTGCAGTCTGCAGATAGACCATCATTTGCTCCGGATTCCTGGAACTAGCAAGCAACGCGGTGTCGTCGGCATAGAGAGAGACCTTCACGTGCTCTGTTCTCGGAATGTCGCTAGTGTAGATGAAATACAACAGGGGTGAGAGAACAGCACCCTGAGGGACCCCGGCGAGAAAGTCTCTCAGCTGAGGAAAATGCCCCCCTTCCGCCCCTCCCGTGTTGCCACGTTTGGGTTTGGGGAAGTTTGGACACCCCCTGTAACTGGCCGTGTGGGCTCCTCCGCAGTTATAGCATTTTCCCTCTTCGCTGCGCTGCTTGGCGCAGTGGCGAGACAAATGCTTGTTTGTGCATTTAACGCATGCAGGGACTGCCATACAGTTCTTCTGTGCGTGCCCGAATCTCTGGCATCGATGGCATTGTCTCACTGACCCCCTTGCTCTCTGGGGATCTGCTGAGATCCTGATATTGAGAATATCAACATTCTAATAAATCTCGCGTTGGTTCTTCGGCAGGAGCACCAGAACCAGGGGCATCGGCTTTTTGTTCTGATTGAACATTCTCGCCACAGATTCGGGGGTGAAACCCTTCGTCAAGAGATCGTCTTCGATATCCTGTAGCTTCATGTATTCAGGAACTCCCCTGAGAACGACCCGAGTGGCTTGTCCTCAGAGAAGGAGTACGTAAGGTGGGGGGTTTTATACTCCACCAGAATGTGCGTGAGTTCACGGTAGTCTTCGCCAGTAGAGGGCTGTACCCTGATTCCATTGACTACAGCCCAACTCTCTTTCTGCCGAATGGTGATCGGCGGAACGGCTGACTTCCTCTGCGGAGGAGTGGTATTCGCATGTTCTCTCGCGTCGGCCTGCCTGCTTGAAGAAGCCACAGGTTCAGGCCCCGTCTGAACAACAGTGTCTCCGTCAACACTGTCAGTCGTATTGCGGCTACGTTTTGGCCGTAGAGCATCCCCTTGTTCGTTAGCCGCTTGCATGTCAGTTTCGACATGCATTGTTTCATCATTCGCGGGGGTCGGTTTGGTGGTATCACCCCGTATACTACTGTTAGACACGGAAGAAGCTTAAGAGGAGGGAATGTGACGGAATCCTACTCTCGTTTTACGGGTAACCACCGTAAACGGAGCAGGATTGTCATCGGGCAAGCAAGTGGAATTA
This sequence comes from Chrysolina oricalcia, assembly GCA_944452925.2. Classification (NCBI taxonomy): domain Eukaryota; kingdom Metazoa; phylum Arthropoda; class Insecta; order Coleoptera; family Chrysomelidae; genus Chrysolina; species Chrysolina oricalcia. The sequence goes on along the minus strand of OX101813.2, from coordinate 10,623,647 downwards.
TCGGCCATAAGTGAGGGATTGCTGTCGCGGGAAGCTCGAGCAATGTCCTCAGGCCTTACATCGAATCTAATCACAAGGTGGGATAGCAAAGCAAGCAGCTCCTTGCGATCGACTTTCTGGAGGTATTCGGAAATATCCTCCAGCATCATAAACAACTAGGTAAGCGATAATACAAACGAAAGCAAAGGGAAAAAACTTACGGTTTGGGTACTGTCAAACTGACAGTACCGATTCTTACAACAAAACGTTCCCCACAACCAGCAGGTAAATCCAGCGGTTCGGGAAGTCTTCTAGGTGGGTTTAGGATCTTCTTATTGCTTGGTTTGTTCAGCTCAGTACAAATAATTATCAGTTTTTTCGCCAAAAATTAGGAAATTTCGGGGAGCAATTTGACGTCTATCAACGCTGTCTAATGGCACGCTGTGACCGACAATGCCCGTTGGAGATCTTGGCTCTTCTTCTATAGGAAACCGCGAAATTCGAGTGGGCGGAGCCTACGAGAATTTTCTTTCGCTCATGACTACTAAAATCACTTTCGTGTCCGTCCACTGACTCAGACCCGAAATATAAAAAAAAACTTTCTACAAAAATCCCTCTTCAAACTTTCACCCGAAAGATAGTTTTTGGAATAGGAAATCTGTCCAAAATATTATATATTTGGCAGATTATGACACGACCCCCCCCCCCCCCAAGAAAATCGCCAGTGCTCAGCGAAAGGCACAGCTATCCTTCCTGCATAAGAGTCCACATTTGTGGTTTTATTTATGAGTTCAACGATGGCATATAGATACATACAAGGTTTACAAACAATAACAAAATCATCACACAATTTACAAAATAAAATTGGCATTTGGCCACTATACCCACTGGGTTTACAGAAAAAGGTCCCTATTTCCTACAACTTCATTACAATATTAACTTATATCTAATCCAAATACGCGAAAATAAAGAGAATATTGTTTCTAAGTCATATCCAGGACAGGCCCTGGAGTCTAATACTAAGTCCTAATTAAAAAGACTATTAAAGGGAATGCAGAATGTTCGCCTTTCGGCTAACTACACTGGGAGTTCATCACTTAGGTTGGAGTGTCTATGGGGGAAATAATAATAATAGTGATTATAACCAAGGGGCAATTATACAATGTCGGCCATGAGGTCGACCGTACCGGGATTTCAACACACAGGTTGGGGTACGCAACAGGGAAACAATATATTTTTTTTAAACGAACTTTCAAAACTAGGTCTCAACAAAGGTGTCGCGAAGTGACTCCCTTCCCGAGTTCTTGTCTCACTACACCCTAAAAAGTACTACTCTCTTTTAATACCGTCAAGGCTAGGTACGTATTGCGATCGGTTTTGGTGTTTATAGTCTTTGTTGTAAGTGTCTTTGAAAATCGTCACAATCGGGGCCAATACGTCGTCTCATATAATGCAAAGATCAGATAGAATTTGTCATGGGGACGGGTTTCTGCAGTCGGTCTCGGGATATTTGTGTTTTTCGTGGATAATCGTCATAGTTGTGTGGAAATAAACATCATAAAACTTTTTGCTCAATCTTCTTCTTCCTCATCCGAGGAAGGCAAAGGGGAACGAGGATCCAGGTTCTCCTGCCCTTTTCGAGGTGAAGGAGCCGGCCTAAGATCGTCAGTGTGGATGTTGAATTCTCCACCCCCTTTATTAACCAGATAACAAGTAGGCCCTAGCCTCCGAAGAACTCTCTAGGGTCCCACCCAAGTTTCAAACTTTTTCCGTTCTTTCTTGGCGTTTCGGCACAAAACCCACTGACCGACCTGGAAATCCACCGGTTGGGGGAGATCAGGTCGCGAGAAATGTTTTCTTTGATATGACGTCGAAGCAGCGTTCGCATCCGCGATCCGTCTATCTCGGTCCTGGTTACGATTCCTACGCCTGGCTTCTTGGGGTGTTAAGTTGGGTGGTTGGGTAGCCCCAACGGTTGAAGATATCCTCTTGGAGGTATTTTACGCACGCATTCGCACGCGGGACGGCTTTCGACTCGACCCACTTGCTGAAGCAGTCAGTAATGACTAATAAATAGCGATTCCCTTCAGGATGGCATGGGTAGGGTCCCATCACATCCAGGGATACTACTTCCCAGGGTTTCGTCGGGGTATTGGCGCGCTGTAGCGCTGCAGTTTGGGGCTTCGCACGTTTTTTTGTCGCACAGATTAAATATTTGGTTACGAAGTCTACGACTCGTGCTTTTAGAGGGGATAGTTGAAAGTGTCTTGCCACTTGACGATGAGTCTCATCCACTCCGGGATGGCCTGCATCGTCATGGTAATGTTTCAGAACTTTAGGCAGAAAACGCTTAGGTATAACTAATCTCTCTACGTCGCTGTCTCGCCCAACGAAGAAAACAAGCCCATCCTCAATCTCAAATTCGAATCCTATTTTCCACTGATAATTGGTAGGCTCAATGGCCTGTCGAGCCTCAATGATTTTCTGAATGAACTGCTGAACGCCAGGGCTTGCTCTTTGCGCGGCAGCGACTTCATCGTAAAATGTTTGAATTTGTTTCAAGGATTCCATTCCTATGGGATACAGAACTTCCCCTCTTTCAGTAGGGATTTTTTTTTTTTTCGTTATTAGGGAAAAACATTCTTTCAGTATCTTTAGTTATATCTTGCCCGGTTCCCTGCTCTATTGGATTCCGGGAAAAAAACTCGGTGAGTTGATTGAGCTTTCCGGGTACGTGGACAATGTTGAAGTCATACTCTTGCAGGAGTAAGGCCCAACGGGTAAGTTTTGCTCGTTCATCGCGTGCTTTGTTTAGCCACAAAAGCGCCGAGTAATCAGTATATAACATAAATGTCCTGTCTTGGAGGAAGTGTCGGTACTTCCGAATCCCCCAAATTATTGCCAAACATTCTAGTTCATTAACATGGTAGCGACGTTCTGTTCTATTTAGTTTAGAACTACTGTAAACAATGATGTCTCTTCCTCCGTCAGCCTTCTCTTGGAAGAAGACAATGCCAAGTCCAATGGTGCTCGCATCTGTCTGAAGGCAGAATGGTCGCGAGGGGTCAGGGCGCGCTAACTGTAGAGGCTCCGCAACTAGTTTTTTAATTTTTTTGAAAGCTTCTTCAGCTTCGAAAGTCCAATTAAAACTTTTTGTTTTGTCAATGAGGTCTGTAAGGGGGGCTGCCACTTCTGCAAAGCGGGGGATGTATTTCCTTAGCCACCCCGCAGTACCTAGGAATGCACGCACTTGCCTAATGCTCTTTGGTGTTGGGAAATCCACGGTATTCACGACGTGAGTCTCCTGAGGCCGATTCCCAGCTTCGGAGACCACTCTACCGAGGTATTTCAGTTCCTTAGAACCAAATTGACATTTTGATTGAGAGAGCCACAAGCCGTGTGAACGAAGTCGTTCGAGAATTTTTCTCAGGTGGATAACGTGTTCATCAATATTTTCAGAATATACAATAATGTCATCGAGGTACGCTTTACAGAATTTGTCAGTGTACCAGACTAACACAGATGACATCAGCCTCTGGAATACGGCAGGACCGTTTTTTAGTCCAAAGCTGAGAACTTTAAATTCATAGACTTGGCCATCTGGGGCCCCAAACGCGGTGTACTTCCACGAATTTTTCTTAAGGGGGGCCTGCCAGAAGGCATTTCTCAAGTCTAACATGGTGAATATTTTTGAAGTTTCCATTTCCCTGACAGTCTCTTGTATTGGTGGGAGATTTGGAGCTTCCGGGATAATCAGTTTATTGATATTCCTATAATCAACTCAGAACCGTTATTTCCCGTCTTTTTTTGGAACCAATACCACAGGACTGCAATACGGGGAAATACTTGGTACGATAACCCCCGCTTCGGACAATTTCATAATCTCTTCATAAACAATCTGTTTCCTAGATTCAGACATTCTACCATACCGAAATTGCCGAAACGGTTTCTCCTTATATATACGAATTTCGTGTACTGCGGCCTGGGTAATAGGCTGACGAACGGATTCCTCGAATACGTCGGGGAAATCCATAATCGCCTCTAGCATTTTATCTTTTGTTTCTACACTGAATTGACTATCCTTAAATTTCGGTTAGTTCACGGCTGGTGTTTCGCCATTTATTGGCTGACACCAAAATATTGTGTCTCACTTTTGTGCCTAGATATAAGCACTTCCTCTTAATATCTAATGTTACCTCGTAGGCAGAAAGGAAGGGTAATCCTAAGATTACGGGCTCGTTTAGATCATGCAACACCGTGGCATTGAAGCAAAACTCTTGTGCTTCAATCTTGACCACAACCTCTAAGTGTCCTTAACTATAGCTCTGGTTATTCATACAACCTAGCTGAATTGTGGCCGGACTTGGCAGGTTTGACAGATCACTTTCAGGGAATAAATCAGCCCTAACAAAGTTAGCGCTAGCCCCAGTATCGACAAGGGCCAACACAGGCTGATTATTTATTATTATAGGTATTCTTGGTAATTGTTTACCGAATTGCCTGATTTCATCTAGAACGATGACAGTCTCCACTTCCGGAGAAGTCACCTCAGAGGCTACATATTTTTTTGAAAAAATATGACATTTTTTTAGAAGAAAACGAATCTACAATTTTTGATAACTTCGAGTTTTGTGCTCGAGACATATCATCATTAAATTGAGATTCGTGAAATTTTCTTTTATTTTGATTTCGGCTATTTAATTCGCTAGACGTCTCGTCGTCGATGGCGAGGCGTCTGTTTGATAGTTTCCCAAATCGGGAGTTTCCTGAATAGTGTTTAATCTATTCGTATTCGTTGAAGGGCCCTGAATGGCCGGAGGAGGCTGTGAATAATTTACAGAAGGCCTATTTTGGCAGTTATATCCACTATTTGTGTTATTCGGGCCGGAGTTACTCCTCCAGTTAGAATTAACATAGTTTCTTGGGTTCGAACTACTATTGTTAGTAGTATTCGATACATTATTCTGTTGAAAATTCGTGTTCGAATTTCTAGGGGGAGGAGCCCGACTTTCAGTGGGCCTGGCTTTGGAAATATTCTGCTATGAGTTCAGTACGTCGATTTCAATACTCTCACATATTTGTCTGAATATTTCTACAGCAGAAAATCTTCTCCCGCGAAGATAAGCTCTTATATTTGGGGATATCAACTCGAAAATGAGGCGAATAACGCCTTCTTGCTCAAGATTAGGTAGTAACCGATTTATTAACGCTACTTTGCCCGTAATAAATAGCTCTAAGTTTTCATTCTTGGCCTGTTTCTGACCGTATAATGTTGAGAGAAGCCTCGCCCTTAGCTCGGCATTGTCAAATTTCGAGAAAAATCTATTAATACTATCTCTCCATGATAATTCAATTCGTTGATATAAATTAGCCCAACTCAAAGCATCTCCTTTTAGTTGGCCTTTGAAAATACTGACCCACTCGTCGGGTTCAACATTTGATTTCTGTAAATCATTTATTAAATTATTTATGAAAAATTGCGGATTTTCTATATCCGACCCGGAATAAGTCGGTAGGCGTTGCCGATCCATTTTTCGGGAATTATCCTGACTAGAGAGATTTAATAAAATCTGGGCCAGTTGTTTTATCGAATCAGAGGATTCGCTAGGTGCACTACAACGGTGTGTAGGTGCTATAGAATTTTTATTCTGTGAAGAAAAGGAGATTTCAGTCGGATGCTGAAATTTGAATCTTCTTTTTAAGGGTTCTGGGCGCCACCGATCCCCTAAGTCCGAAATCTCGGCCGAAGGGACTGGAATTAAAAATGGGTTGTTTGAGGTCCGGAAAGATCCGGATTTCTCATGAGAAGTTGAAGCTTCTTCATTAGGGTTATAATTGTTTATATCCGACAATGTGTTTCAATCTAAACTTTGCATTATTTCGGATATTTTTGCCACATGGCCAGGGAACGCGGTATTAGCCGGGAGTGACGTATAAAAACTATTGAAATCCTCATCAGGTATTATATCAGTTTCATCCGAAAATAAAATTGGTGTCAATTCGTCTACTCTAGGCGAACATATAAGCCATGGCCTATCAGAAAATCGTTCGACTCTAATTGGCATATTTTCAGACCTACTAGGTGTGCTAAATAAGCCCGGAAGATTTAATAGTGAATTTCCCAAAGAAAAATAGCGATTTCTATTTAGGCCAGGCTCAGGCCCCTCTTGGCTTGCGCCATATCGTCGAGGCTGAGTATTTGTAGTTGGATTCAAATGCGATTCTTCACCAACTTCGAACCGGCTAGCTCGGCGGGGTTCGGATTGCTCAGCCTGACGCAATTTTCTTTGTTCCATTTCTTTTTGATAAAAAAATGGACTTCTGATGGGACTCTAAAAGAATATTATAAAATATAGCCTGAAGGGCTTGAGAAAAATCGCGAGACTACTAAAAAATATAGTTGCTAGATTTATTTTTTAAAATATATCCCAGGTAAAAACAAAAATGTTGAATCGAGACCACGGAAAAGGACAGAGTGCACTTCGAGAGATACCTAACCTTATGTTGAGACCAATCCGAACTTTATTCGTAAACGATATTCTAATTTACGGCAAATTTTTAATATCGAATTTATACTAAAGTAAACTTATTCTAACACCACAAATGAGTACGCTAATTGTCAGTATATGCCGGAAACGGCAGGAGCACGTATGCACTTGCGCTTTAATGGTGAGTATCTCTGCCTGAACGTTTCGTGTCTTTTAACGGATTCTTTATGGATGCGTCCTTTATTTTTCGGACTAGCTCTGGAAAGAGATCGGAGTCAGCAGGAACAAGACACGAAGCCGTAACAAGCAGGTACAACGCCCAGGAAGTGGTATGCTTTCACGGGTTTCTACCCAGTAATCCGATATATTGAAAGAACAATTTACAATAAAATGATCACTGAAAAATTATTATCGAATGTTCGAACGGGACGTTAGCCCTAGACATTCACAGCACAGTATCAAAAACGGATAAGTTACTACGGGACGTTAGCCCAATGTAACTACTAGAAAAGCACTAATAACACAGTAATAAAGTTAATCACTGAAGTGTTCGAGGACTATGAAGCCTTATCATAGGTCTTGCACTTTTAAAAAGCAGAACAAACAGTCAATTATGTAATTGCTCAAAGAGTGTGTACTCTTACCCAACAACACTATTCCTCAGTGTTACCTGCTGAATTGGAAGTGGGAAGGCAGAAAACCAAACACAGAGTTGCGGAATACAACCCTCACGCAGGATGGCAGCGGGAAACCAAACGATTAAGTGCTAGCCGTAGATTTTCAGTTTTCTTAAACCCCAAAAACTTGATGCTTCTCGTCGACAGCCAAACAGCAAGGCTTATTGTATAGGACAGGAAGATGAGCACTGATTCTAATGTAAAATACTGATTGACTGTATGTTTCAACAAAAGCGCCAAACAAGTATGCAAATGCAAGGTGGCTTTAATAAAAGCAAGTTAAATTTTAATGAATAGCCACAGAAGCTACCAATTGATCATCACTCGATCAAAGAGTAAAACGGATTGCCCGTTGGATCCTATTAATTTCGATCAAGTCAATGCCTTGCACTCCGACTCTTTAAACTAAGTTTCCCTTAGGAGGACTATCGACTCAAAGAACAAAACATGCAAGACGACATCAGAGTGAGACTCTGTGCCGCCCTGACTCACAAATCCCTTCACTCACGGGTGGTAGATTGCGGACATGTAAACTGTTGACGCAGTTTGGACGTGAATTTAAATTACCAAGCAAATGGCAATCCATTTACTCTGTATTTTGGACGTAAATTTGGATTACTACGTAAATGGCAAGCCATTTACTTGGTAGGTAAGATGGCGGTGTTCGGGGTGAACATTAGTTGGAGACTAGGAAACTGCGTGAACAGTTTACGCATCTGGTCAAGGGCGGCAAAAATGTCTCCTGCCTCACCTGACGCAACTGGAGAGGGGGTTGCCACTGGTTTCACGCCCAGTGCCCCTGCATATGAGGTTCCCACGCGGACAGCGCCAGAACCTACCGGTCTCGGCATCGGCTCCTGGCCGACGTTGATATTTCTAGCAGGGGGCCGTGCTAGTCGAAGCATTAGCTTTCCTGCTGGTCAACTTGGGGTAGCATGGGCACCCCTTATAACTGGCCGCGTGGTCTCCCTCGCAGTTGAAGCACTTGGCTGGCTCAGCGCGTGGCTTGACGCACTCACAAGTCAAGTGTCTTCCGGCACACTTCACGCAGGCTGGAACTGCTTGGCAATTCCTTTGGGCGTGACCGATCCTCTGGCACCTTTGGCACTGGCCTACCGAGTCTCTGGGTTTTTGTGGTTCTGTAGAAATACGCAAATTGAGTAAATCATATAACTGATAAATGTGTCTTTCTGATTTCGGTACTAGAACCAAAACCAGAGGCATGGGTTTGTGGAACCGGTTGTACAGCCTGGCCACTGTCTCCGGATTGAATCCCCTCTCCAGAAGTTCATCCTCTATATCCTCGGTTTTTATGTATTCGGGGACTCCTCTCAGGATCACCCTGATGGGTTTGTCCTCCGGGAAAATAAAGGTATGGTTAGGGACATTGCCCTCTATGAGTAGGTGCGTTAGATCGCGGTTGTCTCGCTCGGTAGAGGGCTGGACCCTGATACCGTCCTGCACGTTCTGAGCTTTCGTGAATTTGATCTGTCTTCGTACCATTTCTCGATTGAGTTTGACCAGCATTCTTTCTGCCGGATCGTTATTGGCGGGATAGCAGAACGTTTCTGCTTTTTTGTAGTGGTTTCAATATTATTTACGTCCTCATTGTTAGTAGGTTCCCGCGAGGGACCTGGTCGAGTCTCGGGCATTGACTCGATAACGGTTTTGTTGTCTTCGTCTTCGAAATCAACAGGGATTCTTTGTCGACTTCCGGACCTGGAGTTAATTCCAGACCCGGAAGCGACTGGGGCGGGCTTGTTCTGGACGTCTAGGTCCATTTCGTCGTCTATTGCGCGCTTTTGCGCTGTCTGTTGGAGCTCTGGGGACGTCGGCGATGCTCGGATTTCCGAAACATCGGACGTGGACCCCGTTGACTGAGTTGATCTACGTACACAAAGCTTTTTTGGTCTTGAAGCAGAGGCGACGGGAGGAAGTCTTGGAAAGTCTTCTTTGACTGAGCTTAAGCAAATGCTCTGATCATCGTCATTTAGTACTTTCTCCCAATCAGTGGGTTTGACGTCGAAGCGGATAAGAAGGTGCTTCAACAAACGAAGAAGCTCCCTCTTATCCGCGTTCTCGAGGTATTCGTCGAGCATCTGAACAAGCTTTGCAAATGATATAAGCGAAAATACAGGCAAAAAGTCAAAAACTCACTGTTTATCTAACTGTCACTGTCAGAGTGACAGTTCGCTCAGATAGCAAACGTTCCCTCAATAACCGTAGGGAAATTCCCGGGGCTTCGGAGGATTACTTATCTTGTAGTCTGGATGTCTATTCGTGGATTGGCATTGACTTCGTGTTCATCAGCCAGATATGTTCCTCAAAAATCTCAATTTTGTCGAGAGCGTGTAGCGTACCTAGCGTCTTGTTTGTTGGTTGCTATGGCACTGACGACGACGCGGAATGCCCGTTGGATCTTCGTGACTATTGTTTAGAGCCAGGGCCCAGCCCTCCTGCTCTTAAATCTGATGTATCCGACAGGACGATTGTTGAATCTCTTAGAATTAGAAAAGGACGGTATCAGATTCCAGGAATCTATACCGCACTGGCTTTGGATGCCCCATAATCACGGGGATTTGAGTGAAGAGGCCTTCACTCAGTTTCGACTGAGTGTTGTGAGTTCAGACCACGGAGAGGCGTGGTCTTTTGAAACGAGTGGGGTCGTCAATAGTGTAATCTACTGCGGCCCTAACAAACGGATTCTCATGCGTTTCAGCGCAATCAAATACACGCTGATTACGTGCCTGGACACTCTGTTGTATGGAAGGCAACTTCAGGTCATCGCGGATTCGAGCGTTACGCACGAACCATGAAGCATTAGTTATCATCCGCATGATTTTATTCTGGACCCGCTCCAGACTTAAAATATGGGTGTGGGCTGCATGGCCCCAGGCAGCTGATGCGTACATCAGGACAGGCTTGATTGTCGAGTTATAAAAAAGCACTTTGTTCTTTAGACTGAGTTTACTCCTCCTGTTGAGGAGCGGGTGATGCATGCTCAATCTAGAGTGCACTTTGGCTCTCAACTCAGTGATATGTGGGCCCCAGGTGAGCCCACGATCTATAGTCAGGCCGAGGTACTTGACCCGCGTTTGCCATTCAATCCCCCTTCCTGAGATTATCACTCCTCTCTCTGGTAGATTGCGTCTCCTCCCCATGGAGATCATCTGCGTCTTCGCGGGGTTTACTCGTATCTTCCAGTCCAGGAACCATCGCTCAAGACCGTCCACTGCGGCCTGCAGTTAGACCATCCCTAACTCTGAATTCCGGGAACCTGCGAGTAACGCGGTGTCATCAGCGTACAGGAAAACCTTCACGTGTTGTGTTCTCGGAATGTCGCTTGTATAGATAGAATACAAAATGGGCGAGAGAACAGCACCCTGAGGGACTCCAGCCTGAATGTCTCTCGTGTCCGAGAGAACATTTTCGATCCTGATCTGAAATGTTCTGCCCCTTTAAAAGGAGCCTATCAGACCTCGAGGGAAACCAAGGAGATCCATCTTGTAGAGAAGGCCTTCGTGCCATACTCGGTCGGAGGCCTTAGCTACGTCTAGAACAAGTAGATACACCGCGTGTTTCTTGTTCAACTCGGTGATGGTCTCCTCTACCATCCTCAAGGCCTGCAACTCCGTTGAATGAGCCGACCTAAAACCAAACTGTTCGTCGGGCAGAACATTCCGATCAATAACTTCATCGTTGAGCCTTTCCAGAAGGACTCGCTCAGCAAGTTTCCCCATCGAACTGAGGAGACTAATGGGCCGATGATTTTGCCGGAACATCGGGTCTTGCCGACCCTTCGGAATCAGGACGACGACGGCATGTTTCCACCTCTTGGGGAAGTACCTAAGGCGCAACGAATTGTTCACGATGTTTCTGATGGAAACAATCTGGTTGTCCGGGAGCTTCTTCAGCATCAGATTGGTGATAGAATCCACTCCCGGATCATTTCTCTTATGTAGAGCACGAATATGCGCCCTAAGTTCATCCTCAGAGGCAGGACGAATGTCATCGCCATCGTCCTCCCGAAGGATACGTCTGACCCGCCTTTCCACGAATTCATCACGGTCATCATCATCCTCCTCATTGATGTTGAGAACAAACTGCTGTTCCATCGAATCTGCAAAGGCTGCTGCGCCATGAATGGGCGGAATTTCTCCCCTCCGGCTCTTTCGCCCTTTAACAAGTCGCCAAAGCTCCTTGTCTCCGGTTTCAAGGCTAGAGAGCGTATCATTCCCCCTTTCATTCCTATAATCTAGGATCGCGGATTTTACTTCATTAGCCTTATGGCTGGCTCTTACCCTGTCTCCAGGGAACAGTGTCCTCTGATAAACTCTCTTGAGTCGATGACGCTTCCTTATGAGGTTTTTAATCCTCAGGGGAAACTCATTATAAGATTTCAAAGGACCCCGCTCACTGGTCGTGGAGGCCTCAAATGCGTTATTCAAAGTGCGCTCGAAAGTTACCACAGCTTCGTCCAACTCAGCTGAAGTTTGGAGTCTCTCAGGTACGACATATGCTCCTTCGAGAACTGCCGTGAAGCTTTCCCAGTTCGTCGTCTTCCGCAGACAACTTTCCTGGGGGATAGGATCATCACCCAGACACAAAACGACTGGATTATGATCCGAATCTAGCTCGGACAGAGGACAAATCTCCCAAATCCAGGGGACATTCCTGACCAACGCGATGTCCAGCACATCCGGCCTAAACCGACCGTAGTGCGTAGGCTCACTAGGACTCACTACTTGATAATTATGCCTGTCCATGTGCGCCCAGAGTGCCATCCCATTGCGATTTAACACCTGGCTCCATGACTCGTGTTTCGCGTTAAAATCTCCAGCGATGATCGTCGGGATGTTGGATTCCATCAACAAAGAATCCAGAGTATCATCCTGTATTTGATTGAGCGGAGGGTTGTATGCAGAGGCCACCCTAAGAGGACCCCTACTCGTTTCAATTTGACTCTCACCACTTCCACACCGTGGTTTCGATCACCATCAATGCCGTATTGTGAGACTGGAAGGGAACGTTTTGCCAGAACAGCAACACCGCCTCCACGTCTCCCAATACGGTCCTTACGAAAGAACCTTTAATTTGGAACTACAACGGGCTCATTATTAAGGTGTGTCTCTTGAAGGAGTACCAGGTCGACGTAGTGTCGCACCATAAAGTCTTCGAGATCTAACTTCTTATTTCTGAAACCGTTGCAATTCCAGAAAACAACTTCCAAGGAGCTGGGCCTTGTTAGGTGCACAGCCATTTAAGCGACTGAAACCACGGCGGTGCTGGGTACAAACATTTGTTGTAACCCCGGAAACTGAGTGAAGAGCTTCTTCATCTGCTCCAGTGCGGCGAAAATATCAGTTACACCGCCAGACGGACTAGGAGAGGGTTTCGCATTACACAAAGCCCCTGCATAAGAGGTCCCCGCACGGACAGCGCCGGAACCTGCAATTATCTCAGTCGGGCCTGGGTCGACATTGGTTGCCTTTCTGCCTTTCTGGCATCAAAAGGTGCCCCCATTCCCGTCCCATTTGTGTTTCCACTCCTGGGTTTGGGGTAGTTGAGGCATCTCCTATAGCTGGCCGTGCGAGGTCCCTCGCAGTTGAAACACTTGGCTCGTTCAGTGCGCGGCTTGGCGCAATCCCGAGTCAAATGATTCCCCGCGCATTTAACGCACGCGGGAACTGCCATGCAGTTTCTTTGAGCATGGCCGAATCGCTGACAGCGGTGGCACTGTCCGACCGATCCTCTGGCTCGCTGTGGCTCCGCTGAGACCCTAAGGCTATGGAGGTCTGTGACCTGATAAATATCTCTTTCATTTTTAGGAACCAACACGAATACCAGAGGCATTGGTTTCTGATTGCGATTGTACAGTCGAGCGACTGTTTCGGGATGGAAACCCTTCCTTAGAAGGTCATCTTCGATGTCCTCTTTTTTGAGATGCTCAGGGACGCCCCTAAAGACGGCCCTGAGTGGCTTCTCGTCGGGGAAATTATATGTATGGTGGGGGATTTTGTCCTCCACCAACATATGTGACAACTCACGGTAGTCCTTGACAGTAGCGGGTTGGACTCTGATGCCGTCCTGGACGTTTTTCGCCTTGGAGAACGTGATTTTCCTATCGGCGCATTTACGGTTCACGGTGACCCAACAATCCTTCTGCCGGATTGTGATCGGTGGGATACTGACCTTCTCAGGTACATTGGAAGTGCCAGCATCGTTAGTGACTAGGGCAGGCCTGCTTGTTGATGCGGCATGCATCTGATCAGGTCCTGCACTAACAATAGTCATGTTGTCTTCACCCTGTGTGTCATCCGGTTCATTCCTGGGCACAGGAATAGTTCCGTGCCCCAGAACAACTGGAGCACGCATGTTATCATCATCGCACTCCATTCGGAGTGCGGTTTCTACGTCGTTATTGCGTTCGGGCACGCTCGCGGGTCATCGGTTTTCCGAAGATTTCGACGTCACAGAGTCTCTCGAAGAGGGGAATTTGCGAATGCAAACTCTCTTCGGTCTGACAGTGTCTGCCAGAGGGGGATAATCTTCCCTGGAACTGAGTACCAGGCTGGAAGAAGTATCTTCATTCATTACTCGACCCAATTCCTCGGGTTTGAAATCGAATCGGATAAGGAGGTGTTTTAGCAACCCCAATATCTCTCGCCTATCGGCTTCATTAAGGAAATCAGTAACTGATTCCAGCATCATAAATAGCAACGCAAACAAAGTAATAGACCAACAGGCATTCAAAAAGTAAGCTTATGGGAAATAACACGGTAAAACCTCTAAGGTCCATTTTGCACCTTTTGACTCTTTTTGGGGTGGGGGGAAAAATCGGAGCGTCGCTGCTTGGCGTTCATGGAGTCGCGATAGATCCCTTAGATTGATAACAATTGTCCAGTGCCGAGCGCGATACCATCATCGGAAATACTCGGGTGTTGACTAGACGAGATCGGTAGAAGTCGGAACGTTGTTGCTTGGCGTTCGTCGTGTGACGTAATCGACACCCACGCCCCTCCCATCGCGTCACTCGAAGTCGTCAGTTTAGCGGCAAATTCAAATTTCATATTTTCTGCTAGCGGATTTTAATTTGAAATAATGAAAAAAAGATGTTGATGTGTGGGATCGAAGCGTAGCGAACCAGCAATCTTCGGATTACGAAGCGCACGTCTACACAACTAGGCTATGAGACCTCTTAGTGAATGTAGGTTGACATGTTGTTTATACTGCGCGAGCCACCGATCCGCCGAGTCGAGCGATGTAATCTTGCCGCAAGCCGGGTGTTATCAAACCGCAAGCCGAGAGTTGGAATAAAAACAATAGTAATTGTGAATGAATTAATTCGAATTGTTAAAGTGGTATAATAATAATGATGCTTGGAAAAATAGGGAAAATGGCGGCGGGTAACGGGAGTGTAACGTTTCAACGTGCGATTCCAATGAGGAACGTATACAGGCTGTTTCAAAATACATTATTTAAGAGAAAAATCAACAGGGTGTCTCAAAACAGTCATCAATTGAGAGAAAAAACAACAGGATGTCTCAAAATACATCATTTAAGAGGAAAAATATGGAATGTTGGGTTGGAGACATGAATCATCGCATCATTGGGGCATCACATCATTGTGGCATGCAGGGATTCAGAAGTTTTCGTTTTACGTATACAGGGTGTGTCAAAATACATCATTTAAAAAATAAAAATAAATACAGGGTGCCTCATAAACGTGCATCGTGATGGGGTTTGTCATTTAAGAAAAAAATATATACCAGGTGTACCAACGTGCCAGTTGAGACAAAAAAATATATACAGGGTGTCTCATAAACGTGCATCGTGACGGGGTCCGTCATTTTTAAAGTGTGATACCAATTCGTTTTCAAGGAATACATCAGAGCCATCTGTCGTTCAATATATACATTAATGATATTTTGTATCTGTACGAATCATCAAAAAATAAACACTTCCGGTTTCAAAAAATTAATATAGAAGAAAAGTAATAGTAAATTCGGATTACCCACATCGAGGAGAGTCCAAATCTGCAATAAAATGGTTACTTCCGGTCCAAACCGGAAATTGCACTTCCGGTCGTCCGATTTTGATGATTTTGGCATCAATAGATTCGTTTGGATGCCAAGAAACATTTTTAAGCATTTTCCGAGGTCAAAAGGGCATAGGAGGCTATCTTCGTTATTAGTAAAGTTACAGAAACGTGCGGGTACTCTAAGAAGACAACTTTCATGGGAGATCAAGAAAATAATAGAATTCGCGTACGTCAACTGCCATAAGGGCCGTAAACCGCACATATTAATGCGTTATGTACTTAAATCAGTAAGTTTAGTAAAATGGGTGTACCAACTTGACATTTAAGAGAAAAAAACATGGCAGCTGTCAAATTTGGTATACCGGATGTCTCAAAATACATCGATTAAGAGAAAAAAAACATGGCGGCTGTCAAATTTGGTATACCGGGTGTCTCAAAATACATCGATTAAGAGAAAAAAACATGGCTGCTGCCATACAGAGTGTACCATCATAGTATTTAAGAGAAAAAACATGGCTGCTGCGATACAGGGTGTACCATCATAGTATTTAAGAGAAAAAAACATGGCTGCTGCCATACAGGGTGTACCATCATAGTATTTAAGAGAAAAATCATGGCTGCTACCATACAGGGTGTACCAACTTGACATTTAAGAGAAAAAAACATGGCAGCTATGAAAATGGGTATACCGGGTGAACCAACGCAACATTTAAGAGAAAAAAACATGGCTGATTGTCAAATGACATGAGACAGAGAAAAAAAAACATGGCAGCTGTCAAATTTGGTATACAGGATGTCTCAAAATACATCGATTAAGAGAAAAAAAACATGGTGGCTGATTGTCAACGTATATACAGGGTGTCCCACAACGTTTGAGAGAAAAAACATGGTGAATCATTAAGAGAAAAAACATGGCTACATGAGTGATGGAAGAACGCTTCAATGGGCATATGGAGATTCGAAACAACTACTTGCCCATGCAGAGATTGAATTACATCCGACATCTAAATGTGTAATAAGAGGACGTTTGGACCGTTCATTTGGGAAAAACATAGCGGAGTCTGATTGGTCAAAGCTCATTATAGTTGTACAGGGACGTCTCACAAATTTTTCCATTTGGGTGAAAAATATATATACAGGGTGATTCAAAATCCTCAGTCTTAAATGTTAAATGGGAAAATGGATCGACGAAAAACTTACCATTGTGGAAAAACATATACCGAGTGTTTCAAAAAAATATCACTGGAAATAGAAAAAGATGCTTAGTCGTTTAGAGTGAAAAAAAAAACATGCCCGCCATTTGACATCATCATAAAGGCATTATTTTTGGAAAGTATGTTAGTGCCATTGGGTAGTTGAAGTAATCACCAATAGAATGGTATCTGAAGAGTACAGACAGAAGGTTGAGGATTCTTTCGTTCCAAAAACCAACTAAAATAACAAACACTAAAATGTGTAAAAAATTTGACGAATTCTGCGGTTTTCACGTTCCAAAAAATGATTAAAATTATCGTTTTCACGTCCCAAAAAACAAGTAGAATTAGAAGCGTTAAAACACGTAAAAAATGCAACGAAAATAGACGTTTTCATCTTCTAAAAAACATATAAAATTTCGAACGCTGAATTATATAAAATATGTATCGAAAACATGCGTTTTCGTGTTCCAAAAAACAACTAAGATTACGAACGCCAAAAATTTACTTTTACATGTATTTCTTATGGAGATTTGACATTTCAAAATTGCACAAAATTATCGTTTTCGCATCCCAAAAAAACAACTAAAATTTGAAACGCTGAAACACATAAAAAATGTAACAAAAATAGACGTTTTCGCGTCCAAAAAAATGATTGAAATTAGAAGCGTTAAAACACATAAAAAAATGCAATGAAAATAGACGTTTTCCTGTTCCAAAAATCGAGTAAAATTAGGAGCGTTAAAACTAAACTAAATTCGATTTGCAAAAATTTTTATTTAAACCAAATTATCCATTTTTTTATTTGCCTGTACAATTATGTCTTGCAAAGTCCTCATCAATACACATGCAAATATCGTAGATACTATAACTACCTAATCTGAGGCGGCAACTCGGTGTAGGAAGATCCAAGCTGGGGAGTAAATTTGTTAATGTTGACTCCCAAATTAACCACCTTCTTCAACGCCCAGCCTGAATCGCGTTCCTGGAACTCCTCGAAGTCTTTCATGATAGGAGCGATTACCTTAGACTCAAACCATTCATCCAGATTGGTGTCCTGGTAAATCGGAGAGTTGGCGGTTGTGAAATACTTGTATTCCTTCAGTACACTAGCACCCTTCAGCACCTCGAATTCTCCACAAAATATCGCATTCACCTTCACCGATCCATCCTTTTTGAGAGCATTTTTAATTCTATTTTTGAATATGGCTTTGGAATCAATTAGGAATGATCGTGGATCCTTGTGTTTAAGGTTGGAAATAACGCCAGTTCTGATTCGACCATTGAATGCGGAGCCGGTATCATCCCAGTGCACACGTTTCCATGCAGTTTCAGTTCTAGAAGGAATCCCTGCCCCCTTTTTCAGCATGGCTTTAAACTGGTTCCTCATAGTCTTAATATTCCTCAAGTGGGCTTCTAGGTGTTGCTTTTCCCCCACAGAAACAGCATAACGCATTGCATTCCTAATTTTCTTCAAACCCTTGACACATTCCACCAATCCTTGGCGTATCTTCGCTTCATCATTCGGGGTGATGAGCCCCAAGATGGTAGCAATATACCGTACAAGATCGGTAAACATCGACATACTGAAATTATAGAAAGTCAGATGTTGAACGTTTAACGTTATAAAGTAAACTAATGAAATTTAGTGGAGCTAAGCATAATGTAAACTCAAGTCGAACGGAAGACTGAACGCTTTATAAAAGGGTGGGGGTACGAAAAATTTTTTAAAGTAAAACTGAACTGTTTCAAAGGCCCCAGTTTTCAGATAATTTGTGCTACAATTAACATACGAATACATATAAAAGTGCTGCATTGGTCATCTATTGAGCCATTTGTAACATTTTTATTCTTCATTTCCCATAAGAATGCATGTAAATTGTTGCATATCATTTGAAACATTTATGTAATAAAAATTCAAATTCAACTTCTCAATCGGACGGAAGACTGAACGCTTTCAAAAGGACTCAGTCGAAAAGCCTCCAGTTGCAAATTTTCGAAATATCGCATGATTTGCATAATTTTAAAGCTTTGATTCCCATAAATCATTGATACATTTGTAAAATGAAAATCGAGTTAAACTCGAACGGAAGACTGAACGCTTTGAAAAGACCTTAGTTTTCAGACGATGTGTGCATCAGTTTCCAAAGTAATGCAATTACCATATATCATGAAATTTGTAGCATTTTTAAGCTTTGGGTTTCATTTATGAAATAAAAATCGAATTCAACTTCTCAATCAGACGGGCTGAATTTTATATCATAGCCACAGATCCAGCCTGTTGTAATACTTATGATACGACTTGTTGTTGAAACTCATGAAAAAATCATATGAGCCAACCAGAGTTCGATCCTAGTCTCAATATACGCGGTGTGTGTCGTCGTATGTCGTAGTATGGGTATGTTCGGAATTTCGCCGTATGTCGTAGTATGGATATGTTCGGTATGGTTCGGTTTGTCACCGTATGTTCGGTATGTCGCAGTATGAATATGTTCAGTATGGTTCGGTTTGTCGCCGTATGATGCAGTATGGATATGTTCGGTATGTCGCAGTATGTCGCAGTATGGTGCAGTATGTTGTTGTTATATAAAGACTTGATGGAATGTAGACAATTCAGTTGTATTCAATATGTTGCACCGAACAGTTTGTGAAAATATAGAGGTGGAGGGTAGTAATCAGGGGAAACAGCAAAGAATAATCGAGTCTGATACTTATGGTCTACGATTCAACGATGGATATGTTATTGGTAATATCCCAGTACGTTATGAAAATGATAGAGTGGTTGTACATGACAGAAGTTTTGTTCTAACGGAGGGGTTACTCCAATTGTTATATAAACGAGTACCTCAGCATTACAATTCAGAAGATTTGACAGCATATAAAAATATTCTAATGATGACTAATGCTCACAAGCAAAGATATGAATCAGACGAACCTGTGAACGCTAATAGTTCATGGAAATATCGAAATATTATATCCATGTTGTTTCCACCTGAAAGAATAAAAAATAAGCATTTATCATACAATACCCAGCTTGAACATCGCAGCAGCAGCAATATCAAACGCTCTCCTATATTGATAACAATAGAGCAATGAAAAGTGATATGGGACAACTCGAATACTTCGACAGAAAGCTACATGAAGCTTATAAATTATGTAGAGGTCGTCTTGTATTCAATAGATATTGAAATTATGATGTTTGTTTTATTTCTAATCAAGTTTCATTTATGTACTATTTAAGTAACACTTTGCTTAATTAATAATAATTTGAAATATTAAAGGAATCGCACGTGAAATGTAATGATGTATGAAATTATGTCTGGAAAAAATGTACTCATTCCACATGATGATGAGTCCGTTTCCACATCACCCAGGAGGTAGGACTGCCAATGCGTTACCCTTTTTTATTGTGGAAGACTCCCCATTAGGCATAGCATAACCACCAATCAAATTGTACGAAAATTATCTTCGATCTTACTACTGAAAATTATTTTAAGTTATTGCTTATGTAGCCAATACAAATTTTGTCATTGTGGAAGTGAGTAGAAATACTCAATATAAAGTTAAGTATCAAAACATAGTAAGTATGCATATGGATAATAAAATTTTATTCAGCAGTCGTTTCCAATGTTCATGCTATAGGATTAGTTCATGTAATTGGATATTAATATCGAATTGATGTAAAGTAAGTACATCAATGATGAAACAATGGTGGTCAGTTAACGGAAATATCATGATGAGGTGTAGTTAAAAAACAAGGAGTGAATGCACAGGTTCCCAATAAAATACATCAATTCCGTTGCCATTCTTTATTCACATTATTTCCAATGACATCTTGGGCATTTTTCTATAAATTCCATTTAAGTTCTTGTGGAATTCCTCTGAACGTTTTTGATCTGATTTGAGTATTCCTCAAGGAACCATTACATAATCAGACACCAAATTTAACGTGCGGGTGGAAGGATTCATCAGATTGGTATTCAATTCAACTCAATTCAATTCAGGTGTTGTGTTATGTTCCAATTAAGTAAGCTGGCTTGTGGGCGAGATTTCACTGACAAAGACATCAACTTTGACACAAGATTAGGAGATTCATCAGATTGGTTTTCATCAAACGAAAGGTTCGTGCAGTTTGGTACTATAAAAGTATGTGAGAAATACATCACCAACGAAAGGAATTACTTTAAATGTTAAATATTTTCAAGTGAATCGTATGTTATTGTTTCCCAGTGGAAATGAGCCGAAAGACTTGAGGTAATATCGAGAGGAATATTTTCGACTGAACTATGTATCGATTCAGTTGTAAAGTTTCACCGAAATGAAAAATATATTCAGATCATTTTTGTTGAAATTGCTTATAGCCAAAGCACCATTTACAAACTCACCAAACTCACTCAAATAAATAGTTCCAGATGATTTTTGATGACAAATATCTTGGCTGAAAACACTACTACGCATGCCCCGCGTGAATACATATTTTCCTTCGAATTGACAAAAAAATTAAACAATAGTGATCATCGAAAGGGAGTTCAGAATTGGTTTTCTCTTCAAAATTATCTATTGCCAAAAAGTCCACTGCTTGAATAGCTGAAGAGGTAATTCCTTCTATCGAAAAACGGAGTTATACAGCGAATTGGAGTTTTAATAATATTCCTCCAAAAACACTCGAAGACAGCCTGTGCGGGTGGAAAATGGTTGTAATTATTATTATTTGCCAGGGCGCACCAAGTCGACGTATTCACTTTACAGCTGTAGGAAAACTCGGATAACTTATCCCACCACCATTACAAAAACGAACATGTGAATTACAAGAACAAAATCAAAAATATCAAAATATCAATGAGGATTTGAGAATTCAAGCTAAAAGAACCATGTAACAATTTGTTATTCAAGGATTAGCACAACGGAATATCTAAGAAAATTAGGTAGTTCAGAAGAAATATACATGAAGTTGATAGTAGAATAGTTCCAGAATCGTCAAATCAACCAAAAAAAGACTTGTTATGAATATATGCCAAACCGAAATAACTCTTTGAAGGAAATGCGGGATCACATCATACAACAATATCAAGAAATTCCTTGGGGGAAGAAAGATGCATGACAAAACAATACGGATAGTTGAAATGTGCTAAAAATTTTTCTTTCAAATACACCACTCCGATAATGAGTCTTCGGAACAAAATTCAAGAGTTGCATTATCACCGATGTTACGGCTTTAAGTCTGTCAACCGTACAAAGACAGAAATCGAATGTTTGAGTGAAGAAGACTAACGTAAAAAATATTGGAATAATTGTGAATATTTCTTTCAAGTGTCGAAATTTGAAAGTAATCTCGAGATTTCACGGCTGGGAAGATTATTCTGTTTCAACTCAACAAGCATTGTGGTATATGTTTCAGTGGAGTGAGTTGGTTCATGAGCAAGATTTCATCGACGAAGGCACCAAATTTGATGTGTGTTAGTAGACAAATTTGTGAGAAATATATCACCGACGAGAGAATCTTCTTCAATAAGTATCAAGATGACTTGAAATATTTCCAAGTGAATTGTAAGATTTGTCCGTAGATAGATTTCATGGGCGGAAAGACAATTCGCTTTCAATTCAACATTGTGTTATGGTTGAAATGTACATATCAAAGTCGGAAATGAGCTTCTGTTGGTGCGCACGCACACCAACAGAATCTCCAGGCGGCTGTCAAATTCGGTATACCGGGTGAACGAACGCAACATTTAAGAGAAAAAAACATGGCTGCCTGTCAAATGTCATGAGACATAGAAAAAACACAGCTTTTGCTGCTGCTTGTCTCCGTGAAGAATTATACCCCCAATGAAACGTTTTTTCATTGCCTCATTTTCCACCAAACATTTGACAAGCAGCAGCAAAAGCTGTGTTTTTTCTATGTCTCATGACATTTGACAGGCAGCCATGTTTTTTTCTCTTAAATGTTGCGTTCGTTCACCCGGTATACCGAATTTGACAGCCGCCAGGAGATTCTGTTGGTGTGCGTGCGCACCAACAGAAGCTCATTTCCGACTTTGATATGTACATTTCAACCATAACACAATGTTGAATTGAAAGCGAATTGTCTTTCCGCCCATGAAATCTACCTACGGACAAATCTTACAATTCACTTGGAAATATTTCAAGTCATCTTGATACTTATTGAAGAAGATTCTCTCGTCGGTGATATATTTCTCACAAATTTGTCTACTAACACACATCAAATTTGGTGCCTTCGTCGATGAAATCTTGCTCATGAACCAACTCACTCCACTGAAACATATACCACAATGCTTGTTGAGTTGAAACAGAATAATCTTCCCAGCCGTGAAATCTCGAGATTACTTTCAAATTTCGACACTTGAAAGAAATATTCACAATTATTCCAATATTTTTTACGTTAGTCTTCTTCACTCAAACATTCGATTTCTGTCTTTGTACGTTTGACAGACTTAAAGCCGTAACATCGGTGATAATGCAACTCTTGAATTTTGTTCCGAAGACTCATTATCGGAGTGGTGTATTTGAAAGAAAAATTTTTAGCACATTTCAACTATCCGTATTGTTTTGTCATGCATCTTTCTTCCCCCAAGGAATTTCTTGATATTGTTGTATGATGTGATCCCGCATTTCCTTCAAAGAGTTATTTCGGTTTGGCACATATTCATAACAAGTCTTTTTTTGGTTGATTTGACGATTCTGGAACTATTCTACTATCAACTTCATGTATATTTCTTCTGAACTACCTAATTTTCTTAGATATTCCGTTGTGCTAATCCTTGAATAACAAATTGTTACATGGTTCTTTTAGCTTGAATTCTCAAATCCTCATTGATATTTTGATATTTTTGATTTTGTTCTTGTAATTCACATGTTCGTTTTTGTAATGGTGGTGGGATAAGTTATCCGAGTTTTCCTACAGCTGTAAAGTGAATAAGTCGACTTGGTGCTCCCTGGCAAATAATAATAATTACAAACATTTTCCACCCGCACAGGCTATGTCTTCGAGTGTTTTTGGAGGAATATTATTAAAACTCCAATTCGCTGTATAACTCCGTTTTTCGATAGAAGGAATTACCTCTTCAGCTATTCAAGCAGTGGACTTTTTGGCAATAGATAATTTTGAAGAGAAAACCAATTCTGAACTCCTTTTCGATGATCACTATTGTTTAATTTTTTTGTCAATTCGAAGGAAAATATGTATTCACGCGGGGCATGCGTAGTAGTGTTTTCAGCCAAGATATTTGTCATCAAAAATCATCTGGAACTATTTATTTGAGTGAGTTTGGTGAGTTTGTAAATGGTGCTTTGGCTATAAGCAATTTCAACAAAAATGATCTGAATATATTTTTCATTTTGGTGAAACTTTACAACTGAATCGATACATAGTTCAGTCGAAAATATTCCTCTCGATATTACCTCAAGTCTTTCGGCTTATTTCCACTGGGAAGCAATAACATACGATTCACTTGAAAATATTTAACATTTAAAGTAATTCCTTTCGTTGGTGATGTATTTCTCACATACTTTTATAGTACCAAACTGCACGAACCTTTCGTTTGATGAAAACCAATCTGATGAATCTCCTAATCTTGTGTCAAAGTTGATGTCTTTGTCAGTGAAATCTCGCCCATAAGCCAGCTTACTTAATTGGAACATAACACAACACCTGAATTGAATTGAGTTGAATTGAATACCAATCTGATGAATCCTTCCACCCGCACGTTAAATTTGGTGTCTGATTATGTAATGGTTCCTTGAGGAATACTCAAATCAGATCAAAAACGTTCAGAGGAATTCCACAAGAACTTAAATGGAATTTATAGAAAAATGCCCAAGATGTCATTGGAAATAATGTGAATAAAGAATGGCAACGGAATTGATGTATTTTATTGGGAACCTGTGTATTCACTCCTTGTATTTTAACTACACCTCATCATGATATTTCCGTTAACTGACCACCATTGTTTCATCATTGATGTACTTACTTTACATCAATTCGATATTAATATCCAATTACATGAACTAATCCTATAGCATGAACATTGGAAACGACTGCTGAATGAAATTTTATTATCCATATGCATACTTACTATGTTTTTATACTTAACTTTATATTGAGTATTTCTACTCACTCCCACAATGACAAAATTTGTATTGGCTACATAAGCAATAACTTAAAATAATTTTCAGTAGTAAGATCGAAGATAATTTTCGTACAATTTGATTGGTGGTTATGCTATGCCTAATGGGGAGTCTTCCACAATAAAAAAGGGTAACGCATTGGCAGTCCTACCTCCTGGGTGATGTGGAAACGGACTCATCATCATGTGGAATGAGTACATTTTTTCCAGACATAATTTCATACATCATTACATTTCACGTGCGATTCCTTTAATATTTAAAATTATTATTAATTAAGCAAAGTGTTACTTAAATAGTACATAAATGAAACTTGATTAGAAATAAAACAAACATCATAATTTCAATATCTATTGAATACAAGACGACCTCTACATAATCTATAAGCTTCATGTAGCTTTCTGTCGAAGTATTCGAGTTGTCCCATATCACTTTTCATTGCTCTATTGTTATCAATATAGGAGAGCGTTTGATATTGCTGCTGCTGCGATGTTCAAGCTGGGTATTGTATGATAAATGCTTATTTTTTATTCTTTCAGGTGGAAACAACATGGATATAATACTTCGATATTTCCATGAACTATTAGCGTTCACAGGTTCGTCTGATTCATATCTTTGCTTGTGAGCATTAGTCATCATTAAAATATTTTTATATGCTGTCAAATCTTCTGAATTGTAATGCTGAGGTACTCGTTTACATAACAATT
This sequence comes from Chrysolina oricalcia, assembly GCA_944452925.2. Taxonomy (NCBI): domain Eukaryota; kingdom Metazoa; phylum Arthropoda; class Insecta; order Coleoptera; family Chrysomelidae; genus Chrysolina; species Chrysolina oricalcia. The sequence goes on along the minus strand of OX101813.2, from coordinate 10,598,420 downwards.
GGAGTAACCCCTCTGTTAGAACAAAACTTTTGTCATGTACAACCACTCTATCATTTTCATAACGTACTGGGATATTACCAATAACATATCCATCGTTGAATCGTAGACCATAAGTATCAGACTCGATTATTCTTTGCTGTTTCCCCTGATTACTACCCTCCACCTCTATATTTTCACAAACTGTTCGGTGCAACATATTGAATACAACTGAATTGTCTACATTCCATCAAGTCTTTATATAACAACAACATACTGCACCATACTGCGACATACTGCGACATACCGAACATACCCATACTGCATCATACGGCGACAAACCGAACCATACTGAACATATTCATACTGCGACATACCGAACATACGGTGACAAACCGAACCATACCGAACATATCCATACTACGACATACGGCGACATTCCGAACATACCCATACTACGACATACGATGACACACACCGCGTATATTGAGACTAGGATCGAACTCTGGTTGGCTCATATGATTTTTTCATGAGTTTCAACAACAAGTCGGATCATAAGTATTACAACAGGCTGGATCTGTGGCTATGATATAAAATTCAGCCCGTCTGATTGAGAAGTTGAATTCGATTTTTATTTCATAAATGAAACCCAAAGCTTAAAAATGCTACAAATTTCATGATATATGGTAATTGCATTACTTTGGAAGTAAAAAGTAAAAAGTAAAAAGTATTTATTTTCAAGTTTTAGTAAAGTGTACATTTCAGTGTAAAAATATATCATTATCTTATAAATAAGTAATGCACCACGTTTGGCAACGAAGGGATCCCTCTCTGCAAGGGGGTTCAACCATAAATGGCACCCTCTTTGGGGGGTTTCTCCGTTCGTCTACCCTGCCATTGCTGGCCGTTGGCTCAGTTTTTACCCATCGATGTGTTGCGGAATTCAGTGGCCCGACCTCCTGCCTAGCTTATGTCGGTGCTTGTAGTGTTATGGTCTATGACCAGGTGTTGTGTTCAGAGTTTCAGTGTTGGGGGTGTTTTGTGGTATTTCAAGAAAAGTGTAATAAAAAACTTGATTTAGGCATTGTCTTGTGCCATGGGCTGCTCCCATACCGCAGGGCGTTGCTAGCTCCGCGGCGTGTGACCCGCCCATAGCACCAAGCACACGGTTTCCTCTCGAGCTTGGTCGCATGGCATCCGAGTTCAAGATTTCACCGTGTGCTCTTTTTTTGTTTGTGTAATGATGTTGTGATGTTTTCATGTTTTTCATCGGCCCATTGGATTCCCCGACTGCCACCTCTCCGTGGGGATGACAAGCGGCGGGGTGGGGGGCCCGGTTGGCGCCCCCCACCCCCCGCCTGCCGCCCCCACTAAGGGGTGCGTCGCAGGATTTGCTCCAGTGATCCCCAGAATGAGGATGTGGAGCTCCATGAGCCGACTACTCACATGTTCAAGTACCGAAGCTAGGTGGGTGTAGCGCCTTTCTGCCTCGCATCCACATCGAGTGGGGGCAGGGTGACGGCTTGGATTTCTTGCTTCATCTATGTTGTAGTTATAGTACCATTCGCTTCTCCTTGTTTGATGTGTTCCCCCTCTGGCCTCTCTTGGGGTGGGGGGAGGGGTATGTTTATTGTTGTAGGTTGGAGTAGTTCTATCCCTATGTGTGTGTCTCAGTTCTCCTGACTGAGGCTTGGGTCTAGTTGATGTTGTTTCTTCTGTGGCTTGCCTGTTTTCCTCTGCTTTTGCTTTATATGCCTCGCATCCCTGATAATTTGCAGGGTGGTCTTGGCCGCAGTTTGCGCACTTTGGCGGGTCTTCTTTTGGTTTCTCGCATGCTGCAGTCAGGTGTCCCTGGCTGCATCTGAGACATCTTGGGGCATGAAAGCAGTTGCCTGCTGCATGTCCCCATTTTTGGCAGCGTCTACATTGCGTTATTGCTGCCCCATTCTTTCTGTGGTCCCATACGATTTTAGTGTTCAGTAGTGTTTTTGCGTGTTGTTTTAGATGCCTTAGTGTGATTTTTGCTGGAGTTGTTACCATGAACATAGGTCTTATAGTTTTGGCCATTGTATAAATTTTATTCAGTTGGATGCCATGCTCTCGTTGCATAGCTTTCTTTATTTCTTCGTGATCAGGGGACTGGTCTAGTCCCTTGATTACGAAAAGATGTTCTTTCTGGCTTTCTGGCGTAAAGGAATGGAATTCTAGTTCCAGCTCCTGCAGTAGCTTCTTACCTTTTTCGAAGTGCATTACTTTGGAAACTGATGCACACATCGTCTGAAAACTAAGGTCTTTTCAAAGCGTTCAGTCTTCCGTTCGAGTTTAACTCGATTTTCATTTTACAAATGTATCAATGATTTATGGGAATCAAAGCTTTAAAATTATGCAAATCATGCGATATTTCGAAAATTTGCAACTGGAGGCTTTTCGACTGAGTCCTTTTGAAAGCGTTCAGTCTTCCGTCCGATTGAGAAGTTGAATTTGAATTTTTATTCCATAAATGTTTCAAATGATATGCAACAATTTACATGCATTCTTATGGGAAATGAAGAATAAAAATGTTACAAATGGCTCAATAGATGACCAATGCAGCACTTTTATATGTATTCGTATGTTAATTGTAGCACAAATTATCTGAAAACTGGGGCCTTTGAAACAGTTCAGTTTTTCTTTAAAAAATTTTTCGTACCCCCACCCTTTTATAAAGCGTTCAGTCTTCCGTTCGACTTGAGTTTACATTATGCTTAGCTCCACTAAATTTCATTAGTTTACTTTATAACGTTAAACGTTCAACATCTGACTTTCTATAATTTCAGTATGTCGATGTTTACCGATCTTGTGCGGTATATTTCTACCATCTTGGGGCTCATCACCCCGAATGATGAAGCGAAGATACGCCAAGGATTGGTGGAATGTGTCAAGGGTTTGAAGAAAATTAGGAATGCAATGCGTTATGCTGTTTCTGTGGGGAAAAGCAACACCTAGAAGCCCACTTGAGGAATATTAAGACTATGAGGAACCAGTTTAAAGCCATGCTGAAAAAGGGGGCAGGGATTCCTTCTAGAACTGAAACTGCATGGAAACGTGTGCACTGGGATGATACCGGCTCCGCATTCAATGGTCGAATCAGAACTGGCGTTATTTCCAACCTTAAACACAAGGATCCACGATCATTCCTAATTGATTCCAAAGCCATATTCAAAAATAGAATTAAAAATGCTCTCAAAAAGGATGGATCGGTGAAGGTGAATGCGATATTTTGTGGAGAATTCGAGGTGCTGAAGGGTGCTAGTGTACTGAAGGAATACAAGTATTTCACAACCGCCAACTCTCCGATTTACCAGGACACCAATCTGGATGAATGGTTTGAGTCTAAGGTAATCGCTCCTATCATGAAAGACCTTGAGGACTTCCAGGAACGCGATTCAGGCTGGGCGTTGAAGAAGGTGGTTAATTTGGGAGTCAACATCAACAAATTTACTCCCCAGCTTGGATCTTCCTACACCGAGTTGCCGCCTCAGATTAGGTAGTTATAGTATCTACGATATTTGCATGTGTATTGATGAGGACTTTGCAAGACATAATTGTACAGGCAAATAAAAAAATGGATAATTTGGTTTAAATAAAAATTTTTGCAAATCGAATTTAGTTTAGTTTTAACGCTCCTAATTTTACTCGATTTTTGGAACACGAAAACGTCTATTTTCATTGCATTTTTTTATGTGTTTTAACGCTTCTAATTTCAATAATTTTTTTGGACGCGAAAACGTCTATTTTTGTTACATTTTTTATGTGTTTCAGCGTTTCAAATTTTATTTGTTATTTTGGGATGCGAAAACGATAATTTTGTGCAATTTTGAAATGTCAAATCTCCATAAGAAATACATGTAAAAGTAAATTTTTGGCGTTCGTAATCTTAGTTGTTTTTTGGAACACGAAAACGCATGTTTTCGATACATATTTTATATAATTCAGCGTTCGAAATTTTACATGTTTTTTAGAAGATGAAAACGTCTATTTTCGTTGCATTTTTCACGTGTTTTAACGCTTCTAATTCTACTTGTTTTTTGGGACGTGAAAACGATAATTTTAATCATTTTTTGGAACGTGAAAACCGCAGAATTCGTCAAATTTTTTACACATTTTAGTGTTTGTTATTTTAGTTGGTTTTTGGAACAAAAGAATCCTCAACCTTCTGTCTGTACTCTTCAGATACCATTCTATTGGTGATTACTTCAACTACCCAATGGCACTAACATACTTTCCAAAAATAATGCCTTTATGATGATGTCAAATGGCGGGCATGTTTTTTTTTTTCACTCTAAACGACTAAGCATCTTTTTCTATTTCCAGTGATATTTTTTTGAAACACTCGGTATATGTTTTTCCACAATGGTAAGTTTTTCGTCGATCCATTTTCCCATTTAACATTTAAGACTGAGGATTTTGAATCACCCTGTATATATATTTTTCACCCAAATGAAAAAATTTGTGAGACGTCCCTGTACAACTATAATGAGCTTTGACCAATCAGACTCCGCTATGTTTTTTCCCAAATGAACGGTCCAAACGTCCTCTTATTACACATTTAGATGTCGGATGTAATTCAATCTCTGCATGGGCAAGTAGTTGTTTCGAATCTCCATATGCCCATTGAAGCGTTCTTCCATCACTCATGTAGCCATGTTTTTTCTCTTAATGATTCACCATGTTTTTTCTCTCAAACGTTGTGGGACACCCTGTATATACGTTGACAATCAGCCACCATGTTTTTTTTCTCTTAATCGATGTATTTTGAGACATCCTGTATACCAAATTTGACAGCTGCCATGTTTTTTTTTCTCTGTCTCATGTCATTTGACAATCAGCCATGTTTTTTTCTCTTAAATGTTGCGTTGGTTCACCCGGTATACCCATTTTCATAGCTGCCATGTTTTTTTCTCTTAAATGTCAAGTTGGTACACCCTGTATGGTAGCAGCCATGATTTTTCTCTTAAATACTATGATGGTACACCCTGTATGGCAGCAGCCATGTTTTTTTCTCTTAAATACTATGATGGTACACCCTGTATCGCAGCAGCCATGTTTTTTCTCTTAAATACTATGATGGTACACTCTGTATGGCAGCAGCCATGTTTTTTTCTCTTAATCGATGTATTTTGAGACACCCGGTATACCAAATTTGACAGCCGCCATGTTTTTTTCTCTTAATCGATGTATTTTGAGACATCCGGTATACCAAATTTGACAGCTGCCATGTTTTTTTCTCTTAAATGTCAAGTTGGTACACCCATTTTACTAAACTTACTGATTTAAGCAATAAGTACATAACGCATTAATATGTGCGGTTTACGGCCCTTATGGCAGTTGACGTACGCGAATTCTATTATTTTCTTGATCTCCCACCCGCACGTTTCTGTAACTTTACTAATAACGAAGATAGCCTCCTATGCCCTTTTGACCTCGGAAAATGCTTAAAAATGTTTCTTGACATCCAAACGAATCTATTGATGCCAAAATCATCAAAATCGGACGACCGGAAGTGCAATTTCCGGTTTGGACCGGAAGTAACCATTTTATTGCAGATTTGGACTCTCCTCGATGTGGGTAATCCGAATTTACTATTACTTTTCTTCTATCTTAATTTTTTGAAACCGGAAGTGTTTATTTTTTGATGATTCGTACAGATAAAAAATATCATTAATGTATATATTGAACGACAGATGGCTCTGATGTATTCCTTGAAAACGAATTGGTATCACACTTTAAAAATGACGGACCCCGTCACGATGCACGTTTATGAGACACCCTGTATATATTTTTTTGTCTCAACTGGCACGTTGGTACACCTGGTATATATTTTTTTCTTAAATGACAAACCCCATCACGATGCACGTTTATGAGGCACCCTGTATTTATTTTTATTTTTTAAATGATGTATTTTGACACACCCTGTATACGTAAAACGAAAACTTCTGAATCCCTGCATGCCACAATGATGTGATGCCCCAATGATGCGATGATTCATGTCTCCAATCCAACATTCCATATTTTTCCTCTTAAATGATGTATTTTGAGACATACTGTTGTTTTTTCTCTCAATTGATGACTGTTTTGAGACACCCTGTTGATTTTTCTCTTAAATAATGTATTTTGAAACAGCCTGTATACGTTCCTCATTGGAATCGCACGTTGAAACGTTACACTCCCGTTACCCGCCGCCATTTTCCCTATTTTTCCAAGCATCATTATTATTATACCACTTTAACAATTCGAAATAATTCATTCACAATTACTATTGTTTTTATTCCAACTCTCGGCTTGCGGTTTGATAACACCCGGCTTGCGGCAAGATTACATCGCTCGACTCGGCGGATCGGTGGCTCGCGCAGTATAAACAACATGTCAACCTACATTCACTAAGAGGTCTCATAGCCTAGTTGTGTAGACGTGCGCTTCGTAATCCGAAGATTGCTGGTTCGCTACGCTTCGATCCCACACATCAACATCTTTTTTTCATTATTTCAAATTAAAATCCGCTAGCAGAAAATATGAAATTTGAATTTGCCGCTAAACTGACGACTTCGAGTGACGCGATGGGAGGGGCGTGGGTGTCGATTACGTCACACGACGAACGCCAAGCAACAACGTTCCGACTTCTACCGATCTCGTCTAGTCAACACCCGAGTATTTCCGATGATGGTATCGCGCTCGGCACTGGACAATTGTTATCAATCTAAGGGATCTATCGCGACTCCATGAACGCCAAGCAGCGACGCTCCGATTTTTCCCCCCACCCCAAAAAGAGTCAAAAGGTGCAAAATGGACCTTAGAGGTTTTACCGTGTTATTTCCCATAAGCTTACTTTTTGAATGCCTGTTGGTCTATTACTAAACAATACAAGCAAACGAAAGCAAATCTTAATTAGAAAAACTTACTTTGTCACTTTGTCACAAATGTCAAAGTGACAGTTCCAACTTATTAAACAAATCGTTCCCTACAACCAGCGGGCAATCCAGCGGTCAGGGGATACTTCTTTTCGTAGAAGGAGACTTCTGATGGTTCGATATCAGTACCAGCAATCAATTAATTCGGGAATTTTTCGCCAGGAATTCAATATTTCTCGGGAGCGGGTTGTCAACGTTTCTTAGTCTATGAGCACGACGACAGATGATTGACGACGACGATGACGGAATGCCAGTTGAAGATCTCGGCTCTTCTTTTATAGGAAACCGCGAAATTCGAGTGGGCGGAGCCTACGAGAATTTTCTTTCGCTCATGACTCCTAAAATCACTTTCGTGTCCGTCCACTGAGCAGTAGCAGTTTAGTTTTCATCACGTACGGACTTGTTTGGCTAGGCACTACGGCAAATAGACGTACAGAATAGACGTACAGTGGTTTTTTCGAGTGTTATAAGTGAAGACGGGGGTGAGTACACTATACTTTTTGAGAATGGTCTCTGACGAAATCGGAAAATTCCTTGAAAACGCTGACAAGAAGGAACTAGTACTTGTACTAAAGCACCTTCTTGTCAGGTTCAACGTGACCCCAGACTATGTCGGGAAGGTCCTAAATATAGATGACAATGCTTCCTCGCTTTCCTTGCGTATCAAGGATGGCGCTTTTCCGCTCCGAGCAAAGAAGCGTGCGCGACGCCGCCGAAATTCCGGCAGCCTTTCCGAAAGCGTTTCGGTGGCCTAGGACACAACGTCCGACCAGAAAGACGGTATGGAAACGGAACAAAATCCACCACCATCCGAGAAAGACATAAATACTCCCGCCGTCCTAAACGGCAGCGATAATAACGACGACGACATGAGGGACTCTCGTACTGTCGTCGGGATGAGATCCGGTCGTGAGCCCGAACCTCAGGCTCCAGGTTCGAAGGATAATACTAATAGAGTTGAGCAGGTACCAGTTAAGAAAACCTCAATATCCCCGATCACAGTCCGACAGAAAGAGTGTTGGACTATAGTAAATCGCAAAAGCGGCGAAAGAAAAATCAAGTTCACAAAGGCGACAAACACCCAGGATGGAATAAGGGTCCAACCTGAAACAGTGGATGATTATCGTCGACTAACACACCTGTTGGTCGAGGATAAGATTCCACACCACACCTACACGTTTCCGGAGGATAAGCCACTCCGGGTTATCCTCAGAGGTGTGCCAGAATTCTTGGCGCCAAAAGACATAGCGAATGACCGGCCAAGGGGTTTAACCCCACGAGCGTGGCCAGACTACGCAAACGCGATAGTTAACCTATGCCTCTTGTCTTGGTACTTGTGCCAAAGACTGAGAGAGGCATCTTCCAGGTTGACAGCGTCCTAAATGTCAGGTGCTCGGCCGAGACACAGAGGACAAGAGGCACAGTTGGACAATGCCACAAGTGCCAACGATTCGGACATGCCCAAAGAAATTGCATGGCATTTCCAGCATGCGTCAAGTGTGTAGGGAAGCACTTGTCTCAAGACTGCGCGTTACTTCGCACTGACAAGGCGACATGCTGCAATTGCAGAGGTCCTCACACGGCCAACTATAGGGGATGTCCCGAATTCCCCTAACCCAAAAGTGGAAACACCGGAGGGACGGGAAGAGGGGCACCCTCTAGTTGCAGAGGAGCAGCAAAAGCTCAAGTAAGCGCTACCACTGCCAAATCCGGGGTTGTCCGTGAGGGAACTTCCTTTGCAAAGGTTTTGGGCAGTCCGAACAAGCCAGCAGGTCATGGCAAGCCACCGGCAGACATCTTCGCCGCTCTCGAACAGATGAAGATGCTGTTCACCCAGTTCCCTATGCTCCAAACAATGTTTGAGCCTAGTCCCGCTGTGACCCCGTCCACCAATTAATGGCTGACACCAGAATAAGACACAGTTCCTTGAAGATTGTTTTCTGGAACTGTGATGGTTTCAGAGACAAAAAGTTGGACTTGGAGGAGTTCATCGTTCGTCATAACGTTGACCTGATGCTTCTTCAGGAAACCCACCTTGACAATGATACTATCACAGTTCCAAACTACAGAGTCTTTAGAAAGGACCGTATTGGGAGACGTGGAGGAGGAGTTGCCATTCTGGCCAAACGATCCCTCCAAGTCTCACAATGCGGCATTGATGATGAACGGAGTCACGGCACTGAGATGGTGGGTATCGTGATCGAGACGAGTAGAGGTACTCTAAGAGTAATCTCAGCATACAACCCCCCTACCAACGTGTTACAGCCTGATACCTTGGATTCTGTGCTAATGGAAGACAATGTGCCGATTATAGTCGCTGGGGATTTAAACGCCAAACACGTTTCACGGAGCCGAGTGTCAAACCGCAATGGTAGGGCGCTCTGGGCACATATGGACCGACATGATTATCATGTGGTCGCCCCCACTGTCATCATTATAGGCCCGACGTGCTTGATATTGCTGTTGCCAGGAACGTCCCCTGAACTTGGGAGATGTATCCACTGTCCAAGCTGAGTTCCGATCATAACCCAGTCATACTATGGCTGGGAGATGACCCAATTCCCCAAGGAAATTATCTGTGTCGCATGACGAACTGGGAGAGTTTTACGGAGATTCTTCAGGAGGCAATTGTTGTCCCTGAGGTGCTTCAGACCTCTGCCGAGTTGGACGAAGCTGTGGTAACATTCGGAAGGACTGTGAAGGACGCGATTGAGGCCGCTACGACCAGCGAGCAGGGCCCTCTGAAAACTTATAATGAGTTTCCTCCGAGGATCAAAAACCTCATTAGAGAGCACAATTGCCTCAGGAGAGTTTATCAGAAGACCTTGTTCCCTGGAGACAAGGTAAGAGCCAGCCATAAGGCTACAGAAGTCAAATACGCGATTCTGGATTACAGAAACGAGAGGTGGAACGACACTCTTTCTGCTCTGGAGCCTAGACACAACGAGCTTTGCCGAGTTGTGAAAAGTCAAAGGAGCAGGGAGAGGACGCTACATCCCCTTCACGGTCCCAACAGCATGTGCTATTCTTCGTCTGACAAAGCGAGAGCATTTGCAGACACGATGGAGCGTCAGTTTGTCCTCAACACCAACGCAGAGGATGATGATGACAGGGATGAGTTTGTGGAGGCCAGGGCCAGGCGTCTGCTCCGGGATGATGATGACGATGAGATCCGTCCGACTACTGAGGAGGAGCTTAAGGCACATATTCGCGCGTTGAAAAGGAAAAAAGCACCGGGAGCCGATTCTCTCAGCAACACCGTGCTGAAGAAGCTCCCGGCGAGTCAAGTAACTTCACTAAAACACCTAGTGAACAACTCACTGCGTCTTAAGTACTTCCCCAGTAGGTGGAAGCACGCTCTGATCGTTACGATCCTGAAGCTTGGGCAAGACCCCAAGTTTCCACGAAATTATCGTCCTATCAGCCTCCTCTGTTCGGTGGGGAAACTTACTAAACGAGTTGTGCTGGAGAGGCTCAACAACGAGGTCATTGACTGGAACATTCTGCCAAACGAATAGTTTGGCTTTCGCCAAGGTCACTCCACAGAGCTACAGGCCTTGCGGATGGTTGAGGAGACCATCTGTGAGTTAAACAAAAAATTGCAAGTTTTCCTACTTTTGTTGGATGTAGCGAAGGCCTTCGACCGAGTATGGCACGAAGCTCTTCTCTACAAGATGGGTCTCCTTGGCTTTCCTCGAGGCCTTGTGCGTTATATAGGCTCCTTTTTAGAAGGCAGAACGTTCCAGGTCAAGGCTGAAAATGCTTTCTCGGACACGAGAGACAAACAAGCTGGAGTTCCTCAGAAAGCAGTGTTGTCTCCCTTACTATATAGTATCTATACCAGCGATATACCACGAACGAATCACGTGAAGGTCTCTCTGTACGCCGACGACACCGCGCTACTCGCCAGTTCAGCGGATCGCGAGCTCGGGATGTCATATCTGCAGACCGCAGTGGACAGCCTCGAGCAGTGTTTCCTGGACCGGAAAATCCGAGTCAATCCTGCAAAAACGCAGTTGATTTCCATGGGGAGGAGGGATTTTCCTCGTACAGTGCTTACGATCTCAGGAAGGGGGATCGAATGGAAACCGCAGGTCAAGTACCTCGGTCTTATAATCGATAGAGGTCTCACGTGGAGGCACCACATTGATGAGTTGAGAGGCAAGTTGTACTCCAGACTTGGCACTCTATACCCGTTCCTCAACAGGAGGAGCATGCTAAGTCTGAGGAACAAAGTGCTCCTCTATAACTCGATGATCAGGTCGGTCATGCTATATGCATCAGCCGCCTGGGGCCATGCCGCCCCCACCTATATTTTGTCTCTGGAACGGGTCCAGAGAAAAATACTGCGGATGATCACAAACGCTCCATGGTTCGTGCAAAACGCGCGAATCCTCGACGAGTTAAAGCTGCCTTCCATTCAGCAGAGCATCCAGGAGAGAAACCAGAGGGTGTTTGACGGCGCTGAGGTGCACAAAAACCCACTAATCAGGGAAGCTGTAGATTACTCTATAGACGACCCTACTCGTTTCAAACGGCCACGGTTATCCGTTGCCCTGATCTACTCACTAGCTCAGTCCAAGCTGGGTGAAGTGCATCTTCACCTAAAAATTCGCCTATGAATTTCAGGCAAAAAGCGAGGGCGGCTAGGGTGTCTTGGGCCCCTATTCCACCCAAAACAACAATATCTTAGCGTCGAAACACTCTTTCTGTCGAAAAACCACGATAAGAGGGTAAGGAGACCAGGTCTCATCCCGATACAAATGAAGAAGATCCAAATGTCTGTCCACTGTAGTGTAGTCGTAGTAGTAGCGTTTTGGTTTCCGTCGCGTGCGGTCGTGTCTGGATCAGTTCTCTACGGCGAGATAGGCGAGCAGTGGCTTTTTGGTTTTGCAAAATTGCAAAACATTGTTTGTGTGTTATAGTGAGACGAGGATGAATAAAGCATGGATAGGGTACTTTTGAATATGTTGTTTTCGGGCTGTTCATGATGATCTCCGACGATATCGGCAAATTCCTAGAAAATGCGGACAAGAAGGAACTAGTACTTGTACTGAAGCACCTTCTTGTCAGGTTCAACGTGACCCCAGATGATGTTGGGAAAGTTCTAAATGTAGATGACGATGCCTCTTCTTTCTCCTTGCGCAGCAAGGAAGATGCTTTCCCGCTTCGTTATAGAAAGCGTGCGCGTCGCAATTAGAAGTCTGGAAGCATTTCCGGTAGCGCTTCGGTGGCCTCGGACACTACGTCCGATAAGGCAGCAAAAACTAATGAAGGTATGGAAACGGAACAAAATCCGTTATTCGAAACTATTGAGACCACTCCTGCCGTCCTCAACGGCAGCGAAGTAAATGATGACGACATGAGGGACTCTCGCACAGTCATCGGGATGGGACCCTGTCGCGAGCCCGAACCTCGGCCCTCAGGGTCGAAGGACGAACCGAATGAAGTCGAGCAGGCACCTGCAAAAAAGACTTATACTCCCCCGATAACAGTTCGACAGAAAGAGTGTTGGACTATCGTAAACAGAAAATGCGGCGAAAAGAAGATAAAATTCACGAAAGCGACCAACACCCAGGATGGAATAAGGGTCCAGCCTGAGACAGTGGAAGACTATCGTCGACTGACACACCTGTTGGTCGAGGATAAGATTCCATACCACACTTATTCGTTCCCAGAGGATAAACCACTCAGGGTTATCCTCAGAGGTGTACCCGAGTTCCTTGCGCCCAAGGATATCGCGAATGACCTGCTGGCCAAGGGGTTTAACCCCACGAGCGTGGCCAGATTACGCAAACGAGATGGGAAACCAATGCCTCTTGTCTTGGTACTTGTGCCAAAGACAGAAAGAGGCATATATCAGGTTGAAGACGTCCTAAACGTCAAATGCTCTGCTGAGTCGCAAAGGACAAGAGGCACTGTTGGACAATGCCATAAGTGCCAACGGTTTGGACATGCCCAAAGGAATTGTATGACAATTCCAGCAAGCGTTAAGTGTGCAGGGAAGCACTTGTCTCGTGACTGTGCGTTACCTCGCACAGACAAGGGGACATGCTCTGATTGCAGAGGTCCTCACACGGCCAATTATAGGGGATGTCCCAACTTCCCTAAACCCTAAAGTGGAAACACTGGAGGGACGGGAAGGGAGCACCCTCTAGCTCCAGAGGAGCAGCAAAAGCTCAACAGAGCGCGACCACTGCCAAATCCGGGGTTGTCCGTGAGGGTACTTCCTATGCAAAGATTTTGGGCAGTCCAAACAAGCCAGCAGGTCATGGCAAGCCACCGGCAGACATCTTCGCCGCACTCGAACAGATGAAGATGCTGTTCACCCAGTTCCCTATGCTCCAGAACATGTTTGAGCCTAGTTCCGCTGTGACCCCGTCCACCAATTAATGGCTGACACCAGAATAAGGCCCAGTTCCTTGAAGATTGTTTTCTGGAACTGTGATGGTTTCAGAGACAAAAAGTTGGACTTGGAGGAGTTCATCGTTCGTCATAACGTTGACCTGATGCTCCTTCAGGAAACCCACCTTGACAACGAAGCTATCACAGTTCCAAACTACAGAGTCTTTAGAAAGGATCGTATTGAGAGACGTGGAGGAGGAGTTGCCATTCTGGCCAAACGATCCCTCCAAGTCTCTCAATGCGGCATTGATGATGAACGGAGTCACGGCACTGAGATGGTGGGTATCGAGATCGAGACGAGTAGAGGTGCTCTAAGAGTAATCTTAGCTTACAACCCTCCCACAAAGGTGCTACAACCTGATACCTTATGTTATGACTCGTCGTAGGAATGAACTAACTACAATTGAATGATAATATATTGAAAAAGTGTTACAGTTTATCTCTCACAAATTATATGTCAAAAATTCTTGTCACTCTCCTTACTCCACTAGAGGGTGGCTGCAACTCAGGGTGGATGTAACATTTCCCCCTTTAAAAATGACTGACTTCATAATCTTCCAATTTTCTTGGTAAACGGCTTTCTCTTCTTGGACGATACCTCGGCACAACCTCGTTAGAATTTGCGCTCCCAATCTCAGTTTGGTTTTGTGTTGAACATTCCTCATTTCCCTGAGGTATTGTCGCTTCTTGAGAATTGTTTGTCGGTATAGGATGACCATCATTGGTATCATTTAATTCAAATGTATCCAATAAAATGTCCATGGATAAATTCTTGTGAGAATAGTCATCAGTGACATGTTCTTCAACTCTTGTTTTCAATTGATTTGCATGGGATCTTACTAACTTGCGATCTTCTAAAAATACATTGTATAAAACTGTTCCAATGCATTCTATGATCTTTCCGGGGACCCATTTGTCTCTGCCATTTGTTACAATTTTAGTGAAAACAAGTTGACCCTCTGTAAAATATCTTTTTTTTGCTTCATGTTTTATATTAAACTGTTGTTCCATTTTTGAATTAACTCTTCTGTCTTCTTTTGAACATGGTATAATCACATCTAATAGTGTTCTTGTTTTTCTTCTAAACATCAACTCTGCAGGAGATTTTTTTTTCAGGTGCGTTTCTATTTGGAGTTGAACAATATGTTTGCAGAAAAGTGGTTATTATGTCTTTAGTCGTTTCTTCGCCATTCATTTTCTTTAACGAACGTTTGAAAGTATCAACAAATCGTTCAGCTAAACCATTGGATTGAGGATGGTAGGCTGGAGTACGAATGTGCTCAATTCCATTCGACAGGCAGAATTCTATGAAAATTGAACTAGTGAATTGTGTTCCGTTATCGGAAACTAGTGTTTTTGGAAGTCCAAAAGTTGAAAATAATCTCTTCAGTTTGTTGATTATAGCCGGAGATGTGGTTGTTTTCATCTTGAAAACTTCTGGCCATTTGCTGAATGCATCCACAATGATGAAGAAAGTGGATCCATCCACAGGACCAGCAAAATCCATGTGTAATCTTTCCCAAGGGTTATTTGGTATTGGCCAAGATGCTAACTCAGTTTTCACAGGTAACTTCGAAGCTTGGATACAGTTGTCACATTGATGAACGAAATCTTCAATTGCTTTGTCAATAGCAGGCCAATAAACGTAACTTCTTGCCAAACTTTTCATCCTGTCTTTGCCTGGATGTCCTCTGTGAAGCTGCCTCAAAATTCTCCCCCTGAATATTGTAGGAATTACCACCCGATAACCGAAAAGAATACACTCGTCTGTAACTGATAAAGATTCTTTTCTATTGAAAAACTGCTGGACACCTGGATCGTCTGTCGTTTCTGGCCAACCGTTCGAAATATAGTGCAATACTTTTTTCAGAACGAAATCTTTCGGAGTCTCGTTTGCTATCATCTTAGCTGTTATCGGTAATGAATTTGTCGCTACTTCTAGTATCTGTTTAACAGAATTCTCTAGATATACCGATGCAATGACAAATTCTTCCTCCGGCTTAGATCTGCGATCCATTAGTCTTGATAAAACATCTGCATGTCCAAATGCTGATGTAGAGGTATATTCGATTTCAAAATCATATGAAAGTAATGTCAAGGCCCATCTTTGTATACGGTTTGCTGTATACACAGGAATGCCCTTTTTTGAACCGAAAATCGACAGAAGCGGTTTGTGATCCGTCTGTAACGTGAACTTTCTCCCAAAAATCATTTTATGATACTTGGTCACTGCAAAAATCAAAGCAAGTCCTTCTTTCTCGATTTGACTATATTTCTGCTCTGCTGGAGTCAAAGAACGAGATGCATGACAGACAGCTTTGACACTTCCATCTGAGAATTTATGAAGAATATATGCTCCAAGGCCGTAACTTGAAGCATCCGCTGCTACAATGATCGGTAGTTCTGGTTTGTAATGTGTCAGCAATAAATCTGATGATAAAATATCTTTGAGTTTCTTGAATGCATCCTGACATTTTTTTGACCAGTTCCATTTGATATTTTTTTTCAACAGATCATCGAGTGGTCCTTGAATGTGTTTCATGCTTTTCACAAATTTGCCATAATAATTTACTGCTCCTAAGAATGATCTGAGAGAAGTAAGATCACTAGGTGGTGACATTTGTGAAATCACTTCAATTCTTGATGGATCAGGTCTAATTCCATTTCTATCGAGAACATGTCCCAAATATTTGATCTGTGGCATGGAAAATTTACATTCCTCGATTTTCAGACGAAATCCGTATTCTTGTATACGTTGTAGCACTTTATAGAGGTTCTGATTATGTTCCATCTCTGTTCTGCCAGAAACAACGATATCATCCAAGTAGGGTGCAACCATATCGATTCCTGCTAACATGGTGTCCATCAACTGTTGAAAAGCCCCTGGTGCCGTCTTCACCCCAAAAGGAAGGCGATTGAACAAATAGAGCCCTCTATGAGTTGTAACTGTGAGTAGTTTCTTGGATTCATCGTCAACTTCGATCTGCAAGTAAGCATCTGACAAGTCAATGTTGCTGAATATAACTCCATCGGATATCCTTGAAAATATTTCCTTTGGTACCGGTAATGGATAGCAGTGCGGTTCTAAAGCATCATTGAGACCTGTTGAGTAGTCAGCGCAAATACGGATTTTGCCATTCGGTTTCCGAACGACGACAATTGGTGCTGCCCAATCAGAAAAATCGATAGGAGTGATGGCTCCTTCATTTTCCAAGCGATTCAGCTCCTCCTCAACTGTTTCTCTAACATTGTACGCCACTGGATGCTTTAGTCGAAAAATTGGTTTAGCTCCAGGTTTGATATGTAGTTTCACTTTTGATTTGGTGCAATGTCCCAAACCGTTTTTGAAAACATCTGGAAAAGTATCTTGCAATTTTTGTAGATATACTTTTGTTGGAATCTGAAGCGATGAATCAATTTTCTGACAAATTTGGTTTATTGGAATGTCCCAAAGTCCAAATTTTTCAATCCAGTCTATACCCAGTATATTCAAATAACTTATTGATGTAATGAAACATTTTACGATGACTGGTTCTGGCTGATCACCTAGTACTACTTGACAGTCAATTGTTCCCAATAAACTCAGCTCTTGTCCTGAAGCATTGGTTGCAACTTCATGAGTTGGAGTGATTTCTGGTTGTCCAATTCGTTTCCATACTTCTTCATCAATAATCGTAATGTCTGATGCTGAGTCAAACTGTAGTGATGTTTGAGCACCATTTATTGTAAGATTGACAAACTTTCTGGATGTATTTACTTGATTCACAAAAACACTTTTTGTGTGGGTGTTTTTGTATTTGTTGAAGGTCTCTTTTTCCCTCACTTGATTATACTTTATTGGTTTCTTCTCAAAACACGAACAATAACCTTCTTTGTGTCCAATTTTTGAGCATAATCCACACTTGTGCTTTGAAAAACTGCAGTCTTTTTTGAAATGCATCTCCCCGCATTGCCAGCAAGGTGTCTTGGGTTTTTCGTTGTTGGTCTGTGGAAATTTTTCTTTTCAAAAACTGCATGAACTGTGGAACTATTTCTGTGCTCAATGAGAGCTGTATCAGCCTTCAAACTTAGAATTCGATGACACTCATCTACCAAACTCTCTAAAGAAATATCATCCTTTTCATCTTTATCAATTTTTGATAAAAGACGTGTTGTGATGTCTGAATATTGAGATGATTTCAGACCAATGATAAACATGAGGCATTTAAACTGATTGTCGTTGAGTTTCTTGAGTTGAAAATCTTCACAGTGTTTGTTTACAATACCAGCATATGTGAGAAAATCATCGGACTCCGTCTTAGTCAACTGAAGACATTTGTATCGGGTACTAAAGATAGACGATTGTTTTCCAAAAATTTTCTTCAAAATCATTATTGTTTTATCAAATGTAATTTCTCGTGGATGTTCTGGTAGAATGAAATTGGTGTATCTTTCATGAGCAGACGTATTCAAGTTTCTAAGTAAAAGACGAACTCTAGCTGCATCATCCAATTTGCTTCCATCTAAGACGAATAGATCTTCATACCGTTTATACCACGATTCGAATGTTATATTGTTTTCGAGGTCTGGTACAATTCGACTATGTTTCTTCCTAGTGATTCGATGATAAGCTCTGTGTTTTCAGATTTTGTGGAGTTAGATGACGTGTTACTAACTTTTTGTGTGAGCATTTCCAAAATTTTGTTCTGTTGCTCCAAAATCTTTGCAAAAACTTCGGAATCCATTATCCTCGTCGCCAACTGTTTTCACTCGTCGTAGGAATGAACTAACTACAATTGAATGATAATATATTGAAAAAGTGTTACAGTTTATCTCTCACAAATTATATGTCAAAAATTCTTGTCACTCTCACGTTTCATGGAGCCGAGTGTCCAACCGCAATGGTAGGGCGCTCTGGGCACATATGGACCGACATGATTATCATGTGGTCGCCCCCACTGAGCCCACGCACTATGGTCATTATAGGTCCGATGTGCTTGATATTGCTGTTACCAGGAACGTCCCCTGGACTTGGGAGATGTATCTATTGTCCGAGCTAAGTTTCGATCATAACCCAGTCATTCTATGGCTGGGAGATGACCCAATTTCCCGAGGAAATTATCTGCGCCGCACGACGAACTGGGAGAGTTTCACGGAGATTCTTTAGGAGGCTAACGCTGTCCCTGAGGTACTTCAGACCTCAGCTGAGTTGGACGAAGCTATGGTAACATTCGAAAGGATTGTGAAGGACGCAATTGAGGCCGCTACGACCAGTGAGCAGGGCCCTCTGAAATCTTATAATGAGTTTCCTCCGAGGATTAAAAACCTCATTAGAGAGCGGAATCGCCTTCGGAGAGTTTATCAGAGGACCTTGTTTCCTGGAGACAAGGTAAGAGCCAGCCATAAGGCTACAGAAGTCAAATACGCGATTCTGGATTACAGAAACGAGAGGTGGAACGACACTCTTTCTGCTCTAGAGCCTGGACACAACAAGCTTTGGCGAGTTGTCAAAAGTCGAAGGAGCAGGGAGAGAACGCTACCTCCCCTTCACGGTCCCAACGGCATGTGCTACTCTTCGGTTGACAAAGCAAGAGCCTTTGCAGACACGATGGAGCGTCAGTTTGTCCTCAACACCAACGCGGAGGATGATGATGACAGGGATGAGTTTGTGGAGGCCAGGGTCAGGCGTCTGCTCCGGGATGATGATGACGATGAGATCCGTCCGACTACTGAGGAGGAGCTTAAGGCACATATACGCGCGCTGAAAAATAAGAAAGCCCCTGGAGCCGATTCTCTCAGCAATACCGTGCTGAAGAAACTCCCGGCGAGTCAAATCAGATCACTAACACATCTAGTGAACAACTCACTGCGCCTTGAGCACTTCCCCACTAGATGGAAGCACGCTCTGATTGTCATGATCCCGAAGCTCGGGCAAGACCATAGGTTTCCACAAAACTATCGACCTATGGCCTCCTTTGTTCGGTGGGGAAACTTATTGAACGAGTCGTGCTGGAGAGGCTCAACAACGAGGTCATTGACCGGAACATTCTGCCGAACGAACAATTTGGGTTTCGCGCAGGTCACTCCACAGAGCTACAGGCCTTGCGGATGGTTGAGGAGACCATCTGTGAGTTGAACTAAAAGTTACAAGTTTTTCTATTGCTGTTAGACGTAGCGAAGGCCTTCGACCGAGTATGGCACGAAGGCCTTCTCTACAAGATGGGTCTCCTCGACTTTCCTCGAGGCCTTGTGCGCTACATCAGCTCTTTTTTAAAAGGCAGAACGTTCCAAGTCAAGGCTGAAAATGCTCTCTCGGACACGAGAGACATTCAAGCTGGAGTTCCACAGGGAGCAGTGTTGTCTCCCTTGCTCTACAGTATTTATACCAGCGATATACCTAGAACGAATCACGTGAAGGTCTCCCTGTACGCCGACGACACCGCGCTACTCGCCAGTTCAGCGGATCGCGAGCTCGGGATGTCATATCTGCAGACCGCAGTAGACAGCCTCGAGCAGTGGTTTCTGGACTGGAAGATCCGAGTCAATCCCGTAAAAACGTAGCTAATTTCCATGGGGAGGAGGAGGGAACTTCCTCGTACAGTGCTTACGATCTCAGGAAGGGGGATCGAATGGAAACCGCAGGTCAAGTACCTCGGACTTACAATCGACAGAGGTCTTCACTTGGAGGCACCACATTGAAGAGTTGAGAGGCAAGTTGTACTCCAGACTTTGCACTCTATACCCGTTCCTCAACAGGAGGAGCAAGCTAAGTCTGAGGAACAAGGTGCTCCTCTATAACTCGATGATCAGGTCGGTCTTGCTATATGCTTCAGCCGCCTGGGGCCATGCCGCCCCTGTTGTATATGTTTCATATTTGGTTATGCTCCTCCCTGTATTCTGGACAGAGATAATCTGATAATTTGTGATTTGTCAGGTAGACTTTGAAAGTGACATACATATGTAATTTTAGGATACCAACCAGTTTCCAACCAGAAGGCAGATTACCACTCGAGAGATGGTTTCATGTGCAGAAATTGTGGCAGATTTCATCAGCCGCGATCTTGTCCTGCTTACGGGAAAAAATGTGGGAAGTGTCATTGATTCAATCATTTTGAGAGGTTCTGCAGAAATAAAATAGTGAATGAAAAGGTAGGTGGCATACTGAATATGAAACAAACAATTATTATCCTTGAATCTTTTGGTGGATTCAAAGTCAAACCGCTTGGTCTTGTGTGCATGCATTGTGAATTCAAAAATGAAACTTACGTGAAAAATTTCATTATTGTAGATAAAGATATTATGCCGATTTTGGGTCTGAATACATGTATCAAATTGCATATTATAAACAAAATCAATGAAATTTGTGAAAAAGTGGCAACAAAAGAAAATTTCATTGAAATCAACAAAGATATATTTTCAGGAGTTGGAAAATATAGTATGGAGTATGAATTGAAACTAAAGGTGAATGCGATACCAGTTGCTAAACCACCCCGTAGAGTACCATTAGCATTAAAAGAAAGACTAAGCAATTCATAGAATGATTTGGAAAACAGGAAAATAATTTCGAAATTCGATGGTCCTACAGAGTGGCTCAGTAACTTAGTGATTATAGAAAAAAAAGATAAGTCCTTGAGAATATGTTTAGATCCAAAATATCTTAATGAATCTTTAGAGAGAGAGTATTGTTTGATACCAACGTTGCAAGAGATTAGCGTACATTCAACAAACAAATGCTGTTTCTCTGTTTTGGATTTTAAAGAAGGTTTTTATCACATTCCCTTAGGTGATGAATCGAGCAAATTATGTGCCTTTGGTACACCTTTTGGTGTCTATAAATTTAACAGGCTTCCTTTTGGTTTGAATTGTGCCCCTGAAATTTTTCAGAAGTATAATTCAAAAATATTTGGTGATATACCAGGTGTAATAGTCTATTTTGATGATTTGTTGATTGCGGGTTAAACTCCTGAAGAACATGATGATATCCTGAAAACAGTTGTAGAAAGAGCCAGAAAGTTCAATGTGAAATTTAATAAAAACAAAATCCAATACAGACAAACACAAGTCCGGTATTTGGGACATTTATTTGATAAAAATGGCATGCGTCCTGATGATGAGAAAATTAGGGCGATACAAGATTTAAAAATACCAGAAAATAAAAAACAATTACAAAGTTTATTAGGTATGGTGAACTATCTCAGAAAGTTCAGTCCCAACCTATCAGACCTTACTGGGCCATTGTGAGAACTTTTGAAATCGAATACCTTGTGGCTTTGGACTGAATGTCATACCATATCTCTGAATAAAATAAAAAATATCATTAGTTCTCCACCCGTTTTAGCTAATTTTGATGAAACAAAACAAACCATCATACAAACTGATTCCTCCGAAGATGGAATTGGTTGCTGTTTGTTACAAGACAACAAGCCTATTGCGTATGCATCCAGATCTCTTACTGAAGCGGAAAAAAATTATGGTCAGATAGAAAAAGAATATTTAGCGATTTTATTTGCTTGTCAAAAGTTTCATTATTATATATACGGAAGAAGTTTTCAAGTAGATTCAGATCATAAACCGCTTCTGGGTATTATGCAAAAAGGAATATCACAGGTTTATGAACCGAGATTACAAAGGATGAAAATAAAATCATTGAAATATGACATTCAGCTCAAGTATAAACCAGGTAAATATCTTCATATCGCAGATTACTTGTCGCGTAATTTTTTACAAGATAAATTTGATGATGACACAGATCTTACAGAAATTGTACATACTTTAGAACGTAATATTAATGTAACTGACTCTAGAAAAAAATTAATTCAAAACGGTAACATCAAAAGACTCCATTCTACAAAAAGTAATAATAATGTGCACAAAAGGTTGGCCCAGGGATATAAGGAAACTCTCTTCAGACTGTTCAAAATCATTTTGGGATATTCGTTCGGATATTCATTTTTCAAACGGTATTTTGTTTTTTAATGACAGAATAATTGTTCCATGTACCATGAAGTATGACATGATTAAACAACTTCATGCAAATCACTTCGGTATTACAAAAACTCAGCAAAGGGCTAAAGAAATTCTGTACTGGCCGAAAATGGATCAGGATATTCAAAGATTTGTAGAAATGTGTAGTACATGTGATAAATTTAAAAATTCCAATCGTAGACATGAAATGATATTGCATGACATACCTGATTTACCGTTCAACAAAGTAGGTACTGATATACTGGAATATGGTGGAGAATCATATTTGGTTGTTGTTGATTATTTGACAAAGTGGATTGAGTTATCAAAATTAAAAAATAAAACGTCCACTTCGGTTATAGAGGCGTTGAAAAATATATTTGCAATTCATGGGGTTCCTTCAACGGTAATTGCTGATAATATGCCTTTTGATTCGTTTGAATGCAAAATGTTTGCAAGTCAGTGGACATTTCAATTTATAACATCGAGTCCCCTATATCCTCGTTCTAATGGACTGGCTGAAAGAGCTGTTCAAACAATGAAAACAATTTTACGAAAATGTGTTGACGTTCCTTCAGCTTTGCTTGAATATCGTAATACACCGGTATCAGGATTGAATAAATCTCCAGCACAGTTACTTTTTAACAGAAGATTGAGAACACCACTGCCGATATGTGATTCACTTCTTAAACCGACCTTAGTAAATTATGAATTTGAAAAATCTTGTTTAACAAATATACGAAAGAATGATAAATAATATTTTGACAAACATGCAAAGAGGAAAGATGAAAAATATGAAGTTGACCAAGATGTAGTTTTAAGGGAAAATGGTGTGTGGATACCTGCCAAAATAGTAAAAGTTGCTGACACTCCAAGATCTTATTGGGTTAAAAAAGATAATGGAAATATTGTTAGAAGGAATAGTTTTCATTTGAGAAATAAACATAGCTATGATTTTTCAAACCTCTATAGTTGTAGTGATGATGAAGAATCTTCGTGCAGTATCAATCAGAACTTGAATGATTCTTATGTGAATGACAGGAATGATAATAATATGGATGAAGAAAAAGAACAAGTTGATGGAGAGCAAGTAAGAGATGAAGGAGATGTGATTGTAGGTGATAATGAGTACCTGGAAGATAATGTGAGTCTGGAAGGGAAACGAAGGAGGGTTATTCCTAGCAAATTTAATGATTTTGTTATATTTTGTTGGTAAAAGGGAAAGATGTTGTATATGTTTCATATTTGGTTATGCTCCTCCCTGTATTCTGGACAGAGATAATCTGATAATTTGTAATTTGTCAGGTAGACTTTGAAAGTGACATACATTTGTAATTTTGAGTTAATAAAAACTATACTAAAACAGCCCCCACCCATATTCGATCTCTGGAACGTGTCCAGAGAAAAGTTCTGCGGATGATCACAGACGCTCCATGGTTAGTGCGTAACGTGCGGATCCTCGAAGACTTAGGGCTGCCTTCCATACAGCAGAGTATCTAAGAGAGAAACCAAAAGGTGTTTGACAGCGCTGAGGCGCATGAAAACCCTCTCATCAGGGAAGCTGTAGATTACTCTATAGACGACCCTACTCGTTTCGAACGGCCACGTTTATCCGTGGCCTAAGTCTACGCACCAGCTCAAATAAAGCTGGGTGAAGTGCATCTTCACCTAAAAATTCGCCTATGAATGTCAGGCAAAAAGCGAGGGCGGCTAGGGTGTCTTGGACCCCTATTCCACCCAAAAACACCAATTCTTAGCGTCGCAAACACTCTTTCTGTTGAAAACCGCGATTAAAGGGCAAGGAGACAAGGTCTCATCCTGATAAAAGCGAAAATGATTCAAAGTGTCCGTCCACTGACTTAAACCCGAAATATAAAAAAAAAACATTCTACAAAAATCCCTCTTGAAACTTCCATCCGAAAGAGAGTTTTTGGAATAGAAAATCTGTCCAAAATATTGCATATTTGGCAGATTATGACATCTCTGTAGCGACTTATCCAACGTTTCATTTCATATGTGGACGTGGCCCCGCCCAGAAACGGCGAATCGACCAATCAGATAGCAGAATCGGTTCAGGACGGAGTATAAATATTAATATTTATAGTGGAGTACCAGCCAGCCGGCTTAGTACTCCTGGAACGAGCCAATCGACAACATGGATTGAGGAAAAACCAGGAGGAGGACGCTCTCGGAGTCTGATTTTGGTCGAAAAAGACGGTTATTGCACAACATTGTGCAATATGGTGCAATGCGAAATAAACAACACATGACGTCAGAGAAAACGGATGATATAAATAGCCATTTTGTCGTCTAGGCTGGAATCCGATCCTTTGGGAATTTTGGATATTTGTTTCCGATTCGGCCCGGCTAGCTCTCGGGGAGTCGTGGTCATCAGCCAGACGCGTATAATTCGGATTCATGCCGATAGCTGGGAGAATCGTCACCAAGTTATATTTGAATATTTATTTACAAAGTTGAACTTGGAAAGTCCCAAAAAGGTCTTGGAAAAATATCGGGGCTGTTGGACAGCAGTATACCGCTATCCTAGACAGCCACCTTATAAGAAAGGTTCTTCACAAAACAAATGGCCTGAAGGGCATAGTATATAAATATTTATCAAAGGTTCTTCTGAATGTTGTAATGTTTAACGTCGGATTCAGTCTATGCGATACGAATTCTTTTGTTAATTGTCGATGGCTGCTCTGCAGCATAGACTGAAGGACGGTCGAATAATACCTGTCGGGACGTTAGCCCGGGAGAGAAAGCACAACAATATATATACAGTCAGTATACAAATATGAAATTGTGGGCAATGGGCCCAATTACACTAAGTAAAAATGTACTTCCAAGTTAAATTTAAATGTCTAGGAATTTATTATGAAGTTTTTTAGTAGTAAACACTATGGCAAAACACTAGCTCATGCCACTAGCTAAAAAGTTTACAGAAGTTTTATAGTATAAGCAGGATTATACTCATTTAGTCCTTCCTTCTGTAAAAGAATTGAGTGAAAAAAAAATCTAAATAAATTTCTTTTCTTTTTGAACTGATTTCACTTCTAGACCCCCCCTGAAAGTTTCTCGCTTACCCCAGGCCAGCAAATGTTTCTTGTAGTGGAAATCTCGAAGAACAGCAGCCTCTTCGCTCAATGAGCCTGGAACAGAAATGAAACAATTTGGTTTGTTCAATAATCCAACTTCTCTCCAAGAATGCAGACTGTTGCCCAGTGCCGGCAGTAGATTCCTCTCCAAAACTCCTCATTAATGCTTCTAATTGTTACTTAGAAGTCAAGTAGCAGCTTTGTACGATGTTGTGAAAGCCCTTTCACATTAATAGTTTGTTACTT
This sequence comes from Chrysolina oricalcia, assembly GCA_944452925.2. Taxonomy (NCBI): domain Eukaryota; kingdom Metazoa; phylum Arthropoda; class Insecta; order Coleoptera; family Chrysomelidae; genus Chrysolina; species Chrysolina oricalcia. The sequence goes on along the minus strand of OX101813.2, from coordinate 10,572,805 downwards.
TGTAACAAAAGCACATATACAAGTATGAACAGACGATGTTCTAATACTTGATTAACGCAGGAAACTGCCTGCAGTCACTATAATACGCTCAAACTATCGACTGGTATCGAGTCGTGTTGAATTTGCTCATTTCAAACGGCTAGTCAAGACTGTGTCTTTGCGCGGACGTCTTCGCTGTATTTATAGTTTAACAACTGGCGCGTGGCCTATGGCTCACGTCGCGCAATATTTCGCAGTTCGCCGAGAATCTGAGTACGCTCTGGCCAGCCGTCCAGAGCAGTTGTATACAACCGTAGGCAAATTTTTTAAAATTTTTATTTGTAAAGTGAACGTTTTTAGAGTCAAAAGTGTTAAACACACAGTGTATCACTTCGTAGTGGCCAGTATCTAGACCAGGTGAGCAGGAGAGTGGGTATATCTTGCGGGAATACTCTCAGCTCCTGGGAACCGGCGTCTAGACCCAGGCGAGAAGCCATGCCCACTTTGGCCATATTGACCAATCAGTGGAAGAATTCAGCAAACAATTCTCACATCGGTGAAGAAGAATGTTAAACTCTTCGGGGGGTGAGAAGGATCTCACCCCCCGGAACAATGTCTCCCCTGTCAAAGACCGACAGGGTGGAAGCACGCCACACACCACCCCTCAAAAGAACGTTTCCAACAGAGATATCGTGCAGGCACAAAAGCGCCCTGCCCCAAAAGCCGCCAACATCGGCAGCCCGATCAAGGCCTCCAACGAGACGAAAACGAGGGACAAAAATGAAGACATCCATGAGTTCGTAAGTGACTACCAGAGGGAAGCCGGGAACTCTCCCCCTGATAAAAAGCCAAAAATGAATACCACTGGAGCCGAGAACTTCTTATCAACTCAGAAGTTTTTTAGTGGTATTCTCGACGCAAAGCAGCGGGCTAACTCAGGGGGGGAAAACCCCTCACTTTTTAAAGCCCCTAGGAGAAGATTAAGAGCAGAAATCTACGAAGTCACTTACGACAAAGACGGGAGAAGAGTGGTGATGAACCCGCCAGTCCCAAAAAAGCCAGCTCAGCCTGCCACAACCCCCGAGCTGGAAACAAATCCCCTCAATGATCCTGCCACGAGCGAAGAGGGCAACCCGAAGGGAGAATTGTCACAAAAAAGTTTAACGAGAACTCTCTCGGACTACGCAATTCTCCCTTCAGGCCACTGAGGAGGAATCGAAAGATCAGAGCGACCCCGCCAATATCAGCGTAGGCGCCAGCAGCACGGTGGATCAGGAGACTGAGCTGGTGAGAGTAGGCAAAAGTCTAATAGAGAAGATCGAGTCAATGAAAGATCAGGAAAGGGCCACCAAAATGATCGAGGAAACTATCCAAGACGTGGCGACCGGCATGGACCTCGACCCTCCTCCAACAGTGAAAGCCACTCCTCCCAGGGGCCTCGCAATATTCTGTGCTGCCGTCAGGGAACAACAAATCCTTGACGAGCAGCTCAGGAAAGAGCGAGATGAGGGAAAACAACGCAAGGCTAAAGCGAGACTCCTCGAGAGGAGGAAGTCAGTCTCCCCCCCAACAACCCCATCAACCCCGCAATCGCCTGGAGGTGGAACCCCCCCGATAATGGAAATAGTGGAGCAGAATAGGGAGGATTATCCAACATACAGCCAGATTTTTTATCAAATCAAGGCGTTGAATAATCACGTAAAGACTAAGGTACACGAGAAGGTCTACTTATTCTGCAAAACCAGCAGACCCATCCCTCCAGAACTGGTAGATTACCCCTGGCTGAGAATCCAAGACAGGGAGCTGAGGGAGGTCACTGACCATTATCGGGAAATGTTCGAGAAAGAAGCGGCTAAGGAAAAGGAGCAACTGGAGGGAATACTAAAAATCCTCAAGTCCCCTCCGAAGAACAGCAAAGAGAAGGATGACCAGGGCTTCCAACTGCCCAAGAAACCGGCAAAGAGGAAGTGGACACCCCTCACCCTATAGGACGCCCCAATTCAGCTTAGCAACTCTTTCGATGCGATTGCGGAAGAGGATAACAACGAAGATAAGCCCTCAGATGAGCCCCAAGGAGAGGAGACAGTCACAAGAAAAGCTCCCCCCCAACGAAGACTGCCACAGCAATGGCAACAGCATCAACAAAACAACCGGCACCCCTGGCAGAGAATAGACACAAAAAATGTCCCCCCATTATCATCAAGGGGACGATCAAATTGGACACTGAAACCAAGAACTCACTCCAAGGAGATCTACAAGGAAATCTGACGTACAAGTATACGGCCAAATCGTCGTTGATATAGGCGAGTACGTCAGAGGACCATACTAGCCTGAAGAACAGGCTAAGAGTAGATGGTGTCCAATTTCAAACCTATACCCTGCAGGGGGAACGAAAACACGCCTTCGTACTGAAGGGGCTGGATCACTCCCCCAAGGTTGAAGATATAGCCGAGGACCTGAAGAGGCAAGGCCTCGATACCTACGGCATCACATAGATCAATAGCACTGAGAGGAAGCTCTACATCGTACTCACTGACAAGAAGGCACTTTCCGTCAATGCGTTCAAATCCAAACTTAAATACCTTCTGCTGGAGAGTAAATTGCCTAATCTTCATTAGCGTTGCTACCCAAATTTACTTTATCCCTCTGATACAATTTTTTACTTTATGATATTCATTCCTTTTATTTTTTTTTAATCTTGAATTTCTTGTATTTCTTCCTCTACATAGTTTATTTTTCTAAATATTTGCTTCTGGTTGGATGGAAGAGCAAGCTCAAACCTAGTCTATGACTAGGAGAGAGACTGAATCCTGCCATTTGATAGTATTCATAGTTGTCCTGTTATATATCTGTATATGTCATGTATGTTTTACTATCAAAAAAATCAATTATTATTATTATTATTATTATTATTATTGGAAGATAAGCCAACATTCGTTGTTTTATTCATCAGAAAATACATTCGTTTACAATTGTTATTGGGCATTTGGCCCCTCGCCAATCGGCTCACAAAATTTCTCTAACCTAGTTGTACAATTCTAACTCAATACTAGTATAAAAGAAAAAAATTTGCAAATGCATATTCAAAACCCCTAGAAACAGTCTCTAAGAGTCCCTCGTTTCACAATACTCAATATTTTCAGGTAACTTAGAAAAGTAACAAAACCACTAATCGCTGATCCTTGTGTTATACCAAAAATAATGTTTTTACTATTTTATCATGGAGTATAGACCTTCATAAGAAAATGCTTACAATAACAGCTCTCTAGCTGACAAAATAAATGGGTTGAGATTCACTATAGCTTGGCCTGATAGACGGGAAATACGATCTATAGTACCAGGGATTTTTCCAAGTTCAACTTTGAGATTTACTCTTCCTCATCAGAAGAAGAAGGTGGAGACCTTGGGTCGAGATGGGCCTGCCCTTTTCGGGGTGCAGGGGCCAGTCTCAGGTCATTTATGTGTATATTCAATTCACCACCACCTTTGCTTACAAGATAACATGTGGGGCCGACTTAGCGGATAACTTGGTTAGGACCCACCCAGGTCGCACCAAAATTCCGCTGGTCCCGCTTCGAATTTCTGCATATTACCCACTGGCCTGCTTGAAAATCAACTGGTTGCGGTTCGTTACGTTGGGGAAAATGCTTTTGTTGATGAGATGTGCTGGCCGCGTACGCATCCGCGACACGCTGATTTCTGGCTTGATTATGGTTCCTACGCCTAGCTTGTTGGGGTGTAGCCCAGTCACCAGGACGCGGTAACTTATATCCAAGCAGAAGCCTGCTCGGTGACATCCCCGTGGCTGCATTATGTTTCGTTCGGAGGTTGAAGAGAATATCGGGAATACAGGTTTCCCACTGATTTTCTTCCTTGCCCAGCAAGGCAGCCAGTAGCATTTACTTTATTTCTTGGACTCTTTTCTCAACCGGGTTAGCTTGTTGATGCTGCACTGCGGACAGTTTCAGTTCAATTCTTCAAGTGTTGCAGAAATTCTCAAAATGCCTGCCTCGGAACTGACTGCCGCTATCAGAAATCACGGTCTTGGGGTATCCCCACCGATTAAAAATATCCTCTTGGAGGTATTGAATCAAAGCTATAGCATCAGCTCTAACTACAGGTTTGGCTTCCACCCATTTAGAGAAGCAGTCAGTGACGATTAATAGGTAACGGTTACCTCCGGGATGGCGTAGGGGTAGGGTTCCATGACATCAACAGAGACAACCTCCCACGGTTTTGTTGGGACATTCGGTAGTTGGTTTGCTAATTGTTGTGGCTTTGCTCGCTTGGTAGTAGCACACACAAGGCAACGCACTACATAGTCATTTACTCTGACTTTCAAAGGGGCGTACTGAAAATGTCGAGCTATCTGACGGTGAGTTTCCTCAGCGCCAGGGTGCCCAACATCATCGTGATAGCGTTTCAATACGCGAAGGAAAAAGTCTTTGGGGATCACTAACCGCTTTTCATCATTATTCCGGCCCATGAAATAAACCAAACTATCTCCGATATCAAATTCGATTCCAACCGCCGCTCATAGTCCGTGAGATCGTTTGACTCCCGAGCACGGATTATTCTGTCAATGAATCGTTGGATTCCCGGATTATTTCTTTGGGCTTCAAAAACCTCATCAAAGAATGTTTGCATTTGGTTTAGTAGGTACGGCTGGGTCTCCCTCGTAATCGGTCTGCTGCATGATGGCGATGGAGGCGAATTCTACCAAATCATTTCGAGCGCGTGTGCCACCTTGGCCTTCCACATCTCGAAACAGGGCAGTAGCGACTAGTTCTGCTACTCCTCCACCAATAGTTTTCGCAAGATGAGTTGCTTCGAATATATTATGAAGTTGATTCCCTGATTCAGAGAGTCTTCATCCTGTTGACTAAAAGGCACATTCGCCGATTCAATACGATGGAGGGTCTCTCCTTCCTTGCACGAGGCTTCCTGAGCCTCGATAATGGGAAAGAACATCCTCTCCACATCAATTTCTAGGTTCTGGCCTGTTGCCTGATCCTCAGGGTTTCTCGACAGGAAGTCAGGGAGTAGATTTAACTTTCCAGGGACATGGATAATATCAAAATCGTACTCTTGAAGGAGCAACGCCCACCTAGTGAGCTTGGCTTATTCGTCCTTCATTCGATGAAGCCATAAAAGGGCTGAGTTATCTGTGTACAATTTGAATTTTTTATCTTGTACGAAGTGTTTGTACTTTCGGATCGCCCATACAATCGCCGAGCACTCGATTTCATTTATATGATATCGCTGCTCCGTCTTATTGAGTTTCGCACTACTATAGGCGATAATATCTCGTCCTCCATCTGGTTTTTCTTGGAATAAGACAGTGCCAATCCCTACCGAGCTGGCATCTGTTTGTAGGCAATAGGGCCTCGAAGGGTCGGGCCTAGCGAGCTCTTAAGGTTCAGCGACCAGTGCCTTAACTCTTTCGAAGGCGATATTTGCTTCTTGAGTCCACTTAAAGTTCCGGTATTTATCAATCAAATCCGTCAGGGGGCTGCTATCTCCGCAAAGTGTGGAATGTACTCGCGCAGCCACCCTGCCGTACCAAGAAAAGCCTGGACCTGCATATGCTTTTTGGAACTGGGAAACCCATAATATTTAGCACATGCGTTTCTTTGGGTTTATTTCCGGACTGTGAGACTACTCGCCCAAGGTATTTAAGCTCTTTGGACGCAAACTGATACTTTGACTGTGACAGCCATAGGCCGTGCGATCTTAAACGTTCCAGAATCTTCCGTAGATGGACTACATGGTCCTCAATGCTGTCCGAATAGACAATTATATCGTCTAGGTAGACCTTACAGAAAGTATCGGTGTACCCAACAAGGACAGAGGACATAAGCTTCTGAAAGACCGCCGGCCCATTCTTCAGCACAAAACTGAGAACCTTAAACTCATATACCTGGCCGTCTGGAGCCCCAAAAGCAGTATACTTCCACGAATCTTTCGAAAGTGGAGCCTGCCAAAACCCATAGCGCAAGTCCAAAAATGTAAATACTTTGGCTTGTCCCATTTCTCTTACTGTCTCCTGTATTGGTGGCAAATTAGGAGCTTGTGAGACTATCAGTTTATTTATCTCACGATAATCCACACAGAAGCGCAATTTTCCATCTTTTTTTTGGTACTAATACAACCGGACTGGTGAAATGCTCGGCACTATCACTCCTGCTTCCGACAGTTTCCTAATTTCCTCGTGGACAATCTGTTTTCGCTCTTCAGACATTTTGTCATAGCGAAACTGCCGGAATGGTTTTTCATGCTTTACTTTAATTGTGTGTACGGCCGTTTGAGTAATCGGTTGTCTCACCGTCTCCTCAAATACGTCGGGAAATTCATCTAGAACTTTCAAGACCTTAGTTTTTGTTTCGGGGGAAAACTGCCCCTCGTCAAAACTATATTTGTTTTTTGTCGTTCAGACAATTGATTCCAAAAGACGGCTTGCCTGGAATTCTTTCCTACATATAGGCACTTCCGTTTTATGTCTAAATTTGCCTCATGGGCTATTAGAAACGGCATCCCCAAAATGACCGGTTCGTTGACGTCACTTAACACAGTAACCACCACATCGAACAAGGTCTCATCAATTTGAAGCTTTGTATTCAAATGACCCAGACTATAGCTCGAATTATTAGAGCACCCCAACTGAACTGCAGTGGGATTTGGCAGATTTGACAAGTCCTTGTCTTGAAGTAAATCGGCTTTGGCAAAATTTGTACTGGCCCCGGTATCCACCAGAGCGAGTACCATTTGTCCATTTATTTTTACCGAAATGCGCGGGAGCTGTCTACCAAATTGCCTAGTAGTATCGAGTGTAATCAATGCTTCTATATCGAACCGGATATTTACAAAAGAGGGTTTATATACAAAGGGGACTGTGGCCTGAGTTTTGGCCTCAACAGGGACACCTTCGGATAAATCGGAAACCTCAACATCCTTTATAGGTACTTTTATACATACGGGCAAATGTCCTGAGGTTTCTGATTTCCTCAAATGAGGTATTTCCTCAGTGCGACTTTCTAATCCCTTAGGTGACTCGCCGCCGCTGGCGAGGCATCCTCGGAATAGTTTCCCGGTTGAAGGTAGTTCTCGCCCTCATGTATCGAATTTAGTCTATTATTATTTCCTAAATTATTTCTGGTACGAAGAGAATTTGCTGAGTTTTGACTATTACGAGCATTTCCTGTCCCGCCTGAATTCCGGTTATTTTGAAAGCTGTTGCTATTCTTTCAGTTAGTATTATTTGTCCCATCATTACCTGCTCCACTATTAATATTTCCTCTCGAAGGCAAAGCCCTGTCGGAATTATTTATTCGTGGGGGCGGAGCACTATCTGTGCTACTAGAATTTTTATTTACAGGAGGCAAAGCTCCTTGTAAATCACTCTCTATGTGAACACATAGCTGAGTTAAATCTTCTACAGTCGGAATATATCTTCCTCGGAGATAGGTTTTAATTCCTGGAGAGATCAGTTCGATTATTAGTCTAATCCTGCTCTCCTTATCAAGGTGGGGTTGGACACAGTTTGCCAGCGCCATTTTTGAGGCAATGAAAACATCAATTCTGTCCGTTTTCGCCTGTCTCTGGCCATATAATTTTGAAGTTAGGTTGGCTTTCAATTCAGGATTGTCGAATCTCGAAAAGAAACGATTCAATAAAAATCTCCAAGTTGTGTCTAATGAACTATAGATATTTCCCCAACTTAATGCTTCTTTCTGAAATTGGTACAAAAGTTTTTGAACGAAAGTGTTGGGATTTTCGTGGTCAGCACCAGAAAATGTGGGGAGACGTTGCTTGTCTAGTTTTCGTGCATAGTTGTGACTGGCTTAGTTCATAAGAACTTGAGCCAGTTGAATCATAGAATCCGGGGAAGTATTTGTTGCCGGATTATTTTGAGTATTAGGGGCCCTAGGGCTTCCCTGAATATGGGAGAGAGAAAAATCTCGAACAGCTTGTTGAAATTTTACTTTTTTCTCTGGAAAAGGGCGCCACCAATTATCTCTGTCTGTATCTTCGACAGAGGGAACTGGAATATCAGATAATAAAATCTCAAACAGGTTTTTACGCCGTGAGAGACCTGGTTTTCCTAAAGAGGCCGTTGTGGCATCGTCACTTATATTATATGAGTCAATTTCCGAAAGTGTATTCCAATCAGAATCCTGAAGATTATCGGCTATTCGAGTATTTGCCGAAATGAATGCCGTATTGGCCATAACCGAAGTTTCGGAATCATAACTTTCCTCATCAGGGAGTTTATTTCCTGGTTCTATCAAAAGTGGTGTTATTTCATCTTCTTTAGATGAAGAGCTTGATTGCCATATTTCCTATCTTGGCCCTCTAGAAATTTGTCACACTTTCGAATATTCCAGATGTATTTCCGAACCCACTAGGTGTCCTAAAAAGACTCGGTAACATCGAGGGTATATTTTCAAATAGATTCGATGCGTTGTGACTCCTATTTTGGCCAAGCTCGGCACCACTAAGGGCGCCATGTCGTCTTGTCTGGAACCCGATCCTTGAGGAATTTAGGATTTTTGTTTCCGATTCGGCCCGGCTAGCTTTTGGGGGCTCGTGGTCATCAGCCAGATGCGTGTAGTTCGGATTCATGCCGATAGCTGGGAGAATCGTCACCAAGTTATCATTAAATATTTATTTGCAAAGTTGAACTTAAAAAAATCCCAATGAAATGGATTTTTTTGGAAATATCGGAGCTGTTGGACAGCAGTATACCGCTATTCCAGACAGCCACCTTTTAAGAAAGGTTGTTCAGAACAGTTCTTCACAAAACAAGTGGCCTGAAGGGCATAGTATATAAATATTTATCAAAGGTTCTTAAGAATGTTGTAATGTTTAACGTCGGATTTAGTCTATGCGATCACGAATTCTTTAACTAACTCTGAAAAGAGTTTATTATCGATGGCTGCTATGCAGTATAGACTGAAGGACGGTCGAATAATACCTGTCGGGACGTTAGCCCGGGAGAGAAAGCACAATAATATATAAGTAAAAATGTACTTCCAAGTTAAATTTAAATATCTGGGAATTTATTCTAAAGTTTTAGAAAAAGTTAACACTTTGGCAAAACACTAGCTCATGCTACTAGCTAAAAAGTTCACAGAAGTTGTGTCGTACGAACACCCTTTTTCTATCGTAAAGCGCGTCAAGGGTATGTTCAATACATATAAAGTGAACTGAATTTAACGAGAGGTTACGTCTTACCAAATATCTCGAAGGCGGTTTTCTAGGTGGAAGTCTGGCTCCTGGAAGTTCTGGAACGAAGCGGATGCTGCGCCGGCCGGCGGATAGAGATGACCGTCACTGCACTTTTATATAGGTTTTTCTATTGGGTTGTAAAACTATTATAACTATGACGAACTAGGTGATATATTGTCGGTAGGTACAATTGTTCTGTCTCTGTCACGGTACTACCTTTTTCATTTTGGAGTCCTTTTTCTCACAGGAGGAGGGGGGGGTTTTTAACACGATATGCGACTGGCGCGACGTGAACCTCTGATAGCCACGAAATGTCCCAATACAGGGAGGACAAATATTGATTCGAACATACCGTGACACGTATGTAGTTTGGCTTTGGTAATTAAAGAATTAAATAGTATGAGGGGCAATGTGGACGAAACATAATCTCGCCCACCAAAATGCGTATGCATTTTCTATAATTCTATGGGAAGGGGACATAGTTTAACAAGGGAACGCTTGAAGGTTCCCGTAGCAGTGCGAACAGTTGCCACCCGAATAATACCGTCACTTCCTGGATGGACAGCCGTCACACGCGCCATGGTCCATTGTAAAGGGGGCGCATCATCACGCTTGATCAAAACTAATGTTCCCGGATTAATCAATGAGGAACTTGAATGCCATTTGCTGCGTTGATGAAGCGTATGTAGGTATTCTTTTGACCACCTGGACCAAAAGTCTTGGTGCATACGCTGCAACAATTGCCAGCGACCGAGGCGATTTAGTGGTAAAGTAGTGAGATCAGGTTCGGGTAGACGTGTCAGCGGCTCCAGCGTCAGGAAGTGGCCTGGAGTGAGAGCTGTGAAATCATTGGGATCTGTACTAAAAGGGGTCAATGGTCTCGAATTGAGTATGGCTTCAATTTGAACGAGAACCGTATTGAGCTCTTCATAGGTTAACACTTGACAGCCAACAACACGACTCAAATGAGATTTGACTGATTTGACGCCAGCTTCCCATAAACCACCGAAATGAGGAGCGGCGGGAGGGTTGAAACTCCACGAAATTGATTCTTTAGAAACAGCAGATTTCATACAATTGTTGAGTTGTTTATGAGCGCTAATGAAGTTTGTACCGTTATCACTATAGATAAATTGACATCGTCCGCGACGAGCAATGAAACGACGTAGGGCAGCTAAGAATGCATCTGCGGATAAGTCTGAGGCCAGTTCCACATGAACAGCTTTTACTACAAAGCACACAAACAGACACAAATATGCCTTAGTGGTTTTTGCTCCGCGATGTCGGGACATAACTAGTTTAAAGGGACCGGCATAGTCTACTCCTACATGCAAAAATGGTTTAACTTGGGACAATCGAGAAGATGGGAGATTACCCATAGGGGGCTGAAGGGGTTTCGGTTTAGTTTTCCAGCAAGTGACACACTTGGAAATAACACTTCGAATGACCCGTTTAGAGGATAATATCCAGAATTTTTGGGCGATTAAAAATTGAACTTGATGAATGCTAGCATGAAAATACTTTCTATGCGTTTGTTCAATGATCAACGTTGTGAGACGACTACGACTTGGTAACAAGGCGGGAAAGCGTTTTTCATAAGGAATAGGGGCGTTAGCTAAACGCCCTCCAACACGTAAAATATTATGATCATCCAAAAACGGAGATAATTTTTTGAATGATTTTGGAAGGGTGGTTCCTGCTTGGATCATTTCTATCTCTTCAGAAAACTCAAGGGACTGAACGTATTTGACAAGAATAAAAAGTGATTGTTGAAGTTCTTCAGAAAGAAGCCAACTAGATTGTGGAGGTTGATTTTCCTTCCTACTATTGCGGATAAAACGGTAAAGGTATGCAACGATACGCGTGAGAGTTTCTAGGGATGAATATTTTGCAAGAAGTTGATCTAAGATAGATGGACTAGTAAGGGTGGTTAAGACTATTTTACGTTCCTCTTCAAGTGCAGCATGAGAGAAAAAATTATGGTTTACACCCAAACTAGAAAAATCACGGAGTTGGGATTTCAATAAGGAGGGACCCGCCCACCAGAGAACGTTGTCGATCAAATCAGATGGGAGCAGTCCACGGGAACCAATGTCAGCTGGGTTCTCATTGGTGGAAATATGTAACCAGGGGACAGTAGGTAACTTTTCCTGAATATATGATACCCTATTTCCGACAAAGGTTTTCTATCTGTGAGGCGAAGAGGATAACCAGTAGAGAACAATGGTCGAGTCTGACCAGGCATACATTTTGTTAACCGTGATATGAGATCTGAAGCTATTGTAGACAACGGAAAACAAACGGGCTAGTAGAACTGCTGCACACAATTCTAACTTAGGGATAGATTTGACTTTGAGGGGGGCTACTTTTGATTTAGCACAAACAAAACGAGATGTTGCTTTACCTGTTTCAGAAACGCATACTAAATAAATAACTGCACAGTAACCCTTTTCCGAACTATCACAAAATCCATGGAGTTCGCAAATGTCGAACTGTTCAGGGCAAAGCCACCGAGGCAATGTCCAATGAGCTACGGAGGAGATGTTAGACATATATTGTCGCCAGAGATTTTTTATTTCAATGGGAGGGGTTTCGTCCCAGTCTAAGTTTAAACTCCAGATTTTCTGAATCAAATGTTTTACGAAAAATGTAACAGGTGATAAAAAGCCCAAAGGGTCGAAGATTCGGGCGAGGTTTGATAAAAGGTTTCTTTTTGTGCAAGTTTCTTGGATGGGATGAATAGAAAATGAAAAAGTATCACTTGCCGAGTGCCAGTGCAGTCCTAAAACTTTTAAAGGGCAGTCACCTTCGAAATTCACTAAGCTCTCGGAGGATAGATGTGAACTAGGGAGATTCGCAAGCAAACTGGGTTCATTGCTAGCCCATTTCCTCAACTCAAAGCCTCCTTTACGAAGTAACGCGATCAAGTCCTTGATGAGGTTTTGGGTTTTTATGAGCGTAGATGCCCCTGTAACTACATCATCCACATAAGTATGTGAGCGAATAACTTCTGAAGCATATGGAAAACTTGTTTTCTCTTCTTCAGCTAGCGTGAGGATGCTTTTTATAGCGAGGTAGGGGGCACAAGAAAAGCCATAAGTGATAGTACGAAGGCGGAAATCTTGTATGGATTCCGAGGGGGAAAAACGCCATAATATCCGTTGGTAGTCGGTTTGCTGAGGGTTTATCAAGATCTGACGATACATTTTACAAACGTCACTGGTGATAACATATCGATGAAGCCTGAAGTTCAATAAAATGACCACCAGATCCTGCTGAAGTTTTGGACCAACTAGCAGACAATCATTAAGAGATTTCTGTCCCGGAGATTTAGATGACGCGTTAAAAACCACCCTGAGTTTGGTAGTGCTACTAGAAGGTTTTAAAACACAGTGGTGGGGTATGTAATAGGATTTCTCGGGAATTGAATCCTCTTCAATAAGTTCCATGTGATTTAAATCAAGATATTCTTTCATGAACGCTGAATAATCTTGATAAAGCGTGGGGTTTTTGAGAAGTTTTCTCTCCAAAGTTAGAAAACGAGAAAGAGCTAGATTTCGACTACCGGGAAATCGGGGTTCGTCAATGCGAAATGGCAAGGATACCACAAACCGGCCGTCTTCCTGTTTGTGATGAGTGTCAGAAAATATTTTTTCACATAACTGCTCTTCGGAAGATAAAGATACAACCCGAGGAACGTCTTCCACTTCCCAAAATTTTTGAATTGTATTTTCTAAAGATGTATCACAACATAAGAATGACTGAACAATGTTTGTAAAGGGTGAAGTATTAGTCTTTCCCATCAATACAAATCCAAAGATGGTATTGAGGGCTACAGGTTCATCTAAATTACCAGCTACACGGCCAGGAAGAAGAATATGTGGGAACAAGTCTGCTCCTAATAATATATCTATACTGTTTGGTTGATCGAAATGCGGATCGGCTAAAATTAAATTTTCTAAATGAGACCAGGATGGTGCAGATAAAGGAAAAGTGGGTAACTCACCACAAATTTTTGGGAGAACTATAGCATCTAATTCGAAAGTAGGTGATGATTTTCCTCTAGGAGAAATACGGCAAGATATGCCATCAGAACTACGTAGACTTTTTAACTGTCCGATTCCTTGAACAGAGAAATTCAATTTGTACGAAGAAAGTCCAAGACGATTAACACATTTTTGAGAAATGAAGTGGCTTTGAGAACCGCAGTCCAGAAGAACGCGAACCTTCTGGGCGGTGCCTCTACTATCTAAGACATCTACGAGAGCCGTTGACAATAAAACATCAGCACGGCGAGGTGCAAAACTAGTGAGTGATTGAGTGGTCAGAGTGTTAGGTGTAGATGAAGAACTACTGGTACTAGGGTCTATGGGCGATTGAGCGTTGGGGTTGGCAAAGGATGGTCCAGACGACGTGTGTTCGAAATGTAGTAAAGTATGATGCTTCTTTTGACATTTGTAGCAAAGTATGGACGATCGACATTGTTTGATATTGTGGGAGCTGCTGAGGCAGTTCAAACAGAAGCGATTGTCTTTTGCGATACAATATCGTTCAGATGCGGTTTTCTCTAAAAATTCGGGACACTTTGTTAGAGAATGGTTTTTCTTGCATATAATACAAGAAATAACAGTGAAAGTAGAAGGGGTCGAAGTAGAAGGGGTCGTAGTAGAAGGGGTGGTAGTAGAAGAGGGAAAAGTGGACACATTTCCTAATAATGACGTAGAGCTCCGAGAAAGCGAAGTTGAGCTAGATTTAGGGGCATCTTTTTGACGACCTTGCCTAATATTTCTAGTGAAGGAAATATTGTCCATGGCACTACAGTGTTTGATCAAGAAATCTGTCAGCTCATCATAAGTCGGAAGTTGGGAGCTGTCATGGTGTAACTCAAATTTGGTAGCGATCGAAATATCTATGCGCTTCAAGATCATTTGAACTAAAATGAAGTCCCATTTATCAGTTGGTAATTTGAGTAATTTCAAGGCAGATAAATTTTCAGCAAATGTGTCTAACAAATTTCTCAAATCCTTAGGATTATCAGATAGAAGTTTTGGTGTATTATCTATAGCGGCCCAATGAGCTGCTGCAATGAGTCTTTCATTTTTGTAGCGCTTTACCAATGTGTCATAGGCTACCTGATAGTTGTTGCCAGTCATCGGTAATTTTTGAGTGAGTGATAATGGAGCGCCCCTCAAAGATGAAACGAGATAATTAAATTTTTCTATATCGCTCAAACTGTTGTTATTATGAATAACGGCATCAAACATGTCGATATAAGAAGGAAAGGTTGTTATGTCTCCCGTGAAAGTCAATAACTGAATTTTTGGTAAACTAATATTACTATGCCTGCTAAGGTTAGTTGTATTAGCATGAACTAAAGGTGCTTCAAATAAACTATAATAGGTAGCCTTCACAGAAAAATACAAAGTTTCAAAACCCTTCCGTATACCATCTTCCACTTCAAATTTTGCATCGTCCGCGGAGATCAAACCAATTATGATATTTTGCTGTTCAAAAAAATCGTCTCTTATCCTTTCAATCTCTTCATGCCTAAATCTGAAGATTGTATGAGCGTTGGTATCAGTTTGAGCCTTGAGAGCCGCATCCATTACCTCATTCAATCTATTAATGATTGTTTGTCTATGAGCTTCGGCCTTTTTCAATTTGTCAGCCATTATCACATAAAATTCAAAGATTTTTTTTTTTTTTTTTTATGAAATAATTAATTTTTTAGGTGCAATCTAATAAATCCAAATTACTAAATCTCGAATGCTTCTTTAGAATTTTTTACGAAATAACTAATTTCTAAGTTGCGATCCAATATTGAAACAAATTACTAAATATCAAATGCCCGACTTCACTGCCCTCGCCCTGTATCGCTACGTTTAGATCAATGATTCAAATTCGATTTCAGATAGCAAACTGTTCTAATCTTCCACACGAAAAAACTCGATACTTTTCCAAGTATTCTACTTGGAATGATAAATATAAATGAATTTGCGAGATAAGCGAAGATAAGAAAAGATAAGATAAGATAAGATAAGATAAGATAAGATAAGATAAGATAAGATAAGATAAGATAAGATAAGATAAGATAAGATAAGATAAGATAAGATAAGATAAGATAAGATAAGATAAGATAAGATAAGATAAGATAAGATAAGATAAGATAAGATAAGATAAGATAAGATAAGATAAGATAAGATAAGATAAGATAAGATAAGATAAGATAAGATAAGATAAGATAAGATAAGATAAGATAAGATAAG
The DNA here is from genome assembly GCA_944452925.2 of Chrysolina oricalcia. Taxonomy (NCBI): domain Eukaryota; kingdom Metazoa; phylum Arthropoda; class Insecta; order Coleoptera; family Chrysomelidae; genus Chrysolina; species Chrysolina oricalcia. The sequence goes on along the minus strand of OX101813.2, from coordinate 10,557,332 downwards.
ATAAGATAAGATAAGATAAGATAAGATAAGATGGTCGTTTCAATTATCAGTGCCTGAAATATAAAAACTCTACCATAAAAAAATCGATTGTTTTATACTGAATGCATGGTACGGAAAGGCATTATAACTACCAAAAGCCAAACCACATTGATAAAAAAACAATAATTCGAATCGAAGGACCAAAATGTGTCGTACGAACACCCTTTTTCTATCGTAAAGCGCGTCAAGGGTATGTTCAATACATATAAAGTGAACTGAATTTAACGAGAGGTTACGTCTTACCAAATATCTCGAAGGCGGTTTTCTAGGTGGAAGTCTGGCTCCTGGAAGTTCTGGAACGAAGCGGATGCTGCGCCGGCCGGCGGATAGAGATGACCGTCACTGCACTTTTATATAGGTTTTTCTATTGGGTTGTAAAACTATTATAACTATGACGAACTAGGTGATATATTGTCGGTAGGTACAATTGTTCTGTCTCTGTCACGGTACTACCTTTTTCATTTTGGAGTCCTTTTTCTCACAGGAGGAGGGGGGGGGGTTTAACACGATATGCGACTGGCGCGACGTGAACCTCTGATAGCCACGAAATGTCCCAATACAGGGAGGACAAATATTGATTCGAACATACCGTGACACGTATGTAGTTTGGCTTTGGTAATTAAGGAATTAAATAGTATGAGGGGCAATGTGGACGAAACAGAAGTTTTTGTAGTATAAGCAGGATTATACTCGTTAAGTTCTTCCTTTTGTAAAAGAATTGAATTTAATAAAAATCTATTTATATCAGAACTGAATTCACTTCTAAACCCCCCTGAAAGATTCTTGCTTGCCGCAGGCCAGCAAATTGTTCTTGTAGTGGGAATCTCGAAGAACAGCAGCCTCTTCGCTCAATGAGCCCGGAACAGAAATGAAACAATTTGGTTTGTTCAGTAATCAATCTTCTCTCCAAGAATGCAGACTGTTGCCCAGTGCCGGCAGTAGATTCCTCTCCAAAACTCCACAATAATGCTTCTAATTGTTGATTAGAAGTTTAATAGCAGCTTTGTATTATGTTGTAAAAGCTCTTTCACATTAACAGTTTGTTACTTTGTAACAAAAGTACATATACAAGTATGAACAGACGATGTTCTTATACTTGATCAACGCAGGAAACTGCCTGCAGTCACTACAATACTTTCAAACTATCGACTGGTATCGAGTCAAGTTGAATTTGCTCATCACAAACAGCTAGTCAAGACTGTGTCTCTGCGCCACCATGCACCTCCTAAGGTTGAGGCCCGGAAGGATGAACGCCCCAGCACTCGTACGTACTCGAAAGCTCACCCCCCCTATCCACCACCACCGCTCGTTAAAGCGGTTCCTCATCCTGATGACTGGCGATCAGCAGAATGAAATCTGACCGTTTGATATGGAGTGCCCAGCCCATTCTCGGCTTGATGCTCCCTTATATCTGACATGAGTTGACTTTTAAAACAATGAATTTACTTTATGTGCATGGTGCCCCTCTGAAACTGGCTGAAGGCCTGAAAAAACTCTCATGTGATGGCCGAGTGCTGTGTACTGAGTTAACTGAAATTGAAATTACTTCTTGGTCGGTTCTTCTTGGTATCTGAAACATAAAAGCATGATTAATCGTGATTTGGTGCCTGTTGAAGTAGACGTTGGCGTCGCCGAAGGTTTCGTCTCCGCCGTACTTCTACAGGGGTGTCGTTCTCTACTTGGTTTACTGGACGTCTGTATTTGTCTCTGTCTCTGTCGAATAATACCTGTCGGGACGTTAGCCCGGGAGAGAAATCACAATAATATATAAGTAAAAATGTACTTCCAAGTTAAATTTAAATGTCTGGGAATTTATTCTAGAGTTTTAGAAAAAGTTAACACTTTGGCAAAACACTAGCTCATGCTACTAGCTAAAAAGTTCACAGAAGTTTTTGTAGTATAAGCAGGATTATACTCGTTAAGTTCTTCCTTTTGTAAAAGAATTGAATTTAATAAAAATCTATTTATATCAAAACTGATTTCACTTCTAAACCCCCCTGAAAGTTTCTTGCTTGCCGCAGACCAGCAAATTGTTCTTGTAGTGGGAATCTCGAAGAACAGCAGCCTCTTCGCTCAATGAGCCCGGAACAGAAATGAAACAATTTGGTTTGTTCAGTAATCAATCTTCTCTCCAAGAATGCAGACTGTTGCCCAGTGCCGGCAGTAGATTCCTCTCCAAAACTCCACAATAATGCTTCTAATTGTTGATTAGAAGTTCAATAGCAGCTTTGTATTATGTTGTAAAAGCTCTTTCACATTAACTGTTTGTTACTTTGTAACAAAAGTACATATACAAGTATGAACAGACGATGTTCTTATACTTGATCAACGCAGGAAACTGCCTGCAGTCACTACAATACGTTCAAACTATCGACTGGTATCGAGTCAAGTTGAATTTGCTCATTACAAACAGCTAGTCAAGACTGTGTCTCTGCGCCACCATGCACCTCCTAAGGTTGAGGCCCGGAAGGATGAACGCCCCAGCACTCGTACGTACTCGAAAACTCAACCCCCCTATCCACCACCACCGCTCGTTAAAGCGGTTCCTCATCCTGATGACTGGCGATCAGCAGAATAAAATCTGACCGTTTGATATAGAGTGCCCAGCCCATTCTCGGCTTGATGCTCCCTTATATCTGACATGAGTTGACTTTTAAAATAATGAATTTACTTTCTGTGCATGGTGCCCCTCTGAAACTGGCTGAAGGCCTGAAAAAACTCTCATGTGATGGCCGAGTGCTGTGTACTGAGTTAACTGAAATTGAAATTACTTCTTGGTCGGTTCTTCTTGGTATCTGAAACATAAAAGCATGATTAATCGTGATTTGGTGCCTGTTGAAGTAGACATTGGCGTCGCCGAAGGTCTCGTCTCCGCCGTACTTCTACAGGGGTGTCGTTCTCTACTTGGTTTACTGGACGTCTGTATTTGTCTCTGTCTCTGTCGTCTTGCTCACGTCTGTTTTCGTGGAGTTCCGTGAGCAGCGGGTTCGTGTGGGTCTCTACTCTGTCTAGAGTGGTCCCCACATGTTGTCTAATCAGTCTGTCGATATAGTCCGGGTGGATGTCTAAGTCTCGATATATGAACCTGTTGAGCATATATTGTGGTGCGTCTGTTGCCATCCTCAGGCAGACATTGAAGAAAGCCTGTATCCTCTGCCTATAACTGTTCGCGCACTGCCCCCAAGCAGTGGATGCGTACAATATGATAGGCAGAAGAATTGTCTTGATGAGGCGTAATTTTAACTCGAGTGCCATTATGCTCCTACGTCCTATGAGTGAGTACAGCTTATGCCTTGCGGCTTTCGCTATAGCTAATATGTGGGAGACGTGCCTCTGAAACGTGAGTTTCTTGTTCAAGGTTACTCCTAGGTAAACGGCTTCGTCTACCCGAGGAATTATCTCGTCGTTCATAGTAACATGGCCCCTGTGGTACTCCTGCTTCTAGCCTCTTTCATGAAAAAAGAGCATTTCCGACTTTGCATCGGTAATGTCTACCCCTTAGGAAGGAGTTTATCAGCTTGACCATTGGTATGGAGTATCTGGCATTAACCAATTTTGCGATCAGCCCATCATGCCAAACTCTATCGAAGGCCTTGGAGACGTCAAGGAAGACTACTCCTGTAAGATGTCCTCTTCTCGTGCGGTTCCAGTTCTGTATGGTGGCGTCCACTATCCGGGTGACCTGGAGTTCTGTTGAGTGTTCCTGTCTGAAGCCGAATTGCTCATCTGGAAGGATGTTCAATTCTTCAGACATTGTCTCAAGTCAAGTGCTGATCACCCTTTCTGCGACCTTACTCATGGCAGGTGTGAAACTGATGGGGCGGTGATTTGGCGGGAACGTTCTCACGGCACTGACGTTCGAAGGAGTCCGCAAAAGCTTCTGCCTTGTCCGTCCCCGTGAAAACGATGCCCATCTCACCATGAAGTGGGGGGCACGGTTTCCTTTGGCCGTGTCTGAGGAATTTCTGCGTCCTCCATAGGGAGTTGTCTTCGGCGTCGAGTTCGTCCAAACGTTCAGACCATTGTCGCTCTCTGAGTAGCTTCAGCTCTTCTCTCAACAGTCGAGACACGTGATTGAGTTGTCGTTTGTCATCGGTCTCTGCGCTCTGGATCTTCTTCGTTTGTATCGGGATGAGACCTGGTCTCCTTTCCCTTTAATCGCGGTTTCGACAAAAAGAGTGTTTGCGACTCTAAGAACAGGAGACCCATCTTGTAGAGAAGAGCTTCGTGCCATACTCGGTCGAAGGCCTTCGCTACATCCAACAAAAGTAGGAAAACTTGCAATTTTTTGTTTAACTCACAGATGGTCTCCTCAACCATCCGCAAGGCCTGTAGCTCTGTGGAGTGATCTTGGCGAAAGCCAAACTATTCGTTTGGCAGAATGTTCCTGTCAGTGACCTCGTTGTTGAACCTCTCCAGCACGACTCGTTCAGTAAGTTTCCCCACCGAACAGAGGAGGCTGATAGGACGATAATTTTGTGGAAACTTGGGGTTTTGCCCAGGCTTCAGGATCATAACGATCAGAGCGTGCTTCCACCTACTGGGGAAGTGCTTAAGGCGCAGTGAGTTGTTCACTAGGTGTTTTAGTGAGGTTACTTGACTTCTTCAGCACGGTGTTGCTGAGAGAATCGGCTCCCGGAGCTTTTTTCCTTTTCAACGCGCGAATATGTGCCTTAAGCTCCTCCTCAGTAGTCGGACGGATCTCATCGTCATCATCATCCCGGAGCAGACGCTCGACCCTGGTCTCCACAAACTCATCCCTGTCATCATCATCCTCTGCGTTGGTGTTGAGGACAAACTGACGCTCCATCGTGTCTGCAAAGGCTCTCGCTTTGTCAGCCGAAGAATAGCACATGCCGTTGGGACCGTGAAGGGGTGGTAGCGTTCTCTCCCTGCTCCTTTGACTTTTCACAACTCGCCAAAGCTGTGTCCAGGCTCCAGAGCAGAAAGAGTGTCGTTCCACCTCTTGTTTCTGTAATCCAGAATCGCGTATTTGACTTCTGTAGCCTTATGGCTGGCTCTTACCTTGTCTCCAGGGAACAAGGTCCTCTGATAAACTCTCCTGAGGCGGTTGCGCTCTCTAATGAGGTTTTTGATCCTCGGAGGAAACTCATTATAAGTTTTCAGAGGGCCCTGCTCACTGGTCGTAGCGGCCTCAATCGCGTCGTTCACAGTCCTTTCGAATGTTACCACAGCTTCGTCCAACTCGGCAGAGGTCTGAAGTACGTCAGGGACAACAGTTGCCTCCTGAAGAATCTCTGTGAAGCTCTCCCAGTTCGTCGTGCGACGCAGATAGTTTCCTTGGGGAATTGGGTCATCTCCCAGCCATAGAATGACTGGGTTATGATCGGAACTTAGCTCGGACAGTGGATATATCTCCCAAGTCCAGGGGACGTTCCTGGCAACAGCAATATCAAGCACGTCGGGCCTATAATGATGACCGTAGTGCGTAGGCTCAGTGGGGGCGACCACATGATAATCATGTCGGTCCATATGTGCCCAGAGCGCCCTACCGTTACGGTTGGACACTCGGCTCCATGAAACGTGTTTGGCGTTTAAATCCCCAGCGACTATTATCGGCACATTGTCTTCCATCAGCACAGAATCCAAGGTATCTGGCTGTAACACGTTAGTAGGGGGGTTGTAAGCTGAGATTACTCTTAGAGTACCTCTACTCGTCTCGATCTCGAAACCCACCATCTCAGTGCCGTGACTCCGTTCATCATCAATGCCGCATTGTGAGACTTGGAGGGAGGGAGGGAGAATGGCAACTCCTCCTCCACGTCTCCCAATACGGTTCTTTCTAAAGACTCTGTAGTTTGGAACTGTGATAGCATCATTGTCAAGGTGGGTTTCCTGAAGGAGCATCAGGTCAACGTTATGACGTACGATGAACTCCTCCAAGTCCAACTTTTTGTCTCTGAAACCATCACAGTTCCAGAAAACAATCTTCAAGGAACTGGGCCTTATTCTGGTGTCAGCCATTAATTGGTGGACGGGGTCACAGCGGAACTAGGCTCAAACATATTCTGGAGCATAGGGAACTGGGTGAACAGCATCTTCATCTGTTCAAGTGCGGCGAAGATGTCCGTCGGTGGCTTGCCATGACCTGATGGCTTGTTTGGACTGCCCAAAATCTTCGCATAGGAAGTCCCCTCACGGACAATCCCGGATTTGGTAGCGGGCGCGCTCTGCTGAGCTTTTGCTGCTCCTCCGGAGTTAGAGGGTGCCCCCCTTCCCGTCCCTCCAGTGTTTCCACTTTTGGGTTTGGGGAAGTTGGGACATCACCTGTAATTGGCCGTGTGAGGACCTCTGCAATTCGAGCATGTCGCTTTGTCTGTTCGGGGCACCGCACAGTCGCGAGACAGGTGCTTCCCTGCACACTTAACGCATGCTGGAATTGCCATGCAATTCCTTTGGGCATGTCCAAACCGTTGGCATCTGTGGCATTGTCCAACAATGCCTCTTGCGCTTTGAGATTCGGCAGAGCACTTGACGTTTAAGACGTCGTTAACTTGGAATATGCCTCTCTCTGTCTTAGGTACAAGTACCAAGACAAGAGGCATTGGTTTCCCATCTCGCTTGAATAGTCTGGCCACGCTCGTGGGGTTAAACCCCTTGGCCATCAGGTCATTTGCAATGTCCGTTGGTTTCAAAAACTCTGGCACACCTCGGAGGATAACCCGGAGTGGCTTATCCTCCGGAAACGAATAAGTATGGTGTGGGATTTTATCCTCGACCAACAGGTGTGTCAGTCGACGATAGTCCTCCACTGTTGCAGGCTGGACCCTAATTCCATCCTGGGTGTTCGTCGCTTTTGTAAATTTTATTTTCTTTTCACCGCATTTTCTGTTTACGATGGTCCAACACTCTTTCTGTCGGACCGTGATCGGGGGAATTGCAGTCGTTTTTGCTGGTAACTTTATTAGTTTCGACCTTAGACCCTGAGGGCCGAGGTTCGGGCTCGCGACCAGATCCCGTCCCGATGACAGTTTGAGCGTCCCTCATGTCGTCATCATTAATATCACTGCCGTTTAGGACGGCAGGAGTAGTCTCAGTATTATGGATTTTATTTGGTAATGGATTTTGTTCCATTTCCATACCATCGTTAGTTCTGTCTATCTTATCGGACGTTGTGTCCGAGGCCACCGAGGCGCTACCGGAAAGGCTTCCAGTATCCTGGTTTCGGCGCGCACGCTTTCGTAGTCGAAGCTGGAAAGCATCATCCTTGCTGCGCAAGGAGAAAGAAGATGCACCGTCCATTTAGTACTTTACCCACATCGTCAGGGGTAACGTTAAACCTGACAAGAAGGTGCTTTAGTACTAGTACCAGCTCCTTCTTGTCCGCGTTTTCGAGGAATTTGCCAATATCTTCGGAAATCATCATGAATTACTCGTCAACAACATTTTAGAAAGTACACTAGCTAGGCTTTTACTCACCCTCGTCTCACTATAACACACGAAGCACTTATTTGCAATCTTTGCGAAATCAAAAAGCCACTGTCGCTTTTTCGCCGTAGAGAAGTAGCCAAAAACACGTCCGCTCGCTACGGAAACCAAAACGCTACTCTCGGTCTCTGCGCAGCCGTCTTCGTGTCGGTTAGGCAGACTTTCGGGATTTTTAATTTTTCTTAAAAATTCACCCTGGCTAGCTGTTCGAGGGTCCGAACTGCCACCGAACGAAAGGAATGGATTTGTGCTGTGATCCATGATGATCAAATATGCACCCCAGACTTTGCAATAAGATTTATAAGATCGAAATTAACGATATTTTTGACTTTTTTCTTTGAAATCGAGCTGAGTTCTATTTCAAGGGAAAATTGAATGGTAAAAATGCTGAAAAATACGAATTTCAAGTTTCAGATTTTAAGATAATAATTTTACAATTTACAAGGTTGAATTTTTCCTAGGAGAGGCAAATAATTCTGACCGGGAATACCACCCAGAGCACCACGATGGCTACTGCCGGCTCTTGGGTGTTCACTACGAGCCCTAAACCCTAACAAATAAAAGAGTACAATTTTTCGTGATTTAATTTACCTAATCAGGGAAGTTTAACCTCACGTGTCTCCCTACCCGGAGGGAGAATTTGCGTTTTAGGCCTCTGAATCAGAGTGTAGTGAAATTTGACACGTGTCAAATCTCTTCTGATTGCAGTTAGGCGTACTCGGGCATGTACCGTGGGGTCTTGCACCCACTGTACAAGCCTCAGTACCTCAGTGAGGGCCCCTTGGTCTCTGGGGGCCTGATGAGTGCCAAGTTTAAAGTACCTAGGTACTCACTGAGAGGTTCCCAAGGAATTTACTCACAGCTCGCACATCAGTGCAGGCCGAGTAGCTGAAAAGGGCAAACAGGTTATGATTAGTAAATATTAGCCGGAAATCGTTCCGGAAAATTGTCAGAGTCAGTAAACACGAGAGTCAATGGTTAGTGTACTAGTCGGGGTGATAACCCGAATAGTAAACCAACAGAAAATTGTCTGTTTTAATATTCACCACTGTAAGAAACAAACAAGCGTTCGGTTTCAATTGTCTTTGTAGCACTTCTTCGCCCAAGGGGTCAGGAACAGCAGGAAGCTGGTACCAGGAACGCCGGAACAAGTCTCGTACTACTGGGATTTTATTTCTTTCAGGTCGAGAAATAATAAGACGGATGTGCTTCGGTACTACAGTTCCCGAAGCCAGGAGAAGCACTTTCTTCCACAAAATGCTTGCCGAAGATCGCTGGATTGGTAGTGGAAAACTCGAGGAATGGCCAAGTCGACGGATTTATTCCCGTAGGAAAACGAATTCTTTCTATAATATCGACAGCCAAGTAGCAGCAGCTCGCTATGTTTGGATATTTGACTGATATCTGATAGCGGCTATAAAACCATCGAAGAATAATGCAAAAGCACGTTTGCAGTAGGAAAACTTGGTAAAATTTTGGAGATAAATTTACGAAGTGTACTAAGTTCAAAGTCAGGACTGGAACTGATGTCGAATTACAAATCAGCTCGTCTTTTATAGAAGCAGGATAAACTTTGATTTGCATAATATATTTTTTTATTCTCTGCTTCGCACGGTTTCTCTCGAGGAAATCTCAGAATCGGAAGATCTCCGAATTCAGGATACCGAGAAACCTCCGTTCCGGCGCGAAATTTCTCGCGGGCCCTCGCTTCGAGCGTTCAGGGCGCGGTTCTGGTTGAGACCGCGCTCAGATACACTCGATGCGAATTTTTCCAAAATCCAAAATCCAAAAAGTTTATTCAAAAATTACATTAACAATAAAAAGGTATAGCAACGGACAGCATAATATACAAATACATACATATAAATATTAAAATACGAACATGACATATATTGTATAAATAAAAGCACTCTTTAAAACTATCTCGATACCGCCACAGGGTGGGGTAAGGGAGGGAGATAGGAGTGCTTTAGGGTTGGGAGGTTTGGGTGTGACCTACTGAGGTATTCAGTGGTTGGACCGAACCAGCTCCCGTCTGTCCTAGGACAGACCCTACGTTGTGATGTAGGCTCAAATGCTATGTTGCTAAGTCGCATAGCTGTGGGTGTTCTGCCTCCTCCAAGTTATGCAGAAGATGTTGGTGATTTTACATGTTAGACATCAGATCATTGGACTTTCCTTATTGATTTTTCGATGAGGTCCCGGGAAAAAAGCCTACAGCAAAAACCAGGTTTAGACATGGTTTGTGACCTGGTGGTCTGTCACTCACTCCTCTTCTGGAGTTTCATGGAAAATATCTAGTGCCTGGTATATGAGCCCCCCATGCCTCTTTGGCCTGTTATGGTGGGCTCGGACTTCGGTGATCCCTCTAGTCAGTGGACTTCCAAGGATAAAGTATCTGAAGAATTTATCAGACTGTTGTCTGATAAATTCTTCGATGGATGGAATATCGGCTAGCTCCCTTAGTGCTTTCAGCCGAATGTATCGGTCACTGTTGGTGACGATACGGAGTACTTTGTTCTGCATCCTTTCCAGTCTAAGCATGTGGGACTTGGAGATGCTGCAGAACACTGAACATGCGTAAGTCATTGCTGGTCTTATGACCTGCTTGTAGATCAACACTTTGTTTGTCATGGACAGCTTGGAATTCCTGGCTATCAACGGGTATGACCTTCTCACGGCCCCCGCAGCTCGTTGAATTGCCAAGCTGACATGCTTCGCAAGTGTTAATCTCTTGTCCAGAAGTACTCCCAGGTACTTCACCGAATCAGTCACATCAATCTGATTTCCCAGAGCTCTAAATCCCCCAGACATGATCACGCGAGAGCGTTTTCTCTTCTTTGTGAAATTTATGAGCTCTGTTTTATCAGGATTCAACACTATTTTGTTTTTCGCTAGATACGGTACGACCTCCCATTGCAGGTGCGTTTCCAGCATTGCTGCTGCTGTGTTCGTGCGAAAGGCATGGGCGTATATAGCTGTATCATCAGCGTATATAGCCATATGCGTGTTGGGGAGCTTTGGGAAGTCGTATGTATATAGCGAATACAAAAGTGGGGATAGACTTGATCCTTGAGGCACTCCTGCTCCGGCCTTTCGCGCTATGGAGCGTGTTCCGTTTACTCTAACCTTGAAAGTTCTGCCGACTAGGTATGAGTCCATGATGTTTACCAAGTATTCGGGCATGCCTGCCCTCAACATCTTCATGACTAAGCCCTCCATCCAGACGGTATCGAACGCTTTCTGAATATCCAACAGGATCATTACTGTATTGAGTTTACGAATAAAGCCCTCCCTCACCTCGTGAACAATTCTGGCGACCTGGGAGGTCGTAGAGTGACCTTTTCGGAAGCCGAACTGCTCGTCCGGGATGAGTTCGTGCTCTTCTACGAAATCTCGAAATCGTTTTAAAAGGATTCTGTCTATTAGCTTGGCAACAGAACTAAGCAGGGAAATCGGTCGGTAGCTTTCAACCCTTGCATCGGGCTTTCCTGGCTTTATGATAGGGATAATCTCCGCTTGCTTCAGGCATTATGGGTAATGTTGCCACTTTATGTTGGTTATATGTAGTAGTTGCACTAGGGACTTCCTCGGAAGGTTTCTGAGCAGAATCGTGTCCACTCCGTCTATGCCGGGAGCCCTGTTTCTAGGGAGCCGTTTTATGGTCTCTTGAACCTCCTCGAAGTTGGTCATCATCTTCGAGAAGGTTCTACCATCTATGGCCATCTTGGGGGCATTTCTGAATGCTTTGGCGTCCCTATTAACAGTCTCGTGTTCCGGCATAGTGTCACCGGCTGCCTGGAAAGCACTCTGGTAGTATTCTCCAAACATCTCCGCCTTCCCAGGATCGGTAGCAACCTGTCTTCGGCCATTCCCTACGGCTGGGATGTCCCTCTGCCTCTTCTGGAGGCTTCGGTTCATCCGCCATAGGGAATTGTCTCCGACATTTAAGCTTTCCAGTTTCCTCTGCCAGGCCTCATTCTTGTGGGTCTGAATAAGTGAACTTATGTTGTTGCCGAGGTTATACATGTTCTCCCGGTGGATAGGCGTGCGGGTTCTTTGCCACTTTTTCCTCTCTTTACTGTTCAGCTTAATCAGATCCAGAATGTGGTCTGGAAGAGGATCCCAGTCCACCCTAACTTTTCTCTTCTTGGTGGTGATATTTCTGGCTTTCTGTATATTATCGATCAGCCTCTGAGTCTCCCTCTCAATGTTCTTTTCCTCTATCTGAGGGGTGATTATTGTTATTTGGGTCAGTACTTTCCTGTACTCTTTCCAGTCAGTAGTGGAGTAATCGTAGAGGATTCTTTGCCCCTTGGGCCTATGTCCTCCACTGACTGAAAAGACTACAAGATCGTGGTCTGAATTCAACTCAGAGACTGTTCGCAGCTCAGTTATATCTGTGACGTTTTTATTCATCACCAAGTCGAGAGTGCTAGGGGTACTGCCGTTCCATGGGTAGAATGTTGGAGTGTCTGGGAAAGTTGAGAAATAATTATGGGTTTTTACTTTTTATCAAAGAATATTACTCTATCGAAATAGAAAACTTTTTACAAAATTATTATTTTACAATATCTATAACAACCAATCTATAAAAAATACATAATACAAGATGGTAATTTTTTTATTATCTTCAACACCTTCTCCTAATAATAAATTACCAAATAAATCATATCTTGGAAACCAAAAAATTTTTGTGTTTCTCGAACTTGGTATTTCCGAGAGGTTTTGTAAAAATATCTGCCACTTGATCAGCAGAGCAGCAATACTGAATGTCGATGACTCCTTCATTCACCTTCTCATTAATGAAATGATAGCGGACATCAATATGTTTGCTCCTCTGATTAAACTGTCCATTTCTTATCAGTTTCATGGTGCTTTGGTTGTCAATATTAAGTTTGATGGTCACATTTTGATTGGTGAGCTCATCAATGAGTGATTTTAAATAAATCAACTCCTTTGTGCAATCTGCGGCAGCGATATACTCCGCCTCTGTACTAGACAATAATAGGTTGTTTCCTAGAACACCAGCTCACAGGTCCTCCGCAAAACATGACAACATATCCCGTTGTACTTTTTCTTTTTTCAATGTCTCCTGCGAAGTCTGAATCACAGTATGCTATCAGCTCGTCGTCCTTTGATTCTCTTCTATATTGAACTCCATAATCTGGTGAATGTTTTAAATATCTCAATATTCGTTTTACGTTGGACACATCGTGATCCGTTGGATTCTCCATTTTTCTACTCCCAAAACTTACAGAAAAAGCTATATCCGGCCTTGTTTTATTGGACGAGTATAAGAGACTTCCAATTGCTCCTCTGTAGGGAAACATCCGTTCAGTTCTCAAATCATCATGGACTCCTGTATAATTTCCTGACAGAGGTGTTGTTGCAGGATTGGCTTCAGTCATTTGAAATTTCTCAAGGAGTCCACTGGAATAATTTTTTTGACTCAGGGTTATGGAATCTGGTACTCTTGATATTTCAAGACCAAGGAATGTGGAAGGACACTGATCTGCAGTCATATCAAATTCATGTTCTAGCTCTCGAAGAAGATCATCCATCATTTGCTCATGATGACCCAATAAAACACCATCATCAACATATATGGCCAATAACATTGAAGAATCTTCGTTCTTGAATAAACAGTGGTCTGCTTTCAATGGAATAAGTTTTACAGTTTTCAAAAAATTCGTAAATCGTTGATTCCATTTCATTGGTGCCTGCTTTAACCCGTAGAGTGATCTGTTCAGAACACATACTTTGTTATTTTCTTGAAAACCTTCTGGAACAGACATAAAGATCTTTTCATCGATTTCTCCATAGAGGAATGCTGTCTTTACATCGAATTTCTTTATTATCATATCATTTTTGGCCGCTAAAGCAAGCATTATACGAAGAGAAGAGCTGTTTACCACAGGGCTGAATGTTTCCACATAATTTATCCCATACTCCTGTTCACAACCTCTAATTACAAGCCTTGCTTTATATCGGCCATTATCTTTGATGGTAAAAATCCATCTGCTCGTGAGAATTTTGTTTTCCTCTACTTCAGATTCATCTACATATGACCACGTATTGTTTTTCTCCAACGATTCCTTTTCCTCTTTTATAGCTGCCTTCCATTTATCTTTTTCAATTCCATTTATTGCTTCGTGATAGGTTAACAGTACAAAATCATCAAATCTTTTAGGTCTTCTGATTGTTCTATTTCTTCCTTCTTCCAAGTTTTCATTTTCCTGTGTTTCGTTTATTCTAATCGTTTAATTCGTTTCTTCGTTACTCTCAGCATTATCCCTTCTTTCGTGTGATCTTATTTCTTCAGGGTTTTCATCATCGCTAAAATATATTTTTATAACTTCTTCATCGTTTTTTGCTTCTTTTCCTTCTCCGAAAATAACATCTCGTCGAACCACTATTTTTCTTGTCTCAGGGTCCCATAGACGGTAACCATTCAATGCATATCCAATAAATATATATTTTCTACTACGGGAATCAAGTTTTTTCAAATGTCCCAACACTTTGGAATGGGCATCACATCCAAATATTTTCAGTCGTGACAAATCTGGTTTTCTTCCAGTCCATTTTTCAGTGCGTGTGACATCAAGACATTCAGTAGGACTTCTGTTTAGGAGGTATGCTGCAACATATACTGCTTCCCCCCAAAATGTTTTGTCCAAAACAGAATAAAAAATGAGAGCTCTGGCTTTTTCCATGAGCGAGCGATTCAAACGTTCTGCTTTAGCATTCAACTGAGGACTGTATGGAACAGTGTAGTCTAAACAATGCCTTTTTGTTTACACCAGGTCTGTATCTCTTTACTTGAATATTCTCCACCGTTATCACAACGTATTTTCGAAATTTTCATATTTTTGTATGCTCTAACTTCTTGGACGTACTCCTTCAGGTATTCTTGAACTTCATTCTTATTTTTCAAGAGGTATACAACACAAAAATGCGTGTAATCATCGAGAAAGGTTAGAAAGTACCATTTACCATCCCACGTGCTTGGTTCAATGGGTCCACAAATGTCTGTGTGGATAATTTCGAGTGGCCTTATTGCTCGGTATCTTGTTGAAGCGAAAGGGAATCTTATTTGCTTTGCTTGCATACAATATTCACAAACAGGGTGTTCTATGCTAAGATCAGTTTGAGAAATACTTGATTTTCACAACATAGAGACCATTGTTTTGTTTTTCTCCTTCTAGTATTTCTTGACTATCCTTTATGATCCTTACTTTATTCTTAGTGAACATTACTTCCCCATCATTTTCAGTTATTGCGTTCACTGATAATAAATTTTTGGTCAGTTCAGGAATATATAACACATTTTTCAGTATACATGTGTTACTATTGAGGTTTCCTTTTCCTTCAGCTTTCATAGACTGATTCTTCTTAGCTACCAAAATGTCGGATTTAATTTCTTCAAAATCGTTGAACAGTTCTCTGTTATTACACATATGGGATGATGATCCAGAATCGACAATGAATTCATTATTTTCTGCTTCACATTCTTGAGTTAGGAATGAAATTTTACTTTCTTCTTGTCTGGGTTGGTCTTTTTTACGAAAAAACAGTCTTTTTCGAAATGATTGTTCTTTTTACAGTATCTACAGGGATATTTTATTATTCCAGTCTTCTTTTCTTCTTTTTTCGGGCAAAATCTTGCGAAATGTTGAGTGCTACCACATTGAAAACATTTTCTGTCAGTTTGGGATGACTCTCCTCTGGAACGACTGAGTCTGTTATTTTTGTTTTGAAAACCTCTCTTTTCTACACTTTTGAATGCTACTACACCTTCTTTTTCCACGGAAACTTTATTTCTTGATTCTTCTGCCAACAATCTGGATGTGAGTTGTGTTAGTGTTTTTTGATCTTGTGGGGTAGAATCCCATGCGGTGCAAAAATGTTTGTAAGTATCTGGTAATGTTGACAATATCTTTGAGATTAACATTTCATCATCAATGGACTGATTCAGGGATTTGAGCCTGTGTGCCAAGTTTTCCAGTTTGCTTATATGCAGGGATATTTCTGAACCTTTTTCGAAAGAGAAGTTGAAGAATTCTTGCAATAAGCTACATTTTTGTTGTTCGTTTTCTCTTTGAAATATTGAGGTCAACTTATCAAACATTTCTTTTGAAGTAGTGCAATTTAAAATGTACATTAGTATTTTCTTATCTACAGAGGTAACAATTGCTTTTTGTGCTCTGGCATCCTTGCGATTCCAATCTAATTTTTCAGCAACTCCATTCATCATGGCATATGTCTTCTCACCATTGACAATATCATATAGTCCTTGTGCTTTGAATAAAATCGTTATTTGTAAATTCCACAATTGAAAAGTTTCACTGTCAGTTAGTTTTTCAATTTGGGTGACATCTTCTGTGACATTTGTCATCCTTGCTTTTACAGTTTTTTTTACTTCTTTACTGAATGTTCACCTCGAAAACTTTCTTACGTTCAGCAGGAACTATCTGGGCCCATAACCAGTAGAGAAATAATTATGGGTTTTTACTTTTTATCAAAGAATATTACTCTATCGAAATAGAAAACTTTATTCTTTTCAACTTTTTACAAAATTATTATTTTACAATATCTATAACAACCAATCTATAAAAAATACATTATACAAGATGGTAATTTTTTTATTATCTTCAACAGGGAAGTCTATTACTATGTTGTTATTCATGGAATACTCCCAGAGTGCATTTCCATTTGTGTTACCTATTGGACAGTTCCACTCAGTTCTCTTCGCGTTGAGGTCCCAAGCCAACAGCACCTTGTGTCCGCTTTTTCGCAGCTTGCGCAGGAGATCATTGGTCGAGGGCATGTCCCAAGCCTAGAACGACTCCAGCGACTTGTATAAATTGCGGGGGGCAGCATACATCCTGCTCTACGACGTGCGAAGCCTATCAAAGACAGCTGCAGAACCAAGAAGACCGGAAAAAGAAACCTGAAAAGTCTCAGAAAAAATATGTTGAGGCCCCTCCACCCCGGGATAACATATGGGAGAGAAGGAGGGAGGAGCAGCTTCAGAAAGAAAACATAGGGGTAAGCCACAGGGTATCCCATCCACAATCCCATCCTCAGTCCCAACCCCAAGAAAGATTACCACGGGCCAACCAGCCAAGCACTTCGAATGCTGTGAGTGGCGTCATGGAGAGACATCAGACCATTAAAGGTCTGGTGAATACTACTGGCCTATTGCAGGCGATGGACGCCATCATTGATGGCTTGAGGAGTGCCCGGGATGACGGGGAGAAATTCATGGCCTTCTGGAGGGTCATGGACAATATCCAAAGCTACGGCCTATAGATGCCTATTCGGGTGTGCATGCTCAATGTGAATGGAATCGGAAACAAGCACCAACTTGTTTCGGATTTCATTCTCAGGCATAAGATCGACATAATGCTCCTATCCGAGACGAAGCTCCGACAGGAGCACAAGCTGAAATTCAGGGGATTCACCACCATCAGGGTCGACAGAGCTACTGCCAGGAGAGGGGGCGGTGTTGCGATCCTTGTGAGGAATGCTATACCATATGCACCACTGCCACAGCGGCAATGCTTCATAGAGCACGCCGGCATACAGCTGGAATGTGGCACGAGGATGTATGTGGTATACAACCCTCCCACAAATACATTCACGGCCGCGGATCTGGACAATCTCTGCAGCAGCGGGCACAAGGTGCTGCTGGCGGGAGACTTCAATGCGTTGAGGCCCGAGTGGAACTGCAACCGTCGATCTACGAATGGAACAACGCTGTGGGAATACTCTCAGAACAACGAAGTCATCATCGACTTCCCAGACGATCCAACGTGCTACCCCTGGAACGGTGGTGTGCCTAACACACTTGACTTGGTGGTAAACAAAAATGTCACGGAAATCTCCGAATTACGAGCAGTCTCTGAGTTAAATTCAGATCACGACCCTGTGCTCTTTACGAGGAAGTCTCTCGTACAGTTAGTATACATCATAAACGCCATTGTAAAATGGCAACACTACCCGCTGTGCCTGAAGCAGGCGGAGATTATCCCGATCCTCAAGCCAGGGAAACCGAATGTAAGGGTCGAGAGCTATCGCCCCATATCATTGCTCAGTGCTGTCGCCAATGTGGTGGACAGAATCCTCAAGAGAATTTGCGACCTCGAGGAAGAGCTCAAACTCATTCCGACGGAACAGTTCGGCTTCTGAAGAGGTCATTCAACGACCTCCCAGGTGGCCAGAATTGTCCACGACGTGAGGGAAGGCTTCAATCGAGGACACAATACAGTCATGCTCCTGTTGGATATCCAAAAAGCCTTTGATACCGTCTGGATAGAGGGCTTTATCGTGAAGATGCTAAAGGCAGGTATGCCGGAATACATGGTAAAGATTATAGACTCATACCTGGCCAACAGAACTTTCGCGGTTAGAGTAAATGACATTAACTCCGAGGGGTGGAAGGCCGAAGCAGGAGTACCGCAAGGCTCGAGCTTATCCCCACTTTTGTATTCGCTACATACGTATGACTTTCCCACGTTCCCAAACACGAACACGGCTATATATGCTGACGACACGGCAATATATGCCCAGTCAAAGTACAGTAATATAGCAGCAGCAAAGCTGAAAACGCATCTGCAACACAAAGTCATACCGTACCTAGCGAAGAGCAAAATCGTGGTGAATCCTGATAAAACAGAGCTCGTGAATTTCACATGGAAGAGGAAACGTTCCTACGTTCACATTCCTGGGGGATTCAGAGCTCTGGGTAATCAGATTGATGAGAGCGAGTCAGCACGGTACCTGGGAGTCCAACTGGTCAAAAAGTTAACCCTTGGTAGGCATATCGACTTGGCAGTCCAACGAGCTGCGGGAGCTATAAAACGGACATACCCGTTGATAGCCAGGGACTCCAAGTTGTCTATGACTAACAAGGTGTTAATATACAAACAGGTAATAAGAACAACTATGACCTATGCATGTCCAGTGTTCTGCAGCTTCTCCAAGACTCAAATGTTGAGACTGGAGAGGATGCAGAACAAGGTACTCCGTATCGTCACTAACAGTGACAGGTACATTCGGCTAACCGACCTCAGAGAGCTAGCCGATATTCCCACCATCGAAGAATTTATCAAACAACAGTCGGATAAATTCTTCAGATACTTCATCCGTGAAAGCCCGTTGACCAAAGGTATAACAGCAGTCAGAGCCCACCATAACAGGCCCCAAAAGAGGCAGAGTGGGCTCATCTACCAGGCATTGGATATATTCCAGGAAACCCCAGAAGAAGGCGTGTAAGACACGACACATAAAACACACCACAATGTCTAAATCCGGTTTTTCTTCCTTTTTTTCCCGGAGACTCTTCAAACACACCAATGAGAAACGTCCAATGATCTGATGTCTCACACGTAAAGTAATAATTCCCCCTGCATAACTTGGAGGAGGCAGGGAAACCACAACACCATGCGACGTAACACTTACAACATTCGAACTACATAACATCGTAGAACCTACCGCAAGGTAGGTGCGATCTGGTTCGGCCCTCGCGTTGAACCCCACTCCACAGTCTTTCACTCCCTCCCTACCACTACCCTGTGGCTAAGCGATAGTTTTAAGACCTGTGCAACGTTTATAGTATATTTACATATTTATTTATTTATTTATTTATATTTATATTCGTTATATGTTGTTTAAGTCGTTTATACATTTTATACTATTTAATTCAATAAATACTTTTTACTTTTACTTTTACTTCGCAGCTTGCATGACGCTGCCGTTCAGGGTGCGGTTCTGGTCGAGCCGAGCCCCGAACAAAACTCGATGCAAAGATTCGCCGAATTTTATTTTAATTTAGTTGTTAATCCGAGGACGACTTGGCTCATGAAATATAATAGTTTTCCATCTACCTTATAATTTACAGCACTGTTTAGTGCTGTAGGTGACACTCCCCTCCTCAAAGGGATCGCTAGCATTTGTGAAAGAAAGTCACTTCAACCAACAACAAAAACTGTTCTTTATGCAATTAAAATTACAATAGTTTTGTGTTAGGCTTTCGCCTCTTATGCCAATCGGGCTCACATATAAGTTCCCTATCCTGATAATATACAATTCTAACTTACAACTACTTATATCTACAAAACCTCTTGCAATAGGATAACCGTTGTTCGTCTTAACACAGTAGGCTACCTAATCTAAATTGTTCCATATCGGATTCTCACTCGAACCCACGACTCCCGACCGATTACAAAACGGCTTTCACTGGGAATCATAATATTAACATTTCTTAACTTGATTAGGCAGCACAATATGCAATATGTTCAACAACAATGGTGACGAAGATTAAGAGTGGTTATCCATATCGAATAAAATTTATATCAACCAAAACCACCTGTATATGCATAAGGGGGAAAATTTACAAATTCACGGAAAAATACATACAAAAAAAAAACAAATTTACAATATTCTATGAGTACATGAAATTAGCAATTTACAGGGTGAGTGGACTCACTATGTCCAAAATAGGGGAAAATTTGAGGTGAAAAAAAAATAAAAATTTATTGATATATAAAAACAAGTAATGCATATACAGGGTGATTGAACTCACTATGTCCGGGGGTGGGGGAAAAATGAACTCAGTCTCGATTTCAAATTAAGCCATTAGTATTCGTCTTCTTCGCGAGGTGTGGGTCTGGGATCTAAGTGATCTTGTCAGGAACGCGGCACCGGGGCTAACCGTAAGTCATCAACGTGGATCACATAATCACCACCTGCCTTGTTGACGGCATAACAATTTGGCCCTTCCTTCCGTAATACCTGAAACGGACCTACCCAAGTCCGCTTGAACCCACGTTTTTCTTTGTCACTAGCTCGACATAATACCCAATCATCAACCTCGAACTCTACGGGTTGATCATCAGGATTGGGGTAGTGTTTTCGCTGATATGTTATGGTGTGGTTATGTGCCTCTCTTACCCTTGCATCTCTGTTCTCATTTCTTGGCCTCCGCCTCCGCTGAGTCGAAACAATCCATTTCCCAGGCTTGGGGATGTCATAGCCGAGCAGGAGAATGTTAGGGGTAGTACCCGTGGCAGCATTGTACCTTGTCCGTAGATTAAATATTATTTCAGGGAGTTCTTGCTCCCACAAAGTTGGCAACTTGTCTAAAAGGGCCGCTCGTAGCATCTTCTTTATTTCCTGTACTCGACGTTCAACAGGGTTTGCCTGTTGATGATGAATCGCCGAGTATTTGATTTCGATTTGCCGACGCCTACAGAAATCTTCAAAGATCTGACTTCGAAAAGCGATACCATTATCAGAAATAATCACCTGAGGATGACCCCAACGACTCAAAACTTCCTCTTGTAGGAAAGAAATGACATTTGTCGTATCTCCTTTGGGGACAGCCCTTATTTCGTTCCACTTCGAAAAGCAATCAGTTGCTACAATGGCAAACCTATTTCCCTTTGGGGTAGTCGGATAGGGCCAGAGTATACCCCCACTAAACCTCGCGGTTTTTTTTTTGGGGCCTTTTATTCTCAACCCTCGTCCATTTAGGCTGAATGAGCAGCCTAAATGGACGAGGGTTGAGAATTAAAGGCCCAAAAAAAACCGAGAGGTCACCTAGTGGTTGGTAATTTTTCTGGGCAGACACCAGTCATAGGGGTTGTTAAACACATTGACCTTCACGTTTATAACCTACAACCAAATACTGCTAGTGACGATCTGCTGAAATTCTTATCACCTACCTTTACAGGAGTGAAATGCGAACTCCTGCAATCAAGGTATCCTGACAGCTACTCTTCGTTCAAGGTATCCATTCCCAGAGACCAAATGGATTCAATAACAAATCCATCAAGTTGACCCAAAAACGCGTGTGTACGTCATTTTTTTCATCGAAAACAGACGAACGAGGTCAAATCTTAGGCTTGGATCAACAAAATGGTATAGATGCGAAAAAAAAATATTTCAAACTTCTTCATCTGAATGCTCAAAGTATTACAAACAAACTAAATAAGTTCGACGTTCTTCTCAACCATGAAAAACCAGACATTATTAGTGTCGTAGAGCACTGGTGCAACAAAGACAATATTGAGTTTATGACGACTCCTGGGTATGTTTTAATTACTCATTTCTGTCGCACCAGCCATATCCATGGAGGTTGTGCCATATACGCCAAAAATAACCATGATGCACAAACACTAGATGTTTCCATGTTCTCTATAGAAATGATCTGTGAATTTAGTTGTTTAAAGTTGATGTTGAATGCTAAAAGTGTCTGTGTACTAAGTGTATACTGACCACCAAATGATGCTAACTTCCAGGTATTCCTATTTAATTTATATCATCTCCTAGAAAAAGTCAGCAAAAACCATTACATTTTTCTCTGTGGAGATCTCAATGTTGATTACCTTGTTGATTCAATTCACAAACAATTATTACTAGATCTTTTGCAAGGTTATAATTTAAATGTAGGCTCTCTATTGCCTACTAGAATATTTACTAATAAAAATGGACTAACTTCTTCAACGAAAGTAGATTATATCCTAACAAACATTGATTCGATGAATTATGAGTCAAGTGTACATGAGGCGAATTTCAGCGACCACAGAATTATGACATTGACATATGAGCTTAGTGAATGTATATCTGAAGAACATCCGAAGAAACTAATGCAATACAGGGATTTATCAAAAAATAATATGGAAAAATTAAATTCAGCACTGTGTGACACTGACTTCACTGATATGTACTCGAAGAATGACATCAACTCTGCCTTTGAATCTTTCTTAAATACTTTTTCATTCATGTTGGATAGTCACTGTCCCCTAAAACTAAGACATAATAATAAGGCAAACAATGCTCCTAACTGGATCACGCCCAGTATTAGAAAGGCCAGTCAAGACCTTAAAAACCTACACTGGTTGAGCAAAACATCAACACTAGTGATTCTGAAGAAACTTACAGATTAGCAAAATATAATTACAATAAACTACTAACTGATGCTAAACTCAATTTCAATAATGTTAAAATTAGGGACTCCGATAATAAGCAAAAAACCGTATGGAATTTGGTGAATCAGGACTTAGGTAGGAAAAAAATCCACAAAAACATTAATTTGCAGGTGGACGGCATAAGCTTTACAGATCCAGAAGACCAAGCGAATGTTTTCGTCGATTACTTCGCTAATATTACTGAAAAGAGTCTGCTGAATCATTTTGGTGACATGAGATCTGAGAATTGCACCGTGTCACCTATGGTCAATAACACATTTTTTTGTTATCCTATAAGCTCGGATGAAGTTGTAATGGTTGTGAGAAATTTAAAAAATAAATGCAGCTCTGGCATTGATAATATTTCGAACAAAATTCTGAAGTCGGTGATTTCTTCGCTCGCTCAGCATCTGGCATATCTGATAAATCTCTCAGTAATAATAATAATAATAATAATAATAATAATAGGTCTTTATTTCCATCTGGGTAAACATAACAATTTTGGAGTATAAAAATTATATAATGGAAAAAGGCGAGGTGTCAGCTGGTTGCGATGTGTAGGTAGGTACACACCGCTTCCTCTGTTTTTCAACCTAACCTTAAAAAAATATATATATATAAAAAACTAATACAGTAATATATAGTATATATCTAACATTCAACAAAACCATACTAATTAACCTATACATTTCTAAATAGTTCCTCCTTCAACAAAATTAATTATATAATTGTTTCGAACGAAGGAGAGGAAAAAAAAAAACATTGCGTATTAATGGAGAGAAGAAAAAAAAAACAGAATATGATCACATTGTCCCAGATAGCATCATTTGACGTATTTTTCTTTTGAATGCATATAAGGACAGATGTTTTAAGGAGTCCGTCAATGAGTTATAGAGATGAGCCACTTGGTAGCTGAAAGATCGTTTGAACATTTCTTTTCTGTGTTTTGGTATATTCAGTCTGAACCGTTGTCTTGTATTGAGGTTATGAATGTTATGACGGAACAGAATTTTGTTGTATAGGTAAGATGGGTTCTGAGTAGTAATTATTTTGTGGAATAAATTGAGGGAATGCATTTTTCTACGATTGGCCATATTAATCCATGATATTTCTTTAAGTTTATGGGATATATTTTGACGCCGACGAATTCCACATATGAGCCTCAAACAAGAGTTTTGGAGCACCTGTATTCTACGCTGATCAATCGTATCAATGCAAGGTCCGTAGACAGAATCACAATAATTTAGTTTCGAAAGAACTAGTGAGTCACAGAGAATGGTCTTTATTTTTTTGTTCAGTACCTGACGATTTCCAAAAATAACTTTAAGATTAGCGTAACCTGCTCTGATACAATTAGTTATGTATTTTTTGAAGCGGAGAGAACTGTCCAAGACAATACCTAGATTTTTCGCGCAATCTGTTGATTTAATTCCATAGCCATCCACAGTAACTTCAATGTCGCTTATTGTCTTGGAAAGGTTCTGTCTGCTTCCAAAACACATAACTGTTGTTTTATTTCCGTTGATTGTCAATGAATGTTTTTTAGACTGCTCTACAATACGAGATATATCATAATTAATTTCATCAATTGCAGTCCCCAAATCGCTCACTTTGAAAGAGTGGTAGAGCTGAGTATCGTCAGCATAAAAGTGAATTTTGCAACTTTTCACAACATTGGCAAAATCTGAGGTATATATTGTGTATAGCAGTGGTCCTAGAATTGAACCCTGTGCTATCCCACATGACAAAGAAAGAGGTTCCGACATACTATCTGCAATTCGAACACGCTGACGTCGATTTGAAATATAGTTTTTGAAAAAACTCATTGCATTCTCACCCAAGCCAATATAATGAAGAATACACAATAACATTTGATGATTCAGCGTGTCAAATGCCTTCGAGTAATCTAATAGGGTGAGTATCGTTATCTCATTAGCATCAGAAGCTCTTAGCATATCATCTGTGACAGAAAGAAGTGCAGTTTCACAGCTATACATTGGCCTAAACCCTGATTGTTGCTCAGGAAGAATATTATTCAGTTGCAAAAATTCACGAACTTGCTTCTCTACCGCTCTTTCGAGTACCTTAGACATTGTGGGCAATATACTAACCGGTCTCAGATCTTTCATCTCTGAGGGATTGCTAATTTTTGGGACAGGTAAAACTATGGCTTCCTTCCAGAGTTTCGGAAAAACTCCGCGATCCAGACATGTATTTATTATGTTCGTGATAAATGGAATTATTCGAGGACAACACATCAAAATTACTTTCAAATTCAGTCCGTCATGACCTAATGCATTTGTTTTGATGGAGTTAATAATACTTGAAATTTCAGTTTCCGAGACAGGTTTGAAATGGAACCTTTCCTGAGTTTTCATATTATTTTGATAAGAATTCATAGTTTCAACGTCAGGATTGTTCTTAGGGATAGAATTAATGTAGTAATCATTTAATTTACTCACGTCCCGTAGATGTATAGGTATTTTATTGGACCTCTCTTGCACAATATTCATTTTTCTCAACTCAGTCCATACTGTTTTCGTACCTTCGTATTTTAATTTATGTTCTAGAAAAGCTTTTTTTTCGTTTTTGCATGCCAAATTTGTATAGTTTCGAAGCATTTTATAATAGTCCAATTTAGATGGATTTCTAGTCTTTTTCCATTTTTTATAAGCTTTATCCCTCAAAGTCATTAATAATTTCAAGTTATCTGTCATCCATGGGTTATACTTCCTAGTTATTTTTATTTTTTTCAAAGGGACATGATGATCGAGTAAGTTCAGTACAAGCTCATTAAAATATGCAATTTTTCCATCAACATCAAGAATATCTAATATAGATTCAAGAGGAAGGTTTTCCAAGTTCCTTGAGAATTCATCGTAATCAAAGTTTTTGAAATTTCTAATTGTTTTAAAAATAGGAGTATTGGATTTTATTTCGAAATTTAACTCACATCTTATCAATTCATGATCTGATATATGATTCACAGAGATGACTTCATTCATGGATAATAAGCCATCTACGTCAGGAATTATTATGTAATCAATGAGAGTCGAGCTTCTAGGGGTGATTCGTGTTGGTCCGTTTATAATTTGTCTGAGGCTATATGTTTCTAAAAGCGAGTTCATTTGTGATGCACATGAGGAATCCTTGAGGAGGTCTACATTGAAATCTCCTAAAATTATGATATCATCATATGCTGGAATGAGTTCAGTAATCGTTTCTTCCAATGTGTGTAGAAAATTGTTTACATTATTTTTTGGTGGATTATAGACAACACCAATCGCAATGTTTTTCCTCTCGCACGTTAATTTTATCCACAGTTGTTCGATGTCATAATCTACGTGAATAGGTGAGAAATCAAAAGAATTATGAATATAGAGTGCAACTCCACCCCCTCTCGTAGATCTATCTCTTCTTAGGAGATTATATCCTCCAATTTCAATTAAATTATCCGAGATATTTGGGTGCAGCCACGATTCTGTTATTGCTAAAATTTCAAAGTGATAATGATCAATTAGATTTCTCACATCGGCAATACTAGGAACTAACGAACACACGTTCAATTGAGCTAAAGAAAGTTTATTGTTATGATGCATTCTTAGATTTTTTTTTTTTTAATATTAGTCCAAAATAATCTTTATTGAAAATAGATATACAAAAAGAATAACGTAAACACTTTATTTGTCGGTCGGTAAGTTATCAGCTGCTGAAATTATTCGTTTCTTGTTTGACTACGGGTGGTAACGCTTCCGCCACTGGTAGCTGCTTCAGGGCTGAAATTAATCTTCTTCCGATTTCGTTTTCCTTCAACGCTTCTATTTCCAAATTCGAGAGAGAAGCCACTAGCTTGATCGAAAATTTCTGTCTGGTCAGGAACCAAGGTTGCTTTATTCTCAAGCTCCTTCAGATGTTCTATAGAATATGCTTTACCATCAATAATGAGTTGATGATTTTTGATAGTAGCTTCCAAATTTTGTTCCCTTGCTTTCTTCAGGTGATACCTCAGAATTGTTTGCTGTTCTCTATCTTCAGGACACATATCATTTGCAATAGCAATTTGAGTTCCTTTCAGTTTATGAATATTCGGGAAAATTAGTGTTTTTTTCAAAAAAGATATGAACTCGACAATTACTGGTGGCTTCTCAGAATTTCCAGCCATATAAATGTTATTGATATCACTTTCTACAAAATTCAAACCAAGGACTCCATTCAGCTGCGCCAATGTCCCTTGAGTCAGAGAGTCCCTCTGAATTTGGAGTCCAAAAACTGCAATGCTGTTTCTTCTCAACTTTCGTTGTATCCACAGGTTTTGGTTTTTCAAAATAGACACGTCGGCGATGGTTTTGTCTATCTTAGAATTTAAGCTTGAGAAACTTTTTGATATCTGATTTTCCAAGTATTTGGTTTGTTCCTGGCATAATTTCACAAACTTGGTGGTTTGTTCTTCGTTGGCTTTTTTTATTAGACTCAGCAGTTGATCGTAATCCAAGTTATTCATAGCAGGAATTGATAGCTCAGATAATATTCGGAATATTTTAGTGACCTTTGGTGGTTGAGGGACACGTCGAACCGTAAAAAAGGGTATGCAGATAAGCGGACTTTTTGCTATGGTTCTTAATTCGTGTATGCGTATTAATCTTACTAAACATGCAGTTTTCTGCATAGACTATGGCGTGTATCAAATATTCGTTTAGATAATATGCCCCTAAATACCTTGAGCAGGTTGTGTACGAAAATTCCGTATCAAAAACGCACTATAAACCACTGGGTTTCATCGAACAAGCAGGAGCACTTTTACACACGTCTTTTCACTACAATCATTCTGTTGATGTATGCTCTGGAAAATTTCCTTCTGTATTGAAAACTGCAATTGTCATTCCTATTTTCAAAAAAAATGACCCTGCGGAAATAGCTAACTACAGACCGATATCCATCTTAAGTATATTTTCGAAAGTTATCGAAAGGTTAATATATGAGAGGATGTATAATTATCTATCCAAGTTTAATATTTTTACTGAATATCAACACGGTTTCCGGAAAGGAAAATCTACTCAAACAGCTGCGTGTAGTTTGATTGAATTTATTTATACTGCCTTGGACAATGGTAAACAAGTGGCGGGATTCTTTTTTGACCTGTCACGAGCTTTTGATTCCATAAATCATAATTTTATTAACAGTAAATTATATAACATTGGGTTCAGGGGAACTTTTCTAGATTGGATTGACGATTATCTGAGGGACAGAGAGATGCTGGTGAGGGTGGAACACTGTTTTTCAGAGAAGAAAAAGTCTAGCATTGGTGTTCCACAGGGTTCAGTGCTGGGGCCGCTGATATTTTTATTATTTATTAACGACATGCCTCAGCATATCAATGCCAAACTTTTGGCTATTTTTGCAGATGACACTTCCTTAGCGGTCACAGCATGTACATACGAGGAATTGATTGAATCAACCAAACAAATAATGATATGTTTCAACAGTTGGTGTGCGCAAAATGGTCTAATGGCGAATATCCCTAAAACTGACTGCATATATTTCACTCCCAACACAAATACAAAAGTACTACAGTTTTACTTGAATGGAGCAACTGTAAAATCAGCGGAATGTAGCAAATTTCTAGGTATATATGTCGATCAGTCCCTTCGATGGACAGACCATATTGATATACTGAGTAAGAAACTGAACAAAGCTAGATTCGCAATAATGCGTTTGAGATCCTCTCTGCCAGTGGAGTCATTGCTGACAGTTTATTATTCACTTGTTTATAGTCATATGTCGTATAATGTTATCCTCTGGGGAAACTCTGTCAATAATCATAGAATTTTCGTAACGCAAAAAAGAATAATTCGCACCATGTTCAACTTGCCTCCTAATGAATCTTGTAAGCATCATTTTGTCGCCTACGGAATATTAACATTTCCATGTCTATTTGTATTGAAGTGCTTGCTGTATGTTAAAGACAACATTAGAAAACTCAAAACAAACTCTCACTACCATGACTATCCCACTAGAAACAGAAACCTTTTAAGCAGTCCATCACATAGGACTGCTAAATATGAAGGGTGCCCTACTTATCAAGGAATGATGTTTTACAATCATTTGCCTGAAAGCATTCAGCAGCTTGACGTGAATTCATTCAAGAATAAAGTTAAGTCTTTACTAACGTCCAAATGCTACTACAGCATAGGAGATTTTATGACAGATAGGGAACTAGGTTAAAGCTAGCATACCACATTTTAGTAAATTGTGTTTTTTATTTTATTTTATTATTTGTTGTTATTGTCGTACCTATTTATTGACCTGTCCTATACATCCATTGTCTGAAAGGATTAATAAAGATTATTATTATTATTATTATTATTATTATTATTATTATTATTATTATTATTATTATTATTATTATTATTATTATTATTATTATTATTATTATTATATATCGATAGATATGAACTGCCAGGGTCGTTCCGGAGTATTAGGCCTCAAGTTTGATGCAGCTTGTGCCTTACTGGCTTTAGTCGTGGCGCAAACCAAACAGCGAGTTACATATTCGGATACCCTTTTGCGCAACGGAGCAAGCTGAAAATGGGCACTAATTTGCCGAAACGTTTCATCGACCCCGGGATGTCCTATATTATCATGGTATCGTCGAAATACTTGGGGTAAGAAATCTTTGGGAATCACCAACCGTCGTACGGGGTTGTCTTCCTGACCAACAAAGTAAACTAGCCCATCATCCATTACAAATTCCGTTGCGATACGACGCTCGTAATCGCTCGGAGTTTGATTTTCGCGTGCACGTAATATCTGCTCGATAAAACGCTGTACGCTAGGACAATTCCGCTGGGCTTGTTGTACCTCTTCGTAGAAGGTGGTGATTTGATTGAGTTCGACCCCCTTCGAGGGATCACGGTTTATTGAGGCAAATTCCGTGTCTTCGAATATGGCGGATAACATCTCACCTAAAAATGCTGACTCT
This sequence comes from Chrysolina oricalcia, assembly GCA_944452925.2. NCBI lineage: Eukaryota > Metazoa > Arthropoda > Insecta > Coleoptera > Chrysomelidae > Chrysolina > Chrysolina oricalcia. Next base: position 10,527,890 of record OX101813.2, on the reverse strand, counting down.
TCCTCAAGTTTCTTAAGCGACGTCTCGTCACTTTTTGAGGCATCGTCAATCCTTTCCTCACTAGGAAAGAACATTCTTTCGGTGTCTACTGTGATGTCTTGGCCGGTTTCGATTTCTAACGGATTGCGCGATAAAAAGTCGGGTAATTGGTTCGATCGTCCAGGGACGTGATGGATGGAAAAATCGTATTCTTGCAGGAGCAAGGCCCATCGCGTCAATTTGGCTTTCTCATCGCGCATCTTATGCAACCAGAGAAGGGCGGAATTGTCGGTAAACAATTTAAAAGGGGCATCTTGCAAGAAATGTTTGTATTTCCTGATGGCCCAGACTATCGCCAAGCATTCAATTTCGTTAATGTGATATTTGCGTTCAGTTTTATTCAGCTTTGCGCTTGAATATGCAATAATGTCTCGCCCACCATCCTCTCTCTCCTGAAACAGGACCGCCCCGAGCCCTATATGGCTGGCGTCCGTCTGCAAGGCAAATGGTCGAGAGGAGTCAGGTCTGGACAGCAACAAGGGTTGAGAAACGGATTCTTTTATTTTTTTAAAAGAAGTTGCTGCTTCTTCGTTCCGCTTGAAGCGCTTCGTTTTATCTATCATATCCGTGAGTGGAGCGGCGATTTCTGAGAAATGCGGGATGTACTCTCGTAGCCATCCCGCTGTTCCTATAAATGCTCTGATTTGTTTCACGGATTTTGGTTCCGGAAATCCCAAGATGCCATTAATATGGGTTTCTTGGGGCTTATTCCCTATTTCGGAAACCACACGTCCCAAATACTTCAGTTCCCTTGACCCGAATTGGCATTTCTTAGGTGACAACCACAATCCGTGGGTGCGGAGTCGTTCCAGAATTCTCCTTAGGTGTACTAAATGGTCTTCAACGGTGTTGGAGTAGACGATAATATCATCCAGGTACACTTTACAAAATTTGTCAGTGTACCCGGCCAACACCGAAGACATTAGCTTCTGGAAAACGGCTGGTCCGTTTTTCAGGCCAAAACATAAGACTCTGAATTGATATACCATTCCGTCGGGTCCACCAAAAGCCGTGTATTTCTGGGAGTTTTCCGACAAAGGTGCTTGCCAGAAACCATTGCGCAGATCTAAAGTCGTGAAAATTCGGGCATTACCCATTTCTCGTACTGTTTCTTGAAGGGGGGGGGGGGGGGGCAAATTCGGGGCTTCGGTGACGATTAACTTATTGATCTCCCGGTAGTCTACACAGAATCTCAATTTTCCGTCCTTTTTCGGGACTAGAACTACTCGCCACGACAACTCCGGCTTCAAGTAGTTTCCGAATTTCTTCGTGAACTATCTCCTTACGCGATTCCGATATCTTATCATATCGGAAACGTCGGTATGGCCTTTCTTGTTTCACTTTAGTTTCGTGGATAGAAGCCTGAGTAACGGGTTGTTTAATAGTTTCCTCGAAAACATCTGGGAATTCGCTGATGATTTCGAAGATTTTTGATTTTGTCTCCTGAGAGAACTGATCGTCTCCAAATTCAAGGAGCTCGATTTTTGAAATTTTCCTTTCAATCGCTACATTCCAGAACACCGTCTGGCGTGGATTTTTGCCTGCATATAGGCATTTTCTGGCGACATCAATCGTGACATCCTGTTCTGCTAGGTAAGGCATCCCAAGTATCAGGGGCTCATTCAAGTCGCTTAAGACTGTCACTCCTATAGTGAATGGCCTCCCGGATATTTCAATCAGGATTGAAGTCTGTCCCAGGCTGTAACTATTATTGTCACGGCATCCTTGCTGGATAACCGCGGGGTTGGGAAGGTTGGATAAGTCGGCCTGTTCCAACATATCCGCTCTTATAAAATTCATGCTCGCTCCGGTATCTATCAGGGTGAATATGACCCTTTTATCGATAGTGATAGGGATTCTAGGCAATTTTCGGTTGAATTGCCGAGTTTCGTCTATCTTTGCCAGCACTTCTCTTTTATAAAAATTATCCTCGGTGAGGAAATCACTCAAGGAGGTTTTATTGGGTAAGGTAATACCGCTTCCTTCTGAACTTCTGTTCAGAATGAGGTTTCCGTTGGGCGATATCAACGTATCTACCTCTGGGGCGTCGTCGGGGAAATTTATATGTACAGGGGGGCAATCAATGTCTGATTTGTTTGAGCAAAAACGGCTGTTTAATGGCTGGGATGGTTCGTCACCGTCGGCGAAACATCCCTGTGGGAGTTTCCCGAGGTACTAGGTCCCTCTTCAGATATATTGTTTGCCCACGGGAGATTGCCTCGGGGTTGATTATCCCTTGGACAGGTCCTCCAATTTGAATTGTTTGCATTGTTGTTGGGGTAGTTACGGTTATATGCCGTATTACCCCTATTTCCTTGAGAAATAATATTCGAAGCATTATTCGGATTTACGGGAGCACACTGTGCTACTGGCTTAGTAGCATTCGGTTTATTTGCTTCATGAGTTGATTTAAATATGCCAATATCCATCTCAATAGATTGGCACACTTGAATTAGGGATTCGATAGTCGCAAACTGTCGTCCCCTCAAGTAAGCTTTTATAGGAGGTAGGAACGACTCTATTGCCAATCCGATACAGCTGTGTTCGTCGAGAGAAGGGAATAGTCTATTAGCTAAGGCTAATTTCCCGCCGATAAACACTGCCGATCTCTCGTCTTTAGTCTGACTTTGTCCAAATAATTTGGCACGTAGTCTAGACAATAGTTCTGGGCTATTGAACCTCTCAAGGAATCTGTTTGAAAAGAATTCCCATTTGAGGAATAACCCCCCATAAGTGTTTGCCCAATTCAGGGCTTCGCCCTTTAGTTGGCCCTTTGCAATAGAGGCCCATTCATCGGATTTAATCTCTGCCTTTCTACACTCAGAATATATATTTTTTTAAAATTCTACTGGATCTTCATAATCCACCCCTGAAAAAGTAGGCAGACTTTGTCTGTCTATTCTGTTTTTCTTTATACCCGTAAGCACAGACAGGATTTTTGCCAGTTCTCCAATCGGATCATCCGTAGGAGAGATTGAGGCCACCGTTTGGGATTTCGCACGATTTGTAGTGCTATTTCCTGAGGGTTCCGAAAAATCCCAAGCTTCGGGTTTATTATTTTCTAGAAAAGCTACTTTTCTATCTAAGTTTGGGCACCATCTGCTCTGGTTTTGCTCGTCGGGAGCAGAAAAGGACGTGATTTCAGGCCAATTCCGGTCCTGACTTATATGGCTAATCGTATGCCAATCTTTATCGCCGAGAAGTTCGGCTATAGTGTCTGGTGATTTTAAATATGCTATATTAGGATCATCATTGTTTCCTTTAATATTTTTAAGGGTTCTCTCCTCATCTCGAGGAAGATTATTTGATGCTTCATCCTGAATTGTACTTAGAATTTCTCTGCCTAAGCTAAGGTCGAAAAATTCTGCATTAGTACTTTCTAAATCGGATTTACTGAATATATCAAAAGAAGCCCCACGTTGCCAGGCGCCATGTCGGTTAGGCAGACTTTCGGGATTTTTAATTTTTCTTAAAAATTCACCCTGGCTAGCTGTTCGAGGGTCCGAACTGCCACCGAACGAAAGGAATGGATTTGTGCTGTGATCCATGATGATCAAATATGCACCCCAGACTTTGCAATAAGATTTATAAGATCGAAATTAACGATATTTTTGACTTTTTTCTTTGAAATCGAGCTGAGTTCTATTTCAAGGGAAAATTGAATGGTAAAAATGCTGAAAAATACGAATTTCAAGTTTCAGATAATAATTTTACAATTAACAAGGTTGAATTTTTCCTAGGAGAGGCAAATAATTCTGACCGGGAGTACCACCCAGAGCACCACGATGGCTTCTGCCGGCTCTTGGGTGTTCACTACGAGCCCTAAACCCTAACAAATAAAAGAGTACAATTTTTCGTGATTTAATTTACCTAATCAGGGAAGTTTAACCTCACGTGTCTCCCTACCCGGAGGGAGAATTTGCGTTTTAGGCCTCTGAATCAGAGTGTAGTGAAATTTGACACATGTCAAATCTCTTCTGATTGCAGTTAGGCGTACTCGGGCATGTACCGTGGGGTCTTGCACCTACTGTCCAAGCCTCAGTACCTCAGTGAGGGCCCCCCGGTCTCTGGGGGCCTGATGAGTGCCAAGTTTAAAGTACCTAGGTACTCACTGAGAGGTTCCCAAGGAATTTACTCACAGCTCGCACATCAGTGCAGGCCGAGTAGCTGAAAAGGGCAAACAGGTTATGATTAGTAAATATTAGCCGGAAATCGTTCCGGAAAATTGTCAGAGTCAGTAAACACAAGAGTCAATGGTTAGTGTACTAGTCGGGGTGATAACCCGAATAGTAAACCAAAAGAAAATTGTCTGTTTTAATATTCACCACTGTAAGAAACGAACAAGCGTTCGGTTTCAATTGTCTTTGTAGCACTTCTTTGCCCAAGGGGCCAGGAACAGCAGGAAGCAGGTACCAGGAACGCCGGAACAAGTCTTGTACCACTGGGATTTTATTTCTTTCAGGTCGAGAAATAATAAGACGGATGTGCTTCGGTACTACAGTTCCCGAAGCCAGGAGAAGCACTTTCTTCCACAAAATGCTTGCCGAAGATCGCTGGATTGGTAGTGGAAAACTCGAGGAATGGCGAAGTCGACGGATTTATTCCCGTAGGAAAACGAATTCTTTCTATAATATCGACAGCCAAGTAGCAGCAGCTCGCTGTTTGGATATTTGACTGATATCTAATAGCGGCTATAAAACCATCGAAGAATAATGCAAAAGCACTTTTGCAGTAGGAAAACTTGGTAAAATATCGGAGATAAATTTACGAAGTGTACTAAGTTCAAAGCCAGGACTGGAACTGATGTCGAATTACAAATCAGCTCGTCTTTTATAGAAGCAGGATAAACTTTGATTTGCATAATATATTTTTTTATTCTCTGCTTCGCACGGTTTCTCTCGAGGAAATCTCAGAATCGGAAGACCTCCGAATTCAGGATACTGAGAAACCTCCGTTCCGGCGAGAAATTTCCAAATCCAAAATCCAAAAAGTATATTCAGTATTAAATTTATAAAAAAATGTATATCAACAACAAGCATAAAATACACTTACATACATATAAATATATAAAATACAAACATGACATATATGTATAAATAAAAGCACTCTTTAAAACAATCTCATACAGCCAAAGGGTGGGGTAAGGGAGGGAGTTAGAAGTGCTTTAGGGTTGGAAGGTTTGGGTCTGACCTACTGAGGTGTTCAGTGGTTGGACCGAACCAGCTCCCGTCTGTCCTAGGACAGACCCTTCGTTGTGATGTAGGCTCAAATGCTATGTTGCTAAGTAGCGTAGCTGTGGGTGTTCTGCCTCCTCCAAGTTATGCAGAAGATATTGGTGGTTTTACATGTTAGACATCAGATCATTGGACTTTCCTTATTGATTTTTCGATGAGGTCCCGGAAAAAAGCCTACAGCAAAAACCGGGTTTAGACATGGTTTGTGACCTGGTGGTCAGTCACTCACTCCTCTTCTGGAGTTTCATGGAAAATATCCAATGCCTGGTATATGAGCCCCCCATGCTCCTTTGGCCTGTTATGGTGGGCTCGGACTTCAGTGATCCCTCTAGTCAGTGTACTTCCAAGGATAGAGTATCTGAAGAATTTATCAGATTGTTGTTTGATAAATTCTTCGATGGAGGGAATATCGGCTAGCTGCCTTAGTGCTTCCAGCCGAATGTATCGGTCACTGTTGGTGACGATACGAAGTACTTTGTTCTGCATCCTCTCCAGTCTCACCATTCAAATTCAAATTCAAAAGGGGTTTATTGTATATCATAGTAAAAATTATACAAATACAAATTATATAAATAGATAAATAAGTATAAAGGACAAGACTAAATAAATAAATAAATACTATATAATGTTATAGACACAGATCTTAAAACTATCGCATTGCCACAGGGTGGTGGTAGGGGAGGGAGTGAAAGATTATGGTGTGGGGTTCGACACTGCCCGTCTGGGGTGTCAGCGGATGGGCCGAACCATATCGTACCTGCCCTAAGGCTGGTTCTACGATGTTAGGTAGATTCAAGTGCTGTAAGTGTTAAGTCGCCTGATGGTTGGTGCTACCCTGCCTCCTCCAAGTTATGCAGGGGAATTATTTTGTTACATGTCAGACATCAGATCATTGGACGTTTCTTATTGGAGTTTTCGACGAGTTTCCGGGAAAAACATAGGAGAAAAACCGGATTTAGACATTGTGCCTTGGCTTGTGTGTTGTTCTACACGTCTTCTTCTGGGTTTTCTTGGCAAATATCCAGTGCCTGGTAGATGAGCCCAAACTGCTTAGATCTTGGCGTATTATGATGGACTCTGACTGCTGTTATACCTCTGGTCAACGGACTTCCGAGGATAAAGTATCTGAAGAACTTTTCAGATTGTTGTCTGATGTGTTCTTCGATGGAAGGAATATCGGCTAGCTCTCTAAGTGCGGTTAGCCGAATGTATCTGTCACTGTCTGTGACGATACGGAGTATCTTATTCTGCATCCTCTCCAGTCTCAACATTTGAGTCTTGGGTAGGCTGCAGAATACTGGACATGCATATGTCATTGTTGGTCTAATGACCTGCTTATAGATTAACACCTTGTTAGTCATAGACATCCTGGAATCTCTGGCTATCAACGGGTATGTCCGTTTTAAAGCGCCCGTAGCTCGTTGGATTGCCAGGTTGACATGCCTAACAAGGGTTAATCTTTTGTCTAGCTGTACTCCCAGGTATCTCGCTGTAACGGTCTCGTCAATCCGATTCCCCAGAGCTCTGAATCCCCCAGGAATGTTCACGCGAGGGCGTGCCCTCTTCCATGTGAAATTCATGAGCTCTGTCTTATCAGGATTCACCACGATTTTGTTCTCCGCTAGATACGGTATGACTTTGTGTTGCAGATGCAATTTTAGCCTTGCTGCCGCTATAATGCTGAACTCTGACTGGGCGTATATTGCCGTGTCGTCAGCATATATAGCTGTGTTCGTGTTATGGAACATGGGAAAGTCATGCGTATATAGTGAGTACAAAAGTGGGGACAAGCTCGAACCCTGCGGCACTCCTGCTTCAGCGCCCCGCAATACAGAGCTAGTGTCATTTACTCTAACCCTGAACTTTCTGTTGACGAGGTATGAGTCTAAAATCTTAACCATATGTTCAGGCATGCCTGCCCTTAGCATCTTCATGACTAAGCCATCTATCCAGACGGTATCGAAGGCTTTCTGGATATCCAACAGGATCATAACTGTGTTGCGATTCCGATTGAAGCCCTCCCTCACCTCGTGAACAATTCTGGCCACCTGGGAGGTCGTTGAGTGTCCTTTTCGGAAGCCAAATTGCTCTGCCGGGATGAGTTTGTGCTCTTCCTCGAAATCGCAAAATCTTTTAAGGAGGATTCTGTCGACCGCCTTGGCCACCGAACTAAGTAGTGAAATCGGGCGGTAGCTTTCGACCCTTGCGTCAGATTTGCCTGGCTTGACTATTGGTATAATCTCCGCTTGCTTCAGGCACTGTGGATAGTGTTGCCATTTAATAATGGCATTCACGATGTATACGAGCTGGACGAGAGATTTTCTTGGAAGGTTCCTGAGCAGAATTGCATCTATTTTATCCATGCCAGGCGCCTTGTTCCTAGGGAGCCTTTTAATGGTTTCTTGAACCTCCTCAAAGCTGGTCATCAGCTTTGCGAAGGTTCTACCAGTTATTGCCGACTTTGGGGCGTTTCTAAATGCATTTGCTTCCCTAGAAACTGACTGGTGCTCCTGCATGGAGTCAGTGCCTGCCCGGAACGTACTTTGGTAATATTCACCGAACATCTCTGCTTTTCCTGGATCGTTCATCGCTAGTCTTTGACCATTCCCCATGGCTGGGATTACCTTTTGTCTCCTTCGGAGGTTTCGGTTCACCCGCCACAAGGAATTGTCGCCGACATTGAGGTTTTCCATTCTCCTATTCCAGGTCTCATTTATATGGCTCTGAATGAGTGAACTAATTTCTTGGCCCAGGTGTCGCATATTCTCGCTGTGCACGGGATTGCGGGTGGTCTGCCATTTTTTACGCTCTTGGTTGTTCAACTTAATCAGGCCAAGAATGCGATCCCGGTCCTCTCTAACTTTTCTTTTCTTGGTGGTCTTATCTCTGGCTTTTTGGATGTGTTTCCGATCAGCCTCTGAGTCTCCCCTTCGATATTGTTTTCTAGGATGTGGGGGGTGATGGTCGTAAGTTCGTTCATCACTTTCCTGTACTCTTTCCAGTCAGTGGTTGAGTAGTCGTATAGGACTCTTTGACTCTTAGGCCTTTGTCCTCCCTTAACTGAAAAGAGCACCGGATCGTGATCTGAAATTAACTCAGAGACTGTTCGTAACTCAGAGATGTCTATCACATTTTTGTTGACCACCAAGTCAATAGTGCTAGGCGTCACTCCGGACCAGAAAAAGCACGTTGGTTCGTCCGTAAAGTCGATAGAGACGTTATTGTTCTGTGAATATTCCCAAAGCGTCGTTCCATTTCTGTTGTTTGCAGTGTTGTTCCACTCAGGTCGTTTCGCGTTGAAATCTCCCGCCAGCAGCACCTTGTGCCCGCTGCTGCAGAGATTATCCAAGTCGGCAGCTGTGAATTTGTTCTGAGGACGGTTATATACCACATACAGCTTCGTGCCACTTTCCAGCTGTTTTCCAGCGTGCTCCATTGAGCTTTGCTGTTGTGGCAGAGGCGCATGTGGTATAGTGTTCCTCACAAGGATCGCAACTCCACCCCCTCTCACGGCGTTAGGCCTGTCGACTCTGATGGTGGTGAATCCTCTGATTTTCAGGTTATGTTCCTGTCGGAGCTTCGTCTCGGATAGGAGCATTATGTCAATCTTATGCCTGTATATGAAATCAGTGACAAGATGGTACTTGTTACTGATTCCATTAACATTGAGCATGCACACCTGAATAGGCATCTATAAGCCGTAGCTTTGGATATTATCCATGACCCTCCAGAAGGCCATGAGTTTCTCCCCGTCGTCCCGGGCACTCCTCAAACCATCAATAATGGCGTCCATGGCCTGCAGTAGGCCTGTGGTGTTTACCAGGCCTTTAATGGTCTGGTGTCTTTCCATGTAACCACTTACACCACTCGCGGTGTTTGGCTGGTCGGCCCGTGGTAATCTTTCTTGGTTTTGGAAATTAGGATGGGATGTTGGATAGGATACCCTTTGGCTTACCCCTGTCTCTTCTTTTCTCCGTTGTTCTTCCTTCCTCCGCTCCCATATGTTGTCCCTGGGTGGAGGGGCCTCAACATATTTTTTCTGCGCTTTTGGTCTTTCTTTTTCTTTTCTCTCTTCTTGTATTTGGACTTGCCTTTGGTAGGATTCACAGGTGGTGGAACAGGAGGTGTGTTGCCCCCCGCAATTTATACAGGTCGCTGGAGTTGTCCTTGGTTTGGGACATGCCCTCGACCAGTGATCTCCTGCGCACTTCATGCACTTTATAGGTCTATTGCAGTTGGACTGGGCATGTCCCCAGGCCTGGCATCTATAGCACTGTGTGATCTGTCGGTTATTCCGCCGAATTTCCCAACGGACCATCACATCATTTACAACTCGGATGTTGTTGTTAAGAAATCCGACGGTGACATTTTTATTGGTGTTAACTGTGTACATTTTTCGCACAGTGCTATTTATTGCCTGGATTCCAAAGGTTTTGAGGCCTTTCAACTCCAGGTCTGCTTTAATATCTTCAACGGCTGGTCCATTGTCCAGCCCTTTTAGGATGAAGCTGTGCCGTTTTTCCCCCGGCAGCGTATAAGTGTGGTACTCGACGTCGGCACCCTTGAATATAATTTTGAAGTTACGATGGTCTTCCTCTGAAGAAGCATATACCAGTGAGGAGCCATTCGTAAATTTATACGTGACTTCCCCCTGTATATACTTCTTCATGCTGTTGCTCGTACTTTTCCCGGTAGTGGTCGCTTATTTCCCGTACGTTCCTGTCCCGGATTTTCAGCCATGGAAATTACGATAGGGCTTCCGGGATTTGGATGTGTGTTCTGCAGAACAGAGAAACCTTTTCCTTCACCTTGTCGGAGATATCCTTTTCTATTTGTGCCAGTTTCTGTTATTTGGGTGTGGCGGCTTTCCTCTGTCTGCTCTCTGAACGGGTTGCTGCTTCCTGCTACCGGGGAGCGTGGAGGTGGGTACTTTTGTGGTGGGGGGGTTTTTCCTCTGGGGAGGTCCTCCACTATCCAAGATTGAGGGCCACTCTGAGTTATGGGAGTTGTTGGGGGGCTGGCGGATTTCCTCCTGCTCAGCAGTCTTTCCCTTGGTGGTTCCTTTTCGCTTTCCGTTTTCCTCTTCTCCTGTTCCTCTCGCCGCAACCTGCGTTTTTCGGCAAGCTCTGCTCTCCGTTGCTTGTCAAGTAGCTGCTGAGCCTTGACTTCAGCAGCAAACTTTAACAGGCCTTCGAGTTTCGCCTCCGGTACGTCGAGATTTGCGGGGTTGCTCGTGTTTAGGGGTGGGGGTGTCTTTGCGGCATCGATTTTTGCAGATTCGACCCCTTCCATCTGCTCCGTTTCACTTTCTTGAGTTGTTATTGTCTCTGGTAGGGGGGGGGGGTAGTTTACTGGTTTCCTCCTCATCATTCCTCTTTTTCTTCTCCTCCTCCAAGTACTCTTTCAGTATGAGAGTCTTGTCCAGGAGGCTCTTTCCCAGGTTCGAAAGTTCAACTTCCCGCTCCGTACTGGACTTTGAGGTGTCCCTTATTTCTGGCGAAATTTCGTTGTTCGTTTCCTCCCTCTGTTTGCATTCGGGGGAGGGGCTTGCCGTGGGTTTGGGAAGTTGATTTTTGGATTCTTCATCTAAGTCGAAGTCTTTCAAGGTGCGTTTGCCATCTTTGTCGAAGCTAACTTCGAAGATTTTTGCTGGCTTCGTCTTTCTTCTTGGCACCTTGAATTTATCTCTTTCCTTCGACTCAGAATCCTTCTTTGCTCCAAGAATGTCGTTGAAGAATTTCTTCCTTTCTTGGAAGCTATTGTCTCCAACGTCATTCTTGGGCCTTTTATCTGGGAGTGAGCCTCCTGTTTCCCTCTGGTACTCGCTGTAAAAGTGGGGAAGTTCTAACTCTAGGGGTGAGGTTGTATTGACTCTTCCTCCCTCTTTCTCTGTAAAGTTACCGTTAGTGGCTTTGGCGTTATCCGCCACCTCAGATGCAGTTCTTTTCTGCGATCTGGGCGTTTCTTTTAGGGTGTTTCTCGCTTTTTCCGGCGACTTTACAGGAATTTGGGAGGGAAGATTTCTTGGAGGGGTTCTTTCTCCCTCTTTTTCTGCTGTCAAAGGGTACTCTATTGTCACTAGCCTCCAATTGGCCTATACGGCCAAAATGGGCGTGGCTTCTGAGCTTAGTCTAGACCAGGCTCCCAAGAGCTGAGGGCAATCCCGCAAGAAGTACCCACTCTCCTGCTCACCTATCTAGACACAAGCCACTTTAACTAGTGATCAAAACTTGAATTAAAAACGTTTAAAATTTGGTGTAAAAATAAAATGCTTTGTAAAAATTTTTAAAAACTATGATATTTTCGGACACACATCTGCTCTGGACGGCTGGCCAGAGCGTACTAGTCTCACCATGTGAGAAATTTCCAAATCCAAAAATCCAAAAATATTTATTACATTAAATTTACAATAAAAGAAGTACGCTCTGGCTAGCCTACCAGAGCAGTCCTATGTCACTTTAGGCAATATTTTAAAAATTTTAACGTGTTTTTTCGTAATTGTTGCAAATTTCAATTGTATATTGTAAAGAAGTGTGGCCCAGTGTCTAGACAGGTGAGCAGGAGAGTGGATAAATCTTGCGGGACTATCCACAGCTCTTGGGAGCCTGGTCTAGACCCAGGCAAGAAGCCCCGCCCACTTTCGCCGTCTAGGCCAATTGCGAGTGGGGTGCCTCAAGACCGGCACGAAGCCATTGTTTTAACTGATTTCTATGTTAAACAGTTCGGGGGGTGAGAACGAACTCACCCCCCCGAACTCTGATGCCCCTAAAGTCCCAGAAGGGGAGAAAAGCCCATCAAAGAAGTCGACCTCCCAAATCTCCGTTAAAACTTCCCCAGGAAAGCCATAAATGCAGGAGCCAGTGAATGCACACAAGCGCACTGCATCACAGGCTGAGAATAACTCAAGTCTAGTCGGGACATCGACACAGAGGGAAGATGACGGGAAGAAAACAGAGAAAATAATTACACCAAGTACATATAGAAGAGAAGCAGGAACCTCACCTCCTGATAAAAAACCCAAAAATGACACTGGAGAAACAAGCTTCCAAGAGAGGCAGAGATTCTTCAGTGACATTTTGGGAGCCAAGAAAAACGTGGAAGAAAAAGAGAGGGAGAAAGTCAAAGTCTCGAGAAGAAAACTCAGACCAACTAAAATATACGAGGTCCAATTCGACAAGGACGGGAAAAGGACACTCAGAGACTTTGACTTTGAGAAGGAATGTAAAAACCAACCCCTTACACCACATCCCCCCAAAGACAACAAGGGAGAGGATCAGGAGGTGAGAATATTGCCGGAAACATCCAAGAATAGCTCAGAAGGATGGGAGGTCGACATCCTGACACAAGGGAAAAGTCTACTGGAAAAAACCAGGAAAATCCAGGAAGACACGAATAAAATAGATGGCGAGATAAATAAGAAACTCGCACAGAAAGAAAAGGAAGAACAGAAACCTACAGAAAACAGCGCAACACCAGCTGAAACAGTCAAAGAACCCGAAACCAACACTGAAATGGAAGTAGGAAACATAGAAACAACGGAGACAACAACCAACCCTCCCACAACACCAAAATGCGATACACCAGCCCCCCCTAAGGTGATAGAAAGCCCGAAAGGTCTCTTCAAATTCGGCGCCGAGATCAAAGCACAGCAAGTGCGAGATCAACAGCGCAGAATTCGACTAGAAGAACAGAGGAAGGAAAAGCAGGAAGCCCTCGAAAGAGAAAAGAAAAAGCAGCAGGACATCGAGACAGCTGCAGCCCCAAAAGAAAGACTGTTGAGCAGGAGGAAGTCACTGACCCCCCAACTACCCCTCTACAGGAAATGCCCCGAAGATGGATCGTCGAAGATCTCCCCCCACCTCAGCCCACACACCCCCCGAAAGCAGGAGGTAGCAGACAAAGGCAGAATAGTGTGGAACAAGAGCAAGAAAAGCACACGCAAATATCCGAGCAACTCGAAAAGCTCAAGAAAGAGGTAAACGCCAGAGCAAGTGCAAAAGTCGCACTATTCTGCCAAAAAATCACCATTCCCGATGAGCTGGCGGAGTACCCGTGGCTGAAGATTCGGGAAAGGGAAATTGGAGAAATTGCAAGCCACTTTCGGGAACAATTTGAAAAAGAGGCAAGGGGAAGGAAAGAGGAGCTCCTAGCACTACAGAGGTTACTAACCTCACCGGGCAAGACAAAGGCAAACCCAAACGAACAAGGTGACGCCTTTGTCGAACCTAAGAAAACCACCAAGAGGAAGTGGACTACACTGAACCTAGAGAGCTCCCCTCCCATTGCAGTAAGCAACAGATTCAGGGCAATTTCAGAAGACGAGGAAGATGCACAGGAACGTCAGCAGAGGGACATGGAGGAGGAGTCCAACCCCCAACCCCTGCCCCAAAGGAACAAGCAGGAGGCAGCCGAGACAAACAAAGCTAGCAACAAAAAGGATAAGCAGCTTCCCCCGGTAGCAGTAGAAAAACAGCATAAATGTCCCCCCATTATAGTAAAAGGGACGATCAATCTCGACGCCGGCACAAGAGACATGTTGAAGCAGGATATACAGGGAGAACTAACATACAAGTTCACGAACAGTTCCTCCCTGATATATGCTGCAAACCCGGAAGACCACAACACAGTGAAGACTAGACTGAAGGCTGCCGACGTCAAGTACCATACATATACACTGCCGGGGGAAAAACGGCATGCATTTGTCTTGAAGGGGTTGGACCATAGCCCACAAGCAGATGAAGTGAAAGGAGACCAGGAGTCGCATGGCCTTAAAACCTTCGGCATCATGGACATAAATAACACTGTGCGGAAAATGTACATCGTTAACACCGAAAAGAACATAACAGTAGGCTTCCTGAATAGCAACATTCGGATTGTTAACGGTGTACATGTGAGATGGGATATTAAACGAAATAATCGAATCGTCACACAGTGTTATAGATGCCAGGCCTGGGGACATTCCCAATCCAATTGTAATCGACCAATAGGGTGCATGAAATGCGCAGCTGCTCATTGGTCAAGGGCATGTCCCAAACCGAGGTCGACTCCAGCAGTCTGCATAAACTGCAAGGGACAGCACACCTCATGCTCAACAGTCTGCGAAGTGTACCAACGCCACGTCACCAATCAGCAAGAAAGAAAAGACAAAGAGAGAAGACCCGTGAATAAATATGTAGAGGCCCCGGCCCCCAGGGCAAACATATGGGAGAAGAGGAGGCTGGAACAGCAGCAAAGAGAAAATGATAGGGTAAGCCACAGGGTATCCTATCCACAATCCCAACCCCCATCCCAAAACAACGAAAGATTGCCAAGGGCCGACCAGCCCGGTACCTCAAATGCTATGAGTGGGTATATGGAACGCCATCAGGCCATCAAGGGTCTAGTAAATACGACAGGATTATTGCAGGCCATGAACGCCATTATTGATGGTTTGACGAGAGCCCGTGATGACACCGAGAAATTCATGGCCTTCTGGAGGGTCATGGACAATATCCAAAGCTACGGCTTATAAATGCCTATTAGGGCATGTATGCTAAATGTGAATGGAATCAGAAACAAGTACCAACTTGTGGCTGATTTCATTCACAGACATAAGATTGATGTTATGCTCCTATCCGAGACGAGGATCAAACAGGATCATAAGCTACAGATAAGAGGATTCACGGCCATCAGGAGGGAACGACCTAACGCCAGGGGAGGGGGAGGAGTCGCTATTCTTGTCAGGACAAGTATACCACACATACTTTTACCACAAACACAAAGCTCAATAGAGCACGCTGGCATCTAGCTAGAAAATGGCACAAGGGTATATGTGGTATACAACCCCCAGACAGAGATATCACACCAGCAGATATCGATAATCTCTGCAGCAGCGGGCATAAGGTACTATTAGCAGGGGATTTCAATGCGAAGCGCCCTGAGTGGAACTGTGTCGGATCGAACAGGAATGGAAGGACACTGTGGGAGTACTCAATGAATAACAACGTCGTCATTGACTTTCCGGACACTCCAACATGCTACCCCTGGAACGGTGGTGCCCCTAGCACCCTCGACTTGGTGGTGAACAAAAACGTACTAGATATCTCAGAGCTAAGGACAGTCGCTGAGTTAACATCAGATCACGAACCTGTACTCTTCTCACTTAGCGGTGCACAGAGGCCGAAGGAGAAAAGAACCATATATGACTACTCCACCACTAACTGGAAAGAGTTCAGGCGAGTGATGAATGATCTTACAACCATCATCCCACATATAGATAAAGCCGAAATCGAAGTGGAGACTCAGCGACTGATTAACAACATCCAAATAGCCAAAAACCTCACCACCAAGACGAGGAAAGTCAGGAAGGACCGGGATCCACTTCCGGACTACATCCTGGATCTGATTAAGCTGAACAGCAATGAGAGGAAAAGATGGCAAATAACCCGCATGCCCAACCATCGGGAAAACATGCGTAACCTCGGCACGCAAATAAGTTCACTTATTCGGACCCACAGGGATGAGGTCTGGAATGGGAAACTGGAACAACTGAATGCCGAAGACAAGTCCCTATGGCGGATGAACAGAAGCCTCCAAAAAAGGCATATGGACATCCCTGCTGTGGGGAATGGTCAAAGGCAGGCACTAACCGATCTGGGGAAAGCGGAAATGTTCGGCGAGTACTACCAGAGTACCTTCCAGGCAGCTGAAGACTCCAGGCCGGAGCACAAGATAATAACAAGGGAAGCAAAGAAATTCAGAGAGGCTCCCAAAGAAGCTCTGGATAGAAGAACCTTCTCGAAGGTGATGACCAGCTTCGAGGAGGTTCAAGAAACTATAAAAAATCTACGAAAAAACAGAGCGCCCGGCCTGGATGGAGTTGACAGAATCCTGCTCAGGAACCTTCCGAGGAAGTCCCTTGTGCAGTTACTGCACATAATAAATGGTATAATCAAGTGGCAGTATTACCCACAATGCCTGAAGCAGGCAGAGATTATCCCTATCTTGAAACCGGGGAAGTCCAACGCAAGAGTAGAGA
Source organism: Chrysolina oricalcia (assembly GCA_944452925.2). Lineage (NCBI taxonomy): Eukaryota > Metazoa > Arthropoda > Insecta > Coleoptera > Chrysomelidae > Chrysolina > Chrysolina oricalcia. The sequence continues at coordinate 10,511,600 of OX101813.2, read as the reverse complement.
GTTATCGCCCGATATCCCTGCTTAGCTCTGTCGCCAAACTGGTGGACAGAATCCTCCTTAAAAGATATCGAGATTACGAAGAAGAGCACGAACTCATCCCGGCGGAACAGTTCGGCTTCCGAAGGGGTCACTCTACGACCTCCCAGGTTGCCAGAATAGTCCACGAGATGAGGGAAGGCTTTATTCGTGATCTCAACACAACCATGATCCTGTTAGATATACAAAAAGCTTTTGACACCGTCTGGATAGAGGGCCTACTCATGAAGATGTTGAAGGCAGGCATGCCAGAATATATGGTAAATATCATGGATTCATACCTAGTCGGTAGGACTTTCAAGGTTAGAGTGAATGGAACAAACTCCACGGTGCGGAAAGCCGCAGCAGGAGTGCCACAGGGATCAAGTCTGTCCCCACTTTTGTATTCGCTACATACGTACGATTTTCCAATGTGCCCCACCACAAGCACGGCTATATATGCTGACGATACGGCAATATACGCCCACGCATATCGCAGCAATACAGCAGCAGCACTACTGGAAAAGCACCTGCAAAGGAAAGTAGTACCGTATCTAGCGGAAAACAAAATAGTGCTGAACTCCGATAAAACGGAGCTCATAAATTTCACAAAGAAGAGAAAGCGCTCTCGCGTGGTCATCTCTGGGGGATTTAGAGCTCTGGGAAATCGGATTGATGAGACAGACTCCGTACGGTACCTGGGGGTACAACTGGACAGGAAATTAATACTTGGAAAGCACGTCAACTTGGCAATTCAACGAGCTGCAGGTGCCGTGAGACGGACATACCCGTTAATAGCCAGGAATTCCAGGTTGGCTATGCCTACCAAAGTATTGATCTACAAGCAAGTCATCAGACCAGCAATGACATATGCATGTCCAGTGTTCTGCAGCATCCCCAAGTCTCAAATGCAGAGACTGGAGAGGATGCAGAACAAGGTACTCCGTATCGTCACCAACAGTGACAGATACATTCGGCTGAACGCACTAAGGGAGCTGGCCGATATTCCTACCATCGAGGAATTTATCAGACACCAGTCTGATAAATTCTACAGACACTTCATTCGAGGAAGCCCACTGACTAGAAACATCACTGAAATCCGAGCCCACCATAACAGACCAAAAAAGCATGGGGGGCTCATTTACCAGGCACTGGATAAAGTAAAAGTAAAAGTAAAAAGTATTTATTTTCAAGTTTTGGTGTAGTGTACATTTCAGTGTAAAAATATATCATTCTCTTATAAATAAAAGTAATGCACCACGTTTGGCAACGAAGGGATCCCTCTCTGCAAGGGGGTTCAACCATAAATGGCACCCTCTCTGGGGGGTTTCTCCGTTCGTCTACCCTGCCATTGCTGGCCGTTGGCTCAGTTTTTACCCATCGATGTGTTGCGGAATTCAGTGGCCCGACCTCCTGCCTAGCTTATGTCGGTGCTTGTAGTGTTATGGTCTATGACCAGGTGTTGTGTTCAGAGTTTCAGTGTTGGGGGTGTTTTGTGGTATTTCAAGAAAAGTGTACTAAAAAACTTGATTTAGGCATTGTCTTGTGCCATGGGCTGCTCCCATACCGCAGGGCGTTGCTAGCTCCGCGGCATGCGACCCGCCCATAGCACCAAGCACACGGTTTCCTCTCGATCTTGGTCGCATGGCATCCGAGTTCAAGATTTCACCGTGTGCTCTTTTTTTGTTTGTGTAATGATGTTGTGATGTTTTCATGTTTTTCATCGGCCCATTGGATTCCTCGACTGCCACCTCTCCATGGGGATGACAAGCGGCGGGGTGGGGGGCCCGGTTGGCGCACCCCACCCCCCACCTGCCGCCCCCACTAAGGGGTGCGTCGCAGGATTTGCTCCAGTGATCCCCAGAATGAGGATGTGGAGCTCCATGAGCCGATTACTCACATGTTCAAGTACCGAAGCTAGGTGGGTGTAGCGCATTTCTGCCTCGCATCCACATCGAGTGGGGGCAGGGTGACGGCTTGGATTTCTTGCTTCATCTATGTTGTAGTTATAGTACCATTCGCTTCTCCTTGTTTGATGTGTTCCCCCTCTGGCCTCTCTTGGGGTGGGGGGAGGGGTATGTTTATTGTTGTAGGTTGGAGGCACTGGATATTTCCCGTGAGAAATTTCTCGCGGGCACTTGCTTCAAGCGTTCAGGGCGCGGTTCTGGTTGAGACCGCGCTCAGATACACTCCAAAATCCAAAAATCCAAAATCCAAAAATATTTATTGATTAAATTTACAATATAAGAAGCGCACACATTACAACAGATTGAAAGATACAGTTAAAACTATCCGATACCGCCACAGGGTAGAGGTAAGGGAGGGAGTTTCGACTGCTCCGGAGTTGGGGTTCTATCCTGCCCTTCTGGGGCTTCCAGCGGGCGGGCAAACCTATCCTCACCTGTCCTAGGACAGGCCCCACGGTGTTGTGTGGGCGGGATCTGTTGGATGTGGTTAGTCTCAGCTTAGGTGGTTCCTGCCTCCTCCAAGTTATGCAGGTGAGTTTATGGGTTATTTGTAAGACATCAGCTTATCAGATTTTCCTTCTTGGGTTTTCGAGAGGCTCCCGGATAAAAACAGCGAAAAACCGGGTTTTGTTCATTGTGTCCTTGTGTTTGGTGGTTTATGTTTCACTCATCTTCTGGATTTTCCTAGAAAATATCCAGTGCCTGGTATAGGAAGCCTCCGTGCTTCCACCTCACATTGTGGTGGGCTCTCACTGCTGTTATGTTCCTAGTCAGTGGGCTCTCCAGGATGAAATATCTGTAGAATTTTTCTGACAGTGTCTTTATGTGCTCTTCTAATGTTGTGATGTTGGCCAGCTCTCTCAAATCAACCAGCCGAATGTACCTGTCACTGTTTGTGACGATGCGGAGTACTTTGCTCTGCATCACCTCCAATCTCAACATTTGAGTTTTGCAGATGCTGCAGAACACTGGGCAGGCGTAGGTCATTGCAGGCCTGATTATTTGTTTGTATATGGTAATTTTGTTTTCTTGACTCAGCTTGGATGTTCTCGCTATGAGCGGGTAGGTCCTTCGGACCGCTGTCGCTCCTCGCTGAACTGCCAAGCTGAGGTGTTTATTCAATGTCATACACCTGTCCAGTTGCACTCCAAGGTACCTCACTGAGTCCGACTCATCAATCCGTTTATTCAGAACTGTGATCCCCCCACGGATCTCCCTGTTATTGAATCTCCGTGAGAAGTTCACCAGCTCCGTTTTATCCGGATTTATCACTATCTTGTTGCTCGCCATATACGGTATGACTAGCTCTTCCAGGTGGGTTCGCACACACTGCGCGGCTGCCTCGCTGCTTAGCGCTTGCGCATAGATTGCGGTGTCGTCCGCATAGACAGCCGTGCTAGTCTGATTGGACATTGGGAAGTCATACGTATATAGCGAGTACAAGAGTGGGGACAAGCACGAACCCTGTGGCACTCCTGCTTCGACTGGCCTCATTGCGGAGCTGACTCCGTTGACTCTTACCCTGAAGGACCTTCCGACTAGGTACGATTCCAGCAGTTTAACCATGTGGGCTGGCATGCCTGCTCGCAGCATCTTCATCAAGAAACCTTCTGTCCAGACGGTGTCGAAGGCTTTTTGGATGTCCAACAGGATCATAACTGTGTTGAGACCTTGTTGGAAACCCCCCCTCACCTCGTGGACAATTCTGGCCACCTGGGAGGTCGTGGAATTACCTCTTCGGAAGCCGAACTGCTCCGGCGGGATGAGGTTGAGGTCTCCCTCAAGGTCAACAAATCTTTTCAGTAGGATTCTGTCCACCAACTTGGCCATATTGCTCAGCAATGAGATTGGGCGATAGCTCTCGACCCTTGCTTCGGACTTTCCCGGTTTTAGAATGGGGATAACCTCTGCTTGTTTCAGGCAGAGCGGGTAGTGCTGATACTTGATGATATGATTTATTATATATATATTATCTGAACTAGGGACTTCCTCGGCAGATTTCTTAGTAGGACCGCCCCAATACCATCCATGCCAGGTGCCTTGTTTCTAGGGAGCCTTTTGATCGTTTGTTGAACCTCCTCGTAGTTGGTTACCAGCTTCGAGAAGGCTCTCCTGTCGATGGTGACATTTGTTTGGCTTCTGAATTCTCTAGCTTCCCTAGAAACTGACTCGTGTTTCTGTGTGGAGTCGTCACCTGCCTGGAAGGCACTCTGGAAGTACTCTCCGAACAGATCTGCTTTCCCCCTTTCGGTCCATCCATGTGTGCGACCGTCCCCTACGACTGGTATGTCCTTGAACCTCTTTTGGAGGCGTTTGGACATACGCCACAGGGAGCCGTCGCCCACACTTAGGCTTTCGAATTTCCTCTTCCAGGCCATATCCTTGTGCTCCTGGATCCGGGTGTTGATTTCCCTCCCAAGAGAGAGCATATTATCTTTATGAAATGGATTTCTGGTATTTTGCCAGTTCTTTCTCTCTCGGTTGTTCATCCGTATGAGCTCAAGGATATGGTCCGGGAGAAGATCTCTATCTTCCCTTACAACCTTCTTCCTGGTAGTGACATTACGTGCTTTTACGATGTTGTCGATCAGCTTCTGAGTCTCCTCGTCTAACCTATCCTCAGGGATGTTAGGAGTGATTGTGGTGTTTTCACTCATCAGTCTCCTGTATTCTTTCCAGTTGGTGGTGCTGTAATCATATAGGGTTTTCACCTTCCTGGTTTTTTGGCCTCCACTAAGTGTAAAGAATACAGGGTCATGATCCGATATGAACTCAGGAGCTGTTCGGAGCTCCGTAATGTCTGCGACATTTTTATTTACTACCAGGTCGATGGTTGTCGGGTTTCCCCCGTTCCAGGGGAAATGCGTTGGTGAATCTGGATGATCTATAACTACGTCGTTGTTCAGGGAGTACTCCCAGAGAACCTTACCATTTGGATTTTGGCTGGAGCAGTTCCATTCAGGCCTCCGCGCGTTGAAGTCCCCAGCCAGCAGCACTTTGTACCCGCTGCTGCAAAGGCTATCCAGATCCATGGCCGTCATGGTGTTACTTGGTTTGTTGTATACCGCATATATCCTGGTGCCCTTTTCCAGCTGGATTCCAGCGTGTTCGATGGTCGTATTCCGCTGTTGTAGGATCATATGCGGTATACTGGTCCTAACAAGAATCGCTACTCCGCCCCCTCTCATTGCATTGGGCCTGATTAATCTGGCGTTGGGCCTGTCTGTCCTGATGGTGGAGAATCCTCTGAACCTTAGTTTATGATCCGGTTGGAGTCCAGTCTCGGACAGAAGCATGATGTCGATCTTGCGTCTGAGAATGAGGTTCGCTACAAGGTGATACTTGCTGCGAATCCCATTCACATTCAGCATGCATACCTTTAGTGGCATCTATAGTCCATAGCTCTGGATATTTTCCATTACCCTCCAGAAGGCAAGGAATTTTTCGCTGTCATCCCGGGCCTCTCTCAAACCCTCGATAATGTCATCCATGGCCCGTAATAGGCCTTCGGTGTTGATCAGGCCTCGGATGGCCTGATGTCTTTCCATGTAGCCACTCACTGCGTTGGTAGTGGCAGAAGCTGAGACTGATGTTGCGACGTTGCTGTAGTTTGCCCGCTGCAGTCGTTGGGGGGGATTGGGGATGGGGGTGAGGGAAGGATTTACCCTGTGGCGCTGCTCCTCTTCGCTCTTCCTTCTTTCCTGGTTTCGCTTTTCCCAGGCAATTTCTTGTACTGGAGGGGCTGGCACATATCTGGGTTTCGGGACCGGCTTCCTCTTCTCCTGGCTCTCCAGATGGAGCTGGTATGCTGCACATTGCTCGGAGCATGCAGTGTGATCACCTCCGCAGTTGCAGCATACCGCTGGTGTGCTTCTTGGTTTGGGGCACGTTCTTGACCAGTGATCACCAGCGCATTTCATGCACTTCACTGGTCTATTACAGTTTGACTGTGCATGGCCCCAAGCTTGGCATCTATAGCACTGGGTGGCAGATCGGTTGTTACGCCTGATCTCCCACCTCACCATCACTCCATCTATCATCCTTACGTTTTTGTTGAGGAAACCTACGGTTACCTTTTTATCAGTCTGTACTAAGTACAGCTGACGCCTTGTATTGTTTATTGGGGTAATCCCGTAGGTTTCCAGGCCTTGGCTAGCCAGGTCGTCCCTAATGGTTGCTATGTCCGGACTGTCGTCCAGCCCCTTCAGCACGAAAGCATGTCTTCTTTCCCCCGGTAGAGTGAAAGTGTGGTATTCCACTTCTGCCGTTTTGAGCCTTTCTTTTAGCTTTGTGTGGTCTCTTGCCGAATTTGCATAGATGAGCGAGGACATATTAGTGTATTTATATGCCAGTTTCCCATCCAAGTCCTTCTGGAGCATTAGCTTGGTTGGGTTGTCCAGCCTGATCGTCCCATGTATGATAATCGGCGGGCATTTCCTCTGGGCAGCTACCGGGGGCGGTGCTTTCTTCGCCTTGGCCGTCTTCTTGGTATCCTTCTTCTTGTCTGGGACTTCCGGGGTCTCCGCTTGATCTTCATCTTCCTCCCCTCCCGCAATTGCTGCGAAGGAGTTCCTCGTGGGGGTGGGGTGGTCTTGGAGGTTGAGGGAGACGAATTTTCTCTTCCCTGACTTCTTTGGCTGGATGAAGCCTTCTTCGTCTCCACCCTTTGCCTTCTCTGTTTTGCTGGATTCCGCTTTTCCAGGCGATTTTAGTATCTCCAGCATCTTGAGAAGGTTGGCTTTCTCAACCTCCATTTCCTTGCTGAATTTCTCCCTGTAGTGCTCTGAGATGTTCAGAATTTCCTTCTCCCTTCGTTTTAACCAGGGGAAGTCATTCAGTTCGTCTGGAATTGGCCTGTGGACTTTGCAGTACAGTGCCACCTTTTCGTTAGCCTTCTGCTTGACGATCTCGTCGATCTTTTTTAATTGATCGGTGATCTGTGCATGGCTAACGCATATGGTGTGCTCCTGCACTGCTTGGGCCGATTCTCTGTGCACTACAGGTGGTGCGATTCCTTCTTGAGTGGTGGGCGTTTGCGGGGGGGTGGAGGAGATCGAGGAAGAGATCGACCTTCTCTTTGTCAGGAGTTTCAGCCTGTCTCTTTCCTGTATCTTTGCTTTTTGCTCAATTCTGAGCTGCTTATCCCGGATCTGTTGGTGCCGAACTGCAGCACAGAATTGAGCCAACCCTTTTAGTTCTTCTTTCTCTTCATTTCCTTTTTTGTCCTCTGTTAGAGGGGCAGGAGGGGTATCATTGATCATTTCTGGAGGTGAGCTTATTTGCGTGTTCTCAAGCTGCCTTATGTGCTCAACCTCCTTTGTTATGTTCTCCGTTGCTGACCGGATTGTTTGGCTAGTCTTCAGGAAGTCGATCTCACAGTCCTCAGTGCTGAGTCTTGCCGTTGGTGTGGTGTTCATACTCTGGGCACCACTCGTGCTCGGCGTTACCTCTGGTACGGGAGTGGTTGCCTTTGGTGTATTTGTTGGTGCTTTTTCAGCACTGACTACTGGAATTTCGACTTCCGCGGCAGTTGCGTTTGCATGTATGAGCACTTTTTCTGTTGGATTTTCCGATTTCTTGTCGGCCTTCTCTGCTATCTTTGCGAGAGGAACTGCTGGTCTGGAGTTGACAAGGGATGTTTGCCCCTGGCTGTCCGTCTTCACCTCGAATATCTGTGCTCTCCTTCGTGGCACTTTTGGTTTTTCACCCTCTGACTGGGTCTGCTTGACCACCAGGACTTCATTAAAAAATTTCTGTGTTTCCCTAAAGCGGGCTTCCTCGTGGTCGTGCTTTAACTTTTTGTCGGGGGGTGAATTTTCCAGACTTTCGAATTTCCTTCGAAATTCTTCGAAGGAGGCATTGTGACTGCAGACATTTTCCTTCCTCTCGCTAGATGTTGTGTTGAGCTGCGACGCCGGTCTTTTTGGCGCCTGCGAGTGTGCAGCTTCTTTGGCCTTTCTTCTTTCGCTTTTGTCGCCCTTCTCCAGTGCGGCCGTTTTTCTGGAGGGGGTATCTATTTTCTTCTGGGGGGTGACATCCCTTTGCGAAGGCTCCTTTGATGTTTTACGGGGGGTGCTGCCACCCCCCGAGCTGTTTAACATCTTACTAAAAATCCAATTAGGGCTTCGTGCTGGACTTGTGGCACTCCGCTCCTAATTGGCTAAAACAGCGAAAGTGGGCGTGGCTTCTTGCCTGGGTCTAGACCAGGCTCCCAAGAGCTGTAGATAATCCCGCAAGAAATATCTACTCTCCTGCTCACCTGTCTAGACACTGGGCCTCACTTTCGCACTATTTAAAAACAAAATTTAACAAAAACACCTAAAAACACTTAAAAACTTTTAAAATTTTGCCAGAGCTTCATAGGTGTGCTCTGGTCGGCTGGCCAGAGCGTACAGATACACTCGATGCGAATTTTTCGCAGCTCGCATGACGCTGCCGTTCAGGGTGCGGTTCTGGTCGAGCCGAGCCCCGAACAAAACTCGATGCAAAGTTCTGCCGAATTTTATTTTAATTTAGTTGTTAATCCGAGGACGACTTGGCTCATGAAATATAATAGTTTTCCATCTACCTTATAATTTACAGCACTGTTTAGTGCTGTAGGTGACATTCGCTGTATTTATAGTTCAACAGTGAGGACAACTGGGGCGTGGCCTATGGCCCACATCGCGCAATATTTTGCAGTGTCACGAGGAATGATCTTGATGGGATATTTTTCGTAATAAGAGCATGAATATTGAGATACCTGAAGGAACAGGAGATCTACTCCTATTAGTCACTCAAAGCCGTAGTTATACTTAAGGCTATGTACAGATTATAGTTTTTAAGAAAATGCGGTATTTTTGTATGTTGTTTGGGTATTGAACCAGTATTTCAGGTTTTTGTAACCTTAGGGTTGAGAAACCGATGATGGTTTCTCAACAAGAAACGTTTAGTTTGTGTTATACACCATACTGAACAAGTCTCATAGCAAAATTCTGTTTGGAAAGGCGTGATACGGGATTATGACCCTTATCGCCCGTGAGCTTTTGGGAGCTCAAAGCGTGCTTTAGGTGATTATAACTTCGTCGCCCTTGGGTTGATTTAGATGATTTCGGTACCGTTGCGTAGGTTATTTTAAATTCTCAATTTGTTACATTAAAACCATATCGATTGGATTGACCAATCCATCCGATATCGCTACAGTTAGGTTTTGGCAATTTACAACACTGGCTTTTGTTCAGCGGTGGCTGAACACCCAGTATTGATATTGGTACCAGAGTTGCCTATTTCTCCCCACGGAATGAAAGTGGAGACCAATTTTGATTTTGTTAAAGATTACAGTAGCTATAGCGATTTTAGTTAGTTAAAATATTAGTAAAACCTTTTGGAATCCGTTCAAACTTTAGAGAGATCTGAAGTTTAATAAAGTAACTTTTCGTGCGTTGAAACTTCAGTAAGATTCCTTCAGAATCCAAAATTATTGAGAAAATTATGATTCCTAAGAGATGCTGGCATTCGCCTCTGGATCGCTCTGTAGGTTCGACACGCTAGTTGGCCTGCCAGATCTAGTTCCGTCTAAGCCATTCTGTTGTGATTATGGTATAATTATGAAATGAGTTTAATGGATGACTTCAGTTATTTTAGGATTCATTTCGATTAAAAATAAACACATTACAAATCATTCTTCTCTTATGCAATGATCAGAACATAGAACAACACACTAATACAGAGCTCTTCATAATACGGCTGTCAGTTGTCATTATTCAATGTTACCAACTATGAAATAATCACAAAATGAGAGACAGACCATTTCGATTGTAACATCGACACTGGTCCTCAATCGAAACTTTACATAATTCAAAAATAGATACAAATACAAACATATTAGAACTTGTTACAAACAAGTGTTCACAAACAATATTGGTATCAATCAACATAATCCTAAACAGTATCTTAACTTAGCGAATTGTTCAAAATTGAGATTTTTAGTTAATACATCTGCAACCTGCTGTTTACTGGAAACATATTCAACAGTTAACGTTCCTTCTAGAACTAAATCCCTAATAAAATTATATTTTACATCGATATGTTTTAATCGTTTGTGATCAAATCTTTTTGTCAACTTGATACAGGACTGGTTATCCTCAAAAATGACAAGTTTAGGCTTTTCAAAACCAAAATCAACAATTAGATTAGACAACCATATTCCTTCTTTCGTAGCCTCTGCTAATGCGACATATTCTGCTTCTGTGGAAGAAGTTGCGACCGTAGCCTGCTTTTTTGTAGACCAACAAACTGTGCCTCCAAGAATCTTAAACAAAGAACCGGTTGTTGACTTTCTGCCATACTCATCTCCTGCCCAATCTGCATCGGCAAACCCAACAAGTTTATTGTCATCGCGTTTTGAAAAATATAATTCTATATCAATAGTTCCTTTAAGATATCTCAAGATTATTTTTCCATAATTGTTCGGTTGGATTATTTTGATGTCTACTACAAAGATTCACAGAGAAACTTAAATCAGGTCTAGTTGCTAGCATGAGACACATAAGGCACCCAATTAATTCTCTTACAGGCTTATCATCAATTTGTGTATTATTTTCATCATTAGAATTTAATAAGTTACCAGAATTTAGAGGAGTATTTATTGATTTGCATTCGCTCGTTTGAAACCTCTGTAATGAATTATTAATGTAATTCTTTTGACTTAGATAAATTCCATTTTCAGTTTGCTTTATGTTAATTCTTAAAAATGTTTCAAGGTTCCCTAAGTCTTGCATTACAAATTCTTGTTTCAATTTAGCTCTTAGGCTTTCAATTTTTGTTTCATCATCACTTCAAATTAAAATATCAACATATAAGAGTAGATAAATTTTATTTAATTTTATATAAAGACAAGGATCAAATTTAGACTTTATTAAATTTTGTTTTTCAGCAAATTCCTCAAAACGTTTGTTCCAACAGTAAGGAGCTTGCTTAAGCCCATACATAGCTTTAAACTTACAGATCTTGCCATCATCCTGAAAACCTTCAGGAATTTCCATATATGTGTCTTCTTTTATTTTTCTATGCAAAAAAGCAGATTTCACATCCATTTGTTGGATTTTGAAATTAGCAACGGCTAAGAAAGTTCTTACAGTAGTAAGTCTTGCAACAGGGGCATAAGTTTCACTGAAGTCAAATCCTTCTCTTTGAATGAATCCCTTTGCCACTAATCTAGCTTTATATTTCACTTTATTACCAAGATTATCTGTTTTAATACGAAAAACCCTTCTACACCCAATTAATCGAACATTTTCAGGTTTTTCTACTAATGTCCAAGTATTGTTTTTGTTGGGAGAATTTATTTCCTCGTTTATAGCATGCTTCCACATGACGTAATCAGGTTGCATTTTTGCTCTTTCTAAACTTTGCGGTACATCTTCGACAAAAGTTAAAGCATTCAGAGCCATATGTTCCATTTCATGGACAAGTACAAAATCATTGTAACGAGAGGGAATTTTTTTAACTCTACTACTTTTCCTAATAACACTTTCGTTATCAAATATTTCTTCCTTCTGATTTGAATTATTTGTGATTTCTGATTCAAGTTCTTTTAAGCGTTCCTTATTAGTTACAGTTATTTTATTTTGCACCTCGTTTTCATCATCAAGTTCTACCACAGAACTGGTATTAAATTTTAAATTACTTATATTTTTTAATTCATCAAAAATTGCGTTTCGTACAATACTAACCTTTTTATTGCCAGAGTCCCACACCCTGTATCCATTATTTGCATAACCTATCATTATTTTAGTTTCGCTTCTGGAATCAAACTTTGACTTTTGTTTTTCTTTTGGTATGTGACAATAAATTAAGCTACCAAAGAGTTTAATATTTTTTAGATTAGGTTTTGTTTTATAAAATGATTCAGCTGGAGTGCAAGTTAAATTTACTGTAGGACTACGATTCAGTAAGTATGTGGCACGAAGTATAGATTCCCCCATAATGTCTTTGGTAATTTTGATTGCAATAACAATGCTCTTCCTTTATCTAGTAAAGTTCTATTTAAACGCTCAGCCTTTCCGTTCATTTCTGGGTTATAGAATAGAATAGATTAGACATTTATTTCCAAAAAAAAAACAATATTGTTTGTAGGAAAGAGTACAGTAGAGCTAAAAATATACATAAAACAGGTTCTTGTAAGAAATTCTTGTAAAAAGATCATACACAATATAACATTAACAACACAAATCAATACCTACAAAAATAAAATTTACAATCAGGAACGCGACAGGACGAATAGGGTTAGAAATACAGGTTATTATTAAAATTTCATACACAATATAATATGGGTGGTATTTAACAGTCTACCAAATTTACCAAATCTTTGTGTACAAAAAAATACTTGTGTTTCCCAAAAATACTAAATGCTCACCAAAATTAAGAAAATACATAATCTTAGAGCGACAACCAAATATTAACATCATGCTAGTCTCTTATATTATTTTTTCCTAAAAATAACTTTTGTTTGCTAAAAATGCTAAATTTTCACCAAATTTTATACCGCATTTAATTGTAACATGATGCCCTGATATTTAATTTTCGTTAGTGACTTATATTATTTAGCAGTTAAAAAATTCTATGTTTAGCAAAAATACACAATGTTCACTATATTTTATACCACATTCAATTCCAAAAGTATACCCTAATTTATAATTCTTGTTAGCCTAAATATCATTTATAAGAAAAATCTATCATGGTTAATTAGATCTCATTTATAAATGGGGACATAGAAATAAGTCTACAAATTCTTGGAAATAAAACAATATCAATTCTTTTACATAAAAACAAACACAACATTCACAAAACCTAACTGAAAATGAAACAAGCACTATTAAGGCTTTCTTAGCTTTAGTTGGCCGTCCTCTTCTTCTTTTTTCTCCAATTGGTACATTCCTTGCTTCAGTAGGTGGTTCAACAAGTTTCAGGCGAATTGCTAACCCTACTAAATGTTTGCAAACGTAATTTCTAAGGTATTCTGGACAATTGCATGAGCCATTCAGCCAGGCAGACTCGTCCTGTGGTAACTGTACTTCCCACTCGCTGAAATGTTGTTTTTTGAAGTCATCAAACGTCTCCCACATATCTTCAAAAGTTTCACATTCCAGTGCACCTCCACCTAGAATTCTGTAACACTTCTTCATTTCACTAAAATGCTTTACCGATATTTTTTTAGACAGTTTGGCCCACTGATAAGCTTTTGTCCACATCTGCAAAGACATCGTTGGCACGTGGATAAACTCCCTCTCTCTGTTTATAGTGTACTCATTAGACCAATCCTTCACCATTTCTGAAGCAATGATTAAAAATCGAGCAAGCGGATGGCGCTCACGAAGTGTACCTACAAATAATAACAATATTAACAATACCAAATCACGTATATAATTCATTGAAAGTGTACCTTTGACTTTTATTATTCTGTTAAAAGACTCCAATGCATTATTTCTGGCAGGTGTCCCCGGTGCGGCGCCCAAATACCAACAACGATTTTGAGTGAGCCATTCGTCTTTGAAATAAAGTAAAAAACTGTTTTCGTTTTTCCATTTATCTAGAAATTTTTCGCAGGCCCTGTCAAAAACTTTCGTTGTTGAAGCACATTGCAAAGAATCAATATCCTTTAGTATATCCTTCTGGCACTTCTTTTGCACAGATTGCTCAACTCGTACTTGAATCTTCTTTTTTGCATGTGCCCAGCATATTCGTATAATTGTATCCTGACCGAATACTTGCACAAACGCATTTTGGATACTTTTGGCTGCGTCGCATACCAAAACTTTACAAGTTAAATCGTAGGAATACAGTGAGAGGACTGTATTCTCTAAGGTTTGAAATAAAAACACAAAATCATTTGTTTGTTCAGCGGTTGTAACAGCAAGACCAAAGGGGTGAAAATGCTTATCTCTATCCGTGGTTCCAACTACGAGTACTGGAAACCCCTGCCAAACAAGTTTGTAGGTCGCGTCAGCATGAATAACGTTGCATTGACGCGATAGACCAATTAAATATTTGGTCGATAACAACAATCTGAAGCTTGGATTTGAGTCGTCTTTAGAAACTTCGTATGCAGCAACAAAAACTTGATGATCATCGGAAGGTATTTCTGAGTGTTTCAATAACCAGGATTCAAGTTGTCCTAAGCTGATTTCTGCAGATCCATACTTTTTTTTACGTAAATTTGTAAGATAATTGTTCAATTGTTTCATAGACGGTAGAGCCAATCCATGTATTTTGCTCAAATTGTTCATAATAGATTTAGGCTTCAAACGTAATTCGAACAATTTGTCTATTTCTTTTTTTGTGTCATTGCTCAACCCACATTTCGATTGGGACTTCAAATTTTGATGATCATGATCTTTTTCAGTACGAAATAATATTATCTTATCGCTAGCTGCATCAAACAATAAATAAAGTGCAGCTGAACATTGAATTGCTCGACTTTTGGCTTTATTACAGCGATAATATCGCTTTACACCTTCTTCCGTACTATGGCATTTGTGAAAGGACCACAATTTTTCATTCGTAATAAATTCATTTGCACTTTTGATGTTCAAAAATTTTCTCTCAAAACACCAAATCCTACCTTGCTTACGCCGTCTTTTAGGCTGTACCGTGTCAACTTCTCCACCCGACTCCGAAGAAGAACGCAACAGCGGAACTTCGTGTGAAACACCACTCGGCCCCGGTAAACTATCATCGGCCATTTTAGTTTATCATATGGCAATACACTGGTTACACGCACTGTAAAAGATCAGAGCAATGTCTGCGACTGCAAGCTGAAGCCTGCAAGAAGTTTGTCTGGAAGCGAGAAGGAGACATGCGCGAACATATGTCATTATTGAAGTAAAATAATAAATTATTTGACGAACAAGTAGTTTTTTCAAGAAAGACTACATATAAATGGATAGCGCGAATATTTATTATGTACAGCACGGACGCGTAACTTAAGCGTTCCAAATTTGGTGAACATTTAGTAAAATCGGTAGACATATGAAATTTAAAATGTAAGCAATGATAAAACAATTCAACATAGCTATTTTAGTGGTGCTAATTATTTGGGTTCCATTAAGATTTTTTGATATTCATTGAATTTTTTGGCGGACAGCGCTAGGGATGTATGGTTTAATTTGGTGTACTTTATATTAGATCCCATATAATATTAGCAGTGCAAATCAATACATACAAAATAAAACTTACAATGAGGAACGGGACAGAAATAAACAAATTTAGATGCATCAATTATTGAGTCATCAAATTAATCATTTAGATATTCATCGACTGAGTAGTAGGCTTTCTTCAGTAACATATTTTTGACTGACCTCTTGAATTTATTAAAGTGCATACCTTTGAAATCAGGGGATAGTTTGTTATACAGTTTAGCACCGCTGTAGTGCACACTGGTCTCAAAAAGTGATGTGGTATGCTTAGGAAGTAAGATCAATTGATTGCACTGACGAGTAGGGATGAGCTGAAAGCGTAGAGAGTTCTATTTTTGTGGGCAAAGCATAATACTTCGAGAATATAAAGAGAAGGTTGTGTCAAAATCCCCATTCTAATAAAGTGATCCTTGCAAGAATCTAGACGTCGAAGTCCCAAGATGATTCTGAGTGCTCTCTTTTGAAGTATAAATGAAGACAGCCACTTTACCGATTTACCCCAGAATATAATACCATAAGACATATGAAAAAAGAAATTAGCAAAATAGACTAGTTTGAGCGTGTCGGTATTGAGGCCCTGGGCCTTTAGAATTCCCAGAACGAAACAACCACTACTAAGCTTTTTGTTGAGTTGAATAACGTGTTTTCTCCAGTTCAGTTGAGAATCTATGGTGAAACCAAGGCATTTACTAGAGCGTTCAAATTTGACATCATAAGAGACTGGGTGGTGTTCTGCAAATGCTCTTTGGGAGAAAGAAACACAGTGGGTCTTGGAGAAGTTTATGTCGATGTTATTTACTCTACACCAAGTATTTATAAGCGATAATGAATTGTTCTGTACTTGTATACAATCAAGTTCGTTGAGACCGGTAAATAAGAAAAGAGAGTCATCGGCAAACATCGTTGTAGAAGCTTGTGGTATATTTTTTGGTAAGTCATTGATGTACAATAAGAATAGGAGCGGGCCCAAGATTGACCCTTGTGGTACTCCGTTGTTTATGTAATCCCACGAAGAGCACGATTTACTATTATTATTAGATATAATGACCCTTTGCTGTCTGTTTGTTAGATAACTTGAGAACCATTTAAGCGGGATTCCTCTTATACCGTAATGAGCAAGTTTAAGCAGCAATATTTGAAAGCAGACACTATCAAACGCCTTTTTGAAATCACAGGCCAAGCCAAAGGGATAGCTTTTAGAGTCCAGTGCTCCATAAATCCTTTGGGTGATATCATACATAGCGGATGAGGTGGATTTATTATTCATGAAACCATGTTGCGCTGGCGTGATAATTTTGTTGACATTTAGAAAGGATAAAAGTCTCTTGTGGACAATTTTTTCCAATAGTTTTGAAAACACAGGCAGTAATGAAATAGGTCTATAATTGTTAAAATCTTGTTTGTCGCCTTTTTTATGAATCGGTATAACATGTGATTTTTTCAGACAAGCTGGAAAGATTCCCTGGGCTAATGATTCATTAAAAAGTTCAACTATATGAGGTAAAAAAACCTGAATACACTTTTTCAGTAGTTTTGAAGAAACATTGTCATAGCCACACGAGTTTTTAGATTTCATATCATTCAGAGTGTCCAAGATTTCTTTATCATCAGTAGGGTAGAAGAAAATTGAGGTGGCATTGTTCAGTTCCTCACACAGATCTTCCGAATTGTCAATAGAGAGGATTGGATTATTTTGAGAGGAATTTTTCCCTATTTCAGAGTTTACCAGTTGCCAGATTCTTTTACTCTTATTCTCACTCGACCTAATTTCGTTGTCAAAGTAGGCCGTTTTGGCTGCCAAAATGAGTTTTTTTAAAATAGAACAATACGTTTTTTTGTAGTTCTCTAAAACCTCATTGTAAAAATTTCTCGTCAGTGATATCAATTGTCTTTTATGTTTGCAAGAGATTCTGAGGCCTGTTGTCATCCAGCATCGCTTTGCATCGGATTTGGTTTTTTTTAACGGGAAATCGTCCTCGAAACATTGCACTACAGTTTTCAGGAGATTTTCGAATTTTAGATCTACCTTCTCAAAGGGAATTGATTGATATTCATCAAGAGATAGTTTAGACGTAACTTCATTTTGAAATCTCATTATGTTTTTGTGTGAAAAGGAACGTTTCATGGTGAATTCATTTTTGCTGGTTATATAATTGAGATCAAAATGAATATATTGAGTAAAATGGTCTGCAAAACCGTTGTCTACATTCACCACTTCAAAATTCAAGTAATTAACAATAATATTATCTATACAGGATGAGGAGGTATTACATATCATAGTCGGCTCAAAAATCGTTTGTTGCATATTGAATGATGATAATAAATTCAATAGGTCACTCTTGTTGTCTGATTCTGCCAAAAAATTTACATTGAAATCGCCGCATAGTATGACCTGATGCTTGTGGGTACTGAGCACGCTAGTCAATAATGTTTCTACATTATTGAGAAAAATTGTAAAATCAGAAACTGGGGAACGGTATATGTTTAAGATAATTGTATTTTTTATTTTGATCAAACTAAATTCAATAACTTTTTCAATGAGCAGTTCCTTGTATTTATCTAACATGTAAGTTGAATCATTAGAAAGGTATTTTCTGACAAATATGGCTGAGCCACCATTTTTAAAAGTAGAGCGGCTAAAGTTTGAAACCAATGAAAAATCGTTGAGAAAACAAAGTTCCTGAGTGCCATTGTGAAGCCAGTGCTCAGAGACACAAAGAAAATCAACACTTTTACCATCACTTTCAAAATATAAATTTAATTCTGCAATTTTGTTGCTAATGCATTGGATGTTTTGATGCATAAGAGCCTTGGGTGAAACGAAAGTTGTACCTTTTTTCGTCAGACGAATTCGTTGGTGGGAAGTCGAGTTTTCTCTTGTTCAGAAGCCTGGATTCTTCAACACCTTGTTTCTGGGAGACGTTTGCGGTAATATTTTCCGCATTTGGAAACAGCATACCAGGAGTTTTCATTGGGAAGTTTGAAGAGGTTGACATTTCATTTGTTGACGGCTGGTTAATATTTATATTAGCTTGCATGTTAATTTCCTCTTGGGATGGCATTGTCTGAGTTTCCTTCAGCTTTTGTAGTGACCAATATTCGTTATCAATTAATAGGCCGTTTCTCTTAAAAATTACTGTACTACCATTTTGTTGAGCTTGTATTTTATGAAAAAGTAAGCATTTTTTGTCAATACGTTCTTGGGGGGACCTCTCCGAGTCTATTATGATTTTAGTTCCCTTCAGTTTACTCGCAGATTTCAATATTATTTATTTGTGTTTTAGCCTCATTAACTTTACTATCGTTGGTCGACTACGATTGTCGATTTTTTTCCCTAAACGAAAGGAATCATCAATGTCACTGCTTTTTATGGGAATGTCTAGTTTTTTATTGAACAGTTCAAGAACTACTTCTTCGATGTTCTCGGAATTGTTTTCAGGTAATCCAAATATTATTATTCCTTTGGCTCGTATGATCGTTTCTAAGTAGTCAACACGGCTTTGCAATTTCAGCACGGTGCTGTTTAGATTATTTACCTCTAGTTTCAATGGATGCAGATTGTCAGCTATTGCACTGGTGAACTTATGGCATAACTCGTTCTTAAGGTCAGCATTTTTATCTTCCATCAATTTGCACAGTTCATCAAAAAGTTCAGTATTTGAAATATCAGTCATTTCTAATCTGGCACAAGCGGAGCTTAAAATATAATATAAACACGACCGTTCGATACGACGGCTACTACTATACGTAGGGTACTAAATAACGAAGCTGTATGCCTTTCGACTTACAGAAATTTGTAAATTGATTTGATCTGTACTCAGAACCATTATCACATTGAAAAGAACCAATCCTGTAACCTGTTTGATTTGTAACCAAGGCCTCGTATTCTTTAACACATTCAAGACCATCACTTTCATTCTTTAAAAGATTTACTACACTGAAATGAGTATAATCATCTAAGAAAGTAATAAAATATCTCATATTATCATAGGTAGTTGGGGTTATAGGACCACATATGTCACTATGTACAAGCTCAAGTGGTCGTTTTGTATTTCTGGGTTTACTAGCAGAAGGCAAACGCGTTATTTTTGCTTGGGTGCATATCGAACAAATTCCAATTTCTTTTTCATTTATTTCAATTTCAAGTCCATCTGCCATATTATTTTTAACTAGTTTTTCCAAATTTTGTGTACTGATATGACCCAATCTTGCATGCCACATTTTTGAACTTTCTGTTTTTTTTGTTTTGTTCACCTCTGTATTGAGAATATCAAATTCTATAATATATAAATTATTTTCCTTTCTACCTTTTGCTACTAAACTTTCATTTTTTAAAATATATATACAATTATCTTCGAAACAAATCTTTAAACCTGATTTTTCAAGTTTTTGCACTGATAATAAATTTTGTCGGAGATTTTTCACATACAGCACATCTTTAATCTCACCTGATACATGTTCATTCAGTTTTACCTTGATAGTTCCTATTTTAGTAGCACCCAATGATTCACCACTCTTCGCTACAGCAATTTTTAGTTCCCCTGCCAGGTGTTTCTCACTAGAGAAATGAATACCATCCTTCACCTTATGATCGGTTGCTCCGGAGTCCACAATGAATTTAATTTTGTTTTCATTCGTAGGTAGTACACAATTTAGGGCAGTTCCAACAGTTGCAATAAATGCAATTGTGTTTTCTTCATCTCCCTTCCTTGTTTCATTTACTTGCCTGTTATTGTATGTGTTACTTTTACCTTTATTATACCACCACTGGCTTCTGAGATGTCCAGGTTTCCCGCAAATGTGGCAGCTGACTTTTGGCCGTGTGTTCATTTTACGATTTGAAAATCTATTTCCTTTCTCACTTTTGTTATATCCACTGAAAGCGGCTGTTGTAGACTCTGCATATTCGTTGAAATTTTTCTTTTTAATTTCATGATCCAAGAGCTTGCATTTGACAAATTCCAATGTTAACTTATCTTGATCCAATGTTTCCAAAGCAGTGACTATGGCATCGTACTTGCTTGGAAGTGTCAAAAGTAAGTGACAGACTACATTTATATTTTCGAGTGTAACTCCAACCGACTTTATTTCCCTTATAGTTTCTTCAAACTTAATGAAGTGATTTTCCAGGGTATCATTATATTCTAACTTCATCGTTAGTGATTTTCTACGTAGATATATCTGGCTTGCAATGCCTTTTCGTTGAAACACTTTTTCCAGTGATTTCCACATCTCGTATGACGTTTTTTTATCTTTAATATACTCCAAGTGTGAGTTTGCTTCACACTGGACGATTATCGATTTACATTTTTTGTCCAACTTTACTTGTTCTTCCGTAGGTTCTAAAACCTCGTTTTCAATACATGATTTCACTCCAATTTGATCTAACACAGTTTCCAATCGAAATTTCCAGTGATCAAAGTTTCTTCCTTCAAATTGAGTTATTCCATACCTTTCAATGGTGAGGTTAGCTGATCCTGAAGC
This sequence comes from Chrysolina oricalcia, assembly GCA_944452925.2. Taxonomy (NCBI): domain Eukaryota; kingdom Metazoa; phylum Arthropoda; class Insecta; order Coleoptera; family Chrysomelidae; genus Chrysolina; species Chrysolina oricalcia. The sequence goes on along the minus strand of OX101813.2, from coordinate 10,490,959 downwards.
CATGCCTTTACTTATCGACTCACTGATTCCAAACTTATTTCAATTTCGGGTACTGGGCCCATAACCTGTTGTGATTATGGTATAATTATGAAATAAGTTTAATGGATGACTTCAGTTATTTTAGGATTTATTTCGATTAAAAATAAACACATTACAAATCATTCTTCTCTTCTACAATGATCAGAACACAGAACAACACACTTATACAGAGCTCTTCATAATACGGCTGTCAGTTGTCATTATTTAACGTTACCAACTATGAAATAATCACAGAATGAGAGACAGACCATTTCGATTGTAACATCGACACATTCCGACTTGGTTTTATAATTTTTATTTTTTTTTACAACGAATAGTGTGCTAATTTTGAAATTTACAGTTATTCATATTAGTGTTTCTACAATCGTACTGTATAAGATTCTCGTGAATCTAAGGCATTGGGACAAGTTCAAAGGTATAATAGGAGACATTAGTATGTAAGTGTGGTTTTATCCGTGAAGATTTTCAATATGCGTGAGATGTTAGGACGTGAAACGTTTGGAGGTCTCTGTAGCGACTTTTCAAACGTTTCATCTTATATGTGGACGTGGCCCCACCCAGAAACGACGAATCGATCAATCAGACATCAGAATCGGTTCAGGCCGGAGTATAAATATTAATATTTATAGTGGAGTACCGGCCAGTGTCGGTTATGCAGGAATTTGGGATTTTGTATTTTTCTTAAAAATTCACTCTGGCTAGCTGTTCGAGGGTCCAAACTGCCACCGAACGATCCATGATGATCAAATGTGCACCCCAGACTTTATAATAAGATTTATAATGTTGAAAGTAACGGTATTTTTGGCTTTTTTCTTTGTAATCGAGCTGAGTTCTATTTCAAGAGAAAAATAAATGATAAAAATGCTGAAGAATTAGAATTTCAATTTGCAGATTTTTAAGATAATAATTTTGAAATTTTACAAGGTTGAATTTTTCCTAGGAGAGACAAATAATTCTGACCGGGAATACCACCGAGCACCACGATGGCTACTGCCGGCTCTTGGGTGTTCACTACGAGCTCTAAACCCTAACAAATGAGAGAGTACAAATTTTCGGGATTTAAATTACCTAATCAGGGAAGTTTCCCCTCACGTGTCTTCCTACCCGGAGGGAGAGTTTGCGTTTTAGGTCTCTGAATCAGAGTGTAGTGAAATTTGACACATGTCAAATCTCTTCTGATTGCAGTTAGGCGTACTCTAGCATGTACCGTGGGGTCTTGCACCCACTGTCCAAGCCTGAGTACCTCAGTGAGGGCCCCCCGGTCTCTGGGGGCCTGATGAGTGCCAAGTTTAAAGTACCTAGTTACTCACTGAGGGCATCCTAAGGAATCTACTCACAGCTCGTACATCAGTGCAGGCCGAGTAGCTGAAAAGGGCAAAAACAACTTATGATTGGTACATATTAACCCGGAAATCGTTTCGGAAAAACCGTTCCGGAAAATTTTCAGAGTCAGTAATCACGAGAGTCAATGGTTAGTGTACTAGTCGGGGTGATAACCCGAATAGTAAGCCAAAAGAAAATTGTCTGTTTTAAATATTCACCACAGTGAGAAACGAATAAGCGTTCGGTTTCTATTGTCTTTGTAGCACTTTTTTGCCCAAGGGGCAAGGAACAGCAGGAAGCATGAACGCCGGAACAAGTCTCGTGCCACTGGGATTTTATTTCTTTCAGGTCGAGAAATAATAAGACGGATGTGCTTCGGTACTACAGTTCCCGAAGCCAGGAGAATCACTTTCTTCCACAAAATGCTTGCCGAAGATCGCTGGATTCGTAGTGGAAAACTCGAAGAATGGCCAAGTCGACGGATTTATTCCCGTAGGAAAACGAATTCTTTCTATAATATCGACAGCCAAGTAGCAGCAGCTCACTATGTTCGGATATTTGAATGATATCTAATAGCGGCTATAAAACCATCGAAGAATAATGCAGAAGCACTTTTGCAGTTGGAAACTTGGTAAAATATCGGAGATAAATTTACGAAGTGTTCTAAGTTCAAAGACTGGTCTGGAACTGATGTCGAGTTACAAATCAGCTCGTTTTTTATTGAAGCAGGATAAACTTTGATTTGCATAAAGAAATCTCAGAATCGAGATATCTCCGAATTCAAGAAACCGAGAAACTTCCGTTCCGGCGAGAAATTCTCCAAATCCAAATCCAAAAATATATATTACATTAAATTTACAATAAAAGAGCTATAGCAATACAGACAACATAGAAATATATAAAAGCGTAACTAAAACTATCTCGACACCGCCACAGGGTAGTGGTAAGGGAGGGAGTTCAATTGCACTTTTTAGGGTTGACGGTTTGGATCTGCCCTTCTGAGGTATTCAGCGGGCGGGCCTAACCAGTTAACGTCTTTCGTGAGACAGACCCTACGGTGTTGTGTAGGCTCAAATGCTGTGATTGCTAAGTCGCATAGCTGTGGGACTTCCGCCTCCTCCAAGTTATGCAGGGGATGTTCGTTAGTGTTTGTGTTAGACATCGGATGGCTGGGATTTCATTATTGAATTATTCGACGGATTTCCGGGAAAAAACCTATAGTAAAAACCGGGTTTAGACATGGTTTGTGACTGGTAAAGTAAAGTAAAAGTAAAAAGTATTTATTGGATTAAATAGTATAAAAAAGTATAAACGGCGTGACAACATATAACGAATATAAAATAAATAAATAACTAAATATGTAAATATAATATAGACGTTTCACAGATCTTAAAACTATCACTTAGCCACAGGGTAGTGGTAGGGAGGGAGTGAAAGACTGTGGGTTGGGGTTCGACACGGGGGGGCCGAACCAGATCGTACCTACCTTGCGGTAGGTTCTACGATGTTGTGTAGTTCGAATGCTGTCAGTGTTACGTCGCATGGTGTTGTGGTTTCCCTGCCTCCTCCAAGTTATGCAGGGGGAATTATTACTTTACGTGTGAGACATCAGATCATTGGACGTTTCTCATTGGTGTGCTTAAAGAGTCTCCGGGAAAAAAAGGAAGAAAAACCGGATTTAGACATTGTGGTGTGTTTTGTGTGTGCGTTGTCTTACACGTCTTCATCTGGGGTTTCCTGGAATATATCCAGTGCCTGGTAGATGAGCCTACTCTGCCTCTTTTGGGGCCTGTTATGGTGGGCTCTGACTGCTGTTATACCTTTGGTCAACGGGCTTTCGCGGATGAAGTATCTGAAGAATTTATCAGACTGTTGTTTGATAAATTCTTTGATGGAGGGAATATCGGCTAGCTCTCTGAGGTCGGTTAGCCGAATGTACCTGTCACTGTTAGTGACGATACGGAGTACCTTGTTCTGCATCCTCTCCAGTCTCGACATTTCAGTCTTGGTGACGCTGCAGAACACTGGACATGCATAAGTCATAGTTGGTCTTATGACTTGTTTGTATATTAACACCTTGTTAGTCATAGACAACTTGGAATCCCTGGCTATCAACGGGTATGTCCGTCTTATAGCTCCCGCAGCTCGTTGGATTGACAAGTCGACATGCCTAGCAAGGGTTAGCTTTTTGTCCAGTTGGACTCCCAGGTACCGCGCTGTCTCGCTCTCATCAATCTGATTACCCAGAGCTCTGAATCCCCCAGGAATGTGAACGAAGGTACGTTTCCTTTTCCATGTGAAATTCATGAGCTCTGTTTTATCAGGATTCACCACAATTTTGCTCTTCGCTAGGTACGGTATGACTTTGTGTTGCAGATGCGTTTTCAGCTTTGCTGCTGCTATATTGCTGTACTTTGACTGGGCGTATATTGCCGTGTCGTCAGCGTATATAGCCGTGTTCGTGTTTGGGAACGTGGGAAAGTCATACGTATGTAGCGAATACAAAAGTGGGGACAAGCTCGAGCCTTGCGGTACTCCTGCTTCGGCCTTCCACCCCTCGGAGTTAATGTCATTTACTCTAACCGCGAAAGTTCTGTTGACCAGGTACGAGTCTATAATCTTAACCATATATTCCGGCATACCTGCCCTTAGCATCTTCACGATAAAGCCCTCTATCCAGACGGTATCAAAGGCCTTTTGGATATCCAACAGGAGCATGACTGTATTGTGCCCTCGATTGAAGCCCTCCCTCACATCGTGGACAATTCTTGCCACCTGGGAGGTCGTTGAGTGACCTCTTCGGAAGCCGAACTGTTCCGCCGGGATGAGTTTGAGCTCTTCCTCGAGGTCGCAAATTCTCTTAAGGAGGATTCTGTCCACCACCTTGGCGATAGCACTAAGCAACGATATGGTGCGATAGCTCTCGACCCTTCTACTCGGTTTTCCTGGCTTAGGAATCGGGATAATCTCAGCTTGCTTTAGGCACAGCGGGTAATGTTGCCATTTTACAATGGCGTTTATGATGTAAACTAGCTGTACGAGAGACTTCCTCGGGAGGTTTCTGAGTAGAACTGCATCTATCTTATCTATACCAGGCGCTTTGTTCCTAGGGAGCCCTTTTATGGTGTTCTGAACCTCCTCGTAGCTGGTCATCAGCTTCGAGAAGGCTCTGCCATTTAAGGCCTGTTTCGGGACTTTTCTGAATTCTTTTGCTTCCCTAGAAACTGACTCATGCTCTTGCATTGAGTCAGCGCCTGCCCGGAACGTGCTCTGGTAATACTCTCCGAACATTCTTGCCTTTCCTGGATCGGTCATCGCTTGTCTTTGACCATTCCCTATGGCTGGGAGTTCCGTCCGCCTCCTTCGGAGGTTTCGGTTCATCCGCCACAAGGAATTGTCGCCGACTTTGAGGTTTTCCATTTTCCTGTTCCAAGTCACATTTCTATGGCTCTGAATGAGTGAACTAATTTCTTGGCCCAGATGTCGCATATTCTCCCTGTGTGCGGGAATGCGGGTGGTCTGCCATTTTTTACGCTCTTGGTTGTTCAACTTAATCAGGTCAAGAATGTGGCTTGGAAGAGGATCCCGGTCCTCTCTAACTTTTCTCTTCCCAGTGGTAAGATCTCTTGCCTTCTGTATGTTGTTGATCAGCCTCTGAGTCTCCCCCTCAATGTTGTTTTCTTGTATATGGGGGGTGATATGTGTTATTTCATTCATCACTCTCCTGTACTCTTTCCAATCGGTTGTTGAATAGTCGTATAATATTCGTTGCCCCTTTGGCCATGGTCCTCCCTTGATTGTAAAGAGTACAGGGTCGTGATCTGAGTTTAACTCAGAGACTGCTCGTAATTCAGAGATTTCTGTTACATTTTTATTTACCACTAGGTCGAGTGTGCTAGGCGCACCACCGTTCCAGGAGTAGCAAGTTGGGTCGTCTGGAAAGTCGATGATGACTTCGTTGTTCTGAGAGTATTCCCACAGCGTTGTTCCATTCGTAGACCGACGGTTGCAGTTCCACTCGGGCCTCAGCGCGTTGAAGTCTCCCGCCAGTAGTACCTTGTGCCCGCTGCTGCAGAGACTATCCAGATCCGCGGCCGTGAAAGTGTTTGTAGGGGGGTTGTATACCACATACATCCTCGTGCCACATTCTAGCTGTATACCAGCGTGCTCCATGGAGCATTGCCGCTGTGGCAGTGGTGCATGTGGTATAGTGTTCCTGACAAGGATCGCTACCCCTCCCCCTCTCCTTGCGTTAGGTCTATCAACCCTGATGGTGGTGAATCCTCTGAATTTCAGCTTGTGTTCCTGTCGGAGCTTCGTCTCGGATAGGAGCATTATATCGGGTTATACCGGGTTTAGACATGGTTTGTGACTGGTGTTAGTCACTCTTCTTCTGCAAGAAATTCTCGCAGGCCCTTGCTTCGAGCGTTCAGGGTACGGTTCTGGTTGAGACCGCGCTCAGATACACTCGATGCGAATTTTTCCAAAAAGTCCAAAAAGTTTATTCAAACATTAAATTAGCAATTGAAATGTATAGCAACAAACAAGCATTAAATACACATACATACATATAAATATAAAAATACAAACATGACATATAATGTATAAATAAAAGCACTCTTTGAAACTATCTCGATACAGCCACAGGGAGGGGTAAGGGAGGAAGTTAGGAGTGCTTTAGGGTTGGAAGGTTTGGGTCTGACCTACTGAGGTATTCAGTGGTTGGACCGAACCAGCTCCCGTCTGTCCTAGATCAGAGGACTGGGTTGCAAGAGCTCGCAGTGAGTAGACGTGCTACGCTCCGATACAGTCTAGTGCGCAGGTTCATAGCCAATGCAATTTTATTGCATTGGCTTTTTTTATGCCATTTTTCTCGTTCACAACACTTTTCAATGTACTTGGACAAAAACAGACAAATAAGTGATAAAGGTGAACACAGTGACAGAGACACACATACAAAACACACAAGTGCGAGGGAGAGGACACTACTAGGATTAAGTGAAGTGAAAAAGACACAGTAACTATAAGATAAGTGCAAGTGCAAGACAAAGTGCAAGTGCAAGACAAAGTGCAAGCCAAGATCTCCAAAAGGCCCTGCCACTGGAACTTGAAGCTTTTGAGGTATTTATACATTTAGTTATAAAATTGTGAAACTGACACTGATAAATAGACAAACATACGCATAGCCAGTAGAAACAAATCGTTTCGCTGGCTTTTTTTATCAAAAAATTCCTATTTTTTGTGCCATTTTTACATCGACCGAGCTACTTCTCGATGGCAAAAAATACATTCCTAGAATAGCTTCACCGATTAACTCAGTGATAACATTAAAATAAAGACAAAAGTGCAAGCAAAACTAGACAGTATACAGGGTGAAACATGGACAACCCCATCAACAAACAGGATATAATGGACACAGGACAGCTACAGAACACACAAAGGGACCACACAGAAGAGGCCAAAATTGCCGCAAGGAGCATGAAGATCGCGAGAACTCCACCACATGTACAAGACAACACACAGAAGAAAGCAAGAACAGAAGGAAACATTCTAAATCAAATGATCATAGGCAACAGCAATGAAAGCGACACAGAAGACGAGGCAAGAGCACAGGAACAACAACAGCGACCACACAAGACAATACAAACCAAAGCGGAGAAGATGAAGGAACGAAAGAAGAGGAAGAAGACATGGGGGACATTATAAAGGCAGTGGACAAAATCACAACCATAATAGCTAGTGAGAATAACGGAAGAATCACAAAAGCGGACCTACACAACAGGAGATCATGAGCAAACTAACAAGGACAATCAGGAAAATAGGGACACTGCAAACAGCAAACGCTCGGCTTACAGGACAAGTCCAACTCCGGAGGACGAGAGCCCAAACAAACCAAGCACAACCCAGACCAACCGCTATGACAACTCAATCACAAAGCCAAAGCCGGGAACACTTTCCACAACTGAGGCCAATAGAACCAAGGTACATTCAACAAGGAGCAGAAAACAAGGAACAACACATACAATCAGAACAAACGAACCAACCACCAAACACCCCCACAACAGCAGAACAGATAGAAGCATGGCAAAGGTTAAAACAAATCAGCGAAACACAGCAACAAATACAACAACAACCAACGTACGCGCAGATGAGCACTAGGCCAGCCACGCAGACACCAACAGCACCATGGACAACGCCACCAAGAAGACACGATCTGATAATAAGGATAGCAGACAACAAGGACCCACAAAAAACCTTACAGAACATAAAAGAGACCCTACACAAAGAAAAAGACAAGAAAGCTCTAAAGAGCATACGACAACTGGAAAGCGGATCGGTTATTGTAGAGGCACAAAACCAAGAACAGATCGTCCAAGTGCACCAAACGCTCAAGAAAAAGCCTACACTTATGACAAAACACATGGGAAACGAAGACCCAATGATCATTCCAACGGGAATCGATCAAGGTATGAACGAAGACAACATCATACAAGCACTGATCAATGAAAACGAGGAACTCACAACGGAATTCGAATTGGAATACCTACAAAACAACATTGAAGCCATACACAAGAGACCCTGCCGAAACTCGAGAAGAGAGAACATGATTATACAACTAGCATCACCAATATTCAAAAAAATCATACAAATGGAAATTGTTAGTATAGATTTATTAGGAGTCAAGGCTGAGGAGTATGTCAGAGTAGCCATGTGTTACACCTGCTGCAGATTCGGCCACGTAGCAAAACACTGCAAAGAAACAAAGAGGAGATGCTACAGATGCGGGGGAGGCCACCAAGGCACCACATGCGAGAGACAACCAAATTGCATCAACTGCGAGACCCTCAGAGTAACACCGCGACGACACGAAGCAAGAGACACCAATTGTCCAATCTACGCGCGGAAACTGCAGCAGACGAGGAGCTACATTAATTATAGCAATGCTTAACACACGAGCAAATAGACAACAAACACCTCGGGGTCTCATGAGTTTCATACAAATCAATATTGGAAAAGGTAAAGCTGCAACAGAGCAACTACAACAAAAAATAAAAGAAGAAAATATACAAATAGCACTCATACAAGAAATCAACAAAAAACCACACACACACACACTTTACAGACTAAACGAAAATGCCAAAACAGGAATACTAGTGAGCAAAAAGATCAAACAGGTTATACAAGTTACGGAGCTCACCAACGAAAATGTCACCACAATCCAAATAGGACAAGATAAAAACAAAATAACAATAATAAATATCTACGACGAACCAGGGGGTCAAAACAACACGAAATTCGCAAACATAGAAAACACAATAAACAAACTTGAAGGCGCAATAATCATCGCAGGCGACCTGAACGAGAAGAACATGGTATGGGGAGGAGACGAAACGGACAAAAGAGGAGAACATATCGCTGAATGGACAGTAACGCAAAGCTTCATTATCGAAAACGACAGGACCAGCCCAGCAACATACAGCTGCAACAGGGGAAGCAGCTGGGTAGACTTGACACTCACCAAAAACATAAACATACTGGACTGTACAAGAGGAGGAAACACTGAGTGACCACCGATATCTAACATACGATACGGGGCACGTCGAAACACAGAGCAACAAAACTAAAAGACAATTCAACATCAAAAAGGCAAACTGGAAGAAATTCATGAAGATCCTCAAGAAATACACCCCATTAAATACAGATGACCTCGAAGCCAAAGCGGATCATATACAGGAAGCATGTGAAAAAGCCTGCACAGAAGCAATTCCAACCAGGAAAAAAAACAATATGCCAAACCAAATATGGTGGACAGAAGAACGAAATGAGGAAAAACACAAATAGAACAAGAAGAAAATGGCAACAAGACAAACAAGACCAAAACAAAAAAGAAATCTACGACACGGAGAAAAGAAGATATAAAAACACCATCAAAGAAACTAAAAGAACTTCAATACAAAAATACATAACGCTGAACTGCCAAAATGACCCATGGGGATTAGCATATAAGATACTCAGGAGAAACAAAAAACAAAACACTTAGCTAAACACAATTCAAAGATCAGACGGGACATGGGCAGAAACGGAGGACCAAATCCAGGAAGAACTAATTAACACGTACTTCCCAAAAGATGAAGCAGACAAACCCGAACACACCAACATCAGACAGAAAAACAGGACACAAATAAGACAAACACCAAACGACCCCAATTTTACGCTGGATAAGCTACAGGACATTGCAAATAATCTGAAACACAATAAAGCTGCAGCAGAAGACGGAATCCCAAATGAGGCAGCCAAACTGATCGTGGAGACAATAGGAACAACCCTTGTGAAAATATACAATGGAGCACTGGCACTTGGTAAGTTTCCAAAAACCTGGAAACAATCCACTATAATATGGATTCCAAAAAAGGGAAAAGGTCATAGACCTATATCGCTACAACCTACACTAGGCAAACTTCTGGACAAACTAATAACACAAAGAGTAACGTACTTCCTAGAAACCCACCACAAAATAGACGAACGACAACATGGATTCCGGAAAAACAGAAGCACAAGCGAAGCCATACAAAAATTGGTAAACAACATAAACAACAACAAGGGTAAAAAAAATAACACACAGGTCATCACCCTCGATATAACAAACGCGTTTAATTCAGCATGGATACCCAACATCCAGAAAACCATGCAAAAACTCAAAACACCCAAAAACATGGAAAACATATGCATTGACTTCCTCACGGACAGGACAATGAACAGCGGCAACATTACTAAAACAACGGAAAGAGGGTGCCCGCAAGGATCAAGCTTAGGACCAATATTGTGGACAGCAATCATGGAGGACTGGTTCCAGACGGTCGACAAAGCAACCAACAAAGACCTATCCATCAAAATACAGGCCTTCGTGGACGACCAGATTATAGTAATAGCCGGAAGGACGCACAGACAGATTGAAAATAGATGGCAGCAAACGTGGAACGCATGCAAGGAATGGGCAACAAGAAACAAACTACAATATAACAAAGAAAAAACGGAATCCATGTACGTCACAGGTATAACCATGACACAACCCCCAGAAATCAAAATGGACACAATAATCCAACCAAACAGGGAAAACATAAAATACTTGAGTCTAATTATCGACAGAAAGATGCTGTGGATAGACCACATAAAGACAATCAGGACAAAAACGCAGGAAATCTCAAATAAACTATCCGTGGTAGCTGGAAGAGAATGGAGAACAGATAGAGAGATCCTCAAGGTGATCTACGAAAAAGCAGTAAAACCGCTAATTCTATACGAAGCCCAAATATGGGGACACAGAGCAAGGGATAGCAGGATAGAAAAACACCTGAAGGCAACCGAAAGATCATTCCTTCTAGCTATCACGAAGGCGTACAGAACCGCCCCGACCGACGCACTGAACGTAATAGCTGGCACAGTACCACTTCAAATAGAAGCCGAAATGGAATACACCCACACACGCGCCCATAGACAAGACATAATACACAACAAAATCCAACATATACACAAAGTTCATCCATCCAAAACACATAGAACCATAGAAGAACCACAAGAATACATACAACACACACATATACACAGACGGTACGGTCAGCGAAAACCACAGAAGAGCATACGGGCATAGCCAAAACAAAAGACCACAGAAATTGGGAAGAGAAAGGAAAAAGGGTCACAGACGGAGAGGACATCCACAGCATCGAACTGGCAGCGATAGTAGAAGCAGTAAGAGAAACAAGTATTCAGGACGGCAACACCAAAATTCACACGGACTCAACAAGAACGATTGAAAACTTAAAAAACAAAAACAGCACAAACCCAAACATCGTCTATATACAGAAAACAACACAAGACAAATTCGACGGAGGCCAAACAATACAGATCACACACACAAACAGAAGGAACCAGGGAATCAAGAAAGCAGACAACATCGCAAGGGCTCACACCACGGACGAGGAAATAGAAAATATCCCCAAAAACAAAAGAGAATTGAACAAGATCAAAAATATAGACAAGAACAGAAAATGGCGAAAAGCATGGGACACATCAAAAACAGGTAGGACAATGTACAAAATCTTTCCCACAATAGCCAAAACAAGCCTAGCCCTGAGCTGGAAAACAACACAGCTCATCGTAGGACATGGAAACAGCCAAAGCTATCACAAAAGGTTCAAGCTGAGAGAAACAAACGGCATATGCGAATGCGGACAAGAAGAAGAGGACATCGAGCACATTATAAACAACTGCACCCTGACACCAAGAACAGATGCAAGGAGAGAAATGACAACATTCCTGGCACAAACAAACAACACATACACCCCAAACTTCATCAACAGACAAACCATCGATACAAAAACCATAGAACACATAAACAAATGGGGAGAGAAAATGATATACGATGATATCCAATAAGAAACTCATGCGGCTACGAAATGGCGCAAAAACATACTCCTCAATCAACCGACAAATAAGGACAAATAAAATAAAAAACTCGCGAAAAAATTATTTTTCTTTTCTTATCAAATTTCACAAACAATAGTAACAGAGAATCTTATACCAGCTAATTTTTGGAGTGCGGAGATGGGATGGGTTTCCTTGTCAGTGGTCATCGCTAGATGGATAGTAGTATCAGGCCTTATACCTAACGGGAGGTAGGCCCACCGGTGCCCCGTAAAGGGATCCGGTAAATCACTTTGTCATGTTCACTAATGCCCTACATCGTTGTCCCTGAAATTCAGCTTCAATCCGCGGTAAATCTGTAAAACGTGCTTCGATCGAATTACTATGTACGATGACTCCCTCCTTACGACGGTACAGAAACCGGACTCCTCTGAGTCCCCCTTCGACATCTCCCCTAAGGGATCCGTCCTCACGAATCTGGCCAACTCAGTGTCTAGACCTGACAGCGCTTGAGTCTGTTTGATTTCGGTCTCTCGCCCCCCTACTTGGACTCGACGCTCGCCCGTCGACGCAGCGCCTCCTACCATCCAAACCCCATACTGTCAGGGCTCCGGCATGGTGTTCAGGACCCGGTTTGTTCCCTTTCAGGGTCGTTGGTGCGCCCTCGGCTACACCTCCGTTGCCCTCTCTCAGCGGACCGGCGTCCTGCTTCTGTAACTTCGACCACCCCGTCAAGGTCGTGGGAGTGCCGCTCTTGGCACTGCCATCGTTGCCTTTCTTCGGAGTATCGACGTCTACCCTACCTGACCGATCCGACCATCGGACTCGGCCCATGGTCATCTCCAGCAAAACTGGAGCGACCATGATGGGTTCACTCGACTGCATAGAGATCCTCAGACCTCCATGCGGTTGGATTCCGCCCTCCGGCAGAGACCGAAGAGGTTTGACCCCTTTCCGTCCCTGTCGATTTTACGTCTTGGGTGAGTTTAACGCCCTCCGGCGAACCACTAGCAACCTTGATGAGTTTAACGCCCTCCGGCGAACCACAAATGTCCCTAGTGAGTTTAACGCCTTCTGGCGAACCGCAAACTTCCTTTGTGAGTTTAACGCCCTCCAGCAAACCGCAAAAAAAATCCTTCGTGAGTTAACGCCCTCCGGCGAACCGCAAACACCCTTTGTGAGTTTAACGCCCTCCGGCGAACCGCAAACCTTGGTAACGACCCTCATACTTTCGACCGCTACCTGATCGTATTTAAGTGGGATCTCACTTTCCTTTAGTGGACCCCGTTTCCCTAACTCTAACACTTGTCTACACTTTGACCGCACTTGAGTGTCCATATCACTTCTGACGACCGCAGTTACCTCTAAACTATAATGAGGCCCGGCACTCATGCTGGCTGACACCACAGGTCCTCTCTCTATATTCGGATTCAATTCGACTCGTTTCGAGCCCCCTGATGGCTCGTCTTCGAGTTCTTTGAATTCTTTGTTTGCTCGTGCGCCTCTCCATTCGAGGTCTTATCACTACTCTCCAGAACTCTCTGGACGGTATTTACATTGTTTTCATCTACATCTTGCTTCCGCCAGTTCCGGTCGGACCCGCTCTTGGGCGGATTCGCCTCGCCGGTGGAGCGTTCATTATTCCTCCTAGGCTTTCTACAATCCTTCATGAAGTGGGCTCCCCCGCAGTTGTAACAGCCCCAGAAAGATTTGTGACTTGTTCTTTAGTTGGCTCTACTTTACTCGGGCCAGCAGAGCTAGGCTTTCCTACAGCAGGACAGGGGTCAGGATTGGCTCTGAGCGGCGCCTCCTGTGACGGCTCAGGCCCGTGGCTAGCGCCTGCTCCTCCGTACTGTTGTTTCTTTTCGTTACTCGAACTTGCTTTTGCCATGCTCTGCTTAGCTCGTGAGACTGGCTCTAGGCCGGTGCCATGAAGCAGTCCTTCAAAGGCAACAGCCCTCTGAGTCAGCCTCTCTATGTTATAAAATTCCATAGTACTCAAATATAATTTTAAATCGGGATTTACCCAGTCAAAATAATCTGTACAATCTTGCTTTCACTCATGATGGGATAGAGTCTTTTTGCCAAAGTCCACTTAGCCATGATGAAGCTCGTAACTAATTTTCCTTCGGCTTGGTCAGTGCCGAACAATTAGGCTTTCAGCCCTGAGACCAACAACTCGTTGTCAAACCGCTCCTGGAGTCGATTCGAAAAATAGTCCCAAGTCATTTTATTATTGTGTCGATAGCCACCAAACCACTGCTGGGTAGCTCTCCTAAGCCATTGGGCTGCCATGCCCACCCACACAGTAGGATGAAGGTCCATCAGCTGTTCTTCACAATCTTTCAAGAACGTAAACGGATCCTCGTTAGGGAGACCACTAAATGTCGGATGTGGCAATTTGACTTTAACCTATTTAGGCTCCGAATATACAGGAGTCCTCCGATGCCTATCCTCAATGACGTCTGCTAGCCTGTTCACGACCGGCTCCAAGTTCCTTAGGGCCGCCTCTTCCACATCCTGCTGACTCATCCGCTTGTCCTTTACAGGACCCACATAGGGAGCTTGATGATCCATCCAATACTCCTTTTCCGCTTCCTCTTCGGCGTCAAATTCCCTCCGTTGTCCTGAGTGCTTCCTTCTCGGCAACTCAGATGCCGCCTGAGTCTGCACAGACCACCCTGGGTCATAGCAGGCCCCCGCTACGTCGTGTCGTCAACTTCTCTGAATTCAAAATTCTGATCCCGGTGTATGTGGTCAGGCCGTTCCTGCTTCTCCACATAACCGGCTCTGGTAGGCGAGGATCGCACATGGAGACCCATAGGCCCCCGTACTCTGTCACTAGCCATCTCTCCTCCTTCGACTCTACCGCGATTTCCTTGGGTTAACACTCTAGGTGCCGATAGGGTCCTTGTGGTAGGCAGGGATCGCACGGAAACCTCAAAAGGGCCCCGTCGTCCCCTATCTGCCTCTTCTCCTTCACCGAAATGCATTCCTACGGGCTCTACCCTCTGCACTTCGTGATAATACCTATCTGGCAGGAATCGCACTAAAGGATCCTCAGACCCCCTTCCCTGCCTTCCTACAACTGCTGGTACATCTCCGTACTCCACACTACGGGTCGAAGCCCTGCGTGTGGACGTACCGTACTCAGCTACCAGGCGTCGCACTGAAACCTGTTGAGGCTCCCGTTCCCTAATGCCATCAGCATGTCGTAGTACCCTACCTAATTGCAGCTGTTTCCGAATATACCGCCTTTGTGCTCTAAAAGCCGGTGGGGGGAGGGATTACATCCTGCTTCCCTACTTCACACCTTTCCCCGGATACCGGAATGTTCTAGAACCCTTGTTCACTCTCTTCGTGAACGTACTGACGGGCAAGGCCAGTATTATTGCCTGATGGGCGTCATATGGTTTTTGTTCCAAGAACGGGATCACCAAAAACCCCTTGTTGGGACTGAAGGTCGCTCGTATAGTAGAAACATCGTTGTGGGTTTTCCTCCTGCAGTGGTCTTTCCACTACACCCGTCACATATCCCCGCTCAACCTCGACTCCGTCGAAGCTAGCAGCGATACGCCTCTGACGAGCCCCACGTTGTCGGGCGCCATGTAATCCATACGCTCTCTTATCTTGCGAAAGCTCCGGCCACATGGCTCCGCTCTGGCTACCATGCGATCCTAAAGCTTGACTGAGCTCTCGAGAATCCGGCCGACTAATGCCCCCACCGGCTATTAGCCCGCCTGACTCCCGCGGATCCTGGTGCCCCGCAGCTAGCGCTGATCCCGTGGCGTGTACTCGGCCCGCCTCGGAGGAGATACTTCGCTCTGTTTCGGAGCAGAGACTCTCCCCTGAAACCTTCCACCACCCCTCTGCACTCCCGCAGAGTCGTCAAGCCACTCGCGGGTCACTGGCGGTCCAGCCCCGAATTTCCTTGAGTGTGACCCATCGCCTGTGATGAGCCCACCCCTGTAGTGCGGCCTATCTCCTTTGATGAACCCACCCCTTTCTACTGTTAGAAATTACTATGTTTTGGAATAATAAACAGGAATGAAAATACTATTTAATTGGAACTTGACGTTATCAATTTATTTTTCTTGACAAGTACATAACAGTTGATAAAAACATATACAGTGTGAATTACACCATAACACATAAATGCAGTATTGTAAGTCTTGAATATTGGACTTCCAACATTCCCCCTCAATTGATAAAACTTACAATATTAAACCCAGTTGTTTAGCAAACTTATAGTGCTTCAGTCGACATAGACATTTCGTAAAAATATCTGCAGTCATATCTTCTGTCGGAATATATTTCAGATCAACAAGTTTCCGTTCAACAGCTTCACGCACGAAATGGTGCTTGACATCTATATGTTTAGTGCGATTATGGAAAACGGGATTGTAAGACAACTTAAGAGCACTCTGATTATCAGAATACACAACAAAACTATCTTTCGTGCCAAACATCTCTTCCAATAATCGTTTGAGGTAAATAGCTTCCTTACATGCTTCTGTCAAACCCATGTATTCGACTTCCGTTGATGAAAGTGCTATGGTGGGCTGTTTTTTACTTTCCCAAGTAATTGCTCCATTGGCTAATTTAAAAACAAATCCCGTGTAGGATTTCCTGTCCAATTCATCGTTTGCCCAATCAGCATCAACATATCCCACTATATCAGCTCCAGTTGGTTTATAGCATAAGCAGCAGTCCTTGGTAGTTTTCAAATATCTCAGAACTCGTTTCGCATATTTCCAGTGTTCCTCCGTGTAACAGTTGTTGAACTGACTCAGAATACTACTTACATGAGCTATATCTGGGCGTGTGTTGAGAGCAATGTACATCAAACATCCAATCAGATTTCTATACGGAATATCTGGATTATTCCTTTCTGTGTCGTCTGATGGATATTTTAGTTTCAAATTCGATTCCATGGGAGTGAAAATTGGTTTAGCATCCATGAGACCAAATTTTTTAATTATATCTTCAATATATTTTCCTTGGTCAAGAAAAATTTCATCATTTTCTCTTCTTATTCTTATTCCCAGAATTTCTTTTGCTTTTCCCAAATCTTTAATGGTGAACTGAGATTCTAACGAAATCTTCAAAAAATGTTTTTCATTTGGATTATTTGATAATACCAAAAAATCATCCACGTACAAAGCGACAATGGTAACATCACCGTTCAAAAACTTAAAGAACATACAGGGCTCGTTTTCAGATTTCTTGAATCCAATTTCGCTCAGAAAAGTGGTTACTTTCGAATTCCATGCCCTTGACGCCTGTTTCAGTCCATATAAGGCCTTTCTCAGTAAACAAACTTTGTGTTCTTGCCCTTCTGCTATATGCCCTTCGAGTTGATCCACATACAGTTCTTCTTTCAGCTCTCCATTCAGAAATGCAGTACATACATCGAAATGATACATTTCCAGCTTATATTCAGCTGCCAGTGCAAAAAGTAATCGTACTGTAGATCGTCTCACAACAGGAGAGAAAGTTTCGAAGTAATCCACCCCATATACTTGTGTGAAACCTCTTGCTACCAGTCTTGCCTTATGTTTATTGCCATGAGTACCTGATTTTATTTTGTAAACCCATTTACAGCTAACTGTTTTCTTATCGACGGGAAGATCTACCAAATCCCAAGTTCGGTTTGCAAGAAGACTCTGATATTCCTCGTACATTGCAGCTTCCCACTATTTTTTATCTTCACAGGATAGAGCTTGTCGAAAATTTTCAGGTTCACATGTAATTTTTTCAAGATATATCGTATTGTACAGAACATGATCAGGAAATTCTATTCTTTGTCTATTCCTTTCAGGATATCTTTTACTGGATGCTATATTTGTTGGTTCTGAAAAACGTTCTTCCAAGATTTGTTCTTCTTCATTAGAAAATTCTTCGTCGGGGTCTCTAGCTGCTTCCTTCGGATCATTTTCAGGTTCAGTTTCTTCAAAATTTTCAGTTGTTTCAGGAATATCAGTCACATTTTGGATATTAGAACCAGAACTTATTGGACAAACATTTTCATGTGACTTCTCACCAAATTGATTCTCCAGAAAAACAACGTCTCGTGCTTTGGTTATATTCCTTGGATTTTTCGGATCGAAAAGTCTATAGCCTGTGCCGTTTTCGCAATATCCAACGAAAAACAGTCGCTTGCTCTTACTATCAAGCTTCTTCCTATTTTTGTTTGGTATATGACTATAGGCTATGCAACCAAATACCCTAAGATGACTTAGGTCAACCTTTCTGCCAGTCTATTTTTCTTCTGGAATCATCCCAGGTACAGCTTTATGTGGGGATCTATTTTTCAAATACAGGGCAGTATTTGCAGCTTCTGCCCACATCTGCTTAAGGCAACCAGCTTGTTGCATCATACATCTCACTTTTTCCATGATGGTCCTATTAGTTCTTTCTGCAACACCGTTTTGTTGAGGATTGTGTGGTATAGTTGTTTGATGTATGATTCCATGTGATTTCAGATGATTTTCGAAAGAATGGTCGACAAATTCCCCACCGTTATCGGTTCTCAATATTTTGATTTTTAAACCGGTTTGGTTTTCCACCATCACTTGAAACTCTTCGAAAATTGATTCAACTTCATTCTTTGATTTTATGAAGTAAATGAAGATTTTTCGAGTAAAATCATCAATAATGGTGAACATGTATTTTGCACCACTCCAAGACGGTATAGACATCGGACCACACAGATCAGCATGCAAAAGTTCTAGCTTCTCTTTTGCTCGCTTGCATCCAGCCGTTTTGAAAGGCTTTTTGCATTGTTTCCCTTCAATACAAGGAATGCACTGTATCTTTTCATCGTCATTCGAGAAATTTACACCCGTAACCATGCCATCTCTCAGAAGTTTCATGCTAATACGGTTCAAATGCCCCAAACGCTTGTGCCATATATCGTGATTGTCAGGAGTGACAGCATTTGCAATTTCATGACAAACAGTACTTTTTGAAGTAACAGAATATCCTTCAGAGGTATCAAGACGATAAATACCCCCAATATTTGTTGCAGTGGCTATAACTGAATCGTTTTCATCATCGTCCAATAATTTGAATCCATTTTTATCAAAAACAGCAACATATCCCCTTGATACTAACTTGCTTACAGAAAGCAAATTTGTTCTCAATCCAGGAACTAACATGACATCACGAATAGTTGTGGAAAGTTCATCATTTTTTAGTTTTACTTGAATATTTCCAACACCTTCACATCGGAGTTTTTCATCGTTGGCCACAGTAACCTCCAACATTGAATCTGTTTCTTTCATATCGTCGCAGAACCAGGCTTCATGAAAAGTCATGTGGGTTGAAGCACCCGAATCGATGTACCAACTATTGCTGTCAGTGTACGCACCTAAGGCAGTCAGTAATGCTTTTTCTGATTTAGGTTTCCTAGAATTCTTGTGATCAGTTTTCTTTGGCACAAAATCTTTCAATGAGCTTTCATTCGAAGATTTTTTAGGACATGATGGACGTAGATGGCCAACATCACCACATCGCCAGCATTTCAAATTTCCAGTACTCTTTTTCTTATATTTAACAAACAGAGCAGAATCCTGGGAATTTTGATGCTTATTTTCCCACCTTGTATCTTGCAACATCTTGGTTTTTACAAAATCACTGCTAATGTCAGCTCCAGAGCTTTCCATCGCCATAATCATGGGTTCATACTCAGATGGAAGACCTGCTAGCATAGCAGCTCCTAGAAATTCATCTTCAACGGCTTTATTCATACTAGACAGTGCCATTTGCAGAGACATGAATTGATTAACATACGATTCCATCGAAGTAAAGTATTCAAGTTTCAATGAACACATAGTACGTAAAAGTTGAATTCTTCTGTTCAAGCCTTTATCCTCAAAAGCTTTTTCCAAATTCATCCACATTTCTTTGGCTGTCGTGCAGTTGCGGATATGAGGATAACAACAGGGTGCAACCATCAAGCCTATTTTTGTGAAAGCTTTTTGGTCATTTTTCTTCTTCATCATCAGTTTTATCATCCGTGGGATAACCAATAACAGCATGCCACAAGTTCAGATCTCGTAAATACAGTTCCATTCCAAATTTCCAGTCTTGATAATTTTCTCGTCCCGCCAATTTCATGAAAGGAGGATACGACGTGTTATGCTCCAAATTTTCTGACATCTTCAGCAGCAAACTTTATGTATACTTGTGCGCAAATACAATTCCACCAAACAAATATACAGTTATTCAGGGTCTGGGCCCATAACCTGTTAGAAATTACTATGTTTTGGAATAATAAACAGGAATGAAAATACTATTTAATTGGAACTTGACGTTATCAATTTATTTTTCTTGACAAGTACATAACAGTTGATAAAAACATATACAGTGTGAATTACACCATGTAACATAAATGCAGTATTGTAAGTCTTGAATATTGGACTTCCAACATCTACCTCGGTTCTCCGAACACGTGACTCTCTTTCTCGTCGTGTTTCTACTATATTATTGGTTTCGTTATAAACATCTATATTGTGTACATATCTCATCGGGAGAAACTTCCGCATATCCCCCAGGGATTCTGGCTGGCGAGGCGTTGTGCTTTTCTCAAGTGGCTGATGGCCCTGTATTTCTTGAAAATATAATCGCTCGGCTGTCAAACGAGCCCTTCTTGGTTCAGAGACAAAAGGTCTCTGGACTCCGTAGGCATGCCGGACCCGGGTCTCGAACTCACGTGCTCCTCATTACTTAAAGCTACAACTGCCTCATAACGCCTTTTCAAATTTTCTATTTCCTGCATCAGCGACTCAGGAGTTTCCCTATCTAGCAAAACTGGACTCGTACACGGAGTGCTGATGGAACTATCTGTTCTTGCATGAGGATGTCTTGGGTTATCGCGTATGTCGGATGCCACTAACTTCCTCGGGCTGAAACTTTGGCACTCTGTTTCAGGAATCTGCATATTCCTATCGGAGTTATGAAAACTCGAATGTTGTCTCTCCTGTGTCTGTTTCTCCAGGCAGGTAGCAGACACGGGGGTTCTCGGGTTCGGGGCCCTGGCGAGTGGTTCGATCCCCCGTTGAGATCCCGGACCACTTTCGCGGGCTGCGTTGAGAATTTCCTGGGGTGTGAAAAAATACACTTTCTCGACTGGGTGAGGTGTAGTGTAATCTGACATATTTCCCTGTTTCGACAATGCCTGACTACGTGTAGAAGGCATTGTTAATGATTCAAAATGACTCAGACTGGGATGGCCTGAGAGGTAGGATCACGGAAACCTAGCTGAAAGCTAACCGTTGCCTTTTGAGAGTCGAAACGTATTCGACCCTCCACAGGACTTTTTTGCCTTTTGAGTTGACGAAACGGTATTCGTTAATCTCCGCAGGACTTTCCTAACTCAGCATTATATCGGGATAGGACCTAACGTTGGCTATGCTGTCAGGGCAAGGAAGCAGCCGCAGGATAGGTAAAAGATTGCGCAAAGCTACGCCCACGGGACTCACGGACAGTGAGCTCGACACAGCTAGCTGTGTCTAATGATGACTTGACAGGTTAGGGCTTGATCACTAACGAGATGAACTTCGTAAAAATTCACGATGAATCCGTTCAGCTACCTGTGCGCCTATTTATTACTACCTGACACCTCTTCTCGACCAGGGATTTTTGTTTTAAACGCGATCCTGTTGCGAAGATGGCTCCAAGTCTTCAACGTCCAAGGATGATCTTCTTTCTTCACTCTTCGAATTTTCCTACTCTACTTCAGAAAAATCCGTCGCCAAAAATTTAATTTTGTTTCCCATCAACGCTATTAAAATTGTCGAAGCGCGCTAGACAAACAGGATAACCGCCTGAATGTCGCCAACCCCAAGTTTAAACACTTTAGCAAAATTCGAAAAAACACTATATTCCGCACCCTGTATACACCGTTCACCGATACTTCCTATCGGACTTCACACTGCCTTAAGAATCTCAACGTTCCTCCGCAACCGACGAGACGAATGTCTTCCTCGAAGAACACTCTAATCGAAGTAATAACAGGAGTCAAAAATCACACAACTTGCTCCTCAGTTCGGAAATACTCTGTATTGAAAAATACAGAGTACTCCTTCTTGCTTCTCGGATGCTCCGACGAAACACTAACACTTTCACTTCGTTTTACCGGGACCCCAATTACCTTACCTGTAAATGGCCCAAACGAAACTGCTTCTTTTCTTTCGGCACAAAACTAGTCGAGAATTGACTGTACAATTCTCCCTAAACTACTTCTGATCTCTCCTGAGATCCGCAACAATCTCACCGAGCTAAACCTAACTTTAACACTACCGTTGCAGTTGGCCTACCAAAAGTTTATTTTCCGAAATCTATACGTAGATTCCTAAGCAAGCTTTCTGAACAAAATTTCTACGTTTCATAGGGGTTTTATATGGTCGGTCTGGGCATCACGCCACATCAGGCCATTTTCCGGCTTCCCTATTGGCTTAATCACCGAAAATGGGCGGAGTCGAACCGTAAGGGTCAGATATACCCTCGATATGTCATCTTTGGCCGAGAGAAGCCAAGATTTAAGAAATGGAGTCCAACAGGAATAGCAATTCGTTCCCTATTTGGCAAAGGCCAAAAATAATAATTTCGAATAAAATATTCGAAATTGAGTATATCAAACTGCCAGGATTTCAAGGACGGAAACCTGGACGGTTTCTCTGCTCCTGCCGATCGAGCGTGCTAGACCTCGAGCTAGCTACGCCGATAGGCTCCTCCCCTTCAGCTTTCCAACCGCGAAAGCCGGGGATTGGTAAGAGCGATTTCAGCTCTTGTCTATAAATATGGACCAGTTTATGAAATTCAGCAGTGTGTTCAGAAGTAGTCTCTCGAAAGAGAACTACCTACCTGAGAGCTTTGTGTGTTTGAGTGCAGTGTATGTGCCTTTCCTACCGGCGAGACGACAGCGGTCACTGAGGCTTAATTACCCGCTTGGGTGCGGTCGACCATTTGTTATAGGTGAGTGAGACATTTAGTTTCATTGTGGCTATATGCCGAATTTATTCATTTGCTGAGTTGTACATAATATTCGACGAAAGGATTGTACTTGCTTCAACGTTTTCTTCGATTTAACCTCATGGAGGAGAGGTTATCTGAGGTGAAAGCGGGTGGTCCCCCAGCGATTCGGGATTTTCTTATGGAAATCCTGAAGTACCTGGGTACGACACCCTCCGAAGTATTTTCTAGCACAGAAAATGCGACTCTTCCAGAAAGGAAGAGGAAAAAAGCCCGAGGTCAGGTAATTCAGCCGAATGCCGGGCCGGGTAATCAACATCAACTTGCGACGACGAATGTAGACGACGGTAAAACTTTCTCTGCCATCCCTAAGGAATTCGACATGTACGAAGACGATGCCTCCGACCAGGAAAGCATCGTCAGCGACATGGATACAGGAAGCCATGAACGTGAGGCCGAGGAGGAAACTCCCACTCATGTTCTTTCTCAACCCGCGAAACTCTTGCCACTACCCCCGATTTTACAAAACCTGCTCGATAAGACCAATAGGCAACAGCAGAGTTTGCCCGGATCGAGCCAATTGGACTCGATCCCGACTCAAGGCGAGGAACAACAACCCCAAGTTCCTAAAGCCAAATGCGCCACCATTCCCCCTATTACTATTCGTAAGAAGGAAATATGGGTGAAACTTAACAACGAGCTGATGAAAAAATCTGAATTTTTCAAAAGCGAAAAATGTGGCAGATGGTATTAAAATCAATCCTACCACCATTGAGGATTATCGGAAGATTTCCAAGTTGCTGGTGGAGGAAAATATTCCCCACCATACATACTCCTTCCCTGAGGACAAACCCCTCAGAGTAGTGCTCAGAGGTGTCCCCGAATTTATAAAATCGGAGGACGTGAAAGACGACCTGACCAAACAGGGTTTCCACCCTGAATCAGTCACTCGTATGCATGGGACCAACAAAAAACCCATGCCGTTAGTTTTGGTACTTGTACCTAAAACCGAGAAACATATCTACCAGATCACAGGGGTACTGAATCTGGTAGTAAAAACAGAGCCTCAGAGACCGAGAGCAACTATAGGCCAATGCCATAGATGCCAGAAGTTCGGCCACTCGCAAAGGAATTGCCATGCAATTCCTGTGTGCGTTAAATGCGCGGGAAAACATCTCACTCCCGATTGCAAAGTCCCAAAGACCCAGGCAGCGAAGTTTGCGAACTGTGGGGACGCACACACGTCAAGCTACCGAGGCTGCCCTCACTACCCAAAACTGAGAAGTGCTCCTGCCACTTCCGGTGCGCGTAGTGGCCCCCCTCGGTCAACCACCCAAGCCAGACCGGCAGGCGCGGCTAACGTCCGACCCGGCCTATCCTATGCAGGCACACTTAACGCGAGCCCAAAAGACAAGTCCCCCCTAGGGTCCTTGGCAGCAGCTCTGTTATCTCTAACAGAGCTACTTAAACAAAACCCTCTCCTAGAAGGTCTGATTTCCTTAAACACCAACGCGACCTCGGCTCTAGTTAATGTATAGACAAATGCAAAGACTGCCAACCTCACTGAAGATTATTTTCTGGAATTGCGACGGTTTCTTAAGTAAGAAACAGGAGTTTGAGACGTTTCTTGTGGAAGGTAACTACGACGTAGCCCTTCTTCAGGAAACCCACTTAAACAACGAGCCGTTAACTGTAGCCAACTACAGGATTTACAGAAAAGACCGTCTTGGGAGACGAGGTGGCGGAGTAGCCATAATGGTGAAACGATCTCTGAAATCCTCCCAATTCGGAATTAGTGAGGACGAGACCCATGGCACAGAGGTCGTGGGAGCACACGTTGAGACGAGCAGGGGATTATTCAGAATAATTTCTGCCTATAATCCCCCAAACATCTTGCTACAGGAAGACACCCTGAACGTGCTGCTCATGGAGTCAGACCTTCCTACGATCGTCGCGGGAGACCTAAACGCGAAACACCTGCAATGGAGCCTATCCAGAGCCAACCCCAGCGGAACGAGACTATGGCGACATTGCGAAGCAAATGACTACCAAATCGTTGCACCAGCTGAACCCACGCAGTACGGTGCAGTGGGTGCACCAACCGTCCTGGACATAGCGTTGATTAGAAACGTCCCATGGAATTGGGACGTTTCGAACCTAACAGAGTTATCATCAGATCACAACCCAGTAGTACTAATGCTGGGTGAGGATCCGATACCCCAGGACGGCTCCCTGAAGAGGACGACGGACTGGGACGCGTTTCAGGAAATTCTGACAGGACACAATGGTATCCCCGCCAGAATAGGAAATCCGGCTGAGTTAGACGAAGCAGTGGCACATTTTGAGCGCATCTTGAAAACCGCACACGACACAGCATCCACCTTGGAACAGGGACCTGTGAGGTTCTATAACGAATTCCCTAATAGGATTAAAAACCTTATTAGGGAACGAAACCGTCTTCGACGTGTATACCAAAGGACCCTGTTCCCAGGTGATAAAATCAGAGCCAGCCATGAGGCAAATCAAGTTAAACGTGAGATAAACGATTATCGAAATGAAAAGTGGGCCGAAACCCTCGAAGGACTGGAACCCGGAGACAATGAGCTTTGGCGAATTGTTAAAGGGCGAAAGAACAAGAGGGTGGCACTCCCACCTATTCACGGTGCGCGTGGAATGTGCTACTCGACCGACGACAAAGCGACGGCCTTCGCGGATACCATGGAGCGCCAGTTTGAGCTAAATGAGGATAGGAGAGATGACGATGACCGATACGCCCTGTTAGAAGACAGGGCCAGAGCTCTGCTTGAGGAGATCGACGAAGATGACATTCGTCCTGCCACTGAGGAGGAACTCAGAGCGCACATCAAATGTCTCAACGTGAGAAAGGCACCCGGGGCTGACGCAATATCTAATAAGATATTGAAGAAGCTCCCGGAATGTCAAGTTCTCGCGTTGTTGAACATCATCAACACCTCACTGCGATTGAGGCATTTTCAAAAGAGGTGGAAACATGCCATTGTATTCATGATCCGAAAGCAGGGTCAAAATCCGAGATTTCCCCAAAACTATAGACCAATCAGTCTACTTAGCTCAGCTGGCAAGCTCGCCGAAAAAATCGTCCAGGAAAGGATGACGGAAGACATCGAAGACAGGAACATCCTACCCAACGAACAGTTCGGGTTCTGGAAAAACCATTCCACTGAGTTGCAAGCACTGAGGTTGGTAGAGGAGGCCATCTCAGAGCTCAACAGGAGCAAGTGTGCACACCTGCTACTCTTAGATGTATCAAAGGCCTTTGACCGTGTCTGGCACGAAGGCCTTATATACAAAATGGACCATCTGGGATTCCCCAGAGGTCTGGTGAAGTGGATAGGTTCCTTCCTGGCGGATAGAACTTTCCAGGTACGAGTCGAAGGATCTCTCTCAGAAACGAGAGAAATCCAAGCAGGCGTCCCCCAAGGGGCCGTGCTCTCCCACACTCTGTACTGAGTGTACACGAGTGACATACCCCGAACGGAACGTGTCAGAATTTCCCTGTACGCCGACGACACAGCCCTACTAGCGAGCTCTATGAATCACCGACAAGGGATTGTCTATCTGCAAAATGCAGTAAACAACCTCGAGAGGTGGTTCCTCGACTGGAAAATTCGTGTAAACCCGGATAAAATCCAGCTGATAGCCCTAGGGAGGAAAAGACCCCCCAACGATTTGGTAACCATCTCTGGAAGAGAGATAGAATGGAGGAATCAGGCTAAGTACCTAGGTCTAGTAATAGACCGTAGGCTTACCTGGGGCCCCCATGTCAACGAGATCAAAAGGAAACTGGCTTCTAGGATGAACGTACTCTACCCGCTCCTAAACAGGAGGAGTAAACTCAACCTAAAGAACAAAGTTCTCCTTTATAACACCATGATCAAATCCGTCATAATGTACGCCTCAGCAGCGTGGGGGCACTTAGCCCCCACAAACTTGAATATTCTGGAGCGGGTCCAGAATAAATATCTCAGGATGATAGTGAACGCACCCTGGTACGTTCGAAACGCCCAAATCAGGAACGACCTGAAGATCCCTACCATCAAGGAAAACATCCAGAGTCGGAACGCGAAGGTCCTAGAGGCCGCCGAATCGCACGACAACCCCCTCATACGAGCCGCGGTAGATTACCCGGCAGACGCCCCCACCAAGTTCAAACGTCCCAGAATGTCCCTGTAGACCAAAGAGTCGAACAAAAACCCTGAAAACAACGAATCTCAAGGAGATTCTAGCTCACACCCAGCGAAAAAGGGGTGAATCCCTGTGAGTGACACCTTAACCCTAAGGCATGTCTTACCCCCCAATTACCCCTGAGTTTACATCAGCCCAAGTTGGCACGAGTCATAAGAGTAAGAGGCTTAAGCGCCTAATCTCGAACATAGTTACCACGACCCACAGAGAAATTCGGCAGTACTTTGCATCACTTTAAGGAGTGATGTTGTCAAGTTGAATAAAGTTTTATATTCGACTTCGCGTTTCTGGTACAAATCTCGAGTAGATAAATACTACTCACAGTTTAGTTCACTTATACTGAACTTTTACTAGCGATACTCGATAGTATTGCTTTTTCTCGATTTATTCGAGCACCATTTCAGTTCTACCAAACAGAACTTGAGTTGAGAGTAAAAAGACTCAACTCACACTAGCTTTTCTTAGTGGAATGCCCACTAGTAGAATAGAATAGAATAGAATAGAATAGAATAGAATAGAATTTTATTTCCCAAAAATACATCTTTACAATATTTCTGTAGGTAGCAAATACCCATACAGTTAGCTATAATCAATAATTATTTACCTTATATCTATTATATACATCTATGTATTTCAGTCACATAGAGCTTAGGGAAAATGGCTATAACCAATTCTCATTTTGTAAATGATTACATCAATTGATTAAAAATATATATATATATATATATATATATATGTATTACAATACAATTCATTTGTCATCGGTATGAGGCAGTGTGAAACTATTATAGATCAGTATTGAAAAATTCATTCAAATTATAGAAAATATGTTGGTGTAATAATTTTTTTAATTCGGCTTTGAATTTCGTCATGGAGAGAGATTTCAAAACTTGAGGAAGCTGATTATATATGTTAATCCCTGAATACAGGGGTCCCCTACGAGTTCTGTTGAGTCGGTAATTTGGTAGGATTATAGATTGGTTTCTCGTTGGATAGGAATGTATATCTGTAGGGCGCAACAGGGAACCTCTATTTTTGTGGATGAGTAGTGAAAGTTTGTAAATATATAAGGTGGTTAATGTGAATATTTTATGTTCTGCGAAATAATCCCTGCATGAATCCCTGTAACTCAGATTGAAAACTGTTCGCATCGCACGTTTTTGTATAACAAAAGTAGATGATGATTCAACAGACGTACCCCAGAATTCTATACCAAATTGCAGAAGGCTATGGAAATAGGCATAGTAAACGGTTTTAGCGACTTCATTACTTGTGTTCATTCTGACAGTTCGAATGGCGAATATAGCTTTGCTCAATCTCGTGTTCAATTGTTTTATGTGCTCAGACCAGTTTAAGTTACTATCAATGGTGAGTCCTAAGAATTTGGTGGAGTGTGATGGATTTATTGTATCATTGTCCAAAATTATCTGAAAATTATCAATATTTCTATAGGGATTGAATAAAATATTATGAGTTTTACTTAGGTTGAGAGATAGTTTATTCGCCACGAACCAGTCCAGTATACCATTCATAGTCCTTTGTGAGAGACCAAGTAATGTCTGTATCTCTGAGCCATTGAAAATAATGCTAGTGTCATCGGCAAAAAGGGTGAAGGTCACATCAGGAAAGTTGCACACTATATCATTCACATATATGAGAAATAGGGTGGGCCCAAGAATAGACCCTTGTGGGACACCTGCCTTTACATCTGCCATTTCCGAATATGACTCGGTTATGAATCGATTTCTTTCATGTTCAATTTTAACTCGCATCTTCCTCTCGCCAAGGTATGTCTCAAACCACCGTTTAGGGATACCGCGTATACCATAGTACTCCATCTTGTTCAGAATGATATTATGATCGACGCAATCAAACGCTTTAGATAAGTCACAAAAAATCCCAAGTGGATTTTTATTTGATTCTATTAGTTCATTTACATATTCTAATAAAGCGTAACTTGCGTCGGTTGTATTCAAGTTTTGGCGAAAACCGAACTGCGAATCTGTTAAGATATTGTGTTGCCTAAGGTACGTCAATAGTTGAGAATTTACAATCCATTCTAGAAGTTTTGAGAAGCTGGGAAGCAGTGAAATCCCCCTATAATTATTGGTATCTAATTTATTACCTTTCTTGAAAATAGGAACGACAATTGAAGTTTTAAATAAATCAGGAAAAGTTCCGGTGGATAAAGATTTGTTGACTAAAAAAGTTAAGGGCTTGATTAATAGTTCGACATTCTTTTTGATCAACGTCATTGGTATTTCGTCAATACCAGTCGATTTCTTCGGTTTTTGAGCATTGATGCAATTCCTCATATCATTCTCTGTTATTGGTGAAAAGAAAAACGAGTTAACAAAGTTGAGATTCATATTTTTAAGGAATTCATCGCTACTCTTTAGACTATTTCGATCGATGTTTGTGTGTGCGGCAATAGATGAAAAATGTTGTTTGAATTCTTCTGAAATTTGATGAGGGTCTTGAATGAGCATATTGTTTTTTGTTAGGCAGATGTTTTCGACTTTTGTACTTTTCTTTTTAGTGAAATGATTGACCAGATTCCATGTAGTTTTACTTTTGTTGTCTGATTCAGTGATAGTGCTATTGTAGTAATTAAGTTTAGAAATATTGATGGTTTTTCTTAGAATACGTTGATATGTTTGTATATATTTTAATATGTTTAAGATATTGGTATACTTTTTCATAATTTGGAGGAAACGCTTATTTCTGCAGGATATTTTTATGCCAGTAGTTAACCATCCTTTGAATTTGTTTTTTTCTGTTAGGGCTACTGTTTTTGGAGGGAATGCTGTAGAAAAACATGAATTGAATAAAGAGTAAAATATATCAAGCGACTCATTCATCTCTGTGACTTCATATATTTGATTCCAGTCCATATTGCTTAATAGCCTAGTGAAATTTACATTATTCTTCTCATTATATAATCTTATTTTCCTATTCCGCACTTTATCGTCATTTTCGGAGTCATACTCAACGTATAAAAATTGTGCATGGTGGTCAGATAAGCCCACGTCCATAACGGCTGTTGAGAAGGGTTTATCGATTTTGACCAACACATTATCGATGGTTGTAGATGTGGTTTGGGTTACCCTTGTTGGTTCATTGATAGTTAT
The DNA here is from genome assembly GCA_944452925.2 of Chrysolina oricalcia. Lineage (NCBI taxonomy): Eukaryota > Metazoa > Arthropoda > Insecta > Coleoptera > Chrysomelidae > Chrysolina > Chrysolina oricalcia. The sequence goes on along the minus strand of OX101813.2, from coordinate 10,460,843 downwards.
GGTTAGTTTAAGCGTATTGAGAACAAGTTTCAAATCGCTCAAGTATTTACTAGGTGCATCGAAATTTAAGTTAAAGTCACCGCAAACAATAAAATTATAATTTTTAAATTTGACATATAGGTCGTCCATCACACCAAGAAATGCATTTAAAAAAATGTCAAACTTACCTAGGGGACTCCTATAAGTACAGAGAACAATCACATTAAATTCGCGGCAGCAAGCTGCTGTGAATTCGATGTCTTTTTCAATCGGGATTGAATCACTAATAAGAATTTTTTTGAAATTGATATTTTTACGAGCAAAAATTATTACACCACTATGAATAAAGGTTTTACGAGAAAATGAAGAAATTAGTTCATATCCGTCTGGTTGATAGAACGCCACTTCTTCTTCTTTCAGCCAGTGTTCAGAAAAGCAGATTATATCAATATTTTTAGTTTCTTCCTTATAATCATATATAAAAGAATTCACTTCATCCAACTTATTCCTCAAGGATTGAATGTTCAGATGCATCAGAGTAAGAGTATGAGGCGTTGAGAGTGCTGAATCCTATGGTTTTCTTGAGGTGTTGCGCAATGAGTAAGATTTCTGTTTATAGTCAGGAGGACCTTGTGATGATGACGTTGTGGTTTCACTCTGGCTCTGTTCTCGAATCATCTGGTATTCTGGGCATTTTACAATATTTTCAAGTGAGTATTTTTTATTTTCGATAATGATGAAGTTCTGCCTTAGAAAAGCATTCTTCCCCATTTTTCTTGCAATATCGAGATAGGGTGCAAGGCTTCTTCTTTCTTCCATGACGGCTTGTGTGTAATTTTCAGATATTGCAAAAGGGGTTCCTTTGAGCTGCTTGGCATTCTTGAATAATTCATATTTTTTCTGTGAATTATTTAGTTTAAGGAGTACTGGACGAATTGTATTGTCTCTTTTGGTGCTAATTCTGTGAACATCTACTATGTGATTGGGATCGAGAGTAACATTTAAAATTGTGCTAAAAGTTGATATGATTTTTTGCAGTACTGCGTCATTTGTTGGGAAGTCGGCTTCTGGAAGTCCATAGAAAATGATATCGTTGAGTTTTTGTTGTTTCTCCATGTATATCAGTTTTGTTTCTAATTTACTAACCCTGTTTTTGAGTTCAGCATTTTCTTGTACAAGATTACTCATATCGTTTTTAATCATTTGTATATCTGTTTTTATTTCAGACATAGTTTTTATGAGCAAGTCTAGTTTTTGTTCCGTATTCATGTTGATTTATTTACTACTTATTCGTTTCTTTGGCTATGAATTGAAATCAAATATTTCTTTTTTGTTTAGTCCAGTTGATTAATAAGAACTACGTGAAGATGTATGGTTTTCACTGGGATAGTTTCTCACGATAACACAGATTTATGCACTTTCGGAACTAACTTATTCGCACTTTACTGGGAGCTCACATAAAACACGTCCGACTACGTTGAGTAAATTGGCAATTAGTGTTAACAATTAGGCCGCGAACGATTGCTTTTCTGGGTTCTCTAAACATCTTCGAGATTAGAGATCTACAGCCAGCACTGAAAGAAGTTCTTACCTATTTTTCTGACCTGCCCTCAGAAGATTGAAGAGAGTTTTGGAAACAAATGTTTTATTTCCTGACCTGTCCTGCTCTTGACGAACCTTAGTAGTTAAAGACGACAAGAACTTCAAGAGGCCGTCCAGACGCCAAGCAGCTCTGTAGCTAGTGGGTGGTGAACACTAAAGCAAGTATATTTGGAAGTGACAATAATTTATGTATCCCTATCCTGCGTACTCTGTACTCGCTCAGACCAGGCTTTGTCAAACATACCAATAGAAAAGAATTCGGTAGCGACAACGAATCATAAAAGCATTCGATCTACGGATAAAGCCTGAGTTCTGCTCCCTATGATGATATTGACTATATAAACTCTAGTGATTGATTTTTGGTGAACAATTTATTCAGTTAATTATCACATTTAACTTTGGCCCTCATCATTCTCCGATTGCTCAGGGATATTCAGGTCTTCCTGTTTAGTGCAGACATTAGAGGGTTCGATATTGGCATTTTCTTACCAGAAATATTCTGTAAAGACAATTCCACTCCCTTCTTCCTTTGGGTACATGCTCGATCCGTCCGGACGTGACATGGAACCCCTCAAGCAGCGTCAGATCGAGTTCGGAGTCGAACGCCGAGCTAGCTGGAATAATTTGGCTCCCGAAGCGGGAAACCAAATTCCTAAAATAATAAACCCCGAACTCCGACGAAGACGACATGGCGCCCGTAGTGGGGCCGAGCTTGGCGATATCCATGCTCATAATAGGTATGAAGAGAATGAAGGAACAACAGCATGCCCAGGTCGTGCTGATTTCCTAGATTCGACAAATATTTTCAGCCACAGGTTTGAAAATATTATTCAGGAGCCTCCGCAAGAAATGGATTTCTTTGCCAGCTTTATCTCCGGGATGGATGATAGAACCCCTTCGCTGGTAAAGGAAGATTTTAATCACACTGATGCAGAAGTACTGCCTACAGAGTGTTACGCTGAAACGGAAGTATCCAGCTGGAATAATACTACAGCAACCCTAGACCGAGATACATCACATGTAAATATGGGAAAAAGTTGTTTCTCGAATTTTCCAATTCGTCACGAAGACGATGAAAACGCGACGAATCGGTGGCGCCCTACACAAAGAAAAGTAACTTTTCACGAACAAAATCCTTTTCGATCCACACCAGTGAATCGTATACAGGACAGGCCGGTTCAAGCTCCTCAAATTTCCGAGCCAAATATGAATCAATCTGATTCCATGATGCAGTTAGCCCGAGTAATTATGGGACTAGCAAGAGGTGATAATCACCCACCGAAACTAGACCGACAACGCCTTCCGGTGTTTTCCGGGCTAGAAACGGAGAGCCCTCATTTTTTTATGCAAAAATTCGTCTCGGACATGACTCGAGCTCGAATCGAAAAAGATCCTGGGAATTTCTTATGAATAGATTTCTCTCCAGATTTGATAATCCGGAATTGTTGTCAAAATTGATGTTAAAACTTTACGGTCAAAAACAGCAAAAGAATGAAAAGGTAGAAATTTTCATTGCTGGAAAAAGAGCCCTGGCAAATCGCCTTATTCCCCAGCTAGATGAACAAAAGTTGATATATTTAGTGGTAGAATCTTTGCTCCCACAAATCAAAGCGTTTTTGAGAGGTCGTCAAATCACTCAAATGGAGGATTTGATTCGACTCTGTGTGAGTATCGAAGGTGACGTGAGTCAATTTTCGATGAAAACACAAAGCGGTCCAAAAGGCCCCCCCTAGCGAAGACGGCAGTTCAGGCTTCGAGCAAAAATGCCAACCAGTCATCGAGTCCAAAAGGCCCCCCCCGAAATTCTGAACCGTCCAATTTCAGAAACATGAATAGGAACTGGCGTGGCAATAACAATTATAATAATAATGATTCTGGTTCAAGGAATCAGGATAATGATGGAAATAATTTACCACAATTTGGAAATCCAAATAATCCGGGTATTTCGAATAATCCAAATAATAATCGTCCAGTTTACCAAGGCCCTTCGGCAGCTATTGGTAGTAAGCTGATTGTTATTGAGGAAGTAGTTGAAGTCCATCAAGAATCGGGAAACGATTCGCGAGGTGTCCTGTCGGCGACGATGGGCCATCTGTCTCGAAACTAAGTCGCCAACCGGAACTGATCGACACAAATAAATTCCCTGTAAATAAAATCCCCCTCGTGTAAATAAAATTTTAAAAGTGTCGTATCAGGAGGTGATAACTCAGAAGAACAATGAGTATGCTCGCAATCAGGTTTCTACTGAGGAAGGTCCCTCCGAAGTAGAAACACTTATTTTACTTGATACCGCTCGGCAGTTTGGAAAAAAACTTCCGAGGATAGTTGTGTCTGTGAATGGCCAACAAATTTGTGCCCTGATAGATACAGGAGCTAGCGCAAATTTTGTAAGAGCCGATCTTTTTGCAGGAAAAGACTTGACAAATCTTCCGAACCCCACGGCTGTGCAGTTAGGGTGTTCAAACAATACTAGTTATAGTTTAGGACATTTGCCGATGCAAATAAAAGTCGAAGACAATTCATACGGAATTGTGGCGACAGTTTTGCACGATTTAAATGAACCCATGATCTTGGGTATGCCATTTTTGTTGTCGCACGATGTAGTTCTAGACATCAAGAGGAAATGTCTCTATGTCGACAAACGGTATTTTGGAGTGAGGCATCTGAGAGGCGGAACTTAGGTGTCCGCAAGCCAGATTTTTCTGATGAACAATTTTCGGAAAATACTAGGGCAGAAATTTCGAAAGTAATTTCCGACTTTCCGGATGTTGTTTAAGAGACCATCAGGCAACCGGTTACCCAAGCGGCAGTGCATGAGATAAGAGTGAAACACGAAAGGCTGTTTAGACAATTTCGTTACGGACGGATGTCCGAAGAACGAAAAATGATCGTCCATGAGGAGATCAAGAAATTGTCTGAAGCGGGAGTTATTGTCCCGAGTGTATCTCCATACTGCAGCCCGGTAGTACTAGTGCCGAAGAAAGATGGGAAACTTCGATTTTGTGTAGATTACCGAGAAGTAAATAAACTAATAATCAGCGAAGCTCCTAATTTACTCCCGATTCAGGAGACTGTTCGAGAAATGGGTAGAGCTCGCATTTTTACCACATTGGACTTGCGAAATGGATTCTGGCAAGCACCGTTGACCAAAAACTGTAGAAAGTATACTGCTTTCGGCGCACCGGATGGTCAAGTATACGAATTCAAGGTTTTGAGTTTTGGCCTAAAGAATGGTCCAGCAGCCTTCCAGAAATTAATGTCTTCAGTACTCGTGGGTTACACAGACTCCTTTTGTAAAGTTTATCTGGATGACGTGATCGTGTATTCAGATAATTTGGAGCAACATAAAATAGAAATTCTTGAGAAGGGCACAAAGGAAAAAAAAGAGTTGAGTCCAAGGGAGCGGAAAATTTTCAAATGGTTTTTAATTCACGATGGATTATTATTTAGGAGGGGAACTTTGGGCACGGAAGGCTTTCAGTTGTGTGTCCCTAAAACACAGATAACTGAGTTGGTGAAACAGCGACATGAAAGTATCGGTCACTTTGGAAAAACAAAAACATTTGGGAACATGAAATCTCATTTTTATTGGCCGAAAATGCAAAAACACATAAGACAGGTTGTAGCCAGTTGCGACTTGTGCCAAAAAACAAAAATTTCGAAAACTTCTCAAGGAATTAGACATGCAGTTCTTGTTGAGAAACCTGGAGAACTGGTGTGTCTTGACCTTATGGGACCACTACCTCGAAGCCGAGGTGGCGTTCAACAGCTATTAGTATTGGTTGATGCTTTTAGCAAATATGTACGATTATGTGCGCTCAAGGGTGCGTCCGCTAGGGCCATATTGAATAGAATTGTAAATGATTACATAATCAAGGTGCAAAAACCCAAATGCATCCTTAGCGACAATGGGACGCAGTTCACATCAAAAATTTGGGGGGAAAAATTGAGGGAATCTGGAATAAAACATAAATTGATTTCAGTGTATTTTCCGCAAGGGAACCCAACGGAAAGATATAATCGGGAAATTGGGCGGCTGTTAAGAGCATACTGTGCTGAAAAGCACACGAAGTGGGCCGTAATGTTACCATGGGTTGAAGAATGTTTGAATAACGTGATTAATGAAAGCACCGGCTTCACGGCCAACTTTTTGCAGTTTGGCAAAGCACCGACGGATCCCTTTGAAAAGGTTATCAACTTTCCCAAAATATCTGAACCCATATCGGAAAATCTTGAACATTTTTGGGTACTGGCATTAAGGCGATCACGCTCAAAGGCCGAAAGGCGAGCGGCCCGACATAACGCAAAAATCAAACCAGTTCAATTTACAATTGGTGATAAGGTCCTTGTCCGATCACATCCCCAGTCTTCTGCTGAAAGCCACATTATTAAAAAAATTGTATGGTTGTATGAGGGACCATTTACCGTTATGCGTCAGGCAGGTCCTAATTGCTACATCTTAGGTGACAATCAAGGCCAGGAATTGTCTAAACAAAATGTCATCAACCTCAAACCTTACTATGACTCTTTTGAATTAGAGTAACTGTTTTGGAAACTATAAATTTGTTGATCTGATATTTTCTTTTTTTTTTCAAATTTTTTTTATATACCTACCGTTTTCGCTAAACTTTGCATTTCTAAAATAGTTAATTGAATAACCAGCTTCCAGTTGTACTTAAATTGCCGTTCGTATGTAACTTAATTTAAGTAGGGGGGTCATGTACCGGTTCACTAATGTCTGAAAGTGCGGAAACTATGTGCGTAGTGGCAACATTGGCCGGGAGTACTGAGAAAACGAACAAGTGTGAGAGGTGAACGGAGGAGAAGAGACGAGGTAGTCGGTCAGTGACCGTGATAGCGTAAGGAGGTCACGGCGGTCACGCGCGACAAAACTGAATTTCAAAGGCATTCTTGACGGGTTGTCAAAATACTTAGTGTAATAAGTCATTCTGGTGTTCCTGTTTAGAAATAAATATATTAAGTGTCGATGGTCCAATTATTTTAAAGAAAGAACCCGAGTCTCATCGCAGCCTCAAGAAACACATATACTAAATGTGAGAGATTTTCCAACCCCTAAAACTTCAAAACAGTTAAGGGCGTTTCTGGGTACTGCAGGGTGGCTGCGAGAATATATTCCACACTTTGCGGAAGTGGCAGCTCCCCTGACAGACTTAATCGATAAAATTAGGAAGTTTATATGGACTCCGGAAGCCGAAGTCGCTTTTATAGCGGTAAAGAAACTTTGCGCTGAGCCTTTGCAGTTGGCAAGGCCTGACTCCTCCAAACCCTACTGTTTGCAGACTGATGCCAGTTCTGTGGGTATTGGAGCAGTTTTATTCCAGAAGAGGGCCGATGGAGGTCGAGACGTCGTAGCGTATAGTAGCGCTAAGTTGAACGCCACTGAGAAAAAGTATCACATCAATGAAATAGAATGTTTAGCGATGGTTTGGGCCATACGAAAGTATAAGCATTTTTTGCAGGACCAGCCGTTCACGTTGCTAACTGACAATTCGGTACTTTTGTGGCTGGACAAAATGAAAGACACGAAAGCGAAACTTACTCGTTGGTCTTTGTTGTTACAGGAGTATGCTTTTACTATTGTCCATGTTCCGGGCAAGTTAAATCAACTCCCTGATTTCCTATCTCGAAATCCCGCCGAGCAAGTAACTGGCCGAGATTTGGCAGCCGATTCTGAGAGAATGTTTTTCCCTACAGTGGAAGCCCAGGAGGTCCCCTCTTTAGATGCGGAGGAACTCTGCCTGGCAAAGGAAGATTTTCTTTTTGTTGAAGGAGAAAGAGAGATTTTTGATAATAGTGCGGAGCAATACTTTCAAAAGATTGCCGCAACGAACTTTGCTAAAAATAAGGGTAGACTAGCTGAGGTAGTCACCCATATGGTTTTTACAGACAAATTAAAAGTAGAAGGGGAGGGACACCACAATGAAATTGTGGAGTTCGCTTCTTTTGCCATTATGCGGCAAGCAGACCACGAGGAGGATCTTATTTTAGAAGTTACCACGTTCTACGACGAAGTTGTAGAAGCGCAGCGAGAATGCCAAGGTATACAGCGGTTTATCGATAGGATAATCCGTGTTCGTGAAAGTAATGACCCGACTAGTTACGATTTTAGAATCGGAACCGAATTTGAAATTGAAGATGGCTTAGTGTATTTTGTGGGAGCACAAAACACTGAAAAGCGATTAGTTATTCCTGAGTCCTTTTTTCCGAGGGTACTTAAAAGATACCACGACGATGTAGCACATCCCGGCGCGGAAGAAACTCATAGGCAGATTTCCCGCTATTTTCAATTAGCGCCCCTGAAAGCTAGGGTACAAAAATATGTGGTACAATGCTCAACGTGCGCCACTACGAAGCGGGCCAAACTGCAAGCAACCGCGTGTCAAATCCCCAACACTCCTTCCAAACCCTGGGAGATGGTGTCGGTCGATGTGATGGGACCCTATCCTTGCGAACCTCAAGGGAATCGCTATTTACTCATAGCCACTGATATGTTTTCCAAGTGGGTGGAAACAAAAGCGGTAGTGCGAGCAGATGCTCCGGTAGTTGTTAAATTCTTGGAAGAGGACGTCTTTAGTCGTTGGGGCTACCTGTCACAAGTACCTTAGTACTTGTGACAGACAGCGCGAGTCAGTTCCGAGGCAGATTGTTTGAAACACTCTGCGAAACTCGAAGTATAGAACTGAAGCTGTCTGCAGTCAATCACCAACAGGCTAACCCAGTGGAAAGACGTGCGCAAGAAATAAAAAAGATGCTTCGGGCGGCTTTGTTGAACAGAGCAGAACACTTGTGGGAGGCCCAAGTGCCCGAAATCGTCTTTAATTTACGCACCAGACATAATGCGGCAACCGGTATGACACCCTCAATGTTACTATTAGACTACGAAATAGAGCGGCCAGGAGATTGGGCGATACCTGCGCAAGGTAGGCGAAATAATCAGAATCGAAATCGGGATCAACATGTTGCAGAAGCAAGCGAGGCTACGCGCGCCTATCAACGGAAACATTTCCCTAATATCCTGCAACAACCTCTAGAATTTACGGTAGGGCAATGGGTACTATGTAGAAATTCTAAACTGCAAAGGAAGAATTTCGGCCAAACGTGGGTTGGCCCATATCAGGTTCTGAGAAAATTAGGTCCGACCTGCTATGTTGTTAATAAAGGAGGGGGAGAGTGGAATGTCCACACTGATGACATTAGGGCTGCTCCGGCACCCCGTTCCGGTCAAGCTAACCTTGATCCGCGCTCACCACCCTCATCTTCGTATGAAGAAGACTAAAAAAATGATCTGAACTGAACTGGAAGCCTGAGTATTCTCCTCCCTGAGGTATAGCGAACCTCGAGCAATCTCCCTGAACATGTAAATATCCCTGTCAGACTTTTAATAAATTGTTTTGTATAAAACTTTTTCGCTTCCCTTTCAATTCTGTATCATACTGTATATATTAGATAATAAGTTAGTTTTGCTTTCCTCCCGCGGTATAGGAACTGCCTAATACGTGAAGATTTCGACTTTTGGAGAAAATAAGCTTCTCAAAAGCGATCCCATGTGTATTTGGGAATAATTTTCACCGTTTCACAAATGCTAGGATGTTGTATTGTTTAAAGTTCACAAATACTTTATTTCTTTTCGTGAAACAATCAATTGTACCGAGTTAGCAATAAGTTATAATCGTATATTAGGATGTAACCAATTTCTGTGAACCCAGTGGGTACTTTTGAAAAATACTGTATTTAAGATTGAATAAAGCAACAAATGTTGATCATTCCAACTGAAGGCAGGCTTTGAACTTCTTAAGTGCCAGCGATCTTTTCAAGGGGGGGCGTGTCATCTTTGGCCGAGAGAAGCCAAGATTTAAGAAATGGAGTCCAACAGGAAAAGCAATTCGTTCCCGATTTGGCAAAGGCCAAAAATAATAATTTCGAATAAAATATTCGAATGTTATGAGGTATGATCTTCTTGGACATATTTTTGTAACATCGTGCAGATATTAGGACTACTGACAGAGCAGGAAGTCACCCTAATGATCGCCAAAGGCCATAGTTAGCTAATAATGCATTTTGTATATATGGTAGGATATAGAAAAGTGCAGTTATTAGGAGTTTTTATTAAATTTGTAAATTGTTATGTTTACTTTTGTCAGACTGGGCAGGTTTTGGGATCAGAGCGGCTGTTTAAGGCAGAAACAGTGACGCTCTGACTCATTACAAATTTTAGTCAGGTAGAAGACTGCACAGAGCAGGCCCCATGTCGGTAACTGCGTAGTTAAGGAAAATGCGCGATTTTGGCCCTTATGGACTTTAGATAAGTGGCCATAATCCCGTAACCCTTGAACGGACCGAGATGATCTTGCTACCGTTAAATAGATATTGTTTAGGCCTAAAAGTTTTGTATTTAAGCTTTATCGATCGGACGAGAGGATCCGACCGATATCGCTACGAAATGGGAAAAATCAAAATTGAAAGGGTATAAAACTGCCTTGTGCTCAGCAGTGGCTGAACACTCGGTATTTAAATTTGTACCAGGATTGTCCTTTCACGTTCTCGGAAGGAAAGTGGAACTGAATTCAAGAAATATTCGGTATTACAGTAGCCACAGCGATTTTAGAGAAGTCAGTGTTAAAGTATAGTAAACTTATTCCAAATTTATTGAAATTCTAGAATAGGCTAGAAAGCATTATTTGAAATTTTTCTGCGTTTACAGAATGTTTAAATTCGTTTGGGCTTAAAAGTTATAATCGAAATTATGATTCTGAGGGAGTGCCGGAATTTGTCCTGTAATCACCCTGTAGATTAGATAGGCACATCCACCTACAAGATTCAGGTGCATCTAAGCCACCCCTAGTTGGTTTTATAATTTCGTTTGATTTGCTGTACGAATAATCTGTTATTTTTGCGATTTCAGACGTTCGAATTTTTCAGGCTAGAAATGCCGTTTCTAAAATCGCCACTGTATAGATTTGCATGGGAGAAATTCGCGGTTTCCGCATGGGAAATGTTCGAAAATAGGCATTAGATTAATATGTAAATATTGGTTTAGTCTTTTGCGTACGGGTTTTAGAGAAAAACGGTGTTTTCGCGAAGAGTTGGGGTCGAATCGAGGGTATATCTGACCCTTACGTTTCGACTCCGCCCATTTTTGGTGTTTAGGCCAATAGGGAAGCCGGAAAATGGCGTGATGTGGCGTGATGTCCAGACCGATAGTATAAAACCCCTACGAAACGTAGAAATTTTGTTCAGAATGCTTGTTTAGGAATCTACGTATAGATTTCGGACAGGAAACTCTTGGTAGGCCAAATGCAACGGGAGTGTTAAGGTTAGGTTTAGCTTGGCGGAGTTTGCTGTGAATCTCAGGAGAGATCAGAAGAAGATTAGGGAGAATTTTACAGTCAATTCTCGACTTGTTTTTGTGCGAAAAGAAAAAGCAGTTTCGTTTGGGCCATTTACAGGTTAGGTAATTGGGGTCCCGGTAAAACGAAGTGAAAGTGTTAGTGTTTCGTCGGAGCATATGAGAAGCAAGAAGAAGGAGTACTCTGTATTTTTCAATACAGAGTTTTTCCAGATTGAGGAGCAAGTTGTGTGATACTTGACTCCTGTTATTACTTCGATTCGAGTGTTCTTCGAGGAAGACATTCGTCTCGTCGGTTGCGGAGGAACGAGGAGTTTCTCAAGGCAGTGTGAAGTCCGATAGGAAGTATCGGTGAATAGCGAATACAGGGTGCGGAAGAAAATAGTGTTTTCTCCGAATTTTGTAAAGTGTTTAAAATTGGGGTTAGGGACATTCAGGCGGTTATCCTGTTTGTCTAGCGCGCTTTGACAATTTTAATAGCGTTGATAGGAAATAAAATTGAATTTCGGGCGACGGATTTTTCTGAATTAGAGTAAGAAAAATCGAAGAGTGAAGAAAGAAGATCATCCCTGGACGTCGAGGACGTGGAGCCATCTTCGCAACAGGATCGCGTTTAAAACAAAAATCCCCGGTCGAGAAGAGGGGTCAGGTAGTAATAAATAGGCGCACAGGTAGCTGAACGGATTCATCGTGAATTTTTACGAAGTTGAGCTCGTTAGTGATTAAGCCCTAACCTGTCAAGCCATCATTAGACACAGCTAGCTGTGTCGAGCTCACTGTCCGTGAGTCCCGTGGGGGTAGTTTTTGCGCAATCTCTTCCCTATCCTGCGGCTGCTTCCTTGCCCTGGAAGTATAGCCAACGTTAGGTCCTATCCTGATATAATCCCGAGTTAGGAAAGTCCTGTAGAGTTTGACGAATACCGGTTCGTCAACTCAAAAGGGCAAAGAAAGTCCTGTGGAGGGTCGAATACGTTTCGACTCTCAAAAGGCAAGGTTTAGCTTTCAGCTAGGTTTCCGTGATCCTACCTCTCAGGCCATCCCAGTATGAGTCATTTTGAATCATTAACAATGCCTACTACACGTAGCCAGGCATTGTCGAAACAAGGAAATATGTCAGATTACACTACTCCCCACCCAGTCGAAAAAGTGTATTTTTTTACACCCCAGGAAATTCTCAACTCAGCCCGCGGGAGTGGTCCGGGATCTCAACGGGGGATCGAACCACTCGCCGGGGCACCGAACCCGAGAACCCCCGTGTCTGCTACCTGCCTGGTGGATCAGACACAAGAGAGACAATATTCGAGTTTTTATAACTCTGATAGGAATATGCAGATTCCTGAAACCGTGGGCACAGAGTGCCAAAGTCTCAGCCCGAGGAAGTTAGTGGCATCCGACATACGCGATAACCTAAGACCTTCTTATGTAAGAATAGTTAGTTCCATCATCACTCCGTGTTCGAGTCCAGCATTGCTAGTTAGGGAAACTCCTGAGTCGCTGATGCAGGAAATCGAAAATTTGAAAAGGCGTTATGAGGCAGTTGTGGCTTTAAGCAATAGGGAGCACGTGAGTTCGAGACCCGGGTCCGGCATGCCTACGGAGCCGGCTTTCGTTCGAACGGAAGGCTCCAGAGTAGTAAAGGAGTTTATGGGAGTCCAGAGACCTTTTGTCTCTGAACCAAGAAGGGCTCGTTTGATAGCCGAGCGATTAAATTTCCAGGAAGTACAGGGCCATCAGCCACTCGAAAAAAGCGCAACGCCTCGCAAGCCAGAATCCCTGAGGGATATGCGGGAAGTCCTGGAACCCTCAAGGAGAAATTCAAATAACGTAGAGGTTTATAACGAAAGGGACAGTATAGTAGAAACGCGACGAGAAAGATAGTCAAGTGTTCGGAGAACCGAGGTAGGAAGGGGTGGGTTCATCACAGGCGATGGACCACACTCCAGGGGTGGGCTCATCACAGGCGATGGGTCACACTCAACGCAATTCGGGGCTGGACCGCCAGTGACCCGCGAACGGCATGACGACTCTGCGGGAGTGCAGAGGGGTGGTGGAAGGCTTCAGGGGAGAGTCTCTGCTCCGAAACAGAGCGGAGTATCTCCTCCGAGGCAGGCCGAGTACGCGCGGGAACATGCCACGGGATCAGCGCTAGCTGCGGGGCACCAGGATCCGCGGGAGTCAGGCGGACTAATAGCCGGCGAGAGCATTAGTAGGCCGGATTTTCGAGAGCTCAGTCAAGCTTCAGGATCGCATGGTAGCCAGAGCGGAGCCATGTGGCCGGAGCTTTCGGTAGATAAGAGAGCGTATGGATTACACGAAATTGAGTATATCAAACTGCCAGGATTTCAAGGACGGAAACCTGGACGGTTTCTCTGCTCCTGCCGATCGTGTTATCTTTTGCCAGGCAGGCAGGCACAAAAACGCCCTGCCCCAAAAGCTGCCAGCGCCGGCAGCCCCAGCAAGGTCTCTAATGAGATGGAATTGGGGGATAGAAAAGTCGAGTTCGTAAGTGACTACCAAAGGGAAGCCGGGAACTCCCCCCCTGACAAAAAGCCGAAAATGAATACCACTGGAGCCGAGAACTTCCTATCAACCCAGAAGTTCTTCAGTGGTATTCTGGATGCCAAGCAGCAGGCTAAATCAGGGGGAGGGAATCCCTCACAATCCAAAGCTCCCAGAAGAAGACTGAGAGCAGAAATCTTCGAGGTCACTTACGACAAAAATGGGAGAAGAACAGTGCTGAACCCACCAACCCCAAAAAATCCAGCTCAGCCTTCTGCAAACACAGAGCAGGAACCGGAAATTATCGGCAGCGAACCGGGCACAAGCGAAGAGGGCAGTCAGAAGGGAGGACAGCCACAGAAACGCCTCACAAGAACCCTTTCCGACTATGCAATACTCCCTTCAGACGGAGACGAACCCACATCCACCCCTCAGCCTATCGAGGAGGAACCGAAAGACGAGAGCGCCCCCGCCAACAACAGCGAAGGAGCCAGCAGCACGGTTGAACAGGAGACTGAGCTGGAAAGAGCAGGCCGAAGCCTCATCGAAAAAATCCGATCGATGAAGGAAAAGGAAAGGGCCACAGTCGAAAATGAAAACAAAATGATAGAGAAAACTATCGAAGAAGTGGCAACAGGCATGGAACTCGATCTCCCCCAACCACCTACCACTCCTCCAAAGGGCCTCGCAATATTCTGTGCTGCCGTCAGGGAACAGCAAATCCTTGACGAGCAGCTCAGGAAAGAGCGAGAGGAAGCCAAGCAGCGGATGTCAAAAGCTAGACTCCTGGAGAAGAGGAAGTCAGTTTCCCCTCCAACATCCCCCACACCCCCGCAATCGCCAGGAGAGGCGGCAGGAGGTGAATCTCCCCCGATAGTAGAAATGGAACAAGACAGGCAGAATAGGGAGGATTATCCAACATATAGCCAGATTCGTGACCAAATCAAGGCGTTGGATAATCACGTAAGGACCAAGGTGAACGAGAGGGTCTACCTATTTTGCAAAGTCACCAGACCCATCCCTCAGGAACTCGCTGACTACCCTTGGATGAGAATCCAAGACAGGGAGCTGAGGGAGGTCACAGACTACTATCGGGAGAAGTACGAGAAAGAAGCGGCCAAAGAAAAGGAGCGACTGGAGGGAATTTTGAAAATTCTCAAGTCCCCTCCAAAGACCTTAAGAGAGAAGGAAGATGAGGGTTTCCAACTCCCCAAGAAAACAGCAAAAAGGAAATGGACGGCCCTCCCCCTCCAGGACGCTCCTATCCACCTAAACAACTCCTTCGATGCGATTGCGGAGGAAGAGGGAAGCGAAGACAAACCTGCGGAGGAAACACAGGGAAAGGAGACCAACCCTGGATACACCTTCCCCCAAACGAAGACTGCCACAGCGAAGGCAACCAAACAACCGCCGCCCCCGGCAGGAAGTAGGAACAAAAAATGTCCCCCTATCATCATAAAAGGGACAATCAAATTGGACACCGAAACAAAAAATTCACTCCAAGGAGACCTACAAGGAAATCTGACGTACAAATATACAGCAAAATCGTCGTTGATATACGCGAGTACGTCAGAGGACCACACTAGCCTGAAGAATAGGCTAAAAGTGGATGGTGTCCAATTCCACACCTACACCCTGCCGGGGGAAAGAAAGCACGCCTTCGTACTGAAGGGGCTGGACCACTCCCCCAAGGTCGAAGATATAGCCGAGGACCTGAAGAGTCAAGGACTAGACACCTACGGCATAACAGAGATTAATAGCACTGAGCGGAAGCTCTACATCGTACTCACTGACAAGAAGGCAACGGTCAGCTACCTGAATAAAAACCTCCGAGTAGTGGGAGGTGTCATAGTACGATGGGAGATAAAAAGGAACAAGAGAACCGTCACTCAGTGCTATCGATGCCAGGCATGGGGACATGCCCAGTCCAACTGCAATCGTGCAATCAGATGCATGAAGTGCGCAGGAGAGCACTGGTCGAGGGCATGCCCCAAGCCAAGGTCCACCCCGGCTATATGCTTCAACTGTGGAGGAGCACACACATCTTGCTCGGAAGTCTGCGAGGTATATCAGCACCACGTTAAGGCCCAAGAAGACCGGAAGGCAAAAGCAGACCCGACGCCAAGATACAAGCCAGCCCCAGCAGTCGAAAATAACATCTGGGAGCAAAGGAGAAGAGAACGGGAAAACCAGCCACAAGAGCAGCAAAACGCAGCCACAATAGTAAGTCACAGGGCTCCCTCACCACAATCCCTACCCCCATCCCAAACACAGCATAGGGCAGACCAGCCAGGTTTAGCCAATGCCGTAAGTAGTTACATGGAGAAGCATCAGACTATAAAGAGTCTGGTAAACACCCAAGGCCTACTGCAGGCCATGGACGACATTATCGAGGGCCTCAGAAGGGCTCGAGATGGCAATGAGAAATTCCTGGCCTTCTGGAAGGTCATGGAAAATATCCAAGGCTACGGCCTATAAATGCCCATAAAGGTGTGCATGCTCAATGTGGATGGAATCAGCAACAAGTATGAGCTTGTTGCTGAGTTCATCCATAGGCATAAGATTGATATAATGCTTCTATCCGAGACAAAGCTTCGGCAGGAGCATAAGCTGCAAATCAGAGGATTCACTGCCATCAGGAGAGAAAGGCCCAACGCAGTGAGAGGGGGCGGCGTCGCTATACTCGTGAAGGTGGGTATACCACATGTACCCTTGCCACAGAGGCAAAGCTCGATCGAACACACAGGCATAGAGCTTGCCTGTGGGACAAGGATATATGTGGTATACAACCCTCCACAAAACGTGTTCGAGGCGATGGATTTGGATAATCTCCTCCAAAGCGGGCACAAAGTGCTGCTGGCGGGTGACTTCAACGCTAGAAGACCTGAGTGGAACTGTGCTACTTCGCCCAACGCGAATGGAAAGACGCTCTGGGAATACTCACAGGATAACAATGTCATCATTGATTATCCTAGCGAGCATACGCACTTTCCTTGGAACGGTAAGTCTCCCTCGACCCTCGATTTGGTGGTATACAAGAACGTCTTCGGCATCTCTAGACTCAAAACGGCCCCCGAGCTCATTTCGGATCACGACCCTGTGCTCTTCTCAGTCAAGGGTGGAGCACCCCCTAAGGGGGTGAGAGTCATGTATGACTACTCCACAACTGATTGGAAGGAGTACAGGCGAGTGCTGAATGAAAAAACAAACATAACGCCACAAATCGAGCGCGATAATGTGGACACCGAAACTCGGAGGCTGATAGAGAACATCCGAGAAGGCAGGGACGTCACCACCAAAAAGAGGGCCGTGAGAGAAGATAGAGATCTTCTTCCAGACTTTATCCTAGGGCTCATCAAATTGAATCACACGGAAAGGCGTAAGTGGCAGAACACTCGAAGGCCTGTCCATCGTGAAAATATGATGAGCCTAGGAAGTGAAATAAAAGAACTTATTAAAAAACATAGAAACGAGGTCTGGAAGAGGAAACTCGAAAGTCTAAAAGCGTCCGACAATTCCCTATGGCGAATGTCTAAACGTCTTCGAAAGAGACACAAAGAGATTCCAGCCGTAGGGAATGGTCGGACTCTGGAAACGGCCGAACAGGGAAAGGCGAAGCTATTCGCTGAATATTACCAGAGCGTGTTCCAGACGAGTGCCGATTCCACCCCGGAGCAGGAGGCTGTTTCTAGGGAAGCCAACGAATTTAGAACAAGGCCAAGCACCAAGATCTGCACGAGGGACCTCACGAAGTTGATCACCAACTACGAGGAGGTCCTGGAGGCAATAAAACGGCTCCCTAGAAGCAAAGCTGCTGGCGCCGATAAAATAGACACGGTTCTGCTCAGAAATCTGCCGAGGAAGTCTCTAGTACAGCTAGTACATATCATCAACGCCATTATAAAAAGGCAGACCTACCCACCAACGCTTAAGCTGGCGGAGATTATCCCAATCCTGAAGAAGGGCAAGCCAGACAACAGGGTAGAAAGCTACCGCCCCATATCACTGCTAAGCGCCATAGCCAAGCTGGTAGATAGAATCCTCCTGAAAAGATTCGTGAGCCTAGAGGAGAAGCTCAAACTCATACCGGCGGAACAATTCGAGTTCCGAAAAGGACATTCCACGTCCTCACAGGTAGCCCGGATTGTCCACGATGTGAAGGAGGGCTTCCACCTAGGACTCAACACAGTTATGGTCCTGCTGGATATTCAAAAAGCATTCGACACCGTCTGGATAGAGGGGTTTATCATGAAGATGCTACGGGCAGGCATGCCTGAATGCATGGTGAAGATTCTAGACTCATACCTTGTCGACAGAACTTTCAAGGCTAGAGTAGGCGGTACCAGCTCTTCAGAGATGCGGGCCGGAGCAGGAGTGCCGCAGGGATCGAGCTTATCCCCACTTTTGTACTCGCTATATACTCACGACTTTCCCACTAATGAGTTCACGAACACGGCCATATATGCGGATGACACGGCTATATATGCGCAGTCAAACTATAGCTCGTCAGCCGCATACTGGGTGGAGAACCATGTAGAGGAGTCAGTCGTGCCGTATATGGCGAAAAACAAAATAGTGATGAACTCTGGTAAATAGAACTGCCGTAAGTGTAGCTATCCCTGAGGGATTTAGAGTTCTGGGAAACCAGATTGATGAGTCCGATACCGTGCGGTACCTGGGAGTACAGCTGGACAAAAAGCTCATACTTAGGAATCACGTCAACCTGGCAATCCAAAGGGCATGTGCAGCAATGGTAGGGACTTACCCCCTGATTGCGAGGAACTCCGGGTTGGCGTTTGAGAATAAAATGCTCATTTACAAACAGGTCATCAGGCCAGCGATGACCTATGCTTGTCCAGTTTTCTGCAGCCTCCCCAATTACCTGATGGTAAAACTGGAGAGGATGCAAGTAGTACAGCAACAAGAGTTCTAGGCCACTTTGAACAAAAAAGATTCCCTAAGCTTGCATGGATAAAAAGCCACCAGCCATCTTCGGATTCGAAAGCCGTAAACCAACCGATATGGCTATGAGACCATGTTGATAATGTAGATTTAAATGTTGGTTATACGTTTGGTGGATGACGTGCGCTGATAGATGTTTTCTTAGTACTAGAAAAAAATATACTACCACAGAAAAAAATGTACTGGGTGTCTCACAAAGAATTTTACTATCTGAATGGATGTAGAAATAAAACTTATTATACAGTATGGCTCATAGTGGGTGTACAGAGTGGCGCATAAAGCATTTTTTTAGATAATATTCGCGTTATAGCGGTCGTGCAAGCATTCTTTACCCAACTGCATAGGGTTTTTTGAGTGTTATGGTGTTTTTGCTTGCCTACAGTCTTTGAAGGAGCCATATGATAATTGGGTTATTTAGAATAAAAATTTAAAAAAACTTCAAGACTAGTTTATATTATTGTGGTAGGGTGGTAGGGTATGTTAATAGCATTCAATACTCAAAATAATTAGTAGTAAAATGACTTCTGAAGAGTACATATCTAAAATTGTGGAATTCAGTAGACGTGTGAGAGAATTGAGTAAAGATATTAAATTTTATGAAGATAAAAAAAACGTTGTGGAGCAACTTAGTAATTTAGCTATTTGGGATAAGGTATTCGAACGTAATACACCTCAAACAATATACCCTTGCCGAAGGATTGAACCTCACCTACATCATGGTGCTACTGAAGTCAACCTTTGTACTCCTAACTGCAATCTTGAATGATGTTCTATATATAAACGTACCAACAGGAGTGAAATACATTGCAATATGTTTGAGAACAGAAGAATTCAATCGTAGATGTAATAGAACAGAATGGCAAATGATGAGTTCGACTTCAATGAATGGAGGGGAACTCCCAGTATTTGCTACCGATGTTCCGAAGAATATATCTTTCAAGTATAACCTGAAGCTGATATTCCAAGATCTACGTGAACGTGATACAGAAAATTGGTCAACTTTTCAATCAGATATAGATGAAGAAATAAATACCCCACTATTACAAGTAAAAAGGGTAGAATATGAACTTTATAAAAATTTTCTCATATCAGTGTTTATTTTGGTGCTACTTTTATTAAATATTATAGTCGAGAGAAGACTACCATGTAATATTCGTTAAAAATAAATGAAACTTAATCGAAATGAATCATCGCTTTTTTAATCCAAGTCGGCGCAAACAACTTTCCCGTTTTAATTAACATAATCTGAAACTCATGCGATATAATGCAATCGATTGAAGATAAAATTGTTATTCACACATGGATAGTTTTTAATTATCTACATGATTGATTTGCAATTCGAATCTGAAATCGAGCTCATCATGACTTTTCAATCTATTGCGATGTAGGGTCATCACCTAAATCGATATTTTATCGCAAGTCATGATTTTAATTACCATGCATGGATGATTTGCACTGCTGATGTGAAATCATGATCGTTACGACTTAGCAGAAGTTACGGTCTGAAGGTTGATTATCAACAAGTTGTTTGAGGTCAACAAATTTTTTGTATCCATATCACATTCAATAAAAGCAGGATCTGTGCTTGGAGAAGTATCACTCATCACCAAAGTGTAGCAAAGAATAGTACTGAACGCCTTTCTACGCAACCCAACCTTTGAATCAAAGTAAGTTTTTTTACGATATTTAGTGTGTGGAATTTGATTGTTGTGTGCGTTTTTTTCAAAAGTACTCACCCTGTCATTTAGATTACATATGATTTTGTTTCTACACGGATGTTTTATTATTAAAATTAACTGAAATTCAAGTAATTATTTCCATTTGATAGTTGTGTACGTTTTTCCAAAAGTACTTACACATTTAGATAACGTGATTTTGCTTCTATTCAAATATTTTATTATCAAGATTATCTGAAATTCAAACTGTTAACAATCAATTGAAATGATGTTTTTTTTTGATAGATGGATCTTTCAGCTATTAACGAGACTGCTGCAATTCTATACAAAAAAACGGCACCACTGAGAGATCTACCGGTCAATCACCCCCACATCATTGAGGACATAAGAGTGGTTCAGACGAGGTTTGGGGAATCCATAGTAGTAGAAATTGGTGAGCTGAACGTGTTCTTACCGAAACGAGTGACGGAGGTAATAAAGAAGCAGATCCCATTATTCCTTCCTGGGAAATATTCTCTGATCCGCAGAGAAACTGAGGCCGGCAGCAGCAGCGACGTGTTTGAGATCGCAGCCGTATAAAAAATTATAAAAGTGAGTTACATTTTGAGTGAAATATTTGATACAGTATGGATAATTTCAATAACACCCTAACCAAAATTGATGAGACTCTCCTAGAGATTAAAAATAATTTTTCAAAACCATTGACTAGCTTTGCTTTGAAATCAATTAGAGTACATATACAAAAATGTGTTTTAGCACTGAAAAAACGTAAGTTTTCAATAGGACAAAAACGTAAAATTCAAACTAAAATTGGGGAGCTCAAACGGATGCGATTTTACATCAAATCGATGAATGAACATGTTTCTTCTAAACGGAAGCATTCAATTCGATGGGTATCGGTGAATTCAATATTTAATTCCAGAATTCAAACGGGACTTGTTTTGAATTTGAAACATAAGGAAATCAAAGATTTTTTGAATGATTCTTTTAAATTGGTAAAGAGTAAAATTTTGAAAATACTCAAGGGATTTGCAATGTTGAAAGTGAACTTTACATTTTGCGGTGATTTTATCAAGAAGGCAAATGATGCCGAAATAGTAGATCGAAAACACTTCAATACACCTAATGTTATTGTGGACGTAGGAATGGATTTGGGTGATTGGTTCAGAATTGACGTTATCGATGTAATTTTGAATAAATTGAGTGAATTTGCTGAAAAAAATAGTGGGTGGGCTTTGAATAAAATAATTTCGTTAGAAGTCGCAATCAACAAATATGAAATGGGTAATGGTTCCTCATTTATCAGGCTTCCAGAGCAAATTTTGAAGAAGCATGCATGTATAAATATTAAGAATACCGACTTTTCATGTTTTTATTGGAGTATAGTTAGCGCACTCCATCCCATTGAATCTGGAAAAAAACCTTATAGAATTTCATCATATCCTCATTATAGAGCAGTTCTGCATACAGAAGATCTAGATGCACCTATGCCTTTACATCGCATAACAAAATTCGAAAAAATGAATAATATTTCAGTTAATGTATATGCGTTAGAATTGAGTGGAAGCAAAGAAAAATCATCATTTTACACCGTAGTACCTGTTCGATTAACGTTAAAAAAGTTGGAGCGTCATGTAAATTTGCTAATAATCCAAGATAAATATTTTCCAAAATTAAACGATTATGATGCTCCACCTGCTGATAGTGAAAATGTTGATATAAAATACCACTATTGTCTAATAAAAAATATGTCGAGACTCCTATCAAAACAGCTGAGTAAGGAAAATGGCAAAAAAATTTTGTGTGACAGATGTCTCAACTATTTTCGTAGTCAGCAAAATTTAGATGATCATAATACACTTTGTGAGAATATGAATGAATGTAAAATTTCTTTTCCAACATACGACTTTGTTGAATTTAAAAATCATATTTATAAACAAAAATGTCCCTTTGTAATTTACGCAGATTTTGAATCCCTGTTGGAAAAATGTAGAGCGAAAATTTCAGAAAAAACATTAAAGTATCAGCATCATAAAGCTTATAGTGCAGGGTACTATTTTAAGTGTGCATATGATGACTCTCTATCATTCTATCGAGGTTATCGAGGTTCGGATTGTATGGAGTGGTTTGTTAGAGAAATGGCTGATATTGCTAAATGTGTTGAGTCAAAATTCAAGAATATCATACCAATGACAGGTACACCTGATATTGCTAATGTAAGCGTATGTCATATTTGTGAAAAACCGTTTACAAAGAAGGATATAATAGTTAAAGATCATTGTCACTTTTCCGGAGCATTTAGGGGGTGGGCACATCAAGCACCCTGTAATATTAACTTCAGAAAGCTGTTCGTTGTACCTATTGCATTTCACAATCTCTCAGGATACGATAGTCATTTCATAATTCGAGATATCACCAAACATAGTCGTGTGAGTGTACTTCCGATAAATAGAGAAAAATATATTTCATTCACTCAATATGACTCTGAAACCAGTATCAAATTCAGATTCATTGACTCTTTCCGTTTCTTGGGAGCAAGTCTCGATGCCCTCGTATCAACATTAAGGATAAATGATTTGAAGATTTTGAAAAAAGAATTTAGTAGTTTATCGGAACCGAATTTTAAATTGTTGACTCGGAAAGGTGTATTTCCCTATGATTATATTGAAAATGAGGAAAAATTGAACGAAATCGAGTTGCCAAATAGGGAGTATTTTTATAATCGATTAAATGACACTAATATTTCCGATTATGACTACACTCATGCTAAAAATGTTTGGGAATGTTTCAATATCAAAACACTTGGAGAATATAGCGATCTGTATATGCGTACTGATATTCTTCTTCTCGCTGATGTTATGGAGAGTTTTCGAAAGTCATCTATTAAAACGTACTCCCTTGATCCAGCTTGGTATTATACTATGCCTGGATATACTTGGGATTGCATGCTCAAATATACAAGCTGCAAATTGAGAATACTAAAAGATGTTGATATGCTCCTATTCATCGAAAACGCAATAAGAGGAGGAATTTCAATGTGCTGTAATAGGTACAGTGAAGCAAATAATAAATATATGTCATCCAATTATAATCCTGACAAGCCACCAAAGTACCTTTTATACTTTGATGTGAATAACTTGTACGGAAAAGCTATGTGTGAGCCCTTACCGTACGACGGATTTGCTTGGGTTGATACGAACATCGATGTCACATCCATACCTGATACTGCTGAGGAAGGTTATATTCTCCAAGTGGATTTAGAGTATCCTCCATACCTCCACGATTTACATAAAGATTTACCATTTTGTCCTGAACATCGAGTACCTCCGAACTCTAAATTGTCGAAATTAATGACAACTCTTTATGATAAAAAACAGTATACTCTACATTATCGTAATTTGAAGCAAGCACTAGAACATGGATTGAAGTTGGTGAAAATTCATAAAGTTTTGAAATTTAAGCAGATGGCGTGGTTAAAACCCTACATCGAGTTGAACACGCGGTTGAGAACTTTAGCTACAAATGACTTTGAAAAAGATTTGAGAAAACTAGCAAATAATGCTGTTTTCGGTAAGACAATGGAAAACATTCGTAACCACCGCATTGTTAAATTGGTACGAATGTATGAAGGTCGTTACGGTATCAAAAATCTAATTGCAAGTCCTCAATTCCATCAGCGGACCGTTTTTGATGATGAGCTTGTAGCTATTGAACTGAAAAAGTCTGAGTTAATTTTCAATAAACCTTTGTATGTTGGTATGACTATTCTTGATTTATCAAAAATAGTTATGTATGATTTTCACTACAATTTCATGCTACCTTCCATGGGTGTTGCGAAATGTAAACTAATGTATACTGATACAGATAGCTTCATTTATGAGTTGGCATGTGATGATGTATATAAAGAAATTATTTCAGAAAATATTGAAAGATTTGATACATCTGACTATTCCCCAAATAATATATATGGTATACCGCGAGTGAATAAAAAGGTTCTAGGTCTGATGAAGGATGAGGCTAACGGAAAAATTATAACACATTTTGCTGGATTGCGCTCCAAAATGTATAGTTATAAATTAGATATAACAGATACTGATATTGAAAAGGAAAAAAAACGTTTACACAGAAAGGGGGTGAGTAAAGAAATATTAGATTGTGAGTTGGAAAATTTTGGTATAACCAAAAAATCTAAAGGAGTTAAGAAATGTGTTGTTAAAAATAAAATTTGTTTCAATGATTATGTCGATTGTTTAAGAGCAAACAAAGAAAAGACTGTAACCCAACAGACAATCCGTTCCTACGATCATGATGTGTTTTTCATCGAGCAATGTAAAATTGGGTTGAGTCCACATGATGATAAGCGCAAACTAATCACCGACTCATTTGACACAATACCTTGGGGTCATTTTAGTTTGAAATGATTTTTTTTTGTTTCAGATCAGATATTCATAAATATTAAGATGAATTTACAGCAACTTTGCATTAAAACAGTATGTGAAAATCTCGAGTCTGCTGTGAGATTCATCCAAGCATCACCCCTTCCTTTAATATTAACTAAAAAAGTCATTCAAAACTATGCTCAATATAAATGGCGACAGATTATTCGACGCTGTCAGCAGGAAACTGATTATGATGAAGACGCTATGCTCTTAAATTTCGAGCATTTTGACAATTTTCTTTCTTTTAACATGCCTTCCGATTTTCGTACAGCATTATTGAACGTTTATAATCTGGAGCCATTTTGCCAAAATGATTCCTATTGTGTTTGGTGGAAATGTTATGAGATCAAAGAATTTAATATTAAACTCTGCGAAGGTTGTTTGAGAGCTTTTATCGTAGCATTCGGATATAGTCATCCGACAATAAAAATAAGTTTCAGCATAAAACATAGTCATGAAGTTTTTTTAAGTGCTGAACTGCACGCTGCATTTCAACACAGAGCACATTGGTGCCAAGATCGTTTTGATCACATCCTTTTCGATTTGAAGGATCAATATGATTGTATCAACAACTTGCATCTAAATAAAAAGGTTAAATTTTATTAAGGTACCAAATTTTTGTCGGTGTTGGTGTTATTGTAATGAACTCCATATTTGTATCACTTCTTTCATAACGGAATGTAATTCACTTTACTCAATTTATGAGTTCATGTATTTTTTTTTAAACTATTGGACATATGTGAAAATAAATGAATTGAAAAACAACTATTATTTGTGATTTATTTTTCCTTTCTCATAAATATTCAATACAACTATTATTCATAAAAAGAAATCAGTTTCGACAGCATAACTTTCAATTCATCCAGAAGTTTACTACTAGGACATGGAATATCAAACATATTCCAATTGAAGTCTCCTACTTCAACAAGTTGTCTCCGGAACTCATCATACTTGAAGTATGAATTATCTTTGAAAAAATATATGTAACCGTCTATATAGCGGAATGCTGAAGTAATATTGTTGGGGATGTCTGGAAACACATCTTCAATACGACCTCTAGTGATGATTGCTTTTGCAGTGATATCCACCCCATTGAATTCAATAAAGGAAGTATCATCATAGAAGACGTAAGATTTTCCTGCATACGTTTGAAATAGGGCGTTAATTTTAGCATTTGGAGGTACAGAGGGAATTTCGATATCTCTATCAATTTGTAAGCTGGGGAATGCACTTGAATAAAATCTGTTTTTGCTGGCGACCAACAAATTACCGTTACCAGTTTGGAAAATGTGATTTATGCCGTCGGTAGCTAGTTCATTGGGTAGAAAGTCCTCGACTTTTTCAGGTTCAGTAATTTTTTTCTTCTTCCCTTTAATATCCACCTTCCAAAATAAATCCTTCACAATAATATATAATCGAAAGCTTGGAAAGCCTGGTGAGTACGCCAAAAACATCGAATCTGGAGGAGATGTAACTTCACATAGGTTTTTACTGGATCCAGGTGGACGATGAAAATGGTGTTTACCTGTAGTACGAACTGCAGTAGGAGTTTTGTGCGTCGTGGTAGTGCTAGTTATCCGGGTGGTAGTTGCTGATGGGGGGGTATACTTAGGTATAGGAACAAATCGATTTTTACGACCATATAGCACCTCAAGTCCATTGATATCATCATGATGTATGGGGCGAAATTGCTGCTGATACCATGGAAACATAATTGCATTTTCTGTATCACAATGAGCTAACCCTAAAGAATGACCGATTTCATGAACAGCAGTCATCAGTAAATTTGTATATCCATAGGGCATTACACCATCGCCTATATACCAGTTTTCATCACTATCAAAATGAATTTCTCTACAATTGTCAGGTGCTTGAGGAAAGTAAGCATGGGCAAGAATATTACCAGGACCATCAAGAGGGAAACCGCAATAAGCAGTACCCATACATGAACTACGAAATTGATGATTCAGTTTGACGAATGTTATCGTAATATCTGATTTAGGTGTTGTCATCATTTCAAATTTTAAAGTTGATACATTCTCCCACATGTCGAAAGCTTTTTGGAACACAGGAAGGTATTTATTATAATCATTATCATTGTTGAGTGGATAGCGAGAGAAATACCATCTTAAATGCGTTTTATTCCACTTAGTGTGCACTCTATATTCATTTTCTGCATGCTGACATCGAGGTCTTGCGATGAAATTCATTGTTTCATTATTCAAAGTCCCATCCACAGGTAGATTATATCGTTCTTGGAAATCACTGAGAGTTGTCGAAAAATCTGTCTGCGAATTATTACCAACATAACCATAAGTTTCAAGGTACTTCTGCATAATACTTGAATTGCTATCTATTACTGTTACTGCTACAGAGACAGACAGTGTAATCATCAGCAGTAATACTTGATCCATACCTAACGCTAGTATGCATTCGAATGAGTCTACTAAAGAAATAATTATACTTATATGCTATATCGAAATAAAATGCTAATATTTTGCAGAATTTCATTTAATTACATAAGTCATACAATAATTTG
Source organism: Chrysolina oricalcia (assembly GCA_944452925.2). NCBI lineage: Eukaryota > Metazoa > Arthropoda > Insecta > Coleoptera > Chrysomelidae > Chrysolina > Chrysolina oricalcia. The sequence goes on along the minus strand of OX101813.2, from coordinate 10,433,780 downwards.
TTTTTATAATAGAACAGATATTCTCTCAAAGCGTTAGCGTACATACTATCTAGAGAGGATGCTTGACAAAATCCGTTTACGATTTCTTCAAGAGTTAAATTGGTTTTATTTTCACGTAGCCATGTCCTAATTATATCGAAAACACCTCTATAATAATCACAAAAATTCAAAGCGTCCAACATGGCTATACGATCTGAAAGTACACCCATATGAATATTGAGAACGTTCTTGACATCCTGCTCTGAAAGTTCTATGGTGTGGATGTCTTTGGAAATTGATATTTGCTTGATGTCGTTTTCCATGATCTGAGTGACGTTTACCAGATTTCCACATTGTATGGTGATAGGATTATACTCATCAGGATAATATTCGAATGGAGCTTCGAAGAAATTCTCCCTTGTCGCCAGCAGGATATCAATGAGAGTCGCCCACTCGAAAGTGGTAAAATTGATTTGACGGAGTGAAAACTGCTGTTTCAGAATAATGCATGGGCTGAAGTCTCGAGAGGGACTCAATCCGCAGCGAATCTCATACAAATCCATCGGAAATACTGTTAACAACAATTGATTTTCCTTTTGAGCAGCAGCTTCATACTGTTCGAGTGCATTGTCGATCGCACAAAGGGTTTGCTTATAGTCCTCACCCTCATCGTCACCACTATCACACATTACTTCAATTTCACTAACGCTGCTGCTCTGACTACCGTAATCACTATCGAAAGACATTTTTGATTGAACTGAAAAGTATCCAATTCTTGCAAATGATTTTATATATTTAGATCACGTGGTTGTTGTGATTCTTGTTACTATTTGACTTGAAGTGTGAAACTTTTGAGACGAACGGCCCAGCAAACTTGCATGATTCGTGCTTGTTTTCCATCAAATTCTATACAAAATCAGCATTTTCAACCCAACTGTTATGTTTTGCATCCAGACCAAGCCATTTAACGAGCACCTTTTTGCCTTTTTTTCTCAAAACTTTTTCAACGAGATAAATATCAGGATTGGCAGTTTTTTGTAATTCTTCTTCATAAAACCCTCCTTTGATCGGTGTACCCTGCATATCTTCCAACATGAAGGTCGTGGGGTTGGTGATGTTGATTTTAACAATTTTAAACAATTCAGTCGTCCAATTAGGCGTATACCCTTTTTCAAAAACATGTTTCGCCTTACTTATTCGCACAACATCACCAACTTTGAATTTTCTTGGTCCAACTATTTTCAAGTGGGTGTATGTTGATTTGAGAATTTGTTTTTCGTTGGATTTGTCAATTTCAGATGGTCGCATACCCGTCTTAGTGTGTCTAGTTTCATTGTAGGATTTTGTGATTTCGGGTAATATATTTAGCCATTTGTAGGTACCATTCAAACTAAAATACTTATAGAGTCTTTCTTTCAATGTTCTTATAACACGCTCAGCCATGGCAGCCTTCATGATACTGTACGTATTGTAGTGATTTATTCCATGTTTTTTCATCAAATTCTGGAATTTGGCATTGTAGAATTCCTTACCCTGATCCGTTTGCAGATTTTTTGGACAACGTTTCGTATGTGTCAAAATATCTTCAAACGTTTCGGTAATTTCTTCACCCGTCTTTGTTTTCAGCGGTCTAGTCCACACGAATTTCGAAAAACAATCTATAACAACCAGAATCAGTTTGAAATTTCGATTTTGATGGGCGTACGATCTCATTTCAGCCAAATCCATTTGCCACAAATCATCCAATCCCCTGATGATGGTACGACGACGGAGATAATTTTTTCTAATTGGTTTATGTAGTTCATGTACAAGTTGAATCTTCTCTGTGGAAGTCATAACTGTGGGTAAGAATGGAAAACCTATCAATTTATTACCCTTACTCTTGTAGATTATATAACTTCATATTGCTGTTGTTGAATTCGCCGCAGCGGATTCCATTTGAGTTATTTGTTGTGTGAAATCATACTCCAATTGGGAAAACTTCTTTTTTATTTGTTTGTCTGATGTAACATGAAGCAATTTCATTTCAGCTATTTCTGCCGATTTCTTCAGTATTTCTTCACGGATACTACCAATTTCAGCTTTGAAATTCTTACCGAGTTCATCACATAGAGTAAATAGCTTCTCATAGCGTTCAACGTTCATTTGAGTTGATTGAACTAACTTACTGCTGAGCGTTTCGATTTTTCCACCAAATTCTTTTGACAATGTACTTACTCTAGTATGAATATTTTTCAAATCTCCCCACATTTCAGTTGAGTCGAAGTTTAGTTTGCGTATAGAGCTCTCTAATTGTTTGGTAGCTTGTTGCTCTCTATCAGCTAATACCCCAATTTTATTTTCAATACTTTTTAGACCAACTTGCATCTCATTAACTGAAATAGTTATTATTCTATTGATTTCATCCACATATTCTTTGTTTGCTGCATCCGTACCTCGGGTAGGTCGTTTAACATTACTCAACTTCAAATTGTCAAAGTCTATGTTACCGTCAGGTGTGTGCAATAGTCCACCACTAGGGGGTGTGGAATGCTGCAATTTTCGCTTTCTACCTACGCTACTATCGCTATGACCAAACTTATCGATCGCCATTTTGAAAATGAATAGACGACGTTCAACGTACGCCATTTTATAGAAAAATCATTGAATGATTTCAGCTTCTTTCAGTTCATTGATTATAGCAAGGATTTCATTATCATGAGAAGAATTTCCAGCTTCTTTAGAGGCAATCAATAATTTGAGTCGTTCACACAATTCATTCGGATCATCCCAATAGATATATTCGGTTGGTTTGGTATTAAATATCATGGATTCTGGAATACGTTTTTGTGGATATTGCAAAACTGTTCTACCACCGCCAGTTTTTCTGCGGCTTGCTGGTGGAAACATCAGGCTGATTATGTGTGTGTATTTGTACCTCTGACTACTTCTTGGATGACCACGGGTATTTTTGTGAACGCTTGATAATTCTAAAATTCTTTTGTATGCTTGCAAATCCTCATTATTATAGTTTTCAGGGAAGTCGAGAAATATCAACTCATATAAACCGGGTGTTCCTCTAACTTGATTCCCATCTATTTTAACATATCCATAGCGTTTGTCAAAATCGATTTCTTTTTGACCTAGGAACCATTTTGAACTAATACCATCATATCTGGGACCGTATACTCGATCAATTTCATCACTTTTTTCCCAATGTTTTATAATGTATGGTTGAGACATCTCAGGATACTGATCAATGTATTCATCTAAAACATCCTGAGATATCGGAAGAACATCCTGTTCACCCTTACTTCCAACAAAAATATCATCGTCATCTGTATCGTAATTTGAACCTGCAACATGTTCGAGTGATAATAATGGTGTTTCCTCTTTTTCTTCAACTTTCTCTGGTTTGGGTTCAGCTTTAGGTTCAGTTTTAGGCTCAGTTTTCAGTTCAGTTTTGATGTTGGTAGCTCGAGATGATTCATTTACTAGTTTCTTCAATGGCATGGATAAAGGTTTGAAAAATTTCTGTAATGACTCGTCTTCCTCAGATTTACCTAATTTTAAAGCTAAATATTTTTTTCGAATGACATTCGCAATTTCATTGATTTTGTTCTTTCGAATGACATCAACTTCTTTGCTTAGCGGTTTCATACTGATAAATGAACGATCACACTCTATGATGAGATACTTATATATTTATCGAATCCCTGACGGTAACGGCCTGCATTCAAATCGAAATCTTTCACAATCACGATGGCTCCAAATCGATTGGAATTCCAACATTCAGCACACAACCTCTTGAATTGATCGAAAGACATGTCTGGTGAAACATGTTCATCAAATACATGCTTCAAATTGATTTCATCCTGTTTAAAAAGAACAATCATATTACAATTGTCTCGAATCAGCTGTTTGGGGATTTTTGAATATGTTTGACAAAGATAGGCGGCATCAATGTTCTTGTGTCTGCACATGGAGTAATATTCACGAATTTTTTGCTGTCCATCACATGCTACATCATCGAATATGAATATGGAATTTGATTTAGCATCGTGGGGGCTTATGATTTCTTCAGTTTCTTTAAACGGATGATAACCAACACCTTTCACTTTCCCCAGTATCTCTTGCACTAGTTGGTATTTGGGTTGATACAATGACTTGGAATATACGTAAATGTTTTCAAATTTAGCACCATTCGGGTGAAATAACAGTGATAAAATGGCGTTCGTCTTTCCGCAACCGCTTGGTCCACAAATAATTGCACGAAATGAGTTGGGTAATAATTTACCATGCTTGCCCTCAATACCAAAATCGTTATTTAAAAAATCTAAATTCTCGATGGGTAGTAACTTCTCTTGTTGAATGACTTCCATGATGTGAATGCAGGCAAAGCGCACCACGGTAATAAATAAACGTATTAACATCATTTCTCATCATTATCCATGTTAACTTACGAGGGTGCAGGTGTTGTCAATTCATTAATCAATAAGCTCCCATTCGAATTACATCTGCCCGGTTACTCGTTTTGCGGACCAGGAACCAAATTAGAGGAGAGATTGGCTCGTGGTGAAACGGGTGTGAATCCTTTGGATAAAAGTTGTAGAGAACACGATATAGCATACTCACAAAGTAACACTTTAGAAAATCGTCATAAGGCTGATAAAGTGTTAGAAAACCGAGCTTGGGATCGTGTTAAATCTAAAGACGCTAAATTTGGGGAACGTGTCGCTGCTTGGCTCGTTACATCAGGTATGAAGGTTAAACGTAAGCTTGGAATGGGAATGCAACCCTCCTTTCAACGCAACATTCTTCAGAAGATTATCAAAAATTGGAAGCCACATCCAAGTAATGTTAAAAAGTCTAGTGCTTCGGCTCTGCGGGTTGCTAAAATGGTTCTACGTCAGGCTGGAGGTCGCAAGAAAATACGGATACCAAGAATAATTCCGATCGATTCAAAGTCTGGGGGAATTCTACCGCTCATACCTATATTTGCTGGACTTTCAGCTTTGGGGTCGCTAGCAGGTGGAGCGAGTGCCATAGCTAAAACGGTAGTCGATGCTAAAAATGCTAAAAAAAACTCGAAGAAGATCAACGACACAATAAAGTTATGGAGCATTTGGGTTCTGGTTTGTATCTACGCAAAACTCCTCGAGGATTTGGGCTGTTCCTTAAGAAGCAACCGCAACAACGCAAAGGTCGTGGTCTTTATTTGAAAAAGCAAAAAAACTCCTGTTGAAGCTACCTCATCGAGCATTGTATGACAAGGAAATCCGTCTGTATGCCCGTCAACTGAAAATACCACATTTTCGTGGAGTCTTCATGCGCGACACGTTGCCAGCTAGTGGTCCTTGGCAAAGGGAATGCGCTGTGATGAACTTAGATTCTCAGCTGAACAAGGGTACTCATTGGGTAGCTTATAACAAAAACGACAATGCTGTAGAATATTTTGATAGTTTTGGTAATTTAAAACCTCCAATGGAATTGGTGCGATATTTTGGAAAGGGGGTACGAATCACTTATAACAAGAGTCAATATCAGAACTATAATCAGAGTAACTGCGGTCATCTTTGCCTACAGTTTCTACTTCATAATGTCTGAGGGGTATGGAATGATTAGGAAGAAATCTTTGAGAGATTTCACTGACGTTGAACTGAAAGCTTTATCGATCGACTATTTGATACGGAATGCAGGGCCCTGGGAACTGTTGGATGTTTGGCATAAATTACCTGAAGCATATCAACATCATTTCGCTCTGCAAATTCGTCTACCATGTTTCATCCATTATCTCAAGGAGGGTAGATTGTCAACAACATCACTACGAGAGGCGCAGTATCATGGTCCAGTTAGTTCCCAGTATGAATGTTATTATTGTTTGAATAAATGATTTCATTTGATTACATTGTTTTATTGAAAACTTCTGATACTTCAAGACTGATCATCTCTAAGATTGCGTGTATGATGGCGATGAAATCAGAAGCTGAGTATTATTAAAGGTGTAATACTTTTTGGAATGGGTCAGTCATGTCTATGATATTAACGCTAACGAGTCGTTCATCGACGCTTTCTGTTGATTTCACTCCCCCCATTCAGTTGGATTCAGATTCAGAGTACAGTTTAGCTCTACTCAGTTTCCATTCATATAACAGTATACCGAATATTGGGGAAGGTACGAAATTCTATTACTACGAAAACGCTGACAAAAACAAAAGGAAAAGTATTGATATCCCTACAGGTTCATATGAAATTGAGGATATTGAGTCTTTGATTTGTAAACATATTCTACCTAAAACGTTCAAGGGTTCAGCTGAGGAATTTTTCTATCTCAAACCAAATAATAATACGCTGAAAAGTGAAATATTTTGTCTGAAACACTCGATAGATTTCACACCTACAAATAGTTTGGCTCACATTTTAGGATTTTCACCTACTCTGCTGAAACCCAACTTGCATTACACATCTGACCTACCAATCGATATTGTTAAAGTACGCACGATACACATAGACAGTAGCATAACGTTTGGTGCCTTCTACAACGATACACCGGCTCATACGATATACGAATTTGCTGTTGCTGTTGATCCTGGTTTCGCTATTGACGAAACACCGAATCATATCATTTATTTACCTATTTCACATAGAAACGAAATAAACAATATTACGCTGCGGGTTCTTGACCAACATTCTCAACTAATCGATTTTCGAAACGAAGAAATAATAATTCGATTAGAATTGAAGCGAAAGTATGGTGTTAACTATCTATAAGAATCTCCCATCATCATACACACCCCTAGTCTTCACCAAGACCTTTAACCGACGACAACTACTGACGGAGGAAAATAAACTATTCCTGGAATCTCTTGGTTATCATGTTGTCCAATCAGGTGTTCAACATTTTCCGAAAACCACAAAACGATGAGTCTATACAAAAGGTAGAGTGGCGGACCTTCTACCCTTATGTCAAGTCTTTTCGAAATAATGATGTTATCGAAATTAACATCAATCAGTCTGATGCATACGATTCCTTATGTGATAGTCTGCTATTCATTAGCGGAAAAGTTGTGAGAACTGCAGGAGACGGTAGGGTGACATTCGTAAACAATGCAGGTGCCTTCATGTTTCAATCTGCAAGTTATGAGCAAAGTGGTAAAGAATTGGAAGCAGTTCGTGAAGTTGGAATTGTTAGTACTGTAAGAGGCTTTCTCACCTATACTGATGAGGATATTAAACACTTAGCTACTTCAGGTTGGACTTTTCCTAGTAACATGGGAATTATTAACACAGCGCATCTTACATTCAACATGCTCATACCAATAAGGCATTTCTTGAATATTTTCAACGATTATCAGCATATTTATTACGGTAAACATACTATCCGATTAGTAAGAGCTGGAAATGACAACAACTGCTTTAAAATTGAAGAGATAACTGCTGATCCACTGACAGCAAAGACGGAGGTTAGGCTGGAAATTGAAAATATTGAACTCAAGGTTAAGCGGATCTTCCCTCATGATCAAATTAAATTACAGCTGTTGAAAGCTATCAAAGCTGACACTCCCATCCTCATACCATTCAGAAAGTGGGAACTTCATATGCTGCCATCTCTTACGAAGGGTGCAACGAATGAAATATGGGCCGTTAAGACCTCTTCGTTCCTCGAAAGTCCACGTTATGTAATCGTATGTTTCCAGAAAGATCGAGATTACACCAAAGTCAATGCTGATCCTACAACATTCAGTCATGTGAATATTACAAATATAACTCTAACTTTGAACGGTGAAAATTATCCCAAAGAGAATATGCATTTGAATTTTGCCAAAGGTAATATTTCACAAGCTTATTTCAACTATTCACAATTTGGACTCAGCTACAAAAATACTTATCAACATAATCCTCTGCTGAGCTCCACTGACTTTGTTACCAAGTCTCTTTTTGTCATCGATTGTTCCAGAAGGGATGAGAGCATCAAAAGTTCCAGTGTTGATGTGAAGCTTGAAATTGAAGCAGCCGAAGGTTTTCCTGAAAATACTCGAGCTTATTGTATTATTGTACATGATACGGTCATCGAGCACCTCCCACTCAGCGAAATTATCAAAAAGTGGAATTGAAAATTATCAAAAAGTGGAATTAAATGCAGTTCACCGTCAGTGTCAGCCAGCAAGTCATCATGAAAATAGCTACTGTAGACATTCAAGGTTTCGTTATCGAGCAACAATTCCAACCCAAGGAGATAGCTATTAGGATTGGAGTTCAGTGTAGTAACTTTCTTCTATTACCAAGTAAATCATTCCTTTCTCTAAGTAGAGAGGATCGTCGTGCAGTTACTTATGTGGAAAAAAACATTCATGGTCTGAAATATTCCTCCGGTTTTGTGGAATATCAACAATTGGATAACATCCTCAAGGAATACCTGCAAGATATTGATATCATCTACGTACGAGGTTATCAAAAGAAAGACTTTCTAGTGAACAAATTTCAACAGTCCAACATTTGGTTCGGATCATCAATACCGAGAATTGTAAATTTGGAGGATTTTGATAACACCTCGTGGATGGTCCCAACATTGGATAACGCTGGCGTCTCACCATGTATGAATCACTTCCGAGATCAAGTTCACTACAATTGCAGTCTTCGTAACGTTGATATTATGTACAAATGGCTTTATGATATGCTACCGAAATAGCACATGTATTTTTTTATTGTAATAAAATATTATTTGTACAAATGCTTTTTTATATGATTCTACTGAGCCACATTCACATTCTATGCTCGCTAATTTATAGTTGAAATGACAGCTCGACTGAGTATACTTTCTATGTGGTATCCTACTGGTAAGTCACTCTGTATGTGTTGTTTGTGACGTAATACGAACGTTAAGCACTTTTTCACTCAGTGCAGATGAGATGCATTATATAAACAACAAATTATTACGTATAGGTGCAATGACAGCTCAACTGAGGTAATGCAGCTCAGTGTACGTTTTATGTGCCACCCTTTATACCTTTTATACGTCACTCTGTATACCTACTATGAGACATACTGCGTGTACCTTATGCGACGTACTTTATAATAAGTTTTATTTCTACATCCATTCAGATAGTAAAATTCTTTGTGAGACACCCAGTACATTTTTTTCTGTGGTAGTATATTTTTTTCTAGTACTAAGAAAACATCTATCAGCGCACGTCATCCACCAAACGTATAACCAACATTTAAATCTACATTATCAACATGGTCTCATAGCCATATCGGTTGGTTTACGGCTTTCGAATCCGAAGATGGCTGGTGGCTTTTTATCCATGCAAGCTTAGGGAATCTTTTTTGTTCAAAGTGGCCTAGAACTCTTGTTGCTGTACTACTGATGCAGAATAAAGTGCTCCGTATCGTCACTAACAGTGACAGGTACATTCGGTTAGTATCTCTGCGAGAGCTAGCCGATATTCAATCAATCGAAGAACATATCAGACAAGTTTCTGACAAGTTCTACCGCTTCTTCATCCTTGGAAGTCCATTGACAAGGGACATAACAGCAGGCCGAGCCCACCATAACAGGCCAAGAAGGCATGGTGGGCCGATCTACAAGGCATTAGATATTTTCCATGAGCGCCCAGAGGGCGAGTGACCTATCACCACAAATAAAAAGACGAGCCAAGGCTCCTACATGAAGCCAACAATGTCTCAACCCGGTTTTTTCTACTTTTTTCCGGGAAGCCACCCACTAAAAATCCCCCTCGATAATGAAATTCAATAGTCTGATGCTTAACACATAACCAAACAAAACCCCCCGTATAACTTGGAGGAGACGGGGAAGCTCCACTGACCATAGACTTAACACTTACGGCAGAGGAAAACCTACAAAACATCGTAGGCCTGCAACGCAGGAATGAGCACGGTGTCTCCCGCCCGCTGAAGGCCTCAGCAGGGCAGGCAATACCCCACTCCAAAAACCCAGTATTATTCCCTCCTTTCCCCCCTGTGGCAAAGTGATAGTTTTACTGTGTGTTTTTAAACTTTTCATTTATTTCTCTGTTGTGATGTGTTATACACTTTTATTGTAAATATAATATACATCTTTGCCTTTGCCTTTGCCAGAAATACTACAGTTTTGATACTCACTATCGTATATATGGAGGCGAGAGCTCTGATAGGCTCTGCCTACCAGTACTTTTGCGATACCATTGGCCAACTCAAATGTTCGGCAATGGTATAAATTTGAGCTTGGTTGGCTGTTTTATGCAGTCATCCAGGAGTCGCCCGAGGGCTCGGACAGTTTCCAGGGAAGTAGCCCTCACTGCTGGATGGCTCAGTAGAGTTAAGCACGTGTACATAGTATTTCTGGCTTTTTAGGTATCTACGGCCTGGCATGCGAATTAATGGAACCTCGTTGGTTGGCAACACCAACCAATCCAAAAAGAATTCGTATGTCAGACACGTTCCTGCTGGGTTTTCCAAATAAATGAAGAGTACCGGAGTGGATGGGATTTTTGCGATGAGATTCTCCGAGCTACCTGGAATTGTAGAAATTTTGAACTCGCTTCGGAGCGTTTGGATTAAGCTCCGGTGAGCTAGTCGGAGGCTGAAGTATTTCCCCGCTTCGTAGTCCATTTTCCTTTCGTTCCGGATAGATGTCATTGCGCCCAACGTGGGGCCTAGTGAAGTTGTAGCTTCCGAGCTGTCTCCGGATGGAGCAGGGGCCCATGAAATTCCAGTAAGGTAGTCTCGGAAGTCAGTAGCCCGGACTTGAAGATACTTATCAGAAAGTTTTCTTGGATGCACTTTCGGGATGATTCTGAAGCAAGTTAGGCCAGTGAAATCGAGGACGTCCATATCCTTCGTGGGTTTGTCCGCAGCCAGCCCGTTGTTCCTGAGCCGGATGGCCAGGGCAAAGGAGCTGTTTTGGTGGAGGTGCCCAAGGGCCGAGTCTGATGGTCGGATAGGTCGGAAACTAGCTGTCGGTCCGCTGAGGGAAGGCAACGGGGGCGATGCTGGGAGCACGCCAACGACCTTGAAGGGGAACACACCGAAGCTAGTTGGCCAGGACGCCGGTCCGCCGGAGATGGGCAACGGAGGCGATGCTGGGAGCACGTCGACGACCCAGTAGGGGATTAAACCGGGTCCTGAAGGAGCGGAGGTGCTGCGCCGATGGGCGAGCGTCGAGTTCAAGTAGGGGGGCGAGAGACCGAAGTCAAACAGACAACAGAGCTGGTTGTCCTAGCCAGGGGCAGGTGCGAAGACATGTGGCGCCTCTTTGGAAGCTGGATAATGAGCGGATTTGGATATATGGTACATTCCATAAAAGTCCCGTAAAGGAGTAACCTGGAATTCCTACGATAAGCCTGCAACAACATCTGCAAGATTTGGATAGCCAGTAGTTGCAACATAGTTCTCTTTTAGGTTTTATTTTTAGGTACCTGTTCGAGAGAACTGGCCCTTTTCAGGGCAAATCCAACGACGTTCCATCCGCATGACAAGCGATCCCTTAAGTAGGGGGGCGTATTCTTTTGCCAGAAATACTATAGTTTTGATACTCACTAGAGTATATCTGGAGGCGAGAGCTCTAATAGGCTCCGCCTACCAGTACTTTTGCGATACCATTGGCCGACTCAAATGTTCGGCAATGGTATAAATTTGAGCTTGGTTGGCTGTTTTAGGCAGTCATCCAGGAGTCGCCCGAGGGTTCGGACAGTTCCAGGGAAGTAGCCCTCACTTCTGGATGGCTCAGTAGAGCTAAGTGCGCGTGTAAATAGTATTTCTGGCGTTTTTAGGTATCAACGGCCTGGCATGCGAATTAATGGAACCTCGTTTGTTAGCAACACCAACCAATCCAAAAAGAATTCGTATATCAGACACGTTCCTGCTGGTTTTCCAAATAAATGAAGAGTACCGGAGTGGATGGGATTTTTGTGATGAGGTTCTCCGAGCTACCTGGAATTGAAGAAATTTTGAACTCGCTTCGGAGCGTTTGGATTAAGCTCCGGTGAGCTAGTCGGAGGCTGAAGTATTTTCCCCCGTCGTAGTCCTTTTTTCCATTTCGTTCCGAATAGATGTCATGGCGCCCAACGTGTGGGGCCTAGTGAAGTTGTAGCTTCCGAGCTGTCTCCGGATGGAGCAGGGGCCCATGAAATTCCAGTAAGGTAGTCTCAGAAGTCAGTAGCCCGGACTTGAAGATACTTATCGGAAAGTTTTCTTGGATGCACTTTCGGGATGATTCTGAAGCAAGTTAGGCCAGTGGAATCGAGGACGTCCATATCCTTCGTGGGTTTGTCCGCAGCCAGCCTGTTGTTTCTGAGCCGGATGGCCAGGGCAAAGGAGCTGTTTTGGTGGAGGTGCCCAAGGGCGGAGTCCGATGGTCGGATAGGTCGGAGCAACTAGCTGTCGGTCCGCTGAGGGAAGGCAACGGGGGCGATGCTGGGAGCGCGCCAACGACCTTGAAGGGGAACACACCGAAGCTAGTTGGCCAGGACGCCGGTCCGCCGAAGATGGGCAACGGAGGCGATGCTGGAAGCACGTCGACGACCCAGTAGGGGATTAAACCGGGTCCTGAAGGAGCGGAGGCGCTGCGCCGATGGGCGAGCGTCGAGTCCAAGTAGGGGGGCGAGAGACCGAAGTCAAACAGACAACAGAGCTGGTTGTCCTAGCCAGGGGCAGGTGCGAAGACATGTGGCGCCTCTTTGGAAGCTGGATAATGAGCGGATGTGGATATATGGTACATTCCATAAAAGTCCCGTAAAGGAGTAACCTGGAATTCCTACGATAAGCCTGCAACAACATCTGCAAGATTTGGATAGCCAGTAGTTGCAACATAGTTCTCTTTTAGGTTTTATTTTTAGGTACCTGTTCGAGAGAACTGGCCCTTTTCAGGGCAAATCCAACGACGTTCCATCCGCATGACAAGCGATCCCTTAAGTAGGGGGGTGTATTCTTTTGCCAGAAATACTATAGTTTTGATACTCACTAGAGTATATCTGGAGGCGAGAGCTCTAATAGGCTCCGCCTACCAGTACTTTTGCGATACCATTGGCCGACTCAAATGTTCGGCAATGGTATAAATTTGAGCTTGGTTGGCTGTTTTAGGCAGTCATCCAGGAGTCGCCGGAGGTTCGGACAGTTCCAGGGAAGTAGCCCTCACTTCTGGATGGCTCAGTAGTGCTAAGTGCGCGTGTATATAGTATTTCTGGCGTTTTTAGGTATCTACGGCCTGGCATGCGAATTAATGGAACCTCGTTGGTTGGCAACACCAACCAATCCAAAAAGAATTCGTATGTCAGACACGTTCCTGCTGGTTTTCCAAATAAATGAAGAGTACCGGAGTGGATGGGATTTTTGCGACGAGATTCTCCGAGCTACCTGGAATTTAAGAAATTTTGAACTCGCTTCGAAGCGTTTGGATTAAGCTCCGGTGAGCTAGTCGGAGGCCGAAGTATCTTCTCGCTTCTTAGTTCTTTTCCTTTCGTTTCCGAATAAATGTCAATCGAGCGTGCTAGACCTCGAGCTAGCTACGCCGATAGGCTCCTCCCCCTCAGCTTTCCAACCGCGAACGCCGGGGATTGGTAAGAGCGATTTCAGCTCTTGTCTATAAATATGGACCAGTGACAACTAAATGCGTGCGCACGGAGGTACGGAAGTCGGAGGTGAGTACCTCATCCGGTGGGCTACTCTCCGCACACAGCATCGTCGCAATCCAGCAACAATCCAGCTCCTTTGCCCTGGCCATCCGGCTCAGGAACAACAGGCTGGCTGCGGACAAACCCACGAAGGATATGGACGTCCTCGATTTCACTGGCCTAACTTGCTTCAGAATCATCCCGAAAGTGCATCCAAGAAAACTTTCCGATAAGTATCTTCAAGTCCGGGCTACTGACTTCCGAGACTACCTTACTGGAATTTCATGGGCCCCTGCTCCATCCGGAGACAGCTCGGAAGCTACAACTTCACTAGGCCCCACACGTTGGGCGCCATGACATCTATTCGGAACGAAATGGAAAATGGACTACGAAGCGGGAAAATACTTCAGCCTCCGACTAGCTCACCGGAGCTTAATCCAAACGCTCCGAAGCGAGTTCAAAATTTCTACAATTCCAGGTAGCTCGGAGAATCTCATCGCAAAAATCCCATCCACTCCGGTACTCTTCATTCATTTGGAAAACCAGCAGGAACGTGTCTGACATACGAATACTTTTTGGATTGGTTGGTGTTGCCAACCAACGAGGTTCCATTAATTCGCATGCCAGGCCGTAGATACCTAAAAAGCCAGAAATACTATGTACACGTGCTCAACTCTACTGAGCCATCCAGCAGTGAGGGCTTCACCCCTGGAAACTGTCCGAGCCCTCGGGCGACTCCTGGATGACTGCCTAAAACAGCCAACCAAGCTCAAATTTATACCATTGCCGAACAATTGAGTCGGCCAATGGTATCGCAAAAGTACTGGTAGGCGAAGCCTATTAGAGCTCTCGCCTCCAGATATACTCTAGTGAGTATCAAAACTGTAGTATTTCTGGCAAAAGATAACAATTTTAGAGTATATCAGACCTCGATGCAGACCAAAACGGAATACTGGACGCTTACGCAAAATTTCAAGCTAGAGTATATCTCCGCAGAGAACTCTAAAAGGCCCCGCCCCACGCTAACGCGGAGCGGTGCGGAAGGCGATTGGCGAATTGGAAACAATATTTAGTATTTTTCCAGCGCTTGTCCTGAAACGACACTTCCTGGTTTTCGAAAAGTGTTCGAAAGTGCTTTCGCTGTGTTGCTGTGTGCATTCTTGAGAGTCGTGCGACTCCGAGACGATAACTTCCGTTCTTTTACAAACAAATCTGTAAAGAACGCTCTTCCTAGAGAACTTCGATAGTGGATAGTGGTTTTTCCTATGAACCTAAAAATAAGATCCTGACAGAAATCTCCAGCCTGCTTATACAGAAATCGAGAATCCAAGTTGGAGACTTGAAGTGTTGTAACCTGAATCGCTGCTTGTACTATTTCCTGACCTTTTCCAATGGTGATGCCAAATTGTCAAGAAGACAACAGAAAGAAAATTATTTCGAAAGAAAAACTGTGAGTAAACGTTTAAGTCAATTACATGTTGATTAAATAGACATCATCCTAGTAATCCTGCTTACTTGGACATCAAATCAAACATTATTTTGGAAGTGCTTCCAATATCCCAGTGACCCGAATAAGTGCTGAAACAACTTTGCAACCCTTTTGGTTGAATATTCTAAACAGTCATTGACCCTTCGGGTAATTTTTACTTGAACAATTTTTTGTCTGTTTGAAGACAAAGTGATATTGTATTTTCTCAGTGTTTATTTTTGTTGATTGTCCTCTTGCTCTCGGCTAACGTCCGAGAACAAGTTGTAGTATATATTGTTGTGATTTTTGGGCTAACTTCCCGCCATACCTTATTTTTCAGGCGTCGGCTAGGTTGGTGTCACAGTAGCTGCCTTCGAGCTCTTTCTAGAGCAAATTTAAAAAGAATTCGTAAATCCAGTGGCACCCTAGCAGACGAGAAAAACATTACAACTTTCTTAAGCATACTGTATATAATACTTTTTATCAAAAATACCGTATCTATCTTGTCAAGCTAAGCAATTCTCTGGACGGCCGCGTACGCGGTCAGCCATAGCGAGATTTCAGCCCTGTTCGGGGCTCTTTTATTTCCGGGTGAGATCTGGTTCGAATGCTATACTGATGATTCTACCTTGTATCAATCTAATACGGATGCTACCATCCTAGATGAACTATGTAAACAGGCCGAGGCCAAGGCAAAATCCTGGTTCAGCTCAAACCTCCTCAGATTAAATTAAGATAAAACCTTCAATGCGCTTTTTTCAACAGAAAATCATGTCGCAGAGGGCCATGATGTTAAATTTCTTGGGTTTACGATCGACGATCGGTTGAAATGGGGTAAACATATTGATCAATTATGCAGTGAGTTGTCATCTCAGCTATACCTCTTACATAAACTGAGACGATCGAGCTTACCAGTACTCAAAACAGCTTATTTTGGATTGTTTCATTCTCACCTCCATCATGGAGTAATTCTCTGGGGTAATGCTAATGCTACAGATTTAATGAGAGATTTTTGTTTACAAAAAAGGGCAGTTGGGCTCATATGCAATGCAAACTACAGAGATACATGTCGTCCCTTTTTCAAAGCTCATAAGATTCTACCTCTCGCCTGCCTTTACATCTTCAGCTGTGTAACCGAGATACATAAAAATATGTCTTCCTTTCAAAAACATACAGACCACCACAACTATTCTACGAGAAATGGAAACATGTTGATACAACCAAAATATCGACTCGCAGTGTCGGCAAACAATTCTGTGGATGTCAAGTTGTACAACAAGCTACCTCAAACAATGAAAGCCATGAGCTTGAATAAATTTAAATGTAACATAAAAGATTTCTTACTAGTCAATTGCTTTTACTCAATCAGCGAGTATATGGAAACGCCCATTAACTTGCTCAATCCAGGAGTGCTATGATATGATGATATACTCTGTTTTTTTTTAATTGATAATTTTTTTATTACTTTTGAAATTGTCCTTTTTGCCATAAATGTTTTCATTCTATGTACTATTAGATAAATGTATGACCTGCTACAAATGTAATCTTTTTATATAATGTAGTCAAATAAATGGTTGATTGATTGATTGAATCGTAGATTCGAGCTTACCACGTTTAGGCAGTATGCACAACGGACCTGGAGCTAGTCGAGCCGAGTTGGGAATGGATTCAGAAAATTTTCCCAATTCCTACATACAGCCTTTACGACATGGCGCCCAACGTGGGGCGAGTGTTAGGGAAAACTACCACCCATTGTCGCGTGGAGCGCGACAGCTTCACAGATATCGGGCTGTAGCCCAACTATCTTTTGATGAAAAAACCCCTAACACATTTTCTCAGCGTGAGAAAGGGTCCCCCCAAAAAGTGTATAAAAACAACTCAGTTGTTTTTCCCACACATTCAAATTTCCAATCACCCGGAGGAGTATCAGACTCATACTCATTATACGATAAAAAAAACCCTGTACTTTACCGAGATGAATTTTCTCCAATATACCAACAAAATACTGTGATTAAGCCACGAATAAATCCAGTAGATAAAAACTTTGATAATGCTTTTGTGAGTACAGGAACTCGCATTGCGGAAGTTTTTGAAAATGAGGACTGGCATACTGGGTAAACAACTTCAAACTTAGAAGAAGAAATTCCTCGTGATTACCCTGAACGAAGACAAACTCGAAATTCCTTCGAGCAGCTTCTCACGTCCCCTCCTATTCAAATTTTGAAGAGCCCGAAAGTACCTTTTGGTTTCGAAAAACAAACTTTGCATAACTCTGCGAAAGTTCAGAGTCCCCATCAGGGTGACTATATGCTCCAAAGTGGCTGATAGCATTCCCAATACAAAATAAATTGATAGGGCTCTACTCCCTACCTTTTCCGGTGGGGATGAGGACCCCAAAGCTTTCATTTCCAAAATGAAAACTGAGTTCAGCCGAACTAAAACAGAAAGTCATGAGTGGGTAGCTACTACTAAAACCCAGTTAAAAGGCGATGCCCTTACTTGGGTAAACAGTTATACAGGCATTGAAATGGCCTGAACCTATTTTCTGAATCGATTCTATGCACGCTTTGACAGCCCTGAATTAATTTCCAGACTGATTTATACTAAATTATACGGACAACGTCAAGCGAAAGGAAAGGTAGATATCTTCATAGAAAAGAAAAAGGCTCTAGCCCAACGTTAAATACCAAATATATCGGAACTGGAATGTATCCGACTCATCATTGAACTGATCACTCCAGCTATTGAAGCTTTTCTGAGAGGCAGGATATTCTAATAATTCCCAATTGATCAATGCGGCCAATAACAATAAT
This sequence comes from Chrysolina oricalcia, assembly GCA_944452925.2. Lineage (NCBI taxonomy): Eukaryota > Metazoa > Arthropoda > Insecta > Coleoptera > Chrysomelidae > Chrysolina > Chrysolina oricalcia. The sequence continues at coordinate 10,415,931 of OX101813.2, read as the reverse complement.
GCCTCGAATAATTCTTCATGGAGGAATAGTAGCAATAATGACATCTATCAAGCTCGTGGGAGTTCTTCTGCTGCGAGAGGCCGTAGAGGTGGCAATCCGATGAACCAGGATTCTCTCAACTCCCAGCCTTCAACTAGTAACAATCGTAGGGCTTCGCCCCAACGAGATTCAAACCGTTTAACGAATATCGAAGATCACAACGATTATTCGGGAAACTCAGAATGTGTATCACCGGTAGTAAGTCGTCTGATGTCCCAAAATACCCTTCACCTTGTAAATAGAAAGAAAAGATCGTCGGTGGGAAGACACCACGAACTTGTCTACTGTACAGAGATACTCTCTGATCCCCCGGTTCTGATCAATCTGGATGATGGTCATCAGGTGAATCGAAACCTTCCTCGTGTCCCTATCTCAGTTAACGGCCAGACAGTGGCAGCGTTGATTGACACCGGAGCTAGTAACAATTTTGTTAGAGCAGACTTGTTCTCCGAGCTAAATTTAGATAATCTGCCTAACCCAGTGGCGATCCAACTCGGTTGTCGAGGGAACGTAAGCCGTAGTCTGGGTCAGATTGATATGCAAATAGATATGGATGGAAGCAACTATGATGTTTCAGCTACAGTCCTGGAGGACTTGAATGAAGCACTCATCCTAGGAATCCCATTCATGCAACAGCATGAAGCGATATTAGACATAAAGCGAAAATGCATGTATGTCGGTATCAATCCCCGCCAAACAGTATTTTGGAATACTGTGGCAGAGCGACGCCTGTGCGACATCGCTATGCCAGAATTTTCTTCTGATCAGTTCTCTTCGGACACTCGGGATATGATAATGTCCGTGATTCAGGACTTTCCTGATGTGTTCGAGGAGACTGTGTGACAATCAATTACGAAAGCCTCGGTGCACGAAATCCGAGTGCGCCAGGAACGGCCTTTCCGACAATCACGCTATGGCAGGATGTCGGAAGATCGAAAGGCCCTGGTGCACGAGGAAATCCGAAAACTTTCCGAGGCCGGAGTAATAACTCAGAGCACTTCACCATACAGTTCCCCTGTAGTCCTCGTCCCGAAGAAGGATGGTAAATTACGGTTTTGCATTGACTACAGCGAGATTAACAAATTAATAATCTCTGAGGTCCCTAACCTCCCACCGATGCAAGAGACGGTTCGGGAGATGGGCAATGCTACTATTTCTACCACACTCGATCTCCGAAATGGCTTTTGGCAAAGCCCCTTTCGAGAGAGTCTCAGAAATATACGGCGTTCGGAGCACCGGATGGGCAGTTCAAAGTTTCGAGCTTTGGAGCTTTGGAATTTCAGAAATTGATGTCTTCCGTGCTTGTGGTGTACACGGATACCTTCTGTAAGTTTTATTTAGATGACATAATTGTGTACTCTCACAGCGCGGAGGAACATTGTGACCATCTGAGGCGAATACTGGAGCGACTCCGATCGCACGGTCTGTGGCTCTCTCCATATAAATGTTGTTTCGGCTCTAAAGAACTGAAATACTTAGGCCGAATAGTGAAAAAGGCAACCGACCTCAAGACACTCATGTGATAAACACCATAGATTTTCCCACGCCGAAGTCAATACGACAAGTACGCGCTTTCCTTGGCACGGCGGGATGGCTCAGGGAGTACATCCCGCATTTTGCTGAGATCGTTGCCCCCCTCTCTGACCTTATTGATGAAGAAAAAAGATTTCGGTGGTCTGAAAAGATCGAAGAGGCTTTAAAAAAAATCAAAATGTTGGTGGCAAGTCCTTTAGAACTAGCCAGGCCCGATCCCTCCCGTCAGTACTGCTTGCAAACCGACACCAGTGCCGTAGGGATCGGAGTAGTTCTATTCCAGGAAGGAGATAATGGCCATAGAGATATAATCACCTACGCCAGTGCAAAACTCAATAAAACAGAGAAACGATATCATGTAATTGTGATTTAGTGCCTAGCCATAGTATGGGCGGTTAAAAAGTATGAACATTTTATTCAGGAAAAAACATTTAAGTTATATACCGATAGCTCCGCCCTACTATGGTTGCACAAAATTAAAGATAAGAAGGCAAAGTTAACGCGTTGGTCACTACTCCTGCAAGAGTATGACTTCGAACTCATTCATGTCCCAGGCCGACTGAACCAATTCCCAGATTTTCTTTCGAGGAATCTCTCAGGAGAAGGAACAGGCCACGACCTCGTAATTGATACAGAAAGGATGTTCTTTCCCATTATCGAGCCCAAATGCATCTCGAAAGATGAATGGGAAAGTTTACAAGTATCCGAGGCTGACATGAATCCCCCTGAAACATTAACTCAAGTTCAAACTTTCTACGAGGAAATGGTACAGGCTCAGCGCGACTGTCCTAGCCTTAAAAGATTTGTAGAGCGCATAATCCGGGCTAGACGAGCTGTCGAACCCTCAGATTATGAACGTCGAATTGCAGCTGAGTTCCAACTAGAAGAAGGTACGTTGTACTTCGTAGGCCAAGACATGAAAGACGCCTCGTGATACCCAAAACTCACTTCTATGAAGTGATGAGGATATATCATGATGATATCGGCCACTCTGGAGTGGACGAAACCCACCGCCAGGTAGCCAAACATTATCAATTGGCCCCTCTGCACAAAAGAGTCCACGACTATGTTACTAAGTGTCTAGTTTGTGCTACTACCAAACGTGCTGCACCACAGCCCACCTCAAACTTGGGGCCGAATACCCCTGAGAAGCCTTGGGAGCTTGTTTCTGTAGACGTGATGGGGCCGTACCCCGCGTCTGCGAATGGAAACAGGTACTTGATGGTTGCCACCGACTGCTTCAGCAAGTGGGTGGATACCAAGATCACTCCCAAAGCTGATGCTAATCTTGTGGTGTGCTTCCTGCAGGAGGATGTTTTTAATGTTGGGGGTACCCGAGTACGATCATTTCAGATAGCGCGAGTCAGTTCAAAGGAAGGGCCTTTGAGACCTTTGCCGAGCGACACCACATTGCGCTGGAGTGGTCGCCGGTGTACCACCAACAAGCTAATCCTACAGAGAGGCGCGCCCAAGAAATTAAAAAAATGTTGAGGGCTGCTCTTCTGAACAAGGCAGAAAACCTCTGGGAAGAGCAGATTCCTAACATCGTTTTCAATCTTAGAACCCGATCAAATGCCGCTACGGGTACAACGCCCAGCATGTTGTTGTTAGGTTACGACCTTCCCCGGCCAGGAGAATGGGCTACTCCAGCCCAGGGCCGTCGGAGGCGTCGTAATGACAATGTAGACGAGCGAGTAGCTTCCGCGGCGACCTCGTCCAATGCATATCGCGCTAAACATTATCCTAACCCTGATGACCAGCCAGTTACCCTCCAATGTGGCCAATGGGTATTGTGTCGCAGCGGCGACAAATACCGTCGAAACTTTGGTCCGACCTGGGTAGGCCCCTACCAAGTTGAGAGAGTAGTTGGGCCCAACTATTACGTGGTCCTCAAAGGTGGTCTGGAGCGCAATCTGCACATAAACGACTTAAGACTTGCCCCCAATCCAAGACAAGGCCAGGATCACTTAGTTCCCCAGCCTCCTCCTCCGGATGGAGATGAGGACAACCGTTCCAACCTTAGAGGTTGATGTGCAACAATATTGATACGGAGAAACCGTATCCCCCGAGTGCGAGACGAGGCTTGACGAAGATAGGTTTGATAAAAGTATTTTCTATACACCCCTGTTCCGTCCCTGATGAGGGACGATGCTTGACGAAACCTTTTTGTAAATATTTCTTGATACTTCCTGTAACTAGTTTTAAGATACTCTGTATAAATATTCCTCATATCTGAGATGGTTTACATTGTTTTAGTTTATAAGTTAATATTGTGAGAATAGGCTAAGGACTTATTGTACGACCAGATGGCTAGGACGATTGTCCAATCATTGTATTTTTTTTTACCTTTATAACTTGAATGAATAAAGCAACAGATGTTGGCTTCAGGGTGAAAACCCACGTTTCACGATTTCCAATAGCAAGCGATTTCTAAAAGAGAGGTCATGTTATCATCTCCCTAATTTTTGCTAAAATAACAGAAGAACCACCAACTCACCTGCGATTAATAAAATTAATTATCATCTCCTTTGCTGGTCTGTTCGAACTGATGAAGAAAAAACTCTTCATTTGTCATAACCTCCCGTTATCAAAATTTCATAAATTTTTTTAACGTCCTTCTTCGAGAAACAAAGTTTCAATAATGAAAGGTACAAGCATTCGAGAAAAGAGTAGTCACGGAGATTGAACTCCGTTAGGCTCCGCCCACCGACCGATTTTGACGCTTCGCGCAGCCGTTGGTCGGGCGAAGTGCTTAAATATACGCCATGTCGTAGATGCCGCGTCTCTATATTGTAAGAATTTTGGGCTGAGCTCGAAATTGAATGCCATGAAGCTTCAAGCTCGAGTTGACTCCCGCCAAAAGGTGCTGTAGGGCTCCCGCCAACTGGCCCTGAGGTACTCCCGCCAACCGGCACATCTGAACTCCCGCCGGGTAGTACTGCGTTCCACATCTTGGATGTAGAACACAAAATAATTCTTTTTGAAATATTTCTCTTTGAAGAGGAAGCTCGAATTTACGATAAAAACCTAGAAAAGAGTTTATACTCCTTCCAGAGCAGGAGAACTGACAAACTACAACCGGATTGTAATAGTTATAGTTTCGCGAAATCTATACATGTACAGTTTGGTTAAATGTTGTAATGTTTAAAGTCTAGACTGTCAGCACTAAGCGAATTGGTCCTGAAAAAAACCAGTGAATGACGGCAGCTTACAGTGCTAGCAGATTCGACCCCTGAAAGGAAGGTATAGTCTTCGGGACGTTAGCCCGGTAATGAATATAAAATTTCTCAAAGATATATAAAAAAAAAATTGAATAATAGTAAAAAAAATATTTTTTTTAAATTTAAAAGAAACTATCAAAATCTAGCTTGTTTAATAGCATAAAATTTTTTTACTCAAAATGGTCTAGTCCTTCAACAAAATAATCAAGTTTACTGTCCCTTTTTTCGAAGCAAATGTGAAACGATTCGAATTTGATTTACTAGAATTTACTAGAAAGTTTATCACTGACACAATGTTTTTCGACTTACCGGACTGTAGTCTGCTTTCTGCACCAACACCATACACCTTCCAGGAACGGGTCCATAAATGAAAGAAGCGGGTTACTTTGGAATGGTAACTCACTAAGTGGAAGGCTGGAATCCCCCAAGAAACCAATGAGCAGGCTTAAGATTTCTATTAATTTTTTGTTTTTCCAAAAGCCAAGTTCTCTGAAGATTGAATCTTTCATGCACATGGAAGATTTATGACGGTAAATGCCCGTAAGGTTTTTATCTTTAGACGGGAAGTCGTAGACTTGAAGTAAAAGCACTTTCACAAAGAAATATCAATTTCTTAAAATTTTTCGAAGTTCCAATCAGCAAAATCACACTATCGAAGGTTTAACGTGGCCCCTACTCAGTTCAGAGTCAAAATCATACTAATCGTCGTGTCGAATTTCGGTCTCTTAAATAGACAACCGTGCGGTGGGCGGGGCCTATCGGAGTTCGACCGGGAGATATACTCTCGGGCTTGGTTTATTCATTCGCTTTCAGATCGACGAGAACTTGGACAATTTGGCCAATACGTGGGTGATCAGAAGGGAATATTTACAATTTGCACTTTCAATGCTGGCAACATCCAGGTGCGTCACGGAGGGCATTACATACATTCAACCAAAAATATACCGATATGATTTCATTAATGAATTCAAATTTCTTTCGAGTAATTTAAGGTGATAGTTGTTGTCTGTCAATCCTCCTCCTCTGGAGGAGGGAGGCGAGGATCTAAATGATCCTGGCCCGGTCGCGGTGCGGGAGCTAACCGTAGGTCATCGTTATGGATGTTTCGTTCTAAGCCTGCTTTATTCACGATAAAGCAATTCGGTCCTGCCGCTCTTTCGACCTGATAAGGTCCAACCCAATGTGGGCCGAAATTCTTGCGATACTTATCGCCATTGCGGCAGAGTACCCACTGTCCGGGCAGAAAACCACGACGGACATACCTGTGAGAGACAGATCCTAGAATGCACCAACTGCAAGAAGATGGACATAAAGCCAAGACAACACATGGCAAAAGACACAAGATGCCCAGTCTACAGACGGAAAACAGAGCTTCAACGGAACTACATCGACTACGGAACTTGACGAGAAGAAGAGAATACACAAGGAGATGGAATTGAGGGTGATACAATTGAACGCAGGTGAAGGCAGAGCTGCCACAGAACAATTACTAGAAAAGATCAAGGAGACGAAAACGGATATCGCAATAATTCAAGAAATAAACAAGAAAACAACAAGCACAGACACACACACATTACACAGAGCAACAAAACACTCGAAAACAGGCAACCTCGTCAGCAAACGGATAGAAACAGCAGTGACAATAACTGACAGGTCAGACGAAAATGTGACGACTGTGCAAATAGGAGACCAAAACCAAAAAAACAACCTTCATCAACATATATGACGAGCCGGGAGGAAACACGAACACCAGATTCCAAGCCATCCAAAGGAAGATAAGGCAACTGAAAGGGAGCATTATTATAGCAGGAGACGTCAACGCCAAGCATTCGTCATGAGGAGGCAGATACATCGACCCGAGAGGGGAGGAGATAATGGACTGGACGGTTGAAAACGGTTTTATTATAGAAAACCATAGAAGCAGCCCTGCAACATACAGCTGTAATCGAGGTCAAAGCTTGGTGGACTTAACAATAACGAAAGGCACAACAGCCTATAACCGGCAGGTGTTACAGGAAGAAAGCCTAAGTGATCATCGCTACATACAGTACACAATAAACAGCAGGGAAAGAACAAAAACAACACAGAAACCAAAATATAATGTCAAAAGAGCCGACTGGAGCAAATTCAAGGAAAAATTACAAGCGGCACATATAACAGCCGACATGGAACTGGAAGAAATGGCAACATCGCTACAAAAAATTTGCGAAAGCGCATGCGAAGCCACAATCCAAAGGAAAAGGAAACAGAAAAGACATAGTCAGATCTGGTGAACAAATAAATGAAAACAGGAAAAACACTAACAAAGCAAGACAGGCATGGCAAAAAGACAGAAACAACGACAGGAAAAGAAACACCTATGAAGAAACAAGAAGAACATACAAAAATAAAATCAAAGAAACGAAGAGGGAATCCATAAGAAAATATATAACAACCCAAAGCCAAGAAGACCCATGGGGCATCTCATATAATATCCTAAGAAGGAGAAAAACAGAACGAACAACAATGAAGTCCATACAGAGAGAGGACTGAACCTGGGCAACTACGGAAGATGACATACACGAAGAAATGATTTCAAAATACTTCCCGAAAGACGTACGAGACAACCCGGAGCAAGAAAAAATCATAGAAAAAGCACAAGAGGAACCGGACATCATAGAAGAAGACCACCCTTTCACGCTAGAGGAAATCTCGCTGATAGCACAGGAACTAAAATCAAACAAGGTAGCAGCAAGAGACGGCATTCCAAATGAAGCGGCTAAACATATATTGGAGGAAATAGGCGAAACAGTTGAAATGGTCTTCAACAAAGCCCTGACAACAGGCCTATTCCCAAAAATATGCTAAACCGCTAACATCATCTGGATTCCAAAAAAAGTAAAAGGCCACAGACCGATCTCGCTGCTGCCTACCCTGGGCAAACTCCTGGACAAGGCTATCACGACGAGACTAACGTACTACCTCGAAACACAAAACAGAATAGACACGAGACAATACGGGTTCAGAAGATCAATCAACACCACAGACAGGAAAATCGTTAAAACCGTCCAAGCAAACAAACTCCAGAAAATTCAAACGCAAGCCCTCACATTGGACATAGCAAACGCTTTCAACTCCGCATGTGCACCAAACATTACATTCCAAATGCTCCGCAAACGCACGCCATATAATATAGTCAAGGTATGTACCAGCTTTCTCCAAGATAGAAAAATCAACTCGGCGAACGTGACGAAACAAACGATAAGAGGATGCCAACAAGAATCGAGTCTGGAACTAGTGCTCTGGACACTCGTCATGGAGGACTGGTTAGAGACAGTCGACAAGAAAACAGACAAAGACAAGGGAATCACCATACAAGCGTTTGCTGACGACCAAGTGATCCTGATAGCAGGAAGGACGAACGAACAGATCAGGAAAAGATGGGAGAAAGTCTGGAACGCCTGCAAAGACTGGGCCACGAGAAACAAAATAAGTTACAACACCAACAAAACCGAAATTATGCACATAACAGCCGCAGAACGGATAACAGCACCTCCACAAATTCACATGGACAACTACACACCATCACAGCAGGATACTATAAGATACCTAGGGGTGATGATTGACAAAAAGCTATCGTGGATAGAACACGTCAAATACGTAAGGGCAAAGACACGAGAGATCTCAAACAGACTGTTCGTGGTAGCTGGCAGAGAATGGGGGACAGACCGAGAGGTGCTACGAATGATATACGAGAGAGCAGTCAAACCCTTGATACTGTACGGGGCAGAAAAATGGGGAGAAAGGGCAAAAGACTCGAGAATTATCAAGCGCCTCAAAGCAACTGAAAGACCATACCTGCTGGCCATCACAAAAGCGTACAGAACAGCACCTACGGACGCCCTACACGTGCTAGCAGGAACCACCTTTGTCCACATAGACGCCGCTATTGAAAACAAGCACAGTAAGGAAAACAGAAACTACATAGATGGAAAAAAAAACAAAACATATATACACCCCACACCCAGCAAAGCTACAAAGGCAATCAGACGACACCAGGGAAAGGACACTACATATATATATATATATATATATATATATATATATATATATATATATAAGTAAAAAATTTATTGGGTATAACCCTCAAAATGTTCTGCAACCGTAGACACGTGTTTCGAGCTTAAGCTCTCATCAGTACGGTAAAATCAAGTGCGAAGATGTACAACACTTGGATGTAAAAATAGAAACAAAGGAAGTCAACAACAGGAAGCCAACCACACATTTGTGGCTTCGGTTAGAAGACCTTGTGCTTACAAGGCAACAACTAACGTCGCCACGGAGGCAGCTATAGCTACCAGCGTGACTATCCTACCCAGGAAAATACAAATAAGGATGGATATAGCGAGGGGCAATATATGAAAATATAAGTAAAAAAGTTATTGGGTATAACCCTCAAAATGTTCTGCAACCGTAGACACGTGTTTCGAGCTTAAGCTCTCATCAGTACGGTAAAATCAAGTGCGAAGATGTACAACACTTGGATGTAAAAATAGTTGTTGCCTTGTAAGCACAAGGTCTTCTAACCGAAGCCACAAATGTGTGGTTGGCTTCCTGTTGTTGACTTCCTTTGTTTCTATTTTTACATCCAAGTGTTGTACATCTTCGCACTTGATTTTACCGTACTGATGAGAGCTTAAGCTCGAAACACGTGTCTACGGTTGCAGAACATTTTGAGGGTTATACCCAATAACTTTTTTACTTATATTTTCATATATTGCCCCTCGCTATATCCATCCTTATTTATATATATATATATATATATATATATATATATATATATATATATATATATATATATACATTTATATATATATATATATATATATATATATATATATATATACAGACGCCACGCAAAGTGCACACAACAGCAGAGCATTTGGAATGGCAAAGACGACACACCACACTGACTGGGAAGATCTGGGACACAGAATCAGCGATGGCAACGACATCCATGAAGCAGAACTCCAGGGCATACTCGCTGCACTGCAATGGGGAGCAGATACCGACCAGGACCTCAAAATATACAAGGACTCCAATCGGTCACTGGAAAGGATAGGAAAAGTAGGAAGCTGAAACCTCCATATCAAAAAAATCCAGAAGATTATCCAAAACAGGCTAGACAGGAACAGGAGAATGTTATGTCTTTTCTACTTTGGCAGAGATGATTAAATCAAACAAGAAAGTGATAATTTGTATATTCTCATAAAAATTATTTTACAGTGAGTTATCTCAAAAACAGTTTCAAACATAATAAACATTAGCATAGCAACGTAACACAGGATGTATCATAATATACAACAATATCCCCGCCACTAAGCTAAACGATCAGGTGGTTTCAAAGTAAGCCTACTTCTCAAGTCGTAACGATTACCAGGTTGAGTTTTATCAACTTGGTCGGCCATTGTACTTGAATTTGAACCAGTAGGATCGCTTACTTTGGTACCGGAAGAAATAATATCAGAATTATCAGAAACAGGGTCCTCTCGGGTTTCATCAAAATCACTATCTGAATCGTTATTTATAGATGAAAAACTGTTTGAATTGGGATCTCTCATTGCATTATCGGTGTTATTGCATTTCAGTAACTGATCTACATGACGTTTCCAAACAATTTCCTCACCGAAAATTTTACAAAAGTACATCTTATTTCCTAACACTTCATCAATCACACATTTTATCCATGTTTTCCTATTAGGACATCGAAAATCTCTACAATATACTATGTCTCCCACTGTAAATTTATTGTCACTTAATTCCCCTGCATTATACAACATAACATCTTTCCTATTGATATAACTTTTCAAAAGATCGAGTCTTGTTTTTTAAAATCATATTAAAATCATATTAGAAGGTGTCAAACCTGTAGTCATTTGTACGCTAGTTCTTGAACTAAAAATATATCTAAACATCAAGGTTTCGAAACTAACATTTCTATTGGCTGGATCTTTCAATGCTTTGGACATTGCTAATTTAAAGCTTTTGACTGAGTTTTCTGCTTGACCATTACTAGAAGGATGATACACAGGTGAAGTCATATGACGAATACCATTCATACTCAGAAAATTTGAAAATTCTTTGGATGTAAATGAGCAACCCAAAGCGAGAAAAACATTCCCTGCACTTCTCGATAGTTTCCGCAGTATCACATTTTTTCATAATGAAAGCTTCTACCCATTTTGAGTAGGCATCTACAATTATCAATATCATTTTATTATGGAAAGGACCCAGAAAATCACAATGAACTCTCTCATACATTCTATTGCATCTATTCCAAGGGCGTGAAACAGATTTCACAGGTTCGGGACGAAATTTAACACAAATTTCACAATATTTTACCTTATTCTCAATATCCTCATCTAATGACGGCCACCAAAAATAGGATCGGGCAGTAGATTTCATTTTAACAATTCCCTCGTGATTTGCATGTAATTCATTCAATAGAGTTGCCCGAAGTTTAAAAGGAATTACTACCCTGTATCCCCACATTATTATATTATTCTCAATGTAAAGCTCCCCTTTTCTCCTAACATATGGTTTTAAATCTTGACCACATTCTTCTTCTGGAAAGCCATAACGTACATAATTAAAAACTTTTCCCAAAATATTATCCGTCCTAGTTTCAGAGCGAACAAGATTGGTATCAATTATATTCATATTCTCAACAAAATTCAAATAATCTAAGTCACTTTTTTCATTATTTTCTATTTTTCCGACAGGCAATCGTGATAAAGCATCTGCTCTTGTATTATTTATACCCCGTATATAATCAAACGTATAATTGAAATTTGACAAAAACAATGACCATCTTTGAATACGCCCTGAAGCCATTTGTGGTAAACTTTTCTTCTCGCCAAAAAGAGTAATGAGAGCCTTATGATCTGAAATGATTCTGAAATGTCTACCAGCCAAATATTGATAAAGCTTCTGTACCGCCCAGTAGACAGCTAAAGCCTCTTTATGGATAATTGAATAGTTTTCCTCAAATTTATTCAAAACTCTCGAAATAAAACACACGGGTTTCTCTGAACCATCTTCGAAAACATGTGACAAACAAGCTCCAATACCTTGACTACTAGCGTCACAATATAAATTCAATGGTTTGTTTGGATCATAATGTACAATTACATTTTCTGATATTAAATCATTTTTAGCAATTTCAAACGATCGCTGGCAATCCTCAGACCATTCAAATTTTTTGTCTTTTTCACATAGACTATACAATGGTTTCAATTTAGTGGATAGGTTTGGAATGAATTTTGAATAATAATTTACCATTCCACAGAAAGACTTGACCTGTGTCACTGACTTTGGTACCGGACAATGTAAAATGCCACTTATTTTATCATTATCTTTCATCAGGCCTTCAGAATTATTTATATGTCCTAAATATTTAATTTCTTTTTTGAAAAAATTACATTTTTCCTTATTCAAACGTAGACCTGACAATTTTAGCCGTTCAAAAACGGTTTTCAAATTTTTGAAATGTTCCTCATTAGTTCTGCCGGTTACCACAATATCATCTAAATAGTTAACTACCCCTGGTATACCCAACAAAAGCTTTTCTACCGCTTGCTGAAAAATTGCACAGGCGGGTTTAGTTCCAAATGGAAGACGATTCACTCTGTAAATACCCTGCTCAGTACTCCATGCTAATAACATACTAGATTCATCATCCAGCTCCAACTGATTATAAGCATTGCGAAAATCAAGTTTTGTGAAATATTGACTACCCTGTAAAGCTGCAAAAATACATTCGATTCTTGGTAAAGGATGATTGACGTCAGTTAAATATTTATTTACAGTAATTTTATAATTTGCACACAATCTGATATCTTTCCCATTTGATTTCAAAGCCACCACCAAAGGTGTTCCCCATTTAGAATTATCTATTTTCTCTATAACTTTTTCTCTTTCTAAACGTTGAAGCTCATTCTTTACTGAATCCTTATAGGCATATGGAATTGGTTTCGACTTATAAAAAATTGGCTTAGCCGACCTATCATATTCCAGTGTAATTTTCAACCCTCTTTATAAACCCAAATCGTTTTTGAAAAGTTCATCATATTCCTGTAGCAAATCATGTAATTTTGTTTCACTACTCAATGAATTGACAAATATAGGTGACAGAAGTGACAAAACGTCAATCTGAAACTTTTTCAACAAATCGCGTCCAAAAAGTAATCTACATCCACCATTTACCACTATTAAGTCACAAACCTGGTTCATATTTTTCAAAGATACATTGACCTTTATCTTGCCAACAGGAGCTATTATGCTTCCATCGTAGGTTCTGAGCTTAACCGGAGTATCAGTCAAAGTAACATCAGAAAACGATTCCTCATATAGCTTCAATGGAATACAAGACAAACCTGCACCTGTGTCCAGCTCCATTTTCAATAACTTTCCATTCAAAAGAACATTAATATAAATGGGTTCCAACCTAAAACTCGAATTATCATTAGTATTAAACATCTCTATGAAATCATTAGGATTTTCCACTTCTTCAGAAGGATCCTGATTGAGAGCGACAAAATGATTTTCATTTTCCTTACATGCTGTCTGAATATGGCCCTTTCTTTTGCAAAGATCACAGGTGAAATTTCTGAATGTACAGTAACGAAAATCATGATTGGTTTTGTTACAAGCAAAACAAACCTTTTGAAAAGTTTCATTCGGAAACCTACTCGAAATCCATTTATTATCCCTTTCTGGTATCTTCTTATAAGCACTTTCAATTTTTTGAATCCTATTAACCTGGATCGGTTGTTTTCTCTCTTCTAAAACTGCCTCTCGCGACAAAGCAATTTCAAATAATTCTTCCATAGATTTCTTCACTGGAGATTCTTCACAAAGTCGATCTAGAATCCGACCCGGCTTGAGCCCAACCACAAATTTGTCCTTAACACGGTCATTCAAGGAACTGCCAAATTCACAAACTGCAGCCAGTTGTTTCACTCTGACGAACCAGTTACTGATACTCTCATCTCCTTGCTTGAGATTATCAAAAAATATCCTCTGACGGTAAATACTGACTCTTTTCTTGAATTGACTACTCAATAACTCAACAATCTCTTTGTAGGTCTTGTCTTTGGGAAGTAACGGATCACAAAGATTCTTCAATACTTTGTAAACTGCTTCATCTACCAATGTCAATAATACAGCTGCCTTCCTCTTCTCGTCTATTGAATTTGCCACAAAATACTGCTCCAATCTTTCCGAAAATATCTCCCAGTCATCACCCGGTCTGAAACCATTGATGGTGCACACAGAACCATTAACAACCATTACTTTCTCAGCCATAGTTCAAACTTCTAAAACCGTTTTCCTCGTCGCCACGTCTTGTTATGTCTTTTCTACTTTGGCAGAGATGATTAAATTAAACAAGAAAGTGATAATTTGTATATTCTCATAAAAATTATTTGACAGTGAGTTATCTCAAAAACATTTTCAAACATAATAAACATTAGCATAGCAACGTAACACAGGATGTATCATAATATACAACAGAGAACAAGGATAGAATATACCAACGGCACAATAGAAGGGATGAAGAGAGCCGAAAAGACAGCGAAGCAGACTAATACACAACAATAAATAACGATCAAAACAAAAACCAAGGAGCTAATAAAAGAAAAAACCAGAGCAAACTAGCAGCATGGCAACAACACTGGGAAGAGTCGCAAGCAGGACGGTCAACATACCAGATCTTCCCAACAGTGAGAAGACAAAGAATACCACTAAACTGGAAAACAACACAGTAAATTACAGGACAAGGACATCTACAAACCTACTATAAAAGGTTTGTATTACGAGACACAGACGGAAAATGCCCATGCGAAACAGGCGACGAGGATGCCCACCATATCATAAACACCTGCACAGCACAGGAAAGAACGAGAGCAACAGAGCGATTTACACAACACTTACAATCTGTGCAATTAACTCACCCTCCAACCTTCAACAATAGGGAGAAATTAACCATGAACACAATATCAGAGCTAAACATCTGGGGAGACTCCTTGATCTTTGACGACGCAGGATAGTGAATCACCCTCAACGCCACCCGAAGATAGAACAAATCAACTAACAAAAATGTGAAAGCAAAACAACAACAATGTAACAATGTAAACTAACCAAATGTAAACCTCAGAAGAAAACATCAATAAAGGCGAAACAACGGTCTTTCCCCGCAAGTTTTGGGAAGTGCGGAGTTGAGAAGGGTTTCCTCGACAGGTGTTTTGCTAGATAGATGGTAGACAAACATGGCCTCATGCCGCAAGGTGGGATGGCCATCTGGCCTCGGCCAGAAAACGCGTGCTTCCCTGTCCGGGCTCGAACTGGACTGGCTGATGATCAGGGTTAGGATAGACTTTGCGTCCGTAGGCTTGGGAGGACGTTGCCGCAACACGTTCTTCCCGGTTCTCATTACGACGTTTCTTTCTGCGTTGGGTGAGGGTAGCCCACTCGCCTGGCTTAGGAATGTCATAACCGAGAAGTAACATACTCGAAGTCATACCTGTGGCAGCGTTATGTCTCGTTCTGAGGTTAAGAATGATGGAAGAAAGATGCTCTTCCCATAGGTATTCTTCCTTATTTACTAGGGCAGCTCGTAGCATCTTATTTATCTCTTGCACCCGTCGCTCCACGGGGTTCGCTTGTTGGTGATAAATGGGAGACCACTTCAGCTCAATTTGATGTCTCTTCGCAAAACGTTCTTCCTCTGAATGTACTAGAGCTGTCGCTTATAAGCGTTTGTGGATATCTCCACCGATTAAATACGTCTTCTTGAAGGAATTGAATGACTATCAACGCGTCAGCCTAAAGCACTACCTTTGCCTCTACCCATTTACTAAAGCAGTCTGTCGCAATGATAACATAACGATTACCATTCGCTGATGCAGGGTAAGTTCCCATTACATCCACCGAGACCAACTCCCATGGTTTCTCGGGAACGTTCGGGCGTAGGTTAGATGCAGGTTGAGGGTTGGCTCTTTTTGTGGTAGCACAAACGAGACACCTAGTAACGTATTCATGGATTCGTTTCTTCAATGGAGCCAGCTGATGATGAAAGGACACCTGACGATGGGTTTCATCCACACCGGGATGCCCAATGTCATCGTGATATCTTTTCATCACCTTGGGAAAATAGTCTTTTGGTATGACGAGATGCTTGTTCTCGGGGTTCTCTCCTATGAAGTGCAGGTAGCCGCCTTCCATCACGAACTCGGTTGCAATAGTAGTCTAATGGATTGGCGGTTCTCCTAGCTCTGAGGATTTTATCTATAAACCTTTGCATGCTTGGACTATTCAGTTGGGCTTGCATTACCTTCTCAAAGAAAGTTTGCATTTGATTCAACCTTTCAGGCAAAACTTCAGCATCAGCTGGCTGAAGGCTTGCCCACCGATCACATATGGCTGGTTTAGCCTCTATGGAGGAAAAAAACATTCGTTCAGCGTCTGCCGAAATGTCCTGACCGGTTTCCTCATTAGCCGGGTTTCGTGATAAAAAATCTGGCAATTGATTTAATTTGCCAGGGACGTGGATTATAGAGAAGTCGTATTCCTGGAGTAGCAAGGACCAGCGAGTTAACTTAGCTTTTTCATCTTTTATTTTCCCTAACCAGAGCAAGGCATAATTATCCGTGTAGAGCTTGAATGCACGGTCTTGACTGAAGTGCTTATACTTCTTGACCGCCCACACTATAGCTAGACACTCAATCTCGTTAACATGGTACTTCTGTTCGGTCTTGCTCAACTTCGCGCTGGCATACGCAATGATATCCCTTTGGCCATCGTCTCTTTCCTGAAACAATACGGCTTCGATCCCCACGGTACTGGCGTCTGTCTGCAAGCAATACGGGCGAGAGGGATCGGGCCTGGCCAACTCCAAGGGTCCAGCAATGAGCTCTTTAATCTTCACGAAGGCTTCTTCTGCCTTAGAAGTCCATTTAAATCGCCGTTCCTTATAAATTAGGTCAGACAACGGCGCAGCAATTTCTGCAAAATGTGGGATGTATTTATTTCCTTAGCCATCCAGCAGTTCCAAGGAAGGCACGGATCTGTCGAATTGACTTTGGAGTGGAGAATTCTTTAATGTTAATGATATGAGTGTCCTGAGGTCTATTTCCTTTCTATGAAACAATCCTCCCCAAGTATTTCAAATCGGAGGATCCGAAGCAACACTTTTGGGAGGAAAGCCAAAGCCCATGGGAACGAAGTCTCTCCAATATTCTGCGCAAGTTATCACAATGTTCTTTGATCGAGTGGTAGTACACAACGATATCGTCCAAATAAACCTTACAGAACTTATTTGTGTACCCCACTAAAATTGCGGACATTAGTTTTTGAAACACTGCAGGCCTGTTCTTTAGACCAAAGCACTTTGAATCGGTATACCTGTCCATCAGGCGCGCCAAAAGCAGTATATTTCTGAGATGATTCCGACAGAGGAGCCTGCCAGAATCCATTTCTCAGATCCAGAGTGGTGAAAACAGAAGCCTTTCCTATTTCCCGTACAGTTTCCTGTATCGGAGGAAGATTCGGGGCTTCAGAAACTATAAGTTTGTTAATCTCCCTGTAGCCGACGCAAAATCGGAGCTTCCCGTCCTTTTTCGGGACGAGGACTACAGGAGAGCAATACGGAGAGTCAGTCACTCTGTATGATTACCCCAGCTTCTGATAATTTTCGGATTTCTTCGTGCACTACGGCCTTCCTAGATTCCGACATTTTTCATATCGGGAACGACGGAAAGGTCGTTCTTCATGTACACTTCTTCAATTTCACATAATTGCTTTCCCACGATAGGATTCCAAAAAATTGTTTGTCTCGGCGTCAGGCCGACATACAAACATTTTCTTTTAATATCCAAATATCTTCTTGGTGATGAATTATTTTGTAAAGATGCGTACGCTCTGACTTCTGTGCGCTGAGTGATCATAAATGAGATTTAGAGCTTGTCGTCGTGGCTGAGTATTCGGGGTTTTTATGAAAGTCTGGCTTTCAATATCAAATTCCTGGCTAGCGATGGGTTCGTCCGAATACCAGTATAGACGCGTAAAGAATTCAGCCATATTTTAAAATGACAAGAATTCCCGCAAGAGGACACAAAAAAATATATATATTTCGTTAACTCTGGGTAGGCCAAGCAAACCCAGAGAAAATATTCACCTTTGTTCTTTTATAATTATATTCAATAATTACTCAAAAAAAAGTTGAATCTGACGGGAGCTTTATCCGACCAAAATCAATTTGTTGAATTCTTCCGATGACACGGAAATACTGGTAATAAATATGCCTGTTTTATAGGAAAGCATGACCCAAGCTTGTCTAGATATGAGAGGTACGAATTCTTTGGTTTCAGGGTAGTTTTTTTTTTTATTTCTTTATTAAACTCTTTTTTTGTCTGTATCGATCTAGATCAAGCCAAGGTCAGGAGACGGTGCATAGTGCCACCTAAGGAAGAGTATTCACACAAAAATATTTACAACACAATGCAAAAATAAAATCAACATGCAAATATCCTACTTCACTTCCTAATCCCGGCAAAAGAATTTCAACAGGTAATTTCAGACCAGAAGGGTCTTCTCAATGAAATAGTTCGAACACGTAAATAGGTTTGAACTTTGAACAATATAAAGCAATTGAATTTTTTCTTGAAAAATTCAACAAGTTATCAAAAAAAACTATTTAGTATTTATTAACATGAAATTTATCAATCAATCATGAAAGGAAGTTCATTAACTCTAAAATAGCAATATGAAAAAATACTGTTTGAGAAAAAAACAATTTTAAAAGTTTTATTTTGTTCTTACACGAAAAAAAAATCACTAAATGTCTTCCCGAAAGAGCACAATAAGAAAAATAGGTTACTTTAAAAAGAGACGAAATCCAGCTAGCGAAAATAAGTCACTGAGTATCTTATAAAGTGCACCAACCTTTTTCCTCCTGCTAAAGCTGGTTCTCTGGATGGATGCGGAAAGTTTGTGGGGTATAAGCTCGCCTTCCAGATACTACAGAGATCGATTCCTTGTGCTGGCCGAAGATCTCTAACTGCTTCCACAAATTTCAGGATCGTTTTTCTTGGTTCTACTGAATACGGCCAATCAGTTGTCTCGAGTAGAACAGTGTTTTTCCACTAAGTGGAAAAATCGGCAAAATGATTTCTCAATGAAAATCAAACAGCTTCCAGCTTCTAAGCTCTTAGAAGTCTGGATCAAATTTCTTTAGCACTAAAGAATAGCTCGAACTTTACTTCAATGTTCACTTTCAGAGCAATACTGTAGCTCGATTATAGAACTTATGTTTTACGAAGAATAAAGTGAGTCTCTAAATAAATACTTGGTCAGCTGCCAAGAAAACAAGACGATTTTTTCGACTATCACGTATTTATATACGCGGGCTGTGGGCGTGGCCTCGCCCAATGTGCAAGTTCCTTGCTGACGGCGCTATTGAGTCTACCGTCCTAGAGCGGAGACAAAACTCGGCGGAAAAATGTTTCGGTCCAAAAGGCCCCCAGGTGAAATTTTTCAGAGAAAGAAAACGATGTCTGAATTTGTGGTAGCCCTTCAAAAACAAACGCAATCATTGGCTTTTGTTGTCACGCCCCCCCTCGAAAAGATCGCTGGCACAGTTATCGATCAAAGCTAGTATGCGGGATTTGAGACAACAAGTGTTGCTTTATTTATAAAAAAACATATTTATATACACGGCCATCCGGCTTCATATCATAGGTACATTTTTCTTAATTTTAAATGTTACATATACCAGTCTTAATCTAAATTATCAAACAACCCTTATCCTAAGACATAAATTCATCCACCGATGAAATTGTCCTTAAATTTCTATTACAGAACTTACTGTCTACGAAAATCAGAATGTTCTTAACCTTTATTCCGAATCTAAATTCCTAATTTACTTTACTTTACTTATATACAGGGTAGTGTGTGAATACCCTTTATAAAAAAAACGTAATTGAAAAAAAGCAATTTATACACGGGGTGGGAAAAATAAATGACTGATATTTTTCGAAAATGATTTAAACTTGAAAATGAACATTTTCTAATCTTCCTCGTCTGAGGAAGGGGGAGGAGTTCTTGGGTCAATATTGTCTTGGCCACTACGTGGTGCTGGAGCGGCTCTTAAGTCGTCCAGGTGGATATTCCACTCACCACCACCCTTGTTGACTACATAAACTGTTGGTGTCAACTTTCTCAGGACCTGACACGGGCCTACCCAAGTCTGACCGAAATTTCCTTGTTCTTGTTTCATGTTTCTGCATAACACCCATTGTCCTATAGCAAATTCTGTAGGTTGCTCTGGGCTGTTTGCATTTGGAAAATGTTTACGTTGATGATTTTCTGTGGCAGCGGCCGCTTCGGCAACTCGGGCCTGACGATTGCGGTTCCGAACCTGCCTCCTATTCATCGGGTGCATAGCCCAATCTCCAGGACGCTCAAGTTCATATCCCAGCAGCAACATTGACGGGTTCATTCCCGTTGCTGCGTTGAACCGAGTCCTGAGATTGAACAGAATTCGGGGAATCTGCTCCTCCCACAACCGTTCTGACTCCATGAGCAATGCGGCTCGTAACATTTTTTTAATTTCTTGAGCTCTTCGCTCCACGGGATTAGCTTGTTGGTGTTGTATTGCTGATAATTCAAGGGTAATTTGGTGTTGATTTAAGAATGTTTTAAACGCCCTCACTCGAAACTGACTTGCACTGTCAGTGACAATTCTTTTAGGGAACCCCCAGCGATTAAAAACTCCATCTCTTGAAAATGCAATAACAGCCGGAGCTTCGGCCTTTATTATAGCCTTGGCTTCTACCCATTTTGAAAACATATCGGTAACCACAATTAGATACCTATTTCTCCTTGCTTCGGCCGGATACGGCCCCATAATGTCTACAGACACCATATCCCAGGGTCGGGATGGAGTATGTGGACTCTGATGTGCCTTCGGCTGCGGTTTAGCGCGTTTAGTCTTCGTACACGTGATACATCGTGTTACGTAATCTGTAACTCTACTTCTTAGAGGTCCTAATTGGAAATATTTCGAAATTTGCCTATTTGTTTCGTCCATTCCCGGATGACCTATATCATCGTGGTACCGTTTTAATACGCGATGAAGAAATTCCTTGGGGTTTACAGGTCTCTTTTCTTCATTGTTTCGTCCAACGAAGTAAACGATACCTTCAATAATGTCAAACTCTATTCCTATCCTATAATCATATTCAGTGGGATCATTTGCCTCTCTAGCCCGAATAATTATTTCCACGAAGCGCTGCATGCTCGCGCTCTCGCGCTGAGCTTCGCAGACTTCGTCGAAGGAAGTAACGATCTGATTACACAAGACCGGCTCGTCATCATGTACTGATTGACGGAACATAGCCACTTCTACATACTGCACTAGATCGCTCTTAGGTTCATTCTGGCCCTCAAACGGTTTTTCCTGGAAAACCATATGGGTGAATACCTCGCTCAGGCCACCTTTGCTCTGAGCAAAATCTGTATTTGCAATGGATTGGAAGAATGTGTGAACACTATCGTCAAAGGCTTGACTATCATGCTCATTACCTTCGGGGACCTCCTGGGTCTCCTTACTTGGGAAAAACATTCTTTCAGAATCAAGGGCTAGGTCGTGACCTGTAGCTCCATCCTGCGGATTTCGGGACAGAAAATCTGGGAGCTGATTCAATTTGCCTGGGACGTGCACAATTGAAAAATCATACTCCTGAAGCAAGAGTGCCCATCTGGTAATCTTGGCCCGGCTATCCTTCATTCGGTGTAACCACAACAAAGCACGGTTGTCGGTTATAAGAACAAAATGCTTGTCCTGTAGGAAGTGCCTGTATTTACGAATGGCCCAGACCATAGCATAGCACTCCAACTCATTAATATGATAATTTCGCTCTGTGGCATTAAGCTTGGCACTACTATAAGCTATAATATCACGTTCTTTGTTCTCCCTCTCCTGGAATAGGACGCCTCCAATACCCACCGAACTTGCATCGGTTTGCAAGTAATACTGGCGAGAGGGGTCTGGCCTAGAGAACTCAAGAGGCTGTGAACAAAGCTCCTTGATTTTTTTAAAAGCAGTGTCCGCTTTTTCTGTCCAACAGAACTTTTTTGTTTGATCAATCAGATCTGTAAGTGGAGCGGCCAATTCTGCAAAATTCGGAATGTACTCTCTGAGCCATCCTGCGGTGCCCAGAAAGCCACGTAACTGCTTGATCGTACGGGGGATAGGATAATCCTTTACATTCAGGATATGCGTTTCCTGAGGACGGTTTTCTCGTTCCGAAACAACACGGCCTAGATAATTTAATTCGGACAGTCTGAACTGGCACTTCTTTTGGGACAGCCACAACCCATGTAGCCTCAACCTTTCCAATATTCGCCATAAATGATCACAGTGCTCTTCGAGGGTGCTTGGATAGATGATGATGTCATCTAGGTATACCTTACAAAAGGTATCCGTGTACCCTACTAGCACTCAGCTCATTAATTTTTGGAAAGCGGCTGGCCCATTTTTAAGTCTGAAACTCAATACTCTAAATTCATAGACCTGCCCGTCCGGAGCTCCGAATGCCGTGTACTTTCGACTATTTTTCGTCAATGGCGCTTGCCAGAAACCATTCCTTAAATCAAGCGTCGTGAAAATTTTTGCGTTTCCCATCTCCCGCACAGTCTCTTGGATTGGCGGAAGATTAGGTGCCTCTGAAACAATAATTTTTTTCACCTCCCGGTAGTCTACACAAAAGCGAAGCTTTCCGTCCTTCTTTGGGACAAGAACTACCGGGCTACAATAAGGTGAAACACTAGGCGTGATCACACCAGCCTCAGAGAGTTTCCTTATTTCTTCATGAACTATTTTTTTTCTGGTTTCAGACATCTTGTCGTATCGAAACTGTCGGAAAGGTTTTTCTTCCTTAACCTTTATCTGATGGACTGCTGCTCGAGTTACTGGCTGTCTGATTGTTTCTTCAAACACGTCAGGAAATTCGGATAATACTTGCAAGGATTTTCTCTTCTGTGTTAGGTGTAAACTGTTCATCTGTAAATGCCGGAACTTCGGCACTTTTTTTACAAACCCTTACCGCGTTAGACCAGAAGACTGTCTGCCTGGCTACTGCCCCGACATACATACACTTCCGTGTCATGTCTAACACCACATCGAGTTGTATTAGAAACGGTATACCTAACACCAAGGGTTCATTTAAGTCCTTTAACACAGTGACTTCAATATCGAACTATCCGAATATTCGTTTTCAGATAACCTAGGCTATGACTCACATTATTCACACAGCCCAGCTGTACAGAAACAGGGTTAGGGAGATTCATCAAGTCCTTGTTAAAAAACACATCAGCTCGCACGAAATTCATGCTAGCGCCAGTGTCGATTAGAGCCATAATGGTTTTATTATTTATCGACACAGGTATCCTCGGCAATTGTTTACCAAATTTTCAAGAACCATCTAGTACGATTAACGTTTAAACTTCGGGAGGGACATCTTCAGGAGACACATCCCGTTTTCGGACGGGTCTGGGACTAACAGACCTGTCTCGAGTGGATTTTTTTTCTATTTGGCGACTTTTCAATGACTGAGATGGATTGCCGCCGCCGACAAAGCATCCCGTCTATCGTTTCACGAGCTCGGGGCATGAACCTCGGGGACAACCACGATTTCGTTGAATCTTTGTTGTCCACCTGAATTTCCTTGATTCGGGGGTGGACGACTTTGATTCTCATTAGGGGGAGGGGGATTTCGATTATTATTCACATTATTTGGCCCATTATAACGTGATTGGTTATTATTATTTCGGGAAGGTCCGTTATTATTGTTATTCCTCTGGTAGGAATAATTATTGTTATTATTCTGGCTACGCCAATTTTGGCTCTCTTGGCCCTGTTGATTATCAGCGCCAGATGAGAAACTTCCAAACTGTTGGTTTTGTCTCGCAGGGGCTGGTGCTATGTTTTTCGGCATTGCCGAACTTTTCCCAAAAATGCTTGACAAATTTCCAATGAAATGAAATGACAGAACTGCCAGAAATACTACTATTTTTGAGTTTTGGAAAAATACTTGGAGAGTATATCTGGAGGCGAGAGCTCTAATAGGCTCCACCTACCAGCACTTTTGCGATACCATTGGCCGACTTAAATGTTCGGCAATGGTATAAATAAAGGCTCAAATGGCTGTTTTAGTCAGTCATCCAGGAGCCGCCCGAGGGCTCGGACAATTCCCAGGAGAGAAGCCCTCACTTCTGGATGGCTCAGTAGTGTATAGTAGAGTCAAGTGTAAATAGTATTTCTGGTTTTAGTGATCTTCGGCCTGGCATGCTAATTAATGGAACCTCGTTGGTTGGCAACACCAACAAATCCAAAAAGAATTCGTATGTCAGACACGTTCCTGCTGGTTTTCCAAATAAGTGAAGAGCTCCGGAGTTGCTGAGATTTTGCGACAATGCTGTACTTCGGATAGGTGGTACTGAGCTAGCCGGAAGAGGTGAAACATCCTGTTTCCTACCATCCGAGTATACGCATTTGTTGACATGGCGCCCAACGTGGGGCTAGTGAACAGGAGTTTACGACCGTTTTCAGTGGGAGACGGGGCCCTCGAAGAATTTAACAATTTTTCCAGTAACCCGGACTTGAGGATACTTATCGGAAAGTTTTCTTGGATGCACTTTCGGAATTAATCTGAAGCGAGTTATGCCAGTGGAATCGAGGATGCCCATATCCTTCGTGGGTTCGATGGAAGTGTCCATTCCACAGCCAGCCAGTTGTTCCCAAGCCAGGAGGCTGGGGTAATTCGACATAGTGAAAGCTACCTCGCCAACGGTTGGTTGTCCTGGCCAGTGGGCAAGGGCGAAGTGGATATGGCCCCTCTTTGGAAGCTGGATAATGAGCGAATGTGGATATATGGCACATCCCATAAATGTTTCGTAAAGGAGTAACCTGTACAGTATTCGACACTCATTAGACAAATTTGATTAGATTCAGTTAGGTAACCGTGAATCCTTCCTCTTAGACAATCCCAGTCTGAGTCCCTTTGTTGTTAGGAAACAATGCCACTCACACGTAGTCAGGCCTTGTCGCAAAAAGAAAACATGTCAAACGATACCACACCCCACCTGTCAGAGGGAATTTATTTTCTTACCCTCCAGGAAATCCAGAACGCAGCCCGTAAGAGCGGTTCAAATCCCATGCAGAATGTCGAGCCGTTCGCTGGGAGAACTTTAGTTCAAACCTCTGTGTCGACTTCTTGCCTGGAAGAGTCGTCACAACTTTCGAGACAAAATGTGAGTTTTAATAACTCCCCGAGAAATTTCCCTATTTCTCAATCCGTGGGCGGAAGTCGCCAGAGTCTCAGTCCGGGGAGCGTGGCCTCGTTTGATATGCGCGAGAAAATCTTGTCATTTTCAGAAATGGAAACAGCGGTTTCCACAGAAATCCCGTGTTCTAGCCAAGCTTTGTATGTTAGGAAAAATTCCGGCCAGTTGGACCGAGAAATTCAATCACTAGAAAGGCGTTATGGAGTTACTCTCAGACGTGAAGAGGGTGAACCTAATAACTCGAAACGAGGGGCTGGAATGCCTACAGTGTCTCGTTTCGGGCAAATGGGAGACCCTGTAGATCCTAAAAACCGCGAGAGATGGACGGATCCCATCAGAAATCGGAGGGCCCTTCTGGCCTCCGAACGAATTTTATTTAGTGAACCGGCACTCGGTCGGTCACAGACGTCTGAGACACTCCGACAGCTAGAGTCCCGTAAGGATATGCGAGACTCTCTTCGAAAACATAACGCACAGAAAGCCGAACTAGAACAATTAACGGAAAACGGCACAATGAAGTCTCAAGAGACTCATGAGAGAACTGAGGACCGAAGGGGTGGGCTCACCGCGGGAGGTGGGTCGCACTCAATAGAACTCAGGGCTGGACCACCAGACCTGACTCAATCGTCGAGAAACCTTGACGCCTTGCTGGACGAAGCAAGGGGTGGTGGAAGGTTCTCGGGGAGAGTTATGGGCTCGACGAAAGCCGATATATCTCCTCAGGGACGGGTCAGAGGAGTCAGGGAGGACTGGGGTGTGCCAGCGCTAGCTGAGGGGCACCAGGATGAACTAAGGCAAAGCCCTGGTTTGCTACATGGCGCTTTCCTTGTAAAGGACGCCGGTGCTAAACCTAGTTTATTACAGTAAAACTGATATTTTTGACGAAATATTGCCAAAATGTCCAAGTTCTTGTCGATTGGGAAGCGAATGAAGAAACTAAGCCGGAGAGTATATCTCCCAGTCGAACTTCGATAGGCCCCGCCCATCGCGCGGTCGTCTATTTAAGAGACTGGAATTCGACACGACGAGCAGTATGATTTTGGCTCTGAATTGAGTAGGGGCCACTTTAAATCTTCGATAGGTGATTTTGCCGATTAGAACTTCGAAAAATTTTTAAGAAATTGATATTTCTTTGCCACCAGTTGGCGGGAGTCCACTCGAGCTAGAAGCTTCATGGCATTCAATTTCGGGCTCAGCTCGAAATTCTAACAATATAGAGATGCGGCATCTACGACAGCGGAGACAAAACTCGGCGGAAAAATGTTTTCGGTCCGAAAGGCCCCCAGGTGAAATTTTTCAGAGAAAGAAAACGATGTCTGAATTTGTGGTAGCTCTTCAAAAACAAAGGCAATTATTGGCTTTTGTTGTCAAGCTCTATATAAATAGACAAACACTCACATTGTATTCAGCCAATCAGCGCGCTTAAACGTGAAATGGCCCAGTGGGCGGAGCCTAATGGAAATCTCGCTCTGAGAGTACTCTCGAGGCGATTTCTGGCCAACCGTCCGTCAGTCGTCAATAGCGTGCTCACAGACTAAGAAACGTTGACAACCCGCTCCCGAGAAATATTGAATTCCTGGCGAAAAATTCCCGAATTAATTGATTGCTGTTGCTGATATCGAACCATCAGAAGTCTCCTACTACGAAAAGAAGTATCCCCTGACCGCTAGATTGCCCGCTGGTTGTTGGGAACGATTTGTTTAATAAGTTGGAACTGTCACTTTGACATTTGTGACAAAGTGACAAAGTAAGTTTTTCTAATTAATTTTTTGCTTTCGTTCGCTTGTATTATTTGCGTTGCTGTTTATGCTGCTGGAATCAGTTACTGATTTCCTTAATAAAGCCGATAGGCGAGAGATATTGGGGTTGCTTAAACACCTCCTTATCCGATTCGATTTTAAACCCGAGGAATTGGGTCGAGTAATGAATGAAGATACTTCTTCCAGCCTGGTACTTAGTTCCAGGGAAGATTATCCCCCTCTGGCAGACACTGTCAGACCGAAGAGAGTTTGCATTCGCAAACAACCCTCTTCGAGAGACTCCGTGACGTCGAAATCTTCGGAAAACCGAAGACCTGCGAGCGTGTCCGAGCGCAGTAATGACGTAAAAACCGCACTCCGAATGGAGTCCGATGACGATAACATGCGTGCTACGGTTGTTCCGGCCGTCGGAACTATTCCTGTGCCCAGGAATGAACCAGATGACACACAGGGTGAAGACAATATGACTATTGTTGGTGCAGGACCGGATCAGATGCATGCCGCATCAACAAGCAGGCCTGCCCAAGTCACTAACGATGCTGGCACTTTCAATGTACCTAAGAAGGTCAGTATCCCACCGATCACAATCCGGCAGAAGGATTGTTGGGTCACCATGAACCGTAAATGCGCCGATAAGAAAATCACGTTTTTCAAGGCGAAGAACGTCCAGGACGGTATCAGAGTCCAACCCGCTACTGTCAAAGACTACCGTGAGTTTTCACATATGTTGGTGGAGGACGAAATCCCCCACCATACATATAATTTCTCCGACGAGAAGCCACTCAGGGTCGTCTTTAGCGGCGTCCCTGAGCATCTCAAAAAAAAGGACATCGAAGATGACCTTCTAAGGAAGGGTTTCCATCCTGAAACAGTCGCCCGACTGTACAATCGCAATCAGAAACCAATGCCCCTGGTACTCGTGTTGGTTCCGAAAACTGAGAGAGATATTTACCAGGTCACAGACCTCCAAAGCCTTATGGTCTCAGCGGAGCCACAACGAGCCAGAGGATCGGTCGGACAGTGCCACCGCTGTCAGCGATTTGGCCATGCTCAAAGAAACTGCATGGCAGTTCCCGCGTGCGTTTAATGCGCGGGGAGGCATTTGACTCGGGATTGCGCCAAGCCGCGCACTGAACGAGCCAAGTGCTTCAACTGCGAGGGACCTCACATGGCCAGTTATAGGGGATGCCCCAGCTTCCCCAAACCCAGGAGTGGAAACACAAATGGGACGAAAAGGGGAGCACCTTCTAATGCCAGAAAGGCAACCAATGTCGGCCCAGGCCCGACCCAGATAATTGTAGGTTCCGGCGCTGTCCGTGCGGGGACCTCCTATGCAGGGGCTTTGAGTAGTACGAAACCCTCCCCTAGTCCGTCTGGCAAAGTAACTGATATTTTCGCCGCACTGGAGCAGATGAAGAAGCTGTTCACTCAGTTTCCGGAGTAACAACAAATGTTTGTACCCAGCACTTCCAAACTTCAGCCGAGTTGGACGAAGCTGTAGTAACTTTCGAGCGCACTTTGAATGACGCACTTGAGGCCTCCACGACCAGTGAGCGGGGTCCTCTGAAATCTTATAATGAGTTACCCCTGAGGATTAAAAACCTCATAAGGAAGCGTAATCGACTCAAGAGAGTTTATCAGAGGACACTGTTCCGTGGAGACAGCTGCCTGGGGCCATGCAGCCCACACCCATATTTTAAGTCTGGAGCGGGTCCAGAATAAAATCATGCGGATGATAACTGATGCTCCATGGTTCGTGCGTAACGCTCGAATCAGCGATGACCTGAAGTTGCCTTCCATATAACAGAGTGTTCAAGCAAGTAATTAGCGTGTATTTGATTGTGCTGAAATCCACTTGTTAGGGCCGCAGTAGTGTCGTCGTGGTTGAGTACTAGGAGAAAAAAATATATCGGGTTGCCCTTCATTTCTGACAGGCCGGCCAGCCGGTAGAGGGGTGTGAGAGTCAACCAGACGCAATTCATCGCGATTATCCATCACGGCCAAACTTGGAAAGTCGGGACGGAGAGGAACAGAAGCAGGGGAAGAAGAATCCTCTTTGGAAATTGAAATATAAAATAAGCCCGATCCGAAATTATGACAATCTTTTCGGACTTAGAAACTTTCCACGTATGAAGAGAACAGGGGTCGAGGAAAAATTGTTGAATTATGCATGGAAGGTTCAGTCCTAGAATATAGCTAGGGGAGATAACCGGGAGGTTCAACTTCGGGCACCACGTTGGCTATTGCCGGCCACGAAGAAGTCACTACGATTCCCTAAACTCTACTATATAAAAGTGAAAGAAAGGTTCATGATTTAAATGAAAAATTTAATCACGGAGTTTATAACGAACAGATTCCCGTCCGGGGGAATTGAACCGTACTACTCCTTTCTCAGTGAATGCCACTTAGCACGAGCTAAGAAGCGTAGAGAGCAAGTAGCCTACCAGGGAATATACCGTGTGCTGGGTAGCCACTGTATAAGCCCTGGGTCCCTAACGCTGGAAGAAAGATATTGGGATTAGTCTAGCCCAATCGGGCATACAATAACACAAGACAGGACAGCAACCCAAGAAATCACAATTGAGTGTGATACTTGAGACAACTGCCTGAAGGTTAATGGATATATAGTCACTGGTGTTGTAATGGTTCACTCACCTGGGAGCTCTCTTGACAGGTATCCTCTCGTCTCTCGTTCTCTCGTTGTTGCATTAACAAATGCAATTACACTGCTTTTCTATATGTGTTTTTCACGAATTCTTTTTGTATTGATTTGGGGGATTTTTAACAATCCGCCACCAAACCGACTCGACGATGATAAATTGCGAAAACAGTTCTGGCCTGAGATGTCAATACTGCGGCAACCTGAGCTCCCAGGCTGGATGCTGCAAATTCCACACGAATTCCTTCTATATGGTGTTGCTTTATTGTTGGAAAGTCAACACACTGGATAATCGATGCGAAGATTACTGCTTTGTCGTAGATTATTCGTAGAATGCCAAACTATGGCGTTAAAATTTGTTTTTGCTATTGTCTTTATGTAGACATGAGCAATTAAAGCTTTTTGTAGCTAAAATATCTTCGTGAAGACGAATTCTTTTATAAAGATGCGTACGCTCTGACTTCTGTGCGCTGAGTGATGCCAAATGCTTTGGATCTTCTTCGTTTGTATCGGGATGAGACCTGGTATCCTTTCCCTTTAATCGCGGTTTCGACAGAGAGAGTGTTTGCGACTCTAAGAAATGGTGTTTTGGGTGGAAAAGGGGTCCATAAAGGACATCCTAGCCGCCCTCGCTTTTTGCCTGGCATTCATAGGCGAATTTTTAGGTGAAGATGCCCTTCACCCAGCTTTGCCTGAGCTGGTGAGTAGACCTAGGCCACGGATAACCGTGGCCGTTTGAAACGAGTAGGGTCGTCTATAGAGTAATCTACAGCTTCCCTGATTAGTGGGTTTTCGTGCACCTCAGCGCAGTCGAAAACCTTTTGGTTTCTCTCCTGGATGCTCTGCTGAATGGAAGGCAGCTTTAAGTCGTCGAGGATTCGCGCGTTTCGCACGAACCATGGAGCGTTTGTGATCATCCGCAGTGTTTTTCTCTGGACCCGTTCCAGAGACAAAATGTGGGTGGGGGCGGCATGGCCCCAGGCGGCTGATGCATATAGTATGACCGACCTGATCATCGAGTTATATAGGAGCACTTTGTTCCTCAGACTTAGCTTGCTCCTCCTGTTGAGGAACGGGTATAGAGTGCCAAGTCTGGAGTATAACTTGCCTCTCAACTCATTAATGTGGTGCCTCCACGTGATACCTCTATCGATTATAAGACCGAGGTACTTGACCTGCGGTTTCCATTCGATCCCCCTTCCTGAGATCGTGAGCACTGTACGAGGAAAATCCCTCCTCCTCCCCATGGAAATCAACCGCGTTTTTGCAGGATTGACTCGGATTTTCCAGTCCAGGAACCACTGCTTGAGGCTGTCTACTGCGGTCTGCAGATATGACATCCCGAGCTCGCGATCCGCTGAACTGGCGAGTAGCGCGGTGTCGTCGGCGTACAGAGAGACCTTCACGTGGTTCGTTCGTGGTATATCGCTGGTATATATACTATATAGTAAGGGAGACAGCACTGCTCCCTGAGGAACTCCAGCTTGCATGTCTCTCGTGTCCGAGAGAGCATTTTCAGCCTTGACCTGGAACGTTCTGCCTTCTAAAAAGGAGCCTATGTAACGCACAACGCCTCTAGGAAAGCCAAGGAGACCCATCTTGTAGAGAAGACCTTCGTGCCATACTCGGTCGAAGGCCTTCGCTACATCCAACAAAAGTAGGAAAACATGCAATTTTTTGTTTAACTCACTGATGGTCTCCTCAAACATCCGCAAGGCCTGTAGCTCTGTGGAGTGACCTTGACGAAAGCCAAACTGTTCGTTTGGCAGAATGTTCCTGTCAATGACCTCGTTGTTGAGCCTCTCCAGCACGACTCGTTCAGTAAGTTTCCCCACCGAACAGAGGAGTCTGATAGGACGATAATTTTGTGGAAACTTGGGGTCTTGCCCAAGCTTCGGGATCATAACGATCAGAGCGTGCTTCCACCTACTGGGGAAGTGCTTAAGGCGCAGTGAGTTGTTCACCAGGTGTTTTAGTGAGGTTACTTGACTCGCCGGGAGCTTCTTCAGCATGGTGTTGCTGAGAGAATCAGCTCCCGGAGCTTTTTTTCCTTTTCAACGCGCGAATATGTGCCGTAAGCTCCTCCTCAGTAGTCGGACGGATCTCATCGTCATCATCATCCCGGAGCAGATGCTCGACCCTGGTCTCCACAAACTCATCCCTGTCATCATCATCCTCTGCGTTGGTGTTGAGGACAAACTGACGCTCCATCGTGTCTGCAAAGGCTCTCGCTTTTTCAGCCGAAGAATAGCACATGCCGTTGGGACCGTGAAGGGGAGGTAGCGTTCTCTCCCTGCTCCTTTGACTTTTCACAACTCGCCAAAGCTTGTTGTGTCCAGGCTCCAGAGCAGAAAGAGTGTCGTTCCACCTCTCGTTTCTGTAATCCAGAATCGCGTATTTGACTTCTGTATCCTCATGGCTGGCTCTTACCTTGTCTCCAGGGAACAAGGTCCTCTGATAAACTCTCCTGAGGCGGTTGCGCTCTCTAATGAGGTTTTTGATCCTCGGAGGAAACTCATTATAAGTTTTCAGAGAGCCCTGCTCACTGGTCGTAGCGGCCTCAATCGCGTCCTTCACAGTCCTTTCGAATGTTACCACAGCTTCGTCCAACTCGGCAGAGGTCTGAAGTACCTCAGGGACAACAGTTGCCTCCTGAAGAATCTCCGTGAAGCTCTCCCAGTTCGTCGTAAGACGCAGATAGTTTCCTTGGGGAATTGGGTCATCTCCCAGCCATAGAATGACTGGGTTATGATCGGAAATTAGCTCATACAGTGGATACATCTCCCAAGTCCAGGGGACGTTCCTGGCAACAGCAATTTCAAGCACGTCGGGCCTATAATGATGACCGTAGTGGGTAGGCTCAGTGTTGGCGACCACATGATAATCACGTCGGTCCATATGTGACCAGAGCGCCCTACCGTTACGGTTGGACACTTGGCTCCATGAAACGTGTTTGGCGTTTAAATCCCCAGCGACTATTATCGGCACATTGTCTTCCATCAGCACAGAATCCAAGGTATCTGGCTGTAACACGTTGGTAAGGGGGTTGTAAGCTGAGATTAATCTTAGAGTACCTCTACTCGTCTCGATCTCAATACCCACCATCTCAGTGCCGTGACTCCGTTCATCATCAATGCCGCATTGTGCGACTTGGAGGGATCGTTTGGCCAGATTGGCAACTCCTCCTCCATGTCTCCCAATACGGTCCTTTCTAAAGACTCTGTAGTTTGGAACTGTGATAGCATCATTGTCAAGGTGGGTTTCCTGAAGGAGCATCAGGTTAACGTTATGACGTACGATGAGCTCCTCCAAGTCCAACTTTTTGTCTCTGAAACCATCACAGTTCCAGAAAACAATCTTCAAGGAACTGGGTCTTATTCTGGTGTCAGCCATTAATTGGTGGACGGGGTCACAGCGGAACTAGGCTCAAACATGGTCTGGAGCATAGGGAACTGGGTGAACAGCATCTTCATCTGTTCAAGTGCGGCGAAGATGTCCGTCGGTGGCTTGCCATGACCTGATGGCTTGTTTGGACTGCCCAAATTCTTCGCATAGGAAGTCCCCTCACGAACAATCCCGGATTTGGTAGCGGGCGCGCTCTGCTGAGCTTTTGCTGCTCCTCCGGAGCTAGAGGGTGCCCCCTTCCCGTCCCTCCAGTGTTTGTACTTTTGGGTTTGGGGAAGTTGGGACATCCCCTGTAATTGGCCGTGTGAGGGCCTCTGCAATTCGAGCATGTCGCTTTGTCTGTTCGGGGCACCGCACAGTCGCGAGACAGGTGCTTCCCTGCACACTTAACGCATGCTGGAATTGCCATGCAATTCCTTTGGGCATGTCCAAACCGTTGGCATCTGTGGCATTGTCCAACAATGCCTCTTGTCCTTTGAAATTCAGCAGAGCACTTGAAGTTTAAGACGTCGTCAACTTGGAATATGCCTCTCTCTGTCTTTGGTACAAGTACCAAGACAAGAGGCATTGGTTTCCCATCTCGCTTGAATAGTCTGGCCACGCTCGTGGGGTTAAACCCCTTGGCCATCAGGTCATTTGCAATGTCCGTTGGTTTCAAAAACTCAGGCACACCTCGGAGGATAACCCGGAGTGGCTTATCCTCCGGAAACGAATAAGTATGGTGTGGGATTTTATCCTCGACCAACAGGTGTGTCAGTCGAAGATAGTCCTCCACTGTTGCAGGCTGGACCCTAATTCCATCCTGGGTATTCGTCGCTTTTGTAAATTTCATTTTCTTTTCACCGCAGTTTCTATTTACGATGGTCCAACACTCTTTCTGTCGGACCATGATCGGGGGAATTGCAGTCTTTTTTGCTGGTAACTGCTCAACTTTATAAGTTTCGACCTTCGACCCTGAGGGCCGAGGTTCGGGCTCGCGACCAGATCCCGTCCCGATGACAGTTTGAGCGTCCCTCATGTCGTCATCATTAATATCACTGCCGTTTAGGACGGCAGGAGTAGTCTCAGTATTATGGATTTTATTTGGTAATGGATTTTGTTCCATTTCCATACCATCGTTAGTTCTGTCTACCTTATCGGACGTTGTGTCCGAGGCCACCGAGGCGCTACCGGAAAGGCTTCCATTATCCTGGTTTCGGCGCGCACGCTTTCGTAGTCGAAGCTGGAAGGCATCATCCTTGCTGCGCAAGGAGAAAGAAGATGCACCGTCATCTGCATTTAGTAATTTACCCACATCGTCAGGGGTAACGTTAAACCTGACAAGAAGGTGCTTTAGTACTAGTACTAGCTCCTTCTTGTCCGCGTTCTCGAGGAATTTGCCAATATCTTCGGAAATCATCATGAACAACTCGTCAACAACATTTTCAAAAGTACACTAGCTAGGCTTTTACTCACCCTCGTCTCACTATAACACACGAAGCACTTATTTGCAATTTTTGCGCAATCAAATAGTTACTGTTCGCTCTTTCGCCGTAGAGAATTAGCCAAAAACACGTCCGCTCGCTACAGAAACCAAAATGATACTGTGACTACTACTCTGATGCCAAATGTCTGGATCTTCATGACTATTACCGAGCCAGGGCCCAGCCCTCATGCTCTTTGATGACTCAGATGGATTGTTAGCTCAAGGTGAATATATTGTGCAAGGACAAGACATCTGCGCTGCCTGGCGTTGAAATGCATCATAATCGCGGGGGCTGTATTAAGTAAAAAGTTGAACTCTTTGCTCAGTTTAGTCGCGATGGGTGAAGAGTTTTAGGCCACGGATAGGCGTGGCCCTTTGAAACGAGAAGGGTCGTCGATAGTGTAGTCTACCGCTGCAATGATGAGGGGATTCTCATGCGCCTCAGCACAATCGAATACACGCTGATTACGTTCTTGGATAATCTGCTGTATGGAAGGCAAATTCAGATCTTCGCGGATCCTGACATTACGCACAAACCATGGTGCGCCTGTTATCACTCGCAAGATTTTATTCTGGACCCGTTCCAGACTTAAAATATGGGTGGGGGCGGCGTGTCCCCAGGCGGCTGAAGCATACAGCAAGACAGACTTGATCATTGAGTTATAGAGGAGCACTTTGTTTCTCAAACTGAGTTTACTCCTCCTGTTGAGGAGCGGGTAAAGTGTACTCAGCTTAGAGCGAACTCTAGCTCTCAACTCGGCTATGTGGGGGCCCCAAGTGAGCCGACGATCAATTATAAGCCCGAGGTACTTGACCTGCGGCCGCCAAGCAATCCCTCTTCCTGAGATTGTCACCCTCCCTTCCGGTGGAAATCGCCTCCCCAAGGAGATCATCTGAGTCTTGGCTGGATTAACTCGAATTTTCCAATCCAGGAACCATCGCTCAAGATTGTCAACTGCGGTCTGCAGATAGGCAACCCCAAGCTCGCGATTCGCTGAACTGGCCATCAGCGCTGTGTCGTCGGCATACAAGGAGATCTTCACATGTTGCGTTCTTGGTATGTCGCTCGTGTATATTGAGTATAGAACCGGTGAAAGAACTGCCTCCTGAGGGACTCCTGCCAGAATATTTCTCTTATCAGAGAGAACATTCTCGGTCCTGAATTGAAATGTCCGGCCCTTCAGAAATGAGCCGATAATATGTGTCAACCCTAATAACTCACGGGTATTTATTTGTTTATATATGTATATATAGGTGTGTATTGTCTTTTATATGTATGTATTCGAATATTTGTATGTACATGTCTTTAAACTTTGACTTGTTTAGGGACATTTTTAATTATATTACATATTGAATTTTATCGATATCGTATTTTATCACATTTAACAATCTATAGTTTTAGTTCATAGTTTTACATATTTTACAATATCATTTTTTTATGTCTATAAATTTTGGGAAACAAGTGCTTTGCACTTATCCCTAAATGCTTTATTCACTGCATATTTTAAATTTAGTTCGAATTATTGTATTATTTATCTGAATAAAGTTATATTATTATTATTATTATTATCTAACCAGACCTCGAGGGAAGCCGAGGAGGTCCATCTTGTAGAGAAGACCTTCGTGCCGAACGCGGTCGAAGGCCTTCGCCACGTCAAGAAGCAATAGATAAACGAAGTGTTTTCTATTCAACTCGGTGATGGCCTCCTCTACCAATCTCAAGGACTGCATCTCAGTGGAGTGACCAGGGCGAAACTTAAACTGTTCGTTGGTCAGGACATCCCAGTCGATCACCTCATCGTTGATTCTTTCCAGAACGACTCGCTCAGCTAGTTTTCCCACCGAGCAGAGAAGGCTGATGGGACGATGATTATGCGGGAACATCGGGTCTTGCCCGCTCTTCGGAATCATAACGACGATGGCATGCTTCCACCTGCTGGGAAAGTGCCTGAGGCACAAGGAGTTGTTTATTATATTCATTAGTGAAATGATCTGACTGTCCAGGAGCTTCTTCAAAATCATGTTAGAGATTGAATCGACTCCCGGAGCCTTCTTCTTGTGAAAACTCTTTATATGCACCCTAAGCTCCTCCTCAGAGGTAGGCCGGATGACATCGTCGTCTCCATCACGAAGAATACGCCTGACCCTTCGCTCCACAAACTCATCTATGTCCTCGTCGTCCTCCTCGCTCGTATTTGGGACGAACTGACGCTCCATCGTATCTGCAAAGGCAACGGCCTTGTCGACTGAGGAGTAACACATTCCGCGCTCGCCATGAATAGGTGGAAGTTCATCCCTCCGATTTTTTCGCCTTTTGACAAGGCGCCAAAGCTCCTTGTCTCCAGGCTCAAAACCCGAAAGAGTCTCATTCCACCTTTCATTCCTGTAATCCAGGATCGCGTTTTTAACTTCATTAGCCTTCAGGCTGGCTCTTACCCTGTCTCCAGGGAACATTGTCCTCTGATAGACCCTTCTGAGTCTATTTCTCTCCCGGATAAGATCTTTGATCTTCCGGGGGAACTCGTTATAAGAGCTCAAAGGACCCTGCTCACTGGTCGTGGAGGCCTCAAGTGCGTTATTCACCGCGAGCTCAAAAGATGCCACAGCCTCTTCCAACTCGGCAGAGGTTCGGAGCTCCTTCAAGGACTGCAGTGAAGGTCTCCCAGTTTGTCGACTTTCTCAGACAACTTCCCCGGGGGATTGGATCATCACCCAGCCACAGAATGACTGGATTATGATCTGACGACAACTCGGAAAGGGGGTAGATCTCCCAGGTGAAAGGGACATTCCTAGCCAACGCAATATCAAGCACATCAGGCCTAAAACGACCATAATGTGTCGGCTCAGCAGGACTCACAACATGATAATCATGCCTGTTCGTGTGTGCCCAGAGCGCCATCCCATTGCGGTTTGACACCCGGCTCCATGACGTGTGTTTGGCGTTCAGATCCCCAGCGATGATGGTCGGAATGTTGGATTCCATCAGCAGAGAACCCAGAGTATCACCCTGTATTAAATTGAGCGGAAGATTATAAGCAGAAACTACCCTAAGGGTACCCCTGCTCGTCTCAATCTCGACTCCCACCACCTCCATACCGTGGTTTCGGTCGCGATAAATGCCATATTGTACGGCGCGAAGAGAGCGCTTAACCAGGATGGCAACACCCCCTCCTCGTCGCCCAATACGGTCCTTGCGGAACAGTAACGGGCTCATTGTTCAGATGGGTTTCTTGAAGCAACATGGCGTCGACGTTATGCCGCACCATGAAGTCTTCTAGATCCAATTTCTTATCTTTGAAACCGTTACAGTTCCAAAAGACGAGCTTCAAGGAGCTGGGCCTTGTTTGGGGCGCAGCCATTTATTTAGCGACAGGAATCACGGCTGTGTTGGGCACTGAGCAAAGAATTTTTTCATCTGATCCAAGGCAGCGAAGATGTCGTTGGCACCCTTGGATTCTGCTGGAGCTGGGCTCACCTTGGGCTTTTCGCTCAGAGCTCCTGCATAAGAGGTCCCCGCACGGACAGTGCCGGAACCAACTGGTCGCGTGGCGCCTGTATGGCCGGCGCCAGTGGCCTTTCCGGCAGAGGATGGAGCTCATCTTTCCGTCCCTCCAGTGTTGCCACTTTTGGGTTTCGGGAAGCTGGGGCATCCCCGATAACTGGCCGTGTGTTGGCCCCCGCAGTTGCAACATTTCGCCTGCTCTGTGCGCGGCTTGGCACATTCACAGGTTAAATGTTTTCCTGCGCATTTGACGCAAGCAGGAACTGCCATGCAGTTCCTTTGAGCGTGCCCGAAACGCTGGCACCTGTGACATTGCCCGACCGATCCTCTGGGTCGTTGAGGCTCCGCCGAGATTCGGATGTTTAATACATCGTATATCTGGTATATATTCCGTTCACTCTTTGGTACCAGAACAAGTACCAGAGGCATCGGGCGTTTGAATCTGTTATAGAGGCGTGCCACCGTCTCCGGGTGGAAACCCTTCCTCAGCAGATCATCCTCTATATGCTCACATTTCATGAATTCAGGGACACCCCGTAGGATGATCCTTAGAGGTTTTTCCTCTGGGAAATTATAAGTATGGTGAGGGATTTTTCCTTCAACCAATAGATGTGACAGTGAACGGTAATCATTCACTGTAGCGGGCTGGATCTTGATACCATCCTGTATGTTCTTTGCCTTTGTAAAGGCGATTTTTCTTTCGGCGCACTTTCTATTCACCTCGACCCAGCAATCCTTCTGCCTGATGGTGATAGGAGGGATCACCTCCTTTTTTGGAGGGATCTGAATATCGTTAACGTCATCGATCTCAATAGGAGCAGGCCCCTTGCTGGTGGAAGCAACTGGGGCTGGTCTGGGTCCTGCCTGGACAACTCTCCTTGCATCGTCATTATCCGTGATGTTTGCAACTGGTGCAATATTATTATTAACTCCTTCGGACATAGGAGTTTCCATCTCGGTATCTTTGGAATTAATAATTCCATCGTTACCTTCGTTTTCCCCGCACTCACTCACGCCAGAGGAGTTCGAGGCTTGCGACGAACCGAGTTTTCTAACACACTTCCTCTTCACGCGGTTAACCGGCGGAAGAGGAGGGAATTGGCTATCATCACGACTGTTGTCGTTAGCCGGCGTAATTGAGGAGGAACCGCTGTCACGCGAGTTCCTCATCAGATCTTCAAATTTGGTGACTAGGTAACTAAGAATTTCTAATAGCTCGCGTCTATCTACATTTCTGAGGTACTCTACAGTTTCCTCCTTCATCATGAACAACTTTCAAACGATAATTCGAACTAAACTTACGGTTTTTTTCCCTTCTGTCACACTGACAGTTCGCCCAATTACAAGAAAACGATCCCCAAAACACGCAGACAAAACCAGCGGTTCGGGGGCTCTTCTTTTCGTTGTTAGGAGACACTTATTGGTATATTCCAACGTTTATCGCAATTTTTGGAACAATATTTCTTCGCAAAAATATCTAAATCTTCAGCAGCTTGTCAGAGCAGTATGGTAGTGGCTAATGGCACGATGTGACTCGATGCCAAATGAGATTTAGAGCTCGATATAAATAGACAAACACTCACATTGTATTCGGCCAATCAGCGCGCTTAAACGTGAAATGGCCCATTGGGCGGAACCTAATGGAAATCACGCTCTGAGAGTACTCTCGAGGCGATTTCTGGACAACCGTCCAGGTTTCCGTTCTGGTTCTCGGACCGGAGAACAAAACTATATTTTGTTATGAAGTATGATTTTCTTGGACATATTATTGTAACATCGTGCAGATATTAGGACTCCTGACAGAGCAGGAAGTCACCCTAATGATCGCCAAAGGCCATAGTTAGCTAATAATGCATTTTGTATATACGGTAGGACACAGAAAAGTGCAGTTATTAGGAGTTTTTATTAAATTTGTAAATTATTATGTTACTTTTGTCAGAATAGGCAGGTTTTGGGATCAGAGCGGATGTTCAAGGCAGAAACGGTGACGCTCTGACTCATAACAAACTTTAGTCAGGTAGAAGACTGCACAGAGCAGGCTCCATGGACTTTACATAAGTGGCCATAATCCCGTAACCTTTGGACGGACGGAGATGATCTTGGTACCGTTAAATAGATATTGTTTTGTATTTAAGCTTTATCGATCGGACGAGAGGTTCCGACCGATATCGCTACCAAATGGGGAAAATCAAAATTGAAAGGGTAGAAAACTGCCCTGTGCTCAGCAGTGGCTGAACACACGGTATTGAAATTTGTACCAGGATTGTCCTTTCACGTTCTCGGAAGGAAAGTGGAACTGATTTTAAGAAATTTTCGGTATTACAGTAGCCACAGCGATTTTAGAGAAGTCAGTGTTAAAGTGTAGTAAACTTATTCCACATTTATTGAAATTCTAGAATAGGCTAGGAAGTACTATTTGAAACTTTTCTGCGTTCACAGAATGTTTAAATTCGTTTGGACTTAAAAGTTGTAATCGAAATTATTATTCTGAGGGAGTGCGGGAATTTGTCCTGTAATCACCCTGTAGATTAGATACGCACATCCACCTACAAGGTTCAGGTGCATCTAAG
Source organism: Chrysolina oricalcia (assembly GCA_944452925.2). Classification (NCBI taxonomy): domain Eukaryota; kingdom Metazoa; phylum Arthropoda; class Insecta; order Coleoptera; family Chrysomelidae; genus Chrysolina; species Chrysolina oricalcia. The sequence goes on along the minus strand of OX101813.2, from coordinate 10,375,395 downwards.
CCACCCCTAGTTGGTTTTATAATTTCGTTTGATTTGCTGTACGAATAGTCTGTTATTTTTGCCATTTCAGATGTTCGAATTTTTCATGCTAGAAATGCCGTTTCTAAAATCGCCACTGTATAGATTTGCATGGGAGAAATTCGCGGTTTCCGCATGGGAAATGTTCGAAAATAGGCATTAGATTAATATGTAAATATTAGTTCAGTCCTTTGCGTACGGGTTTTAGGAAAAAATGGTGTTTTCACGAAGAGTTGGGGTCGAATCGAGGGTATATCTGACCCTTACGTTTCGACTCCGACCGTTTTCGGTGTTTAGGCCAATAAGGAAGCCGGAAAATGGCGTGATGTGGCGTGATGTCCAGACCGACAGTATAAAACCCCTACGAAACGTAGAAATTTTGTTCAGAAAGCTTGTTTAGGAATCTACGTATAGATTTTGGACAGGAAACTCTTGGTAGGCCAACTGCAACGGGAGTGTTAAGGTTAGGTTTAGCTTGGTGAAGCTTGCTGCGAATCTCAGGAGAGATCAGAAGAAGTTTAGGGAGAATTGTACAGAGTTTTTCCAAAGTACGGAGCAAGTTGTGTGATACTTGACTCCTGTTATTACTTCGTTTCGAGTGTTCTTCGAGGAAGACATTCGTCTCGTCGGTTGCGGAGGAACGAGGAGTTTCTCGAGGCAGTGCTAAGTCCGATAGGAAGTATCGGTGAATAGTGAATACAGGGTGCGGAAGAAAATAGTGTTTTCTCCGAATCTTGTAAAGTGTTTAAAATTGGGGTTAGGGACATTCAGGCGGTTATCCTGTTTGTCTAGCGCGCTTCGACAATTTTAATAGCGTTGATAGGAAACAAAATTAAATTTCGGGTGACGGATTTTTCTGAATTAGAGTAGGAAAAATCGAAGAGTGAAGAAAGAAGATCATCCCTGGACGTCGAAGACTTGGAGCCATCTTCGCAACAGGATCGCGTTTAAAACAAAAATCCCCGGTCGAGAAGAGGGGTCAGTTAGTAATAAATAGGCGCACAGGTAGCTGAACGGATTCATCGTGAATTTTTACGAAGTTCAGCTCGTTAGAGATTAAGCCCTAACCTGTCAAGCCATCATTAGACACAGCTAGCTGTGTCGAGCTCACTGTCCGTGAGTCCCGTGGGGGTAGTTTTTGCGCAATCTTTTACCAGTCCTGCGGCTGCTTCCTTGCCCTGGAAGTATAGCCAACGTTAGGTCCTATCCCGATACAATCCTGAGTTAGGAAAGTCCTGTAGAGATTGACAAATACCGGTTCGTCAACTCAAAAGGCAAAGAAAGTCCTGTGGAGGGTCGAATACGTTTTGACTCTCAAAAGGCAAGGTTTAGCTTTCAGCTAGGTTTCCGTGATCCTACCTCTCAGGCCATCCCAGTCTGAGTCATTTTGAATCATTAACAATGCCTACTACACGTAGCCAGGCATTGTCGAAACAAGGAAATATGTCAGATTACACTACTCCTCACCCAGTCGAGAAAGTGTATTTTCTCACACCCCAGGAAATTCTCAACACATCCCGCGGGAGTGGTCCGGGATCTCAACGGGGGATCGAACCACTCGCCGGGGCACCGAACCCGAGAACCTCTGTGTCGGCCACCTGCCTGGAGGAACGGACACAGGAGAGACAACATTCGAGTTTTAATAACTCCCATAGGAATATGCGGATTCCTGAAACCGTGGGCACAGAGTGCCAAAGTCTCAGCCCGAGGAAGTTAGTGGCATCCGACATGCGCGATAACCCAAGACCTTCTTATGTAAGAACAGTTAGTTCCATCAGTACTCCGTGTTCGAGTCCAGCTTTGCTAGTTAGGGAAACTCCTGATTCGCTGATGCAGGAAATGGAAAATTTGAAAAGGCGTTATGAGGCAGTTGTAGCTCTAAGCAATAGGGAGCACGTGAGTTCGAGACCCGGGTCCGGCATGCCTACGGAGCCGGCTTTCGTCCGAACGGAAGGCTCCAGAGTAGTAAAGGAGTTTGTGGAAGTCCAGAGACCTTTTGTCTCTGAACCAAGAAGGGCTCGTTTGATAGCCGAGCGATTAGACTTTCAAGCAAAACAGGGCCATCAGCCACTTGAGGAAAGCGCAACGCCTCGCCAGCCAGAATCCCTGAGGGATATGCGGGAGGTTTTGGAACCCTCAAGGGGAAATTTATACAATATAGATGTTTACAATAAAAACGACAGTATAGTAGAAACACGACGAGAAAGAGAGTCGAGTGTTCGGAGAACCGAGGTAGAGAGGGGTGGGTTCATCCAAGGCGATGGGATGCACTCCAGGAGTGGGCTCATCACAGGCGATGGGCCACACTCAAGGCAATTAGGGGCTGGACCGCCAGTGACCCGCGAGCGGCTTGACGACTCTGCGGGAGTGCAGAGGGGTGGTGGAAGGCTTCAGGGGAGAGTCTCTGCTCCGAAACAGAGCGGAGTATCTCCTCCGAGGCGGGCCGAGTACGCGCGGGAACATGCCACGGGATCAGCGCTATCTGCGGGGCACCAGGATCCGCGGGAGTCTGGCAGGCTAATAGCCGGCGAGGGCATTAGTCGGCCGGATTTTCGAGAGCCCAGTCAAGCTTTAGGATCGCATGGTAGCCAGAGCGGAGCCATGTGGCCGGAGCTTTCGGTAGTTAAGAGAGCGTACGGATTACATGGCGCCCGACAACGTGGGGCTCGTATCGTATCGCTGCTAGCTTCGACGGAGTCGAGGTTGAGCGGGGATATGTGACGGGTGTAGTTGAAAGACCACTGCAGGAGGAAAACCCACAACGACGTTTCTACTATACGAGGGACCTTCAGTCCCAACCAGGGGTTTTTGGTGATCCCGTTCCTGGAACAAAAACCATATGGCGCCCATCAGGTAATAATACTGGCCTTGCCCGTCAGTACGTTCACGAAGAGAGTGAACAAGGGTTCCAGAACATTCTGGTATCCGGGGAAAGGTGTGAAGTAGGGGGGCAGGACATAATCCCTCCTCCACCAGCTTTTAGAGTACAAAGGCGGTATGTTCGGGAACAACCACAATTAGGTAGGGAACTACGACATGCTGATGGCATTAGGGAACGGAAGCCTCAACAGGTTTCCGTGCGACTCCCGGTAGCCGAGTACAGTACGTCCACACGTAGGGCTTCGACCCGTAGTGTGGAGTACGGAGATGTACCAGCAGTTGTAGGAAGGCAGGGAAGGGGGTCTGAAGACCCTTTAGTGCGATTCCTGCCAGATAGGTATTATTACGAAGTGCAGAGGGTAGAGCCCGTAGGAATGCACTTAGGTGAAGGAGAAGAGGCAGATAGAGGACGACATGGCCTTTTCGAGGTTTCCGTGCGATCCCTGCCTACCACAAGGACCCTATCGGCACCTCGGGTGTTAACCCAAGGAAATCGCGTTAGAGTGGAAAAAGGAGAGATGGCTGGTGATAGAGGACGGGGGCCTATGGTTCTCCATGTGCGATCCTCGCCTACCAGAGCCGGTTGTGTGGAGAAGCAGGAGTGGCCTGACCACATACATTGGGATCAGAATTTGGAATTCAGACAAGTCGATGACGTAACGGGGGCCTGCTATGACCCAGGGTGGTCTGTCTAGACTCAGGCGGCATCTGAGGTGCCGAGAAGGGAGCACTCAGGACAACGGAGGGAATTTGACGTCGCAGAGGAAGTGGAAAGGGAGTATTGGATGGATCATCAAGCTTCCTATGCGGGTCCTGTGAAGGACAAACGGATGAGTCAGCAGGATGCGGAAGAAGTGGCCTTAAGGAACCTGGAGCCGGTCTTAAATAGGTCAGCTGATGTCATCGAGGATAGGCATCGGAGGACTCCTGTATATTCGGAGCCCAAAGAGGTTAAAGTCAAATTGCCACATCCGACATTTAGTGGTCTCCCTAACGAGGATCCGTTTACGTTCTTGAAATATTGCGAAGAACAGCTGATGGACCTTCATCCTACTGTGTGGGTGGCTATGGCAGCCCAATGGCTTAGGGGAGCTGCCCAGCAGTGGTTTGGTGGCTATCGGCACAACAATAAAATGACTTGGGACTATTTTTCGAATCGACTCCAGGAGCGGTTTGACAACGAGTTGTTGGTCTCAGGGCTGGAAGCCCAATTGTTCGGCACTGACCAAGCCGAAGGAGAATTAGTTACGAGCTTCATCATGGCTAAGTGGACTTTGGCAAAAAGACTCTACCCCACCATGAGTGAAAGCAAGATTGTACAGATTATTTTGAACAGGGTAAATCCCAATTTAAAATTATATTTGAGTACTATGGAATTTGATAACATAGAGAGGCTGACTCAGAGGGCTGTTGCTTTTGAAGGCCTGCTTCAGGGCACCGGCCTAGGGCCAGTCTCACGAGCTAAGCAGAGCATGGCAAGAGCAAGTTCGAGTAACGAAAAGAAACAACAGTACGGAGGAGCAGGCTCTAGCCACGGGCCTAAGCCGTCACAGGAGGCGCCGCCCAAAGCCAACCCTGACCCCCGTCCTGCTGGAGGAAAGCCTAGCGCTGCCGGCCCGAGTAAAGTAGAGCCAACTAGAGAACAAGTCGCAAATCCTTCTGGAGGAAATGTAACGTTCCGTCAGAGGGGCTGTTACAACTGCGGGGGAGCCCACTTCATGAAGGATTGTAGAAAGCCTAGAAGGAATAATGAACGCTCAACCGGCGAGGCGAATCCGCCCAAGGGCGGATCCGACCGGAACTGGCGAAAGCGAGATGCAGATGAATATAATGTTAATACTGTCCAGAGAGTAGTGAAAAGACCTCGAATGGAGAGGCGCACGAGCAAACAAAGAATTCAAAAAACTCGAAGACGAGCCATCAGGGGGCTCGGAACGAGTTGAATTGAATCCGAATATACAGATAGGACCTGTGGTGACAGCCAGCATGAGTGCCGGGCCTCACCAAAGTTTAGAGGTAACTGCGGTCGTCAGAAGTGATATGGACACTCAAGTGCGGTCGAAGTGCAGACAAGTGTTAGAGTTAAGGAAACGGGGTCCACTAAAGGAAAGTAAGATCCCACTCAGATTTATAACGAACGTGTGCGGTTCGCCGGAGGGCGTTAAACTCAACGGAAGATCGCCGGAGGGCGTTAAACTCATAAGGGACGTTTGTGGTTCGCCGGAGGGCGTTAAACTCACCAAGGTTGCTTGTGGTTCGCCGGAGGGCGTTAAACTCAACCAAGACGTAAAATCGACAGGGACGGAAAGGGGTCCGGAAGGGCAAAAACCTCTTCGGTCTCTGCCGGAGGGCGGAGTCCAACCGCATGGAGATCTGAGGATCCCTATGCAGCCGAGCGAACCTATCGGGGTCGCTCCAGTTTTGACAGGAAGTCCGCCGGAGGGCGTTAAACTCATCCGATTTGTAGGAGTTGGTAGTGCAAAGGCATCGGAGGGCCTACCAACGAATGCGGTAAATCTAGAGAGAGTTATAGGCCGGATCAAAGAGGTCTCACGAGAAGTGTGCCAAACTAGGTCTCGGACCTATGACAAGAGGAAAGGAAGACCCGAGGAAGGAAAACGCGCGATCGATGGGCGAGCGTCGAGTTCAAGTAGGGGGGCGAGAGACCGAAATCAAACAGACTCAAGAGCTGTCAGGTCTGGACACTGAGTTGGCCAGATTCGTGAGGACGGATCCCTTAGGGGAGAAGTCGAAGGGGGACTCAGAGGAGTCAAGGTTTCTGTACCGTCGTGAGGAGGGAGTCATCGTACATAGCAATTCGATCGAAGCTCGTTTTAAAGATTTACCGCGGATAGAAGCTGAAGGTTGGTGGACAGCAGAGGTTCGCGAGAGCCTCACGAGCTAAGTTTGTCATCAGGTACTTGGAGGGTGGATGAACTTGGAGAAGCTCCACTGCTCGGGTATTCCTGGCTGGTGGTAGACAAGGCAGCTGTACCATGCAACACGGTCCAGAGGAAGCAGCAGCAAGTGGAGGATACTTATTGGGTGGGGCCCTATAAGGACGGTTTTGGGGGTTCGGTGCCAGAGAGGGCTCGAACAAAGGTAAAGCTGAAGGAGCTTGCAGTATGCCGGCGTGCGTTAAACGTACAAGAAACTGGTAAGAGACCAGGTAGGTTGAAGAGTCGCCGGCAGGCGTTAAACGTAGAAGAGTCCAGCAAACGGCAGGAAGGATGAAAGGACGCCGGTGGGCGTTAAGCGTACAGGAAGCTGGCAAAATGCCAGGATCGCAGCGAGATAGCTACATACGAACCTTGGTGAAGAGGACTCTGCCGGAGGGCCAGACAGAAAGTGTGGACCCGGAGTCGGACCAACCAGAGTCGGGAAACTAAGATCCTGAGGAGGAGAAGGAGGAGGAGCAGTCACGTGGGGGTGATGTTCGAGAGTCGGCTGACCTAGTTGGTGGCCGGAAGACTCTAGGAGACCGCCGGAGGGCGTTAAACTCAACAGGAACCCGCCAACGGGCATTAAACGCAGCGGAAGGAGGTGAGGTAACACCGGAGAGAAGCGTCGGAGTTTTGGAGAAGCTGCGAATGCTGGAGATGGTCCGAGTAAAAGACGAGGTGCCAAGGAGGAAATGGCAGCGCCGAGACGTGATCTGGAACCCGCGAGAAAGAAGAGGAGGTCAAGGTGATCTTAAAAGGCTGAGGAGGGACCCCTACGAATGGAAGACTGACCGGAGAACCTGTGGGTCGAACGCAGGGCTAGTAGGACACAGGGGTCAGGGGCTTCCAAGGGATGGCCGAAGCCAGAAGGAGCAGAAGGGCCAGACTGACGGGAGTTCAGGGCTGGGACAGGGTACTGCGGAGTCAGACCCTGTGGACGAGCGGAGAAGGGAAACCAGACATGTAGTAGGCGTAGGAGGGAGCACCGTAGTGTGTGATCCACAAGGACCCGCGGTAAGACCAGAGGGAGATGGCCAGCTTGTCGATGAAAGGATCAGAGAGGAACCAACGAAGGAGTTGGGAGGGCCCTCGGTGAAGGAGCCAATGGAGGATTTAGAATGAAGGACAGCGGTAGCGAGACCGCTGACTTTCAGTGAGGATGCACTAGCCGAAGATCCCAGAGTAATCGGCGAGTTAGGAGAAATTGGTAGCAAAGTAGGGGGGCAAGAGCCTCAAGAGAAGGGAGTTTCGAAGCCAAGGAAGGCGACGGAATCCCAGATATCTGCGTCACGGGACGAGATATCGGTGGAAAGTGGAACTGAATTTGAGAAATATTCGGTATTACAGTAGCCACAGCGATTTTAGAGAAGTCAGTGTTAAAGTGTAGTAAACTTATTCCAAATTTATTGAAATTCTAGAATAGGCTAGAAAGCACTATTTGAAACTTTTCTGCGTTCACAGAATGTTTAAATTCGTTTGGACTTAAAAGTTGTAATCGAAATTATGATTCTGAGGGAGTGCGGGAATTTGTCCTGTAATCACCCTGTAGATTAGATACGCACATCCACCTGCAAGATTCAGGTGCATCTAAGCCACCCCTAAGTGGTTTTATAATTTCGTTTGATTTGCTGTACGAATAGTCTGTTATTTTTGCGATTTCAGATTTTCGAATTTTTCAGGCTAGAAATGCCGTTTCTAAAATCGCCACTGTATAGATTTGCATGGGAGAAATTCGCGGTTTCCGCATGGGAAATGTTCGAAAATAGGCATTAGATTAATATGTTAATATTAGTTCAGTCCTTTGCGTACGGGTTTTAGGAAAAAATGGTGTTTTCACGAAGAGTTGGGGTCGAATCGAGGGTATATCTGACCCTTACGTTTCGACTCCGACCATTTTCGGTGTTTAGGCCAATAGGGAAGCCGGAAAATGGCGTGATGTGGCGTGATGTCCAGACCGACAGTATAAAACCACTACGAAACGTAGAAATTTTGTTCAGAAAGCTTGTTTAGGAATCTACGTATAGATGTCGGACAGGAAACTCTTGGTAGGCCAACTGCAACGGGAGTATTAAGGTTAGGTTTAGCTTGCTGCGAATCTCAGGAGAGATCAGAAGAAGTTTAGGGAGAATTGTACAGAGTTTTTCCAAAGTGAGGAGCAAGTTGTGTGATACTTGACTCCTGTTATTACTTCGTTTCGAGTGTTCTTCGAGGAAGACGTTCGTCTCGTCGGTTGCGGAGGAACGAGGAGTTTCTCGAGGCAGTGCGAAGTCCGATAGGAAGTATCGGTGAATAGTGAATACAGGGTGTGGAATAAAATAGTGTTTTCTCCGAATTTTGTAAAGTGTTTAAAATTGGGGTTAGGGACATTCAGGCGGTTATCCTGTTTGTCTAGCGCGCTTCGACAATTTTGATAGCGTTGATAGGAAACAAAATTAAATTTCGGGCGACGGATTTTTCTGAATTAGAGTAGGAAAAATCGAAGAGTAAAGAAAGAAGATCATCCCTGCACATCGAAGACTTGGAGCCATCTTCGCAACAGGATCGCGTTTAAAACAAAAATCCCCGGTCGATAAGAGGGGTCAGGTAGTGATAAATAGGCGCACAGGTAGCTGAACGGATTCATCGTGAATTTTTACGAAGTTCAGCTCATTAGTGATTAAGCCCTAACCTGTCAAGCCATCATTAGACACAGCTAGCTGTGTCGAGCTCACTGTCCGTGAGTCCCGTGGGGGTAGTTTTTGCGCAATCTTTTACCTGTCCTGTGGCTGCTTCCTTTCCCTGGAAGTATAGCCAACGTTAGGTCCTATCCAGATACAATCCTGTGTTAGGAAAGTCCTGTAGAGATTGACGAATACCGGTTCGTCAACTCAAAAGGCAAAGAAAGTCCTGTGGAGGGTCGAATACGTTTCGACTCTCAAAAGGCAAGGTTTAGCTTTCAGCTAGGTTTCCGTGATCCTACCTCTCAGGCCATCCCAGTCTGAGTCATTTTGAATCATTAACAATGCCTACTACACGTAGCCAGGCATTGTCGAAACAAGGAAATATGTCAGATTACACTACTCCAGTCGAGAAAGTGTATTTTCTCACACCCCAGGAAATTCTCAACACAGCCCGCGGGAGTGGTCCGGGATCTCAACGGGGGATCGAACCACTCGCCGGGGCACCGAACCCGAGAACCTCTGTGTCGGCCACCTGCCTGGAGGAACGGACACAGGAGAGACAACATTCGAGTTTTAATAACTCCTATAGGAATATGCGGATTCCTGAAACCGTGGGCACAGAGTGCCAAAGTCTCAGCCCGAGGAAGTTAGTGGCATCCGACATACGCGATAACCCAAGACCTTCTTATGTAAGAACAGTTAGTTCCATCAGCACTCCGTGTTCGAGTCCAGCTTTGCTAGTTAGGGAAACTCCTGATTCGCTGATGCAGGAAATGGAAAATTTGAAAAGGCGTTATGAGGCAGTTGTAGCTTTAAGCAATAGGGAGCACGTGAGTTCGAGACCAGGGTCCGGCATGCCTACGGAGCCGGCTTTCGTCCGAACGGAAGGCTCCAGAGTAGTAAAGGAGTTTGTGGAAGTCCAGAAACCTTGAGTCTCTGAACCAAGAAGGGCTCGTTTGATAGCCGAGCGATTAGACTTTCAAGCAACACAGGGCCATCAGCCACTTGAGGAAAGCGCAACGCCTCGCCAGCCAGAATCCCTGAGGGATATGCGGGAGGTTTTGGAACCCTCAAGGGGAAATTTATACAATATAGATGTTTACAATAAAAACGACAGTATAGTAGAAACACGACGAGAAAGAGAGTCGAGTGTTCGGAGAACCGAGGTAGAAAGGGGTGGGTTCATCAAAGGCGATGGGCCGCACTCCAGGAGTGGGCTCATCACAGGCGATGGGCCACACTCAAGGCAATTCGAGGCTGGACCGCCAGTGACCCGAAACAGAGCGGAGTATCTCCTCCGAGACGGGCCGAGTACGCGCGGGAACATGCCATGGGATCAGCGCTAGCTGCGGGGCACCAGGATCCGCGGGAGTCGGGCAGGCTAATAGCCGGCGAGGGCATTAGTCGGCCGGATTTTCGAGAGCCCAGTCAGGCTTTAGGATCGCATGGTAGCCAGAGCAGAGCCATGTGGCCGGAGCTTTCGGTAGTTAAGAGAGCGTACGGATTACATGGCGCCCGACAACGTGGGGCTCGTCAGAGGCGTATCGCTGCTAGCTTCGACGGAGTCGAGGTTGAGCGGAGATATGTGACGGGTGTAGTGGAAAGACCACTGCAGGAGGAAAACCCACAACGACGTTTCTACTATACGAGGGACCTTCAGTCCCAACCAGGGGATTTTGGTGATCCCGTTCCTGGAACAAAAACCATATGGCGCCCATCAGGTAATAATACTGGCCTTGCCCGTCAGTACGTTCACGAAGAGAGTGAACAAGGGTTCCAGAACATTCTGGTATCCGGGGAAAGGTGTGAAGTAGGGGGGCAGGATATAATCCCTCCTCCACCAGCTTTTAGAGCACAAAGGCGGTATGTTCGGGAACAACCACAATTAGGTAGGGAACTACGACATGCTGATGGCATTAGGGAACGGAAGCCTCAACAGGTTTCCGTGCGACTCCCGGTAGCCGAGTACAGTACGTCCACACGCAGGGCTTCGACCCGTAGCGTGGAGTACGGAGATGTACCAGCAGTTGTAGGAAGGCAGGGAAGGGGGTCTGAAGTCCCTTTAGTGCGATTCCTGCCAGATAGGTATTATCACGAAGTGCAGAGGGTAGAGCCCGTAGGAATGCACTTAGGTGAAGGAGAAGAGGCAGATAGAGGACGACGGGGCCCTTTCGAGGTTTCCGTGCGATCCCTGCCTACCACAAGGACCCTATCGGCACCTCGGGTGTTAACCCAAGGAAATCGCGTTAGAGTCGAAAAAGGAGAGATGGCTGGTGATAGAGGACGGGGGCCTATGGGTCTCCAGGTGCGATCCTCGCCTACCAGAGCCGGTTGTGTGGAGAAGCAGGAGTGGCCTGACAACATACATTGGGATCAGAATTTGGAATTCAGACAAGTCGATGACGTAACGGGGGCCTGCTATGACCCAGGGTGGTCTGTGCAGACTCAGGCGGCATCTGAGGTGCCGAGAAGGGAGCACTCAGGACAATGGAGGGAATTTGACGTCACAGAGGAAGTGGAAAGGGAGTTTTGGATGGATCATCAAGCTCCCTATGCGGGTCCTGTAAAGGACAAACGGATGAGTCAGCAGGATGCGGAAGAAGTGGCCTTAAGGAACCTGGAGCCGGTATTAAATAGGTTAGCTGATGTCATCGAGGATAGGCATCGGAGGACTCCTGTATATTCGGAGCCCAAAGAGGTTAAAATCAAATTGCCACATCCGACATTTAGTGGTCTCCCTAACGAGGATCCGTTTACGTTCTTGAAATATTGCGAAGAACAGCTGATGGACCTTCATCCTACTGTGTGGGTGGCTATGGCAGCCCAATGGCTCAGGGGAGCTGCCCAGCAGTGGTTTGGTGGCTATCGGCACAACAATAAAATGACTTGGGACTATTTTTCGAATCGACTCCAGGAGCGGTTTGACAACGAGTTGTTGGTCTCAGGGCTGGAAGCCCAATTGTTCGGCACTGACCAAGCCGAAGGAGAATTAGTTACGAGCTTCATCATGGCTAAGTGGACTTTGGCAAAAAGACTCTACCCCACCATGAGTGAAAGCAAGATTGTACAGATTATTTTGAACAGGGTAAATCCCAATTTAAAATTATATTTGAGTACTATGGAATTTGATAACATAGAGAGGCTGACTCAGAGGGCTGTTGCTTTTGAAGGCCTGCTTCAGGGCACCGGCCTAGGGCCAGTCTCACGAGCTAAGCAGAGCATGGCAAGAGCAAGTTCGAGTAACGAAAAGAAACAACAGTACGGAGGAGCAGGCTCTAGCCACGGGCCTAAGCCGTCACAGGAGGCGCCGCCCAAAGCCAACCCTGACCCCCGTCCTGCTGGAGGAAAGCCTAGCGCTGCCGGCCCGAGTAAAGTAGAGCCAACTAGAGAACAAGTCGCAAATCCTTCTGGAGGAAATGTAACGTTCCGTCAGAGGGGCTGTTACAACTGCGGGGGAGCCCACTTCATGGAGGATTGTAGAAAGCCTAGAAGGAATAATGAACGCTCCACCGGCGAGGCGAATCCGATCAAGGGCGGATCCGACCGGAACTGGCGGAAGCGAGATGCAGATGAATATAATGTTAATACTGTCCAGAGAGTAGTGATAAGACCTCGAATGGAGAGGCGCACGAGCAAACAAAGAATTCAAAAAACTCGAAGACGAGCCATCAGGGGGCTCGGAACGAGTTGAATTGAATCCGAATATACAGAGAGGACCTGTGGTGACAGCCAGCATGAGTGCCGGGCCTCACCAAAGTTTAGAGGTAACTGCGGTCGTCAGAAGTGATATGGACACTCAAGTGCGGTCGAAGTGCAGACAAGTGTTAGAGTTAAGGAAACGGGGTCCACTAAAGGAAAGTAAGATCCCACTCAGATTTATAACGAACGTGTGCGGTTCGCCGGAGAGCGTTAAACTCAACGGAAGATCGCCGGAGGGCGTTAAACCCATAAGGGACGTTTGTGGTTCGCCGGAGGGCGTTAAACTCACCAAGGTTGCTTGTGGTTCGCCGAACTCAACCAAGACGTAAAATCGACAGGGACGGAAAGGGGTCCGGAAGGGCAAAAACCTCTTCGGTCTCTGCCGGAGGGCGGAGTCCAACCGCATGGAGATCTGAGGATCCCTATGCAGCCGAGCGAACCCATCGGGGTCGCTCCAGTTTTGACAGGAAGTCCGCCGGAGGGCGTTAAACTCATCCGATTTGTAGGAGTTGGTAGTGAAAAGGCATCGGAGGGCCTACCAACGAATGCGGTAAATCTAGAGAGAGTTATAGGCCGGATCAAAGAGGTCTCACGAGAAGTGTGCCAAACTAGGTCTCGGACCTATGACAAGAGGAAAGGAAGACCCGAGGAAGGAAAACGCGCGATCGATGGGCGAGCGTCGAGTTCAAGTAGGGGGGCGAGAGACCGAAATCAAACAGACTCAAGAGCTGTCAGGTCTGGACACTGAGTTGGCCAGATTCGTGAGGACGGATCCCTTAGGGGAGAAGTCGAAGGGGGACTCAGAGGAGTCAAGGTTTCTGTACCGTCGTGAGGAGGGAGTCATCGTACATAGCAATTCGATCGAAGCTCGTTTTAAAGATTTACTGCGGATAGAAGCTGAATTTCAAGGACAACGATGTAGGAGGTTGGTGGACAGCAGAGGTTCGCGAGAGCCTCACGAGCTAAGTTTGTCATCAGGTACTTGGAGGGTGGATGAACTTGAAGAAGCTCCACTGCTCGGGTATCCCTGGCTGGTGGTAGACAAGGCAGCTGTACCATGCAATACGGTCCAGAGGAAGCGGCAGCAAGAGGAGGATACTTATTGGGTGGGGCCCTATAAGGACGGTTTTGGGGGTTCGGTGCCAGAGAGGGCTCGAACAAAGGTAAAGCTGAAGGAGCTTGCGGTATGCCGGCGTGCGTTAAACGTACAAGAAACTGGTAAGAGACCAGGTAGGTTGAAGAGTCGCCGGCAGGCGTTAAACGTAGAAGAGTCCAGCAAACGGCAGGAAGGATGAAAGGACGCCGGCGGGCGTTAAGCGTACAGGAAGCTGGCAGAATGCCAGGATCGCAGCGAGATAGCTACATACGAACCTTGGTGAAGAGGACTCTGCCGGAGGGCCAGACAGAAAGTGTGGACCCGGAGTCAGACCAACCAGAGTCGGGAAACTCGGATCCTGAGGAGGAGAAGGAGGAGGAGCAGTCACGTGGGGGTGATGTTCAAGAGTCGGCTGACCTAGTTGGTGGCCGCAAGACTCTAGGAGACCGCCGGAGGGCGTTAAACTCTACAGGAACCCGCCGGCGGGCGTTAAACGCAGCGGAAGGAGGTGAGGTAACACCGGAGAGATGCGTCGGAGATTTGGAGAAGCTGCGAATGCTGGAGATGGTCCGAGTAAAAGACGAGGCGCCAAGGAGGAACTGGCAGCGCCGAGACGTGATCTGGAATCCGCGAGAAAGAAGAGGAGGTCAAGGTGATCTTAAAAGGCTGAGGAGGGACCCCTACGAATGGAAGACTGACCGGAGAACCTGTGGGTCGAACGCAGGGCTAGTAGGACACAGGGGTCAGGGGCTTCCAAGGGATGGCCGAAGCCAGAAGGAGCAGAAGGGCCAGACTGACGGGAGTTCAGGGCTGGGACAGGGTACTGCGGAGTCAGACCCTGTGGACGAGCGGAGAAGGGAAACCAGACATGTAGTAGGCGTAGGAGGGAGCACCGTAGTGTGTGATCCACAAGGACCCGCGGTAAGACCAGAGGGAGATGGCCAGCTTGTCGATGAAAGGATCAGAGAGGAACCAACGAAGGAGTTGGGAGGGCCCTCGGTGAAGGAGCCAATGGAGGATTCAGAATGAAGGACAGCGGTAGCGAGACCGCTGACTTTCAGTGAGGATGCACTAGCCGAAGATCCCAGAGTAATCGGCGAGTTAGGAGAACTTGGTAACAAAGTAGGGGGGCAAGAGCCTCAAGAGAAGGGAGTTTCGAAGCCAAGGAAGGCGACGGAATCCCAGATATCTGCGTCACGGGACGAGATATCGGTGGAAAGTGGAACTGAATTTGAGAAATATTCGGTATTACAGTAGCCACAGCGATTTTAGAGAAGTCAGTGTTAAAGTGTAGTAAACTTATTCCAAATTTATTGAAATTCTAGAATAGGCTAGAAAGCACTATTTGAAACTTTTCTGCGTTCACAGAATGTTCAAATTCGTTTGGACTTAAAAGTTGTAATCGAAATTATGATTCTGAGGGAGTGCGGGAATTTGTCCTGTAATCTCCCTGTAGATTAGATACGCACATCCACCTACAAGATTCAGGTGCATCTAAGCCACCCCTAGTTGGTTTTATAATTTCGTTTGATTTGCTGTACGAATAGTCTGTTATTTTTGCGATTTCAGATTTTCGAATTTTTCAGGCTAGAAATGCCGTTTCTAAAATCGCCACTGTATAGATTTGCATGGGAGAAATTCGCGGTTTCCGCATGGGAAATGTTCGAAAATAGGCATTAGATTAATATGTAAATATTAGTTCAGTCCTTTGCGTACGGGTTTTAGGGAAAAATGGTGTTTTCACGAAGAGTTGGGGTCGAATCGAGGGTATATCTGATCCTTACGTTTCGACTCCGACCATTTTCGGTGTTTAGGCCAATAGGGAAGCCGGAAAATGGCGTGATGTGGCGTGATGTCCAGACCGACAGTATAAAACCCCTACGAAACGTAGAAATTTTGTTCAGAAAGCTTGTTTAGGAATCTACGTATAGATTTTGGACAGGAAACTCTTGGTAGGCCAACTGCAACGGGAGTGTTAAGGTTAGGTTTAGCTTGGTGAAGCTTGCTGCGAATCTCAGGAGAGATCAGAAGAAGTTTAGGGAGAATTGTACAGAGTTTTTCCAAAGTGAGGAGCAAGTTGTGTGATACTTGACTCCTGTTATTACTTCGTTTCGAGTGTTCTTCGAGGAAGACATTCGTCTCGTCGGTTGCGGAGGAACGAGGAGTTTCTCGAGGCAGTGCGAAGTCCGATAGGAAGTATCGGTGAATAGTGAATACAGGGTGCGGAATAAAATAGTGTTTTCTCCGAATTTTGTAAAGTGTTTAAAATTGGGGTTAGGGTCATTCAGGCGGTTATCCTGTTTGTCTAGCGCGCTTCGACAATTTTAATAGCGTTGATAGGAAACAAAATCAAATTTCGGGCGACGGATTTTTCTGAATTAGAGTAGGAAAAATCGAAGAGTAAAGAAAGACGATCATCCCTGGACATCGAAGACTTGGAGCCATCTTCAGATGTTCGAATTTTTCAGGCTAGAAATGCCGTTTCTAAAATCGCCACTGTATAGATTTGCATGGAAGAAATTTGCGGTTCTCGCATGGAAAATGTTCGAAAATAGGCATTAGATTAATATGTAAATATCAGTTTAGTCCCCTGCGTATGGGTTTTAGGGTAAAACGGTGTTTTCGTGGAGAGTTGGGGTCGAATCGAGGGTATATCTGACCCTTATGGTTCGACTCCGCCCATTTTCGGTGTTTAGGCCAATAGGGAAGCCGGAAAATGGCGTGATGTGGCGTGATGTCCAGACCGACCGTATAAAACCCCTACGAAACGTAGAAATTTTGTTCAGAAAGCTTGTTTAGAAATCTACGTATAGATTTCGGACAGGAATCTTCTGGTATGCCAACTGCAACGGGAGTGTTAAGGTTAGGTTTAGCTTGGCGGAGTTTGCTGTGAATCTCAGGAGAGATCAGAAGAAGTTTGGGGAGAATTGTACAGTCAATTCTCGACTAGTTTTGTGCCGAAAGAAAAAGCAGTTAGGTAATTGGGGTCCTGGTAAAACGAATTGAAAGTGTTAGTGTCTCGCCGGAGCATCCGAGAAGCAAGAAGAAGTATTTTTCAATACAGAGTTTTTCCAAAGTGAGGAGCAAGTTGTGTGATACTTGACTCCTGTTATTACTTCGATTCGAGTGTTCTTCGAGGAAGACATTCGTCTCGTCGGTTGCGGAGGAACGAGGAGTTTCTCAAGGCAGTGCGAAGTCCGATAGGAAGTATCGGAGAATAGTGAATACAGGGTGCGGAAGAAAATAGTGTTTTCCCGAATTTTGTAAAGTGTTTAAAATTGGGGTTAGTGACATTCAAGGCGGTTATCCTGTTTGTCTAGCGCGCTTCGACAATTTTAATAGCGTTGATAGGAAACAAAAATTAAATTTGGGGTGACGGATTTTTCTGAGTAGGAAAAATCGAAGAGTGAAGAAAGAAGATCATCCTTGGACGTCGAAGACTTGGAGCCATCTTCGCAACAGGATCGCGTTTAAAACAAAAATCTCCAGTCGAGAAGAGGGGTAAGGTAGTAATAAATAGGCGCACAGGTAGCTGAATGGATTCATCGTGAATTTTTACGAAGTTCAGCTCGTTAGTGATTGAGCCCTAACCTGTCAAGCCATCATTAGACACAGCTAGCTGCGTCGAGCTCACTGTCCGTGAGTCCCGTGGGGGTAGTTTTTGAGCAATCTTTTACCTGTCCTGCGGCAGCTTCCTTGCCCTGGAAGTATAGCCAACGTTAGGTCCTTTCCCGATACAATCCTGAGTTAGGAAAGTCCTGTAGAGATTGACGAATACCGGTTCGTCAACTCAAAAGGCAAGAAAGTCCTGTGGAGGGTCGAATACGTTTCGACTCTCAAAAGGCAAGGTTTAGCTTTCAGCTAGGTTTCCGTGATCCTACCTCTCAGGCCATCCCAGTCTGAGTCATTTTGAATCATTAACAATGCCTACTACACGTAGCCAGGCATTGTCGAAACAAGGAAATATGTCAGATTACACTACTCCTCACCCAGTCGAGAAAGTGTATTTTCTCACACCCCAGGAAATTCTCAACACAGCCCGCGGGAGTGGTCCGGGATCTCAACGGGGGATCGAACCACTCGCCGGGGCACCGAACCCGAAAACCTCTGTGTCGGCCACCTGCCTGGAGGAACGGACACAGGAGAGACAACATTCGAGTTTTAATAACTCCTATAGGAATATGCGGATTCCTGAAACCGTGGGCACAGAGTGCCAAAGTCTCAGCCCGAGGAAGTTAGTGGCATCCGACATACGCGATAACCCAAGACCTTCTTATGTAAGAACAGTTAGTTCCATCAGCACTCCGTGTTCGAGTCCAGCTTTGCTAGTTAGGGAAACTCCTGATTCGCTGATGCAGGAAATGGAAAATTCGAAAAGGCGTTATGAGGCAGTTGTAGCTTTAAGCAATAGGGAGCACGTGAGTTCAAGACCAGGGTCCGGCATACCTACGGAGCCGGCTTTCGTCCGAACGGAAGGCTCCAGAGTAGTAAAGGAGTTTGTGGAAGTCCAGAAACCTTGAGTCTCTGAACCAAGAAGGGCTCGTTTGATAGCCGAGCGATTAGACTTTCAAGCAACACAGGGCCATCAGCCACTTGAGGAAAGCGCAACGCCTCGCCAGCCAGAATCCCTGAGGGATATGCGGGAGGTTTTGGAACCCTCAAGGGAAAATTTATACAATATAGATGTTTACAATAAAAACGACAGTATAGTAGAAACACGACGAGAAAGAGAGTCGAGTGTTCGGAGAACCGAGGTAGAAAGGGGTGGGTTCATCAAAGGCGATGGGCCGTACTCCAGGAGTGAGCTCATCACAGGCGATGGGCCACACTCAAGGCAATTCGTGGCTGGACCGCCAGTGACCCGCGAGCGGCTTGACGACTCTTCGGGAGTGCAGAGGGGTGGTGGAAGGCTTCAGGGGAGAGTCTCTGCTCCGAAACAGAGCGGAGTATCTCCTCCGAGGCGGGCCGAGTACGCGCGGGAACATGCCACGGGATCAGCGCTAGCTGCGGGGCACCAGGATCCGCGGGAGTCGGGCGGGCTAATAGCCGGCGAGGGCATTAGTCGGCCGGATTTTCGGGAGCTCAGTCAAGCTTTAGGATCGCATGGTAGCCAGAGCGGAGCCATGTGGCCGGAGCTTTCGGCAGTTAAGAGAGCGTACGGATTACAATTTTTAAAATTTTTGTTTTCACTTTAATAAATGAATTGGAACAAAGGGAACTTTGCAGACTATTTGAGGCCTGAAAATTCTTGTTCATTTTCTTATTTATTTGATATTCGTGGGGATTACGACATTCCCCCCCTTAAGACATCGCTAGTACTGTTTCGCAATATTCACCATACGAGGTGGTCGGCACGGCAGACCTCGTTTAATCGTTTACCAAAATTTTTGTTCTTCAAAATTACAAGGTTATATGGACCGTAGTCCCTGTCCTAAACAGGCTCACAATGTTTGTGCCCTATCCTATAAATACAAATCTAACTTAAGACTAGTTATTCACAAAGGTTATTTGTGAAGATATATGTCCAATCGGGACAAAACAGATTGAAGGGAACGAAACAGAGAAACACATGTTTACGTCTATATTTATATCTTCCGAGCCATTCACTCTGGAAGTTAAAAG
The DNA here is from genome assembly GCA_944452925.2 of Chrysolina oricalcia. Classification (NCBI taxonomy): domain Eukaryota; kingdom Metazoa; phylum Arthropoda; class Insecta; order Coleoptera; family Chrysomelidae; genus Chrysolina; species Chrysolina oricalcia. Next base: position 10,356,478 of record OX101813.2, on the reverse strand, counting down.
TATTTTTAAAATTAGTTACATCTCCAACATATGCAAGAAGGAGTACGGAGCAGGATAGTAACCCTGTACCGTCGAGACATTGTTTCTTAAGATTAATTTAAATACTACAGCTCATTCGCTGATATCAGGAATAGCATCGTGTGTTTCTAATATCTAGTAAATTTCGCTAATATCTAAAACGCATTCTTACGATATGCGGCCGGTTCGTCGAATCATATTTTCGCGGGCGTGGGAGAATTTTTACATGGGAACTTGAATAAATGCCGTCACGGTCGTGTGAAATTTAAGTCATGGGCGTGTGAAAGATTGTCATAATTCGGGGATGTGTATAAATATTCGAGTTAGTCGGAATCGGAACTCTCGACTTGGACGTCTTCCTCGTCGGAAGAATGAATGGGCGATCGGGGTTCAAGATGCTCTTGCCCTCGGCGAGGTTCAGGTGCTAATCGCAGATCATCTACGTGTATCATTAGTTCTCCTCCTCCTTTGTTAACTAGGTAACATGATGGCCCTTCTTTGCGGATGATTCAACAAGGTCCCACCCAAGTTCGGCCGAAATTTTTACGTTCTTTTTTCGAGTTTTTACAGTATACCCACTGGCCTGCCTGAAAGGAAGTGGGCGGAGGTAAATTCTTTTTCGGGAAATGCTTTCTTTGATACGAGGTGGATGCCACAGCGGCGTCCGCGACTCGTTGGTCTCTATTGTGATTTCTGTTTTTACGCCGGGCTTCCTGGGGAGTTGTCCAGTCACCTGGGCGCGGTAGTTCGTAACCGAGTAATAGCATACTGGCTGTCATGCCTGTTGCTGCATTATACCGGGTACGTAAATTGTATAAAATTTCGGGAATATGTTGCTCCCATAGATGCTCATCTTTGTCAAGTAAAGCTGCTCGTAGCATTTTCTTGATTTCTTGAACTCTACGTTCAACAGGGTTGGATTGTTGGTGGAATACCGGGGACAATTTAGAATTTATATGATGGTGCTCGAGGAAAGTTTCGAAGATATGACCTCGAAATTGACCACCACTATCTGAAATTATCGTTTTCGGGTAACCCCAACGATTGAAAACTTCGGAATGCAAATACTGGATTACTACAGAGGCATGAGCTCGTGGAACAGCCTTGGCCTCAACCCACTTGCTGAAGCAGTCGGTGACAATCATTAAATATCTGTTTCCTTCAGGAGCAGACGGATAAGGACCCATAACATCCACAGATATCATTTCCCATGGTTTAGTAGGAGTGTTAGGAAGCTGGGGTGCGGAAGCCTGTGGCCTTGCACTTTTTGTGGTTTGACAAGTAATACATTTTGACACGTATTCGCGGATACAGGACTTCAGCGGGGCAAGCTGGAAATGGCGTGAGACTTGGCGATAGGTTTCGTCAACACCTGGATGGCCAACGTCATCATGATAGCGTTTTAAAACGTCTCGGTCATCGTCGTCTCTCCTATCCTCATTTAGCTCAAAATGGCGCTCCATGGTATCCGCGAAGGCCGTCGCTTTGTCGTCGGTCGAGTAGCACATTCCACGCGCACCGTGAATAGGTGGGAGTGCCACCCTCTTGTTCTTTCGCCCTTTAACAATTCGCCAAAGCTCAATGTCTCCGGGTTCCAGTCCTTCGAGGGTTTCGGCCCACTTTTCATTTCGATAATCGTTTATCTCACGTTTAACTTGATTTGCCTTATGGCTGGCTCTGATTTTATCACCTGGGAACAGGGTCCTTTGGTATACACGTCGAAGACGGTTTCGTTCCCTAATAAGGTTTTTAATCCTATTAGGGAATTCGTTATAGAACCTCACAGGTCCCTGTTCCAAGGTGGTTGCTGCGTCGTGTGCGGTTTTCAGGATGCGCTCAAAATGTGCCACTGCTTCGTCTAACTCAGCCGGATTTCCTATTCTGGCGGGGATACCATTGTGCCCTGTCAGAATTTCCTGAAACGCGTTCCAGTCCGTCGTCCTCTTCAGGGAGCCGTCCTGGGGTATCGGATCCTCACCCAGCATCAGAACTACTGGGTTGTGATCTGATGATAACTCTGTTAGGTTCGAAACGTCCCAATTCCATGGGACGTTTCTAATTAACGCTATGTCCAGGACGGTTGGTGCACCCACTGCACAGTAGTGTGTGGGTTCAGCTGGTGCAACGATTTGGTAGTCATTTGCTTCGCAATGTCGCCATAGTCTCGTTCCGCTGGGGTTGGCTCTGGATAAGCTCCATTGCAAGTGTTTCGCGTTTAGGTCTCCCGCGACGATCGTAGGAAGGTCTGACTCCATGAGCAGCACGTTCAGGGTGTCTTCCTGTATCAAGATGTTCGGGGGATTATAGGCAGAAATTATTCTGAATAATCCCCTGCTCGTCTCAACGTGTGCTCCCACGACCTCTGTGCCATGGGTGTCGTCCTCACTAATTACGAATTGGGAGGATTTCAGCGATCGTTTCACCATTATGGCTACTCCGCCACCTCGTCTCCCAAGACGGTCTTTTCTGTAAATCCTGTAGTTGGCTACAGTTAACGGCTCGTTGTTTAAGTGGGTTTCCTGAAGAAGGGCTACATCGTAGTTACCTTCCACAAGAAACGTCTCAAACTCCTGTTTCTTATTTAAGAAACCGTCGCAATTCCAGAAAATAATCTTCAGTGAGGTTGGCAGTCTTTGCATTTGTCTATACATCAACTAGAGCCGAGGTCGCGTTGGTGTTTAAGGAAATCAGACCTTCTAGAAGAGGATTTTGCTTAAGTAGCTCTGTTAGAGATAACAGAGCTGCTGCCAAGGACCCTAGGGGGGACTTGTCTTTTGGGCTCGCGTTAAGTGTGCCTGCATAGGATAGGCCGGGTCGGACGTTAGCCGAGCCTGCTGGTCTGGCTTGGGCGGTTGACCGAGGGGGGCCCCTACCCGCACCGGAAGTGGCAGGAGCACTTCTCAGTTTTGGGTAGTGAGGGCAGCCTCGGTAGCTTGACGTATGTGCGTCCCCACAGTTCGCACACTTCGCTGCCTGGGTCTTAGGGACTTTGCAATCGGGAATGAGATGTTTTCCCGCGCATTTAACGCACACAGGAATTGCATGGCAATTCCTTTGCAAGTGGCCGAACTTCTGGCATCTATGGCATTGGCCTATAGTTGCTCTCGGTCTCTGAGGCTCGGTTTTTACTACCAGATTCAGTACCCCTGTGATCTGGTAGATATGTTTCTCAGTTTTAGGTAGAAGTACCAAAACTAACGGCATGGGTTTTTTGTTGGTCCCATGCATACGAGTGACTGATTCAGGGTGGAAACCCTGACTGGTCAGGTCGTCTTTCACGTCCTCCGATTTTATAAATTCGGGGACACCTCTGAGCACTACTCTGAGGGGTTTGTCCTCAGGGAAGGAGTATGTATGGTGGGAAATATTTTCCTCCACCAGCAACTTGGAAATCTTCCGATAATCCTCGATGGTGGTAGGATAGATTTTAATACCATCTGCCACATTTTTCGCTTTTGAAAAATACAGAGATTTTTTCATCAGCTCGTTGTTAAGTTTCACCCATATTTCTTTCTTACGAATAGTAACAGGGGGAATGGTGGCGCGTTTGGCTTTAGGAACTTGGGGTTGTTGTTCCTCGCCTTGAGTCGGGATCGAGTCCAGTTGGCTCGATCCGGGCAAACTCTGCTGTTGCCAATTGGTCTTATCGAGCAGGTTTTGTAAAATCGGGGGTAGTGGCAAGTGTTTCGCGGGTTGAGAAAGAACATGAGTGGGAGTTTCCTCCTCGGCCTCACGTTCGTGGCTTCCTGTATCCATGTCGTTGACGATGCTTTCCTGATCGGAGGCATCGTCTTCGTACATGTCGAATTCCTTAGGGATGGCAGAGAAAGTTTTACTGTCGTCTACATTCGTCGTCGCAAGTTGATGTTGATTACCCGGTCGGGCATTCGGCTGAATTACCTGACCTCGGGCTTTTTTCCTCTTCCTTTCTGGAAGAGTCGCATTTTCTGTGCTAGAAAATACTTCGGAGGGTGTCGTGCCCAGGTACTTCAGGATTTCCATAAGAAAATCCCGAATCGCTGGGGGACCACCCGCTTTCACCTCAGATAACCTCTCCTCCATGAGGTTAAATCAAAGAAAACGTTGAAGCAAGTACAATCCTTTCGTCGAATATCGTGAACAACTCAGAAAATGAATAAATTCGGCATATAAGCCACAATGAAACTAAAAGTCTGGCTTACCTACAACAAAAGGTCGACCGCACCCAAGCGGGTAATTAAGCCTCAGTGACCGCTATCGTCTCGCCGGTAGGAAAGGCACATACACTGCAGTTAAACACACAAAGCTCTCAGGTAGGTAGTTCTCTTTCGAGAGACTACTTCTGACTCACTCACTGCTGACACTGATGCCAAATGAGATTCAGAGCTCGATATAAATAGACAAACACTCACATTGTATTCGGCCAATCAGCGCGCTTAAACGTGAAATGGCCCATTGGGCGGAGCCTAATGGAAATCTCGCTCTGAGAGTACTCTCGAGGCGATTTCTGGCCAACCGTCCAGGTTTCCGTTCTGGTTCTCGGACCGGAGAATAAAACTAAATTTTTAAAATTTTTGTTTTCACTTTAATAAATGAATTGGAACAAAGGGAACTTTGCAGACTATTTGAGGCCTGAAAATTCTTGTTCATTTTCTTATTTATTTGATATTCGTGGGGATTACGACAGTAGACTATACTATTGACGACCCCACCCATTTCAAAAAACCACACCTCTCCGTGGTCTGAACTCACAACACTCAGTCGAAGCTGAGTGAGGGTTTCTTCACTCAAATCCCCGTGATTATGGGGCGTTCAAAGCCAGTGCAGTATATATTCCTTTTCTAATTCTAAGAGACTCAAAAATCGTCCTGTCAAATTAACTCGATTTAAGAGCAGGAGGTGTTATCTTTGGCCAGAAATACTACTATTTTGAAGTTTTTGAAAATACTCGCTGGAGTATATCTGGAGGCGAGAGCTCTACTAGCGTTTTTGCAATACCATTGGCCGACTTAAATGTTCGGCGATGGTATAAATAAAGGCTTATTTAGCTGTTTTAGGCAGTCATCCAGGAGCCGCCCGAGGGCTCGGACAATTCCCAGGAGAGAAGCCCTCACTTCTGGATGGCTCAGTAGTGTTGAGTGCATAGTGTAAATAGTATTTCTGGTTTTTAGGTATCTTCGGCCTGCCATGCGAATTAATGGAACCTCGTTGGTTGACAACACCAACAAATCTAGAAAGAATTCGTATGTCAGACACGTTCCTGCTGGTTATTCCAAATAGATGAAGAGCCCTGGAGTTGCTGAGATTTTTGCGACGATGCTGTACTTCGGGTAGGTGGTGATGAGCTAGCCGAGTGCACGCATTTGTTGACATGGCGCCCATCGAGGGGCTAGTAAACAGGAGTTTACGACTGTATCCGGATGGAGCAGGGCCCCTGAAAAACAACTTTTCCAGTAACCCGGAGTTGAAGATACTTATCAGAAAGTTTTCTTGGATGCACTTTCGGAATGATTCTGAAGCGAGTTATGCCAGTGGAATCGAGGATGTCCATATCCTTCGTGGGTTCGATGGTAGTGTTCCATTACGCAGCCAGCCAGTTGTTCCCATGCCAGGAGGCTGGGGTAATTCGACATAGTGAAAGCTACCTCGCCAACAATTGGTTGTCCTGAGCCAGTGGACAAGGGGCCAGAAACTGCAACATCTGCAAGATTTGGATAGCCAGTAGCTGTAACATAGTTCTCTTTTAGGTTTTATTTCTTAGGTACATGTTCGATAGAACTGGTCCTTTTCAGGACAAATCCAACGACGGTCCATCCGCATGCCAAGCGATCCCTTGAAGGGGGTCCGTGTTATCTTTGGCCAGAAATGCTACTATTTTGAAGTTTTTGAAAATACTCACTGGAGTATATCTGGAGGCGAGAGCTCTAATAGGCTCCGCCTACCAACGTTTTCGCAATACCTTTGGCCGACTTAAATGTTCGGCGATGGTATAAATAAAGGCTTATTTGGCTGTTTTAGGCAGTGTCACAGCGTGCCATTAGCCACCACCATACTGCTCTGACAAGCTGCTGAGAATTTTAATATTTTGCGAAGAAATATTGCTCCAAGAATTGTTGAAAGCGTTGGAATAGACCAATAAGAGTCTCCTTACTACGAAGAGAAGAGCCCCCGAACCGCTGGTTTTTGGGATCGATTTTTGTAATTGGGCGAACTGTTAGTGTGACAGAAGAGAGAAACCGTAAGTTTTAGTTCAATTTATTGCTTGCAAGCTGTTCATGATGAAAGAGGAAACCGCAGAGTACCTCAAAAATGTAGACAGACATGAGCTTCTAGAAATCCCAAGCTATCTCGTTACTAAATTTGATATTGGGCCCGAAGATCTGGTGAGGAACTCGCATGATAGCAGTTCCTCCTCATTTACGCCAGCTAACGACAAAAGTCTTCAAAATAGCCAATTCCCTCCTCTTCCGCCGGTTAACCGCGTGAAGAGGAAGTGCATTAGGAAACTTGCTTCGTCGCAAGCCTCGAACTCCTCTGGCGTGAGTGCGGGGAAAATGAAGGAAGTAATGGAATTATCAATTCCAACGATACAAAAATAGTCGATGGAGTTATTCATAATATTGCACAAGTTGCAACTATTAATGACAATGACGATGCAAGGACAGTTGTTCAGGCAGGACCCAGACCAGCCCCAGTTGCTTCCACCAGCAAGGGCCTGCTCCTATTGATGATAATAATGATATTCAGATCCCTCCAAAAAAGGAGGTGATTTCTCCTATCACCATCAGGCAGAAGGGCTGCTGGGTCGAGGTGAATAGGAAGTGTGCTGAAAGAAGGCAAAAAATATACAGGATGGTATCAATATCCAGCCCGCCACTGTGAATAATTATCGTTCACTTTCACACTTATTGGTTAAAGGAAAAATTCCTCACCCCACATATAATTTTCCAGAGGAAAAACCTCTAAGGGTCATTTTACGGGGTGTCCCAGAATTTATGAAGTACGAACACATAGAGGATGATATGCTGAGGAAGGGTTTCCTTCCGGAGACGGTGGCACGCCTCTACAACAGGTTCAAACGTCCGATGCCTCTGGTACTTGTTCTGGTACCAAAGAGCGAAAGAAACATATATCAGATATACGATGTATTAAACATCCGAATCTCGGCGGAGCCTCAACGCCCCAGAGGATCGGTCGGACAATGCCACAGCTGTCAGCGTTTCGGGCACGCCCAGAGGAACTGCATGGCAGTTCCTGCATGCGTCAAATGCGCAGAAAACCATTTGACTTGTGAGTGTGCCAAGCCGCGCACAGAGCAAGCGAAATGTTGCAACTGCGGAGGTCAACACACGGCCAGTTATCGAGGATGTCCCAGCTTCCCGAAACCCAAGAGTGGCAACACTGGAGGAACGGAAAGAGGAGATCCATCCTCTGCCGGAAAGGCAACTGGCACCGGCCATACAGGCGCCACGCGACCAGTTGGTTCTGGCGCTGTCTGTGCGGGGACCTCATATGCAGGTGCTCTGGGCGAAAAGCCCAAGGTGAGCCCAGCTCCAGCAGAATCCAAGGGTGCCAATGACATCTTCGCTGTCTTGGATCAGATGAAGAAACTCTTTGCTCAGTTTCCTGGGTTACAGCATATGTTTGTGCCCAACACAGCCGTGATTCCTGTCGCCAAATAGATGGCTGTGCCCCAAACAAGGCCCAGCTCCTGGAAGCTCGTCTTTTGGAACTATAACGGTTTCAAAGATAAGAAATTGGATCTAGAAGACTTCATGGTGCGGCATAACGTCGACGCCATGTTGCTTCAAGAAACCTATCTTCACAATGAGCCGGTTACTGTTCCCAACTATCGAGTCTTCCGCAAGGACCGTATTGGGTGGCGAGGGGGAGGTGTTGCCATTCTGGTTAAGCGCTCTCTTCGCGCCGCACAATATGGTATCTACCGCGACCGAAACCACGGTATGGAGGTGGTGGGAGTCGAGATTGAGTCGAGCAGGGGTATCCTTAGGGTAGTTTCTGCTTATAATCCCCCGCTCAATTTAATACAGGGTGATACTCTGGATTCTCTGCTGATGGAATCCAATATTCCGACGATCATCGCTAGGGATCTGAAAGCCAAACACACGTCATGGAGCCGGGTGTCAAACCGCAATGAAATGGCGCTCTGGGCACACATGGACAGGCATGATTATCATGTTGTGAGTCCTGATGAGCACATAATGGTCGTTTTAGGCCTGATGTGCTTGATATTGCGATGGCTAGGAATGTCCCTTGGACTTGGGAGATCTACCCCCTTTCCGAGTTATCGTCGGATCATAATCCAGTCATTTTGTGGCTGGGTGATGATCCAATCCCCCAGGGAAGTTGTCTGAGACAGTCGACAAACTGGGAGACCTTCACTGCAGTCCTAGAAGGGGCATATGTCGCCCCTGAGGAGCTCCGAACCTCTGCCGAGTTGGAAGAGGCTGTGGCATCTTTCGAGCTCGCGGTGAATAACGCACTTGAGGCCTCCACCACCAGTGAGCAGGGTCCTTTGAGGTCTTATAACGAGTTTCCTTGGAGGTTCAAAGATCTCATCCGGGAGAGAAATAGACTCAGAAGGGTCTATCAGAGGACACTGTTCCCTGGAGACAGGGTAAGAGCCAGCCTGAAGGCTAATGAAGTTAAAAACGCGATCCTGGATTACAGGAATAAAAGGTGGAATGAGAGTCTTTCAGGTTATGAGCCTGGAGACAAGGAGCTTTGGGGCCTTGTCAAAAGGCGAAAAAATCGGAGGGATGAACTTCCACCTATTCATGGCGGGCGAGGAATATATTACTCCTCAGTCGACAAAGCCGTTGCCTTTGCAGATACGATGGAACGTCAGTTCGTCCCAAATACGAGCAAGGAGGACGACGAGGACAGAGATGAGTTTGTGGAGCGAAGGGTCGGGCGTATTCTTCGTGATGGGGACGACGATGTCATCCGGCCTACTTCTGAGGAAGTGCTTAGGGCGCATATCAAGAGTTTTCACAAGGAGAAGGCTCCGGGAGTTGATTCAATCTCCAACGTGATTTTGAAGAATCTCCCGGATAGTCATATCGTTTCACTGATGAACATAATAAACAACTCCTTGCGCCTTAGGCACTTTCCCAGCAGGTGAAAGCATGCCATCGTCGTTATGATTCCGAAGAGCGGGCAAGACCCGATGTTCCCGCTGAATCATCGTCCCATCAGCCTTCTCTGCTCGGTGGGAAAACTTGCTGAGCGAGTCGTTCTGGAAAGAATCAACTATGAGGTGATTGACAGGAATGTCCTGCCCAACGAACAGTTCGGGTTTCGCCCTGGTCACTCCACTGAGCTGCATGCCTTGAAAATGGTAGAGGAGGCCATCACCGAGTTGAATAGAAAACACTCCGTTTACCTATTGCTTCTTGACGTGGCGAAGGCCTTCGACCGTGTTTGGCACGAAGGCCTTCTCTACAAGATGGACCTCCTCGGCTTCCCTCGAGGTCATGTTAGATGGATCAGCTCATTTCTAAAGGGGCGGACATTTCAAGTCAAGACCGAGAATGTTCGCTCTGATAAGAGAAATATTCTGGCAGGAGTCCCTCAGGGGGCAGTTCTTTGACGGGTTTTATATTCAATATACACGAGCGAAATACCGAGAACGCAACATGTAAAGATCTCCTTGTATGCCGACGACACAGCGCTGATGGCCAATTCTGCGTATCGCGAGCTTGGGGTTGCCTATCTGCAGACCGCAGTTAACAATCTTGAGCGATGGTTCCTGGATTGGAAAATTCGAGTTAATCCAGCCAAGACTCAGATGATCTCCTTGGGGAGGCGATTTCTACCGGGAGGGAGGCTGACAATCTCAGGAAGAGGGATCGCTTGGCGTCCGCAGGTCAAGTACCTCGGGCTTATAATTGATCGTCGGCTCACTTGGGGCCCCCACATAGCCGAGTTGAGAGCTAAAGTTCGCTCTGATCTGAGTAGACTTTACCCGCTCCTCAACAGGAGGAGTAAACTTAGTTTGAGAAACAAAATGCTTCTCTATAACTCAATGATCAAGTCTGCCTTACTGTATGCTTCAGCCGCCTGGGGACACGCCGCTCCCACCCTTATTTTAAGTCTGGAAAGTGCCCAGAATAAAATCCTGCGAGTGACAACAGGCGCACCATGGTTTGTGCGTAATGCCAGGATCCGCGATGATCCGAATTTGCCTTCCTTACAGCAGATTATCCAAGAACGTAATCAGCGTGTATTCGATTGTGCTGAGGCGCATGAGAATCCCCTCATCAGGGAAGCGGTAGACTACACTATCGACGACCCTTCTCGTTTCAAAAAGCCACGCCTATCTGTGGCCTAATACTCTTCTCCCATCGCGACTAAACTGAGCAAAAAGTTTACCTTTTTACCTAACACAGCCTCCGCGATTATGGGGCATTTCAACGCCAGGCAGAGCAGATGTCTTGGCATCAGTCCCTGCACAACCTATTCACCTTGAGCTAACAGTCCATCTGAGTCGTCAAAGAGCATGAGGGCTGGGCCCTGGCTCGATAATTAGTCATCATGATCCAGAAGTTTTAGGCAGTCATCCAGGAGCCGCCCGAGGGCTCGGACAATTACCAGGAGAGAAGCCCTCACTTCTGGATGGCTCAGTAGTGTTAAGTGCATAGTGTAAATAGTATTTCTGGTTTTTAGGTATCGTCGGCCTGGCATGCGAATTAATGGAACCTCGTTGGTTGGCAACACCAACAAATCCAGAAAGAATTCGTATGTCAGACACGTTCCTGCTGGTTATTCCAAATAGATGAAGAGCTTCGGAGTTGCTGAGATTTTTGCGACGATGCTGTACTCCGGATAGGTGGTGCTGAGCTAGCCGGAGGAGGTGAAACATCCTGTTTCCCACTCTCCGAGTGCACGCATTTGTTGACAGAGGGCTGGGCCCTGGCTCTATATGATAGTCATGAAGATCCAGAGTATTCAGTCTTCTGTCCTCAACTTCTCGTCGAGGTCCAACAAAACTAAATTGATTTTATCGATTTATGATTATCTAATGGGAATTTAGGAGGATACGAATAATTATGAGGAATTCCGAATGAATGAAAGAGTTGTCTGCTTGAATATTTGGTAGGTATGTTTTCTGAGAAGAAGGCAAAATATGGCCTTTGTTGACAACCAGGCTCCCAAGAGCTGTGGATAGTCCCGCAAGATTTATCCACTCTCCTACTCACCTGTCTGTCAGAGGACTTACAGAAGAACAAATCATAGAGACAATGATCAATGAAGATGAAGAACAGGAGAACATGAAAGAGAATACCTGATAACAAATATTCAACCGATACACAAAAGACCATGCCGGAACCCCCGAAGAGAAAATATGATCATCCAAATCAAACCGGACATATTCAGGACGCTAATTAAACTGGGAGAAGTGTCAATAGTCCTAGTATCGATAAGAGTAGAGGAATACGTGCGCGTGGCCATGTGCTACAGATACTGTAGATTTGGGCATGTAGCAAAACACTGTAAGGACAACGAAAGATGCTTCCGATGTGGGGGAAGCCACACAGGGACAACCTGTGATAGGAACGCTGATTGCACTAACTGTGAACAGCTGAGAATAGCACCGAGATGCCACGAGGCAAGAGACGCTAGATGCCCAGTCTACACCAGAAGATTGCAACAGACGAGAGGGTACATCAACTATCAAAATGCCACCTAACGGAAGCAACAAGAGACAGCAAAAGCCACTACACATGAGGGTAATACAAATAAACGTAGGCAAAGGGAAAGCAGCCACAGACCAACTGTTAGAAAAAATAAAATCAGAAGATATCTCAATCGCCATCATCCAAGAAATAAACAAGAAAATGACCTCAACAAATAAACACACACTATATAAACACAACGAAAAATTAAAAACAGGCACACTAATAAAAAATAACATCAAGCAGACAATAAAAGTAACCAATCTCACAAACGAAAACACAACAACAACACAAATAGGAGAGGAAAGAAACAAGATCACGATAGTAAATATATACGACGAACCCGGAGGACAGAAAAATGAAAAATTCAACAAAATCGAAGAACACATTAGCAATATAATAGGGAAGACAATTATAGCAGGCGATCTGAACGCAAAGAACACAGTATGGGGAGGACAAGAAACTGGCAAAAAAGGCGAAGAACTAATGGAGTGGTCAGTCGCCCAAGGTTATATAATTGAAAACGATAGGAATGGAATAGCCACATACAGCTGCAATAGAGGACAGAGTTAGGTTGATGTCACCATCACTAAAGACATAGACATACAAAACTGGACAGTACAAGACGAAGAGACCTTAAGCGATCATAGATATATCACATACGAAACAGGCCACATCACACAAACAAACAGCACACAAAAACACCATGATATACAGAGAGCTAACTGGGACAAGTTCAAGCAAGTCCTCGGGACATTCATACCAATGGAAAGAACAATAAACCAGAGAGCAGAAAACATCCAAAACATCTGCGAAAAAGCTTGCAACGAAGCAATACCGCAAAAGAAGGGCCAAAGGAGAAAACAACAAATATGGTGGACACAAGATATCGCAAAACAAAGGACAGACACAAACAAAGCCAGACGAAAATGGCAAGAGGACAGAAACGACTCAGAAAAGAGAAGAATATACGAAGAAAAGGAAAGAAAATACAAAAACGACATAAAAGAAACGAAACAAAAATCGATAAGAGATTATATCACCACAAACGGACAGAATGATCCATGGGGACTAGCATATAAACTCCTCAGAGGAAACAAGAAACAAAGCACACAGCTCAGTACAATACAAAAAGCAGACGGAACATGGACAGAAAACGAAGACGAGATACACGAAGAACTGATCAACACCTACTTCCCAAAAGACACCACAAACACAGAAGAGCACACAAACATATTACACAACATAAACACACAACCAATACACACCGAAGATGACACACCGTTCACACTGGAGGAACTCCATGAGCTTGCCAGGAAGCTGAAATCGAACAAGGCAGCAGCGAAGGACGGTATCCCGAACGAAGCCACGACACATATAGTGGAAAAAATTGGGCAACACCTACTTGATCTATACAACGACGCACTGGCACAAGGGATCTTCCCAAAAGTATGGAAAAAAGCCAACATCATATGGATACCGAAGAAAGGGAAAGGCCAAAGACCTATTTCGCTGTTGCCAACACTCGGGAAGCTACTGGACAAGCTCATAACACAGAGAATCACACACCACCTAGAAACTACAAATGAAATAGACAACAGGCAATACTGCTTTCGAAAAACCATAAATACAACAGACGCCATCCAAAAAATCATACAGAATATCAACGGCAACAAAAGCAAGAAGCTGCACACCCAAATCATCACTTTAGATATATCTAATGCATTCAACGCAGCCTGGACACCTAACATCAACAGTACTATGACAAGAATAAAAACACCCAAGAACTTACAACACATTAGCATGGACTTTTTAAAAGACAGAAACATAACGAGTGGTAACATCACGAGACAAACAGAACGGGGCTGCCCCCAGGGATCAAGCCTAGGACCCATACTATGGACCATAGTAATGGAGGACTGGTTTGAGACCCTGGACGCAGCATCCGGAAAAGACGAATACATTAAAACCCAGGCATTTGCAGACGACCAAGTCATCATAATTGGTGGAAGGACAAACCAACAGATAATCCGAAAATGGGAAAAGATTTGGGCCGCCTGCAAAGCCTGGGCAGACAGGAATAAACTGACATATAACAAGGACAGAACAGAGACTATGTACATTACCGGGACCACACAGACGAACATTCCAGACATAGACATGGACGGACACAGCCCAACAAACAAAGAAAGCATCAAATACCTGGGATTGACAATCGATCGTAAAATGCTTTGGATTGATCATGTTAAAAACATAAGAGCAAAAACGCAGGAAATAGCAAACAGACTCTTTGTGGTCGCTGGCAGAGAATGGGGAGCAAGTAATGACAACTTAAGAACAATTTACCAAATGGCTGTTAAACCACTAATCCTATACGCAGCAAACATCTGGGGGAAAAGAGCCAAGGACACGAGGATTCAAAGACACCTAAGAGCTACAGAAAGACCATTCCTGCTAGCGATCACAAAGGCATATAGAACATCTCCAACTGACGCACTGCATGTTCTAGCTGGCACGACGCCAGTCCAGATTGAAGCAGAAGTAGAGTTCATCCACACACAAACACACAGACAGGCCATAGAAGGAAACATAATTAAACACGTACACAAGACCCACCCAGCAAAAACATACAGAAAAATAGAGGAACAAGAAGAATACAAAACACACACCTACACGGACGCAACATCGAACGAAAACGGGAGAAGAGCCTACGGAATAACAAAAACAAGAAATAACACAACATGGAAAGAAAAAGGAGGGAGAGTAACGGACAATAAGGACATACACAATATAGAGCTAAACGCAATTAAAGAAGCCTTAGAATGGACAAACATAAACGATGGAGACACAACAATACACACAGACTCCAAAAGATCCATAAGTATGATACAAAATAGAAACAGCACCAACACCACAGTAACAAGAATACAAAAACAAATACAAGATAAGAATGACAGAGGACAAAACATAATAATAAAATATACACCAAATAACAACGGAGGAATTAAAAAAGCAGAAGGCATAGCGAAAACAGCCATAAACAACGATGAAATAGAACACATACAATACAATAAAAAAGAATTGAAGAAACTAAAGCTCACACAAATGAACGACAAATGGCAAAAACACTGGGAGGAAGCAAAATCAGGAAGAAACACATACAACATATTCCCGACAGTGAAAAACCATAGAATAGAATTATGCTGGAAGACAACACAATTAATAATCGGCCACGGAAACATGAGAGGATACTACAAGCGCTTCAATCTGAGAGCAACCGACGGGACATGCAGTTGCGGAACAGAGGAAGAAAACGCCACACATATCATACAACACTGCACAAACACACAGAGAGAAATAGCAAGACACACATTAACAGAACAATTAAACACGTTGGACATGGCATATCCACCAAATATAAGAAACAGAGACACACTTACACCAACACTAACAGCATACATAAACAAATGAGGAGAGGACATGATCTTTGATGATGACGATTGAGACACCCTCATGTGTAAACGCAAATGAATAAGTACCCTCTTGAAGGCCACGCGCGCGCATGAAACTGTAGATAAGTAACATATATGTATATTAGAATTAAGGAAATGTAAAACTAAAAAATAAAAACGGATAAAAAGAAAAAAGGAAAAGGAAAAAGAAAAAGAGAAAAAAAGACAAAAATCTTGAACCGCTAATTTTTAGGAGTTGTGGAGATGGGATGGGTTTTATTGGCAGTGATGAAGCTGGATAGACGGTAGAAACAGGCCTAATACCTAACGGTGGGAAGGCCATCCAGTGCCCCGTAAAGGGATCTGGAAAACACATTTGTCACCTGTGTAGACACTGGGCCACACTTCTTAACAATATACTATTAAAATTTATGACAATTACGAAAAAACACGTTAATATTTTTAAAATATTGCCTAAAGTGACATAGGACTGCTCTGGTCGGCTAGCCAGAGCGTACTGTGAATCCAGTGGGTACTTTTATAAAAGATTGTATTTAAATTTGAATAAAGCAACAAATGTTGATCATTCTAACTGGAGTCAAGGTTTTGAACATCTTCAAGTGCTAACGATCTTTTTAAGTGTTATCTTCAGCCGAGTAAGGCTCAAGATCTGAAAAACTACATCCAACAGGAAAAGCAATCCGTTCAAGAATTGGCGAATGAAGAAAATAATATTTTCGAATAAAATACTCGAAATCGAGTATTGACATCTCTTCGGAACGAATGAAAACAAACTATGAAACGGAAAATTTCTTCAGCATCTGACTAGCTCAGTCCAAACGTTCCGGAGCGAGTTCAAAATTTCTTCAATTTCATGTAGCTTGGAGATTTAATATACGCAGTCAGCAACAGTCCTAAGACTATAGTAACCCTCCTAGCTTTGACAAAAGCAGGGGATTATTCCATCGAGGCAGCGAATCCGATTTGCTTCGAGCTTTGATAAAAGCTCGAACTAAAACGCCAAATGTAAACGTCCAATACGAATTCTTTCAGAACTGGTTGATGTTACCCAACGAAATTCCAATTGTTAGTCAAAACCAGGCTGTAGATTTCTGATAACCATATTCGGCCGAAACCGTTACTCAAACTCGCAAATTTCCTGAGCCGGAGCAGACGACTGACGTCTGCTCCCTCCAAGGCTTGGAGACGACTACCCCCGTTCCCCCACCATGCACCCCCTAAGGTTGAGGCCCGGAAGGATGAACTCCCCAGCACTCGTACGTACTCGAAAGCTCACCCCCCCTATCCACCACCCCCGCTCGTTAAAGCGGTTCCTCATCCTGATGACTGGCGATCAGCAGAATAAAATCTGACCGTTTGATATGGAGTGCCCAGCCAATTCTCGGCTTGAAGCTCCCTTATATCTGACATGAGTTGACTTTTAAACAATGACTTTACTTTACTGTGCATGGTGCCCCCCTGAAACTGGCTGAAGGCCTGAAAAAACTCTCGGCTGAGGGCCGAGTGCTGTGTGCTGAGTTAACTGAAATTGAAATTACTACTTGGTCGGTTCTTCGTGGTATCTGAAACATAAAAGCATGATTATTCGTGATTTGGTGCCTGCTGAAGTAGACGTTGGCGTCGCCGAAGGTCTCGCCTCCGCCATACTTCTTCAGGGGTGTCGCACAGTTGGCGCACTTGGCCGGTTCCTCCCTGGCTTTAGTGCATGTGTGCGTGGCGTGGTCGCCTCCGCACTTTACACATCGGGCCTTTGAGTGGCAGCACTTTTGTGCATGCCCGAACCATTGGCACTTATGGCATTGCGAGATTTTTCCTTTTTGGGGGCGCTGGGCTTCAACCTTGACCTTGAGGTCAAGTACATCTTTCAGCTCGAAAATCTCTCGGTTTGCCCTAGGAACTTTAACTAAGAACAGTGGGAGCACTGCTCTAGTTCTCCTTGAGGTCATTCTGTGGCATTCAATGACCTCATAGTTCCTTGTCTCTAGGTCTTCCTTCACGTTCTCCGCCGTGATGGAATCTGGAATACCTCTGATGACCACATGCAGAGGTATTTCTTTCTTGAGTTGGTATGTGAAGAATTCCAGTTTGATTTCTAGAAACAACTTGGTGGCGTTTCTCCAATCTGCTTCACTATTTGTGAACAGATGGATTCCGTCCTGTCTCGCTTGAGCCTTGTAGAATCCTATCTTCCTGTTTCTCAGGATTGTGGATATCTTCAGCCATTGGGATTTGTCCCTGATGATGACTGCCGGGGTTTTTTTGGGGCCCTTGTTGTCCGTATTTTCCGAAGTGTCTGAGATGGTCTCCATACCACTTAAGGTCCCATCTTCGGGTGTCGTTTGGGGGGTTGCCGTTGTTGGGGTGGTGGGTGCTTCCTTTGTTTGTCTGATGGCCTTCTTCTTGTGGTTGACTACCGTGTATCTGGCGTCGTCGTCCTCCTGGTCAGACAGTTCGGAGGAGTCTCCGTGCTGTCTCTTCCTTGTTCCAGCTCCGGTGCCTACGGGGTTTGGTGGTTGGGGGATATTATCCATGACGTCCATGTCATTGGATGTTTGGGGGGTGGGGACAACTGCTGGAGTGCTCTCAGTTGCTAGTATTGCGGGAGAAGCAATACTACTTGCTTTGAGAGCGTTTATCTCCGCTTTCATCGCTAGGATGACCTCAACGTTTCCGTGAAGCTGGCCTATACTTATCGAAAAGTGTCAACCAGTCACGATCCGGATCGTTGAAAATAGCCGAGGGGCGGAGCCTAATGAAGCTTGCTCCTGGCATATACCCTCGAAATCGGCCGGATATTGTAATAAACTAGGTTTGGTACCGGCGTCCTGCACAAGGAAAGCTCCATGTAGCAAACCAGAACTTTGCCTTAGTTCATCCTGGTGGCCCTCAGCTAGCGCTGGCGCACCCCAATACTCCCTGACTCCTCTGACCCGTCCCTGAGGAGATATATCGAATTTCGTCGAGCCAATAACTCTCCACGAGAACCTTCCACCACCCCTTGCTTCGTCCAGCAAGGCGTCATGGTTTCTTGACGATTGAGTCAGGTCTGGTGGCCCAGCCCTGAGTTCTATTGAGTGCGACCCACCTCCTGCGGTGAGCCCACCAATTCGGTCCTCAGTTCTCTCATGAGTCTCTTTTGACTTCATTGTGCCGTTTTCCGTTAATTGTTCTAGTTCAACTTTCTGTGCTTTGTGTGTTTTGAACAGAGTCTCGCATATCCTTACGGGACTATAGCTGTCGGAGTGTCTCAGACGTTTGTGAACGACCAAGTGTCGGTTCACTAAATAAAATTCGTTCGGAGGCCAGAAGGGCCCTCCGATTTCTGATGGGGTCCGTCCATCTCTCGCGGTTTTTAGGATCTACAGGGTCTTCCATTTGTCCAAAACGAGACACTGTAGGCATTCCAGCCCCTCGTTTCGAATTATTAGGTTCACCCCCTTCACGTCTGAGAGTAACTCCATAACGCCTTTCTAATATTTGAATTTCTCGGTCCAACTGGCCGCAATTTTCCCTAACAAACAAAGCTTGGCTAGAACACGGTATTTCTGTGGAAACCGCTGTTTTCATTTCTGAGAATGACAAGGTTTTCTTGCGCATATCAAACGAGGCCACGCTCCCCGGGCTGAGACTTTGGCGACTTCCGCCCACGGTTTGAGAAATAGGAAAATTTATCGGGGAGTTATTAAAACTCAAATCTGGTATCAAAAGTTGTGACGACTCTTCCAGGCAAGGAGTCGACACAGGGGTTCGAACTAACGTTCTCCCATCGAACGGCTCGATGTTCTGCATGGGACTTGAACCGCTCTTACGGGCTGCGTTCTGGATTTCTTGGGGGGTAAGAAAATAAATTCCCTCTTACAGGTGGGGTGTGGTATCGTTTGACATGTTTTCTCTTTGCGACAATGCCTGACTACGTGTGAGTTTCCTATCAACAAAGGGACTCAGACTGGGAGTGTCTAAGAGGGAGAATTCACGGTTACCTAACTGAATCTAATCAAGTTTGCCTAATGAGTGTCGAATACCGTAATCCGACACTCCACAGGTCTTTTTACGTGCCTTTTCGAGCCAACGAATACGGTTATCCGTTGGGCTCCACAGGTCTTCCTAACTGTTTTTATTATAAGGAAAAGGAACCTAGTCGATGACTACACTCCCAGGAAAAGAAAGCGGCCGCAGGAAAGGTAAAAGATTTGCGCAAGCTAACCCCCACGGGATCCACGGAAAGTGAGCTCGACAACAGACTACCTGAAGTCTGATGAAGGCTTGACAGGTTAGGACTTAATCACTAACGAGCTGGATTCGTAAAAATCAGTACGTGGATTTGCCCAGGGGAAGAGTCCTCCTTTACAACTCAAGTGTGCGCCTATTTATTAATACCTGACCTCTCTTCTCGACTGAGGATTTTTGGTTTAAACGCGAAATCGAAGCGAAGATAAATCCAGCTGACTGTGGAAAAATCCACGGGAATGGTCTTGAATCGGCCCACAGCCTGGCATCCACTTCACACTCTTGCAGTGCCTTCCGAACCACACTGGTCGGGTAACCCGTTCGTCCGGTCTTCCTGGAGCTCTTCTCCAACTGCAGTGCTTCCGGAGTTAGGATGGACAGCTGAACTCTTCTTGCTTCTGTGCGTCTCTCCGAGAGATCACACTCTTGAAATTGTCGCCCGAAAATTTATCTACTTTCTAAATTCGATTTTAATTTGTCGCAGCGCGCAAGACAACTAGGATATTCGCCTAGTGTCACTAAACCTCAGGTTCAAATCTATACCTTTTTCGAAATACTTTCACTTTGTAAACCGATAGCTCCTATCGTATATCAACTCCTTCGAAACCCCAGGTTTCTTCGCAATCGACGAATCAACAACCTTCCTCAAAGTCTTGTTGAAACGAAGCCAAATATTCTCGTAGATGGGAATGCTCCGATGTTTCGTTGCACGCACAATCCACTATTTACCGAGTGTCCAATGACCTAGCTATAAGTAGCCCAAACGAGACTTCTTTTTCTCGTTGATTCGGTACAAAACTAATCGAAATCCAACTGTTTGGATTTCCCTAATTTCACTTGTCTTCCTGAGACCGACGTTTCAAAAGCTAAAAACTATCCGAACACTTCGCGAATGCATTCGGCTATACCAACAATTTCTTTCCCGAAAAGACGTGGTTTTCCCAAGCGATCTTTTTGACTGACTCGAATTTTTGCAAATAGCTATTTATATTATCCATTTTCTCTGTCGTAATGTGTTGTTTATTTCGCATTTCACCATATTGCACAATGTTGTGCAATAACCGTCTCTTTAGACCAAATTCAGAATCCGTTAGCGTCCTCCTCCTGGTTTTTCCTCAATCCATGTTGTCGATTGTCTCGTTCCAGGAGTACTAAGCCGGCTGACGGTGCTCCACCCCTTGCACCCCCTAAGGTTGAGGCCCGGAAGGATGAACTCCCCAGCACTCGTTTTTACTCGAAAGCTCACCCCCCCCTATCCACCACCCCCGCTCGTTAAAGCGGTTCCTCATCCTGATGACTGGCGATCAGCAGAATGAAATCTGACCGTTTGATATGCAGTGCTCAGCAAATTCTCGGCTTGAAGCTCTCTTATATCTGACATAAGTTGACTTTTAAAACAATGACTTTACTTTATGTGCATGGTGCCCCCCTGAAACTGGCTGGAGGCCTGAAAAAACTCTCGGCTATGGGCCGAGTGCTGTGTACTGAGTTAACTGAAATTGAAATTACTACTACGTCGGTTATTCTTGGTATCTGAAACATAAAAGCATGATTAATCGTGATATGGTGCCTGTTGAAGTAAACGTTGGCGTCGCCGAAGGTCTCGCCTCTGCCGTACTTCTTCAGGGGTGTCGTTGTCTCCTTGGTTTACTGGACGTCTGTATTTGTCTCTGTCTCTGTCGTCTTGCTCACGTCTGTTCTCGTGGAGCTCCGTGAGCAGCGGGTTCGTGTGGGTCTCTACTCTGTCTAGAGTAGTCCCCACATGTTGTCTGATCAGTCTGTCGATATAGTCCAGGTGGATGTCTAAGTCTCAATATATGAACCTGTTGGGCATATATTGTGGTGCGTCTGTTGCCGTCCTCAGGCAGACGTTGAAGAAGGCCTGTATCCTCTGCCTATAACTGTTCGCGCACTGCCCCCAAGCAGTGGATGCGTACAATATGATAGGCAGAAGAATTGTCTTGATGAGGCGTAGTTTTAACTCGAGTGCCATGTTGTTCCTACGTCCGATGAGTGGGTACAGCTTATGCCTTGCGGCTTTCGCTATAGCTAATCTGTGGAATACGTGCCTCTGAAACGTGAGTTTCTTGTCCAGGGTTACTCCTAGGTAAACGGCTTCGTCTACCCATGGAATTCTCTCGTCGTTCATAGTAACATGGCCCTCGGGTGTTCTACGTCGCCTCGTGAACAGTATGGCCTTGCTATTGTTTGCATTGATTCCGATCTTTCAACGATTGAACCACGGCTTGTTTACCTGAAGTTGCAGCTTCGATGTTACTCCTCTCTCATGAGATGACTCAGCAAAGATTGCCGTGTCATCTGCATAGAGAGCAAGTTTGGTCATGGGGTTGTCCGACATAGGCATGTTTGCAGTGTAGATTGAAAACAGGTGTGGCGACAGTACTGCTCCCTGTGGTACTCCTGCTTCTATCCTCCTTTGTGAAGAGAGAGCATTTCCGACTTTGCATCGGTAATGTCTACCCCTTAGGAAGGAGTTTATCAGCTTGACCATTGGTATGGAGTATCCGGCATCAACCAGTTTTGCGATCAGCCCATCGTACCCATCGGCCGACTCAAATGTTCGGCAATGGTATAAATTGAGGCTTATTTGGCTGTTTTAGGCAGTCATCTAGGAGCCGCCCGAGGTCTCGGACAATTCCCAGGAGAGAAGCCGTCAATTCTGGATGGCTCAGTAGTGTTAAGTGCATAGTGTAAATAGTATTTCTGGTTTTTAGGTATTTTCGGCCTGGCATGCGAATCAATGGAACCTCGTTGGTTGGCAACACCAACAAATCCAGAAAGAATTCGTATGTCAGACACGTTCCTGCTGGTTATTCCAAATAGATGAAGAGCTCCGGAGTTGCTGAGATTTTTGCGACGATGCTGTACTTCGGATAGGTGGTGCCGAGCTAGCCGGAGGAGGTGAAATATCCTGTTTCCTACTATCCGAGTGCACGCATTTGTTGACATGGCGCCCAACGTGGGGCTAGAAAACAGGAGTTTACGGCTGTTTCCAGTGTGAGACGGGGCCCTCGAAGAATTTAACAACTTTTCCAGTAACCCGGACTTGATGATACTCATCGGAAAGTTTTCTTGGATGCACTTTCAGAAAGATTCTGATGCGAGTTATGCCAGTGGAATCGAGGATGTGTCCTTCGTGGGTTCGATGGTAGTATTCCATTCCACAGCCAGCCTGTTGTTCCTGAGCCGGATGGCCAGGGAAAAACGACATAGTGAAAGCTACCTCGCCAACAGCTGGTTGCCCTAGCCAGTGGGCAAGGGCGAAGACATATGGCGCCTCTTTAGAAGCTGGTCTGAGCGAGTACAGAGTACGCAGGATAGGGATACATAAATTATTGTCACTTTCAAATATACTTGCATTTGTTTTCACCACCCACTAGCTGTAGAGCTGCTTGGCGTCTGGACGGCCTCTTGAAGTTCTTGTCGTCATTAACTACTATGGTTAGTCAAGAGCAGGACAGGTCGGGAAATAAAACATTCGTTTCCAAAACTTCTATCAATCTTCTGAGGGCAGGTCAGAAAATAGATATGAACTTCTTTCAGTGCTGGCTGTAGATCTCTAATCTCGTAGATATTTGGAGAACCCAGGAAAGCAATCGTTCGCGGCCTAATTTAACACTAGTGGGCATTCCACTAATAAAAGCTATTGTGAGTTGAGTCTTTTTACTCCCAACTCGAGTTCTGTTTGGTAGAACTGAAAGTGGTGCCCGAATAAATCGAGAAAAGGCAATACTATCGAGTATCGCTGATAAAAGTTCAGTATAAATGAACTAATCTGTGAGTAGTATTTATCTACTCGAGATTCGTACTAGAAACGCGAAGTCTAATATAAAACTTCATTCAACTTACAACATCACTCGTCAAAGTGATGCAAAGTACTTCCGAATTTCATAAACTGGTCCATATTTATAGCTGAAGAGCTGAAACCGCTCTTATCAATCCCCGGCTCTCGCGGTTGGAAAGCTGAGGGGAGGAGCCTATCGGCGTAGCTGGCTCAAGGTCTAGCACGCTCGATTGTCACGAGGAATGATCTAGTAGTGGGTAGCGTTTTGGTTTCCGTCACGTGCGGACGTGTTTGGATCAGCTCACTACGGCGAATAGGCGAACAGTGGTTTTTTAGTTTTGCAAGGGCTTGCAAAACAGTGAATTGTGTTGTTATAGTGAAGACGAGGGTGAGTAGGCTTGGCAGTATTACTTTTGAATATGTTGTTGCGGGCTGTTCATGATGATCTCTGACGAAATCGGTAAATTCCTCGAAAGTGCGGACAAGAAGGAACTAGTACTTGTACTAAAGCACCTTCTTGTCCGATTTAGCGTGGCCCCAGATGATGTTGGGAAGGTTTTAAATGTGGACGACGATGCCTCTTCTTTCTCCTTGCGCAGCAGGGAAGATGCTTTTCCGCTTCGTTACAGAAAGCGCGCGCGTCGTATTCAGAAGTCTGGAAGCATTTCTGGTAGATTTTCGGTGGCCTCGGACACTACGTCCGATAAAATATAAAAACAAAATGATGGTATGGAAACGGAACAAAATCCGTTACCTAGAAACAATGAGACTACTTCTGCCGTCCTAAACGGCAGTGAAATAAATGATGATTATATGAGGGACTCTCACACAGTCATCGGGATAGGATCCGGTCGCGAGCCCGAACCTCGACCCTCAGGGTCGAAGAACGAACCAAACAGAGTCGAGCAGGTACCTGTACCTATAAAAAAGACTTCCATAGCCCCGATCACAGTCCGACAGAAAGAGTGTTGGACTATCGTCAACAGAAAATGCGGTGAAAATAAAAAAAAATTCACGAAAGCGACGAACACTCAGGATGGAATAAGGGTCCAGCCTGAAACAGTGGAAGATTATCGTCGACTGACACACCTGTTGGTCGAGGATAAGATTCCACACCACACCTACTCGTTTCCGGAGGATAAACCACTCGGGGTTATCCTCAGAGGTGTACCAGAGTTCCTTGCGCCCAAGGACATAGCGTATGACCTGCTGGCCAAGGGGTTTAACCCTACGAGCGTGGCCAGACTACGCAAACGCGATGGAAAACCAATGCCTCTCGTCTTGGTACTTGTGCCAAAGACAGAAAGAGGCATATATTAGGTTGAAGACGTCCTAAACGTCAACTGCTCTGCTGAGTCGCAAAGGACAAGAGGCACTGTTGGACAATGCCATAAGTGCCAACGGTTTGGACATGCCCAAAGAAATTGTATGGCAATTCCAGCATGCGTTAAGTATGTAGGGAAGCACTTGTCTCGTGACTGTGCGTTACCTCGCACAGACAAGGCGACATGCTCTAATTGCAGAGGTCCTCACACGGCCAATTATAGGGGATGTTCCAACTTCCCCAAACCCAAAAGTGGAAACACTGGAGGGAAGGGGGGCACCCTCTAGCTCCAGAGGAGCAGCGAAAGCTCAACAGAGCGCGACCACTGACAAATCCGGGGTTGTCCGTGAGGGGACATAGATGCAAAGATTTTGGGCAGTCCAAACAAGCCAGCAGGTCATGGCAAGCCACCAGCAGACATCTTCGCCGCACTCGAACAGATGAAGAAGCTGTTCACACAGATGAAGATGCTGTTCAGCCAGTTCCCTATGCTCCAGAACATGTTTGAGCCTAGTTCCGCTGTGACCCCGTCCACCAATTAATGGCTGACACCAGAATAAGGCCCAGTTCCTTGAAGATTGTTTTCTGGAACTGTGATGGTTTCAGAGACAAAAAGTTGGACTTGGAGGAGTTCATCGTTCGTCTTAACGTTGACCTGATGCTCCTTCAGGAAACCCACCTTGACAACGAAGCTATCACAGTTCCAAACCACAGAGTCTTTAGAAAGGATCGTATTGGGAGACGTGGAGGAGGAGTTGCCATTCTGGCCAAACGATCCCCCCAAGTCTCTCAATGCGGCGTTGATGATGAACGGAGTCACGGCACTGAGATGGTGGGTATCGAGATCGAGACGAGTAGAGGTACTCCAAGAGTAATCTCAGCTTACAACCCTTCCACTAACGTGTTACAACCTGATACCTTGGATTCTGTGCTGATGGAAGACAATGTGCCGATAATAGTCGCTGGGGATTTAAATGCTTAACACGTTTCATGGAGCCGAGTGTTCAACCGTAACGGTAGGGCGCTCTGGGTACATATGGACCGACATGATTATCATGTGGTCGCCCCCACTGAGCCCACGCACTATAATCATTATAGGCCCGATGTGCTTGATATTACTGTTACCAGAAACGTCCCCTGGACTTGGGAGATGTATCCACTGTCCGAGCTAAGTTCCGATCATAACCCAGTCATTCTATGGCTGGGAGATGACCTAATCCCCCGAGGAAATTATCTGCGCCGTACGACGAACTGGGAGAGTTTCACAGAGATTCTTCAGGAGGCAAACACTGTCCCTGAGGTACTTCAGACCTCAGCTGAGTTGGACGAAGCTGTGGTAACATTCGAAAGGACTGTGAAGGACGCGATTGAGGCCGCTACGACCAATCTTATAATGAGTTTCCTCCGAAAATTAAAAACCTCATTACAGAGCGAAATCGCCTTCGGAGAGTTTATCAGAGGACCTTGTTCCTTGGAGACAAGGTAAGAGCCAGCCAGAAGGCTACAGAAGTCAAATACGCGATTCTGGATTACAGAAACGAGAGGTGGAACGACACTCTTTCTGCTCTAGAGTCTGGACATAACGAGCTTTGGCGAGTTGTGAAATGTCAAAGGAGCAGGGAGAGAACGCTACCTCCCCTTCACAGTCCCAACGGCATGTGCTACTCTGCGGCTGACAAAGCGAGAGCCTTTGCAGACACGATGGAGCGGCAGTTTGTCCTCAACACCAACGCGGAGGACGATGATGACAGGGATTAGTTTGTGGAGGCCAGATTCAGGCGTCTGCTCCGGGATGATGATGACGATGAGATCCGTCCGACTACTGAGGAAGAGCTTAAGGCACATATACGCGCGCTGAAGAATAAGAAAGCCCCAGGAGCTGATTCTCTCAGCAATACCGTGCTGAAGAAACTCCCGGCGAGTCAAATCACTTCACTAGCACACCTAGTGAACAACTCACTGCGCCTTAAGCACTTCCCCAGTAGATGGAAGCACGCTCTGATTGTCATGATCCCGAAGCTCGGGCAAGACCCCAGGTTTCCACAAAATTATCGACCTATCAGCCTCCTCTGTTCGGTGAGGAAACTTACTGAACAAGTCGTGCTGGAGAGGCTCAACAACGAGGTCATTGACCGGAACATTCTGCCAAACGAACAATTTGGCTTTCGCGCAGGTCAATCCACAGAGCTACAGGCCTTGCGGATGGTTGAGGAGACCATTTGTGAGTTAAATAAAAAGCTACAAGTATTCCTACTGCTGTAAGACGTAGCGAAGGCCTTCGACCGAGTATGGCACGAAGGCCTTCTCTACAAGATGGGTCTCCTTGGCTTTCCTCGAGGACTTGTGCGCTATATCAGCTCTTTTTTAAAATGCAGAACGTTTTAAGTCAAGGCTGAAAATGTTCTCTCGGATACGAGAGACATTCAAGCTGGAGTTCCACAGAGAGCAGTGTTGTCTCCCTTGCTTAACAGTATTTATACCAGTGATATACCTAGAACGAATCACGTGAAGGTCTCCCTGTACTCCGACGACACCGCGTTACTCGCCAGTTCAGCGGATCGCGAGCTCGGTATGTCATATCTGCAGACCGCAGTAGACAGCCTCGAGCAGTGGCTCCTGGACTGGAAGATCCGAGTCAATCCCGTAAAAACGCAGCTAATTTCCATGGGAAGGAGGAGGGAGCTTCCTCGTACAGTGCTCACGATCTCAGGAAGGAGGATCGAATGGAAACCGCAGGTCAAGTACCTCGGACTTATAATCGTCAGAGGTCTCACTTGGAGGCACCACATTGATGAGTTGAGAGGCAAGTTGTACTCCAGACTTGGCACTCTATACCCGTTCCTCAACAGGAGGAGCAAGCTAAGTCTGAGGAACAAGGTGCTCCTCTCGTTACCCTAATATTACAAGGTTGTATGTAACATTTTTGAATTTTTTTGCGTTTCAGTATTGCAAGGTCCTATGATACATAAGCTTATATGTAAGCTTGAAACGATACCTCTAGCTAACATGGAACTTCGATAGTCATGAAAAAATCATAGGTGTATGTTTGAAATGTCGATTTCGTGTATACCAAAGGTGTAAGTTAAACATATATCTTTGTAATAGATATTTATTTGGTAAAAATAATATTACACAGTTCGATGTTGTTACATGCAACCTAGTAATATTTTTGAGGTTATGTTAGTTTGTATTTAGTTTGAATGAAATAGGTTTATGTGAACGTTATCTGCCTTTGTTTTCCAAGTAATGGGTGATAAAAGTGATAGTGACTTAAGTGACAATCACGGATATGACAGTGATAAAGATGTGGAGTACATACCGCCTCAAAAATCATCGAAAAAAGTAACAAGGTAATAGATTATTCTGTAAGTGAGGTAAGAGTTCTCAAAGTTTCAATAATTTTTGTTTCAGAATCAAAATTCGCGGACGTTATATTACAATTCCATCACCAACAAATTATAGCAGCAACAGCAGTGAAAGTGAAGACTCCACTGCTATTTCTAAAACTGATTTTAGGTAATCGAATTATTCAAAATTTTTATTTCAATTACAGTTTTAAATTTTTAGGAGTAAGTTCAGCATGTCCTCAGAAACTGCTACTTTTTCGACAAAGAAGAATGTGGTAGAAAACAATAAAACCGAGACTGAAAAAGCTGTGCACAATTTAGAAATGCCCGAGAAAGAAGTGAGATTGCAGGATTCTGAGATACACGTAAGCTCTGAAACTCCTCAAAATCCTACCGCTGATATAAATGGAATAACGGTAGAGATTGAAGAACAAACCAGAACAAAATTGGCACGAAAACGAAAAAATAACCATTCGGAATGGGCATGTAACGTAAGGAAAGAGAGATTTGATCAGGGTCTTGAATACATCTCTTCCCGAAAAAAGAGAGTGCTGGCAAGAGAAATAAAAAATAAAAGAGATTGTGTTCAGAAATGCTTATTCCAGTGCTCTCGCAAAATAAGTGAAGAGCAACGAAAGGAAATTTTCAAAAATTATTATTTGCTTTTGGCTGCAGAGAAAAGAAACTATATTTTGAATACCACCAAAGTTGACATTCCGTGGAGAAGAAGAAAAGGCAAAAACCAAAACAACTCGAGGAAAAATAGAACTTTTAGGTATTATTTTAAGTTAAGTGGGCACAAAGTTCAAGTTTGCAAAGATTTTTATACTGGGACACTATGTATCAGCCAAAAGCCAATTTATAATGTGCATCAAAATAAAACCCTACAAGTCGGCTAGGGAAACATCAAAAACGAGTAACCTCACCTGAAGATAC
Source organism: Chrysolina oricalcia (assembly GCA_944452925.2). NCBI lineage: Eukaryota > Metazoa > Arthropoda > Insecta > Coleoptera > Chrysomelidae > Chrysolina > Chrysolina oricalcia. The sequence continues at coordinate 10,327,670 of OX101813.2, read as the reverse complement.
TGAATTAGTCAAGGACCATATTAACATGTTCCCGCGTGTACAGTAACATTATTGCCGCAAGAAAAGCAATAAAGAGTATTTTGAAAGCGAAATGAGCATCAAAAAGTTGTATGAAATGTATTTAGAATATGCAAATGAAAAAGAAAAATCTCCGGTTTCATTTTGCGTATACAGAAAAATTTTCTGCAATTCTTTTAATATAGCATTTCACAAACCACGAAAATATAGATGTGATACTTGCGAAGAAATGAAAGTAAAAAGAGATGAGAATGACGTAGATGAGGTATCAGAAAAAGCGTACGAAAATCATTTAAATGAAAAAGAAAAAATGAGGGAGGAGAAACAAAAAGATAAAGAAAGTGGAAAGCCTATATTATGTTTTGATCTCGAAAATGTTTTAACGTGTCCAAAAGCGGATATAAAGAACTTTTTTACAAAAGCAAATTAAATGTGTATAACATGACGGGTCACCTCTCCATTGTTAATAAAGTTTATTGTGCTGTATGGACCGAGGCTCAACATGGTAGAAGTAGGAATGACATAGCTAGTGCGGTCTATAAAATGATGCATAGAGTACTAGAAGATTATCCAGAGTTTACGGAAATTATTTTGTGGAGCGATAGCTGCGTACCACAAAATAGGAATAGTTTCATGAGCTATGCTCTCGCTTACCTCATTCAAACTCACAAAAATTTAGAGAAAATTACTATGAAATTTTCAGTGCCAGGGCATTCGTGCATTCAGGAAGTGGATGCTATCCATAGCGTAATAGAAAGGTCATTGCGCAAAGTAGAATATTATTCTCCGTTGTCTCTTCTTCGCTTTCTATTGAAAATAAACCGACACGATTCCTACACAATCATACAGATGGACAGACAAGATTTCATTGATTTTCAGTCGTACTCAAATCAGTTAAACTATAACACTGTACCATTTTCGAAAGTAGTGTCTTTGCAGTTTTCTAAGTCATTTTTTGAGCTAAAGTATAAAACCTCTTTCACATCGACAGCGGATGATAATTCTACTACATTCAAAACCGTAAATTTGCACCAACGGAAACTCCGAAAAGCTCACGTTACGGCCGAAACAAAACATCCTATTCCTCTGGAATTGAAAAAATACGATAACAACGTAACACTGCCCCAAATGAAGGTGGATGCTATTAAATCTATGTATAAGTGGATGCCTCAAGTAGACAGACAATACTATGATACGATTTTTAGATCTTAGATTACTGTTTTAAACGAGCGTCATTCATGTTTTCAGAATGTTTTTTCTGTTCCAAAGGCCTATGTTACATATTTGTAAAAAAGGTTCACTTTAAGAATTCCAAAGTTCTATGTTTTTTTAAAACAAATAAATATTTTGATAGTAATGCAACTTTTTCGACAACATTTTCATTGAAATCAGTTAATTGACCAATCTCACCCACCCTATAAAAAGAAATACGAATTTATTTAAAAATTAATTGGTATATGGTATACATTTTTTTTCAATTTATTTTTCTCAAAACAACAACAATGTTACATACAACCTTGTAATATTAGGGTAACGCTCTATAACTCGATGATCAGGTCGGTCTTGCTATATGCTTCAGCCGCCTTGGGCCATGCCGCCCCCACCCATATTCGATCTCTGGAACGGGTCCAGAGAAAAGTTCTGCGGATGATCACAGACGCTCCATGGTTCGTGCGTAACGTGAGAATCCTCGAAGACTTAGGGCTGCCTTCCATACAGCAGAGTATCCAAGAGAGAAATCAAAAGGTGTTTGACAGCGCTGAGGCGCACGAAAACCCTCTCAACAGGGAAGCTGTATAGACGACCCTACTCGTTTCAAACGGCCACGTTTATCCGTGGCCTAAGTCTAAGCACCAGCTCAGCTGAAGCTGGGTGAAGAGCATCTTCAACTAAAAATTCGCCTATGAATGTCAGGCAAAAAGCGAGGGCGGCTAGGGTGTCTTGGACCCCTATTCCACCCAAAAACACCAATTCATAGCGTCGCAAACACCCTTTCTGTTGAAAAACCGCGATTAAATGGTAAGGAGACAAGGTCTGATCCTGATAAAAGTGAAGATGGTCCAAAGAGGAATGATCGTGTCGTCGTCGTCACAGCGTGCCATTAGACAGCGTTGATAGACGTCAAATTGCTACCTGAGATTTCCGAATTTTTGGTGAAAAAACCTATCATTAATTGTACTGAGCTGAACAAACCAAGCAATAAGAAGATCCTAAACCCACCTAGAAGACTCGGTACTGTCAGTTTGACAGTACCCAAACCGTAAGTTTTTACCCTTTGCTTTCGTTTGTATTATCGCTTGCCTAGTTGTTACCTCCAGAAAGTCCAGAAAGTCGATCGCAAGGAGCTGCTTGCTTTGCTATCCCATCTTGTGATCAGATTCAATGTAAGGCCTGAGGACATTGTTCGAGCTTCCTGCGACAGCAATCCCTCAGTTACGGCCGATACTTCCACTTGCCCGCCCGATGACAATCCTGCTCCTTTTACGGTGGTTACCCGTAAGACGAGAGTGGGATTCCGTAAGATTCCTTCCTCTAAAGCTTCCTCCGTTTCTAACGGTAGTATACGGGGTGATAACACCAAACCGACCCCCGCGAATGTTGAAACAATGCATGTCGAAAATGACATGCAAGCGGCTAACGAACAAGGGGATGCTCCCCCGGCCAAAACGTAGCCGCAATGCGACTGACAGTGTTGACGGAGACACTGTTGTTCAGACGGGGCCTGAACCTGTGGCTTCTTCAAGCAGGCAGGCCGACGCTAGAGAACATGCGAATACCACTCCTCCAGAGAGGAAGTCAGCCGTTCCGCCGATCACCATTCGGCAGAAAGAGAGTAGGGCTGCAGTCAACAAAAAATGCAGCGACTGTAACGTGAGTTTTTCCAAAGCCCGCAACACAGCGGATGGAATCAGGGTACAGCCCTCTACTGCCGAAGACTACCGTGAACTCACGTACATTCTGGTGGAGGATAAAATCCCCCACTATACGTACTCCTTCCCTGAGGACAAGCCACTAAGGGTCGTTTTCAGGGGAGTCCCTGAGTACATGAAGATACAGGATATCGAAGACGATCTCTTGACGAAGGGTTTCACCCCCCGAATCTGTGGCGAGAATGTTCAATCAGAACAAAAAGCCGATGCCCTTGGTTCTGGTGCTCCTGCCGAAGAATCAACGCAAGATGTACCAGATCGTTGATATTCTTGATATCAGGATCTCAGCAGAGCCCCATAGAGCAAGGGGGTCAGTGGGACAATGCCATCGGTGCCAAAGATTTGGGCACGCACAGAGGAACTGTATGGCAGTTCCTGCATGCGTTAAATGCGCAAACAAGCATTTGTCTCGCGACTGCGCCAAGCCGCGAAGCGAAAAGGCAAAATGCTGTAATTGCGGAGGAGCCAAAACGGCCAGTTACAGGGGGTGTCCAAACTTCCCCAAACCCAAACGTGGCAACACGGGGCGGACGGAAAGGGGAGCATCCTCCTCAGCTGTGAAAGCAGCCAAAGCAGGCCCAGGCCCTGCAGCGAGACCAGCTGGTTCCGGCGCTGTCCGTGCGGAAACCTCCTATGCAGGAGCTCTGAGCGCGAGTGTGGAGCCCTCGTCACAGTCGTCAAAGGGCACGAAAGACATTTTCGCTGCCCTTGAACAGATGAAGAGACTCTTCACTGAATTTCCTGGGCTGCAGCATATGTTTGTACCCAGTACCGCCGTGCTTTCTGCCGCCAAATAAATAGCTGCGCCTACTATAAGGCCCAGTTCCTTGAAAGTTGTATTTTGGAACTGTAATGGTTTCAACGATAAGAAGCTCGATCTCGAAGAATTGACGGTGCGACATAACGTCAACCTCGTGCTCCTTCAAGAGACGCATCTTAACGGTGAGCCAGTTGCATTTCCCAATTACAGATTCTTTCGAAAGGATCGTATTGGGAGACGATGGGGAGGTGTTGCCATTCTGGCAAATCGTTCCATCGGCGTGTCACAATTCGACATTTATCGCGACAGAAACCACGGCATGGAAGTGGTAGGAATTGAAGTCGAAACGAGTAGGGGCCCTCTAAGAGTGATCTCTGCTTACAATCCTCCGAACAATCTAATACAGGGTGATACTCTGGATTCTTTGTTGATGGAATCCAATATTCCGACGATCATCGCTGGGGATTTGAATGCCAAGCACGTGTCATGGAGCCGGGTGTCAAACCGAAATGGGTTGGCGCTCTGGGCACATATGGACAGACATGATTACCATGTTGTGGGTCCAAACGAGCCAACACATTATGGTCGTTTCAGACCAGATGTGCTTGACATTGCGTTAGTCAGAAACATCCCCTGGACTTGGGAGATTTACCCGCTTTCCGAATTGTCCTCGGATCACAATCCAGTCGTTCTTTGGCTGGGTGATGATCCTATTCCCCGAGGTAGTTGTCTGCGGAAGTCGACGAACTGGGATACTTTCACTGAGGTTCTTGAAGACAAGTATGTCGCTCCTAAAAGACTCCAGACTCCATCCGAGTTGGAAGAAGCTTTATCATCTTTCGAGCTATCCGTGAATGACGCACTTGAGACCTCCACGACCAGTGAGCGGGGTCCTTTGAGATCTTACAATGAGTTCCCCCGTAGGATCAAAGATCTTATCCGGGAGAGGAACCGACTCAAAAGAGTTTATCAAAGGACACTGTTCCATGAAGACAAGGTAAGAGCCAGCCACAAGGCCAATGAAGTCAAAGCCGCGATCCTGGACTACAGGAACGGAAGGCGGAGTGATACGCTTTCCGGCTTCGAACCCGGAGATAAGGAGCTTTGGCGCCTTGTTAAAAGGAATCAAAGTCGGAGGGCTGCGCTTCCGCCCATTCATGGCCATCGCGGAATGTGTTATGCCTCGGTCGACAAGGCCACGGCCTTTGCAGATACGATGGAACGACAGTTTGTCCCCAACACGAGCGAGGATGACGACGATTTCAGAGATGATTTTGTAGAACGGACGGTCAGGCAAATTCTTCGGGAGGAGGATGACAGTGACATTCGTCCCGCCTCTGTGGATGAGCTTAAGGCGCACATTCGTGGCCTTAAAAAGAGAAAAGCTTCGGGAGCTGATTCAGTAACCAATCAGTTTTTGAAAAAGCTTCCGGACAGCCAGATTGTCTCCTGAAGGAACATTATAAACAACAGTCTGCGCCTTAGGCACTTCCCCAGTAGGTGAAAACATGCCATTGTCGTGATGATCCCGAAGGGAGGCCAAGACCCGACGTTCCCACAGAATCATCGACCAATTAGTCTACTCAGCTCGGTGGGAAAACTTGCTGAGCAAGTCATACTGGAAAGGCTGTCTGAAGAAGTAACTGACAGAAATATTCTGCCCAATGAACAATTCGGTTTTAGACCAGGTCACTCTACGGAGCTTCAGGCCTTGAGGATGGTGGAGGAAGCCATAGGTGAGTTGAACAAGGGACACTTCGTGTTCCTTCTTCTTCTTGATGTGGCGAAGGCTTTCGACCGTGTTTGGCACGAAGGCCTTCTATACAAGATGCACCTCCTCGGTTTCCCTTGAGGTCTGATCAGATGGATAGGCTCCTTTTTAAGGGGCAAAACATTTCAGGTTAGGGCTGAAAATACTCTCTCGGACACGAGAGACATTCTCGCCGGGGTCCCTCAGGGTGCTGTTCTCTCACCCCTGTTGTATTCCATCTACACTAGCGACATTCCAAAAACAGAGCACGTGAAGGTCTCTCTCTATGCCGACGACACCGCGTTGCTTGCCAGTTCCATGAATCCGGAGCAAATGATGGTCTATCTGCAGACTGCAGTGGACAATCTGGAGCAATGGTTCTTGGACTGGAAGATACAAGTCAATCCTGCGAAGACGCAGATGATCTCATTGGGGAGGAGACGAGGACTGCCGTAAAGAGGCGTGATAATCTCGGGAAGGATGATTAGATGGTCAGGCAAGGTCAAGTACCTTGGTTTAACAATCGATCGTGGGCTTACTTGGGGCCCACACATCACCGAGTTGAGGGCCAAAATGCGCTCTAGATTTAGTTCTCTTTACCCGCTCCTTAACAGGAGAAGTAAACTCAGTTTAAGGAACAAAGTGCTCCTTCATAACTCCGTAATCAGGTCTGCTATGTTATATGCATCAGCCGCCTGGGGTCACGCAGCACCCACCCATATTTTGACTCTGAAACGGGTCCAAAGCAAAATTCTGCGGATGATAACCAATGCTCCATGGTTCATGCGAATCGTTCGAATCCGCGGAGATCTAATGCTGTCTTCCATTCAGCAAAGCATCCGTGAGCGTAATCAGCGTGTATGTAAGTGCGCTATTATCCGTGAAGATCCCCAACACGCTGGATATGTTAGGAGGTGAAACGTTCGGAGGTCTCTGTAGCGACTTTTCCAACGTGTTGTAAAGGCGGTGTTCCGTGATTGAAATATCTTAGTGAAATTTCATATTCACATACCCGGCTAGCAGTGGGTCTTCTGCCGCCTAGACGCTCTTGGTTTGGATCCATGATTCGAAGAACCAACTGCTTTGTTTTTAGTCCTAACCAACGAAAGCTATTTCCCGAATGTATAACTAAAACAGTCAGGTTTCTTTTGAAATCTGACAGGTTCAACTGATTTGTCTTTTAAAGAAAGATCTGGAAGTGACAGAGTTTACTTTTGACTTCTCAAAAAGAATTACTTGTGAAAAGTATACTGTAAAAAAGGTTTAAGAATGTTGTAATGTTTATAAAATCTGAGTCACCAGAGTACTATAGACGAATTCTCTTTTGATTTAGTCCAGAAGAACTTTTATAGCGACGGCAGGAACTACTCTAGTGAAACCGACTTGCTGAAAAAAAGGTATGCCTTCGGGAATTTCCCGAAGACCGAAAATATTCAAAGTTCAAAAATTGAATTGTTTCTCACTGTTGAAAATTGTTGAAAAGTTACTGACTTCCCTACAGCATTATGTAGGTAGTCACTTTGAATATCTTTTTAATCACACTTATTTATATTCACCTGTGAGCCTGCACAGGTCTCACTTTTCTTTCTTCGAGTTCTTGGGAAAAGGCGTAAAAGAAAAACCACAAAAGTTCGTACAAAAAAAACCAATCCAGTTTCCTCTGCTTCAAACCAATCTGGCCTAAGATTCCTTCCAGCCAGAAACCAGTTCCAATTTCCTTGATTAGAGAAATTCAATCAATTTCTCTCACTGCTTCCACAAATTCACAAATTCAATCGAAGAAAAACCTCCAACGCAAAGCTTTCAAAAGGTTAGGAGAATACTTAAAAGTATTGGGTGAAATATATTCAAAGAATATTATTTCCAGTAACTTTCATTTGTCTTATCGAAAATGGCTACTCAGTTCACCACTTCAAGACAAAAATTCTGCTAACATCAGACAACTCTCTCGCTTGACTGCCAAGAGAATACTGAATACATCACCATGCACCCACTAAGGATGAGGCCCGGAAGGATGAACTCCCCAGCACTCGTTCGTACTCGAAAGCTCACCCCCCCCCTATCCACCACCCCCGCTCGTTAAAGCGGTTCCTCATCTTGATGACTGGCGATCAGCGGAATAAAATCTGACCGTTTGATATGGAGTGCCCAGCCAATTCTTGGCTTGAAGCTCCCTTATATCTGACATGAGTTGATTTTTAAAACAATTACTTTACTTTAAACTGAATAACTGAATAAATCGCCAAACTGGCGTATATTTAAGCACTTCGCTCGACCAACGGCAGCGCGAAGCGTCAAAATCGGTCGGTGGGCGGAGCATAATGGAGTTCACTCTCCGTAACCACACTTTTTTCGAACGCTTGTACCTTCCATTATTGGAACTTGGTTTATCGAAGAAGGACGTTATCAAATTCATGAAATTTGATAACGGGAGGTTGGGATCCTATTAACTTCTATCAAGTCAATGCCTTGCAGTCCGACTCTTTAAACTAACTTTCCCTTAGGAGGACTGCCGACTCAAAGAACAAAACATGCAAGACGACATCAGAGTGAGACTCTGTGCCGCCCTGACTCACAAATCCCTACACTCACGGGTGGTAGATTGCGGACATGTAAACTGTCCACGCAGTTTGGACGAGAATTTAAATTACCAAGCAAATGGCAATCCATTTACTCTGTATTTTGGACGTAAATTTGGATTACTACGTGAATGGCAAGCCATTTACTTGGTAGGTAAGATGGCGGTGTTCGGGGTGAACATTAGTTGGAGACTAGGAAACTGCGTGAACAGTTAACGCATCTGGTCAAGGGCGGCAAAGATGTCTCCTGTCTCACCTGACGCAACTGGAGAGGGGGTTGCCACTGGTTTCACGCCCAGTGCCCCTGCATATGAGGTTCCCACGCGGACAGTGCCTTAACCTACCGGTCTCGGCGTCGGCTCCTGGCCGACGTTGGTATTTCTAGCAGGGGGGCCCCTGCTTGCCGAAGCATTAGCTTTTCTGCTGGTCAACTTGGAGTAGCATGGGCACCCCTTATAACTGGCCGCGTGGTCTCCCCCGCAGTTTGATCACTTGGCTGGCTCAGCGCGTGGCTTGACGCACTCGCAAGTCAAGTGTCTTCCGGCACACTTCACGCAGGCTGGAACTGCTTGGCAATTCCTTTGGACGTGACCGAACCTCTGGCACCGGTGGCACTGGCCTACCGAGCCTCTGGGTTGTTGTGGTTCTGTAGAAATACGTAAATTGAGTAAATCATATAACTGATAAATGTTTCTTTCTGATTTCGGTACTTGAATCAAAACCAGAGGCATGGGTTTGTGGAACCGGTTGTACAGCCTGGCCACTGTCTCCGGATTGAATCCCCTCTCCAGTAGTTCATCCTCTATATCCTCACTTTTTATGTATTCGGGGACTTCTCTCAGGATCACCCTGAAAGGTTTGTCCTCCGGGAAACTAAAGGTATAGTGAGGCACCTTGCCCTCTATGAGTAGGTGCGTTAGATCGCGGTAGTCTCGCTCGGTAGAGGGCTGGACCCTGATACCGTCCTACACGTTCTGAGCTTTCGTGAATTTGATCTGTCTTTGAACCATTTCTCGATTGACTTTGACCCAGCAGTCCTTCTGCCGGATCGTTATTGGCGGATAGCAGAACGTTTCTGCTTTTTAGTACTGGTTTCAGTATTATTCACGTCCTCATTGTTAGTAACATGTTCTTGCGAGGGACCTGGTCGGGGCTCGGGCATTGACTCGACAACGGTTTTGTTGTCCTCGTCTTCGAAATCAACAGGGATTCTTTGTCGACTTCCGGACCTGGAATTAATTCCAGACCCGGAAGCGACTGGGGCGGGCTTGTTCTGGACGTCTAGGTCCATTTTGTCATCTATTGCGCGCTTTTGTGCTGTCTGTTTGAGCTCGGGGGACGTCGGCAATGCTCGGATTTCCGAATCATCGGACGTGGACCCCGTTGACTGAGTTGATCTACTTTTTTGGTCTTGAAGCAGAGGCGACGGGAGGAAGGCTAGGAAAGTCTTCTTTGACTGAGCTTAAGCAAATGCTCTGATCATCGTCATTTAGTACTTCCAATCAGTGGGTTTGACGTCGAAGCGGATAAGAAGGTGCTTCAACAAACGAAGAAGCTCCCTCTTATCCGCGTTCTCGAGGTATTCGTCGAGCACCTGAACAAGCTTTGCAAATGATATAAGCGAAAATACAGGCAAAAAGTTCATAAACTTACTGTTTATTTGACTGCCACTGTTAAAGTGACAGTTCGCTCAAATAGCAAACGTCCGTCCAATAACCGTAGGGAAATTCCCGGAGCTTCGGAGGATTACTTATCTTGTAGTCTGGATCTCTATTTGTGGATTGGCATTCATTTCGTGTTCATCAGCCAGATATTTTTCTCAAAAATCTCGATTTTGTCAGGAGCGTGTAGCGTACCTAGCGTCTTGTTTCTTGGTTGCTATGGTACTAACGACGACGACGACGACATAACGGGAGGTTATGACAAACGTTTTATTTTATATGTGGACGTGGCCCCAACCAAAAACGGCGAATCGACCAATCAGTCAGCAGAATCGGTTTAGGCCGGAGTATAAATATTGATATTTATAGTCGAGCACCGGCCAGCCGGCTTAGTACTCCTGGAACGAGCCAATTAACAACATGGATTGAGGAAAAACCAGGAGGAGGACGCTAACGGAGTCTGATTTTGGTCGAAAAAGACGGTTATTGCACAACATTGTGCAATATGGTGCAATGCGAAATAAACAACATATGACGTCAGAGAAAACGGATAATATAAATAGCGATTTTGCATTAATTCGATTTAGTCAGAAAGCTTGCTTGGGAAAGCCACGTCTTTCCAGGTGAGAAATTGTTGGTATAGCCGACTACATTCGCGAAGTGTTCAGATAGTTTTAGCTTTTGGAACGCCGGTCTCAGGGAGACAAGTAAAGATAGGGAAATCCATACAGCTGGATTTCGATTAGTTTTGCTATCGAATCTACGAGAAAAGCAGTTCGTTTGGGCTATTTATTGTTAGGTCATTGGGAACTCCGTAAATAGTGAATAGTGTGTGCAACGAAACATCGGAGCATTCCGATTTACGAGAAGAACATTTGGCTTCGTTTCAACAAGACTTTGAGAAAGCTTGTTGATTCGTCGATCTCGAAGAAACCTGGGGTTTCGAAGGAGTGGAAATCCGATAGGAGCTATCGGTTTACAAAGTGAAAGTGTTTCGAAATTTGTATAGCTTTAAACCTGGGGTTTAAGGACACTAGGCGGGTACCCTTGTTGTCTTGCGCGCTGCGACAAATTAAAATCGAATTTAGGAAGTAGATAAATTCTCGGGCGACATTTTCAAGAGTGTGATCTCTCAGAGAGACTCATAGAAGCAAGAAGAGGTCAGCTGTCCATCCTAACTTCGGAAGCACTGCAGTTGGAGAAGAGCTCCTGGAAGACCGGCCGAACGGGTTATCCGACCAGTGTGGTTCGAAAGGCACTGCAAGAGTGTGAAGTGGATGCCAGGCTGTGGGCCGATCCAAGACCATTCCCGTGGATTTTTTTACAGTCAGCTGGATTTATCTTCGCTTTGATTTCGCGTTTAAACCAAAAATACTCAGTCGAGAAGAGAGGTCAGGTAATAATAAATAGGCACACACTTGAGTTGTAGAAGGGGACTTGTCCCCTGGGCAAATCCACGTACGGATTTTTACGAAGCCAGCTCGATAGTGATTGAGCCCTAACCTGTCAAGCCATCATTAGACTTCAGCTAGTCTGTTGTCGAGCTCACTTTTCGTGGGTCCCGTGGGGGTTAGCTTGCGCAAATCTTTAACCTTTCCTGTGGCCGCTCCCTTGTCCTGGAAGTGCAGCCATCGACTAGTCCCCTTTTCCTTAAGATAAAAATAGTTAGCAAGTCCTGTGGAGTCCAACGGATTACCGTATTCGTTGGCTCAAAAAGGCACGTAAAAAGACCTGTGGAGTGTCGGATTACAGTATTCGACACTCATTAGGCAAACACGATTGGATTCAGTTAGGTTACCGTGAATCCTCCCTCTTAGACAATCCCAGTCTAAGTCCCTTTGTTGTTAGGTAACAATGCCACTCACACGTAGTCAGGCATTGTCACAAAGAGAAAACATGTCAAACGATACCACACCCCACCTGTCAGTGGGAATTTATTTTCTTACCCTCCAGGAAATCTAGAACGCAGCCCGTAAGAGCGGTTCAAGTCCCATGCAGAATATCGAGCCGTTCGCTGGGAGAACTGTAGTTTGAACCCCTGTGTCGACTTCTTGCCTGGAAGAGTAGTCACAACTTTCAAGTCAAAATTTGAGTTTTAATAACTTTCCGAGAAATTTCCCTATTTCTCAACCCGTGGGCGGAAGCCGCCAGAGTCCCAGTCCGGGGAGCGTGGCCTCGTTTGATATGCGCGAGAAAACTTTGTCCTTTTCAGAAATGGAAACAGCGGTTTTCACAGAAATACCATGTTCTAGCCAAGCTTTGTTTGTTAGGGAAAATTCCGGCCAGTTGGACCGAGAAATTCAATCATTAGAAATACGTTATGGAGTTACTCTCAGACGTGAAGAGGGTGAACCTAATAACTCGAAACGAGGAGCTGGAATGCCTAGAGTGCCTCGTTTTGGGCAAATGGGAGACCCTGTAGATCCTAAGAATCGCGAGAGATGTACGGACCCCATCAGGAATCGGAGGGCCCTTCTGGCCTCCGAACGAATTTTATCTAGTGAACCGACACTTGGTCGCTCACAAAAGTCTGAGACACTTTGACAGCTAGAGTCCCGTAAGGAAATTCGAGACTCTCTTCAAAAACAGAAAGCACAGAAAGACGAACTAGAACAATTAACGGAAAACGGCACAATGAAGTCAAAAGAGACTTATGGGAGAACTGAGGACCGAAGGGTTGGGCTCACCGCAGGAGGTGGGTCGCATTCGATAGAACTCAGAGCTGGATCACCAGACCTGACTCAATCGTCGAGAAACCTTGACGCCTTGCTGGACGAAGCAAGGGATGGTGGAAGGTTCTCAGGGAGAGTTATTGGCTCGACGAAAGCTGATATATCTCCTCAGGGACGGGTCAGAGGAGTCAGGGAGGATTGGGGTGCGCCAGCGCTAGCTGAGGGGCACCAGGATGAACTAAGGCAAAGCCCTGGTTTGCTACATGGCGCTTTCCTTGTGCAGGACGCCGGTACCGAACCTAGTTTATTACATGTCGCCCAGAAGCGTGGCGCTCGAGGACGTATCGTCGGTAATTTCAGCCCGGTTGAAATTGACGATGAATATGACAACCGAATGATAGACGGACGTCTATCCCGAACCACGAGGTATAGGACTCATTGTGCTGTAGACAATATGTCTTTTGTTGGGGTTGGTGGTAATCCCGTCGTTACGACAAAAACCGCATGGCGCCCTTCAGGCAATAACAATACTGGTCTTGCCCACCAGTATGCTCATTTGAAAAACGAGAAGTCCCTGCATACAGGGAAGAAAATTATGCAGAGGGGGTAGGTACAATACCGCCCCACCAGCTTTCTTAGCGAAACGTTGTAATGTGAGGGAGCAATCTCAGCTTTACAAAGAAATGCGATTATCTGTAGGCACTAGTGGACGGGAGTCTATGGTAGAACCCGTGCGATCCCCGCCAGCCCAGTACAGTACAGCCATAAATAGGGCGTCGTCCCGTATTATGGAGTACGATGAAGTACCAGAAATCGTAGGTAGAAGGGGACGGGGACATATTGGTTTCATTGCGCGATCCCCATTTAACGGAGATCCCAGAGAGATGCAGAGGGTAGGACCCGTAGAAATGCATCGGGAAAGCGATGGAGACACAGGCGTTAGAGGACGGGAGCCTAATGGTTTTCCCATGAGATCCTCCCCAGCCAGCGCTATGTATGTGGATATCCGGGAAGAAACCGACCACATACATAGAGATAGGAATATTGAATTCCATCCAGAAGTCGTCTGAACGGAAGCCTATGCAGGTCCAGTGCGATCCATTCCGGGTCGGGTACAGGCCACAGGACCAAAGGATTTGAACCAAGAACAGGTTCCGGAGTGTAGCGTCGTTGAGGTGAAACAGAGGCAGTATTGGGAAATACAATCAAAGCCTCGTGTTAGTGAAGTGCCAGTGAGGGCAGTGTCATTCCATCAGGAATCCATGGACGCTGCCACGAGTCTCGATGCAGTTTTGAATCGTTTAGCTGACGTTCTGGAAGAACGACATCGGAGAACCCCGTCACAATCGGACCTTATCAAAGTCAAATTGCCACATCCCATTTTTAGTGGTCTCCCGCACGAAGGCCCCTTTACGTTTTTGCAACATTATGAGGAACAATTAATGGGCCATCATCCTTCGGTTTGGGTGAGTATTGCGGCCCAGTGGCTCAGGGGAGCAGCCCAAGCCTGGTGTGTAGGCTATAAGAATAATGTAGCTCCCACTTGAGAATATTTTTCAAATCGTCTCCAGGAGAGGTTTGACAATGATTTGTTGGTCTCAGGGTTAGAAGCCCAACTTTTTGGCAATGACCAAGCCAAAGGAGAACCGGTCACCAACTTCATCATGGCCAAGTGGAGTCTAGCAACTAGGCTCTACCCCACGAAGCCGGAAGGCCACAAACCTCTTCGGTTTTTGCCGGAGGGCGAAAACCAAAACCCGGGTGGTCTACACCCAGTGATGACGTCGCCGGAGGGCGTTAAACTCAATTCTGTGTTGGTGAGGGATGGCAATACGAGTTCATCGAAGTGTATTCCAGCGTCAAAGCTCGAGGGTCTGGTAAAAAGGATCAAAATGGTGGCACCTATGGTGAGCCAGAATAGATCTAAGGTTCACAACCGAAAAAGCCAAAGTCCCGTGAAAGGAAGACACCAGGGGGGTCATTTCCTTGTCAGGGCAGATAATAGTCAGCGTCGTACCGTGCCCAGGTACATATCCGACCGGTTGATACAACGTACTAGTTCAAGTTTCTATATACCAAAAATTAGGTCTTGTCTGAAAGACAGTAATAGTAAAACACGCAAGGCTGTTTCAGTGGGGGTGCCAAAAGGCCGAGTACGATGGTCGGATAGGTCAGAGCAACTAGCTGTCGGTCCGCTGAGGGAAGGCAACGGGGGCGATGCTGGGAGCACGTCAACGACCTTGATGGGGAATACACCGAAGATAGTTGGCCAGGACGCCGGTCCGCCGGAGATGGGCAACGGAGGCGATGCTGGGAGCACGTCGACGACCCAGAAGGGGATTGAGCCGGGTCCTGAAGGTCAAATCAGGAAACTGCGAGGAAGCAGCCTGGTTAGCGAGGGCGGAGGCGTTGCACCTATGGGTGGGGGCAAGAGACCAAAACTGAACAGACTTGTGCGTTGAGTTTTAGTATGGACACGGTGTTGTCCGAGTTTGTGAAGACCGATCCTTTAGGGGTGAAGTCATCAGTGGGTCAGTTAGGACCCGAGTACTTGTATCACCGGATGGAGAAGGCCTCCCATAACAATCTCATCGATGGACGGCAGAGAGAATTGCCACGTATTGAAGTGGAATTCCAAGGAAAACGTTGTAAAGTGCTAGTGGACAGTGGAAGTTCGCTCAATCTTCTTCGACGTAGTTTGTTACCAGACACTTGGAGGGAGGAAAATAAGCAAGTGACACCTTTGTAACTTGCCTGCGTCGGTCAGAACATGCTTAGTCAGGGCGAAACTACTATTCGTATCCTTATTGACGGCGTATGTTATGAAGTCGTAGTACAAGTGGTGGTTGATCTTGTGGAAGATCTATTACTCGGGTGTCCCTGGCTGGCAGCAAACGAAGCAATGGTCGACTTTGCAAGTCGTACCATTTACGTAGGTAGAGGACCACGAGTAGATATACTAGGAGAGCCAATCCCCAGCTATAGGAAAAACCGTGTGTAAGAGAGAGAGGGTCCGAGCGTGTGAGAGAGAAAGACTGCGACCGCGCTAGTGCTAGACAAGGTCGCTGGAGAGTGGCTTGCGGTGGGAGCATAGACATAGGGGTCTCGACATTGAAAATTAAAACAGGATGATTGAAAAATGTGCCACAGAAACATGGAACCGCGTAAAGAATAATAATTGTAGATGGAAATATTCAGAGTATGAAAAGGGTGATAATAATAATGATGTTTGAAGAATTGTTGAGCAACGGGAGTCGTAGCGTTTTAACGTGCGATCCCAGTAAGGAACGTATATACAGCACATCTCAAAATACATCGATTAAGATAAAAAAACATGGCGGCTCTCAAATTTGGTATACCGGGTGAACCAACCAGACATTTTAGAGAAAAAAACATGGCCGCTGCCATACAGGGTGTACCATCATAGTATTTGAGAGAAAAAAACATGGCTGCTGCCATACAGAGTGTACCAACTTGACATTTAAGAGAAAAAAACATGGCAGCTATGAAAATTGGTATACCGGGTGGGACGAGGTCGCTGGATAGTGGCGTGCGGTGGGGACATAGACATAGGGGTTTCGACATTGAAAATTAAAACAGGATGATTGGAAAATGTGCCACAGAAACATGATCCATGGGGAAATTTCTTCATTGGGAATGTCTTCATAGGGGAGTGCAAAATGGGCTATGTGTCATACAACAACTGTCATGTGACTGTTTTTGTGTATTGAACGATTTTGATACTGAACATTCTTCTTATTCCATTTTTTATATGAATTTTCAATGACTGCTGCAGACACTAACAAATAAAACGAACATTTCAATTCAAAGTATTTTTATTTTTCTTTTTTGGGGGTTGAACAGGACTATTTGGCTAACTTTCATTTTTTGTAGGTTGAACAGGACTATTTGGCATCCTTTCATTACATTGTAAATCCCAATTTGGATCATTATGTTTAACAATTGACTTTGTACAAAAACAAAAATGCTTCCTACAATATTTACACCATTGCGTTCCATTCATGTTCAAGCGTCTTCGAAATACTTGGAGCAAAAGTCTTCTTCGTTGTCGTTCACAAATTTTTGGCTTCTTCCACGTACTGTCCTATGAAGCAGCATTCACAAGTGTCAGGACCTTCTGTTGCATCAGGATATGACCAACAGCAACTTTTGTAATGTGAATTATTGGTTCCAATATTTTGTATTGACTCTAGACGTTTTTTACGCTGTTCCCATTTTTCAAAAATCACTTCATAAATATCATATCTATCTTTGTGTTTATTGATGAAATCATTTATTTTTTCACACGTGAATAATAAGTCTGAACTTGTCGGAGGCATATTACTCAATAGAAAACAGAAACATGATGATAAATCAAATACCAAATATGAAGCGTAAAACATATACAGGGGTGTTTCAAAATATACCGTTGAAGAAGAAAAACATGATGACATCCCTTGGAACATGTTCCAAGGTGCGACAAACAAAAATATCTCAAAAATACGTTGAAGAAAGGAGAAATATAATTCAAGGGTCACGTATCATGACGTGTCATCCGTCAATTGTCAATTGGCAGATAATGTGTTGACAAATGACATCTGAAGTAATTGACAAATTGACCAACGCCATCTCGAATCCATACCACCATGACGTAAGCACGTGATTGGTTGATGGTAACTGAAAAAGTGGAAGTGGAGGGGCGGTCTCAAGCGCCTCACGACCACACATTCATGTGGGAGGTAGAAAAAAAAGCATCAAATTTTTCAATTTACTGATAAAAAATACATATTATTTAGGTAATATATCACAGAACCATTTGAAGAAGATATCAACGTTATGAAGACTGCATTTGTATGAGCGTCCTTCAAAATGATGTGTACAGGATGGAGCCCCGCTGGTATCATCGAAGACGGCTGAAACCCACATTGAGTCTTGATTTTCTTCCAAATTTATAACTCTCGTATGTATATTTAACTGTTGCAGTTTATTATCCAAAAATTGTTTCTTTTGGTGTCCTCGCACGTAAATGATGTCAACATCGAATAGGTTATCTTTAAGGATGTCATCCAGCAGTTGATATTCCACAAAGCCAGAGGAATATCTCAGATCATGAACGTTTTTTTTCAAGTAACAGGCGGCACGTCGATCTTCTTTACTCAAAGAGGAAAACGGTATGCTTGAAAGAAGTAAAAAATTACTACATTGAGCGCCAATCCTAATTGCAATCTCCTTGGGTTAGAATTGTTGTTCGATAATGAACCCTTGTATATCTACAAGTGCTACCCTCATGATATATCAACAACTATTATCATCACTGCAAACTTCAGACTAACATAAAATGCAGTTCAGTTCCACTTTTTAACAATTTCGCTAAGTGGGAGGTGTTCAATGATGGTATCATGTACTATGATGCAATAAGCTCTAGTATTGGTTGGAAATCCTTGCGATGACCCTATCTCCAGCTCAACGTCAACAGTAGAATATTTAACTGATTCATCTCTTCTGGAACAATCGATGGCAAAGAGTGATTTGTCGTTGAAGTCATTATAACTCAACAAAGGATTGTGTTGAGGGGACTGTTTGTAGCCAAGTCCAAATTGAGCGTAGTTGAAATAAGCTTGTGAAACATCTTTTTTGGTAAAGTTCAAGTGCAACATCTCTTTGGGGTATGTTTCGCCGTTGAGAGTTAACGTAATATTGGTAATATTAATGTGATTGAATGCTGTAGGATCGTTATTCACTTTGGTATAATCTCGATTCACTTGGAAGCATACAATAACATATCGGGGGCTCTCGAGAAACGAAGAAGTCTTTACGGCCCATATTTCATTTGTAGCAACAATCGTTAGAGCAGGCAGCATATGCAAGTTTCATTTCCGAAAAGGCATCAATATTGGAGTGTCAGCTTGGATTGCTTTCAAAAGTTGCAGCTTGATTTGATCATTGGGGAAAATTCTCTTAACTTTCAGCTCCACATTTTCACCGTAGCCACACCAGTTGCTGGTTCAAGAACTTTGAAGCAATTATTATCATTACCAGCTCGAACCAATCGAATTGTATGTTTACCGTAGGAGACATACTGGTAGTCGTTGAATATGTTCAAAAAGTGCTTGAGAGGAATGAGCATGCTGATCGATTGATTGGTAACATCATCATTGGTGAGGGAGTAAGTCCAACCAGCTGCTGCCAAATGTTTGGTTTCATCGGCGCTATAGCATAGAAATCCTCGAACGGTACTAACGATGCCCAACTCGCGTACAACTTCTAATTCTTTACCATTGTGATCGTAACTGATGGATTGAAACATAAATGATCCAGCGTTATTTACAAAAGTAACCCGTCCTACACCTGCAGTTCTGGTCACTTTTCCACTGATATATAACAGACTATCGTAGATTGCATCGTAGGCATCAGATTGATTGATGTTTATTTCGATGACGTCATTATTTCGAAAAGACTTTACGTACGGGTAGTATGTTCTCCATTCTACTTTTTGGATGGGTTCGTCTTGCTGAGGTTTGCGGAAAATGTTGAATATTTGAGCCGATAACATGGTAGCCAAGCGATTTGGGGAACTCTATATTTTCAGTAGATAGATGACGGGAACAGTCGAAGGTCTTCGTGAAGACTGGCGGAGCAAAAGGCGATGAGTTGGTTTTATAGAAGTTCAAGACCATAATTTCTTCAGTTCCAATCAAATTATTATTTCTTCGTTCCGGAAATCCACCATCTCCGAGTTTTGATCAAGTACTCTAATCGTTATATTGTTTATTTCGTTAATATGCAATATAGGTAGATAAATAATATGGTTGGGTGTTTCGTCTATTGCGAAACCCGGATCAGAATCGATAGCAAATTCGTATATCGTATGGGAGGGTCTTTCGTTGAAGAATTGACGACAGATCGGATACGTAATTAACGTTTGGTTTCAGAGCACTAGGAGAAAAACCCAGTATGTTTGCTAGAGAATCTCCTTGTGAGGTGAAATCAATGGCGTACAACAGACAAAATATTTCGCTTTTCAGCGTATTATTGTTCGGTTTGAGTAAATGTGCTATGAGCATTCACAAAATAAGCTTACCTGAAATAACACTGGAAAACGCCAAGGTCCATCGTGGACCTTTTACGACGTAAAGGTGAGTTCACACCTTCACGAACACGCAGTGACGATGGTATCTCTAAAGCCTCGAAGTCGTGGAATATCAAGTGGGCTTTAGCTTCAGCTCGCTGGTCTGCCGTTCAGCTGTGACGTAGTCGAGCTGATCCGCCGTGGCGATAAAGATTTTCCCAGTACTCAACGCCGGATAGTGAAAATGAATATTTGATATATATGCAATGAAATGAAAAAAAGGTTGTTAGACTGAGGGATCGAAGTGTAGCGAACCAGCAATCTTCGGATTACGAAGCGCACGTCTACACAACTAGGCTATAGGACTTATTAGTGAATGTAGGTTGAAATGTTGTTTATACAGCGCGAGCCGCCGATCAGCGAAGTCGAGCGGCGTTATCTACCGCAGGCATGCTTCGAGCGCTCGAATATTAAATAAAAAGAATAGTGATTGTGAATGAATAAATTTGAATTGTTGAAGTGGTATAATAGTAATGATGTTTGAAAAAATTGTAAAAATGGCAGGGTAACGAGGTTGTAATGTTTCAACGTGCGATTCCAATGTGGAACGTATACAGGGTGTTTCAAAATACATTATTTAAGAGAAAAATGAACAGGGTGTGTCAAAGTGTATACAGGGTGTTTCAAAATACAACATTTAAGAGAAAAAACCGCTGAAACATATAAAAATACGACCATAATATGCGTTTTTCGCATTCCAAAAAACGTCTGAGATTTGAAACGTTGAAACATGCAATAATGCAACGAAAATAGACGATTTCGCGTCCCAAAAAACAGTCTTAAATTAAGTTGTGAAAACTGTATGTTTACATGTTATTCTTATAGAGATTTGACATTTCAAAATTGCTTAAAATGAACGTTTTCGCGTCTCAAAAAAACAACTGAAATTTGAAACGCTGAAACATGTAAAAATGCGACCATAATATGCTTTTTTCGCATTCCAAAAAACATCTAAAATTTGAAACGTTGAAACATGCAAAAATGTGACCACAATATGCGTTTTTCGCATTCCAAAAAACAGTCTAAAATCAAACTATAAAAACTGTATGTTTTCATGTTATTCTTATGGACAATAGGCATTTCAAAATTGCTTAAATTGATCGTTTTCGCGTTCCAAAAAATAACTTGAATTTGAAACGCTGGAACACATAAAAAATGCAACGAAAACATGCGTTTTCGTGTTCCAAAAAACAACTAAAATTACGAACGCCAAAAATACACATTTACATGTAATTCTTATGGACAAAAGGCATTTCAAAATCGTTAAAAATGATCGGTTTCGCGTCCCAAAAAACAACTAAAATTTGATACGCTGAAACACGTAAAAAATGCAACGAAAATAGTCGTTTTCGCGTCCCAAAAAACATCTAAAATTTGAAACGTTGAAACATGCAAAAAACAGCCTAAAATTAAACCATAAAAACTGTGATGTTTCAAAATACAACATTTAAGAGGAAAAAACAACCGGGTTTCTCAAAATGCATCATTTAAGAGAAAAAAACAACGGGGTGTCTCAAAATACGTCATTTAAGAGGAAAAATATGACGACTGCTTGTCAAATGCTATACCGGGTGTACCAACATATGAATTAAGAGAAAAAACATGGTCGCCTATGCCATTTGTCAACTGTTAGGTGGAAAATGGGTCAAAGAAAAACGTATCATTGAAAATATGGGGATTCGAAACAACGACATACCCATACATAGAGATTGAATTACATCTATGTGATGTTCTTCGACGAGGGTGTTTATACTCGTCAGTAAACTGTCATCTGTCATTTCAAAAAAGGTTCGTTAAAGAAAAAAAAAGATGGTGGCGCTGGATTGGCCAACGCACATCATGGGACGTCTTGCAAGAACGCTTCATGAGGGATTCGAAACAACTACTCACCCATACATAGTTATTGCATTACATTCAACATCTATGTAATGATAGTGTTAGATAGGAGACAGGAGATAGGAGACGGGAGATAGGAGGCAGAAGATGGGACATAGGAGACAGAAGATAGGAGATAGGACTTAGGAAACAGACAGATTGACAGATATTCAGTCTGATCTAACCAGAACGAACTAACCTTAGGTATAGCGACTTAAGAACCTCAACGTTGTTAGGAAAAAAGATGACTGCTGTCATTTGTCAAATATCAGGTGGAAAATGAATCAAGGAAAAAACGTATCATTGAGGATTCGAAACAACTACTAGCTCATACAGAGAGGTTGAATTACATCTGTGTATGTCGGCGTTCATAGCACACAGCTAAAAATGTATGCTTGAGGATATGAGCATCTGGAAAATACTTGCCCATACAAAGAGATTGAATTACATTTGTGTGTATTGTTTGTTAAAGAAAAAATCAATGCAGCGTTTATATTTAATTGTACAGGGTGCCTCATAAATGGTATCATGATGGGGTCAGACATTTTCAACGTGCGATACCCATTGAAACGTTCACCAAAAATTGTGGAATGTTTCTAGCAGGGCGATAGAGAGATAAGTTGCAATTGGAATTTAACGTTTATAGAATTCTAATCATAGTTTCCACGATACTGACATGCATTTTATTTAGGATGTTATTGGAAATAATTATGGAATTTAACAAAAAATATGTATTTTAGTTTGAATAAATTATCAAATATTCAAATATTTCATTCAATATGAAAATATGCGAGCAGAGTTGATGTTATCAGTTGGTATTTCAAGCGCGCGGTCTCCGAGCTAACGTTATCGCCAATGGCGAGGCGGACGGGAAATTCACATGAGATAAGCTATTTGCAATTAACTTGAGGTTAGCATAACAGGAAATTGCAAAACCACACACTAACAACGACTTTTTTTGTTTTCCAAATGCATACGTGAGAACTGGGAATTGTTGATGGAGTGGTAGGAGTGGGCAATCTTATGAAAACAATTCTGGGTGTGGCCGGCGTCATTCTGCATTCAAAAGTTTTGTTGAACTATTTCGTGTGTTTAAGTGTTTGTGCTTCTATTTCTAAAAACAATGTAAGTTTCTCATTCATTATATGCTACTATTGGTATTGTAGGTTGTGAGCGATACATTATCTGGGGGAAATTTGTGAGCGAAATATGATTGTTGTTATTATCTAAAATATTGTGCTAGTTTCTTAAAATTTCTCAGCTATCGAGGAAAAACGGTCGACTTTTTCCTACACAAAATCACGACAGGTACCCGAAAGGGGAGAGTATCGGCTTTGGGGTCTGTAATTCCTCTCTGCAAAGGGGGTTGTCCCTATTAAAAAAGTTTGGTATGAACAGTGTTTTTTGTAAGGGGAAAATCGTCACCTGAACGGTTATCGTAGAAGTGTATTTTCTCTAGCTGTATGTTTATTCATTTTAATCCTTAATTTTTGTTCAACTCTGAGTATTTTTATTCATAGATTTACCTCAAATTAACTCATGTTTCAATACAATATATTAAAATTTTTGGAACATATCCAAATTTTTCGAGTAATTTTTTCATAATGATAAACCTATGTTTTTTATATTTAGTATGGAGAGACGCTAATATTTATGACATCTGTTAGGGGCGAAATTTAGGAAAGGAGAGCAGTGAATGTGCAATGATGTGTCACGCCTCTAACATACCCAGTAGCTCAGTAGGCGCGGATTCGACAATTAAAATTGATTTCAATAAGATTGAAATATGGGGTTAATTTTCCGATGCGCCACGGATTTATCGCTAGTGAAAAATCCGAAACCACCCTGATGGAATGGGACAACCCACTGCACTAATATTACTAAAATATTTAAACAATAGATACCTGTGAATGGTATAATAATAATATATAAATATGTAGAGGTTTTGTCTTCCCTTACGCTTAGATAAATTGGACCAGAATAAAAGAAATAGTCATGTCCCTTACTAATAAAATATATTGATCGTTACACACCCTGTATGTGCACAGTTCAGCTCAAAATACAAAAGAAAATGAAATTAATGTAAAATCAACCACCAAGATGAATTATTCAAGTGAATTTTGTGATTGAGAGTATGGTATTGTTTGAATATATGAATATGAAACCTCCAGTGAGGGCTATGCCTGTGACGTCACGATGATAGCTTACAGTTATGGATACTTACGCCTTAGAGGCAGTCTTATTCTAAACTTATCTGATACTACGTAGATATTCTCAAGCATGCCAGTTCACCAATTATTGTGGTTGCAGTTCATCAGTGCCTTGGTGTATACAGGTGCACAGTGGGTACGACACAATCAATCAACGTACATGTACAGCTGGGACGAATAGCGAAGGAATGTTGAACAACAGATATACAGCGGGACAACCACAGTTGAGCAGGAACAATCACAGTAGTGGAACAGTGGAAAGACAATCGTATAGCAAAGAAACAGTGGAACAATCACATTAGTGGAACTCCAATAATCGGTAGCAGAGTAGTAGCAGGACTAACCGCAACAGAGCAAAGTAGTAGCAGAGTGGTAGCCGCAGAGGAGCAGTAGCAGAGTGGTAACCGCAGAGGAGCAAAGTAGTAGTAAAGTGGTAGCCGCAGCAGAGAACCCTAGAATATACAATACCAGTCTGACTTCTGATTACACTTGTATGGGGCCATAAGTAGAGCCCAAATGCAAAAACTAACCTCTATTAAGTGGGAGGGTCCTGATAACAGCTTTGATGGTCTGTTTGCTGTCTGATAGCAAGTTTCTCGTTCCAGTGGTTTCACACAATGATGAAGTGACTTCTAACCTCAAAAATCCGCAAAGCAAACGGAGATTTCTCAAAAAAATATTCAGCGTTAAAAATCGCAAACAATATGAGAAACTCCTGATATGAATTTTCCAAAGATCCATCAACTATGATCAAACTTTAATTGGAAATCTTCAAAGTAGGTCAGTCACTCATCAAGATCAAATAAGGAAAAAGAGATTATCTCTCAGACGTCAAAGTCAAAACTGTAAATATCTGACAAGGCGCTTTCTTGTTCGTTAGTGTTCGGTGGGAACAGTCCATGAACTAACTCGAGCTAATAGGAGCTATGAAAAGAACACCTTAAGATTCAGTGTTGCCAACTGAAACAACACGAAAACGCCAGCCTCTCAATCTCAGAACCAAACAAACAAAAGGTCAAGTATTCGAATGTGAAATAGGTAAATGACACAAGATAGAGATAGAGTAGGAATGTTATGGTTTTGTGTTTTAAGTACAAAACAATAGATTAACCAAAAGTATGTTTACAAAATAACGCTGTCATACCGCAAAATAGAACAAATGATAACTGTCATTAGCTTAAGGCCGGTTCATGTCCGCTCGAACTAGTACAGCAAAGGTAAGTACTAACGTTCGGAACAAGCTATACATGACAACGATCAAGTTGTCATTTTGATACAGTGGCGTACAGAGTGGAAAGTGTATATCAATGACAGAGAATTTCTGATGTTATTGTATTAAAACAGAAGAGGTTTTCTAGTGCAAAATAAACCCGTAACACATCTTTTACTAATCAAGTTCTTGCTCATGTCCGAAAATTATGTCAGTATGAATTTTTCAATTATTTTTTGGGACATAGTCAAATTATACGATTTTATCAATTATTATTATTTTAAGGTAGATAGTTTTGAATGTGATAGTCGTGTTTCTATACAACATTTTTCTCCATCAAAGTTATGTTTCCGAACAATAATTTTTTTAAAGATAATAATAATAAATGGTTTTATTGGCGTAGTGATAAAATATATCCAAAAGGCAGAGTTAGCGCCTTCTTATACTAGATGAGAAAGTACTTTCCTACACTCAACCTGGAGCAACTCGAAGCATTTTTATTTAAATATTTGATTCATATAGGCGTGTTTCCATACAATATTTTTCCTCAGTTAAAATAATGTTCTCAAACAATATTTTGAATTTGTTAAAAGGGAAAATTTTTACGTTTAATACGAAAATAGTTTGCGATTCCATACAAATTTTCGAATCTAGTAGTGTAGAAGGCCATTTTCAGATTCAGTAGTTATACAAAAATTTGATTAATAACGTTAAAATCGGGCTGTTTAGGAGGTCATTTTAGGCAAACATTCAGAAGCATTATATAAGATTAAATATTGTATCCACTCACTCAACAAATATGATATAATAATTTTTATGTGATTCAAATCAGGTGGTTTAGGAGGCCATTTTAGGTAAACATTCAGTACCATTATTTAAAAATTTAATCAACAGCATTTAGATTCGATAGTTTAGGAGGTCATTTAAGATAAACATTCATTAGCATTATTTAAAAATTTGATCAATAGCATTCAAATCGGGCTGTTTAGGAGGTCATTTTGGGCAAACATTCAAAAGCATTATATAAGAATACATAGTGTACCCACTCACTCAACAAGTATGATATAATAATTTCTATGTAATTTAAATCAGGTGGTTTAGGAGGCCATTTTAGGTCAACATTTAATACCATTATTCAAAAATTTGATACATGCGATGAGGATGGATGCAGGCCAGCTATCAATTGTATAACATACATTATCGTTAATGAAACAAGCATTTTTCCAAAAAACATTTATTCATAGATGGAAATCACTTTCTAAAGTATAGTTTTTAATTGGGATAGTAAGTTTTTATTGGGGCACGGCACTCCAAACATATTCCAGTTGAAATCGCTAACTTGAACAAGGTTTCCTTGGAATTCGTTATATTTGAAATATGTCTTCCCGCGGAAAAAGTACATATGTCCATCGATATATCCAAACGCTGTCGTAAGATCACCAGGAATACCAGGAAACATATCGCTGATGCGACCTCTATCAGTAACTTGGCTATTACTTTCACTAAATTCGATAAATGAGGAATTATCATAAAATAGATAAGTTGCTCCAACATATGTTTGGAAAAAAGCATTTATTCGTGCACCTCTCGGTATTTGAATATCTACGTCTTGATCGATTTGTAAGTTTGGAAATGAACCCGAGTAAAATTTATTACTACTCTCGGCAAATAATTGACCAGGATAACTCTGAAAAATATGATTCACGCTACTAATTTCTAAGGGTGAATAATTTCCTAGTTTTTTCTGGTTCTGGTATGGTTTTATCATTGTTTATATCCAACTTCCATATCAGATCTTCATTTATGATGTAGAGACGATAATTTGGGAAAATAGGTGCGAACGCTAGGAACATTACATCGGGAGGCTGTTCAATCTGACATAAATTGGTGAGCGGTTTGGTGGGCGCTTTGTCTATAGTTGAGGCGGTATTCATCGTCGTCGTACGAGGGGTGCTTTGAGCGGGTTTCTGTATACGCGCGAATTTTTGTTTACGTCCATAGTGTGCTTCAATTCCATTTAAATCATCTTGTTGGAGAGGTATTGTTGTTTTTTGATAAAATCTATACATAATTGCTGATTCGGCATGTGAATGCCCCAAACCTGAAGTATGCCAGATTTCGTGTACAAGGGTCATCAGCAGATTGTAGGTATCATCTGGGGGTGTTTTGTCATCGCCCAAATACCATTCTTCATCATCATCCACATGAATTTCAACACATGTCGAACCTTTTGAAGGAAAGTAAGAGTGTCCCAACATTCTTCCTGGTCCATCAAGAGTGCTGCCGCATTGGTGTTTACCCATATACCCATACAGGTTCCTCGAAAATTATGTGCCCCGTTTTCCAATACTATTGTAATGTTTGGCTGTTGTTTAAGTTTCAGGTTCACTTGTTTGAATTTTAAAACAGTAACGTCTTGCCAAATATTGAAAGCTTTTTGAACAAATTTTTTGTATGTATTATATTTTCCTAAATCCATATTGATAGAAGGAACAACGTACCACAGATCAAAAAGCGAATTGGCATCTATACACCTTTGATTGGTTTATATAAAAATTAAATTCATATTCAAATCAATACATTTAGAGGCTAATATTCAATCAATAAATATCCTGGAATTTTTTTATTAGTTAACGAATCTAAGTATTTAAGCGGATATTTTCAGGTAAAATGGGGGAACATACATACGTTATTGAAAGACTTAAATTTTTTAATCATTTTATTACGGATATCTAAACATTGGACATATTATTTCACCACAATAATAACAACCACATTTTTCGAATAATCGTTCAGATTCTTCATTGCTGCAAAAAGCTGTAAATTCTTCATGATTCTTAATGTTAGCGATGAGCATAGCTGCATATCCTTTTCTTCGGAATTCAAGTAATGTATGAATATAATTGATAAGTTTCGGTTTTGAATGTTTCCTCAAAGGGTCAAAATCCATGGTTGAGAGCAGCGCAAATGCTGTTGGTTTATTGTCGATGTAAATAATATAGCAGCTGATTTTTCAATCATGATACCACTGTTGTATGAAATCACTATCGATATTCAACTGCCTTATTTTCTTAGCAGCTTGAGCACCATAAAATAATCTCACTGCTTCCATCTTCGATATCGTGAATGAACTGCGTGCGAGGGAATTTCCTCCACTGGATAAAACTTCTTTATCCCCTCTCCTTTTTGGTTAGTATTACACCCTCATGTCATTTTTAAGTTGGCTATATGTATTCAATCATTCGCAATATTAATTTTTCTCGTCGTCAAGTATTGTAGCTCTAATATTATGAATATTTTTACGTATTTTCAATAAACTTTTTGGAGCTCCATCAAAGTACTCTGTTGTGGACTTGGTTTGTTTGACATTACAATAAATTTCAAGCATTTTGGTATCTTCAGCACTATGACGCATAAACATTCCTTTCTTCAATGTAAATGGGTATTCATGATGAAAATAGTATTCAGTGATGGCGTCAGTAGGATCATACACTATTTGATTATCCTCAATCCAAAAATGCGGTGTAATTGTAACACCATTCGAATAAAACTTCGTTCCGATACATAACTTTACTGTAATTCCATACTTCTTGGCTAACTCATATAAAATTAAACTTGCCGGCACACATGCTCCACAATAATTGTTTTTTATAAATGCTTGTTCAATACATGATTTAATCAAGTTTAGGCGAAATTGGTGGAACGTTGGATTAGACATATTTGCTAATGCGACTGCGCAGAGTGAATGTTAAATGGTGAATGAAACTTCCAAATCATTTTTTAAATATTTTTCCGTCCGGCAGATTTTCTTTGGACGTTTGAAACATAGTTTTTTGAAAATTTCATTTTTTCAATTTCATGCGTCAAACGATATACAACATTTTACATGCATTCTTTTGGAAAATCAAGAATGAAAATGTTATAAATATCTCGATATATAATAAATGCAGCACTTATATGTATTCTCATGCTAACTGACGCATACATTTTCATAAACTGAAGGCCTTTTGAAACATTAATATTCCCAACGAACAGTCGTTACCGACCGATGATGAACCCTTTACTCCCATGAACACCTAACTATGTAGGCTTATTATGGCAAAAACCTGTCAGAAAACAACTACTCCCCTGGCTAAGACCACGACGGGTATTGAATTAAATCTAACAGATACTTGTGCAACGTTCTTCAAAACATCAGAGGACGCAATTGCCAGTGCCCTCTATGACCAACCAGCAGAATTATGTTTTGATTTGGACGGGGTGACCACCTGCAGACTAGTTTCGAGGTTGTTGCCTCTCATCAGTGCAAGGGCAGGTCAACACAGACAGCACTGAAGCCATCTGTTCCCCGTCCAAACCAATACACACTCCGCTGATTAGTCAATTCTGGTTCACGAGATGAAAGCAGTTTCTAGGCCGCTCCACCTAGCGAGCAGAGGAAGACACTCCGAATCTCCGGGTTGAGAGAATTATTCGAAGAAGACCGAAATCTTTGGGAGATCGTTTGCTAACGAACAGTCGTTACCGACCGATGATGAACCCTTTACTCCCATAAACACCTAACTATGTAGGCTTATTATGGCAAAAACCTGTCAGAAAATAACTACTCCCCTGGCTAAGACCACGACGGGTATTGAATTAAATCTAACAGATACTTGTGCAACGTTCCTCAAAACATCAGAGGACGCAATTGCAAGTGCCCTCTATGACCAACCAGCAGAATTATGTTTTGATTTGGACGGGGTGACCACCTGCAGACTAGTTTCGAGGTTGTTGCCTCTCATCAGTGCAAGGGCAGGTCAACACCGACAGCACTGAAGCCATCTGTTCCCCGTCCAAACCAATACACATTCCGCTGATTAGTCAATTCTGGTTCACGAGATGAAAGCAGTTTCTAGGCCGCTCCACCTAGCGAGCAGAGGAAGACACTCCGAATCTCCGGGTTGAGAGAATTAATCGAAGAAGACAGAAATCTTTGGGAGATCGTTTGCTAACGAACAGTCGTTACCGACCGATGATGAACCCTTTACTCCCATAAACACCTAACCATGTAGGCTTATTATGGCAAAAACCTGTCAGAAAACAACTACTCCCCTGGCTAAGACCACGACGGGTATTGAATTAAATCTAACAGATACTTGTGCAACGTTCCTAGAAACATCAGAGGACGCAATTGCAAGTGCCCTCTATGACCAACCAGCAGAATTATGTTTTGATTTGGACGGGGTGACCACCTGCAGACTAGTTTCGAGGTTGTTGCCTCTCATCAGTGCAAGGGCAGGTCAACACAGACAGCACTGAAGCCATCTGTTCCCCGTCCAAACCAATGCTGTCTGTATTGACCTGCCCTTGCACTGATGAGAGGCAACAACCCAAAAACTAGTCTGAGGTGGTCACCCCGTCCAAATCAAAACTTAATTCTGCTGGTTGGTCATAGAGGGCACTTGCAATTGCGTCCTCTGATGTTTTGAGGAACGTTGCACAAGTATCTGTTAGATTTAATTCAATACTCGTCGTGGTCTTAGCCAGGGAAGTAGTTGTTTTCTGACAGGTTTTTGCCATAATAAGCCTACATAGTTAGGTGTCTATGGGAGTAAAGGGTTCATCATCGGTCGGTAACGACTGTTCGTTAGCAAACGATCTCCCAAAGATTTCTGTCTTCTTCGATTAATTGTCTCAACCCGGAGATTCGGAGTGTCTTCCTCTGCTCGCTAGGTGGAGCGGCCTAGAAACTGCTTTCATCTCGTGAACCAGAATTGACTAATCAGCGGAGTGTGTATTGGTTTGGACGGGGAACAGATGGCTTCAGTGCTGTCTGTGTTGACCTGCCCTTGCACTGATGAGAGGCAACAACCTCGAAACTAGTCTGCAGGTGGTCAACCCGTCCAAATCAAAACATAATTCTGCTGGTTGGTCATAGAGGGCACTTGCAATTGCGTCCTCTGATGTTTTGAGGAACGTTGCACAAGTATCTGTTAGATTTAATTCAATACCCGTCGTGGTCTTAGCCAGGGGAGTAGTTGTTTTCTGACAGGTTTTTTCCATAATAAGCCTACATAGTTAGGTGTTTATGGGAGTAAAGGGTTCATCATCGGTCGGTAACGACTGTTCGTTAGCAAACGATCTCCCAAAGATTTCTGTCTTCTTCGATTAATTCTCTCAACCCAGAGATTCGGAGTGTCTTCCTCTGCTCGCTAGGTGGAGCGGCCTAGAAACTGCTTTCATCTCGTGAACCAAAATTGACTAATCAGCGGAGTGTGTATTGGTTTGGACGGGGAACAGATGGCTTCAGTGCTGTCTGTGTTGACCTGCCCTTGCACTGATGAGAGGCAACAACCTCGAAACTAGTCTGCAGGTGGTCACCCCGTCCATATCAAAACATAATTCTGCTGGTTGGTCATAGACGGCACTTGCAATTGCGTCCTCTGATGTTTTGAGGAACGTTGCACAAGTATCTGTTAGATTTAATTCAATACCCGTCGTGGTCTTAGCCAGGGGAGTAGTTGTTTTCTGACAGGTTTTTGCCATAATATGCCTACATAGTTAGGTGTTTATGGGAGTAAAGGGTTCATCATCGGTCGGTAACGACTGTTCGTTAGCAAACGATCTCCCAAAGATTTCTGTCTTCTTCGATTAATATTCCCGTCTAAAAAATTTTGTCTATCGAATAAACCATTAATATTTACCCCCACCATTTTTATTAGACGTTCAATCTGAAACATAGTTTTCTGAGAATTTCATTTTTCAATTTCATGTGATAAGTGACATGCAGCATTTTGCATGCATTCTTATAAAAATTGTAACATAAAAATGTTACAAATGGCTCGATAGATGACCAATGCAGCACTTTTATATGTATTCGTATGTTAATTGAAACACAAATCTTTACAAACTGGGGGTCTTTCGAAACAGTTCAGTCGTCGTTTGAAAAATTTTCTTTACCCCCACCCTTTTATAAAGCGTTCAGTCTTCCGTCCGACCTAAGTTTACATATGCTGAGCTATGTTAAATTTCTGACATCTCTCCGGAACGAAATGGAAAAGAACTACTACGAAGCGGGGAAATACTTCGACCTCCGACTAGCTCACCGGAGCTTAATCCAAACGCTCCGAAGCGAGTTCAAAATTTCTACAATTCCAGGTAGCTCGGAGAATCTCATCGCAAAAATCCCATCCACTCCGGAACTCTTCACGCCATCTATTTGGAAAACCAGCAGGAACGCGTCTGACATACGAATTCTTTTTGGATTGGTTGGTGTTGCCAACCAACGAGGTTCCATTAATTCGCATGCCAGTCCGTAGATACCTAAAAACGCCAAAAATACTATGCACACGCGCACTTAACTCTATTGAGCCATCCAGAAGTGAGGGCTACTCCCCTGGCACTGTCCGAGCCCTCGGGCGGCTCCTGGATGACTGCCTAAAACAGCCAAACAAGCTCAAATTTATACCATTGCCGAACATTTGAGTCGGCCAATGGTATCGCAAAGACACTGGTAGGCGGAGCCTATTAGCGCTCTCGCCTCCAGATATACTCCAGTGAGTATTGAAACTGTAGTATTTCTGGCAAAATATAACACCCCCCTACTTAAGGGATCGCTTAGCATGCGGATGGAACGTCGTTGGATTTGCCCTGAAGAGGGCCAGTTCTCTCGAACAAGTACCTAAAAATAAAACCTAAAAGAGAACTATGTTGCAGCTACTGGCTATCCAAATCTTGCAGATGTTATTGCAGGCTTATCGTAGGAATTCCGGTTACTCCTTTACGGAACTTTTATGGAGTGTACCATATATCCACATCCGCTCATTATCCAGCTTCCAAAGAGACGCCTTATGTCTTCGCCGTTGCCCCCTGGCTAGGACAACCAGCTCTGTTGTCTGTTTGATTTCGGTCTTAGCCCTCCTACTTGGACTCGACGCTCGCCCGTCGACGCAGCGCCTCCGCATCTACCATTCGAACCCCATACTTTCAGGGCTCCGGCATGGTGTTCAGGACCCGGTTTGTTCCCTTTCAGGGTCGTTGGTGTGCCCTCGGCTACACCCCCGTTGCCCTCCCTCAGCGGACCGGCGTACTGCTTCTGTAACTTCGACCACCCCGTCAAGGTCGTGGGAGTGCCACCCTGGTCACTAACATCGTTGCCTTTCTTCGGAGTGTCGACAGCTACTCTACCTGACCGATCCGATTATCGGACCCGGCCCTTGGGCACCTCCACCAAAACAGCTCCCTGCCCTGGCCATCCGGCTCAGGAACAACAGGCTGGCTGCGGAATGGAGCCCTGGCATGCTACCATCAAACCCGCGAAGGATGGACGTCGTCGATTCCACTGGCATAACTTGCTTCAGAATCATCCCGAAAGTGCATCCAAGAAAACTTTCCGATAAGTATCTTCAAGTTCGTCTTGGCAGGGCATCCCCGAATTCAGACTTCAAACTTATCGTGGCGCTCCGCGATACTCCTAGTTCAAACGTATTTCTTCCGCTCATCCAGTTCCACAAAGAGACTGTACTTGTCAGTGTCCTTGAACAATTAGCTGGTATACATTGGAATCGTTTTGGAAGGGCATCCTAACAAGCTGGCCCACAAGTCAGTCATCTCTCCGAGACTACTTTACTGGAATTTCGTGGGCCCCTGCTCCATCCGGAGACAGCTCGGAAGCTACGACTTCACTAGGCCCCACGTTATGCGCCATAACATCTCTCCGGAACGAAATGGAAAAGAACTACTACGAAGCGGGGAAATACTTCGACCTCCGACTAGCTCACCGGAGCTTAATCCAAACGCTCCGAAGCGAGTTCAAAATTTCTACAATTCCAGGTAGCTCGGAGAATCTCATCGCAAAAATCCCATCCACTCCGGAACTCTTCACGCCATCTATTTGGAAAACCAGCAGGAACGCGTCTGACATACGAATTCTTTTTGGATTGGTTGGTGTTGCCAACCAACGAGGCTCCATTAATTCGCATGCCAGGCCGTAGATACCTAAAAACGCCAGAAATACTATGCACACGCGCACTTAACTCTACTGAGCCATCCAGAAGTGAGGGCTACTCCCCTGGCACTGTCCGAGCCCTCGGGCGGCACCTGGATGATGACTGCCTAAAACAGCCAAACAAGCTCAAATTTATACCATTGCCGAACATTTGAGTCGGCCAATGGTATCGCAAAGACACTGGTAGGCGGAGCCTATTAGCGCTCTCGCCTCCAGATATACTCCAGTGAGTATTGAAACTGTAGTATTTCTGGCAAAATATAACATTTCATCAGTCTACTTTAGAACGTTCAACGTTTAACACCTGACTTTTTTGCAATTACAGCAATCACAATGTTTGTCGAATTGATTAAATATCTTGCCACCATCCTGGGAGTTATCACCCCTAATGATGACCTAATAATCAGAAAAGGGTTGAGGCAATGTGTGAAGGGGAAGCGCCGGATTAGAGATGCCATGAAGAATGCAACTTCTGTGGGAGAGGAGCAACATCTGGAGGTATGTCTAAGAAATATCAAGACTATGAGGGTGCACTTCAAAGCGGCGCAGAAGAAGGGGGCAGGGCATTCTTCAAGACCTGAAGGAGCGAGAAAACGTGTGCACTGTAATGATACCGACTCAGCCTTCAAAAGTCGAATCAGGAGTGGTGTTATTTCCAACCTCAAACACAAGGATCCAGGCTCATTCCTGATTGATTCCAAAGCCATATTCAAAAGGAGAATTCAGAATGCTCTCAAGAAGGATGAATCAGTGAAAGTCATCATGGTTTTTTGTGGCAAATTTGAGATCTTGAAAGGGGCGCAGATATTGAAGGAGTATAAATACTTCACCACCACCAACTCTCCGATTTACCAGGACACCAATCTGGATGAATGGTTCCAACACAAGGTTATTGCTCCTATCATGAAAGACCTTGAGGAGTTCCAGGTACGCGATTCAGGCTGGGCGTTGAAGAAGGTGGTTAACTTGGGAGTCAACATCAATAAATTTTCTCCCCAGCTTGGATCATCATATATCGAGTTGCCCGAAGAAATCAAGAAAAAGCATGCATGTATTAATGTTAAGAATGATGACCAAGCTTGCTTCGCTTGGGCTGTCATTTCTGCTTTGTATCCGGCACAATATGATCTGCACAAACTCTCATCATACCCTCACTACTCCAGTGTACTCAAACTAAAAGGTATTCAGTTCCCAATGACCATGACGCAGATCCCTAACTTTGAGAAACAAAATAACGTCTCAATTAACGTATATGTGTTGGAAAAAAACAAAAAGCTGTTCAAAACCCTTCCTGCATATCTGACTGAAGATGAGAAGGAGAGGCACGTCAATCTGCTAATGGTGCAGGATGAATATTATGTTGAGGGTGAGGAGGACGGTGGAGCTCCATCAAAATTCCATTTTGTGTGGATTAAAAATATGTCGAGACTTTCATCAAGGCAGCTGAGTAAACATAACGGGTCAA
Organism: Chrysolina oricalcia; assembly: GCA_944452925.2. Taxonomy (NCBI): domain Eukaryota; kingdom Metazoa; phylum Arthropoda; class Insecta; order Coleoptera; family Chrysomelidae; genus Chrysolina; species Chrysolina oricalcia. The sequence goes on along the minus strand of OX101813.2, from coordinate 10,292,422 downwards.
AGTTTTTCTGTGACCTATGTCTCCACTACTTCCATAGTGAACAGAAGCTCAATAGCTACCTTGAGGACTGCGTTAAATTGAATGAGACTGCCATTGAGATGCCCGAGCCGGGGAAAAACACCTTGAAATTCAAAAATTACATGAACAAAGAAAAGGTCCCATTCGTGGTGTATACCGACTTGGAAAGTGTGTTGGAGAAGAGTGATAATCCTAAGAAGCCTCAGCACCACGTTCCAGCTGCCGTCGGATACTACATGAAATGCTCCTATGATGATTCCCTCTCTTTTTACCGGTGTCATCGTAGGCAGGACTGTATGGCATGGTTCGCTGATGAGATGGCACAACTAGCTGAAGATTTGGCTACTGTATTCAGGTGTCCTTATGAAATTAATATGTCTTGGGTGCAAGAAGCACAATTCAAACTCGCTTCCCATTGTCATAGCGATTTTGCATTAATTCGATTTAGTCAGAAAGCTTGCTTGGAAAAGCCACGTCTTTCCAGGTGAGAAATTGTTGGTATAGCCGACTACATTCGCGAAGTGTTCAGATAGTTTTAGCTTTTGGAACGACGGTCTCAGGGAGACAAGTAAAGATAGGGAAATCCATACAGCTGGATTTCGATTAGTTTTGCTATCGAATCTACGAGAAAAGCAGTTCGTTTGGGCTATTTATTGTTAGGTCATTGGGGACTCCGTAAATAGTGAATAGTGTGTGCAACGAAACATCGGAGCGTTCCGATTTACGAGAAGAACATTTGGCTTCGTTTCAACAAGACTTTGAGAAAGCTTGTTGATTCGTCGATCTCGAAGAAACCTGGGGTTTCGAAGGAGTGGAAATCCGATAGGAGCTATCGGTTTACAAAGTGAAAGTGTTTCGAAATTTGTATAGCTTTAAACCTGGGGTTTAAGGACACTAGGCGGGTACCCTTGTTGTCTTGCGCGCTGCGACAAATTAAAATCGAATTTAGGAAGTAGATAAATTCTCGGGCGACATTTTCAAGAGTGTGATCTATCAGAGAGACTCATAGAAGCAAGAAGAGGTCAGCTGTCCATCCTAACTTCGGAAGCACTGCAGTTGGAGAAGAGCTCCTGGAAGACCGGTCGAACGGGTTATCCGACCAGTGTGGTTCGAAAGGCACTGCAAGAGTGTGAAGTGGATGCCAGGCTGTGGGACGATCCAAGACCATTCCCGTGGATTTTTTTACAGTCAGCTGGATTTATCTTCGCTTTGATTTCGCGTTTAAACCAAAAATACTCAGTCGAGAAGAGAGGTCAGGTATTAATAAATAGGCACACACTTGAGTTGTAGAAGGGGACTTGTCCCCTGGGCAAATCCACGTACGGATTTTTACGAAGCCAGCTCGTTAGTGATTAAGCCCTAACCTGTCAAGCCATCATTAGACTTCAGCTAGTCTGTTGTCGAGCTCACTTTCCGTGGGTCCCGTGGGGGTTAGCTTGCGCAAATCTTTAACCTTTCCTGTGGCCGCTCCCTTGTCCTGGAAGTGCAGCCATCGACTAGTTCCCTTTTCCTTAAGATAAAAATAGTTAGCAAGTCCTGTGGAGTCCAACGGATTACCGTATTCGTTGGCTCAAAAAGGCACGTAAAAAGACCTGTGGAGTGTCGGATTACAGTATTCGACACTCATTAGGCAAACACGATTGGACTCAGTTAGGTTACCGTGAATCCTCCCTCTTAGACAATCCCAGTCTAAGTCCCTTTGTTGTTAGGTAACAATGCCACTCACACGTAGTCAGGCATTGTCACAAAGAGAAAACATGTCAAACGATACCACACCCCACCTGTCAGAGGGAATTCATTTTCTTACCCTCCAGGAAATCTAGAACGCAGCCCGTAAGAGCGGTTCAAGTCCCATGCAGAACATCGAGCCGTTCGCTGGGAGAACTGTAGTTCGAAACCCTGTGTCGACTTCTTGCCTGGAAGAGTCGTCACAACTGTCAAGTCAAAATTTGAGTTTTATTAACTCTCCGAGAAATTTCCCTATTTCTCAACCCGTGGGCGGAAGCCGCCAGAGTCCCAGTCCGGGGAGCGTGGCCTCGTTTGATATGCGCGAGAAAACTTTGTCCTTTTCAGAAATGGAAACAGCGGTTTTCACAGAAATACCATGTTCTAGCCAAGCTTTGTTTGTTAGGGAAAATTCCGGCCAGTTGGACCGAGAAATTCAATCATTAGAAATACGTTATGGAGTTACTCTCAGACGTGAAGAGGGTGAACCTTATAACTCGGAACGAGGAGCTGGAATGCCTAGAGTGCCTCGTTTTGGGCAAATGGGAGACCCTGTAGATCCTAAGAATCGCGAGAGATGTACGGACCCCATCAGGAATCGGAGGGCCCTTCTGGCCTCCGAACGAATTTTATCTAGTGAACCGACACTTGGTCGCTCACAAAAGTCTGAGACGCTCCGACAGCTAGAGTCCCGTAAGGAAATTCGAGACTCTCTTCAAAAACAGAAAGCACAGAAAGCCGAACTAGAACAATTAACGGAAAACGGCACAATGAAGTCAAAAGAGACTTATGGGAGAACTGAGGACCGAAAGGTTGGGCTCACCGCAGGAGGTGGGTCGCATTCGATAGAACTCAGGGCTGGATCACCAGACCTGACTCAATCGTCGAGAAACCTTGACGCCTTGCTGGACGAAGCAAGGGATGGTGGAAGGTTCTCAGGGAGAGTTATTGGCTCGACGAAAGCTGATATATCTCCTCAGGGACGGGTCAGAGGAGTCAGGGAGGATTGGGGTGCGCCAGCGCTAACTGAGGGGCACCAGGATGAACTAAGGCAAAGCCCTGGTTTGCTACATGGCGCTTTCCTTGTGCAGGACGCCGGTACCGAACCTAGTTTATTACATGTCGCCCAGAAGTGTGGCGCTCGAGGACGTATCGTCGGTAATTTCAGCCCGGTTGAAATTGACGATGAATATGACAACCGAATGATAGACGGACGTCTATCCCGAACCACGAGGTATAGGCCTCATTGTGCTGTAGACAATATGTCTTTTGTTGGGGTTGGTGGTAATCCCGTCGTTACGACAAAAACCGCATGGCGCCCTTCAGGCAATAACAATACTGGTCTTGCCCACCAGTATGCTCATTTGAAAAACGAGCATTTGAAGAAGAGAGTCCCTGCATACAGGGAAGAAAATCATGCAGAGGGGGTAGGTATAATACCGCCCCCACCAGCTTTCTTAGCGAAACGTTGTAATGTGAGGGAGCAATCTCAGCTTTACAAAGAAATGCGATTATCTGTAGGCACTAGTGGACGGGAGTCTATGGTAGAACCCGTGCGATCCCCGCCAGCCCAGTACAGTACAGCCATAAATAGGGCGTCGTCCCGTATTATGGAGTACGATGAAGTACCAGAAATCGTAGGTAGAAGGGGACGGGGACATATTGGTTTCCCCGCGCGATCCCCATTTAACGGAGATCCCAGAGAGATGCAGAGGGTAGGACCCGTAGAAATGCATCGGGAAAGCGATAGAAACACAGGCGTTAGAGGACGGGAGCCTAATGGTTTTCCCATGAGATCCTCCCCAGCCAGCGCTATGTATGTGGATATTCGGGAAGAAACCGACCACATACATAGAGATAGGAATATTGAATTCCATCCAGAAGTCGTCTGAACGGGGGCCTATGTAGGTCCAGTGCGATCCATTCCGGGTCGGGTACAGGCCACAGGACCAAAGGATTTGAACCAAGAACAGGTTCCGGAGTGTGGCGTCGTTGAGGTGAAACAGAGGCAGTATTGGGAAAGACAATCAATGCCTCGTGTTAGTGAAGTGCCAGTGAGGGCAGTGCCATTCCATCAGGAATCCATGGACGCTGCCACGAGTCTCGATGCAGTTTTGAATCGTCTAGCTGACGTTCTGGAAGAACGACATCGGAGAACCCCGTCACAATCGGACCTTATCAAAGTCAAATTGCCACATCCCATTTTTAGTGGTCTCCCGCACGAAGACCCTTTTACGTTTTTGCAACATTATGAGGAACAATTAATGGGCCATCATCCTTCGGTTTGGGTGAGTATTGCGGCCCAGTGGCTCAGGGGAGCAGCCCAAGCCTGGTGTGTTGGCTATAAGAATAATGTAGCTCCCACTTGAGAATATTTTTCAAATCGTCTCCAGGAGAGGTTTGACAATGATTTGTTGGTCTCAGGGTTAGAAGCCCAACTTTTTGGCAATGACCAAGCCAAAGGAGAACCGGTCACCAACTTCATCATGGCCAAGTGGAGTCTAGCAACTAGGCTCTACCCCACGAAGCCGGAAGGCCACAAACCTCTTCGGTTTTTGCCGGAGGGCGAAAACCAAAACCCGGGTGGTCTACACCCAGTGATGACGTCGCCGGAGGGCGTTAAACTCAATTCTGTGTTGGTGAGGGATGGCAATACGAGTTCATCGAAGTGTATTCCAGCGTCAAAGCTCGAGGGTCTGGTAGAAAGGATCAAAATGGTGGCACCTATGGTGAGCCAGAATAGATCTAAGGTTCACAGCCGAAAGAGCCAAAGTCCCGTGAAAGGAAGACACCAGGGGGGTGATTTCCTTGTCAGGGCAGATAATAGTCAGCGTCGTACCGTGCCCAGGCACATATCCGACCGGTTGATACAACGTACTAGTTCAAGTTTCGATATACCAAAAATAAGGACTTGTCTGAAAGACAGTAATAGTAAAACACGCAAGGCTGTTTCAGTAGGGGTGCCAAAAGGCCGAGTCCGATGGTCGGATAGGTCAGAGCAACTAGCTGTCGGTCCGCTGAGGGAAGGCAACGGGGGCGATGCTGGGAGCACGTCAACGACCTTGATGGGGAATACACCGAAGATAGTTGGCCAGGACGCCGGTCCGCCGGAGATGGGCAACGGAGGCGATGCTGGGAGCACGTCGACGACCCAGAAGGGGATTGAGCCGGGTCCTGAAGGTCAAATCAGGAAACTGCGAGGAAGCAGCCTGGTTAGCGAGGGCGGAGGCGTTGCACCTATGGGTGGGGGCAAGAGACCAAAACTGAACAGACTTGTGCGTTAGGTTTTAGTATGGACACGGTGTTGTCCGAGTTTGTGAAGACCGATCCTTTAGGGGTGAAGTCATCAGTGGGTCAGTTAGGACCCGAGTACTTGTATCACCGGATGGAGAAGGCCTCCCATAACAATCTCATCGATGGACAGCAGAGAGAATTGCCACGCATTGAAGTGGAATTCCAAGGAAAACGTTGTAAATTGCTAGTGGACAGTGGAAGTTCGCTCAATCTTCTTCGACGTAGTTTGTTACCAGACACTTGGAGGGAGGGAAATAAGCAAATGACACCTTTGCAACTTGCCTGCGTCGGTCAGAACATGCTTAGTCAGGGCGAAACTACTATTCGTATCCTTATTGACGGCGTATGTTATGAAGTCGTAGTACAAGTGGTGGATGATCTTGTGGAAGATCTATTACTCGGGTGTCCCTGGCTGGCAGCAAACGAAGCAATGGTCGACTTTGCAAGTCGTACCATTTACGTAGGTAGAGGACCACGAGTAGATATACTAGGAGAGCCAAACCCCAGCTATAGGAAAAACCGTGTGTAAGAGAGAGAGGGTCCGAGCGTGTGAGAGAGAAAGACTGCGACCGCGCTAGTGCTAGACAAGGTCGCTGGAGAGTGGCGTGCGGTGGGAGCATATACATAGGGGTCTCGACATTGAAAATTAAAACAGGATGATTGAAAAATGTGCCACAGAAACATGGACCCGCGTAAAGAATAATAATTGTAGATGGAAATATTCAGAGTATGAAAAGTGTGATAATAATAATGATGTTTGAAGAATTGTTGAGCAACGGGAGTCGTAGCGTTTTAACGTGCGATCCCAGTAAGGAACGTATATACAGCACGTCTCAAAATACATCGATTAAGATAAAAAAACATGGCGGCTGTCAAATTTGGTATACCGGGTGAACCAACCAGACATTTTAGAGAAAAAAACATGGCCGCTGCCATACAGGGTGTACCATCATAGTATTTGAGAGAAAAAAACATGGCTGCTGCCATACAGAGTGTACCAACTTGACATTTAAGAGAAAAAAACATGGCAGCTATGAAAATTGGTATACCGGGTGGGACGAGGTCGCTGGAGAGTGGCGTGCGGTGGGGACATAGACATAGGGGTTTCGACATTGAAAATTAAAACAGGATGATTGGAAAATGTGCCACAGAAACATGGTCCATGGGGAATGTCTTCATTGGGAATGTCTTCATAGGGGAGTGCAAAATGGGCCATGTGTCATACAACAACTGTCATGTGACTGTTTTCGTGTATTGAACGATTTTGATACTGAACATTCTTCCTATTCCATTTTTTATATGAATTTTCAATGACTGCCGCAGACACTAACAAATAAAACGAACATTTCAATTCAAAGTATTTTTATTTTTCTTTTTTGGGGGTTGAACAGGACTATTTGGCTGACTTTCATTTTTTGTAGGTTGTACAGGACTATTTGGCATCCTTTTATTACATTGTAAATCCCAATTTGGATCATTATGTTTAACAATTGACTTTGTACAAAAACAAAAATGGTTCCTACAATATTTACACCATTGCGTTCCATTCATGTTCAAGCGTCTTCGAAATACTTGGAGCAAAAGTCTTTTTCGTTGTCGTTCACAACTTTTTGGCTTCTTCCACGTACTGTCCTATGAAGCAGCATTCACAAGTGTCAGGACCTTCTGTTACATCAGGATATGACCAACAGCAACTTTTGTAATGTGAATTATTGGTTCCAATATTTTGTATTGACTCTAGCTAGACGTTTTTTACGCTGTTCCCATTTTTTAAAAATCACTTCATAAATATCATATCTATCTTTGTGTTCATTGATGGAATCATTTATTTTTTTACACGTGAATAATAAGTCTGAACTTGTCGGAGGCATATTACTCAATAGAAAACAGAAACATGATGATAAATCAAATACCAAAAATGAAGCGTAAAACATATACAGGGGTGTTTCAAAATATACCGTTGAAGAAGAAAAACATGATGACATCCCTTGGAACATGTTCCAAGGTGCGACAAACAAAAATATCTCAAAAATACGTTGAAGAAAGGAGAAATATAATTCAAGGGTCACGTATCATGACGTGTCATCCGTCAATTGTCAATTGGCAGATAATGTGTTGACAAATGACATCTGAAGTAATTGACAAATTGACCAACGCCATCTCGAATCCATACCACCATGACGTAAGCACGTGATTGGTTGATGGTAACTGAAAAATTGGAAGTGGAGGGGCGGTCTCAAGCGCCCCACGACCTCACATTCATGTAGGAGGTAGAAAAAAAAGCATCAAATTTTTCAATTCACTGATAAAAAATACATATTATTTAGGTAATATATCACAGAACCATTTGAAGAAGATATCAACGTTATGAAGACTGCATTTGTATGAGCGTCCTTCAAAATGATGTATACAGGATGGAGCCCCGCTGGTATCATCGAAGACGGCTGAAACCCACATTGAGTCTTGATTTTCTTCCAAATTTATAACTCTCGTATGTATATTTAACTGTTGCAGTTTATTATCCAAAAATTGTTTTTTTTTGGTGTCCTCGCACGTAAATGATGTCAACATCGAATAGGTTGTCTTTAAGGATGTCATCCAGCAGTTGATATTCCATGAAGCCAGAGGAATATCTCAGATCATGAACGTTTTTTTCCAAGTAACAGGCGGCACATCGATCTTCTTTACTCAAAGAGGAAAACGGTATGCTTGAAAGAAGTAAAAAATTACTACATTGAGCGCCAATCCGAATTGCAATCTCCTTGGGATAGAATTGTTGTTCGATAATGAACCCTTGAATATCTACAAGTGCTACCCTCATAATATATCAACAACTATTATCATCACTGTAAACTTCAGACTAACATAAAATGCAGTTCAGTTCCACTTTTTAAAAATTTCGCTAAGTGGGAGGTGTTCAATGATGGTATCATGTACTATGATGCAATAAGCTCTAGTATTGGTTGGAAATCCTTGCGATGACTCTATCTCCAGCTTAACGTCAACAGTGGAAGTTTTAACTGATTCATCTCTTCTGGAACAATCGATGGCAAAGAGTGCTTTGTCGTTGAAGTCATTATAACTCAACAAATGATTGTGTTGAGGGGACTGTTTGTAGCCAAGTCCAAATTGAGCGTAGTTGAAATAAGCTTGTGAAACATCTTTTTTGGTGAAGTTCAAGTGCAACATCTCTTTGGGGTATGTTTCACCGTTGAGAGTTAACGTAATATTGGTAATATTAATGTGATTGAATGCTGTAGGATCGTTATTCACTTTGGTATAATCTCGATTCACTTGGAAGCATACAATAACATATCGGGAGCTCTCGAGAAACGAAGAAGTCTTTACGGCCCATATTTCATTTGTAGCAACAACCGTTAGAGCAGGCAGCATATGCAAGTTTCATTTCCGAAAAGGCATCAATATTGGAGTGTCAGCTTGGATTGCTTTCAAAAGTTGCAGCTTGATTTGATCATTGGGGAAAATTCTCTTAACTTTCAGCTCCACATTTTCACTTTCTAATTTGACATCAATTGGCACCGTAGCCACACCAGTTGCTGGTTCAAGAACTTTGAAGCAATTATTATCATTACCAGCTCAGACCAATCGAAATGTATGTTTACCGTAGGAGACATACTGGTAGTCGTTGAATATGTTCAAAAAGTGCTTGAGAGGAATGAGCATGCTGATCGATTGATCGGTAACGTCATCATTGGTGAGGGAGTAAGTCCAACCAGCTGCTGCCAAATGTTTGGTTTCATCGACGCTATAGCATAGAAATCCTCGAACGGTACTAACGATGCCCAACTCGCGTACAACTTCTAATTCTTTTCCATTTCGATCGTAACTGATGGATTGAAACATAAATGCTCCAGCGTTATTTACAAAAGTAACCCGTCCTACACCTGCAGTTCTGGTCACTTTTCCACTGATATATAACAGACTATCGTAGATTGCATCGTAGGCATCAGATTGATTGATGTTTATTTCGATGACGTCATTATTTCGAAAAGACTTTACGTACGGGTAGTATGTTCTCCATTCTACTTTTTGGATGGGTTCGTCTTGCTGAGGTTTGCGGAAAATGTTGAATATTTGAGCCGATAACATGGTAGCCAAGCGATTTGGGGAACTCTATATTTTCAGTAGATAGATGACGGGAACAGTCGAAGGTCTTCGTGAAGACTGGCGGAGCAAAAGGCGATGAGTTGGTTTTATAGAAGTTCAAGACCATAATTTCTTCAGTTCCAATCAAATTATTATTTCTTCGTTCCGGAAATCCACCATCTCCGAGTTTTGATCAAGTACTCTAATCGTTATATTGTTTATTTCGTTAATATGCAATATAGGTAGATAAATAATATGGTTGGGTGTTTCGTCTATTGCGAAACCCGGATCAGAATCGATAGCAAATTCGTATATCGTATGGGAGGGTCTTTCGTTGAAGAATGCTCCCGACGTAATGTTGGTATCTGGTGTATGGTCCCTACTTTTATAATATTGACGGCAGATAGGACACGTAATTAACGTTTGGTTTTAGAGCACTAGGAGAAAAACCCAGTATGTTTGCTAGAGAATCATCTTGTGAGGTGAAATCAATGGCGTACAACAGACAAAATATTTCGCTTTTCAGCGTATTATTGTTCGGTTTGAGTAAATGTGCTATGAGCATTCAAAAAGTAAGCTTACCTGAAATAACACGGGAAAACGCCAAGGTCCATCGTGGACCTTTTACGACGTAAAGGTGAGTTCACACCTTCACGAACACGCAGTGACTATGGTATCTCTAAAGCCTCGAAGTCGTGGAACATCAAGTGGGCTTTAGCTTCAGCTCGCTGGTCTGCCGTTCAGCTGTGACGTAGTCGAGCTGATCCGCCGTGGCGATAAAGATTTTCCCAGTACTCAACGCCGGATAGTGAAAATGAATATTTGATATATATATGCAATGAAATGAAAAAAAGGTTGTTAGACTGAGGGATCGAAGTGTAGCGAACCAGCAATCTTCGGATTACGAAGCGCACGTCTACACAACTAGGCTATGGGACTTCTTAGTGAATGTAGGTTGAAATGTTGTTTATACAGCGCGAGCCGCCGATCAGCGAAGTCGAGCGGCGTTATCTACCGCAGGCATGCTTCGAATATTAAATAAAAAGAATAGTGATTGTGAATGAATAAATTTGAATTGTTGAAGTGGTATAATAGTAATGATGTTTGAAAAAATTGGAAAAATGGCGGGGTAACGAGGTTGTAATGTTTCAACGTGCGATTCCAATGTGGAACGTATACAGGGTGTTTCAAAATATATTATTTAAGAGAAAAATGAACAGGGTGTGTCAAAGTGTATACAGGGTGTTTCAAAATACAACATTTAAGAGAAAAAACCGCTGAAACATATAAAAATACGACCATAATATGCGTTTTTCGCATTCCAAAAAACATCTATGATTTGAAACGTTGAAACATGCAAAAATGCAACAAAAATAGACGTTTTCGCGTCCCAAAAAACAGTCTAAAATTAAGCTGTGAAAACTGTATGTTTACATGTTATTCTTATGGAGATTTGACATTTCAAAATTGATTAAAATGAACGTTTTCGCGTCCCAAAAAAACAACTGAAAGTTGAAACGCTGAAACATGTAAAAATGCGACCATAATATGCGTTTTTCGCATTCCAAAAAACATCTGAAATTTGAAACGTTGAAACATGCAAAAATGTGACCACAATATGCGTTTTTCGCATTCCAAAAAACAGTCTAAAATCAAACCATAAAAACTGTATGTTTACATGTTATTCTTATGGACAATAGGCATTTCAACATTGCTTAAAATGATCGTTTTCGCGTTCCAAAAAACAACTAAAATTTGAAACGCTGAAACACATAAAAAATGCAACTAAAACATGTGTTTTCGTGTTCCAAAAAACAACTAAAATTACGAACGCCAAAAATACACATTTACATGTAATTCTTATGGACAAAAGGCATTTCAAAATCGTTCAAAATGATCGGTTTCGCGTCCCAAAAAACAACTAAAATTCGAAACGCTGGAACACGTAAAAAATGCAACGAAAATACACGTTTTCGCGTCCCAAAAAACATCTAAAATTTGAAACGTTGAAACATGCAAAAAACAGTCTAAAATTAAACCATAAAAACTGTGATGTTTCAAAATACAACATTTAAGAGGAAAAAACAACCGGGTTTCTCAAAATGCATCATTTAAGAGAGAAAAACAACGGGGTGTCTCAAAATACGTCATTCAAGAGGAAATATATGACGACTGCTTGTCAAATGCTATACCGGGTGTACCAACATATGAATTAAGAGAAAAAACATGGTCGCCTCTGCCATTTGTCAACTGTTAGGTGGAAAATGGGTCAAAGAAAAATGTATCATTGGAAATATGGGGATTCGAAACAACGACATACCCATATATAGAGATTGAATTACATCTGTCATCTATGTGATGTTCTTCGACGAGGGTGTTTATACTCGTCAGTCAACTGTCATCTGTCATTTCAAAAGAGATTCGTTAAAGAAAAAAAAAGATGGTGGCGCTGGATTGGCCAACGCACATCATGGGACGTCTTGCAAAAACGCTTCATGAGGGATTCGAAACAACTACTCACCCATACATAGTTATTGCATTATATCTAACATCTATGTAATGATAGTGTTAGATAGGAGACATGAGATGGGAGACGGGAGATAGGAGGCAGAAGATGGGACATAGGAGACAGAAGATAGGAGATAGGACTTAGGAAACTGACAGATTGACAGATATTCAGTCTGATCTAACCAGAACGAACTAACCTTAGGTATAGCGACTTGAGAACCTCAACGTTGTTAGGAAAAAAGATGACTGCTGTCATTTGTCAAATATCAGGTGGAAAATGAATCAAGGAAAAAACGTATTATTGAGGATTCGAAACAACTACTAGCTCATACAGAGAGGTTGAATTACATATGTGTATGTAATGTTCATTAAAGAAAAAATATGTCGGCGTTCATAGCATACAGGTAAAAATGTATGCTTGAGGATATGAGCATCTGAAAAATACTTGCCCATACAAAGAGATTGAATTACATTTGTGTGTATTGTTTGTTAAAGAAAAAATCAATGCAGCGTTTATATTTAATTGTACAGGGTGCCTCATAAACGGTATCATGATGGGGTCAGACATTTTCAACGTGCGATACCCATTGAAACGTTCACCAAAAATTGTGGAATGTTTCTAGCAGGGCGATAGAAAGATAAGTTGCAATTGGAATTTAACGTTTATAGAATTCTAATCATAGTTTCCACGATACTGACATGCATTTTATTTAGGATGTTATTGGAAATAATTATGGAATTTACCAAAAAATATGTATTTTAGTTTGAATAAATTATCAAATATTCAAATATTTCATTCAATATGAAAATATGCGAGCAGAGTTATTGTTATCAGTTGGTATTTCAAGCGCGCGGTCTCCGAGCTAACGTTATCGCCAATGGCGAGGCGGACGGGAAATTCACATGAGATAAGCTATTTGCAATTAACTTGATGTTAGCATAACAGGAAATTGCAAAACCACACACTAACAACGACCTTTTTTTGTTTTCCAAATGCATACGTGAGAACTGAGAATTGTTGATGGAGTGGTGGGAGTGGGCAATCTTATAAAAACAATTCTGGGTGTGGCCGGCGTCATTCTGCATTCAAAAGTTTTGTTGAACTATTTCGTGTGTTTAAGTGTTTGTGCTTCTATTTCTAAAAACAATGTAAGTTTCTCATTCATTATATGCTACTATTGGTATTGTAGGTTGTGAGCGATACATTTTCTGGGGGAAATTTGTGAGCGAAATATGATTGTTGTTATTATCTAAAATATTGTGCTAGTTTTTTTAAATTTCTCAGCTATCGAGGAAAAACGGTCAACTTTTTCCTACACAAAATCACGACAGGTACCCGAAAGAGGAGAGTATCGGCTTTGGGGTCTGTAATTCCTCTCTGCAAAGGGGGTTGTCCCTATTAAAAAAGTTTGGTATGAACAGTGTTTTTTGTAAGGGGGAAATCGTCACCTGAACGGTTATCGGAGAAGTGTATTTTCTCTAGCTGTATGTTTATTCATTTTAATCCTTAATTTTTGTTCAACTCAGAGTATTTTTATTCATAGATTTACCTCAAATTAACTCATGTTTCAATACAATATATTAAAAATTTTTGAACAGCCAAATTTTTCGATTAATTTTTTCATAATGATAAACCTATGTTTTTTATATTCAGTATGGAAAGACGCTAATATTTATGACATCTTTTACTAATCAAGTTCTTGCTCATGTCCGAAAATTATGTCAGTATGAATTATTCAATTATTTTTTGGGACAGTCAAATTATACGATTTTATCAATTATTATTATTTTAAGGTAGATAGTTTTGATTGTGATAGTCGTGTTTCTATACAACATTTTTTTCCATCAAAGTTATGTTTCCAAACAATATTTTTTTTAATGATAATAATAAATGGTTTTATTGGCGTAGTAATAAAATATATCCAAAAGGCAGAGTTAGCGCCTTATACTAGATGAGAAAGTACTTTCTTACACTCAACCTGGAGCAACTCGAAGCATTTTTATTTAAATATTTGATTCAGATAGGCGTGTTTCCATACAATATTTTTTCTCAGTTAAAATAATGTTCTCAAACAAAATATTTTGTATTTGTTAAAAGAGAAATTTTTTACGTTTAATACGAAAATAGTTTGCGATTCCATACAATTTTTCGAATCTAGTAGTGTAGAAGGCCATTTTCAGATTCAGTAATTATACAAAAATTTGATTAATAACGTTAAAATCGGGCTGTTTAGGAGGTCATTTTAGGCAAACATTCAGAAGCATTATATAAGATTGAATATTGTATCCACTCACTCAACAAATATGATATAATAATTTTTATGTGATTCAAATCAGGTGGTTTAGGAGGCCATTTTAGGTAAACATTCAATACCATTATTTAAAAATTTAATCAACAGCATTTAGATTCGATAGTTTAGGAGGTCGTTTAAGGTAAACATTCATTAGCATTATTTAAAAATTTGATCAATAGCATTCAAATCGGGCTGTTTAGGAGGTCATTTTGGGCAAACATTCAAAAGCATTATATAAGAATACATAGTGTACCCACTTACTCAACAAGTATGATATAATAATTTCTATGTAATTTAAATCAGGTGGTTTAGGAGGCCATTTTAGGTCAACATTTAATACCATTATTCAAAATTTCGATACATGCGATGAGGATGGATGCAGGCCAGCTATCAATTGTATAACATACATTATCGTTAATGAAACAAGCATTTTTTCAAAAAATATTTATTCATAGATGGGAATCACTTTCGAAAGTATAGTTTTTATTTGGGATAGTAAGTTTTTATTGGGGCACGGCACTCCAAACATATTCCAGTTGAAATCGCCAACTTGAACAAGTTTTCTTTGGAATTCATTATATTTGAAATATGTCTTCCCGCGGAAAAAGTACATATGTCCATCGATATATCTAAACGCTCGTTTACAGAAACTTCAAAATAGAGCCATGCGCATAATTTTAAATTGCAAAAGACTAACACCAATACAAGATATGTTGAAACAACTAGAATGGTTACCAATTAATTCTTTTCTTCTCTATAATACTTTAATCCTAATTTTTAAAATGAGACATAAAATTTCACCGACATATTTACAAGAAAAAATTAGGTACAATGACCAAGTTCATGGATACAATACTAGATCCAGAACGGACTTTCATATTCAACAAGTCACACTATCACATACCCAAAATTCTATTTTCTTCAAGGGGCTTGATAGGTACAATAATCTACCAGAAGAGATCAAATGTTTAACATCTTTAACTTCTTTCAGAACAAAGTTGAAAGCATATTTACTGCATCAATAAAATAAACCAGTAGCCACTTCTTCATTATGTTAGATCCTTTAAATATTTAACTTTGACAGGTGTACATATGTTTTAGTATGTTCAACACTAGTTTTGTTATTCATCAAATATTTTTAGAATGTGTATGTATATGTGAAGTATATATGTGTGTATATATATGTGTCTATATATGTATGTGTATATGAATAACTGTAATTTTTAGATTTTTTTTTGTTTTTCTGTGACAAGGGTACGAAGGCCTAATATGGGAGAGTATGTTTTTTATTGCTAATTTTTAGAACAATTTTACATTAATATAAGATAGCGATAATTTTATTTTTATTGTAATGACTGCAATTACTTGTAAATTAGCCAAATGGGCTAAATAAAGGATAAGGACGATAATTTGGGAAAATAGGTGCGAACGATAGGAACATTACATCGGGAGGCTGTTCAATCTGAAATAAATTGTTGAGCGGTTTGGTGGGCGCTTTGTCTATAGTTGAGGCGGTATTCATCGTCGTCGTACGAGGGGTGCTTTGAACGGGTTTCTGTATACGCGCGAATTTTTATTTACGTCCATAGAGAGCTTCAATTCCATTTAAATCATCTTGTTGGAGAGGTAATGTTGTTTTTTGATAAAATCTAAACATAATTGCTGATTCGGCATGTGAATGCCCCAAACCTAAAGTATGCCAGATTTCGTGTACAAGGGTCATCAGCAGATTGTAGGTATCATCTGGGGATGTTTTGTCATCGCCCAAATACCATTCTTCATCATCATCCACATGAATTTCAACACATGTCGAACCTTTTGAAGGAAAGTAAGAGTGTCCCAACATTCTTCCTGGTCCATCAAGAGTGCTGCCGCATTGGTGTTTACCCATACAGGTTGCTCGAAAATTATGTGCCCCGTTTACCAATACTATTGTAATGTTTGGCTGTTGTTTAAGTTTCAGGTTCACTTGTTTGAATTTTAAAACAGTAACGTCTTGTCCAATATTGAAAGCTTTTTGAACAAATTTTTTGTATGTATTATATTTCCCTAAATCCATATTGATAGAAGGATCAACGTACCACAGATCGAAAAGCGAATTGGCGAATTGACCATTGATTGGTTTATATAAAAATTAAATTCATATTCAAATCAATACATTTAGAGGCTAATATTCAATCAATAAATATCCTGGAATTTTTTAATTAGTTAACGAATCTAAATATTTAAGCGGATATTTTCAGATACAATGGGGGAACATACATACGTTATTGAAAGACTTAAATTTTTTAATCATTTTATTACGGATATCTAAACATTGGACATATTATTTCACCACAATAATAACAACCACATTTTTTGAATAATCGTTCAGATTCTTCATTGCTGCAAAAAGCTGTAAATTCTTTATGATTCTTAATGTGAGCGATGAGCTTAGCTGCATATCCTTTTCTTCGGAATTCAAGTAATGTATGAATATAATTGATAGTTTTCGGTTTTGAATGTTTCCTCAAAGGGTCAAAATCCATGGTTGAGAGCAGCGCAAATGCTGTTGGTTTATTGTCGATGTAAATAATATAGCAGCTGATTTTTCAATCATGATACCACTGTTGTATGAAATCACTATCGATATTCAACTGCCTTATTTTCTTAGCAGCTTGAGCACCATAAAATAATCTCACTGCTTCCATCTTCGATATCGTGAATGAACTGCGTGCGAGGGAATTTCCTCCACTGGATAAAACTTCTTTATCCCCTCTCCTTTTTGGTTAGTATTACCAACTTATGTCATTTTTAAGTTGGCTATATGTATTCAATCATTCGCAATATTATTTTTTCTCGTTGTCAAGTATTGTAGCTATAACATTATGAATATTTTTACGTATTTTCAATAAACTTTTTGGAGCTCCATCAAAGTACTCTGTTGTGGACTTGGTTTGTTTGACATTACGATAAATTTCAAGCATTTTGGTATCTTCAGCACTATGACGCATAAACATTCCTTTCTTCAATGTAAATGGGTATTCATGATGAAAATAGTATTTAGTGATGGCGTCAGTAGGATCATACACTATTTGATTATGCTCAATCCAAAAATGCGGTGTAATTGTAACACCATTCGAATAAAACTTCGTTCCGACACATAACTTTACTGTAATTCCATACTTCTTAGCTAACTCATATAAAATTAAACTTGCCGGCACACATGCTCCACAATAATTGTTTTTTATAAATGCTTGTTCAATACATGATTTAATCAAGTTTAGGCGAAATTGGTGGAACGTTGGATTAGACATATTTGCTAATGCGACTGCGCAGAGTGAATGTTAAATGGTAAATGAAACTTCCAAATCATTTTTTAAATATTTTTCCGTCCGACAGATTTTCTTTACCCCCACCCCTTTCATTGGACGTTTGAAACATAGTTTTTTGAAAATTTCATTTTTTCAATTTCATGCGTCAAACGATATACAACATTTTACATGCATTCTTTTGGAAAATCAAGAATAAAAATGTTATAAATATCTCGATATATAATAAATGCAGCACTTTTATATGTATTCTCATGCTAACTGACGCATACATTTTTATAAACTGAGGGCCTTTTGAAACATTAATATTCCCGTCTAAAAAATGTTGTCTATCGAATAAACCATTAATATTTACCCCCACCATTTTTATTAGACGTTCAATCTGAAACATAGTTTTCTGAGAATTTCATTTTTCAATTTCATGTGTCAAGTGACATGCAGCATTTTGCATGCATTCTTATAAAAATTGTAACATAAAAATGTTACAAATGGCTCAATAGATGACCAATGCAGCACTTTTATATGTATTCGTATGTTAATTGAAACACAAATCTTTACAAACTGGGGGTCTTTTGAAACAGTTCAGTCGTCGTTTGAAAAATTTTCTTTACCCCCACCCTTTTATAAAGCGTTCAGTCTTCCGTCCGACCTAAGTTTACATATGCTGAGCTATGTTAAATTCCATCAGTCTACTTTAGAACGTTTAACATTTAACACCTGACTTTTTTGCAATTACAGCAATCACAATGTTTGTCGAATTGATTAAATATCTTGCCACCATCCTGGGAGTTATCACCCCTAATGATGACTTTAAAATCAGAGAAGGGTTGAGGCAATGTGTGAAGGGGATGCGCCGGATTAGAGATGCCATGAAGAATGCAACTTCTGTGGGAGAGAAGCAACATCTGGAGGCATGTCTAAGAAATATCAAGACTATGAGGGTGCACTTCAAAGCGGCGCAGAAGAAGGGGGCAGGGCATTCTTCAAGACCTGAAGGAGCGAGAAAACGTGTGCACTGGGATGATACCGACTCAGCCTTCAATAGTCGAATCAGGAGTGGTGTTATTTCCAACCTCAAACACAAGGATCCAGGCTCATTCCTGATTGACACCAATCTGGATGAATGGTTCCAACACAAGCTTATTGCTCCTATCATGAAAGACCTTGAGGAGTTCCAGGAACGCGATTCAGGCTGGGCGTTGAAGAAGGTGGTTAACTTGGGAGTCAACATCAACAAATTTACTCCCCAGCTTGGATTATCATATATCGAGTTGCCCGGAGAAATCAAGAAAAAGCATGCATGTATTAATGTTAAGAATGATGACCAAGCTTGCTTTGCTTGGGCTGTCGTTTCTGCTTTGTATCCGGCACAATATGATCTGCACAAACTCTCATCATACCCTCAATACTCCAGTGTACTCAAACTAAAAGGTATTCAGTTCCCAATGACCATGAAGCAGATCCCTAACTTTGAGAAACAAAATAACGTCTCAATTAACGTATATGTGTTGGAAAAAAACAAAAAGCTGTTCAAAACCCTTCCTGCATATCTGACTAAAGATAAGAAGGAGAGGCACGTCAATCTGCTAATGGTGCAGGATAAATATTATGTTGAGGGTGAGGAGGACGGTGGAGCTCCATCAAAATTCCATTTTGTGTGGATTAAAAATATGTCGAGACTTTAATCAAGGCAGCTGAGTAAACATAACGGGTCAAAGTTTTTCTGTGACCGATGTCTCCACTACTTCCATAGTGAACAGAAGCTCAATAGCCACCTTGAGGACTGCGTTAAATTAAATGAGACTGCCATTAAGATGCCCGAGCCGGGGAAAAACACCTTGAAATTCAAAAATTACATGAACAAAGAAAAGGTCCCATTCGTGGTGTATGCCTACTTGGAGGGTGTGTTGGAGAAGACTGATAATCCTAAGAAGCCTCAGCACCACGTTCCAGCTGCCGTCGGATACTACATGAAATGCTCCTATGATGATTCCCTCTCTTTTTACCGGTGTCATCGTGGGCAGGACTGTATGGCATGGTTCGCTGATGAGATGGCACAACTAGCTGAAGATTTGGCTACTGTATTCTGGTGTCCTTATTAAATTAATATGTCTTGGGTGCAAGAAGCACAATTCAAACTCGCTTCCCATTGTCATATTTGCGAGCAGCCATTCACTGCAGAATGTAAGAAGGTTAGGGATCATAACCACCTGATTGCCGGGAATAACTATCGTGGAGCAGCTCATGAAGGGTGCAATATTAACTACAAGGACTCCCATACTGTTCCTGTTGCTTTCCATAACTTGAGTGGATATGATGCGCACTTTATCGTGACAGATATCGCTACAAAAATGGCAGGAAAATTTGATATGCTGCCTATCACCAAGGAGAAATATATTTCCTTCACGAAGCACGTTGATGATACACCCATTCAATTTCGATTTATTGACTCCTTCAGATTTATGAATTCCTCTCTAGATAAATTAGCATCTTATCTACCTGAGTTTCCTAACCTAAAGTCTCAATTCACAGATATACCTATGGAACACTTCAAACTGCTAACGAAAAAAGGAGTCTGCCATACGATTATATTGACTCCTTTGATCGATTCGCTGAAACGGCTCTGCCATCTCAGGATAAATTTTATAACAAGCTGGAAAATAAGCCCTGCCCCCGACGTCTATACCAACGTACACAAAATGTTTGGACCACCTTCAATTGAAGACTGACATTTTCCTGCTGGCTGATGTCTTCGAGATGTTTAGATCGTGCATCCTTAAGTCGCATAAATTAGACCCCGCCCACTATTTCACGCTGCCGGGCTATACTTGGGACGCCATGTTGAAATATACTGGGATTGAGTTTGAGCTCCTCACCGATGTCGATATGTTTTTGTTCGTTGAACGTGGTATTCGAGGAGGGCTCAGCCAAGATTGCTCAAAAAGACGAGCCAAAGCCAACAACAAATACATCAACAATCATGATCCATCCAAACCTACAACCTTCCTGATGTATTATGATATCAATAATCAATACGGTTGGGCTATGTCTCAGTACCTTCCTTATGGAGGGTTTGAATGGGCTGATACGAATATTGACGTCACCCAAATTCCTGATTATGCTGATGTGGGATACATGTTGGAGGTAGATCTAGAATATCCTAAACACTTGCATGACAAGCACAAGGATATACCATTCTGCCCCCAACATATAAGCTCCAAGACGCGAAAACCTCCGGTGAAAGCTAAAGAACTCACAAAATTAATGGCCACCCTTCATGATAAGACCAAATATATAATACATTATAGAGCATTGAAACAGGCGTTGGAGCATGGCTTAGTATTGAAGAAAATTCATCGCGTGTTGAAATTAAAACAATCACTATGGCTGAAATCCTATATTGACTCAAACACCGAGCTCCGTAAGAAAGCCACCAATGAGTATGAAAAAAACTTGTATAAGTTGATGAACAACGAAGTCTTCGGTAAAACAATGGAGAACGTTCGGAAGAGGGTTAACATCCGCCTGCTCACCGAATGGAGTGGACGATATGGTGCAGAAGCCTACATCGCTAAGCCTGAATTTAAAAACTGCACCATCTTTAATGAAAAGTTAGTGGCTGTTGTGCTTAACAAGCTGCAAATTTATCTCAATAAACCGATATATGTTGGACAAGCTATTTTGGATTTGGCAAAGACTACCATCTACAACTTCCACTATAGCTATATGAGGGAACGTTTTGGTGAGGACTTTACCGTTATGTATACAGACAACGATTCCTTCATATATGAGCTGCGCCAAGATCCCTATAAACTAATGAGGAAGGACTGCCATCAACGCTTCGATACCTCCGACTATCCACCCAACAACATTTATGGAATTCCTCAGGTCAACAAAAAAGTGTTGAATATGATGAAGGATGAAAATAATGGCGTTCCTATGACGGAATATGTTGGTCTTCGGTCGAAATTGTATGCAACAAAGGTGCTGACAACTGAGGCTGATAATGAGGAGAGGAGGAAAAAATTGCGTGAAGATGGTTATGATGAAGATGAAATTGTGATGGAATTGAAAAATTTGGGAACCACCAAGAAAGCAATGGGCGTGAAATCGTCTGTGGTGAAAACAACGATTACGTTTGAAGACTATATCGATTGTCTCGACAGCTGCGACAAGAAGATTGTACGCCAGAATTTGATTCGCTCTGAAAAACATCAAGTACACTCCATCGTTTAAGATAAAATTGCGCTGTCTCCAGATGATGACAAACGCTACCTGATTCCGGGGACTAATGAAACATTGCCATGGGGATATTATTTAATCCCGCTAGAAGAGGCGATGGATGTTGATAGCACTATATCACATTCCTAATATTGAAACTTTGTACGCTACCTGATTCCTGGGGGGATTAATGAAACATTACCATGGGGACATTATTTCATCCCGCTAGAAGAGGTGATGGATGTTGATAGCACTCTCTAATATTTTTTATCATGACGTTGTTCGAAATAACATTACATTTATATTTACATTTATATCACATTCTTAAGATTGAAACTCATATAGTCCTTCTTTGTAGTTTGCCGTATTTACTCAGACATAAACTTACACGTCACACTCAAACTACTGCTCAAACAGCAGTCCTTTTCAAAAGTAAATGCATTAAAGGTATCTACTTTGACTATTCGGATATTACTATCGATTGTTGTAAAGTAAAAACATTAATGATGGGAACCTCTGTGTTCACTCGTTGTATACCCAAAAAAGAAAAATATATCCAAGGTTTGAAGAATATCTCCTAACTAAACTTGGGAACCTGTATATTCACTCCTTGTATTCGCAGAAAAAAATAGCAAGGTTTGAAGGATATCTCCTAACTAAACTTGGGAACTTGTGTATTCACTCCTTGTATTCGCAAAAAAAAATATGAACAAGGTTTGAAGAATACCTCCTAACTAAAATTGGGAACCTGTGTATTCACTCCTTTTATTTTAACTACACCTCATCATGATATTTCCGTTAACCGACCACCATTGTTTCATCATTGATGTACTTACTTTACATCAATTCGATATTAATATCCAATTAGATGAACTAATCCTATAGCATGAACATTGGAAACGACTGCTGAATAAAATTGTATTACCCATATGCATACTTACTATGTTTTTATACCTAACTTTATATTGAGTATTTCTACTCACTCCCACAATGACAAAATTTGTATTGGCTACATAAGCAATAACTTAAAAATGATTTGGTGGTTATGGTAGGCCTACTGGGGAAACTTCCACAATAAAAAAAGGAAACGCATTGGTTGTCCTACCTCCTGGATGATGTGGAAACGGACTTATCATCATGTGGATTGAGTACATTTTTTCCAGATAAAATTTCATACATCATTACATTTCACGTGCGATTCATTTAATATTTGAAATTATCATTAATTAAGCAAAGTGTTACTCAAATAGTACATAAATGAAAGTTGATTAGAAATAAAACACACATCATAATTTCAATATCTATTGAATACAAGAGGACCTCTGCATAATCTATAAGCTTCATCTATTTTTCTGTCGAAATATTCGAGTTGTCTCATATCACTTTTCATTGCTCTATTGTTATCAATATAGGAGAGCGTTTGGATATTGCTGCTGCTGCGATGTTCAAGCTGGGTATTGTATTATAAATTCTTATTTTTTCTTCTTTAAGGTGGGAACAACATGGATATAATATTTCGATATTTCCATGAACTATTAGCGTTCACAGGTTCGTCTGATTTATATCTTTGCTTGTGAGCATTAGTCATCATTAAAATATTTTTATATGCTGTCAAATCTTCTGCATTGTAATGCTGAGGTACTCGTTTACATAACAATTGGAGTAACCCCTCCGTTAGAATAAAACTTTTGTCATGTACAACCACTCAATCATTTTCATAACGTACTGGGATATTACCAATAACATATCCATCGTTGAATCATAGACCATAAGTATCAGACTCGATCATTCTCTGCTGTTTCCCATGATTACTACCCTCCACCTCTATATTTTCACAAACTGTTCGGTGCAACATATTGAATACAACTGAATTGTCTACATTCCATCAAGTCTTTATATAACAACGACATACTGCACCATACTGAGACATACTGCAACATACCGAACATACCCATACTGCATCATACGGCGACAAACCGAACCATACCGAACATATCCATACTGCGACATACCGAACATACCCACACTGCATCATACGGCGACAAACCGAACCATACCAAACATATCCATAGTGCAACATACTGCGATATACCGAACATACGGTGACAAACCGAACCATACCGAACATGTCCATACTACGACATACGGCGACATACCGAACATACCCATACTACGACATACGACGACACACACCGCGTTTAGCGTAAGTATGGTATACTGTGACATACACTAACATACTCAACCATACAGAACATAACCATACAGCTACATACCGCGTTTTTATCTAACCTCACTTTATGTTGAAGAAATAACGCTAGCGAAAACGAAGAACGCTGACATATATTTTTTGTTAAATTCCATAATTATTTCTAATAACATCCTAAATAAAATGCATTTCCGTATCGTGGAAACTATGATTAGAATTCTATAAACGTTAAATTCCAATTGCAACTTATCGTTCTATCGCCCTTCTAGAAACATTCCACAATTTTTGGTGAACGTTTCAATGGGTATCGCACGTTGAAAATGTCTGACCCCATCATGATACCGTTTATGAGGCACCCTGTACAATGAAATATGAACGCTGCATTGATTTTTTCTTTAACAAACAATACACACAAATGTAATTCAATCTCTTTGTATGGGCAAGTATTTTTCAGATGCTCATATCCTCAAGCATACATTTTTAGCTGTATGCTATGAACGCCGACATATTTTTTCTTTAATGAACATTACATACACAGATGTAATTCAAGCTCTCTGTATGAGCTAGTAGTTGTTTCGAATCCTCAATGATACGTTTTTTCCTTGATTCATTTTCCACCTGATATTTGACAAATGACAGCAGTCATCTTTTTTCCTAACAACGTTGAGGTTCTCAAGTCGCTATACCTAAGGTTAGTTCGTTCTGGTTAGATCAGACTGAATATCTGTCAATCTGTCTGTTTCCTAAGTCCTATCTCCTATCTTCTGTCTCCTATGTCCCATCTTCTGCCTTCTATCTCCCGTCTCCTATCTCCTGTCTCCTATCTAACACTATCATTACAAAGATGTTAGATGTAATGCAATAACTATGTATGGGTGAGTAGTTGTTTCGAATCCCTCATGAAGCGTTTTTGCAAGACGTCCCATGATGTGCGTTGGCCAATCCAGCGCCACCATCTTTTTTTTTTCTTTAACGAACCTTTTTTGAAATGACAGATGACAGTTGACTGATGAGTATAAACACCCTCGTCGAAGAACATCACATAGATGACAGATGTAATTCAATCTCTATGTATGGGTATGTCGTTGTTTCGAATCCCCATATTTCCAATGATACGTTTTTCTTTGACCCATTTTCCACCTAACAGTTGACGAATGGCAGAGGCGACCATGTTTTTTTTCTTAATTCATATGTTGGTAAACCCGGTATAGCATTTGACAAGCAGTCGTTATATTTTTCTTCTTAAATGACGTATTTTGAGACACTCCGTTGTTTTTCTTTCTTAAATGGTGCATTTTGAGAAACCCGGTTGTTTCTTCCTCTTAAATGTTGTATTTTGAAACATCACAGTTTTTATGGTTTAATTTTAGACTGTTTTTTGCATGTTTCAACGTTTCAAATTTTAGATGTTTTTTGGGACGCGAAAACGTCTATTTTCGTTGCATTTTTTACGTGTTTCAGCGTTTCAAATTTTAGTTGTTTTTTGGGACGCGAAACCGATCATTTTGAACGATTTTGAAATGCCTTTTGTCCATAAGAATTACATGTAAATGTGTATTTTTGGCGTTCGTAATTTTAGTTGTTTTTTGGAACACGAAAACGCATGTTTTCGTTGCATTTTTTATGTGTTTCAGCGTTTCAAATTTTAGTTGTTTTTTGGAACGCGAAAACGATCATTTTAAGCAATTTTTAAATGCCTATTGTCCATAAGAATAACATGTAAACATACAGTTTTTATGGTTTGATTTTAGACTGTTTTTTGGAATGCGACAAACGCATATTGTGGTCACATTTTTGCATGTTTCAACGTTTCAAATTTCAGATGTTTTTTGGAATGCGAAAAACGCATATTATGGTCGCATTTTTACATGTTTCAGGGTTTCAAATTTCATTTGTTTTTTTGGGACGCGAAAACGTTCATTTTAAGCAATTTTGAAATGTCAAATCTCCATAAGAATAACATGTAAACATACAGTTTTCACAGCTTAATTTTAGACTGTTTTTTGGGACGCGAAAACGTCTATTTTCATTGCATTTTTGCATGTTTCAACGTTTCAAATCTTAGATGTTTTTGGAATGCGAAAAACGCATATTATGGTCGTATTTTTATATGTTTCAGCGGTTTTTTCTCTTAAATGTTGTATTTTGAAACACCCTGTATACACTTTGACACACCCTGTTCATTTTTCTCTTAAATAATGTATTTTGAAACACCCTGTATACGTTCCACATTGGAATCGCACGTTGAAACATTACAACCTCGTTACCCCGCCATTTTTCCAATTTTTTCAAACATCATTACTATTATACCACTTCAACAATTCAAATTTATTCATTCACAATCACTATTCTTTTTATTTAATATTCGAGCGCTCGAAGCAGGCCTGCGGTAGATAACGCCGCTCGACTTCGCTGATCGGCGGCTCGCGCTGTATAAACAACATTTCAACCTACAATCACTAAAAAGTCCCATAGCCTAGTTGTGTAGACGTGCGCTTCGTAATCCGAAGATTGCTGGTTCGCTACACTTCGATCCCTCCGTCTAACAACCTTTTTTTCATTTCATTGCATATATATCAAATATTCATTTTCACTATCCGGCGTTGAGTACTGGGAAAATCTTTATCGCCACGGCGGATCAGCTCGACTACGTCACAGCTGAACGGCAGACCAGCGAGCTGAAGCTAAAGCCCACTTGATATTCCACGACTTCGAGGCTTTAGAGATACCATCGTCACTGCGTGTTCGTGAAGGTGTGAACTCACCTTTACGTCGTAAAAGGTCCACGATGGACCTTGGCGTTTTCCCGTGTTATTTCAGGTAAGCTTACTTCTTTAATGCTCATAGCACATTTACTGGTTTGAGATAGAAGAATTCTTCAGGTTTCTCAGCATACGTTTTTGGTACGATATGTTTCCGAATTAGCGCTTCGATATCTCCAATCTCGTAAGCTCCAACAGAAATATCGAAGCTCTTTCTCACTTTCTTCTTTTTATCCTTAATAATTTCGTAATAATAGAACTTTGTACTCTGTTTGACGTTTGCTATAATATTGAATGAATGGAAACTTAGTAGAGCTAGACCGGATTCGGAATTAGTTTCCAATGGAATAGGTGGTGTGAAATCCATGGAAAGCGTCGAAGAACGACTTTTCAAAGTCAACAGCATAGACATTGTAACGTTGACAATTGTTTTCCTCGTATAAATAGGTCACAAGGTGAAATTTCCAAACACTTGTCATTCGATCACCACATGTAATAGGATTCCTGGAGACATACCATCCTATTTCACATGAAATATAATTGTTTTGATTTCACAGCTCTTGGTTCCCACGGATATCTCTGGTAATTTAATTAAATCCATAATTGTGTGGTTATCAAGAAGGAATGTTTACATGTTGACAATAATATGGTTAATGTCACTTGGGTGACAGCGCTTCTTCTTCCGATTTCGAATCGATTTGTTAAAGAAGACGACAGTTCTTCCTTTTACGATTCGAATTCTTGGAGTACGCTCACTACATTGATTTTGTTTACACAAACTTCTACTTTCATGGAAAAACGAGAGAGAGAGAACTATGTTTGTTATGGTTTTTATATAGTTTTGAAAATCGCGGAATGCTAGTCTCTTTGATATAGTTCAGTGACATGCGTATAATAATTGATAGTGGTGGCAACAATGAAAGGAAATGTTTTTTTGTTAAAATCAATTTTGGAGAGGACGGAAGTGTTTGAAACACCATTAGTCCATTTCTGACCTGGTAACGCTGAAGCTCGCTGGAGGTTGAATTTGAGTTTATTCAATTTTGGCAACCTACCTAATATTGCTATACCACACAAATGAGAGGTGAATATTCTTGTTATGTAGAGGTCTATTAAAGGTTACTCGCTTCACGAGATTTAAATATATAAATATTTTTTGTAAAAAGCACGCCTTAAAATTTCCTTTTCTTTTTGCCATAGCTATGCCAGGAATTTACCAAAGTCTTTGAGATACTTTAAACAGTATAAGGACTAATCAGCCAATAAAAATTTAAAGGCCAATTCGAGAAAAGAATATAAGCCCACATGGTATTATAAAGCCTACGATGGTATTTTGAAGCCTATGATGGTATTGTAAAGCCTATGATGGTATTGTAAAGCCTATGATGGTATTGTAAAGCCTACGATGGTATTGTAAAGCCTGTGATGGTACTGTAAAGCTTGTGATGTATGATAAAACACGTAATGGTATTGTAAAGCCTGCCATGGTGTTGTAAAGCCGGAGAGCATGTTGGAGCAGACCCAACGCTAGAGATTTCCGTGGAAACAATCATTTATGGAGACCAAAAGGGAACAACAAAACCAAAGTCGTGATTCCTTAATTTATGCCTAATTCTGTAAGGTTTGAATGCATTCGGACTAGGTAAGATAAAAACTGTTATAATTTCTTAAACCACGACTTGGAGAACCTATTCTTTTGGTTGGTTACATTTCAAGATTCTATTATTATTATTAATATAGTAGAGAACTATTGAAATTATTAAATATTTATATTTTAATGTGTCTTTTGTTTGAAGTTGGAGTTGAATCTTTCTTTCAGCATAGTTAAGGTCTTTCTACAGAGATTGGCCTGGGAATAAGTTTTTGAAATCGTTTATCACTGTAGATGGCGTCCAATAAACACCATAATTAATAAGAAACTTATTCTCTGTGCCACAAATTGGACCTTTTGAGAATCATCGAGTGACGTCGACTTACGCCTTGCCTCCGAAAATCAAAAAAGCTAGCCTGGCCAAATATGTACCTAAGTTAAGGTTACATAAAAAATGGCGTGCCAACGTAGGGCCTACGTTTTCATTCGATGATTCACAGAGGTTTGATTGCTGTGCTGGAAAGATCTCTCTAACTGCGAATAAATTGTGGATGGTTTGTCTTTATGAAATACGTGTTACTGATATGGATATGGATATTTTTTCTAGTATTGATTGGCAAACTAACAATTTAATAAGTTTTTTTGTCCTGTAAGAAATTTTATTACCTTTTATCTTGTTGTTATTTAATACTTGAAACCAAATTTGAACGTTTTTAAAAAAAAATATATTTCAAAAAAGTAAATATGGACGGAAAAATAGAACCTTTATATCTCAACGAGGAAGAAATCGATTATGAACTTCGAATTCGTAATGTGGTAGCTAGTAGAAAAACTTTAACATCAAAAAGAATAATTTTAGGAAGATTATTAGCTACTGAAACTGTGTTAACTAAGTTAGAAGATAAAGCTTTTGTAGCAGAGGACGAGAAAAATTTCATTGATAGAACTTTTTCTGATTTGGAATCTTTAATACTCAATTTCAGAGCTCCCATATCTGATCCTATGTATAAAATCATAGAGTCTAGATTAACGTCGTTAATGGGAAGAGTAAATCGTTTTCAAGTGCCAGAACAACCCGAGGCAGAAAATACTCTATATTCAGATCATAAAGAACATTCAAAAGCTACTTGTATTGAGCTGGATGCAAAATTAGCAATGAACATTGTCCAGGATTCTGCACAAGCTGTATCTGCAATTTCTATTTCCGGTTTAGGAAAATCCATTCCTGTTTATAAATGGGGTATTCAGTTTGATGGTTCAACAAGTTTGAAATCTTTTCTTGAAAGGGTAGATGAGTTATCAAAATCTCGCAATGTGTCAGAACTAGAACTGTTCAATTCTTGCATAGATTTATTTACAGGCAAAGCATTAATTTGGTATAGGTCGATTAGACAAGAAGTTTTTAATTGGCAACAATTAGTTACTCGTATGGAAAGTGCATTTTTACCTAATGGCTATGATGAGAAGCTTCTGGATGAAATAAAGAATCGTACTCAAGGTCGAGATGAACCTATTGATATTTATGTTGCAACAATGCAAAGTCTTTTTAGTAGATTGAGTCAACCTGTAAATAATCAGGAATGTTTGAAAATAATAAGAAGGAATATTTTACCAAAATATATACATCACTTAATTTTACAAGATATAAACAGTACTTCAGAATTGATAGGTTTTTGTAAGAAAATTGATGAGGCTTCTGAAATAAAGCAAAGATATACTCCTCCGAAATCAGTGCATTGTTTGGAAACAGACCTTGCTTACGTAGAGACATCTTCACCTGAAAATAAAAAATACAATTTTAGTTCAAAAGGTACTTGGAGTAATAAAAAAAAATCATATGATTTTGCAAAAACTTCTATAGGTGAGGAAGATCAAAAATCACAATTTCCTTCTAATTCTCAAACGTCTGCAAATGTCAGACCAAGTTCCATTAGGTGTTTTCGATGTGAAAAGGTAGGACATCTGAAAAGAGATTGTAAAGAGCCCTCAAAAAGGTTTTGTTATAACTGTGGTAGGCCTAATTTTACCAAGTTAACTTGCCCTACGTGCAACCCAAAAAACCTATAGGGAAGACGACTTATTCAAGTCATCAAAATTCTTTTAAAAATAGAACTGATAACAGAAAACAATTTCAAAAAGATTGTAGTTATGTTAGTAAAAACCCCAGACCTTGTGTTAAAGATTCTGTTTTAAAAAATACTGTTTTTGTCCAAAGAAATGATACAGGAAATGTATCACCTCTTTTCATTTCAAAACCGAATGACAATAGACCATATATTTCAGTTGAACTGTATAGTGAACAAATAATATATTTACTAGATAGTGGAGCCAATGTGAGTTGTTTAGGTAAACATTCCTTAGAATTATTGAAAAAGTATAAAGTCAAACTTGATAGAACTATAAAAAGGTCTGTCACTACTGCTGATGGTAAGAAACAGACAGTAAGAGGCATTTGTGAGTTACCCTTATGTTTAGGAAATATTTGCAAAATAGTAAAGGTATCTGTTATACCTTCCCTTCAATGCGGGCTTATTTTAGGAAGTGATTTTTGCAAATTGTTTGGACTCACAATGGATTTTAGAAATAAAGTTTGGAACGTTAACAGTAATCTAGGAATGGAAATAAGTGTTTTATCAGAACCTATTAGAGAAGTCGGTCTGAGCGAAGGAATTTGCAAAGATCTTTCAGATGAACAACAATTAGAGATGGAGAAAGTAATAGATTTATTCAAGTCTATTTCTTCTGAAGATCCTATAGGTTTGACAGATAAAATAACAGCTCATATTGAAACAGGAGATCATCCTCCATTTAAAAAAAGACAATACAGAATGTCTCCATATATGTTAGAACATCTAAATAGAGAGTTGGATAAAATGCTTGCTTTGGATATAGTGGAACCCTCATTCAGCCCTTGGAGTTCTCCAGTATTGTTAGTAAAGAAACCTAGTGGGGATTTTAGGTTTTGTTTTGATGGTAGAGCTCTGAATGAGATAATAAAAAAAGATTCTTACCCTCTTCCATTAGTTGATGATATTCTCAACATGCTAAACAATGCAAAATTTATATCGACACTAGATCTTAGGTCTGGTTTTTGGCAAATCCCATTGGACGATGAAAGTAAAGAAAAAACAGCTTTTTCAATCCCAGGGCGTGGTTTATTCCACCATAAACGCCTTCCGTTCGGTTTGTCAAATTCTGCTGCCCTTATGCAGAGATTATTGGATAGGATACTAGGTCCAGAGCTACAACCAAAAGTATTTGTTTATTTAGATGATATAGTAATGTGTAGTTCAAACTTTTCAGAACACATAGCTCTATTGAAAGAAGTCCATAGACGTTTGTTAGGTGCAAATTTAACAGTCAATCTGAAAAAATGTCAATTTTTTAGAGAATCTTTGCTGTATTTAGGTTTTGTAGTTGATCACAGAGGACTACGAACATCTCCTGATAAAGTTAAAGCCATGGTTGAATATCCTAGACCTCAGACTACAACAGAAGTAAAACGTTTTGTAGGAATGTGTTCCTGGTACAGGCGTTTTATTCCACATTTTAGTACTTTAATCAGTCCACTCAATGATTTATTAAAAGGTAAAGGTAAAAAACAGGTAGTTATTTGGAATGACTCAGCAGAAAAATCTTTCGTTGGAATAAAACAAAAATTAGTTTCATCCCCAATATTGTCAGCTCCAAATTTTTCTTTAGAATTCACTATTCAAGCGGACGCCAGTGATACAGGATTAGGCGGCGTACTTACCCAAATTCAAAATGGCGAGGAGAAGGTCATTGCGTATGCAAGTCGAAGTCTTAGTCGATCAGAGCGAAATTATTCCACCACAGAGCGTGAGTGTTTAGCTCTAATATTTTCATTGGAGAAATTTAGACCCTATATTGAAGGAGTTCACTTCAAAATTTTAACAGACCACGCCAGTTTGAAATACCTGTCAAAAATGTCAAGTAGTTCAGGTAGACTCAGCCGATGGGCAATGAGGCTTTCCGTATTTGATTTTGAAGTCATTCATAGAAAAGGAAAACTCCATATTACTCCGGATGCTTTGTCTCGAGCTCCTCTTCCTGAGGAAATAAATGTTTTGGGAGTTTCATTAGAAGTTCTTGAACCTTGGTACCTGAAATTAAAAGATAGGATAACTAAAAATCCTGAGAAATATTGTCAGTGGATGATTAAAGATGGGCAAATTTTCAAACATACCTCCAGTAAAATTGCATTGAAAACTAACATTTCTGAATGGAAATTGTTAGTTCCATCTTCAGAAAGAAAGAAAGTTATTTCTGATTCACATGACTTACCTACTGCAAGTCATCTAGGGTACTTTAAAACTCTAAGAAGAATCGCAGAAAAATTTTACTGGCCACAAATGAGAAAAGATGTTCTAAAATATGTAAGGCAATGTCAAGTATGTTGTAGTCAAAAAGCTTTACATGCTAGACGTTTTGGTTTAATGGGTGCTGAGAAAAGGGTGAGCTTTCCTTTCCAGTTAGTAAGTACAGATGTTATGGGCCCATTTCCACGAAGTAATAAAGGTAATAAATTTCTCGTAGTAGCTTCAGACTATTTTTCAAAATATGTAGTAATGAAACCTGTAAGAAATGCAACTGCACAGGTGATTACAAATTTCTTAGAAGAAGTATTCTTAACTTTTGGCTTTCCTCAAATTTTGTTATTAGACAATGCCTCAGCTCATACAGGGACAGTTTTCAAAGAATTTGTTGACAAATATAAAATCCCCAAGATCTGGTACAATTGTAGATACTTTCCACAAAATAATCCAACAGAAAGGAACAATCGTACCATTGGAACCGCAATTAGGTGTTTTATAAAAGAATCTCACAAGAAATGGGATAATGAACTTTCGCAAATTCAGCATGCTATGAATTCTGCTGTTCATGAAGTAACAGGTTTCAGTCCAAATTTTTTGAATTTTGGAAGGATAACCCCTGTCTCAGGAGATTATTATGGAGCGGAATTAGATTTTGAGCTCAATAATAATGAAGAAGCCAGAAAAGTTTATTCTGAGGAGTTGGAAAAACTTCCTCCAATTTATAAGAAAGTCCAGCAAAGACTTTCTGATTCTTATAGGAAGAATGCAAAGTATTACAATCTGAGAAGGCGTGAACATGTCTTTCGAGTAGGTGAAAAAGTCTGGAAGCAAAATTTTATATTATCGGATGCTGCTAATGCATTTTCTAGTAAATTAGCTCCTCGATATATTTTATGTAAAATAAAAAAGGTATTATCGAAAGTGACTTACGAGTTGAGTGATCTTGATGATAGGCCACTGGGTACATGGCATGTATCAAAACTCAAGCCCTATTTTGGGTCTGACTTGGATATGACTAATTGAAAATATTAATGAAAAGTCAATAAAGAATACTGGAAATACATTTTTCATTTCCCTTCGTTCTAAGTGAATAGGTATTTCATGGAACGAATTGTCCCCTTAAATATTAAATAATTATTCCAACCTTGATTTGTGAATTATTCTTGTCTGACTTATTTTTCGAGAATAAGAATTAATTTTTAAATCATTCTAGTAATGAAAGCTGTCCGAGAAAAATTATTTCTGACAAGATAGCTTGAATTTGTTTCTTCTCAAATTCAATAAGGTTTGATAAAAAAAAAATATTAATATTTTCCTTGAAGAAAGACTGATAGTAGTCTATTCATGTCATATAGTTGACGGTTTATTTTCTTGTTAAAGACTGTCTGTCTAGTTCCTAATGGGAAAGACAGGATAGTGTAGGGTATTTATTTTGCTTCTATTTGAAAATCTTGTACAAGTGTAGAATGCAACAAAATGTATAAATTTGAATTTGTATTAGAGTTTGGAACTTGTGATGTCTGATCAGCTTCACTAAGTAAAAAAAAAAAACTGGTAAATTATCTGTAAATAGTAGTAAATAGTTTTAGTTACTAGCTTAAATTGCTAAAGATTCAAAATGTCGAATATACATTTGAATTTCAGATATGATTCTACACTGATTGTATATACAGGTGGGATTAGTATCTGGATTAAAGA
This sequence comes from Chrysolina oricalcia, assembly GCA_944452925.2. Lineage (NCBI taxonomy): Eukaryota > Metazoa > Arthropoda > Insecta > Coleoptera > Chrysomelidae > Chrysolina > Chrysolina oricalcia. The sequence continues at coordinate 10,258,350 of OX101813.2, read as the reverse complement.
ACATTTGGAAACTTTCTTCTTTTCTGAGACTTGGCCAGTTTCATTTAAAGTTGATTTTGAAATGACATTGGGGCAGAAGTTGGCTGTCCCTGGCGCAGGCCTAAAGCAACTTAAACTTGGACACAGTTTCCAACTAGTGAGATTTTGGCTTCCACAGTAGCTGGTAAATGGGTTGCGTCAACAAAGTCTCACGACAGTAATAAAGCTGCAATTATTTTTATGGAGTGTCATTCTACAATTTTGGTGTTATTCAGTTTTAAAGCCTGTTAATTTTCTGTAAGGAAAATTGAGTATTCTTGGATGTTGAATTCTTATGAATTCGATACGAATTTAGTTTTGACTTACTGATAAGAAAGGTTAGAAATAGCGATAAATAGGCACCTCCATAGAAAATGCCAGAATGATATGATATTGTTTATGCGGGTAGTCATTTCCAATATTAAGTGTCCACACTACTATTCACACTAATTTGTTTTCCTCTGAACCTTGTTTCAATTTTGTAGCTTCTGAATGAGCCAGATTTATTCGAGATCATGATTGGCTTTGAAATTATTCGTTGATCCACAAAATATGGAATAGGTTCGAGAAAATTAAATTGTACTTACTTATTTTTGTGTAGATTTGTTCGGGTGGGAGCTTTGTATCTGCTTCAGTAGTTTCGGGGTTCCGATTGTATTTATTAGAGTTTATGGGAAGGGTGGCATACTCCACATTCCACCACGGTGTTGAAACATTTCTCCTTCGGGGTTAATGGCTTCAACACCACATTGATTTTATGATAAGTTGGTAAACTGTATTTTTTTGTCTGTAGGAGGCCAACTGTTTATTGCTGGTTTGTTCAACTGGTGTGAGAGACCGATAAAGCTTCGGGAGGTTGAGCTGCCTTCAATGACTTTTGGAGTACCTCCGAGGTGTTTTTTCTCATTCTTTTGAGTTAATAGCTCTTTTAGGGGTGGTGAATGTTCCTATAAATTCACTAGGGTTTTATTGGGAATCCTTGGTAAAACTAAAATTGAAATTAAATATTGAATAATTTTTTGGCAACCAATAGTAACTATATAAAGTTATGTAACTTACTGACTACGAAAAATTTAACTTGTTAAATTTTTCTATTCCAAGAAAGGGGGTAATGTAACGTTGACAATGGTATACAGTTGTTTTCCTCGTATAAATAGGTAACAAGGTGAAATTTCCAAACACTTGTCATTCGATCACCACATGTAATAGGATTCCTGGAGACATACCATCCTTTTTCACATGAAATATAATTGTTTTGATTTCACAGCTCTTGGTTCCCCCGGATATCTCTGGTAATTTAATTAAATCCATAATTGTGTGGTTATCAAGAAGGAATGTTTACATGTTGACAATAATATGGTTAATGTCACTTGGGTGACAGCGCTTCTTCTTCCGATTTCGAATCGATTTGTTAAAGAAGACGACAGTTCTTCCTTTTACGATTCGAATTCTTGGAGTACGCTCACTACATTGATTTTGTTTACACAAACTTCTACTTTCATGGAAAAAAGAGAGAGAGAGAACTATGTTTGTTATGGTTTTTATATAGTTTTGAAAATCGCGGAATGCTAGTCTCTTTGATATAGTTCAGTGACATGCGTATAATAATTGATAGTGGTGGCAACAATGAAAGGAAATGTTTTTTTGTTAAAATCAATTTTGGAGAGGACGGAAGTGTTTGAAACACCATTAGTCCATTTCTGACCTGGTAACGCTGAAGCTCGCTGGAGGTTGAATTTGAGTTTATTCAATTTTGGCAACCTACCTAATATTGCTATACCACACAAATGAGAGGTGAATATTCTTGTTATGTAGAGGTCTATTAAAGGTTACTCGCTTCACGAGATTTAAATATATAAATATTTTTTGTAAAAAGCACGCCTTAAAATTTCCTTTTCTCTTTGCAATAGCTATGCCAGGAATTTACCAAAGTCTTTGAGATACTTTAAACAGTATAAGGACTAATCAGCCAATAAAAATTTAAAGGCCAATTCGAGAAAGGAATATAAGCCCACATGGTATTATAAAGCCTACGATGGTATTGTGAAGCCTATGATGGTATTGTAAAGCCTATGATGGTATTGTAAAGCCTATGATGGTATTGTAAAGCCTACGATGGTATTGTAAAGCCTGTGATGGTACTGTAAAGCTTGTGATGTATGATAAAACACGTAATGGTATTGTAAAGCCTGCCATGGTGTTGTAAAGCCGGAGAGCATGTTGGAGCAGACCCAACGCTAGAGATTTCCGTGGAAACAATCATTTATGGAGACCAAAAGGGAACAACAAAACCAAAGTCGTGATTCCTTAATTTATGCCTAATTCTGTAAGGTTTGAATGCATTCGGACTAGGTAAGATAAAAACTGTTATAATTTCTTAAACCACGACTTGGAGAACCCATTCTTTTGGTTGGTTACATTTCAAGATTCTATTATTATTATTAATATAGTAGAGAACTATTGAAATTATTAAATATTTATATTTTAATGTGTCTTTTGTTTGAAGTTGGAGTTGAATCTTTCTTTCAGCATAGTTAAGGTCTTTCTACAGAGATTGGCCTGGGAATGAGTTTTTGAAATCGTTTATCACTGTAGATGGCGTCCAATAAACACCATAATTAATAAGAAACTTATTCTCTGTGCCACAAATTGGACCTTTTGAGAATCATCGAGTGACGTCGACTTACGCCTTGCCTCCGAAAATCAAAAAAGCTAGCCTGGCCAAATATGTACCTAAGTTAAGGTTACAACATGACTGATTTAGTGTCATCAGAGACATACGTTAAATAATAGAAACAAGAACATATTGTGTGGAAATCATTTATTGATACAATAATTTCATTCGTGAGCGAATCGAATTAATACAATAAAAAAATCAATCACAGACATTGTGAAGTAAAAACTTTAGACAGAGATGGCCGCAGTTACTCTGATCAAAATTTTGATATCGCTCATTGTTATATGTGATTTTAACATCGTTACCCAAATATTGAACCAATTCCCGCGAGGTTTCAGATTGCCGAAACTATCAAAATATTTTACATCGTTACCAAATTTCATGTAAGCTACCCAGTGAGTACCCATATTTTCCTTAGAGTCCAAGTTCAACACAGCACATTCCCTTTGTTTGGGTTGCGTTGGTAAAGAATCACGCATGAAGACTCCTCGAAAATTAGGCATTTTCATTTTACGAGCAAATTTTTCAATTTCTTCATCGTATAATGCTCTATTGGGTAGCTTCCTCAACAGTTTTTTTGTTTCTTCAAGTAGAGACCTCGTGCGCGTTTTTGTTTCTTCAAAAATAGTCCATATCCTTGAGGTGTTTTACGAAGATATAGTCCAGAACCCAAATGCTCCATAACCTTATTGTGGCGTTGATCCTCTTCAAGCTTCTTTTCAGCATTATTTGCATCTAATACCATCTTTGCTACTGCGCTTGACCAGCCCACCAACGAACCTAAAGCTGAAAGTCCAGCAAAGATAGGTATGAGAAGTAGGATGCCGCTAGACTTGGATTCCAATGGAATGATTCTCGGTATACGTATCCGTTTACGTCCTCCAGCTTTTTTGACCGCTTTCTTAGCCGCTCTCAAAGCCCAAGTGACGGATTTTCCCATGTCGCTGCTGCTATTGGGGGGCGTCCAATCCTTGAGGATTTTTTGCAGAACATTGTTGCGGAAGGATTTCGTAGCACCCATACCAAACTTGCGGTTCGCCTTCATTGCGCCGCTGACGAAATGAGCGCTCGTTTTTTCACCAAGTTTTGCGTCTTTGGATTTGAATCTTTCCCAAGCTTTTTGTTGGAGAACTTTATCGGCTTTATGAGAAATTTATCTTGTAAATATACAATATCGTGTTGCTTGCAAGCTGCATCCAATGGGTTGATACCAGGATCTCCTCTTGCGAGCCTCTCTTGTAAATGAGTGCCCGGCCCACAATACCGATATCAAGGTATATGTAATTCGAACGGTAACTTATTGATGAGCGTATTGACAACACCTTCACCTTGATATGTCTGCTTTGGGAATGCCATCAAGTGTACGGTGTCGTCTCTTTTTATAAACATGAACTTGCTTCCATCAGTTCTCACACCATGAAGGTCGTTCAACAAAAAAACACGTTACCTATCGAAAACTTGGATTATTTAAATGATAATAATGACACAATGTATCGCAAACATGGCAAATTGTTACCAAACTCATTTCGAGCTATCGTATGTGGACCGAGCGGTTGTGGTAAAACGAACGCCGGATAAGCGCTGTTGTTCCACCCCATTGGCGCGAAATTTGAAAATGTTTACGTCTACTCAAAGTCGTTATATCAACCAAAGTATCAGTTGCTGCAACAAATACTGGAAAAAGTCAAAGGCATACATTATTTCCCGTTCAAGGAGAACGAAGATGTTATCAGCCCCCACGACGCTAAGCAAAATTCCATTTTTATATTCAATGACATTTCATGTGACTCACAGCACAAAATTCGTGAATATTATTCCATGTGCAGACATCGCGGTATTGATGCTATATACATAGGACAAACGTTCAGCAAGGTGCCAAAACAGCTTTTGAGGGATAATTGTAATCTAATCGTACTGTTTAAACAAGATGAAGTGAATTTAAAGCACGTATATGATGAACATGTCTCTCCCAATATTACATTTGAACATTTCAAACGAATGTGTGCTGATTGTTGGCGCGATAAGTATGGAACATTGGTCATTGCAAAGGATTACGATTTGAATGATGGTCGGTATCGTCAAGGTTTTGATAAATATATAAATATGTAATAGATATACATATAACATTATTCGTAAACATGAAGCCATTAAGCAAAGAGGTTGATGTCATACGAAAAAATAAAATAAACGAAATTGCAAAAGTCATTCGAAAAAAGTATCTGGCTTTGAAATTGGGTAAATCTGAAGAAGATTAATCCCAACTGAAATTTTTCGAACCAATTTCATCCCCATTGGTAGAATTGGTAGAGCACAAAAGAAAACGCTCAGCAAAACGTGACATCAAGAATGAACCAAAAGAAGAAATCAAGGAAGAAAAAGAAGAACCTCAGGAAGAAAAAGACCAAACGAAATTTCTAAACCTCGAACATGTCGCCAGCAGCAGCACATCAGATGATGTGTTTGCAGAACCTTCTGATGAGTTTTCAGAACCTGCCTATAACTATACTCAAATCCCTACTGCGGTTATGGAAGATTATATTGAACAATATCCCGTAATGGCTCAACCCTACATTAAAGATCATTGGGCACGCAGCATCAAAATTGACAAAGTTTACGGCCCCGCATATGACTCCGTCACTTCAAAATGGGCTCTTGGAGGAACTTGGATTGATTTCGATAAACGTACCGGGCATATCATAGTTCAAAATCAGTATGTGACAGGAACTCCCGGATTATATGAACTAATATTCTACGATGAACCTGAAAACTTCAATGAAGCAGATATAAGGACATATGAGCTCACTTGGGGTCGAACAGTTTTTTGAAATCATCACCACGGTGGAAATATACGCAAATAATAAAACCATTGTTTCGAAAAACAACGAGTTCAACGACTGGCGCAGGCAATATCATCCCCATGGGGATGGTGCACAATACCAAACCTATGGAGTATGTTTATTGGAATGATCCTAATGAATTGTGTGATCGAGTAAAATTGTTGGTTGCATCAAAAAATGGTGGCAACACTTCGCACGACAACGAAATACTTGCCGTAATCAATGAACTCAAAGAAGCAAAAATAATTTATTAGAATCCTTCCTTATAAGACAGCAAGCTTTGCTCGATACATTAACATTTTCAAAATGGTAATCGATAAGTTCGGACGTAGCAGCTCGAACAGAAAGAGGAAATTAGAACCTTCCGCACCATCTGGTGGCGGTTTGTTTTACACACCAGATGGCAATATAGATTTTGATAATTTGAAACTGAGTAATGTCAAACGGCCGACCCTCGGTACGGATGCAGATAATAAAGAATACGTAGATGAAATCCATAAAATAATAACTGATTTGGTTAATGGAACGCAAGTTGATCTACAAAGTATCAAAAAGGAAATCAAAATGATAGATGATAAAGAGCAGCACACCTCTGCGCAATTGCAGACTTCCATTCATAAACTAAGTTCCGACTCTATCGAAATGCGATCGGATATGAAAAATATTCAAAATCAATCTGAAGAATTCGATGGAAAAATGCACGCACTAGACAATAAATTGGTTAAATTGACTCAAATGAAAGTTGAACGCTATAATAAGCTATTTGCTCTTTGCGATAAAAGTTATAAAGCTGATATGAAAAATATTCGCGACTATGTATCGAAGAAAACCGCAGAAATGATTCAATCACATGGTATGGATGAGAAATTATTGCCGGAGCAAAGTGGAACATCAAACGAAAAAAATTAGAAAGAGGAGAAAAAGTTAACCAATCAATCAAAATCTTAAATTGAAGCGTTTTCCACTAATAACCTCAGTACTATGGCTTCCATGGAGAAGATTCAACTTGTTCACGAAATACACAAACCAATAAGAAAAAATTATCCCCGACGTCGCACCATCATCAAAGGATTGGATGATTTGTGGCAAATGGATTTTGCTGAGATGAGACCGTACGCTCATCAAAATCGAAATTTCAAACTCATTCTAGTCGTTATAGATTGTTTTTCAAAATTCGTGTGGACTAGACCGCTGAAAACGAAGACGGGTGCGGAAATTGCCGAGACGTTTGCCAATATTTTGGTACATACGAAACGTTGTCTGAAAAATGTGCAGACTGAACAGGGGACGGAATTTTACAACAGCAAATTTCAGAGTTTGATGAAAAAACATGACATAAACCACTACAATACGTACAGCATCATGAAGGCTGCCATGGCTGAACGTGTCATAAGGACCTTAAGAGAGAGATTGTACAAGTATTTTAGTTTGAATGGCACCTACAAATGGTTGAATATATTGACTGAAATCACAAAATCCTACAATGATACGCGCCACTCAAAGACGGGCATGAAACCTTCGGAAGTCAACAAAACCAACGAAAAAGATATTCTAAAATCAACATACAGCCACTTGAAAATAGCAGAATTTGCAAAGTTCAGTCGGTGATGTTGTGCGAATCAGTAAGGCAAAACATGTTTTTGAAAAGGGTTACACACCCAATTGGACGACGGAATTATTCAAAATTATCAAAATCGACATCACCAATCCCGCCACCTTTATGCTTGAGGATATGCAAGGTGCTCCTATGAAGGGTGCTTTCTATGGGGAGGAACTGCAAAAAACTGCAAATCCAGATATATATCTCGTGGAAAAAGTGTTGAGGAAAAAAGGCAAAAAAATGTACGTTAAATGGCTCGGCTTGGATGCCAAACATAACAGCTGGATAGAAAACGTTGATTTTGTGAAGAATCTTATGGAAAACGAGCACACTGAATCTTTCATTGAAGGGCCTTTCAATCATTTTTTTCAGCCAACAAAGATGCACCAAAAATTAACCATGTGATCTAAGGATATAAAAGCTTATGCAAACACAGTTGAACATTTAGTTTTAAAACGAAAATTTCTCTCGATAGTGGCTACGGTAGCGAAGTTGAAGTGATGTGTGATAGTGATGGCGAAGAATACAACGAAACTCTAAATGTCGTCGATAGAGCATTGGAGCATTACGAAATAGCAGCTCGAAACGAAAACCAATTGTTGTTGATGACCTTTCCAATGGCATCCTATGAAATTCGATGCGGCCTGAGTCCATCCAGAGACTTTAGCCCATGCATCATCTTGAAGCAACAATTCTCCATTCGTTCCATCAATTTTGCATGCGATGAATGGACAACCCTCATTGGTATCTTGCGAAAATCGTAAGAAATTTTTTTTTAATCACAAATCGACGACTATGTAGACGAATATAATCCAACTACAACACGTTGCGAGGAATACATTTACGTTACGCAGTACATCGAAAGTCAAACCAAACAAATTTCCATTTCCAAGGATACCACAAACATGGAGCTGTCTGAACAAGATGTAAACGACATTCTCAATACACACACTAGGGTGCTGTCCGACCGTATCGCTATGCTGGATACTTTGAACTTTTGTGAATATTATTGTGGTGTTTTTGACATCATCCAGACATGGTTACGTGAAAATAAAACCAATTTAAGTTTGGAAGAAATTATACAAGGTTTTTGTCAAGCTTCATCTTTGGATAGTATGTATGCTAATGGTTTACGCGAATATGTATTTTATTTTAAATAAAAACTCTTGTATGATTTATGTAATAGATGAAAAAATTGTACTTTTGAAAAATGTATGATGTAATAAAATGCTAAATTTCAATATATTTTTTTTATTCATATCAAATCAACGTGTGTGTGTGGTTACAATAATAATTCATTCATAAAAAGAAATCAGTTTCGACAGCATATCTTTTAAGTTATCCAAAAGTTTACTACTCGGACATGGAATATCGAACATATTCCAATTGAAGTCTCCTACTTCAATAAGTTTCTCTGGAACTCATTGTACTTGAAGTAAGTATTTTCTTTGAAAAAATATATGTGACCTCTAGTGATTATTGCTTTTGCAGTGGAATCCATCCCATTGAATTCAATAAAGGACGCATTGTTATAGAATACGTAAGATTTCCCTGCATACGTTTGAAAGAGGGCATTTATTTTAGCATTTGGAGGTAGAGAGGGAATTTCGATATCTCTATCAATTTATAAGCTGGGGAATGCACTTAAATAAAATCTATTTCTGCTGGCAACTAATAAATTACCAGTACCAGTTTGGAAAATGTGATCTATACCATTGGTAGCCACTTCATTGGGTAGATAATCCATGAGTTTTTCAGGTTCAGTAATTTTCTTTTTCTTATCCTTAATATCTACTTTCCAAAATAAATCCTTCACAATAATATATAATTGAAAGCTTGGAAAGCCTAGGGAGTACGCCAAAAACATTGAATTTGGTGGAGATGTAACTTCACATAAATTTTTACTAACTTCAGGTGAATGATGAAGGTGGTGTTTACTTATAGTACGAACTGCAGGAGAAGTTTTGAGAGTCGTGGTAGTTATCCAGGTTGCAGGAGAAATGTTACGTGTTGTGGTGGTTGTCCGGGCAGTAGTTGTAGATGGAGGTGTTTTGCGGGACGTGGCAGTCATCCGGGTAGTAGTTGTAGATGGAGGTGTATACTTAGGTATAGGAACAAATCGATTCTTTCTACCATACAGCACCTCATGTCCAGTTATGTCATCATGATGTATAGGACAAAATTGTTGCTGATACCATGGAAACATAATGGCTTTCTCTGTATCACAATGAGCCAATCCTAAAGAATGACCAATTTCATGGACAGCAGTCATTAGTAAATTTGTATATCCATAGGGCATTTCACCGTCTTCTGTATACCAGTTTTTTCCGCTATCAAAATGAATTTCTCTACAATTTCCAGGTGCTTGAGGAAAGTAAGCGTGAGCAAGAATATCACCAGGCCCATCAAGAGGAAAACCACAATAAGCGGTACCCATACAAGAACTACGAAATTGATGCTCCAGTTTTACAAATGTTATCGTAATATCTGATTCTTTAGGTGTTGCCACCATTTCAAATTCAAAGTTGTTGCATTCTCCCACATTTCGAAAGTTTTTTTGAACACACGGAGATATTCATCATGATAGCGAGACAAACACCAACTCAAATGAGTTTCATTCCATTTAGTGTGCACTCTATATTCATTTTCACCTTGCCGATATCTGGGTCTCGCAATGAAATTCTTCGTTTCATTATTCAAACTCCCATCTACAGGTAAATTATAACGTTCTTGAAAATCACTAAGAGCTGTCGAAAACTCTGTCTATGAATTATTACCAACATATCCATACATTTCAAGGTACTTTTGCATAGTACTCGACGAATTGTCAACTATTGTTGTTACTGCTGCAGTGACAGACAGTGTCATTATAAGAAGCAATATGTTGTCCATTCTTAACGCTAGTATGCAATAGAATGAGCCAACCAAGGAAATAATTATACTTCTATGCAAAGTATAAAATGTCTGAATATTTTCCATAATTCCATTTAGCTACATAAATCATACAATAATTTACTTTCATAATACAACAGATAATCCCTCAAGGCGTTAGCGTACTCAATATCTATGGATTCTTCATGTAAGTAACATTTTACGTTGTTATTCTTTGGACGAAGCAGTTTCAGCGACCCATTAACCACATAGGTTATACTAACCCGCAACATACTTTTCCCCATCTTCTTTCAAAAAAGAATCGTAAACACTCTAACTTATCTCAATGAACACCAACTACTAAATAGGATAATAAATGCTCACTCACACATTTACTTTTCGTTGAAATGACTTCGAGTTTTTGCGACTTTCTACGATTTTTTCAACCTCTAGAAGTAATTTCTCTTGTGTTGTTCCTCAAAGCTCCGTTCTGTAGACACTAACACCATAAATGTCGCAACCGACCGAAGTTTTCACCTTTTAACGGCTACGACGCGCGACGTAAGCTTCACATGTAGTTGACACTAAAACATTTTTGCGTTAATTGCTCTTTTAAATTCAAATCTTTGACGTTTTTTCTCTGTCTCATGACATCTGATAGGCAGCCCTGTTTTTTTTTCTCTTAAATGTCAAGTTGGTTCACCCGGTATACCAAATTTGGCAGCCGCCATGTTTTTTTTTCTCTCAAATGCCAAGTTGGAACACCCTGTATGACAGCAGCCATGTTTTTTTCTCTAAAATGCCAAGTTGACACTCCCTGTATACCAATTTTCATACCTGCCATGTTTTTTCACTTAAATGCCGAGTTATTACACCCTGTACTTGAAATTTTAACTCAGACGCTTCAAAAGCATCACAAAAACGCTCGAGACGCGTGCAATACGGCTGAAACGTCTGCACAATTGCTGGGATTGCACATATAAACGGTCTAAATGTTCGTATTGTACCTTCAATAATAACGAACTTAACCTCCTATAACCTTTGGGAAATGCTTGAATATGTTCCCTGACATCGAGATGAATCAATTGATGCTGAAGTTATCGATTGATCTATCATTCGTAAAGATATAAAACAGTGTTGATTCATATATTGGTCACCTCGACAATAGATGACGCTGATGTATTCCTTCTTGATGACGGTGGCAGTAATGTTTTTTTTCATTGATCATACTTTCAAACCTTCTGTATACCGAATGCCAGTTGACAAGCTCCATGTTTTTTATTATTAATTGAATTCAAAAGCCCTATATATTTCTCGGTAACGCACTGTATACGTTCCCCATTGGAAACGCATGATGAAACACTACGACTCCCGTTAAACCATCATGTTATTTGAGACACCCTGTATACGATCCTCAGTGATTTGGCAATATTTTTTTTTCTTAAATGTTATGTTGGAACACCTGGTATAACTCATTGACAGTCGCCATGTTTTTTTTCTCTCAAACGCTATATTTTGAGATGTCCTGTATATATGGTGACATTTTTAACAAATAACCCTCATATTTTTTTTCTCTTTTTTTTCTGTTGAATGATATGTTGGTACACCCCATATACCAAATTTAACAACCGCTTGATAGTGAGCTATCTAGCCTTCATGGTTTTTCAGTAACCGATAACGGATGCTCAAATACCGCGATTAAATGTCAGGTGATAATACGCCGAATAACAAATGTAGATAACGAATTGTTTTTTTCATATATCTGTCAACAAAAAAAATAAACCAAATTCAATTTACAAACATTTTTATTTAAGCCATTTTCTGCTGATTTCTACACTTATTTCCTGTGCAACTCTTAACAATACACATGCTAATATAGTAGATACTATGATGAGAATTCTATATAATTCAAATTCCAATTTTGACCTCCTTTTCTGTCTCATTGCCTGCGCTGGAACGACCTCCTCCATATTTGTATCAATTTCTCGAAAATCTTGAAGTATGAGCTTCAATTTGTACTTGAATGATGTATTCTTTGGAATTGCTCCTGAAAAAACTGCAATGTTTCCCATTGTGTTCTGTTACATGCACGATCGAAATCGTCAGTCTTCACGCATATTGCTATAAATTTCACGCCATTTGGTACATTCACATACAAAACATTATTTATTATTGCAGTTAAAAGCACAAAATTCGTTTTTACCAGCGGCGACATATTCTGCACTGTGAGGTTGAATTCTTCGTAATGGATATTTTGATTGTGGTGATTTTCGATCCAACACTTTGTCCTGAAAATCCAAATTATTCAACTGCTTAACAACATTCTCCTTATCTTCATAAAATTGGACGTCTTTCTTCAATTCTTGAACACGCCTACAAAACTCCTCCACCTTCTGTCTGTTCTTTAGATGTCATTCTATCACTGCTCAACTGCTCAACGGCATTAACATACTTTCCAAAAATAATATTACCTAACCCCTCCATGAAAAGCGAAAACAAAACAGAGGCAAACTTGCACATTAAGCTGAAAACACACAACGAAAATTGCGCTGTTTTTCATAAACAAATGATTTTGAAGCCGTTTTCAACCTCTATACCCCCAATGAAACGTTTTTTGATTGACTCAATTTTCACCAGACATTTGGCAATGAGCAGCCATGTTTTTTTTTCATCTTGAATGCTGTGTTTTTTCTCTTTCATGGTATCTGACAGGCCGCCATGTTTTCTTTCTCTTAAATGTCAAGTTGGTTCACCCGGTATACCAAATTTGACAGCTGCCATGTTTTTTTCCCTGTCTCATGTAATTTGACAGGCAGCCATGTTTTTTTCTCTTCAATGTTCCGTTGGTTCACCCAGTATACCAATTTTCATAGATGCCATGTTTTTTTCTCTTATTTGCCGAGTTGGTACACCCTGTATGGCAGCAGCCATATTTTTTTCATTCAAATACTATGATGGTACACCCTGTATGGCAGCAGCCATGTTTTTCCTCTAAAATGCTTAGTTGGTACACCCGGTATACCAAATTTGACAGTTGCCATGTTTTTTTCTCATAATAGATGTATTTTGAGACACCCTGTATACCAAATTTGACAGCTGTCATGTTTTTTTCTCTGTCTCATGTCATTTGACAGGCAGCCATGTTTTTTCTCTTAAATGTTGCGTTGGTTCACCCGGTATACCAATTTTCATAGCTGCCATGTTTTTTTCTCTCAAATGTCAAGTTGGTACACTCTGTATGGCAGCAGCCATGTTTTTTTCTCTTAAATCGTGTATGCCTCCGATATCAGCCGTTCGTGTCACTGAGGTCAACATTGTTGTTGATTATCGTTCTTATCAGCAAGTTGCTTTGCGTGAATGTATGTTTCACATTCATTTTAATGCAATTAATATAAAAATCTTATAGACGAAAAAATAAAACGTAGAAGATTCGTTTAGATTTCTCTATTTGGAGCAAATATTCGATACAAAACTAAAGTCAGTAATATTTTTTAGTTATATCAAAACACATGTTATTATAATGCATACTATTACAAAAATCGCATATATTTCATTTTCCACTTCTATCAAAGACCCTGCTTCCACGTTTGCCGAAAGTTTTTTTCAATGTTCAGTATTTCTTTCACTACGGTCTTCGAATATGAGCTTCAATTTATATTTGAGAGTTTCATTTTTCGGCAAATCTGTCTCGAATGTTGGTAATTTTCCTTCATTCACTTTGGTGAATCGCATCTTCATCCACTCAGCTTGATTGCATTCCTTCAATTCCCCAGTGGCAAGACATATTCTCATCTCTTTCACCCCATTTGGTACGTTAACGTAAGAACATTATTGACTATTGCAGTCAGAATGATAAAGTGCGTTGTCAACAATGGCATTTTGGTTGGAGTGTATTCTTCGCAAAGGATACCTGGTTTGTGGTATATTACGTTCGAATACCTTATCCCAAATAGTTAAATTATTTAGTAAACTCAAGATCCTCTTCGTGTCCTCGTAAATTTGAAGGTCTTTTTTCAATTCTCATATATGTCCACAAAATTCCTCAAGGTTATGTCTATACTCTTCAGACGTCATTGTATCACTAATCATTTCAACTCCTGAATGACATCAGCACACGTAACAACCCCACCATAACATGTTTACAAATGGCCCATTTTGCACTCCCCCATGAAGACATCCCCAATGAAGACATTGTCCATGGTCCATGTTTATGTGGCACATTTTTCAATCATCCTGTTTTAATTTTCAATGTCGAAACCCCTATGTCTATGTCCCCACCGCATGCCACTCTCCAGCGACCTCGTCCCACCCGGTATACCAATTTTCATAACTGCCATGTTTTTTTCTCTTAAATGTCAAGTTGGTACACTCTGTATGGCAGCAGCCATGTTTTTTTCTCTTAAATACTATGATGGTACACCCTGTATGGCAGCAGCCATGTTTTTTTCTCTAAACTGTCCAGTTGGTTCACCCGGTATACCAAATTTGACTGCCGCCATGTTTTTTCTCTTAATCGATGTATTCTTTACGCGGGTCCATGTTTCTGTGGCACATTTTTCAATCATCCTGTTTTAATTTTCAATGTCGCCACTCTCCAGCGACCTCATCCAGCACTAGCGCGGTCGCAGTCTTTCTCTCTCACACGCTCGGACCCTCTCTCTCTTACGCACGGTTTTCCCTATAGCTGGGGTTTGGCTCTCCTAGTATATCTACTACCACGACAGACTATTTTCTGGGTGGAAGAGGTATACCTTCCTCCAGAAAAGTTTCCAAGTCCGCAACTCACAGAACAACAACTACCCACCAAAGACAGCGCTAACTTCGGGAGTCTTATCATGGAATTCGCAGATGTATTCTTCGAATCCCCAAGACAACCTGTAACGAGAGCAGCTGTCCATAAAATACGACTCAAGGACGAAACACCTTTCAAGCTTAGGCCTTATAAGGTGTCGGACGAGAAACGAACCCTGATCCAGACTGAGGTTGACAAGATGTTAGCTGCAGGCGTGATCAGCAGGAGCCATTCCGCCTCTCAGAGCCCGGTAGTGATCGTGACCAAGAAGGACGGATCAGCCCGGTTCTGCGTGGACTATCGAAAATTTAACAGTATAAGGGTTCCGGAATCGTCGGTACTACCTGGTATCCATGAAACCATTGAGGAACTGGGAACTGCCAAGGTGTTTACCCTTTTAGACTTGAAGTCTGGGTATTGGCAGGTCCCCATCGATGAACAGAGTAAACGATATACTGCATTCGCGACACCGGATGGGGGGGTATATCAGTTTAACTCAATGCCCTTCGGCTTGAGCAATGTACCTGGAAGCTTCCAGATACTCATGACCGATGTACTCGTCGGGTATATAGACAAATTTGTCAAAGTATACCTAGACGACATTATCATATACAGCAGGACGGAGGAAGAAAACCTTTCCCATCTGAGACTAGTGTTGGAGAGATTTAGAGCCCATGGACTCTGGTGCAGTCTGACGAAGTGTTTCTTTGCGCAAAGAAGACTGGAGTATCTGGGGCATGTCATCACCGAGTTCTCCAATGAACCTCTCGAGAAGCATGTTCTAGCAGCACAAGAGTTTTCGCGCCCAAAGAACATTTCCCAGCTACGTGGGTATATGGGAACAATCGGCTGGTTGCGTGAGTTTATTCCGAACCTTGCTGAACTGGAAGTTCAAGTATGCCAAGGCGAATCTCACTAGGTGGGCCCTACTACTACAAGAGTACCAGTTTGAGGTGGAACACGTTGCAGGGAAGCCTAACCAGCTTGCTGATTTCCTATCAAGGAATCCCATAGGTACCCATCAAGAAGATCTAGATGCAGACATAGAACGGATGGGGTTACCACCTACGAAAGTGCAGTTAGCCAGCCATAGACATATCGTCAGCGTGGTAGAAACTCCTTTTGAAGCGGTGAGGCGTGTGAAAACCACGGATAGGGAAACCCAAGATCTACGTACCCGCTTAAGGACAATCAGGGAGAGAGGACCCAATTCCAGTGAAGACGAGAAGGTGTGTTACGGGTTTATTTTGCACTAGAAAACCCTTTCTGTTTTAAAACAATAACATCAGAAATTCTCTGTCATTGATATACACTTTCCACTCTGTACGCCACTGTATTCTTCTTCTTCTTCAGATTCCTCAAAATGACAACTTGATGTCATGTATAGCTTGTTCCGAATGTTAGTACTTACCTTTGCTGTACTAGTTCGAGCGGACATGAACCGGCCTTAAACTAATGACAGTAATGACTGACCTACTTTGAAGATTTCCAATTAAAGTTTGATCATCGTTGATGGATCTTTGGAAAATTCATATCAGGAGAGTTTCTCATATTGTTTGCAATTTTTGAAGCTTTATATTTTTGAGAAATCTCCGTTCGCTTTGCGGATTTTTGAGGTTAGAAGTCACTTCATCATTGTGTGAAACCACTGGAACGAGAAACTCGCTTTCAGACAGCAAACAGACCATCAAAGCTGTTATCAGAACCCTCCCACTTAATAGAGGTTAGTATTTGCATTTGGGCTCTACTTATGGCCCCATACAAGTGTAATCAGAAGTCAGACTGGTATTGTATATTCTAGGGTTCTCTGCTGCGGCTACCACTCTGCTACTACTTTGCTCCGCTGTGGATAGTGCTTGTTACCACTCTGCTACTTCTCTGCTGCGGCTACCACTCTGCTACTACTTTGCTCCGCTGCGGATAGTGCTTGTTACCACTCTGCTGCTTCTTTGCTCCTCTGCGGTTACCACTCTGCTACTGCTCCTCTGCGACTACCACTCTGCTACTACTTTGCTCTGCTGCGGTTAGTCCTGCTACTACTCTGCTACCGATTATTGGAGTTCCACTAATGTGATTGTTCCACTGTTTCGTTGCTATACGATTGTCTCTCCACTGTTCCACTACTGTGATTGTTCCTGCTCGAATGTGGTTGTCCCGCTGTATATCTGTTGTTCAGCATTCCTTCGCTATTCGTCCCAGCTGTACATGTACGTTGATTGATTGTGTCGTACCCACTGTGCACCTGTATACACCAAGGCACTGATGAACTACAACCACAATAATTGGTGAACTTGCATGCTTGAGAATATCTACATAGTATCAGATAAGTTTAGAATAAGACTGCCCCTAAGGCGTAAGTATCGATTATTGTAAGCTATCATCGTGACGTCACAGGCATAGCCCTCACTGGAGGTTTCATATTATATATTCAAACAATACCATACTCCCAATCACAGCATTCACTTGAATTCATCTTGGTGGTTGATATTTACATTAATTTCATTTTCTTTTATACGGTGAGCTGAACTGTGCACATACAGGGTGTGTAACGATCAATATATTTTATTAGTAAGGGACATGACTATTTATTTTATTCTGGTCCAATTATCTAAGCGTAAGGGAAGACAAAATCTCTACATATTTATATATTATTATTATACCATTTACAGGTATCTATTGTTTAATATTTTGGTAATATTAGTGCAGTGGGTTGTCCCATTCCATCAGGGTGGTTTCGGATTTTTCACTAGCGATAAATCCGTGGCGCTCCGGAAAATTAACCCCATATTTCAATCTTATCGAAATCAAATTTTATTGTCGAATCCGCGCCTACTGAGCTGCTGGGTATGTTAGAGGCGTGACACATCATTGCACATTCACTGCTCTCCTTTCCTAAATTTCGCCCCTAACAAAATGGCGCCCTAACGTTTTTGAATTTTTTTGATTTTATAGATTCCGAATAAAATCAGGTAGAGGTATTTGTATTTCCTTCTGTTCGTTATATGGAATACTAATAGAAGTGCACTTGATAAGTATACACTGCTTACTGCTTATTTTGAATGCTTTTCATGTATTATTTGTTATAGTTTATCTAGAATTGAAGCGCAGCAGTTGGTGTACTTATAAAGGTGTTTTTCCTTCTCGGTATCTTGGATCGGGATGGAGAATAGTCATTTTGAGAGTTGCATTGTCTCATAGTTGAATAACTGAAATTATTTTCTATCTTTCAGTATCATTTAGAGTTGTTGTCAAGTGGTACAGTGTGAATTATTTTTTTTTTGTCTCAGTCGTCGCGACGCTCACCGTCACCCAGCTTCGGTTATTGGAAAGTTGCTATTTCTGGTATATTTTGGTTTTGTTAGCACTTTCTTATAGTTTTAGAGTACCGACGCTGACTGACGCTTACGGACGCTAGGCGTCGTTTTTCTAAAAGTGCTTATTTCTGGTATATTTTGGTCTGCTTTGCACTTCTATAGAATTTTAACGCACCTACGCGCTCCGACGCTTACCGACGTTCGGCGTCGTTTGTCTAAAAGTGTCTATTTCTGGTATAATTTGGTTTTTTTGACACTTTTATAGCTTGCAAACGTCCGGCGTCGCCTTTTTTTTTAGTGACTAATTTGTTGAAATTTTGTTTTATGGTCACTTTAATCTGTTTATTATATTTAAAGTATTTTATTATCTGGGTGATTTGAACTGTTTTCTTTGCATTTTTAATAATGAGTTCTTCAAAAATAAAATTAGATGTCAATCGTCTTTCTAGAGATGAATTAATTTATGACATAATGGTTAGAGGTCTTGGTGATGGTACATACTTAACAGTAGCTGATATTAGGGCAGCTTTGCGGAAAGCGTTGTCCTTAGAAAAAACTTCACTTGCTATTAAAAATCCAGCATATCCTTTCAAATTTATTGATGACTCTGCGGCTATTACTGTTAATATTGATTTGTTGAAAACTTTGATCGATGACTTTTCAGGTACAGAAAAAGATACAACTTATGTAGGTATATCTTCAAAAATAGCTCATGTTTTAGGTCGTGTGAATAGGTGTAGTCCTCAGAATGATGCTGAGAAGAAAATTAAATCTGATTATCGAGTACAATTGTTATTGTTGCTAGATAAGTTACAAGGAAAGGCTCGTAAAGGCCATAAAGATTCCTCTGTAATTGATATCTCAGTTTTAAAACATTCCTTGACAGCACCGAATGCACACAGCTCTGCTGTTTATTCTAGTGATTCTTCCAGTGAGGAAGAAGAACCTTTGAAACTTAGGCCAGTCCCAGTTCGTGATTGGGGTATGAAATCCACTGGAAGGCCTGGAATGATGTCGTTCTCTACTTTTGTTGAGAAAGTAGGAACAATGAGAAAGTCTAGAGGTATATCGAAATCAATATTATTTCGGGATGCTGCAGATTTATTTGAAGGAGATGCTGCTACTTGGTATAACTTAGTGAAAACTTGGGCTTCTGATTGGGATTCTTTAGTTCAATTGATGCGACAGCAATTTTTACCTGCCAATTTTGACAAAGACTTATTTGAAGACATTAAGCGTAGGACACAAGGTCCTGATGAGTCTATTGGTTTGTATGTTGCTAGCATGAAGAGTTTGTTTAATAAAATGTTAACATCTATATCAGATGAAGTTCAACTTTCATTAATGATGGAACGGATTAATCCATATTATCCATTCTTAGCATTCAAGCAAGTTAATTCTATAACTGAGCTTATTGATGTTTGTCGTACTCTTGATGAGAAGCGGGATTTAGTGAAATCTTATGTTCCCCCACCATCAAGAAGCAAATCTTTGATTCCTGAGTTGGCATATGCTTCTAGTTCATCAAGGAGTGACTCCGTACCAGATTTGGCAGAAGTTTCATCTCTGGGTAGTTGTTTTAACTGTGGAAGTGATAGCCATACTTTCAGAGGATGTTTAGCTGAAAGGAAAAAATTCTGCTTCAGGTATGGAACTCCTAACGTTACACTTCGTGACTGTCAAAAATGTTCTCAAGAACATAGCAGATGGAACAATAGAAGTAGAAATAACAACATACATGCTAACAACTCTTCTTCATCACAACAGGGAAACTCTACAGGGAGACCTTAGGTGGTCAGGAAGTTTCTCCCGAGTCAAATAATTTGACCTTTTCTGTATTAGATTCTAGGAAGCAAATAATTCTTGATTATGTACTCTCAAGTGTGTCTGGTGATGAACGACCATACCTTGATGTTTCTATTTTAGGATGTCCTATTACTGGATTGTTGGATTCTGGAGCATCCAGAACAATTGTTGGCCAAGCTGGTTATGAGTTTCTGAGACAACGGGGTTTAAGTTTGTATAGTTCTGTCAATGAGTGTAGAGTGGCTAATGGTCAAATTTGTAGAAGTGTTGGTTATGTGACCACCCCTCTATGCTTAGGTGGCAAGATTTGTGTTATAGATATTTTGGTTATCCCCGAGTTGCCTCATACTCTAATTCTTGGTATTGATTTCTGGAGGTCCATGAATATTATTCCAGATTTGAGACAAAGAGTTTGGCATTTCTCCAAAGATTTTCCACAGTCAGTTGAGATGTGTGGTATAGAATGTGATGAAATGCTTTCTCTTTCTCAGCAAGAACAGCTCAGACACTTGGTAGAGGAAAAGAAAGATTTGATGGGAACTTGCTTAGGTAGAACTAATTTGGTTGAACATAGTATTGAGCTACTTCCCAATACAAAACCAATTAAGCAACGCTATTATCAAGTTTCCCCTATTAAACAGCAAGTTATTGATGAAGAAATTCGAGACATGTTATCCAAGGATATCATTGAACCTTGTAGAAGTCCATGGGCTTCCCCTGTGTGTATGGTCACAAAGAAAGATGGGTCATATCGCTTTTGCGTCGATTATCGTAAATTAAACGCAGTTACAATTAAAGATGCTTATCCTTTGCCATATAATTCTTCAATTTTAGTTAAACTTCGTGATGCGAAATATATGAGTGCATTGGACATTAAAAGTGCGTACTGGCAAGTCCCTATTGAGGAAGCTTCGAGAGACTATACAACTTTTACAGTCCCTGGGGGACTGTTTCGTTTTAAGGTTATGCCATTCGGGTTGACCAATGCTCCAACTACCTGGGAACGTTTGATTGAGAATGTACTAGGCCCAGATTTGTCCCCATCAGTCCTTGTATACTTAGATGACATAATCATTATTTCTCAGGATTTTGAAACTCATTTGAAAACCTTAAGTGAAGTGTTTGATAGGTTATATTCTGCAAAGTTAACAGTTAGTTTTAATAAATGTCATTTCTGCCGACATGAGTTGAAATATTCATGCTATATTGTGGATCGTTTTGGTTTGCGTCCGGATGCTTCAAAAGTGGAAGCTATTTTAAATATCCGTTCCCCAACTACAGCCAAGCAGGTGAGACAGTTCATTGGCACAGCATCATGGTATAAGAGGTTCGTACCTCAGTTTTCCTCAATTGTATCACCATTGTGTAACCTTACCAAGAAAAATGTTAAATTTTGCTGGACGGATGAGTGTGAATCCTCATTTCTTTACATGAAGGAGTGTTTGGTAAGCGCACCGATTCTTACGTGCCCTGATTTCAGTAGAACATTCTATGTTCAAACAGATTCTTCTGCATTTGGGGTCGGAGCGGTGTTGAGTCAGAACTTTGACGATGGTGAAAAGGTAATTGCGTATTTGTCTCGATCGCTGACTGCGCAGGAGAGAAAATATAGTGCCACGGAGCGAGAATGTCTAGCTGTCATATGGGCGGTAGAAAAACTCCGGCATTATCTCGAAGGATATCATTTTGTGATTATCACAGACTGCCATTCGTTGCAGTGGCTTCACAACTTGAAAGATCCTCAGGGTAGATTAGGTAGATGGAGTCTACGTTTACAACCATTCGACTATAAGATTATTCATAGGAAAGGAGCAGATAATGTTGTTCCTGATTTTCTTTCTAGATCTGTTCCTGTTTCCGTGGAATCGGTTGATGTCAATAGGTTGATTATTCAGGATTTCGAGAATTTTGATTATGCTGAAACTGCTGATCGATGGTATCAAAAGTTGTCAGCTGAAATAAAACAGAATCCTGCACGCTACCCTTGTTTCCGCATAAATGATGAAGGTCAAATTTTCAAGTTTGTTCGTCCACAATACCCTGAATTATCAAGTCCATCTGAACAATGGAGGTTAGTTGTTCCCAAGGAGAGACGTTTTGGAATCCTCCAAAAGTACCACGATGATCCAGTATCAGGTCACAGGTATATATAAAACGGTTGCTCGTATTTCCAATAAGTATTATTGGCCAAAATTGAAATCTGATGTGACGAAGTATATTCGACGTTGTCAAATTTGCTATTCTATTAAATCAGAGCAAAAAGCTCCATCTGGATACATGTTGAGTAAAACTCCCACTGTAGATAAACCATTCCTTCTTCTCAGTGCAGACCTTATGGGACCTCTGCCTAGAAGTTCAAAGGGCTTTGTATATATTTTAGCGGTCTGTGACGCTTTCAGTAAATTTGTCTTGCTCTTTCCATTGAGATCTGCTACTGCAAGTAGCATAGTTAAGATTATGGAGGAACAAGTTGTTCTTATGTTTGGTGCACCAAGGAAAATTATCGTTGATAATGGTGTGCAGTTTAGGAGTAATCTCTTTAAAAATCTTGCAAAGACTTACAATTTTGATATTGCATATACCGCCAACTATCACCCTCAGGCCAATCCTACTGAGAGAGTGAACCGAGTCATTAAGACCATGCTCACGGCGTATGTTTCAGATAATCAAAAATTGTGGGATACTTATCTCCCAAAAGTTGCTTATGCAATTCGGTCGTCTAAACATGAAACAACTGCTCTAACTACTAATTTTGTGAATTTTGGACGTGAGGTCTCACTTGATGGAAAGAATGAAATATATGTTCCTAGCGAGTCACCTTACCCTATTTGTTCTGCAGAGTACAAGAAAAATGCATTTTCTAGAATTTATAAAGATGTGCAAGCTCGAATACTGAAAGCACATACTAAGAGTAAACAACATCATGACCTTCGGCGACGTCCTGTAAAATTTTCAGCTGGACAGAAGGTATGGAGGCGAAATTATGCAAATTCAAATGCAGTTAAAAACTTCACTGCCAAACTAGCTGCAAAATACCTTGGTCCTTTCATCATTACTAAAATAGTATCACCTTGGACTTATGAATTAAGAGATGACAAGGGTAAGAAGTATATCTGGCATGGAAAAGACTTAAAGGCTCATCCTCCGGACCACCCAGATTAAAATTAAATTCGGTAATTTTGGGGCCGAAGTTGGCTGTCCCTGGCGTATGCCTAAAGCAACTAGAACTTGGACTTAGTTCCCAGCTAGTGAGATTTTGCACCCATAATATCTAGGGAAAATGATTGCGATTATAAAATCTCACGACAGCAACACTGCTGCATTTATAATTTTTGTTTGGTGTATTGTTCTATAATTTTGAAGCCATTCAAAAATTATTGTCCATAATACTAACATCATTGGATGTTATGTTCCAGTAAATTCATTATGAATTTATTTTTGTATCATTTAAGATGTTCTTCAGTAGAATTTTTGATTTTTTTTGTTCTTGTCTGTGATGAGTTGACAATAGTGATTGTCCACAGACTAAAGATTTGCGTTGACGGTGATTGATTAAAATTTTTATTATTTGCGTTGTTGATGTTGAATGCAAGCGCTGTCTCGGTGGTTCTGGATAGAAGTTGGCTATCCCTAGCTTCGGCTTAAAGCTACTTGAACTAGGCTAGTTCCCAACTAGTGATTTTTTTTCACGACAGAAAAACCTCTGTTTGACAGTGTCATGCCACACCGACACTTGGAGCCAAAAATATGTCCTTTTCTGAGGATTGGTATTATTTTAATCTGCTGTCAAGAGATTACTTTATTGTCCGGGTTAGTAATTGTGATTTCGGGATTTGTTTTCTTGCAGCATATTTCAATACACGTGTATTTTGGTAACGAGCTTTGCATTGTTGCATATTTGAGCTGTTTTTGTGGCACTCGTACTGATGTCCTCCTTTGAGGGATTTGTTTGATTAAATGATCACCTTTCTGTAAAGACATATTTTTATTTATATTTCACTGGGATATGCTGGATTTTTATTTTTGTTGGAATGACCAACACCGGCTTATGTTATCAAGTATTGTAGAACCCAGATTGATAATATAAACATTTGACCACTTGACATCAATTTACTCAATCACTGATTGCTTTGTAGATATTGTATTTAATTATTATAATTTCGGTTGTTTAATTGTGTAGATATTATGTTTTTGTGTTTTTCTCACAGTTGATAGTACCAGGTGGACATATCAACTAACCTTCGACTCTTCCTAACAAGTATTTATTGGATGAAGTCACCTTTTCTATCTTAATTACATTGAAATGTCAATCTTTTGTATGACATGCTCATTTTCATATGCGTTGTTGGTGATTATTACATTTATTATATGCGGAGTCGATATAGTGGTATTGTTCCACTGATGCTTCATCTAATTTACTTTCTTATAATGTTATTTGTTATCTACCAGTCTGATTTACACTTCCTTGAATTTCTTATTGTTGGTTAAATAATGTTATTGTTAGCTTTATGGCTAATCGTCATTAAAGTTCTGGGAACTTTAATGCCTCTCCGAGTAGAGGGGGGATTTGTTACGGGTTTATTTTGCACTAGAAAACCCTTTCTGTTTAAAAACAATAACATCAGAAATTCTCTGTCATTTATATACACTTTCCACTCTGTACGCCACTGTATTCTTCTTCTTCTTCAGATTCCTCAAAATGACAACTTGATCGTTGTCATGTATAGCTTGTTCCGAATGTTAGTACTTACCTTTGCTGTACTAGTTCGAGCGGACATGAACCGGCCTTAAGCTAATGAAAGTTATCAGTTGTTCTATTTTGCGGAATGACAGCGTTATTTTGTAAACATACTTTTGGTTAGTCTATTGTTTTGTACTTAGAACACAAAACCGTAAAATTCCTACTCTATCTCTATCTTGTGTCATTGAGGTACCTATTTCACATTCGAATACTTGACCTTTTGTTTGTTTGGTTCTGAGATTGAGAGGCTGGCGTTTTCGTGTTGTTTCAGTTGGCAACACTGAATCTTAAGGTGTTCTTTCCATAGCTCCTATTAGCTCGAGTTAGTTCCTGGATTGTTCCCACCGAACACTAACGAACAAGAAAGCGCCTTGTCAGATATTGACAGTTTTGACTTTGACGTCTGAGAGATACTCTCTTCTTCCTTATTTGATCTTGATGAGTGACTGACCTACTTTGAAGATTTCCAATTAAAGTTTGATCATCGTTGATGGATCTTTGGAAAATTCATATCAGGAGAGTTTCTCATATTGTTTGCGATTTTTGACGCTTTATATTTTTGAGTAATCTCCGTTCGCTTTGCGGATTTTTGAGGTTAGAAGTCACTTCATCATTGTGTGAAACCACTGGAACGAGAAACTCGCTATCAGACAGCAAACAGACCATCAAAGCTGTTATCAGAACCCTCCCACTCAATAGAGGTTAGTATTTGCATTTGGGCTCTACTTATGGCCCCATACAAGTGTAATCAGAAGTCAGACTGGTATTGTTATTCTAGGGTTCTCTGCTGCGGCTACCACTCTGCTACTACTTTGCTCCGCTGTGGATAGTGCTTGTTACCACTCTGCTACTTCTCTGCTGCGGCTACCACTCTGCTACTACTTTGCTCCGCTGCGGATAGTGCTTGTTACCACTCTGCTACTTCTTTGCTCCTCTGCGGTTACCACTCTGCTACTGCTCCTCTGCGACTACCACTCTGCTACTACTTTGCTCTGCTGCGGTTAGTCCTGCTACTACTCTGCTACCGATTATTAGAGTTCCACTAATGTGATTGTTCCACTGTTTCGTTGCTATACGATTGTCTTTCCACTGTTCCACTACTGTGATTGTTCCTGCTCGAATGTGGTTGTCCCGCTGTATATCTGTTGTTCAGCATTCCTTCGCTATTCGTCCTAGCTGTACATGTACGTTGATTGATTGTGTCGTACCCACTGTGCACCTGTATACACCAAGGCACTGATGAACTACAACCACAATAATTGGTGAACTTGCATGCTTGAGAGTATCTACATAGTATCAGATAAGTTTGGAATAAGACTGCCCCTAAGGCGTAAGTATCGATTATTGTAAGCTATCATCGTGACGTCACAGGCATAGCCCTCACTGGAGGTTTCATATTATATATTCAAACAATACCATACTCTCAATCACAGCATTCACTTGAATTCATTTTGGTAGTTGTTATTTACATTAATTTCATTTTCTTTTGTACGGTGAGCTGAACTGTGCACATACAGGGTGTGTAACGATCAATATATTTTATTAGTAAGGGACATGACTATTTATTTTATTCTGGTCCAAGTTATCTAAGCGTAAGGGAAGACAAAATCTCTACATATTTATATATTATTATTATACCATTTACAGGTATCTATTGATTAATATTTTAGTAATATTAGTGCAGTGGGTTGTCCCATTCCATCAGGGTGGTTTCGGATTTTTCACTAGCGATAAATCCGTGGCGATCCGGAAAATTAACCCCATATTTCAATCTTATCGAAATCAATTTTTATTGTCGAATCCGCGCCTACTGAGCTGCTGGGTATGTTAGAGGCGTGACACATCATTGCACATTCACTGCTCTCCTTTCCTAAATTTCGCCCCTAACAGGTGATTAGACAGTATTGTGAAACACAAGGAGTCCTTTATAGGATAGGAGAAGACAGTAGGTTGCTGTTCTTGCCCGAAGAACTTCGTGAGGATATTACGGCTTATTATCTCGAACATCCGACCGCTGGCCATCCAGGGCAGGCCGAGACCTTGCGGGCCTTGAAGAGGCATTATTGGTGGCCACAAATGGATGACTATGTCAAAGCCTATGTACGAGGATGTTTAGTGAGCCAATGTACCAAGGCGGTTCCGTTAAGGCCGAATGTGCCTACACGACCGTGGCAGATGTTATCCCTTGACGTATTGGGCCCTATCTAGAATCGTCCAGGGGAAACAGGTTCGTCCTAATCGCCATGGATATGTTTTCGACGTGGGTAGAAGCGAGAGCAACGAAGACGGGTTCTGCAGAGGAGGTGTGTCGTTTCATGGATGAGGAGATTCTCGCCCGATGGGGCAGTCCAGGGACGGTCATCTCAGATAACGGAGGGGCGTTCCAGACACCAAGGACATATAGGGTCGGGGACCAAGTGCTAGTGCGCAACTTCGTGAAGGGTAATTTCGTAGGAACGCTATCAGAGCCGCACCCAGTTACGAAGGTAATGGGTCGGGATAGCTACCTCGTCGATCGAAATGGGTCTGAACGACTAGTACATGTGGATGATATCCGAACTTGGGTAAAGAGAGTTCTGCCGAGGGTCGATCACAGGAGTGACGACTCTGACTCGGACCAATCAGGACAAATAGACTCTGACCCCGAGGATGTCGATGAAGAGCAGTCGCTCGGAGGCGATGTTCCGAGAAGACCAGAAACAGGTCGCCGGCGGGCGTTAAACGTAGAAGGAGGACCAGGACGTCTAGAGAAGTTACGGATGGTGGAGATGATTCAAGTGAAAGATACGGAGCTTAGGAAGAGCTGGCAGCCACGAGATCGGATCTGGGAGCCAAAGGACAGAAGTGGTGGTCATGGTGACACGAAGAGGCTGAGGAAGACTCCATGCTGGAAAACCGACTTGGGAAACTACGGGCTAAAAGTAGGACGAGTAGGACGTAGGTGTCGAGTTTTCCCAATGGATGACCAAAGCCGGGTTGAGCAATTGGGCCAGACAGAGCAGAGCTCTGGGCAAGGACAGGGCGCTATAGGAGTAGGCCCTGTGGACCAGCAGAGTAGGGCAACCAGGCAGGCGATAGGTGGAGAAGGGAGCACTGTGGTGTGTGATCCACAAGGACCCTCAAGAGGGGAGACTAGTCAGGAAACGGCAGCCTCAGGAGACCCAGTCATCGGAGTAGGAGGTGATGGAACAGGCGGTCCTGTCGAAGAGGTCAAGGAAAATCCAGCGCGCGTAGCCGCAAGAAGAACAGTGGTGGAGCGACCACTGAACTTCGGTACAGAGGTACCAAATGGGAAACCCAAGGTTATTGGGGAGGCTAGGCAATTGGGTAAAATCGTCGTAGAAGGGCAAGATGCTCCACAGGAAATTGTGATTTCCGACAGGGTATCGTCGTCATGGGACGAGATAGCGGTGGTTCTGGAGTTCAAGGAGTTGGATAGGAACAAACCTAGGGAAGCTCGTAAGACGGTAGGCGAGCAGACTAGTATGTCTGAAACGATACCGCCAGAGAAACCTAGGCGTCGGAGTGTTAGGATTGTTGCGGTCCATAACTTGCCGGAGAGCAAACCGACAGATGTAGGGGTATAGATAAGGAGGCCGAGACTCAGGTCGAAGCTCCACACCGGGTGGTTGTTATCGCGATGGTACACCACAGCGCTGATGGGGACGAATAGGAGACATTCGTAGTGCTTTACCCTTGTCGGTTGCTTCCGTCTGAAGAATCGAGCAAAGATAAATCTTTAAGTAGGGGGGTGTCACGAGGAATGATCTTGATGGGATATTTTTCGTTTAAGAGTATGAATGTTGAGATACCTGAAGGAGCAGGATATCTACTCCTATTAGTCACCCAAAGCCGTAGTTATGCTTGAGGCTATGTACAGATTATAGTTTTTAAGATAATGCGGTAGTTTTGTATTTTTTTTGGGTATTGAACCCGTATTTCAGGTTTTTATAACCTTAGGGTTGAGAAACCGATGATGGTTTCTCAATAAAAAACGTTTAGTTTGTGTTATATACCGCACTGAACAAGTCTCATTTCAAAATTCTGTTTGGAAAGGCTTGATAAGGGATTATGACCCTTATCGCCCGTGAGCTTTTGGGAGCTCGAAGCTTGCTTTAAGTGGTTATAACTTCGTCGCCCTTAGGTTGATTCAGATGATCTTCTCACCGTCGTGTAGGTTATTTTAAATTCTAAACTTGTTACATTCAAGCCATATCGATTGGATTGACCAATCCATCCGATATCGCTACAGTTAGGTTTTGACATTTTACCACACTGTTTTTTGTTCAGTGGTGGCCGAACTCTCAGTATTAATATTGGTACCAGGGTTGTCTATTTCTCTCCTTGTAATGAAAGTGGAGACCAATTTTGATCTTGGTAAAGATTACAGTAGCCATAGCGAATTTAGAATAATTCAAGAAAAATATTAGTAAAACCTCTTGGAATTCGATTAAACTCTAGAGAGATCTGAAGTTTAATAAAGTAACGTTTTGTACGTTGAAACATTAGTAAGATTCCTTCAGAATCCAAAATTATTGAGAAAATTATGATTCCTAAGAGACGCTGGCATTCGCCTCTGGATCGCCCTGTAGTTTTGACACGCTAGTCCGCCTGCCAGATCTAGTTCCGTCTAAGCCATTCCGATTATAATTTTGATTCTTTTCCGTACAACGAATAGTCTGCTAATTTTGGAAATTACAGATATTCATATTAGTGCTTCTACAATCGTACTGTATAAGACTCTCGTGAATCTAAGGCATTATTGTGTGTGACACAAGTTCAAAAGTATAATAGGAGGCATAAGTATGTAAGTGCGCTATTATCCGTCACGATTCCCAACACGCTGGAGATGTTAGGAGGTGAAACGTTCGGAGGTCTCTGTAGCGACTTTTCCAACGTTTCATTCTATATGTGGACGTGGCCCCGCCCAGAAACGGCGAATCGACCAATCAGATAGCAGAATCGGTTTAGGCCGGAGTATAAATATTGATATTTATAGTCGAGCACCGGCCAGCCGGCTTAGTACTCCTGCAACGAGCCAATCAACAACATGGATTGAGGAAAAACCAGGAGGAGGACGCTAACGGAGTCCGATTTTGGTCGAAAAAGACGGTTATTGTACAACATTGTGCAATATGGTGCAATGCGAAATAAAGAACATATGACGTCAGAGAAGACGGATAATATAAATAGCGATTTTGCATTAATTCGATTTAGTCAGAAAGCTTGCTTGGAAAAGCCACGTCTTTCCGGGTGAGAAATTGTTTGTATAGCCGACTGCATTCGCGAAGTGTTCAGATAGTTTTAGCTTTTGGAACGCCGGTCTCAGGGAGACAAGTAAAGTTAGGGAAATCCATAGATTTGGATTTCGATTAGTTTTGCTATCGAATCTACGAGAAAAGCAGTTCGTTTGGGTTATTTATTGTTAGGTCATTGGGGACTCGGTAAATAGTGAATAGTGTGTGCAACGAAACATCGGAGCATTGCGATTTACGAGAACAACATTTGGCTTCGTTTCAACAAGACTTTGACAAAGCTTGTTGATTCGTCGATTGCGAAGAAACCTGGGGTTTCGAAGGAGTGGAAATCCGATAGGAGCTATCGGTTTACAAAGCGAAATTGTTTCGAAATTTGTATAGCTTTAAACCTGGGGTTTAGGGACACTAGGCGGGTATCCTAGTTGTCTTGCGCGCTGCGACAAATTAAAATCGAATTTAGGAAGTAGATAAATTCTCGGGCGACATTTTCAAGAGTGTGATCTCTGAGGGAGACGCACAGAAGCAAGAAGAGGTCAGCTGTCCATCCAAACTTCGGAAGCACTGCAGTTGGAGAAGAGCTCCTGGAGGACCGGTCGAACGGGTTACCCGACCAGTGTGGTTCGGAAGGCAGTGCAAGAGTGTGAAGTGGATGCCAGGCAATGGGCCGATCCAAGAGCATTCCCGTGGATTTTTTTACAGTCAGCTGGATTTATCTTCGCTTCGATTTCGCGTTTAAACCAAAAATCCTCAGTCGAGAAGAGAGGTCAGGTATTAATAAATAGGCGCAAACTTGAGTTGTAAAGGGGGACTTGTCACCTGGACTAATCCACGTACGGATTTTTACGAAGCCAGCTCGTTAGTGATTAAGCCCAAACCTGTCAAGCCATCATCAGACTCCAGCTAGTCTGTTGTCGAGCCCACTTTCCGTGGGTCCCGTGGGGGTTAGCTTGCGCAAATCTTTTACGTTTTCTGCGGCCGCTCCCTTGTCCAGGGAGTGCAGCCATCGACTAGGTCCCTTTTCCTTAAGATAAAAATAGTTAGGAAGTCCTGTGGAGTCCAACAGATTACTGTATTCGTTTGCTCAAAAAGGCAAGTAAAAAGACCTGTGGAGTGTCGGATTACAGTATTCGACACTCATTAGGCAAACACGATTAGATTCAGTTAGGTAACCGTGAATCCTCCCTCTTAGACAATCCCAGTCTAAGTCCCTTTGTTGTTAGGTAACAATGCCACTCACACGTAGTCAGGCATTGTCGCAAAGAGAAAACATGTCAAACGATACCACACCCCACCTGTCAGAGGGAATTTATTTTCTTACCCCCCAGGAAATCCAGAACGCAGCCCGTAAGAGCGGTTCAAGTCCCATGCAGAACATCGAGCCGTTCGCTGGGAGAACTGTAGTTCGAACCCCTGTGTCGACTTCTTGTCTGGAAGAGTCGTCACAACTTTCAAGTAAAAATTTGAGTTTTAATAACTCTCCGAGAAATTTTCCTATTTCTCAACCCGTGGGCGGAAGCCGCCAGAGTCCCAGTCCGGGGAGCGTGGCCTCGTTTGATATGCGCGAAAAAACTTTGTCCTTTTCAGAAATGGAAACAGCGGTTTTCACAGAAATACCGTGTTCTAGCCAAGCTTTGTTTGTTAGGAAAAATTCCGGTCAGTTGGACCGAGAAATTCAATCATTAGAAAGGCGTTATGGAGTTACTCTCAGACGTGAAGAGGCTGAACCTAATAACTCGAAATGAGAGGCTGAAATGCCTATAGTGCCTCGTTTTGGGCAAATGGGAGACCCTGTAGATCCTAAGAATCGCGAGAGATGTACGGACCCCATCAGGAATCGGAGGGCCCTTCTGGCCTCCGAACGAATTTTATCTAGTGAACCGACACTTGGTCGCTCACAAACGTCTGAGACACTCCGACAGCTAAAGCCCCGTAAGGATATGCGAGACTCTCTTCAAAAACACAAAGCACAGAAAGCCGAACTAGAACAATTAACGGAAAACGGCACAATGAAGTCAAAAGAGACTCATGGGAGAACTGAGGACTGAAGGGGTGGGCAGGAGGTGGTTCGCACTCGATAGAACTCAGGGCTGGACCACTAGACCTGACTCAATCGTCGAGAAATCTTGACGTCTTGCTGGACGAAGCAAGGGGTGGTGGAAGGTTCTCGGGGAGAGTTATTGGCTTGATGAAAGTCGATATATCTCTTCAGGGATGGGTCAGAAGAGTCAGGGAGGATTGGGGTGCGCCAGCGCTAGTTGAGGGGCACCAGGATAAACTGAGGCAAAGCCCTGGTTTGCTACATGGCGCTTTCCCTGTGCAGGACGCCGGTACCAAACCTAGTTTATTACAATTGTAATCCGTACGCTCCCTCGTCTTGCGAAAGCTCCGGCCACATGGCTCCGCTCTGACTGAGCTCTCGAGAATCCGGCCGACTAATGCTCGCCTGACTCCCGCGGATCCTGGTGCCCCGCAGCTGGCGCTGATCCCGTGGCATGTTCCCGCGCGTACTCGGCCCGCCTCGGAAGAGATACTCCGCTCTGTTTCGGAGCAGAGACTCTCCCCTGAAGCCTTCCACCACCCCTCTGCACTCCTGCAGAGTCGTCAAGCCGCTCGCGGGTCACTGGCGCTCCAGCCCTTTCTACCTTGGTTCTGCGAACACTAGACTCTCTTTCTTGTCGTGTTTCTACTATACTGTCGTTTCTGTTATAGACATCTACCGGGTGGCTACGGAAGTATTGCCTACGGAATATCTCAGTTATTGTATGAAGTAGGTTTGTAAAATTTGGAGCGTCGATATAATGACATAAGAGCTAGCGTCAATACATTTATTGACTCTGGTGATATTTTCATGTAAAACGTTTCTCAACATTTGGGGCGTGATATCTTGGAAAGCTCTACGAATTTTTACTTTTAGCTCATGTAGAGTTGTAGGCTGTGTGGAATACACCCTATTTTTAAGATGCCCCCATGGAAAAAATTCACACGGAGTAAGATCAGGTGACCTTGGTGGCCACCTGACTGGACCATGGGTTGTTATAAGTCTCTCTTGAAAGCGATTTTGAAGATAATTTCTCGCTAGTCTTGAATTATGCGGAGGGGCGCCATCTTGCTGGAAGTACATTCTCTCAGTTATTTCCGCTAGTAGGTTGTTAATGAATTCCGAAATTTCATTCGTTAAAAAATTAAAGTATCTCTCTCCGGTTAGTTGGCCTTGAAAAAGAATGGGGCCAACAATATGAGTTCCAACTATTCCTGCCCAAACATTCACACCAAATCTCTCCTGGAAGCCGCCTTGTCGAAACCGGTGCTCGTTTGCTATCGCCCAGTACCTGGAACAAAAGACCGTTCACACTTTGAGCACTTTACACTTCGACTATCGACAATAATCCAAATAAAGTACAGTACCTACCTTGTATTATTCCTGTTAAATAATCCATTGTTGGTAAATCTTGACTCGTCCGTAAACAAGATATAATAGTTAAATAGGTGATTCTCAGCATTTTGTCGAAGAAACCAATTACAATATTCCAGGCGCCTTTCACCGTCATTTTCATACAAATGTTGATGCAACTGATACTTGAATGATTTCAATCGATGTTTTTTCAAAATTTTCCTAGCAGAGTCCTTACTTATAGCTAATTCGGCGCCAATCTGCCTTGAAGAAATTGTGCTATCATATTGTACTAAAGCTAATACATTAATTTCAGTTTCCTCATCAATAACAAATGCTTCTTAGTCTTCGTGAACATCAGGCTCAGTTCTTAATTTTTCTTCAAGCCACTGGAAATACCTTCTTGACGGTTGCTGCCTCCCTGGATATCGCTCTAAATACAATCGTTCAGCGGCATAAGAATTTTTTAAATATTCACCATAAATGAGAAGCATGTCAATTTGTTCGGTTCGTGAATAACGGGGCATTTTTTGAATATTTCACTAACTGATTTCGATTTCCAAACCCTTTTAAAATGGCAGAATCAAAAACACTACTTCGAACGTCAAAGTAATATGGATAGCAGCGTTCGTGACAGCTCTCATTTCTTTTTCATTTCATTCCAAAATACATCTTAATCAGCCGCCTACTTGTTAATATTTTGGTTCGAATGATTATTGCAATGGAATGATTATTCTGAATAGCACAAACATCGTCCATAGGTAGATATTAGAATATCTATAGACGATGGCACAGACCAAGTACGTTTATGTTCCTATTTAACCTAGAACCTACAGGATATAATTTATCATTCCACATTATTTTTAATTTAATTTTTGCGTATGACGATAATCTGTTTTGTTATTTGAAGAATAATAATTGGATTTTTCGGTATCTCTGTTCAAAAAATTAATTTCTATTATATCATTAGAAAGGAATGGTTATGCTGAATAGTACAGGCAAGAAAAAGTTGTATGTTCCTATTTAAGTTATGGACCTACAGAGTATTGTTTTTTTCCCAATTTTTCAAATATATTTTTTTGGCGGCTTTTCATAACGCCGACGAATAAAAATAAAATATCACAGTAATAGCAACTGTTATCAAGTGACGTATGGTTTCCATAGCCAACTTTTCAATTTTTGGCTTTCATTTAGCTTCCAAGGCCTACTCGGTGAATTTCGATAATAATTTTTTTCTGATCTAGTTTCTAGTTAGATACCAACTTGTGATATGTCATTAGAAAGGGAATCGAATACTGAATAAAGCGAAAAGCAAAAAAATAAGGTTCTCATTCAAAATAAGAAAGTTGATGTTACTTCCGGTCAGACCGGAAGTTAACCTCGACATGTCAATATGCTTAAATTCTAGCTCTTATGTCATTATATCGACGCTCCAAATTTCACAAACATACTTCATACAATAACTGAGATATTCCGTAGGCAATACTTCCGTAGCCACCTGGTATATTGCATAAATTTCTCCTTAAGGGTTCCAAAACCTCCCGCATATCCCTCAGGGATTCTGGCTGGCGAGGCGTTGCGCTTTCCCCAAGTGGCTGATGGCCCTGTGTTGCTTGAAAGTCTAATCGCTCGGCAATCAAACGAGCTCTTCTTGGTTCAGAGACAAAAGGTCTCTGAACTTCCACAAACTCCTTTACTACTCTGGAGCCTTCCGTTCGGACGAAAGCCGGCTCCGTAGGCATGCCGGACCCGGGTCTTGAACTCACGTGCTCCCTATTGCTTAAAGCTACAACTGCATCATAACGCCTTTTCAAATTTTCCATTTCCTGCATCAGCGACTCAGGAGTTTCCCTAACTAGCAAAGCTGGACTCGAACACGGAGTGCTGATGGAACTAACTGTTCTTAGATAAGAAGGTCTTGGGTTATCGCGTATGTCGGATGCCACAAACTTCCTCGGGCTGAGACTTTGGCACTCTGTGCCCACGGTTTCAGGAATCTGCATATTCCTATCGGAGTTATAAAAACTCGAATGTTGTCTTTCCTGTGTCTGTTCCTCCAGGCAGGTAGCCGACACGGGAGTTCTCGGGTTCGGTGCCCCGGCGAGTGGTTCGATTCCCGGGGGCTGAATTGAGAATTTCCCGGGGTGTGAGAAAATATACTTCCTCGACTGGGTGAGGAGTAGTGTAATCTGACATATTTCCTTGTTTCGACAATGCCTGGCTACGTGTAGTAGGCATTGTTAATGATTCAAAATGACTCAGACTGGGATTGCCTGAGAGGTAATATCACGGAAACCCAGCTGAAAGCTAAACCTTGCCTTTTGAGAGTCGAAACGTATTCGACCCTCCACAGGACTTTCTTGCCTTTTGAGTTGAAGAACCGGTATTCGTCAATCTCTACAGGACTTTCCTAACTCAGGATTGTATCGGGATAGGACCTAACGTTGGCTATACTTCCAGGGCAAGGAAGCAGCCGCAGGACAGGTAAAAGATTGCGCAAAAACTACCCCCACGGGACTTACGGACTGTGAGCTCGACGCAGCTAGCTGTGTCTAATGATGGCTTGACAGGTTAGAGCTTAATCACTAACGAGCTGAACTTCGCAAAAATTCACGATGAATCCATTCAGCTACCTGTGCGCCTATTTATTACTACCTGTCCCCTTTTCTCGACTGGGGATTTTTGTTTTAAACGCGATCCTGTTGCGAAGATGGCTCCAAGTCTTCGACGTCCAAGGATGATCTTCTTTCTTCACTCTTCGATTTTTCCTACTCTAGTTCAGAAAAATCCGTCGCCCGAAATTTAATTTTTGTTTCCTATCAACGCTATTAAAATTGTCGAAGCGCGCTAGACAAACAGGATAACTGCCTTGAATGTCACTAACCCCAATTTTAAACACTTTACAAAATTCGGGAAAATACTATTTTCTTCCGCACCCTGTATTCACTATTCACCGATACTTCCTATCGGACTTCGCACTGCCTTGAGAAACTCCTCGTTCCTTCGCAACCGACGAGACGAATGTCTTCCTCGAAGAACACTCGAATCGAAGTAATAACAGGAGTCAAGTATCACACAACTTGCTCCTCACTTTGGAAAAACTCTGTATTGAAAAATACTCCTTCTTGCTTCTCGGATGCTCCGGCGAGACACTTTCACTTCGTTTTACCGGGACCCCAATTACCTAACTGCTTTTTCTTTCGGCACAAAACTAGTCGAGAATTGACTGTACAATTCTCCCTAAACTTCTTCTGATCTCTCCTGAGATTCACAGCAAACTCCGCCAAGCTAAACCTAACCTTAACACTCCCGTTGCAGTTGGCCTACCAAAAGATTCCTGTCCGAAATCTATACGTAGATTCCTAAACAAGCTTTCTGAACAAAATGTCTACGTTTCGTAGGGGTTTTATACGGTCGGTCTGGACATCACGCCACATCACGACATTTTCCGGCTTCTCTATTGGCCTAAACACCGAAAATGGGCGGAGTCGAACCGTAAGGGTCAGACATACCCTCGATTCGACCCCAACTCTCCACGAAAACACCGTTTTACCCTAAAACCCATACGCAGAGGACTAAACTGATATTTACATATTAATCTAATGCCTATTTTCGAACATTTCCCATGCGGAAACCGCGAATTTCTTCCATGCAAATCTATACAGTGGCGATTTTAGAAACGGCATTTCTAGCCTGAAAAATTCGAACATCCGAAATCGCAAAAATAACAGACTATTCGTACAGCAAATCAAACAAAATTATGAAACCAACTAGGGGTGGCTTAGATGCACCTGAATCTTGTAGGTGGATGTGCGTATCTAATCTACAGGATGATTACAGGACAAATTCCGGCACTCCCTCAGAATCATAATTTCGACTACAACTTTTAAGTCCAAACGAATTTAAACATTCTGTCAACGCAGAAAAGTTTCAAATAATGTGTTCTAGCCTATTCTAGAATTTCAATAAATTTGGAATAAGTTTACTATACTTTAACACTGACTTCTCTAAAATCGCTGTGGCTACTGTAATACCGAATATTTCTCAAATTCAGTTCCACTTTCCTTCCGAGGACGTGAAAGGACAATCCTGGTATAAATTTCAATACCAAGTGTTCAGCCGCTGCTGAGCACAAGGCGATTTTCTACCCTTTCAATTTTGATTTTTCCCTTTTGGTAGCGATATCGGTCGGAAACTCTCGTCCGATCGATGAAGCTTGAATGCAAAACTTTTAGGCCTAAACAATATCTATTCAACGGTACCAAGATCATCTCGATCCGTTCACGGGTTACGAGATTATGGCCACTTATCTAAAGTCAATAAGGGCCACAGTCGCGCATTTTCCTTAACTACGCAGTTACCGACATGGGGCCTGCTCTGTGCAGTCTTCTACCTGAATAAAATTCGTTATGGGTCAAAGCGTCACTGTTTCTGCATAAAACAGCCGCTCCGATCCCAAAACCTGCCTATTCTTGCAAAATAAACATACCAATTTACAAAATTAATAACAACCACCTAATAACTGCACTTCTCTATATCCTAACATATATAAAAAATGCGTTATTAGCTAACTACAGCCTTTGGCGATCATAAGGGTGACTTCCTGCTCTATCAGGAGTCCTAATATCTGCACGATGTTACAAAAATATGTCCAAGAAGATCATACTTCATAACAATACTGTAATAAACTAGGTTTGGCACCGGCGTCCTGTAAAAGGAAAGCGCGATGTAGCAAACCAGGGCTTTGCCTTAGTTCATCTTGGTGCTTCTCAGATAGCGCTGGCGCACCCCAATCCTCCCTGACTCCTCTGACCCGTCTCTGAGGAGATATATCGGCTTTCGTCGAGCCAATAACTCTTCCCGAGAACCTTCCACCACCCCTTGCTTCGTCCAGCAAGGCGTCAAGGTTTCTCGACGATTGAGTCAGGTCTGGTGGTCCAGCCCTGAGTTCTATTGAGTGCGACCAACTCCCGCGGTGAGCCCACCCCTTCGGTCCTCAGTTCTCTCATGAGTCTCTTTTGACTTCATTGTGCCGTTTTCCGTTAATTGTTCTAGTTCCGCTTTCTGTGCGTTATGTTTTCGAATAGAGTCTCGCATATCCTTACGGGACTCTAGCTGTCGGAGTGACTCAGACGTTTGTGACCGACCGAGTGTCGGTTCGGAGGCCAGAAGGGCCCTCCGGTTTCTGATGGGGTCCGTCCATCTCTCGCGATTTTTATGATCTACAGGGTCTCCCATTTGCCCAAAACGAGACACTGTAGGCATTCCAGCCCCTCGTTTCGAGTTATTAGGTTCACCCTCTTCACGTCTGAGAGTAACTCCATAACGCCTTTCTAGTGATTGAATTTCTTGGTCCAGCTGGCCGGAATTTTCCCTAACAAACAAAGCTTGGCTAGAACACGGTATTTCTGTGGAAACCGCTGTTTCCATTTCTGAAAATGACAAGGTTTTCTCGCGCATATCAAACGAGGCCACGCTCCCCGGACTGAGACTCTGGCGACTTCCTTCCACGGATTGAGAAATAGGGAAATTTCTCGGGGAGTTATTAAAACTCACATTTTGTCTCGAGAGTTGTGACGACTCTTCCAGGCAAGAAGTCGACACAGATGTTCGAACTGCAGTTCTCGCAGCGAACGGCTCGACGTTCTGCGTGGGATTTGAACCGCTCTTACGGGCTGCGTTCTGGATTTTCTGGGAAGTAAGAAAATAAATTCCCTCTGACAGGTGGGGTGTGGTATCGCTTGATATGTTTTCTTTTTGCGACAATGCCTGACTACGTGTGAGTGGCATTGTTTCCTAACAACAAAGGGACTTAGACTGGGATTGTCTAAGAGGAAGGATTCACGGTTACCTAACTGAATCTAATCAAATTTGCCTAATGAGTGTCGAATACTGTAATCCGACACTCCACAGGTCTTTTTACGTGCCTTTTTGAGCCAACGAATACGGTAATCCGTTGGACTCCACAGGGCTTCCTAACTGTTTTTATTATAGGGAAAATGGACCTAGTCGATGGCTGCACTCCCAGGACAAGGGAGCGGCCGCAGGAAAGGTAAAAGATTTGCGCAAGCTAACCCCCACGGGACCCACGGAAAGTGAGCTCGACAACAGACTAGCTGAAGTCTAATGATGGCTTGACAGGTTAGGACTTATTCACTAACGAGCTGGCTTCGTAAAAATCCGTACGTGGATTTGCCCAGGGGACAAGTCCTCCTTTACAACTCAAGTGTGTGCCTATTTATTAATACCTGACCTCTCTTCTCGACTGAGGATTTTTGGTTTAAACGCGAAATCGAAGCGAAGATAAATCCAGCTGACTGCGAAAAAAATCCACGGGAATGGTCTTGAATCGGCCCACAGCCTGGCATCCACTTCACACTCTTGCAGTGCCTTCCGAACCACACTGGTCGGGTAACCCGTTCGTCCGGCCTTACAGGAGCTCTTTTCCAACTGCAGTGCCTCCGAAGGTAGGATGGACAGCTGACCTCTTCGTGCTTCTGTGCGTCTCTCCGAGAGATCACACTCCTGAAAATGCCGCCCGGAAATTTATCTACTTCCTAAGTTCGATTTTAATTTGTCGCAGCGCGCAAGACAACTAGGATACCCGCCTAGTGTCCCTAAACCCCAGGTTTGAAGCTATACAAATTTCGAAACACTTTCACTTTGTAAACCGATAGCTCCTATCGGATTTCCACTCCTTCGAAACCCCAGGTTTCTTCGGAATCATTGTGTAGTTGCCGCCTTAGTGTAATAAACCCAAAGTCGATCGCTCTAACATTATACTGAATTAAAGTGGTACGAACGAATTGGAAAATTTTTAAATTGAACACAGCAAGACAGTCTAGTGTAATCGAAAAAAACTACAATAAATATCCTGATTGAACGTAACAAATACGTAAATATTCAAGCATTTATTCTGTGCCAGCTAACCTAATCACACGGAACAGACCAGGGGAAAAAACGTTCAGCCCAATTCTCTTATCATTATAAGAAACATCCACTATAAAGCAGATCACACACGGTCATTTCTTGTTTCCGTAAAATGACTGAAACGAATTTAACAATTAAGCAAATATTAGATGAAGTACTGAGAAATAGAAGTGAAATAAAGAATTCCATTGAAGCAAGTGAAGCTAGACTACTACTTAGTCAAGAAGAAATAAAAAATAGAGTATCCCAACTCGAAAAGGAAAACCAAGAACTCAGAGGAGAAAAAGAGGAATTGAAGAAGGCTGACAAAAAAAACAACGTGATCATTTTCGGACTGAGCAAAAAGAGCGAGTCGCCTTCCTGTGACACTATATGCCAAAAAATAAATGCAGCGTGCCTCGTCTCACTAACTTCAAAGGATATCAACGATTTTTACTTCCTTGGGAACGAAGATACCAGTCCTCTGAAAGTTGAATTCAGCACATTTATTGCAAAAAAAGAAGTACTAC
The DNA here is from genome assembly GCA_944452925.2 of Chrysolina oricalcia. NCBI lineage: Eukaryota > Metazoa > Arthropoda > Insecta > Coleoptera > Chrysomelidae > Chrysolina > Chrysolina oricalcia. The sequence continues at coordinate 10,217,606 of OX101813.2, read as the reverse complement.
AAAAAAAACAACTCCTCAAAGGTAAAAATATCAGTATCGTCCCAGATCAAACACCCAAACAAAGAGAGGAAAGTAAACTACTCAGGAAGTATCTCTTGAAAGCCAGACTAGAAGAAACCAACATATGTTTTATAAAAAATAATAAGCAGATGTGTATGAAATTTCTGATCTACTAGCCCTTGAATCCAAAACTGAAAACGAACAGAAGCCGAAGAGTACCCCGTCAACTCCTACTAGTGAATTGCAGTCGGAAGCTAAACTGATACAGAAATCCAGAAGACCTTCTGCTACGTCTACCCAACAAAGATTTGTCAGTACCAGGTCGCAAGAAAAAAAAAGCCAGAAGTAACCAAGTAACTACTTCTTCACCCCGCAAACAACCAAATACAGATAAATACATGTGTATGTGTGCGTGTGTATATATTTGTATGTTATAATTATAATTAATTTATCCACCAACAAAAATTAAAAAAAAACCTGGAAAACGGGGTGAGTCCAAAGTAATATTTATTTACTTCTTCCTATTTCTTCTACAAAAATTGAGCATGGACCCCTTCATCCGAGATGTTAATCATCATGATTTTCCCACCAAGGTGATAGATCATCCTTGCGACTACCATATCTCAAATAAGGACAAAGTACTTCCCTTTAAAATTTTTCATCAGAACATTCGTAGCATATCAAAGAATTTTGATCAGTTGGAGGTTGTACTCAGCCAATTCGAAAACCCATTCGAATGTATTGTGTTAACTGAAACATGGAGAGTCCATGACTTACAGTTTTTCAATATGGTGGATTATAATTTGATCTACAGCGACGGGAACATAAACCAGAATGATGGGGTCATTAAACTATGTTACCAACATCATTAAAATCGGCGAATGTAAAGCCATAGAAGTAAGACTGACTGCATTGTGAAAAAAATATGACATTGACAGCCATCTACAGACCTCCTTCCACCAATGATGCAGAATTCAATATTGAATTGTACAACTATGTCAGTCAACTGAGAAATAGACGTGACGACCACATAATTGTAGGTGATATCAATATCAATCTATTTCTTGATGATAAAACAACGTCAGATTACTTAAACGTTCTTAGTGAATTCAACTTTACTTCCACTATAAATTCCGCCACCAGAATTAAATCTTGCATAGACCACATATTTTTGCGAACCGAAGCACCTGATATTGAAAAATTCTGTCAGACCTTTGTATTAGAAACACATCTGACCGACCACAAGGCAACTCTCATGAATTTGAACATCAACTTGAATGAAAACAAAAATGATATGCCAGTACATGAAATACAAATAACCAATTACAAAAAACTTAAAACTAACCTGACCAATTTTGATTGGAATATCCTATATAATGCCAATGATGTTACGGCTGCAACCGACTATTTCATTAACACCTTAACTACTCTTATCAACAATAGCACTAAATTCATAAAACATAAACGTAAATTCATAAAAAAGAAAAAATGGATAACTAATGGCATAATAAAATCGATATCTCAAAGAGATAAACTTTATATTTTGCATAAAAAAAATAAAGACAACATGGAACTGAAGGAAGAATTCATTTCTTACCGAAACCGCTTAAAACATATCATGAGAGCAGCCAAACAAGACTTCAATAGAAAACAAATAGAAAAGAATAAAAATAATGCGAAAAATCTATGGAAGACTATTAGTAATATGTGTGGAGGTAAACAAGGGCCGGAAATTATAACCAAAATACTGAACCATGACAATAGACTAACGGAAAATGACTTTGAAACAGCTGAAGCATTTGTCGAGTTCTTCACGGAGGTCGGTCCAAACCTTGCCAGTAAAATTGTCAAACCAGCAAACACCCCAAGAAGAAAAATCAACGAACAGTCTTGCTTTCTTCAACCTACTAATGAGTACGAAATAATTGATACAATGAATACATTAAAGAATAATAAGGCACCAGGTATCGATGGTATCACGACTGAGACACTGAAAAAAATTTCTACAGAAATAGCATCACCACTGACATTCCTCATAAACAAACTTTTCGAAAATGGAGTATGTCCTCCTGAATTCAAAATTGCCATTATTAAACCATTGCACAAAAGTGGTAACAAAAAAATCACATCTAATTACAGACCCATATCAATCATAAATAATTTGGCGAAAGTATTTGAAAAAATTCTAAAAAAACGTATCGAATCCTTCATGAACAAATATAATTTGCTGTCAAAAAACCAATTCGGGTTTCAATCAGGTCGTTCCACCGAAGATGCAATATCCGCTGTCACAACAAAAATGTACGACACCTTAGACAAAAGTGAACCATCTTTATGTGTATTTGTTGATCTTGCCAAGGCCTTTGATACGGTTGACCACGTACAGTTATTGGAAACTCTACGAGACATGGGGTTCAGGGGAACAGTATTTACCCTCTTACAGAGTTATTTAACAAATAGGAATCAAATTGTTAAAATCAACAATCAGTATAGCGAAAAAAGGATCATTAAATGTGGGGTACCACAAGGAACCGTTTTGGGTCCGATTCTTTTTATCATTTACATCAATAACTTGTTGAAAATTAACACCAGTGGGGAAATATACAGCATTGCCGATGATACTGCAATTATCTACTCCTCCAATTCATGGGAAAACCTTAAACAAATAGTAGAAACTGATCTTAGCAAGATTTTTGACTGGTTCAACAGTAAGTTATTGACTGTAAAAGTACAAAAAACGATGTTCCTTCCATTAGCCAATTACAAAAATAATCTACCGAATTTCACTCACCTCCAAATTAATAACCGAGGAAATGAGGTAACAATCAAGTCGACAAACGAGGCCAAATACTTAGGCATTACTATTGATAATCACTTGCGTTGGGATTGTCATATCAAAAAAGTTAATAACACCATTAGGACAATGATACATAGGTTCAAATACCTTGCAAAAGTGCTAGATTTAGTCCACCTAAAAATGATCTACCATGCGCTTGTTGAATCGCGTATCTCGTATGGTATCATAGGAGGGGAGGAGTCACAAATACTCACCTAGATAAGCTGGAAGTAATACAAAAACTCATTCTGAAAATAATTTACAGAAAGGATAAGAACTACTCCAGCGATCTCCTATACAATGAAATAGGAGTGTTGGACACGCGACAATTATACTTCAACAAAATTGCATTGTTATACTTTAAAAGAAAACATGAATTCGCTCACATATCACACCAGTACCAAACTCGAAGTAACACCAACAATGACCTCATCATTCCAGCATCAATTAAAACTGTTGGACAAAAATGTCACATGTTTCTAGCTCCAAGAGTATATAATTTTATACCCCATGATATTCGAACGAACACCTCCCCCTATAAATTCAAAAATGCCTTGAAGAAATTCTTATTGTCAAATGACAGAAAGAAGGTTAGAAATTTAATAGAACTAAAAAGTTGATAATAAGTTGAGAAATGGAAGAGGGTAAATATTCGTTACAGTCAGACACATGCTTCATTACTCGTAAATCAATCTTCTACTATTATTATTTTATTATTATTGTTGCTAAATTACTATTATTATCTAACAAATCTCATAACTGTACAATGTCATCACCTCGACAATTTCAACTGAATTCTTTTTATATTCTCTAAAAATGTCGTTATAGGATATAGAAATAATTAATTCACATAAACTCGTACCTCGGACAGTCTTTGACTTTGTGGTTCTTGATTATTTGTGAATAATTATGCGAAGCCCACCTTCGCTGATGCACGTCATGATTTGTTGAGTATTTAACTTATTACATACTGTTAGTATTATCCTATTATTACCTATATGAATAACTAATACCCACGTACAGGCCCAGCCTTTGTGGGTTTCTACTATTTATTTTGCCAGTCTGGCATCTGATTCTGTAAAATACCATTATGTATTTTTGCTATTGGTAAAATAAATATTATTATTATTATTATTATTATTATTATTATTATTATTATTATTATTATTATCGACGAATCAACAAGCTTTCTCAAAGCCTTGTTGAAACGAAGCCAAATGTTCTTCTCGTAGATCGGAATGCTCCGATGCTTCGTTGCACGCACTATTTCACTGATTACCGAGTCCCCAATGACCTAGCAATAAGTAGCCCAAACGAAACTGCTTTTCTCGTAGATTCGATAGCAAAACTAATCGAAATCCAACGGTATGGATTTCCCTAACTTTACTTGTCTCCCTGAGACCGGCGTTCCAAAAGCTAAAACTATCTGAACACTTCGCGAATGCAGTCGGCTATACCAAGGGTATCTTACCCGGAAAGACGTGGCTTTCCCAAGCAAGCTTTCTGACTCACTCGAATTAATGCAAATGGCTATTTATATTTTCCGTTTTCTCTGACGTCATATGTTGTTTATTTCGCATTGCACCATATTGCGCAATGTTGTGTCGAGGATGCGGTGTGGTGAAATTAGAAAATTCCGAACATCTTTGTTCTGGATTTGCCACGGCCAGTCATGAGTTCGGCACCGTCCTCGCAGAGTGATAATTCTCCATAATATCTGATTATGGGAATTATTTAATAGGCTGAATATTTTTAGAAAGTTAACACCAAAAGAATCTAATTCCCTGAATCCCTATTCTGACTTGAAACTAAAGAAAATTTAACATTTAAAAGATTTATGAAATTCTGACAAAAGTGAAATACTAATTTTTCGGCAATTCTAAATTCCTAAAGATAGATAATTCTGACCGATGACTCTACCGGAGGCACCACGATGGCTACTGCACGGCCACCCGGTAGTCCCTACGCTCCCTAAACCCTATACGACACTTTTGCACAATTCGTGAATTTTCCCGAAGTTATCAAGGACTTTTAACCACGTGTTCCCGTAGCCGGAAGGGAAGGCTTCGTTTTTAGCCTCGTTTACTGAGTGCAATAATTTTCCCCACGAAGGGTCAACCACAGTAAACGGTGGGCCTCCACCGGGCATACATTGAGTGGTAGCTTAATGTAATCCTCAGCAGGGTCAGTAGTATGTGTTTCTTCTTGGTGCAGTTTAGATCTGAAAAGATCTGATCTTCCATCTATATTTGTGGTTAAACGAATTCTCTTTTGAAGGGATTTGGTTTTTTTTTTTTTTTGTTAGCAATCCCTTCAAAAGAATCGTGGCGCTTATTTAGCGAAATACTGGCTGTAGATCGTAGTATGGCAATTGAACAGCTTTCCTATCTTCTTATATTTGGGAATCTGCTTGCTGTAATATTTCTTCTCTCCAACATCCTGGTTTGTTCCGGAATAACTTTCCCTTGACTAGGACAATTATACGAATTCTTTTGTTTTTGGTTCTTAAAAGAACAGATAAAGTTCGTTATTGAATAACGAAAAACTAATTCTTTCAATAAATCAAAGCTAGCCTGCACTTGCTCAAAGCCTAGCTCGAATACAAAATGGAATACTTGAATACTTTAGTTAAAATGGCAGCGGGGTGCCTGATGCCTGAAGATCGAGTGCGTACTGAACAATACGAATCGCGAATCTCGAATAAGTGCCTTGAACGCTCTGGCAGCGCTTTATTTATAGACGAAAAGCCCGCGCGCCGGGCGCGATTGGCTGAGGCGGACTGACCAATGAGCGCGCAGGCGGAGAACAAAACTCGGCCGCAGTTCCGATCGAGAGCGCAAAGAGGTCGGACGCTCCGAAGAATGCTCCTCGGAAAACAATTATTTTTGGCGAAACTAATTGAAAATAAATGTTCAATTGTTGCCAGATGATAACAGTTGAGCAATAACCGTCTTTTTCGACCAAAATCAGACTCCGTTAGCGTCCTCCTCCTGGTTTTTCCTCAATCCTTGTTGTCGATTGGCTCATTCCAAAAGTACTAAGCCGGCTGGCCGGTGCTCGACTATAAATATTGTTATCTTTTGCCAGAAATACTAATTCAGAAGTAGTCTCTCGAAAGAGAACTACCTACCTGAGAGCTTTGTGTGTTTAAGTACAGTGTATGTGCCTTTCCTACCGGCGAGACGATAGCGGTCACTGAGGCTTAATTACCCGCTTGGGTGCGGCCGACCTTTTGTTGTAGGTAAGCCAGACTTTTAGTTTCATTGTGGCTTATATGCCGAATTTATTCATTTGCTGAGTTGTTCATAATATTCGACAAAAGGATTGTACTTGCTTCAACGTTTTCTTCGATTTAACCTCATGGAGGAGAGGTTATCTGAGGTGAAAGCGGGTGGTCCCCCAGCGATTCGGGATTTTCTTATGGAAATCCTGAAGTACCTGGGCACGACACCCTCCGAAGTATTTTCTAGCACAGAAAATGCGACTCTTCCAGAAAGGAAGAGGAAAAAAGCCCGAGGTCAGGTAATTCAGCCGAATGCCGGGCCGGGTAATCAACATCAACTTGCGACGACGAATGTAGACGACGGTTAAACTTTCTCTGCCATCCCTAAGGAATTCGACATGTACGAAGACGATGCCTCCGACCAGGAAAGCATCGTCAACGACATGGATACAGGAAGCCACGAACGTGAGGCCGAGGAGGAAACTCCCACTCATGTTCTTTCTCAACTCGCGAAACTCTTGCCACCACCCCCGATTTTACAAAACCTGCTCGATAAGACCAATAGGCAACAGCAGAGTTTGCCCGGATCGAGCCAATTGGACTCGATTCCGACTCAAGGCGAAGAACAACAACCCCAAGTTCCTAAAGCCAAACGCGCCACCATTCCCCCTATTACTATTCGTAAGAAGGAAATATGGGTGAAACTTAACAACGAGCTGATGAAAAAATCTCTGAATTTTTCAAAAGCGAAAAATGTGGCAGATGGTTTCAAAATCCATCCTACCACCATTGAGGATTATCGGAAGATTTCCAAGTTGCTGGTGGAGGAAGATATTCCCCACCATACATACTCCTTCCCTGAGGACAAACCCCTCAGAGTAGTGCTCAGAGGTGTCCCCGAATTTATAAAATCGGAGGACGTGAAAGACGACCTGACCAATCAGGGTTTCCACCCTGAATCACTCGTATGCATGGGACCAACAAAAAACCCATGCCGTTAGTTTTGGTACTTGTATTTAAAACCGAGAAACATATCTACCAGATCACAGGGGTACTGAATCTGGTAGTAAAAACCGAGCCTCAGAGACCGAGAGCAACTATAGGCCAATGCCATAGATGCCAGAAGTTTGGCCACTTGCAAAGGAATTGCCATGCAATTCCTCTGTGCGTTAAATGCGCGGGAAAACATCTCACTCCCGATTGCAAAGTCCCAAACACCCAGGCAGCGAAGTGTGCGAACTGTGGGGACGCACACACGTCAAGCTACCGAGGCTGCCCTCACTACCCAAAACTGAGAAGTGCTCCTGACACTTCCGGTGCGGGTAGGGGCCCCCCTCGGTCAACCACCCAGCCAGACCAGCAGGCGCGGCTAACGTCCGACCCGGCCTATCCTATGCAGGCACACTTAACGCGAGCCCAAAAGACAAGTCCCCCCTAGGGTCTTTGGCAGCAGCTCTGTTATCTCTAACAGAGCTACTTAAACAAAACCCTCTCCTAGAAGGTCTGATTTCCTTAAACACCAACGCGACCTCGGCTCTTGTTAATGTATAGACAAATTCAAAGACTGCCAACCTCACTGAAGATTATTTTCTGGAATTGCGACGGTTTCTTAAATAAGAAACAGGAGTTTGAGACGTTTCTTGTCGAAGGTAACTACGATGTAGCCCTTCTTCAGGAAACCCACTTAAACAACGAGCCGTTAACTGTAGCCAACTACAGGATTTACAGAAAAGACCGTCTTGGGAGACGAGGTGGCGGAGTAGCCATAATGGTGAAACGATCGCTGAAATCCTCCCAATTCGGAATTAGTGAGGACGACACCCATGGCACAGAGGTCGTGGGAGTACACGTTGAGACGAGCAGGGGATTATTCAGAATAATTTCTGCCTATAATCCCCCGAACATCTTGCTACAGGAAGACACCCTGAACGTGCTGCTCATGGTGTCAGACCTTCCTACGATCGTCGCGGGAGACCTAAACGCGAAACACTTGCAATGGAGCTCATCCAGAGCCAACCCCAGCGGAACGAGACTATGGCGACATTGCGAAGCAAATGACTACCAAATCGTTGCACCAGCTGAACCCACACACTACTGTGCAGTGGGTGCACCAACCGTCCTGGACATAGCGTTAATTAGAAACGTCCCATGGAATTGGGACGTTTCGAACCTAACAGAGTTATCATCAGATCACAACCCAGTAGTACTGATGCTGGGTGAGGATCCGATACCCCAGGACGGCTCCCTGAAGAGGACGACGGACTGGGAAGCGTTTCAGGAAATTCTGACTGGACACAATGGTATCCCCGCCAGAATAGGAAATCCGGCTGAGTTAGACGAAGCAGTGGCACATTTTGAGCGCATCCTGAAAACCGCACACGACGCAGCATCCACCTTGGAACAGGGACCTGTGAGGTTCTATAACGAATTCCCTAATAGGATTAAAAACCTTATTAGGAAACGAAACCGTCTTCGACGTGTATACCAATGGACTCTGTTCCCAGGTGATAAAATCAGAGCCAGCCATAAGGCAAATCAAGTTAAACGTGAGATAAACGATTATCGAAATGAAAAGTGGGCTGAAACCCGCGAAGGACTGGAACCCGGAGACAATGAGCTTTGGCGAATTGTTAAAGGGCGAAAGAACAAGAGGGTGGCACTCCCACCTATTCACGGTGCGCGTGGAATGTGCTACTCGACCGACGACAAAGCGACGGCCTTCGCGGATACCATGGAGCGCCAGTTTGAGCTAAATGAGGATAGGAGAGACGACGATGACCGAGACGCCCTGTTAGAAGACAGGGCCAGAGCTCTGCTTGACGAGATAGACGAAGATGACATTCGTCCTGCCACTGAGGAGGAACTCAGAGCGCACATTAGATGTCTCAACGTGAGAAAGGCACCCGGGGCTGATGCAATATCTAACAAGATATTGAAGAAGCTCCCGGAATGTCAAGTTCTCGCGTTGTTGAACATTATCAACACCTCACTGCGATTGAGGCATTTTCCAAAGAGGTGGAAACATGCCATCGTAGTCATGATTCGAAAGCAGGGTCAAAATCCGACATTTTCCCAAAACTATAGACCATTCAGTCTACTTAGCTCAGCTGGCAAGCTCGCCGAAAAAATCGTCCTGGAAAGGATGACGGAAGACATCGAAGACAGGAACATCCTACCCAACGAACAGTTCGGGTTCAGGAGAAACCATTCCACTGAGTTGCAAGCACTGAGGTTGGTAGAGGAGGCCATCTCAGAGCTCAACAGGAGCAAGTCTGCACACCTGCTGCTCTTAGATGTATCAAAGGCCTTTGACCGTGTCTGGCACGAAGGCCTTATATACAAAATGGACCATCTGGGATTCCCCAGAGGTCTGGTGAAGTGGATAGGTTCCTTCCTGGCGGATAGAACTTTCCAGGTGCGAGTCGAAGGATCTCTCTCAGAAACGAGAGAAATCCAAGCAGGCGTCCCCCAAGGGGCCGTGCTCTCCCCCACTCTGTACTCAGTGTACACGAGTGACATACCCCGAACGGAACATGTCAGAATTTCCCTGTACGCCGACGACACAGCCCTACTAGCAAGCTCCATGAATCACCGAAAAGGGGTTGTCTATCTGCAAAATGCAGTAAACAACCTCGAAATGTGGTTCCTCGACTGGAAAATTCGGGTAAACCCGGATAAAACCCAGTTGATAGCCCTAGGGAGGAAAAAACCCCCCAACGGTTTGGTAACCATCTCTGGAAGAGAGATAGAATGTAGGAATCAGGCTAAGTACCTAGGTCTAGTAATGGATCGCAGGCTTACCTGGGGCCCCCATGTCAACGAGATCAAAAGGAAACTGGCTTCTAGGATGAACGTACTCTACCCGCTCCTAAACAGGAGGAGTAAACTCAACCTTGTTACGTTTTATTTCATAAATCAGTAACCTAGTTTGGATATCTATTCTATGGGTTATCCTGTATATTGTTTCGAGCAAATGAAACTCCGTAAAAACGGCGATCTCGAAAAGGTTTTTGCGGGTGGCTATCGTCGCACGGAGAGTATGTGAGGAACTGGCATTTTTATTTAATGAAAAGTGAAACACAGATCGTTCGTTGCTGTTCAGAATAAATAATTTTGGTTGATGCAATTATTTATTGTCATTTTGGATTTTTATGACTTCTCTTCACCGATGTTAGATGGTGGATTTGGCATCTAACGAAACAGATCTCATTTAGTTTGTTTGAGATCTTACCTTTTGAAAAAAGGATTTTACTGTGTGTTTTTCCATTGCCTCTGGAATTCTTTCGAGGCAGTTTGCAATACCTGAGATTCTTCTCGGAATAAAGGAACTGGAAACCTATGGTACTGGTACTTGCTGTGAATAAAATAAAATCATACCCGTTCCGCCAACTAGATAGTTTTGATTTTGGAAACAAAGAGAAATTGGCTTTTCCCGTTTATGTAAACCCCGATACCAGCCAATCATACCGGGAGGATTCATGGTGACAGTTGGAATAACCAGGTGCATTCTTTCTATTATTATTACCTTTATTTACCTATTTTTGGGGTGTACAAACCGACAAACGTATTTAAATTTATATTTTTGGCCTCATCTGGATTGCATTGTTCACTGTTTCTTTTGGAATCATGAAAACTCGTACACACCTAGCTATTTTGTAGTTTTGTTCAGAAGAGTTATTTATTTCTTCTTTTGGACATTAGATGATATAAGTACAAGGTTTATAATTTTGAAGTATATATTTTCGGTACCGAAAAGAAATAACCTTTTGGATCTTATTAGTATTATTATTATTTTTTTTTTGTATGGAAACTTGTCATTTCTTCCTTGGAAAAACTTAGCAAAATTTCTTCAGAAATACTTCTTGTTAGTTTTTGTAATTTCTCATTTACCAACAGATAATTTATATAAAAATTCATATCTATTTATATAAAAAAATTGCATGGCGCCCTATTCCGCCTACTAACCTTACCAAGCAAAAATCGATAAAACTATAGTTCGTTTTCTATAAAGAACCACCACCACCTCGCTGAAGCGTAGCCGTGGTACTGTGCTTATTTCCTTTCTGGGTTCCGGCACTTTTATTTTGCAATCCCCCCAAAAAAAAAAGAAAAGAAAAAAAAGGGTAGCAACCTAAAGAACAAAGTTCTCCTCTATAACATCATGGTCAAACCCGTCATAATGTACGCCTCAGCAGCGTGGGGGCATTTAGCCCCCACAAACCTGAATATTCTGGAGCGGGTCCAGAATAAATATCTCAGGATGATAGTGAACGCACCCTGGTACGTTCGAAACGCCCAAATAAGGAACGACTTGAAGATCCCTACCATCAAGGACAACATCCAGAGTTGGAACGCGAAGGTCCTAGAGGCCGCCGAATCGCACGACAACCCCCTCATACGAGCCGTGGTAGATTACCCGGCAGACGCCCCCACCAAGTTCAAACGTCCCAGAATGTCCCTGTAGACCAAAGAGTCGAACAAAAACCTCGATAACAACGAATCTCAAGGAGATTCTAGCTCACACCCAGCGAAAAAGGGGTGAATCCCTGTGAGTGACACCTTAACCCTAAGGCATGTCTTACCCCCCAATTACCCTTGAGTTCACATCAGCCCAAGTTGGCACGAGTCATAAGAGTCAGAGGCTTAAGCGCCTAATCTCGAACATAGTTACCATGACCCACAACAGAAATACTATAGTTTTTGAAAATACTCACCGGAGTATATCTGGAGGCGAGAGCTCTAATAGGCTCCGCCTACCGGTGTTTCTGCGATACCATTGGCCGACTTAAATGTTCGGCAATGGTATAAATAATAAATGGCTGTTTTAGGCAGTCATCCAGGAGTAGTCCGAGGGCTCGGACAGTTTCCAGGGGTGAAGCCCTCACTTCTGGATGGCTCAGTAGAGTTAAGTGCCCGTGTAAATGGTATTTCTGGCTTTTTAGGTATCTACGGCCTGGCATGCGAATTAATGGAACCTCGTTGGTTGGCAACACCAACTAATCCAAAAAGAATTCGTATGTCAGACACGTTCTTGCTGGTTTTCCAAATAAATGAAGAGTTTCGAAGTTGCTGAGACTTGCGACGATGCTGTACTTCGGACAGGTGGTACTGAGCTAGCCGCAAGAGGTGAAACATCCTGTTTCATACTATCCGAGTGCACGCATTTGTTGTTAATATCAATATTCATACTCCGGCCTGAACCGATTCCGCTGTCTGATTGGTCGATTCGGCGTTTCTGGGCGAGGCTACATATAAAATGAAACGTCGGAAAAGTCGCTACAGAGACCTCCGAACGTTTCACCTCCTAACATCTCCCGCGTATTGGAGATCTTCACGGATAATAGCGCACTTACATACTTATGCCTCCTATTATACTTTTGAACTTGTTCCACACAAAATAATGCCTTAGATTCACAAGAATCTTATACAGTACGATTGTAGAAACACTCATATGAATATCTGTAATTTCCAAAATTAGCAGACTATTCGTTGTACAATAAAATCAAAATTATAAAAACAGGTCGGGATGGCTTAGACGGAACTAGATCTGGCAAGCGGACTAGCGTGTCGAACCTACAGGGTGATCCAGAGGCGAATGCCAGCGTCTCTTAGGAATCATAATTTTCTCAATAATTTAGGATTCTGAAGGAATCTTACTAAAGTTTCAACGCCCGAAGCGTTACTTTATTAAACTTCAGATCTCTCTAAAGTTTAAATGAAGTCCAAAAGGTTATACTAATATTTTAACTGACTTATTCTAAAATCGCTATGGCTACTGTAATCTTTACCAAAATCAAAATTGGTCTCCACTTTTTACGAGGGGAGAAATAAACAACTCTGGTACCAATATCAATACTGGATGTTCAGCCACCACTGAACAAAAGCCAGTGTTATAAAATGTCAAAACCTAACTGTAGCGATATCGGATGGATTGGTCAATCCAATCGATATGGCTTGAATGTAACAAGTTTAGAATTTAAAATAACCTACACGACGGTGAGAAGATCATCTGAATCAACCTAAGGGCGACGAAGTTATAACCACTTAAAGCAAGCTTCGAGCTCCCAAAAGCTCACGGGCGATAAGGGTCATAATCCCTTATCAAGCCTTTCCAAACAGAATTTTGAAATGAGACTTGTTCAGTGCGGTATATAACACAAACTAAACGTTTTTTATTGAGAAACCATCATCGGTTTCTCAACCCTAAGGTTATAAAAACCTGAAATACGGGTTCAATACCCAAAAAAAATACAAAACTACCGCATTATCTTAAAAACTATAATCTGTACATAGCCTCAAGCATAACTACGGCTTTGGGTGACTAATAGGAGTAGATATCCTGCTCCTTCAGGTAACTCAACATTCATACTCTTAAACGAAAAATATCCCATCAAGATCATTCCTCGTGACACCCCCCTACTTAAAGATTTATCTTTGCTCGATTCTTCAGACGGAAGCAACCGACAAGGGTAAAGCACTACGAATGTCTCCTATTCGTCCCCATCAGCGCTGTGGTGTACCATCGCGATAACAACCACCCGGTGTGGAGCTTCGACCTGAGTCTCGGCCTCCTTATCTATACCCCTACATCTGTCGGTTTGCTCTCCGGCAAGTTATGGACCGCAACAATCCTAACACTCCGACGCCTAGGTTTCTCTGGCGGTATCGTTTCAGACATACTAGTCTGCTCGCCTACCGTCAATCCAATCGATACGGCTTAAATGTACCAAATTTAGAATTTAAAATTACCTACACAACGGTACCAAGATCATCTGAATCAACCCAAGGGCGACGAAGTTATAACCACTTAAAGTACGATTCGAGCTCGTGCGATAAGGGTCATAATCCCGTATCACTCCTTTCCAAACAGAATTTTGATATGAGACTTGTTCAGTGCGGTGTATAACATAAACTAAACGTTTTTTGTTGAGAAACCAGTAGCGTTTTGGTTTCCGTAGCGAGCGGACGTGTTGTGGATCAGTTCTCTACGGCGAAAAAGCAAACAGTGGCTTCTTGGTTTCGCAAAAATTGCAAATCAGTGTTTGTGTGTTATAGTGAGACGAGGGTGAGTAAAAGCCTGGTTAGAATACTTTTGAAAATGTTGTTTATGGGTTGTTCATGATGATCGTAGTAAATGCGAAGTAAATGATGATGACATGAGGGACTCTCGCACAGTCATCCGGATGGGACCCGGTCGCGAGCCCGAACCTCGGCCCTCAGGGTCGAAGGATGAACCTAATAAAGTCGAGCAGGCTCCTGCAAAAAAGACTTCTGTACCCCCGATAACAGTTCGACAAAAAGAGTGTTGGACTATCGTAAACAGAAAATGCGGCGAAAAGAAGATAAAATTCACTGAAGCGACCAACACCCAGGATGGAATAAGGGTCCAGCCTGAGACAGTGGAAGACTATCGTCGACTGACACACCTGTTGGTCGAGGATAAGATTCCATACCACACTTATTCGTTCCCAGACGATAAACCACTCAGGGTTATCCTCAGAGGTGTACCCGAGTTCCTTGCGCCCAAGGATATCGCGAATGACCTGCTGGCCAAGGGGTTTAACCCCACGAGCGTGGCCAGATTACGCAAACGAGATGGGTAACCAGTGCCTCTTGTCTTGGTACTTGTACCAAAGACAGAGAGGGGTATTTACCAGATAGAAGACGTCTTAAACGACAGATGTTCGGCTGAGTCACAAAGGACAAGAGGCACTGCTGGACAATGCCATAAGAGCCAACGGTTTGGACATGCCCAAAGGAATTGCATGGCAATTCCAGCATGCGTTAAGTGAGCAGGAAAGCACCTGTCTCGAGACTGTGCGTTACCTCGCACAGACAAGGCGACATGCTCGAATTGCAGAAGTCTTCACACGGCCAACTATAGGGGATGTCCCAACTTCCCCAAACCCAAAAGTGGAAACACTGGAGGGACGGGAAGGGGGGCACCCTCTAGCTCCAAAGGAGCAGCAGAAACACAACAGAGTGCGACCACTGCCAAATCTGGGGTTGTCCGTGAGGGGACTTCCTATGCAAAGATTTTGGATAGTCCAAACAAGCCAGCAGGTCATGGCAAGCCACCGGCAGACATTTTCGCCGCTCTCGAACAGATGAAGATGCTGTTTACTCAGTTCCCTATGCTCCAGAACTTGTTTGAGCCTAGTTCCGCTGTGATCCCGTCCACCAATTAATAGCTGACCAGAATAAGGCCCAGTTCCTTGAAGATTGTTTTCTGGAACTGTGATGGTTTCAGAGACAAAAAGTTGGACTTGGAGGAGTTCATCGTGCATCATAACGTTGACCTGATGCTCCTTCAGAAAACCCACCTTGACAACGAAGCTATCACAGTTCCAAACTACAGAGTTTTTAGAAAGGATCGTATTGGGAGACGGGGAGGAGGAGTTGCCATTCTGGCCAAACGATCCCTCCAAGTCTCTCAATGCGGCATTGATGATGAACGGAGTCACGGCACTGAGATGGTGGGTATCGAGATCGAGACAAGTAGAGGTACTCTAAGAGTAATCTCAGCTTACAACCCTCCCACAAACGTGCTACAACCTGATACCTTGGATTCTGTGCTGATGGAAGACAACGTGCCGAAAATAGTCGCTGGGGATTTGAATGCTAAACACGTTTCATGGAGCCGAGTGTCCAACCGTAATGGTAGGACGCTCTGGGCACATATGGACCGACATGATTATCATGTGGTCGCCCCCACTGAGCCCACGTACTATGGTCATTATTGGCCCGATGTACTTGATATTGCTGTTACCAGGAACGTCCCTTGGACTTGGGAGATGTATCCACTGTCTGAGCTAAGTTCCGATCATAACCCAGTCATTTTATGACGAACTGGGAGAGTTTCACGGAGATTCTTCAGGAGGCAAACACTGTCCCTGAGGTACTTCAGACCTCAGCCGAGTTGGACGAAGCTGTGGTAACATTCGAAAGGACTGTGAAGGACGCGATTGAGGCCGCTACGACCAGTGAGCAGGGCCCTTTGAAATCTTATAATGAGTTTCCTCCGAGGATTAAAAACCTCATTACAGAGCGAAATCGCCTTCGGAGAGTTTATTAGAGGACCTTGTTCCCTGGAGACAAGGTAAGAGCCAGCCAGAAGGCTACAGAAGTCAAATACGCGATTCTGGATTACAGAAACGAGAGGTGGAACGACACCCTTTCTGCTCTAGAGCCTGGACACAACAAGCTTTGGCGAGTTGTGAAAAGTCAAAGGAGCAGGGAGAGAACGCTACCTCCCCTTCACGGTCCCAACGGCATGTGCTACTCTTCGGCTGACAAAGCGAG
Source organism: Chrysolina oricalcia (assembly GCA_944452925.2). Classification (NCBI taxonomy): domain Eukaryota; kingdom Metazoa; phylum Arthropoda; class Insecta; order Coleoptera; family Chrysomelidae; genus Chrysolina; species Chrysolina oricalcia. Next base: position 10,201,245 of record OX101813.2, on the reverse strand, counting down.
AGCCTTTGCAGACACGATGGAGTGTCAGTTTGTCCTCAACACCAACGCAGAGGACGATGATGACAGGGATGATTTTGTGGAGACCAGGGTCGAGCGTCTGCTCCGGGATGATGATGACGATGAGATCAGTCCGACTACTGAGGAAGAGCTTAAGGCACATATACGCGCGCTGAAAATTAAGAAAGCCATGGGAGCCGAATCTCTCAGCAACACCGTGCTGAAGAAACTCCCGGCGAGTCAAATCACTTCACTAACACACCTAGTGAACAACTCACTGCGCCTTAAGCACTTCCCCAGTAGGTGGAAGCACGCTCTGATTGTCATGATCCCGAAGCTCGGGCAAGACCACAGGTTTCCACAAAATTATCGACCTATCAGCCTCCTCGGTTCGGTGGGGAAACTTACTGACCGAGTCGTGCAGGAGAGGCTCAACAATGAGGTCATTAACCGGAACATTCTGCCAAATGAACAATTTGGCTTTCGGGCAGGTCATTCCACAGAGCTACAGGCCTTGCGGATGGTTGAGGAGACCATTTGTGAGCTGAACAAAAAGCTACAAGTTTTTCTATTGCTGTTGGACGTAGCGAAGGCCTTCGACCGAGTATGACACGAAGGCCTTCTCTACAAGATGGGTCTCCTCGGCTTTCCTCGAAGCCTTGTGCGCTATATCAGCTCTTTTTTAAAAGGCAGAACGTTCCAAGTCAAGGCTGAAAATGTTCTCTCGGACACGAGAGACATTCAAGCTGGAGTTCCACAGGGAGCAGTATTGTCTCCCTTACTTTATAGTATTTATACTAGTGACATTCCAAGAACAAATCACGTGAAGGTCTCCCTGTACGCCGATGACACCGCCTTACTCGCCAGTTCAGCGGATCGCGAGCTCGGGATGTCATATCTGCAGACTGCAGTAGACAGCCTCGAGCAGTGGTTCCTGGACTGGAAGATCCGAGTCAATCCCACAAAAACGCAGCTAATTTCCATGGTAAGGAGGAGGGAGCTTCCTCGTACAGTGCTTACGATCTCAGGAAGGGGGATCGGATGGAAACCGCAGGTCAAGTATCTCGGACTTACAATTGACAGAGGTCACTTGGAGGCACCACATTGATGAGTTGAGAGGCGAGTTGTACTCCAGACTTGGCACTCTATACCCGTTCCTCAACAGGAGGAGCAAGCTAAGTCTGAGGAACAAGGTGCTCCTCTATAACTCGATGATCAGGTCGGTCTTGCTATATGCTTCAGCCGCTTGGGGCCATGCCGCCCCCACCCATATCCGATCTCTGGAACGGGTCTAGAGAAAAGTTCTGCGGATGATCACAAACTCTCCATGGTTCGTGCGTAACGTGCGAATCCTCGAAGACTTAGGGCTGCCTTCCATACAGCAGAGTATCCAAGAGAGAAATCAAAAGGTGTTTGACAGCGCCGAGGCGCACGAAAACCCTCTCATCAGGGAAGCTGTAGATTACTCTATAGACGACCCTACTCGTTTCAAACGGCCACGTTTGTAACGAAGTTACTCAATTCCCCAGTTTTGTAAGACAAGCAGAAGCAACAATTATTTGGTAATTCTATCTCCGTTATTAGTATTCATAAAAATGTCATTCATTTTCGAGTAAAATCCGTGAATTATCTTTGTGTAAATAGAAACACCAGTATATACGCGCTTCAGTTATGTAAGTCACATCCCTGAGGCTCACTGAGCGCGCGAAATCAGCCCCCTCTGCCTCGATTCGAATCTCCACGACTACCTGAACGGAATTCACAGCGACAGACTTCAGTCGTTCCGTTGAGAGCAGTCTGATCGCCACGCCGTGCAGAGCCAGTCCAGCCGCCTACGTCACAAAGTAAGTAGAAACTATTCTTAGTTCCAAAACCGTTTCGCGCAAGTCTGAAATTGGCCGATGGAAGGGATGGCTAGGTGAGCTCTAGACAGAAGTCGACTGGAGAATTCAGTAGTGAAGCCATCGCGACTGAAGACACTACGCCGATTCCGAGAGGTGAGTGACCAGAAGCCAACAAGTCGAGCAGAGTGCCGCCGAAGGAACATATTGGTGAGCTAAGAAGGGTGAGCAGTTCTCAGAGTACAGGGTGAGCCACTGTTAATGAATGCAGTGTGCCTGTAACATCTTTCATTGATAGTCGCAAACCAGATTCACCCATACCGAGTGAGCCACTGTCAGTGGATGCAATGTGCCTGTAACATCTTCTACTGATAGTCGCAAACTAGATTCTCTATACCAGGTGAGCTACTGTCAATGGATGCAATGTGCCTGTAACATCTTCCATTGATAGTCGCAAGCTAGATTCCCCATACCGAGTGAGCCCCTGTCAGTGGAAGCAATGTGCCTGTAACATCTTCGACTGATAGTCGAAGGCTACATTTTTTATACAGGGTGAGCCACTGTCACTGAAAGCAATGTGCCTGTAACATCTTTTGCTGGCAGTCGCAAGCTGAAAGTCATACAGGGTGGGGTCTCTGAGTATAGAGGTATCAGACTCCGTCATCCGTGCCTAAACCGTGAATAGCTTGAACTGTGAATTGCAAGCCCCATTGTAGAACTTTGACGTTGAACTTAGAGCTTTTTGCCTGTTGTAACCTGCACATCGCTTGCTGTCACCCCCGTTGATCCGTTGCCTTCCGCTTATTCCGCCATTAATCGCTCATTTTATTTTCCCGTTGTTGCTTCCGCTTTAGTATTTAGAATAGGTGATATTTTGTTTGATGAGTGTATATTCCCCATAACCGTTTCCCCTTAGGTAATAATAATAATAAACGCATGGTATTCTCATTAGTGTTTCATTATATTCATATTGATTATTTCTTTCTCCTCCCAATTAATAAGTGCTTTGCCAATATTCCAACTAAGAGCAGCAGGTACCCAGGATTCGAACCCAGGAACGGCAAGTAAAGTCTGCCTTACTGGCCACAGATGTTTTGGTCAATACCATAGTGACCCCTAGAGTATTATTTTCTCCACTGAGGCTGCCCGGAGCAAGTGGCCATTCCCACTATAAACAGAGATGGCGCTCGGGAAAATCCGTAACCTAGACTCGTGTGCCAAAGTAATCCGTAAAGCACAAAGAGCTTTACAAATTTGGCGCCTGAGCAGGGACTTTTTTTATGGTTTACCGAGACCGCCGAATACCGAAATCCGAGTAAAAACCGATTTGGAGGAGAAGTAATCAATTTGTTGAGATAGACCGTTGAAACCGCTTGAAAACGCTTCCGTAGGTAGAATAACACCGAAATACACAAAAACCACCAACCTGTCATTTTTGACAGATTATCAACTTTGGCCAGAAACGAGTAATCCTACTCTGCGACACCTCGTTTTATAGGTTTTCGAGTGCACAGAAGCGATTTCCACCACCCGTTCACCGATCGGATGCACCATTGTCGAGATACGAGCCGACAGCAGGGAAGTAAGTGCCTGACCGTGAAGCTAGCAAGACGTGAGTTCTCCAGAAACCAAGAAGAAATGTCTGACGAGGAATCCAATACACCAGAACCTACGGTTGTAAACCAGAATCCACCGGCGGGAGTAGGCGGACCACCAGACACCCGAGTCGGGTGGATATACCTGCTGAGGAAGGATGAGCTCGACGCCGAGTTGACCAAGTTCCGTCTGGAGACTACTGGTACTGTGGACGACAAGCGTCGACGCCTGTCCAAGTTTATACGAGAGGGCCGAGCTTCGCCTATTCCGACCACGATGATGCCGTTTATTTCCCCAACCACGTCTGGAGGAACGACCGTGACTGCCGCACCACCGACCGTCACCGTGACAAGTACAGGTGGACAGACCATCCCGAACCTACTCCATGGAACGTTGGTAGGCATCCAGTCTGTCCAGCCCCAGCCAGTAACATCGCTCAGTCCCATGCTGCCGCCTTTGAGGACTGAGGACTGGAGAACATCCTTCGATGGAACTCAAGACCCTGCCACCTTCTTGGAAAGGCTAGAAGAGATCCGGGAGTCCCAAGGCATTTCTCCAGACCGCCTCCTGAAATCTATGCCTGAACTGCTGCAAGGCATGCCCGCCTTATGGTTCAGAAACAACAGGACCCACTGGGCTGACTGGCCAGCTTTCTGTACTGCTTTTCAGAGGTTTTTCTTTCCCGTGAATTACCTGATCGACCTGGAGGTAGCCATCAGCAGGAGGGTACACCATCTGCAAGAAATTACAGCAGCCTACATCACCGACCTGCAGACTCTAATTCGCCGGCATGGAGGAATAACGCTAGCACAGGAGCTGAACTGGCTCTACCGAAACCTCCATCCAGAGTTTCGACGACAGATCCGCAGGACTGATTTCACGGATGTCCAAGAATTCGCGGGAGTCACCAGGGAATACGAGCTGCTTCGTTCAGAGATTGAGCAAGCCAACCGAACAGCACCGACCCCTCGCACCAGGCCGCATCAAGAAACTCCAATGAGACCTGTTCAGCAGCCCGTTCCATACCAACCGCCCCCCAGATCCGCCACCGAAGGGCCTAGAAGCCAAAACAGTGGTCGTGGCACGAACCAAAACAACCCCACTATACCCGCCGCTATCCTTTCCGAAAGGAGAGTTCGAAAATGTTGGCGATGTGGTCAGGCCGGACATTTCCGGAACCAGTGCCGAGCAGCCCCCAGGATCTTCTTCTCAAGATGAAAACGGGATGGAGTCATGTCCCGTGACTGTCCATGTGCTCGGTCGGAAAACTGATAGGGCGATGCAACAACATGAGGCCTGTGCAGCAAAGCCCTAGTGATGCCTCAAATACCACTCCCCTGACGAACAATGTCAACCGCCCTCCTGACGCCGTGTCCACCAGGACATTTCACCAGGAAGACCACCGCCCCCATATCCGAGTTAATGTTCCTGGAGGAACTGTTGACGCACTTATTGATACCGGAGCTGTGATCTCCTATGTGGGAGACAGGGTAGCCAGACAATGGGACTCGATGGGAGTACTGAAAGCTCCGACCGCAGCAAGTTCGGCCAGGCTGGCTAATGGAGAGACCGTCATAGTCCCAGGAACATACCAGGTGGAGATTGAACTCGACAACCACCGATTCAAAGAGACGTTTGGACACTTAGGTGGAGTCTCCTCTGACATGGTTCTAGGAATGGATATCCTCCAGAAGAGACGGTTTAGCATGGATTTAGGAAGTGGACAGTTTTCAGTGAATAACCGTCCACTCGCAATGGAAACTCGGCCCGTCCCTTGTTTTCCTATTGGAGTCACTGAGACAAGGCCACCGCTGACACTTACCGATGAGGAAGAAGCCAGTTTACACGCTTTCCTGCAAGAAGAACTACCGTCGTTCGAGGAGATTCGAGGAGTAACGCCGTTGGTTGAACACAGGATCCGTCTTTTAAATCCTGAACCAATAAAACGGCGTTATCGACCGCAGAATCCACGAATGCAGGAAGTGATAAACATGGAGGTACATCGGATGTTGGACGAAGAAATCATAGAACCATCAGAGAGCCCATGTAGCTCGCCTGTAGTCATCGTCCGAAAGAAGGATGGGCAACCAAGGTTCTGTATCGACTTCCAGAAAGTCAACTCCGTCTCCGAAAAGGATGCCTATCCACTCCCCTTCATCAACGCCGTCTTGGATAAACTCCGAAGAGCCAGATACATCTCCAGTATCGATCTCCGCCAAGGCTACTGGCAAGTAGCGCTGTCAGAAGACAGCAAACCCATCACCGCATTCACCGTACCGGGAAGAGGATTGTATCAGTTCCGAGTTATGCCTTTTGGACTTCATGCCGCTCCTGCCACATTTCAACGCTTGATGGATCGAATCATTGGACCTGAGATGGACCCATATTGCTTCGCTTATCTGGATGATATAATTGTACTAGGAAGTACATTCGAAGAACACCTGGACAATTTACAAGAAGTCTTCCGCCGTCTCCGAGCTGCCAACATGCGAGTGAACCCTGAGAAGTGTCAGTTTGGAAGAAGGTTACTCAAATACCTGGGCCATGTGGTGACGTCCGAAGGAATCCGTACGGACCCAGAAAAAGTGGCCTCCATCGTGGAATTGACCGCCCCCACAACTGTCCGAAGTTTAAGGCGCTTTCTGAGAATGGCTTCGTGGTACCGAAGGTTTGTGCCGGCATTCTCCGAAGTAGCCGCACCACTTCACTGCCTACTCGAGAAACACCATCGCCGGCAATGGGGATCTGAGCAAGAAGAAGCTTTCCAAAAGCTTAAAAGAAGCCTGACAGAAGCACCCGTTCTTGCTTGCCCTGACTTCGACAAGCCGTTCACCCTACAAACCGACGCTTCCGACCAAGGCCTTGGAGCAGTATTAACCCAGAACGTTGATGGAGGCGAACACGTGATAGCATACGCCAGTAGGTCACTGACTTCCGCTGAACGAGCATACTCCGTGACAGAGAAAGAGTGCCTAGCCATAGTCTGGGGGATCAAAAAGCTACGACCATACCTAGAAGGATACCACTTCACCGTCCTCACGGATCACCAGTCACTTCGTTGGCTCAATTCTATCAAGAGCCCGGCTGGACGCCTTGCCCGATGGAGTATGTTTCTGCAGCAGTATGACTTCGACATCAGATACCGCCGAAGGGGCATGAATAAGGTCGCAGACGCCCTATCCCGAGAACCACGAGAGACTGAAGAGATAAATGTCGTAGGGCCGAGTACATGATGTTCTTGGTACGAGAAAAAGAAGGAAGAGGTACAACGAAATCCAGAATCATTTCCGGATTACAGCATACGAGAGGATCGCCTGTACCGACACTTCTGGGACTCCAACGACTTCACGGAGCCAGAAGCAGCGGACCCATGGAAGTTGTGCGTCCCTGAGGCAACACAAGTACTCAAGGAAATGCACGATGCACCAACCGCTGGACACATGGGCATAGCCAAAACCATTGCAAGGATTGCAGGCCGTTACTATTGGCCCGGCATGTTCCGTGACATCGCCAAATACGTCCGTAGCTGTGACTCCTGTCAACGGTTCAAATCATCACAGATGAAGCCAGCCGGCAAGATGCAGCCCTCGCCGAATCACCAGCCATGGGAGTGTGTCAGTACAGATTTGGTTGGCCCACTGCCCCGATCTTCGAAAGGGAATACTTTTCTGGTAGTTTTCCAGGATAGATTCACGAAGTAGGTCCAATGCCGGCCAATCCGTAAGGCCACCGCTAAAGCCGTCACCCAAGCATTATACGAAGAGATAGTCACCCGCTTCGGATGCCCGAAGATAGTCCTTACTGATAATGGGACCCAGTTTACTGGCCACCTATTTGAAGATATGCTGAATGAGCTGGGGATCAAACACCGTAAGACACCTCCGTATACCCCACAGGCTAATCCGGTAGAGAGAGCGAATAAGACGCTCAAGACAATGATCGCCCAGTTTTTCGACCAGGATCACCGGAAGTGGGATCTGCACCTTTCTGAGCTACTGTTTGCCATCAACACGGCCCGCCAGGACTCCACCGGATATTCACCCACATTCCTGAATTTTGGACGAGAGCTAGAAGTACCTAAAGCTGTTCACCATACTCCACCGCTACCAGAACAGGAAGATGAAGAACGATCCGGTCAAGTTGAGACTACCCTTCACACAGAGACGTTGCAACGTTTTCAGGAGACGTTCGAGATGGTCCGAGTAAATCTCGCAAAAGCTTTCACCGTTCAGAGTCGACACTACAACCTGCGGCGAAGAGAATGGCGATGCCACATCGGGGACCAAGTTATGAAGAAGGACCACCACCTATCTTCGGCCAAGAAAGGTTTCGCCGCGAAACTCGCCCCAAAATATTCCGGTCCATATACCGTTATCCAAGTCTTGTCACCGGTAGTATATAACATCAAAGGTCGAAATGGCAAGCGGCTCTTACGCGTTCATGTCAAAGATCTACGCCCGGCTCATGCCTCCGATTGGGAACTTGCATAACGCTTATTTTCCCCTTGCAGCAATCCCAAATGTCCAAACGTTGCCCAGGTGAACCACCAATTCTGCTCCCGATGTGGGCTGAAAGGCGTCCTATCGCGCCACTGCCCGTGTGATGACCCACCATTAATACCGGCCCGACGAGGACACTCCCCCAGTAAACGTGATACTTGCCCACGTTGTCAATGTCCCCATCCACGAGACCACGTGACCTGCCCCGACTGTGGATGTCCGCAGCCTTTTGGCAGAAGACATCACCGAAGATAGAAGGTATCAATTTTTATGAAGTTCCGAAGAATGATGTTTTTTGTTTTTTTTTTTCTCTCTCTCTTGATTTATTGTAACGGGTGTACCTACCCCTAAAATATAGGGTTCGTCTATTTAGAGGGGTAGGCGCCTGGCCGGGATATATATGAATGTATATGTAGGCAATATATGTTTTTGTACTTAAATAGGGTTTGGTGAGTTTTGTCCCTGTTTGGGAGTTTTTTTTTCTTTCATTCACTTTATCTTCTTGGATTTTTGCGTTATATATATATGTTATATATATATATATATATATATATATATATATATATATATATATATATATATATATATATATATATATATATATATATATATATACACATATATATGTTATATATAGATATATTAAAAAAAATGTTTGTAAACCATTTTTTTCCCGAAGTGGGAAGGGTGACTCCCGCGAATTCTTGAAGGAACATATTGGTGAGCTAAGAAGGGTGAGCAGTTCTCAGAGTACAGGGTGAGCCACTGTCAATGAATGCAATGTGTCTGTAACATCTTTCATTGATAGTCGCAAACCAGATTCCCCCATACCGAGTGAGCCACTGTCAGTAGATGCAATGTGCCTATAACATCTTCTACTGATAGTCGCAAACTGGATTCTCTATACCGGGTGAGCTACTGTCAATGGATGCAATGTGCCTGTAACATCTTCCATTGATAGTCGCAAGCTAGATTCTCCATACCGAGTGAGCCCCTGTCAGTGGAAGCAATGTGCCTGTAACATCTTCGACTGATAGTCGAAGGCTACATTTTTTATACAGGGTGAGCCACTGTCACTGAAAGCAATGTGCCTGAAACATCTTTTGCTGGCAGTCGCAAGCTGAAAGTCATACAGGGTGGGGTCTCTGAGTATAGAGGTATCAGACTCCGTCATCCGTGCCTAAACCGTGAATAGCTTGAACTGAGAATTGCAACCCCCAGTGTAGAACTTTGACGTTGAACTTAGAGCTTTTTGCCTGTTGTAACCTGCACATCGCTTGCTGTCACCCCCGTTGATCCGTTGCCTCCCGCTTATTCTGCCATTATTCGCTTATTTTATTTTCCCGTTGTTGCTTCCGCTTCAGTATTTAGAATAGGTGATATTTTCTTTGCTGAGTGTATATTCCCCATAACCGTTTCCCCTTAGGTAATAATAATAATATACGCATGGTATTCTCATTAGTGTTACATTATATTCACATTGATTATTTCTTTCTCCTCCCAATTAATAAGTGCTTTGCGAATATTCCAACCTAGAGCAGCAGGTACCCAGGAATCGAACCCAGGAACGGCAAGTAAAGTCTACCTTACTGGCCACAGAGGTTTTGGTCAATACCATAGTGACCCCTGGAGTATTATTTTCTCCACTGAGGCTGCCCGGAGCAAGTCGCCATTCCCACTATAAACAGAGGTGGCGCCCGGGAAAATCCGTAACCTGGACTCGTGTGCCAAAGTGATCCGTAATGCACAAAGAGCTTTACACGATTATCTGTGGCCTAGATCTACGCACCAGCTCAGCTAAAGCTGGGTGAAGACCATCTTCACCTAAAATTCGCCTATGAATGTTGGGCAAAACGCGAGGGCGGCTTGGGTGTCTTGGACCCCTACTCCACCCAAAAACACAAACTTTTAGCGTCGCAAACACTCTTTCTGTCGAAAAAACACGATTAAAGGGTAAGGAGACAAGGTCTCATCCTGATAAAAGCGAAGAAGATCCAAAGTGTTGAGAAACCATCATCGGTTTCTCAACCCTAAGGTTAGAAAAACCTGAAATACGGGTTCAATAACCAAACAAAATACAAAACTACCGCATTATCTTAAAAACTATAATCTATACATAGCCTTAAGTATAACTACGGCTTTGAGTGACTAATAGGAGTAGTTCTCCTGTTCCTTCAGGTATCTCAACATGCATGCTCTTATCACGAAAAATGTCCCATCAAGATCATTCCTCGTGACAATACTCAATTTCGAATATTTTATTCGAAATTATTATTTTTGGCCTTTGCTCTGGCCAGCCGTCCAGAGCAGTTGTATACAACCGTAGGCAAATTTTTAAAATTTTTATTCGTAAAGTGAACGTTTTCACTGTCAAAAGTGTTGAACACACAGTGTATCACTTCGTAGTGGCCAGTGTCTAGACCAGGTGAGCAGGAGAGTGGGTATATCTTGAGGGAATACTCTCAGCTCCTGGGAACCGGCGTCTAGACCCAGGCGAGAAGCCACGCCCACTTTGGCCATATTGACCAATCAGTGGAAGTATTGAGCAAACAATTCTCACATCGGTGAAGAAGAATGTTAAACTCTTCGGGGGGTGAGAAGGATCTCAAACCCCGGAACAATGTCTCCCCTGTCAAAGACCGACAGGGTGGAAGCACACCACACACCACCCCTCAAAAGAACGTCTCCAACAGAGATATCGTGCAGGCACAAAAGCGCCCTGCCCCAAAAGCCGCCAACATCGGCAGCCCGATTAAGGCCTCCAACGAGACGAAAACGAGAGAGAAAAAGGAAGACACCAATGAGTTCGTAAGTGACTACCAGAGGGAAGCCGGGAACTCTACCCCTGATAAAAAGCCAAAAATGAATACCGCTGATGCCGAGAACTTCTTATCAACTCAGAAGTTTTTCAGTGGTATTCTCGACGCAAAGCTGCAGGCTAACTCAGGGGGAGGAAACCCCTCACGTTTTAAAGCCCCTAGGAGAAGATTAAGAGCAGAAATCTACGAAGTCACTTACGACAAAGACGGGAGAAGAGTGGTGATGAACCCGTCAGTCCCAAAAAAGCCAGCTCAGCCTGCCACAACCCCCGAGCTGGAAACAAACCCCCTCAATGATCCTGCCACGAGCGAAGAGGGTAACCCGAAGGGAGAATTGTCACAAAAAAGTTTAACGAGAACTCTCTCGGACTACGCAATTCTCCCTTCATATGAAGATACACCCACCCCTCAGGCCACTGAGGAGGAATCGAAAGATCAGAGTGACCCCGCCAATATCAGCGTAGGCGCCAGCAGCACGGTGGATCAGGAGACTGAGCTGGTGAGAGCAGGCAAAAGTCTACTAGAGAAGATCGAGTCAATGAAAGATCACGAAAGGGCCACCAAAATGATCGAGGAAACAATCCAAGACGTGGCGACCGGCATGGACCTCGACCCTCCTCCAGCAGTGACAGCCACCCCTCCAAGGGGCCTCGCAATATTCTGCGCTGCCGTCAGGGAACAACAAATCCTTGACGAGCAGCTCAGGAAAGATGAGCAGCTCAGGAGAGATGAGGGAAAACAACGTATGGCTAAAGCGAGACTCCTCGAGAGGAGGAAGTCGGTCTCCCCCCCAAAAACCCCATCAACCCCGCAATCGCCTGGAGAGGCAACAGGAGGTGGAACCCGCCGATAATGGAAATAGTGGAGCAGAATAGGGAGGATTATCCAACGTACAGCCAGATTTTTGATCAAATCAAGACGTTGGATAATCACGTGAAGACTAAGGTAAACGAGAAGGTCTACCTATTCTGCAAAACCAGCAGACCCATCTCTCCAGAACTGGCAGATTACCCCTGGCTGAGAATCCAAGACATGGAGCTGAAGGAGGTCACTGACCATTATCGGGAAATGTTCGAGAAAGAAGCGGCTAAGAAAAGGAGCGACTGGAGGGAATACTGAAAATCCTCAAGTCCCCTCCGAAGAACAGCAAAGAGAAGGATGACCAGGGCTTCCAACTGCCCAAGAAACCGGCAAAGAGGAAGTGGACACCCCTCACCCTCCAGGACGCACCAATTCAGCTTAGCAACTCTTTCGATGCGATTGCGGAAGAGGATAACAACAAAGATATGCCCTCAAATGAGCCCCAAGGAGAGGAGACTACAAGAAAAGCTCCCCTCCCCCCAACGAAGACTGCCACAGCAATGGCAACAGCATCAACAGCACCAACAAAACAATTGGCACCCCCGGCAGAGAATAGACACAAAAAATGTCTCCCTATTATCATCAAAGGGACAATCAAATTGGACACTGAAACCAAGTACTCAGTCCAAGGAGATCTACAAGGAAATCTGACGTACAAGTATACGACCAAATCGTCGTTGATATACGCGAGTACGTCAGAGGACCATACTAGCCTGAAGAACAGGCTAAGAGTAGATGGTGTCCAATTTCACACCTACACCCTGCCGGGGGAACGAAAACACGCCTTCGTACAGAAGAGGCTGGATCACTCCCCCAAGGTTGAAGGTATAGCCGAGGACCTGAAGAGGCAAGGCCTCGATACCTACGGCATCACAGATATCAATAGCACTAAGAGGAAGCTCTACATCGTACTCACTGACAAGAAGGCAACGGTCAGCTACCTGAATAAAAACCTCCAAGTTGTGGGAGGTGTCATAGTACGATGGGAGATAAAAAGGAACAAGAGAACCGTCACTCAGTGCTATCGATGCCAGGCATGGGGACATGCCCAGTCCAACTGCAATCGTGCAATCAGATGCATGAAGTGCGCAGGAGAGCACTGGTCGAGGGCATGCCCCAAGCCAAGGTCCACCCCGGCTGTATACTTCAACTGTGGAGGAGCACACACATCTTGCTCGGAAGTCTGCGAGGTATACCAGCACCACGTCAAGGCCCAAGAAGACGGGAAGACGAAAGCAGACCCGACGCCAAGATTCAAGCCAGCCCCAGCAGTCGAAAACAACATCTGGGAGCAGAGAAGAAGAGCAAGGGAGAACCAGCCTCAAGAGCAGGCAGCCACAGTAGTAAGTCACAGGGCTCCCTCACCACAATCCCTACCCCCATCCCAAACACAGCATAGGGCAGACCAGCTAGGTCTAGCCAATGCCGTTAGTAGTTACATGGAGAAGCATCAGACTATAAAGAGCCTGGTGAACACCCAAGGCCTACTGCAGGCCATGGACGATATTATCAAGGGCCTCAGAAGGGCCCGAGATGGCAACGAGAAATTCCTGGCCTTCTGGAAGGTCATGGAAAATATTCAAGGCTACGGCCTTTGAATGACCATAAAGGTGTGCATGCTCAATGTGGATGAAATCAGCAACAAGTATGAACTTGTTGCTGAGTTCATCCATAGGCATAAGATTGATATAATGCTTCTATCCGAGACAAAACTTCGGCAGGAGCATAAGCTGCAAATCAGAGGATTCACTGCCATCAGGAGGGAAAGGCCCAACGCAGTGAGAGGAGGCGGCGTCGCTATACTCGTGAAGGTGGGTATATCACATGTACCCTTGCCACAGAGGCAAAGCTCGATCGAACACACAGGCATAGAGCTTGCCTGTGGGACAAGAATATATGTAGTGTACAACCCTCCACAAAACGTGTAAGTGCTGCTGGCGGGAGACTTCAACGCTAGAAGACCTGAGTGGAACTGTGCTGCTTCGCCCAACGCGAATGGAAGGACGCTCTATTCTATACGCGAGTTTTTTATCAAGGTGTCTTGACATTCCTTTCATGTGTAATGTAATGTGATGTAATGATAAGGTGTCTTGGCATCCATTTTAGATGTAGTAGTAATAGTAGTTTGGGTTAAGTTTTAAATGTATGTTTACTGACTGTTCCTATACAGTTTTATATCTGTCAAGAAGGAAATAAAAACGATTATGCACCAAGATCTGCACGAGGTACCTCACGAAGTTGATCACCAACTATAAGGAGGTCCTGGAGGCAATAAAACGGCTCCCTAGAAACAAGGCTGCTGGCACCGACAAAATAGACACAGTCCTGCTCAGAAATCTGCCGAGGAAGTCTCTCGTTCAGTTAGTACACATCATAAACGCTGTCATAAAATGGCAGACATATCCACCATCGCTTAAACTGGCGGAGATTATCCCAATCCTGAAGAAAGGCAAGCCAGACACGAGAGTAGAAAGCTACCGCCCCATTTCATTGCTAAGCGCTATAGCTAAGGTGGTAGATCGAATCCACCTCAAGAGATTCGTGAGTCTAGAGGGGAAGCTCAAGCTCATACCGGCGGAACAATTCGGGTTCCGAAAAGGACACTCCACGTCCTCACAGGTAGCTCGGATTGTACACGATGTGCAGGAGGGCTTCCACCTAGGTCTCAACACAGTTATGGTCCTGCTGGATATTCAAAAAGCATTCGACACCGTCTGGATAGAGGGGTTTATCATGAAGATGCTAAGGGCAGGCATGCCTGAATGCATGGTGAAGATTCTAGACTCATACCTTGTCGATAGAACTTTCAAGGCTAGAATAGGCGGTACCAGCTCTTCAGTGATGCGGGCCGGAGCAGGAGTGCCGCAGGGATCGAGCTTATCCCCACTTTTGTACTCGCTATATATGCACGACTTTCCCACTAATGAGTTCACGAACACGGCCATCTATGCGGATGACACGGCTATTTATGCCCAGTCAAACTATAGCGCGTCAGCCGCATACTGGGTGGAGAACCATGTAGAGGAGTCAGTCGTACCGTATCTGGCGAAAAACAAAATGGTGATGAACTCTGGTAAAACAGAGCTCATAAATTTCACAAGGAAACGTGCTACCGTAAGTGTGGCCATCCCTGAGGGATTTAGAGTTCTGGGGAACCAGATTGATGAGTCCGACTCCGTGCGGTACCTGGGAGTACAGCTGGACAAAAAGCTCATACTCAGGAACCACGTCAACCTGGCAATCCAAAGGGCATGTGCCGCAATGGTAGGGACTTACCCACTGATTGCGAGGAACTCCGGGTTGGCGATGGAGAATAAAATGCTTTTTTCTGGGAAGCCACCCACTGAAAATCCCCCTCGATAATGAAATTCAATAGTCTGATGCTTTACACATAATCAAACAAAACCCCCCGTGTAACTTGGAGACGGGGAAGCTCCAACTGACCAACGACTTAACACTTACGGCAGAGGAAAACCTACATAACATCGAAGGCCTCAGCAGGGCAGGTAATACCCCACTCCAAAAACCCAGTATTATTCCCTCCTTTCCCCCCTGTGGAAAAGTGATAGTTTTACTGTGTGTTTTTAAACTTTTTATTTATTTCTCTGTTGTAATGTGTTATACACTTTTATTGTAAATTTAATTGAATATACCTCTTTGCCTTTGCCTTTGCCTTTGCCTTTGCCTTTGCCTTTGCCTTTGCCTTTGCCTTTGCCTTTGCCTTTGCCTTTGCCTTTGCCTTCGCCTTCGCCTTCGCCTTCGCCTTCGCCTTCGCCTTCGCCTTCGCCTTCGCCTTCGCCTTCGCCTTCGCCTTCGCCTTCGCCTTCGCCTTCGCCTTCGCCTTCGCCTTCGCCTTCGCCTTCGCCTTCGCCTTCGCCTTCGCCTTCGCCTTCGCCTTCGCCTTCGCCTTCGCCTTCGCCTTCGCCTTCGCCTTCGCCTTCGCCTTCGCCTTCGCCTTCGCCTTCGCCTTCGCCTTCGCCTTCGCCTTCGCCTTCGCCTTCGCCTTCGCCTTCGCCTTCGCCTTCGCCTTCGCCTTCGCCTTCGCCTTCGCCTTCGCCTTCGCCTTCGCCTTCGCCTTCGCCTTCGCCTTCGCCTTCGCCTTCGCCTTCGCCTTCGCCTTCGCCTTCGCCTTCGCCTTCGCCTTCGCCTTCGCCTTCGCCTTCGCCTTCGCCTTCGCCTTCGCCTTCGCCTTCGCCTTCGCCTTCGCCTTCGCCTTCGCCTTCGCCTTCGCCTTCGCCTTCGCCTTCGCCTTCGCCTTCGCCTTCGCCTTCGCCTTCGCCTTCGCCTTCGCCTTCGCCTTCGCCTTCGCCTTCGCCTTCGCCTTCGCCTTCGCCTTCGCCTTCGCCTTCGCCTTCGCCTTCGCCTTCGCCTTCGCCTTCGCCTTCGCCTTCGCCTTCGCCTTCGCCTTCGCCTTCGCCTTCGCCTTCGCCTTCGCCTTCGCCTTCGCCTTCGCCTTCGCCTTCGCCTTCGCCTTCGCCTTCGCCTTCGCCTTCGCCTTCGCCTTCGCCTTCGCCTTCGCCTTCGCCTTCGCCTTCGCCTTCGCCTTCGCCTTCGCCTTCGCCTTCGCCTTCGCCTTCGCCTTCGCCTTCGCCTTCGCCTTCGCCTTCGCCTTCGCCTTCGCCTTCGCCTTCGCCTTCGCCTTCGCCTTCGCCTTCGCCTTCGCCTTCGCCTTCGCCTTCGCCTTCGCCTTCGCCTTCGCCTTCGCCTTCGCCTTCGCCTTCGCCTTCGCCTTCGCCTTCGCCTTCGCCTTCGCCTTCGCCTTCGCCTTCGCCTTCGCCTTCGCCTTCGCCTTCGCCTTCGCCTTCGCCTTCGCCTTCGCCTTCGCCTTCGCCTTCGCCTTCGCCTTCGCCTTCGCCTTCGCCTTCGCCTTCGCCTTCGCCTTCGCCTTCGCCTTCGCCTTCGCCTTCGCCTTCGCCTTCGCCTTCGCCTTCGCCTTCGCCTTCGCCTTCGCCTTCGCCTTCGCCTTCGCCTTCGCCTTCGCCTTCGCCTTCGCCTTCGCCTTCGCCTTCGCCTTCGCCTTCGCCTTCGCCTTCGCCTTCGCCTTCGCCTTCGCCTTCGCCTTCGCCTTCGCCTTCGCCTTCGCCTTCGCCTTCGCCTTCGCCTTCGCCTTCGCCTTCGCCTTCGCCTTCGCCTTCGCCTTCGCCTTCGCCTTCGCCTTCGCCTTCGCCTTCGCCTTCGCCTTCGCCTTCGCCTTCGCCTTCGCCTTCGCCTTCGCCTTCGCCTTCGCCTTCGCCTTCGCCTTCGCCTTCGCCTTCGCCTTCGCCTTCGCCTTCGCCTTCGCCTTCGCCTTCGCCTTCGCCTTCGCCTTCGCCTTCGCCTTCGCCTTCGCCTTCGCCTTCGCCTTCGCCTTCGCCTTCGCCTTCGCCTTCGCCTTCGCCTTCGCCTTCGCCTTCGCCTTCGCCTTCGCCTTCGCCTTCGCCTTCGCCTTCGCCTTCGCCTTCGCCTTCGCCTTCGCCTTCGCCTTCGCCTTCGCCTTCGCCTTCGCCTTCGCCTTCGCCTTCGCCTTCGCCTTCGCCTTCGCCTTCGCCTTCGCCTTCGCCTTCGCCTTCGCCTTCGCCTTCGCCTTCGCCTTCGCCTTCGCCTTCGCCTTCGCCTTCGCCTTCGCCTTCGCCTTCGCCTTCGCCTTCGCCTTCGCCTTCGCCTTCGCCTTCGCCTTCGCCTTCGCCTTCGCCTTCGCCTTCGCCTTCGCCTTCGCCTTCGCCTTCGCCTTCGCCTTCGCCTTCGCCTTCGCCTTCGCCTTCGCCTTCGCCTTCGCCTTCGCCTTCGCCTTCGCCTTCGCCTTCGCCTTCGCCTTCGCCTTCGCCTTCGCCTTCGCCTTCGCCTTCGCCTTCGCCTTCGCCTTCGCCTTCGCCTTCGCCTTCGCCTTCGCCTTCGCCTTCGCCTTCGCCTTCGCCTTCGCCTTCGCCTTCGCCTTCGCCTTCGCCTTCGCCTTCGCCTTCGCCTTCGCCTTCGCCTTCGCCTTCGCCTTCGCCTTCGCCTTCGCCTTCGCCTTCGCCTTCGCCTTCGCCTTCGCCTTCGCCTTCGCCTTCGCCTTCGCCTTCGCCTTCGCCTTCGCCTTCGCCTTCGCCTTCGCCTTCGCCTTCGCCTTCGCCTTCGCCTTCGCCTTCGCCTTCGCCTTCGCCTTCGCCTTCGCCTTCGCCTTCGCCTTCGCCTTCGCCTTCGCCTTCGCCTTCGCCTTCGCCTTCGCCTTCGCCTTCGCCTTCGCCTTCGCCTTCGCCTTCGCCTTCGCCTTCGCCTTCGCCTTCGCCTTCGCCTTCGCCTTCGCCTTCGCCTTCGCCTTCGCCTTCGCCTTCGCCTTCGCCTTCGCCTTCGCCTTCGCCTTCGCCTTCGCCTTCGCCTTCGCCTTCGCCTTCGCCTTCGCCTTCGCCTTCGCCTTCGCCTTCGCCTTCGCCTTCGCCTTCGCCTTCGCCTTCGCCTTCGCCTTCGCCTTCGCCTTCGCCTTCGCCTTCGCCTTCGCCTTCGCCTTCGCCTTCGCCTTCGCCTTCGCCTTCGCCTTCGCCTTCGCCTTCGCCTTCGCCTTCGCCTTCGCCTTCGCCTTCGCCTTCGCCTTCGCCTTCGCCTTCGCCTTCGCCTTCGCCTTCGCCTTCGCCTTCGCCTTCGCCTTCGCCTTCGCCTTCGCCTTCGCCTTCGCCTTCGCCTTCGCCTTCGCCTTCGCCTTCGCCTTCGCCTTCGCCTTCGCCTTCGCCTTCGCCTTCGCCTTCGCCTTCGCCTTCGCCTTCGCCTTCGCCTTCGCCTTCGCCTTCGCCTTCGCCTTCGCCTTCGCCTTCGCCTTCGCCTTCGCCTTCGCCTTCGCCTTCGCCTTCGCCTTCGCCTTCGCCTTCGCCTTCGCCTTCGCCTTCGCCTTCGCCTTCGCCTTCGCCTTCGCCTTCGCCTTCGCCTTCGCCTTCGCCTTCGCCTTCGCCTTCGCCTTCGCCTTCGCCTTCGCCTTCGCCTTCGCCTTCGCCTTCGCCTTCGCCTTCGCCTTCGCCTTCGCCTTCGCCTTCGCCTTCGCCTTCGCCTTCGCCTTCGCCTTCGCCTTCGCCTTCGCCTTCGCCTTCGCCTTCGCCTTCGCCTTCGCCTTCGCCTTCGCCTTCGCCTTCGCCTTCGCCTTCGCCTTCGCCTTCGCCTTCGCCTTCGCCTTCGCCTTCGCCTTCGCCTTCGCCTTCGCCTTCGCCTTCGCCTTCGCCTTCGCCTTCGCCTTCGCCTTCGCCTTCGCCTTCGCCTTCGCCTTCGCCTTCGCCTTCGCCTTCGCCTTCGCCTTCGCCTTCGCCTTCGCCTTCGCCTTCGCCTTCGCCTTCGCCTTCGCCTTCGCCTTCGCCTTCGCCTTCGCCTTCGCCTTCGCCTTCGCCTTCGCCTTCGCCTTCGCCTTCGCCTTCGCCTTCGCCTTCGCCTTCGCCTTCGCCTTCGCCTTCGCCTTCGCCTTCGCCTTCGCCTTCGCCTTCGCCTTCGCCTTCGCCTTCGCCTTCGCCTTCGCCTTCGCCTTCGCCTTCGCCTTCGCCTTCGCCTTCGCCTTCGCCTTCGCCTTCGCCTTCGCCTTCGCCTTCGCCTTCGCCTTCGCCTTCGCCTTCGCCTTCGCCTTCGCCTTCGCCTTCGCCTTCGCCTTCGCCTTCGCCTTCGCCTTCGCCTTCGCCTTCGCCTTCGCCTTCGCCTTCGCCTTCGCCTTCGCCTTCGCCTTCGCCTTCGCCTTCGCCTTCGCCTTCGCCTTCGCCTTCGCCTTCGCCTTCGCCTTCGCCTTCGCCTTCGCCTTCGCCTTCGCCTTCGCCTTCGCCTTCGCCTTCGCCTTCGCCTTCGCCTTCGCCTTCGCCTTCGCCTTCGCCTTCGCCTTCGCCTTCGCCTTCGCCTTCGCCTTCGCCTTCGCCTTCGCCTTCGCCTTCGCCTTCGCCTTCGCCTTCGCCTTCGCCTTCGCCTTCGCCTTCGCCTTCGCCTTCGCCTTCGCCTTCGCCTTCGCCTTCGCCTTCGCCTTCGCCTTCGCCTTCGCCTTCGCCTTCGCCTTCGCCTTCGCCTTCGCCTTCGCCTTCGCCTTCGCCTTCGCCTTCGCCTTCGCCTTCGCCTTCGCCTTCGCCTTCGCCTTCGCCTTCGCCTTCGCCTTCGCCTTCGCCTTCGCCTTCGCCTTCGCCTTCGCCTTCGCCTTCGCCTTCGCCTTCGCCTTCGCCTTCGCCTTCGCCTTCGCCTTCGCCTTCGCCTTCGCCTTCGCCTTCGCCTTCGCCTTCGCCTTCGCCTTCGCCTTCGCCTTCGCCTTCGCCTTCGCCTTCGCCTTCGCCTTCGCCTTCGCCTTCGCCTTCGCCTTCGCCTTCGCCTTCGCCTTCGCCTTCGCCTTCGCCTTCGCCTTCGCCTTCGCCTTCGCCTTCGCCTTCGCCTTCGCCTTCGCCTTCGCCTTCGCCTTCGCCTTCGCCTTCGCCTTCGCCTTCGCCTTCGCCTTCGCCTTCGCCTTCGCCTTCGCCTTCGCCTTCGCCTTCGCCTTCGCCTTCGCCTTCGCCTTCGCCTTCGCCTTCGCCTTCGCCTTCGCCTTCGCCTTCGCCTTCGCCTTCGCCTTCGCCTTCGCCTTCGCCTTCGCCTTCGCCTTCGCCTTCGCCTTCGCCTTCGCCTTCGCCTTCGCCTTCGCCTTCGCCTTCGCCTTCGCCTTCGCCTTCGCCTTCGCCTTCGCCTTCGCCTTCGCCTTCGCCTTCGCCTTCGCCTTCGCCTTCGCCTTCGCCTTCGCCTTCGCCTTCGCCTTCGCCTTCGCCTTCGCCTTCGCCTTCGCCTTCGCCTTCGCCTTCGCCTTCGCCTCCGCCTCCGCCTTCGCCTTCGCCTCCGCCTCCGCCTCCGCCTCCGCCTCCGCCTCCGCCTCCGCCTCCGCCTCCGCCTCCGCCTCCGCCTCCGCCTCCGCCTCCGTAAATTCTAGAGGTTGTTGCGGATTATTAGGGGAATGTTTCCGTTGATAGGCGCGCGTGGCCTCGCTTGCTTCTGCAACACGTTGATCCCGATTTCGATTCTGATTATTTCGCCTACTTTGCGCAGGTATCGCCCAATCTCCTGGTCGCTCTATTTCGTAGCCTAATATTAACATTGAGGGTGTCATACCGGTTGCCGCATCATGCTGGTTCGTAAATTAAAGACGATTTCGGACACTTGGGCCTTCCATAAGTGTTCTGCTCTGTTCAACAAAGCCGCCCGAAGCATCTATTTTATTTCTTGCGCACGTCTTTCCACTGGGTTAGCCTGTTGGTGATTGACTGCAGACAGCTTCAGTTCTATACTTCGAGTTTCACAGAATGTTTCAAACAATCTGCCTCGAAACTGACTCGCGCTGTCTGTAACAAGTACCTTGGGGTAGCCCCAACGACTAAAGACGTCCTCATCTAAGAATTTTACAACTACCGGAGCATCTGCTCGCACTACCGCTTTTGTCTCCACCCACTTGGAAAACATATCGTTGGCTATCAGTAAATAGCGATTCCCTTGAGGTTCGCAAGGATAGGGTCCCATCACATCGACCGAGGGTTTGGAAGGGGTGTTGGGGATTTGACACGCGGTTGCTTGCGAGTAGATAACTAATGAGAGAGACCTGGGAGGAGCGCCACGGCAAATAATAACAATTATGACCAGTAAGCAAAAACCCATGAGAGAGCAATGGGAGTCAAGTTCCATGACCTTTTTTAAAATAAATGCACGTGTTGGATATCAGATTACCTGTAATTTGCTGATCTCACGTTACAGACAAGTCTCAACAAATAAGATTAATTCAATATGGCTTCAAGGACCTATTTCAAGGTCAATAAATGCACGTGTTGGGTATCAGATTACCAAGAATTTACTGACGTCACGTTTCATACAAGTCTCGACAAGTAGGAGAAATCCGAGATGGGTTCAATGACCTCTTTCAATAAATGCACGTGTCAGGTATCAAATTACTTGGAATTCGCTGACGCCATAGTTCCGGTAGGCAAAATTTGATACGGGTTTAATGACCTATTTCAATAAGTGCACGTGTCAGATATCAAATTACCTGGAATTCTCTGACTCAACGTTACAGACAAGTCTCGACAGGTACGAGAAACCTGAGATGGGTTCAAGACCTATTTCAATAAGTGCACGTGTTGGGTATCAGATTACCTGGAATTTGATGACGTCATAGCTCCGGTGAACAAAATTTGATACGGGTTCAACGACCTATTTCAATAAGTGCACGTGTTAGGTATCAAATTACCTGGAATTTCCTGACGTCACGTTACAGACAAGTCTCGACAAGTAAGAGAAATCTGAGATGGGTTCAATGACCTATTTCAATAAGTGCACGTGTCAGATATCAGATTACCTGGAATTTGTTGACGTCACATTACAGACAAGTCCCGACAAGTAGAGAAACTTAAAACGGGTTCATTGACCTCTTTCAAGGTCATGAAGTGCAAGTTCATGATATGCACGGGTTAGATTTCAAACTACTTGGGATTTGCTGACGCAACAGTTCTGGTTACAGTGCACGTGTCAGGTATCAGATTACCTGAAATTTTCTGACGCCACGTTTCCGGTTATAGTCTAGTTTCGACAAGTAGAAGAAATCCAAAATGGGTCCAATGACCTCTTTCCATATCATGAAGTGCACGTGTCAGACATCAGAGTACCTGGGATTCGCTGACACCATGGTTTCGGTTACAGAGAGGTCAGCAAAATTCAATACGGGTTGAATGACCTATTTCAAGGTTGATGAATAGTCGTGTCAGATATCAAATTACCTGGAATTTGCTGACGTCACGTTACAGACAAGTCTCGACAAGTACGAGGAACTTGAAACGGGTTCAATTCGTGAGTTCACGTGTTCGAGTGTCAGTGGGTTCGTGTATTTGTTTGTGATCATGTGTTCTTGTGTTCCAACCTCAGATACACATAGAGCGCCACAGACAGCTGTTTGATCGCGTGTTCTTATGTTTGTTTGTGTGGCTGTTTGTTCGTTTGTTCGCTTGTTCTTGTGTTCTTGTTTCTACGTGTGTTCAACTGTCTGTGTGTTCGTGCTTGTTCGTGTGTTCGCGTCTTCAGGTGTTCGAGTGTTCGTATTTGTTTGTTCGTATGTTCGCGTGTTCAGGTGTTCGTGTGTTCTACTGTCCGTGTGTCCGTGTTTGTTCGTGTGTTTTCCTGTTCGCATGTTGGTGTGTGCGTGTGTATGTGTTTGTTCGCGAGTTAGCATGTTCATAAGTTTTGTGTGTGTAGGTGTTTGATCGTATTTTGATGTGTTCTTGTGTTCGACTGTCTGTATGTTCGTGTTTGTTCGTGTGTTCGTATTTTTTCGTGAGTTCGCGTGTGCGAGTGTATGTGAGTTCGTGTATTTGTTAGTGACCATGTGTTTATGTGTTCAAACCTCAGATACACATACACATACAGCTGTTTGTCCGCGTGTTCGTATGTTTGTGTGTATTTGTTTGTTCGTTTGTTCGCGTGTTCTTGTGTCCTTGTTTCTTCGTGTATTCAACTGTCTGTGTGTTCGTGCTTGTTTTTGTTTTCGCGTGATCGAGTGTTAGTGTATTCGAGTGTCTGTGACTTCGTGTATTTGTTGGTGTTCATGTGTTTCTGTGTTCTAGTCGCAGATGGTCATAGAGCGCCACAGGCAGCCTCAAATAACCACAGATAACCTCAGATCCACACAGCTAGCCACTGCTACAACAGAAAGCCACAGTTAGCGATGAATATCCACAACTCAGTTCTGCTGGCCACTGCTACACACAGAAAGCCACAGATAACCAATGATAACCTCAGATCTTCACAGCTAGCCACTACTAACCACAGAAAGCCACAGATAGTCACATATGACAATGAATAGCCACAACTCATTTCTTCACAGATAACAACCCGTATTGACTTTTTCTGACCTTTCTGCTACCAGAATTATGGCGTCAACGAATTTCAGGTAATATGATATGCGACACGTGCATTCATCAACCTTCAAATAGAACATTGAACCCATCTAGGATTTCCCCGTCTAGATGAATTTGTAACCGGAAATGTGTGAAATATAATATCGTCCTACTACTCCAGTAAGTATTCTTTTAAGTCAAATCGACATTGTCTTCAGCCTTTTGGAGTAATTCATCTCGTTGGTGAAGTATTTCACACAAACTTGCTTACTCAAGCATAGTACGAGCCTTGTTTAATTGAAACCGATGAATCTCCCACCCATGAAATCTCGCTTCGGGCTCATTTCCACTCATAAGCAATGACATTCAGTTCACTTGAAAATATTCCAAGTCAACTTGATAATATACTTCAGCGTTTTGAAGTTGTTCATCTGGTAAAATCTCACTCAAAAACTTTCCTTCTAACACATTGCACGGACCTTATTATGGCAATTAAATTGAAAAATGCTAAAGTCTTCGTCTAAGTTGTCGTTCCTCGAGGCACAAAAACTGAAATCACTTATTATAATGGAAAATGCACAAACTCCTGGTCATAGAGGCTTACCACATTGAAATGATTTCCGATATAAACAAAAATAGCCAGAGAATTGGTCCTTGAAGCACACCACATTGTAATAAAAAAATGCCCAGAGAACTGGTCCTTGACGCTAACCTCATTGAAATTATTCATTATATATAAAAAATACCGCAAGAACTGGTCCTTGAGGTGTACAACGAAATTTGAAAAATGGTGGAGGCACGAAAACTTAAATGATTTGTACAATAAAAATGCCTATAAAACTGGTCCTTGGCTTACTACATTAAAATAATTTATTATATATATATATATAAAATGTCCAACGAACTGACCCTTGAGGTATAGCACATGGTAATTTGGAGAATGTTGAAGACTCTGTCTATGTGATTGTTCCTTGAGGCACAAAAACTGAAATAACTTGTAATAGAAAAATGTCCGGAGAACTGGTCCTTGAAGTACATTACATTAGAATAGCCTGTAATAGAAAAATGCCCAGAGAACTGGTCCTTGAGGTATACCACAACAAAGTTTGAAAAATGGTGGTCTATGTGATTGTTCTTTGAGGCACGAAAACTGAAATAATTTGTAAAAGGAAAATGCCTAAGAAACTGGTCCTTGAGGCTTACCACATTAAAATAATTTATTATAAATATATATAACAATAACAAAAACAACAATCTATAAAATGCCCAACGAACAGGTCCTTGAGGAATAGCACATTGTAATTTGGAAAATGTTAAAGTCTCTGTCTATGTGATTGTTCCTTGAGGCACAAAAACTGAAATAACTTGTAATAGAAAAATATCCAGAGAACTGGACCTTGAAGTACATTACATTAGAATAGCTTGTAATAGAAAAATGCCCAGAGAACTGGTCCTTGAGGCTTACCTCATCGAAATAATTTATTATATATAAAAATGTCCCAAGAACTGGTCCTTGGGGTGTACCACAATGAAATTTGAGAATTGGTGAAAGCGTTGTCTATGCTATTGCTCTTTGAGGCACAAAAACTGAAATAATTCGTTGAAGAAAAATGCCTAGAAAACAGGCCCTTGAGGCTTACCACATTAAAATACTTTATTGTATATATAAAGGGCCCTACGAACTGGTCCTTGAGGTAAAGCACTTCGAAATTTGAACAATGTGTAAGTCTCTGTCTTTGCCTTTGCCTTTGCCTTTGCCTTTGCCTTTGCCTTTGCCTTTGCCTTTGCCTTTGCCTTTGCCTTTGCCTTTGCCTTTGCCTTTGCCTTTGCCTTTGCCTTTGCCTTTGCCTTTGCCTTTGCCTTTGCCTTTGCCTTTGCCTTTGCCTTTGCCTTTGCCTTTGCCTTTGCCTTTGCCTTTGCCTTTGCCTTTGCCTTTGCCTTTGCCTTTGCCTTTGCCTTTGCCTTTGCCTTTGCCTTTGCCTTTGCCTTTGCCTTTGCCTTTGCCTTTGCCTTTGCCTTTGCCTTTGCCTTTGCCTTTGCCTTTGCCTTTGCCTTTGCCTTTGCCTTTGCCTTTGCCTTTGCCTTTGCCTTTGCCTTTGCCTTTGCCTTTGCCTTTGCCTTTGCCTTTGCCTTTGCCTTTGCCTTTGCCTTTGCCTTTGCCTTTGCCTTTGCCTTTGCCTTTGCCTTTGCCTTTGCCTTTGCCTTTGCCTTTGCCTTTGCCTTTGCCTTTGCCTTTGCCTTTGCCTTTGCCTTTGCCTTTGCCTTTGCCTTTGCCTTTGCCTTTGCCTTTGCCTTTGCCTTTGCCTTTGCCTTTGCCTTTGCCTTTGCCTTTGCCTTTGCCTTTGCCTTTGCCTTTGCCTTTGCCTTTGCCTTTGCCTTTGCCTCTGCCTCTGCCTCTGCCTTTGCCTCTGCCTTTGCCTCTGCCTTTGCCTCTGCCTCTGCCTCTGCCTCTGCCTCTGCCTCTGCCTCTGCCTCTGCCTCTGCCTCTGCCTCTGCCTCTGCCTCTGCCTCTGCCTCTGCCTCTGCCTCTGCCTCTGCCTCTGCCTCTGCCTCTGCCTCTGCCTCTGCCTCTGCCTCTGCCTCTGCCTCTGCCTCTGCCTCTGCCTCTGCCTCTGCCTCTGCCTCTGCCTCTGCCTCTGCCTCTGCCTCTGCCTCTGCCTCTGCCTCTGCCTCTGCCTCTGCCTCTGCCTCTGCCTCTGCCTCTGCCTCTGCCTCTGCCTCTGCCTCTGCCTCTGCCTCTGCCTCTGCCTCTGCCTCTGCCTCTGCCTCTGCCTCTGCCTCTGCCTCTGCCTCTGCCTCTGCCTCTGCCTCTGCCTCTGCCTCTGCCTCTGCCTCTGCCTCTGCCTCTGCCTCTGCCTCTGCCTCTGCCTCTGCCTCTGCCTCTGCCTCTGCCTCTGCCTCTGCCTCTGCCTCTGCCTCTGCCTCTGCCTCTGCCTCTGCCTCTGCCTCTGCCTCTGCCTCTGCCTCTGCCTCTGCCTCTGCCTCTGCCTCTGCCTCTGCCTCTGCCTCTGCCTCTGCCTCTGCCTCTGCCTCTGCCTCTGCCTCTGCCTCTGCCTCTGCCTCTGCCTCTGCCTCTGCCTCTGCCTCTGCCTCTGCCTCTGCCTCTGCCTCTGCCTCTGCCTCTGCCTCTGCCTCTGCCTCTGCCTCTGCCTCTGCCTCTGCCTCTGCCTCTGCCTCTGCCTCTGCCTCTGCCTCTGCCTCTGCCTCTGCCTCTGCCTCTGCCTCTGCCTCTGCCTCTGCCTCTGCCTCTGCCTCTGCCTCTGCCTCTGCCTCTGCCTCTGCCTCTGCCTCTGCCTCTGCCTCTGCCTCTGCCTCTGCCTCTGCCTCTGCCTCTGCCTCTGCCTCTGCCTCTGCCTCTGCCTCTGCCTCTGCCTCTGCCTCTGCCTCTGCCTCTGCCTCTGCCTCTGCCTCTGCCTCTGCCTCTGCCTCTGCCTCTGCCTCTGCCTCTGCCTCTGCCTCTGCCTCTGCCTCTGCCTCTGCCTCTGCCTCTGCCTCTGCCTCTGCCTCTGCCTCTGCCTCTGCCTCTGCCTCTGCCTCTGCCTCTGCCTCTGCCTCTGCCTCTGCCTCTGCCTCTGCCTCTGCCTCTGCCTCTGCCTCTGCCTCTGCCTCTGCCTCTGCCTCTGCCTCTGCCTCTGCCTCTGCCTCTGCCTCTGCCTCTGCCTCTGCCTCTGCCTCTGCCTCTGCCTCTGCCTCTGCCTCTGCCTCTGCCTCTGCCTCTGCCTCTGCCTCTGCCTCTGCCTCTGCCTCTGCCTCTGCCTCTGCCTCTGCCTCTGCCTCTGCCTCTGCCTCTGCCTCTGCCTCTGCCTCTGCCTCTGCCTCTGCCTCTGCCTCTGCCTCTGCCTCTGCCTCTGCCTCTGCCTCTGCCTCTGCCTCTGCCTCTGCCTCTGCCTCTGCCTCTGCCTCTGCCTCTGCCTCTGCCTCTGCCTCTGCCTCTGCCTCTGCCTCTGCCTCTGCCTCTGCCTCTGCCTCTGCCTCTGCCTCTGCCTCTGCCTCTGCCTCTGCCTCTGCCTCTGCCTCTGCCTCTGCCTCTGCCTCTGCCTCTGCCTCTGCCTCTGCCTCTGCCTCTGCCTCTGCCTCTGCCTCTGCCTCTGCCTCTGCCTCTGCCTCTGCCTCTGCCTCTGCCTCTGCCTCTGCCTCTGCCTCTGCCTCTGCCTCTGCCTCTGCCTCTGCCTCTGCCTCTGCCTCTGCCTCTGCCTCTGCCTCTGCCTCTGCCTCTGCCTCTGCCTCTGCCTCTGCCTCTGCCTCTGCCTCTGCCTCTGCCTCTGCCTCTGCCTCTGCCTCTGCCTCTGCCTCTGCCTCTGCCTCTGCCTCTGCCTCTGCCTCTGCCTCTGCCTCTGCCTCTGCCTCTGCCTCTGCCTCTGCCTCTGCCTCTGCCTCTGCCTCTGCCTCTGCCTCTGCCTCTGCCTCTGCCTCTGCCTCTGCCTCTGCCTCTGCCTCTGCCTCTGCCTCTGCCTCTGCCTCTGCCTCTGCCTCTGCCTCTGCCTCTGCCTCTGCCTCTGCCTCTGCCTCTGCCTCTGCCTCTGCCTCTGCCTCTGCCTCTGCCTCTGCCTCTGCCTCTGCCTCTGCCTCTGCCTCTGCCTCTGCCTCTGCCTCTGCCTCTGCCTCTGCCTCTGCCTCTGCCTCTGCCTCTGCCTCTGCCTCTGCCTCTGCCTCTGCCTCTGCCTCTGCCTCTGCCTCTGCCTCTGCCTCTGCCTCTGCCTCTGCCTCTGCCTCTGCCTCTGCCTCTGCCTCTGCCTCTGCCTCTGCCTCTGCCTCTGCCTCTGCCTCTGCCTCTGCCTCTGCCTCTGCCTCTGCCTCTGCCTCTGCCTCTGCCTCTGCCTCTGCCTCTGCCTCTGCCTCTGCCTCTGCCTCTGCCTCTGCCTCTGCCTCTGCCTCTGCCTCTGCCTCTGCCTCTGCCTCTGCCTCTGCCTCTGCCTCTGCCTCTGCCTCTGCCTCTGCCTCTGCCTCTGCCTCTGCCTCTGCCTCTGCCTCTGCCTCTGCCTCTGCCTCTGCCTCTGCCTCTGCCTCTGCCTCTGCCTCTGCCTCTGCCTCTGCCTCTGCCTCTGCCTCTGCCTCTGCCTCTGCCTCTGCCTCTGCCTCTGCCTCTGCCTCTGCCTCTGCCTCTGCCTCTGCCTCTGCCTCTGCCTCTGCCTCTGCCTCTGCCTCTGCCTCTGCCTCTGCCTCTGCCTCTGCCTCTGCCTCTGCCTCTGCCTCTGCCTCTGCCTCTGCCTCTGCCTCTGCCTCTGCCTCTGCCTCTGCCTCTGCCTCTGCCTCTGCCTCTGCCTCTGCCTCTGCCTCTGCCTCTGCCTCTGCCTCTGCCTCTGCCTCTGCCTCTGCCTCTGCCTCTGCCTCTGCCTCTGCCTCTGCCTCTGCCTCTGCCTCTGCCTCTGCCTCTGCCTCTGCCTCTGCCTCTGCCTCTGCCTCTGCCTCTGCCTCTGCCTCTGCCTCTGCCTCTGCCTCTGCCTCTGCCTCTGCCTCTGCCTCTGCCTCTGCCTCTGCCTCTGCCTCTGCCTCTGCCTCTGCCTCTGCCTCTGCCTCTGCCTCTGCCTCTGCCTCTGCCT
Source organism: Chrysolina oricalcia (assembly GCA_944452925.2). Taxonomy (NCBI): domain Eukaryota; kingdom Metazoa; phylum Arthropoda; class Insecta; order Coleoptera; family Chrysomelidae; genus Chrysolina; species Chrysolina oricalcia. Next base: position 10,172,288 of record OX101813.2, on the reverse strand, counting down.
CTGCCTCTGCCTCTGCCTTTGCCTTTGCCTTTGCCAAATGGGGAACGATTTGCTTTTCCTGTTGGATTCTATTTCTCGAATCTTAGGCTTCTCTCGGCCAAAGATGACACGCCCCCCCTTGAAAAGATCGCTAGCACTTAAGAAGCTCAAAGCCTGCCTTCAGTTGGAATGATCAACATTTGTTGCTTTATTGCTAATACAATCTTTCACAAAAGTACCCACTGGGTTCACAGAAGTTGGTTACATCCTAATATACAATCATAACTTATTTTTAACTCGGTACAGTTGATTGTTTCCGGAGAAAAGAAACAAAATATTTGTGAACTTTAAACAATACAACATCCTAACCTTTATGAAACGGTGAAAATTGTTCCCAAATACACATGGGATCGCTTTTGAGAAGCATGTTTTCTCGAAAAGTCAAAATCTTCACGTATTAGGCAGTTCCTATACCGTGGGAGGAAAGCAAAACTAACTTATTATCTAATATATACAATATGATACAGAATTGAAAGGGAAGCGAAAAAGTTTTATATAAAACAACTTATTAAAACTCTCACAAGGGTATTTACATGTTCAGGGAGATTGCTCGAGGCTCGCTATGCCTCAGGGAGGAGAATACTCAGGCTTCCAGTTCAGTTCAGATCATTTTTTTGATCTTCATCCGAAGACGAGGGTGGTGAGCGCAGATCAAGGTTAGCTTGACCGGAACGGGGTGCCGGAGCAGCCCTAAGGTCATCAGTGTGGACATTCCACTCTCCCCCTCCTTTATTGACAACGTAGCAGGTCGGACCTTATTTTCTCAAAACCTGATATGGGCCAACCCACGTTTGGCCGAAATTCTTTCTTCGCAATTTAGAATTCCTACAGAGTACCCATTGCCCTACCGTAAATTCTAGAGGTTGTTGCGGATTATTAGGGGAATGTTTCCGTTGATAGGCGCGCGTGGCCTCGCTTGCTTCTGCAACACGTTGATCCCGATTTCGATTCTGATTATTTCGCCTACTTTGCGCAGGTATCGCCCAATCTCCTGGTCGCTCTATTTCGTAGCCTAATATTAACATTGAGGGTGTCATACCGGTTGCCGCATCATGCTGGTTCGTAAATTAAAGACGATTTCGGACACTTGGGCCTTCCATAAGTGTTCTGCTCTGTTCAACAAAGCCGCCTGAAGCATCTATTTTATTTCTTGCGCACGTCTTTCCACTGGGTTAGCCTGTTGGTGATTGACTGCAGACAGCTTCAGTTCTATACTTCGAGTTTCACAGAATGTTTCAAACAATCTGCCTCGAAACTGACTCGCGCTGTCTGTAACAAGTACCTTGGGGTAGCCCCAACGACTAAAGACGTCCTAATCTAAGAATTTTACAACTACCGGAGCATCTGCTCGCACTACCGCTTTTGTCTCCACCCACTTGGAAAACATATCGTTGGCTATCAGTAAATAGCGATTCCCTTGAGGTTCGCAAGGATAGGGTCCCATCACATCGACCGAGGGTTTGGAAGGGGTGTTGGGGATTTGACACGCGGTTGCTTGCGAGTAGATAACTAATGAGAGAGACCTGGGAGGAGCGCCACGGCAAATAATAACAATTATGACCAGTAAGCAAAAACCCATGAGAGAGCAATGGGAGTCAAGTTCCATGACCTTTTTTAAAATAAATGCACGTGTTGGATATCAGATTACCTGTAATTTGCTGATCTCACGTTACAGACAAGTCTCAACAAATAAGATTAATTCAATATGGCTTCAAGGACCTATTTCAAGGTCAATAAATGCACGTGTTGGGTATCAGATTACCAAGAATTTACTGACGTCACGTTTCATACAAGTCTCGACAAGTAGGAGAAATCCGAGATGGGTTCAATGACCTCTTTCAATAAATGCACGTGTCAGGTATCAAATTACTTGGAATTCGCTGACGCCATAGTTCCGGTAGGCAAAATTTGATACGGGTTTAATGACCTATTTCAATAAGTGCACGTGTCAGATATCAAATTACCTGGAATTCTCTGACTCAACGTTACAGACAAGTCTCGACAGGTACGAGAAACCTGAGATGGGTTCAAGACCTATTTCAATAAGTGCACGTGTTGGGTATCAGATTACCTGGAATTTGATGACGTCATAGCTCCGGTGAACAAAATTTGATACGGGTTCAATGACCTATTTCAATAAGTGCACGTGTTAGGTATCAAATTACCTGGAATTTCCTGACGTCACGTTACAGACAAGTCTCGACAAGAGAAATCTGAGATGGGTTCAATGACCTATTTCAATAAGTGCACGTGTCAGATATCAGATTACCTGGAATTTGTTGACGTCACATTACAGACAAGTCCCGACAAGTAGAGAAACTTAAAACGGGTTCATTGACCTCTTTCAAGGTCATGAAGTGCAAGTTCATGATATGCACGGGTTAGATTTCAAACTACTTGGGATTTGCTGACGCAACAGTTCTGGTTACAGTGCACGTGTCAGGTATCAGATTACCTGAAATTTTCTGACGCCACGTTTCCGGTTATAGTCTAGTTTCGACAAGTAGAAGAAATCCAAAATGGATACAATGACCTCTTTCCATATCATGAAGTGCACGTGTCAGACATCAGAGTACCTGGGATTCGCTGACACCATGGTTTCGGTTACAGAGAGGTCAGCAAAATTCAATACGGGTTGAATGACCTATTTCAAGGTTGATGAATAGTCGTGTCAGATATCAAATTACCTGGAATTTGCTGACGTCACGTTACAGACAAGTCTCGACAAGTACGAGGAACTTGAAACGGGTTCAATTCGTGAGTTCACGTGTTCGAGTGTCAGTGGGTTCGTGTATTTGTTTGTGATCATGTGTTCTTGTGTTCCAATCTCAGATACACATAGAGCGCCACAGACAGCTGTTTGATCGCGTGTTCTTATGTTTGTTTGTGTGGCTGTTTGTTCGTTTGTTCGCTTGTTCTTGTGTTCTTGTTCCTACGTGTGTTCAACTGTCTGTGTGTTCGTGCTTGTTCGTGTGTTCGCGTCTTCAGGTGTTCGAGTGTTCGTATTTGTTTGTTCGTATGTTCGCGTGTTCAGGTGTTCGTGTGTTCTACTGTCCGTGTGTCCGTGTTTGTTCGTGTGTTTTCCTGTTCGCATGTTGGTGTGTGCGTGTGTATGTGTTTGTTCGCGAGTTAGCATGTTCATAAGTTTTGTGTGTGTAGGTGTTTGATCGTATTTTGATGTGTTCTTGTGTTCGACTGTCTGTATGTTCGTGTTTGTTCGTGTGTTCGTATTTTTTCGTGAGTTCGCGTGTGCGAGTGTATGTGAGTTCGTGTATTTGTTAGTGACCATGTGTTTATGTGTTCAAACCTCAGATACACATACACATACAGCTGTTTGTCCGCGTGTTCGTATGTTTGTGTGTATTTGTTTGTTCGTTTGTTCGCGTGTTCTTGTGTCCTTGTTTCTTCGTGTATTCAACTGTCTGTGTGTTCGTGCTTGTTTTTGTTTTCGCGTGATCGAGTGTTAGTGTATTCGAGTGTCTGTGACTTCGTGTATTTGTTGGTGTTCATGTGTTTCTGTGTTCTAGTCGCAGATGGTCATAGAGCGCCACAGGCAGCCTCAAATAACCACAGATAACCTCAGATCCCCACAGCTAGCCACTGCTACAACAGAAAGCCACAGTTAGCGATGAATATCCACAACTCAGTTCTGCTGGCCACTGCTACACACAGAAAGCCACAGATAACCAATGATAACCTCAGATCTTCACAGCTAGCCACTACTAACCACAGAAAGCCACAGATAGTCACATATGACGATGAATAGCCACAACTCATTTCTTCACAGATAACAACCCGTATTGACTTTTTCTGACCTTTCTGCTACCAGAATTATGGCGTCAACGAATTTCAGGTAATATGATATGCGACACGTGCATTCATCAACCTTCAAATAGAACATTGAACCCATCTAGGATTTCCCCGTCTAGATGAATTTGTAACCGGAAATGTGTGAAATATAATATCGTCCTACTACTCCAGTAAGTATTCTTTTAAGTCAAATCGACATTGTCTTCAGCCTTTTGGAGTAATTCATCTCGTTGGTGAAGTATTTCACACAAACTTGCTTACTCAAGCATAGTACGAGCCTTGTTTAATTGAAACCGATGAATCTCCCACCCATGAAATCTCGCTTCGGGCTCATTTCCACTCATAAGCAATGACATTCAGTTCACTTGAAAATATTCCAAGTCAACTTGATAATATACTTCAGCGTTTTGAAGTTGTTCATCTGGTAAAATCTCACTCAAAAACTTTCCTTCTAACACATTGCACGGACCTTATTATGGCAATTAAATTGAAAAATGCTGAAGTCTTCGTCTAAGTTGTCGTTCCTCGAGGCACAAAAACTGAAATCACTTATTATAATGGAAAATGCACAAACTCCTGGTCATAGAGGCTTACCACATTGAAATGATTTACGATATAAACAAAAATAGCCAGAGAATTGGTCCTTGAAGCACACCACATTGTAATAAAAAAATGCCCAGAGAACTGGTCCTTGACGCTAACCTCATTGAAATTATTCATTATATATAAAAAATACCGCAAGAACTGGTCCTTGAGGTGTACAACGAAATTTGAAAAATGGTGGAGGCACGAAAACTTAAATGATTTGTACAATAAAAATGCCTATAAAACTGGTCCTTGGCTTACTACATTAAAATAATTTATTATATATATATAAAATGTCCAACGAACTGACCCTTGAGGTATAGCACATGGTAATTTGGAGAATGTTGAAGACTCTGTCTATGTGATTGTTCCTTGAGGCACAAAAACTGAAATAACTTGTAATAGAAAAATGTCCGGAGAACTGGTCCTTGAAGTACATTACATTAGAATAGCTTGTAATAGAAAAATGCCCAGAGAACTGGTCCTTGAGGTATACCACAACAAAGTTTGAAAAATGGTGGTCTATGTGATTGTTCTTTGAGGCACGAAAACTGTAATAATTTGTAAAAGGAAAATGCCTAAGAAACTGGTCCTTGAGGCTTACCACATTAAAATAATTTATTATAAATATATATAACAATAACAAAAACAACAATTTATAAAATGCCCAACGAACAGGTCCTTGAGGAATAGCACATTGTAATTTGGAAAATGTTAAAGTCTCTGTCTATGTGATTGTTCCTTGAGGCACAAAAACTGAAATAACTTGTAATAGAAAAATATCCAGAGAACTGGACCTTGAAGTACATTACATTAGAATAGCTTGTAATAGAAAAATGCCCTGAGAACTGGTCCTTGAGGCTTACCTCATCGAAATAATTTATTATATATAAAAATGTCCCAAGAACTGGTCCTTGGGGTGTACCACAATGAAATTTGAGAATTGGTGAAAGCGTTGTCTATGCTATTGCTCTTTGAGGCACAAAAACTGAAATAATTTGTTGAAGAAAAATGCCTAGAAAACAGACCCTTGAGGCTTACCACATTAAAATACTTTATTGTATATATAAAGTGCCCTACGAACTGGTCCTTGAGGTAAAGCACTTCGAAATTTGAACAATGTGTAAGTCTCTGTCTATGTGATTGTTCCCTGAGGCACAAAAACTAAAATAACTTGAAATAGAAAAATGTTCAGAGAACTGGCCCTTGAAGCACACTACTTTGGAATAACTTGTGATAGCAAAATGCCCAGTGAACTGGTCCTTGAGGCTTACCTCATTGAAATAATTCATTATGTTTAAAAAATGCCCCAAGAACTGGTCCTTGAGGTGTATCACAATGAAAGTTGAAAAATGGCGAAAGCGGTGTCTATGTGATTGTTCTTTGAGGTACAGAAACTGAAATAATTTGTTAAAGAAAAATGGCTAGAAAATTGGTACTTGAGGCTTACCACATTAAAATGATAAAATCCTTATTTCGCAGCTAATGAGCTTGACACAGATATGCGAAAGGTTGGAATGACTAATCAGCTAGATGTAAATGATACTACTGAGAGTGGAATATTTCACAATATTTCAAGCATTGGAGTTGATAGGAATAACAGGTGAAGGAATGGAATTGTCACACAGGAGAGAAAATAATGCAAATATTTTTGATAGAGATATTGTTACATGAATGCACACACGTTCGGTAATGGTAAGGTCAACGCATGGGTACTGAAGGATGGGAAGACAGAGCTGGTAGTGTCGATTTCGATTAATCTACCGAGCGTGGAATGATTGACAATAATAAGCCTGAAAACTAAATACTTAAATGGTTTATATCAGAGATTTCCTTCGAATAATACTTTCATTTTCATATCTCTGAACCGTAAGTGAATATTTTTGTGCTTTCATACACTATCAGATATCTCACCAGTACCTAGACAATTGGGCAGATCTCAATTCAACTACTTGAATCGGATTGAATGGTAATACCCCAAGCATATTTCGTCCTTCTTTACGACACCAGAGGTTCTGCAGGGACCACATCTATGCAGGTTTATTTTGTGAGAGTATATTGTGACTTTGAAGGCATTTCACACTTACTTCAAAGATGTAACGGTTGAATAATTCGTGTTCGAAAAAACACCAAACATTTCGAAATTATTAATTTGAATATCCAAAAGAAAAATTGGTGAACGCTGGTTTGATTTTACCTGGAGAAAATGATACAGTCCTATGTCGCATTTGAGAAAATTGAAAGATTTCAGTGTGCCCCGTTTTGCAGATTTTTACAAGATAAAAATATATTTATGAAAAGAATTACATTACCGATACTCCTGTGTCTGATTGATTTGGAAACTCGAATAAAAATGTTTTACTGAATGGCCTATAAATCTACTTAAAAAACTCAAATATTGTTTCAAGCAGTATTATTTTAAAGAGGAATAGATTTTTTTTTGTGTTTTCATCATAATCTTAAAAGAAGACAATGGCTACCTGAAGATGATGGAATTTTCGATAGCAAGTGTGTATTATTTTCATTGTCAAAGCCCTGAAACACCTAAGGCTATGGCAACTGATGAGGCCCTATGACGGCTTTGGCAAATAGCTGGGACCACAAATTCTTGAAACTGTGGAAAATTTCCTTCATTCTTTCCAGATGTGGATACTAAGTTCCTGTAAAATTGCATCTCAATCAGTGGAGTTGTTTTTCCGTAAATGAGTAACAAATGACTCGCAGTGACAACTATTATTATTATTTATCAAAGCACCGATTATTGGTTGAGTGGAAGAATAGCTCAGCAAAACTCCGCCAGGAGAAAAAAGACCATTTATTATTATTATACTAGCAAATTAACTATATCAATTATAGGTGAACCCGTCAAATTCCACTGTCTTCTCAGTTGCAGTGCCTCTGGATTCACACAGATACATTATTCTTACTCATAATGCTTCATTCTTTTTTGGAGCAAGGCATTTGTTCAGCCCACGTAAGGTCTGGATTCTGGATTACCACTGAGTTTTGTTTACGAACTGAACCACCAAATTTTCAAAAACTTGTGTCAACCATTTGTCAAAACACCAATATATTTTCAATTTTTGCATTTTTAGTTCCCACTGATTTTCTGTTAGGAAGTGGTTTTTCTCAATCAATAGAAGTCATGTTTTTCATATAGCTAGGCAGAACTCGATTAAACCATCGCTATCCTATGTGTATTTTCAATAATTAAGCCTCGGTATACGTCTGAAAATGTCCTGTCCTTCATTTCTCCAGTTACCCTCCTATTTTTATTTTTTTTTTGCTCTTCACCCTGTATCTTGTGCCCACTTCAATATCTTAGATTTGCTATTCGCTCTGTATAAATATATGTAATTAGTCTGTATATTTTATTTTAACTACAACCCCATTACACATTACATTTGCCATTTCACTGTGAATCAACTTCGATGTTTAATTCATCCGGTATAGGTATTTCTAATTAGCAGCAATTCATTTGATCCCAGTTCACCCAGTGCCTTTGCCTTTGCCTTTGCCTTTGCCTTTGCCTTTGCCTTTGCCTTTGCCTTTGCCTTTGCCTTTGCCTTTGCCTTTGCCTTTGCCTTTGCCTTTGCCTTTGCCTTTGCCTTTGCCTTTGCCTTTGCCTTTGCCTTTGCCTTTGCCTTTGCCTTTGCCTTTGCCTTTGCCTTTGCCTTTGCCTTTGCCTTTGCCTTTGCCTTTGCCTTTGCCTTTGCCTTTGCCTTTGCCTTTGCCTTTGCCTTTGCCTTTGCCTTTGCCTTTGCCTTTGCCTTTGCCTTTGCCTTTGCCTTTGCCTTTGCCTTTGCCTTTGCCTTTGCCTTTGCCTTTGCCTTTGCCTTTGCCTTTGCCTTTGCCTTTGCCTTTGCCTTTGCCTATGCCTATGCCTATGCCTTTGCCTTTGCCTTTGCCTTTGCCTTTGCCTTTGCCTTTGCCTTTGCCTTTGCCTTTGCCTTTGCCTTTGCCTTTGCCTTTGCCTTTGCCTTTGCCTTTGCCTTTGCCTTTGCCTTTGCCTTTGCCTTTGCCTTTGCCTTTGCCTTTGCCTTTGCCTTTGCCTTTGCCTTTGCCTTTGCCTTTGCCTTTGCCTTTGCCTTTGCCTTTGCCTTTGCCTTTGCCTTTGCCTTTGCCTTTGCCTTTGCCTTTGCCTTTGCCTTTGCCTTTGCCTTTGCCTTTGCCTTTGCCTTTGCCTTTGCCTTTGCCTTTGCCTTTGCCTTTGCCTTTGCCTTTGCCTTTGCCTTTGCCTTTGCCTTTGCCTTTGCCTTTGCCTTTGCCTTTGCCTTTGCCTTTGCCTTTGCCTTTGCCTTTGCCTTTGCCTTTGCCTTTGCCTTTGCCTTTGCCTTTGCCTTTGCCTTTGCCTTTGCCTTTGCCTTTGCCTTTGCCTTTGCCTTTGCCTTTGCCTTTGCCTTTGCCTTTGCCTTTGCCTTTGCCTTTGCCTTTGCCTTTGCCTTTGCCTTTGCCTTTGCCTTTGCCTTTGCCTTTGCCTTTGCCTTTGCCTTTGCCTTTGCCTTTGCCTTTGCCTTTGCCTTTGCCTTTGCCTTTGCCTTTGCCTTTGCCTTTGCCTTTGCCTTTGCCTTTGCCTTTGCCTTTGCCTTTGCCTTTGCCTTTGCCTTTGCCTTTGCCTTTGCCTTTGCCTTTGCCTTTGCCTTTGCCTTTGCCTTTGCCTTTGCCTTTGCCTTTGCCTTTGCCTTTGCCTTTGCCTTTGCCTTTGCCTTTGCCTTTGCCTTTGCCTTTGCCTTTGCCTTTGCCTTTGCCTTTGCCTTTGCCTTTGCCTTTGCCTTTGCCTTTGCCTTTGCCTTTGCCTTTGCCTTTGCCTTTGCCTTTGCCTTTGCCTTTGCCTTTGCCTTTGCCTTTGCCTTTGCCTTTGCCTTTGCCTTTGCCTTTGCCTTTGCCTTTGCCTTTGCCTTTGCCTTTGCCTTTGCCTTTGCCTTTGCCTTTGCCTTTGCCTTTGCCTTTGCCTTTGCCTTTGCCTTTGCCTTTGCCTTTGCCTTTGCCTTTGCCTTTGCCTTTGCCTTTGCCTTTGCCTTTGCCTTTGCCTTTGCCTTTGCCTTTGCCTTTGCCTTTGCCTCTGCCTCTGCCTCTGCCTCTGCCTCTGCCTCTGCCTCTGCCTCTGCCTCTGCCTCTGCCTCTGCCTCTGCCTCTGCCTCTGCCTCTGCCTCTGCCTCTGCCTCTGCCTCTGCCTCTGCCTCTGCCTCTGCCTCTGCCTCTGCCTCTGCCTCTGCCTCTGCCTCTGCCTCTGCCTCTGCCTCTGCCTCTGCCTCTGCCTCTGCCTCTGCCTCTGCCTCTGCCTCTGCCTCTGCCTCTGCCTCTGCCTCTGCCTCTGCCTCTGCCTCTGCCTCTGCCTCTGCCTCTGCCTCTGCCTCTGCCTCTGCCTCTGCCTCTGCCTCTGCCTCTGCCTCTGCCTCTGCCTCTGCCTCTGCCTCTGCCTCTGCCTCTGCCTCTGCCTCTGCCTCTGCCTCTGCCTCTGCCTCTGCCTCTGCCTCTGCCTCTGCCTCTGCCTCTGCCTCTGCCTCTGCCTCTGCCTCTGCCTCTGCCTCTGCCTCTGCCTCTGCCTCTGCCTCTGCCTCTGCCTCTGCCTCTGCCTCTGCCTCTGCCTCTGCCTCTGCCTCTGCCTCTGCCTCTGCCTCTGCCTCTGCCTCTGCCTCTGCCTCTGCCTCTGCCTCTGCCTCTGCCTCTGCCTCTGCCTCTGCCTCTGCCTCTGCCTCTGCCTCTGCCTCTGCCTCTGCCTCTGCCTCTGCCTCTGCCTCTGCCTCTGCCTCTGCCTCTGCCTCTGCCTCTGCCTCTGCCTCTGCCTCTGCCTCTGCCTCTGCCTCTGCCTCTGCCTCTGCCTCTGCCTCTGCCTCTGCCTCTGCCTCTGCCTCTGCCTCTGCCTCTGCCTCTGCCTCTGCCTCTGCCTCTGCCTCTGCCTCTGCCTCTGCCTCTGCCTCTGCCTCTGCCTCTGCCTCTGCCTCTGCCTCTGCCTCTGCCTCTGCCTCTGCCTCTGCCTCTGCCTCTGCCTCTGCCTCTGCCTCTGCCTCTGCCTCTGCCTCTGCCTCTGCCTCTGCCTCTGCCTCTGCCTCTGCCTCTGCCTCTGCCTCTGCCTCTGCCTCTGCCTCTGCCTCTGCCTCTGCCTCTGCCTCTGCCTCTGCCTCTGCCTCTGCCTCTGCCTCTGCCTCTGCCTCTGCCTCTGCCTCTGCCTCTGCCTCTGCCTCTGCCTCTGCCTCTGCCTCTGCCTCTGCCTCTGCCTCTGCCTCTGCCTCTGCCTCTGCCTCTGCCTCTGCCTCTGCCTCTGCCTCTGCCTCTGCCTCTGCCTCTGCCTCTGCCTCTGCCTCTGCCTCTGCCTCTGCCTCTGCCTCTGCCTCTGCCTCTGCCTCTGCCTCTGCCTCTGCCTCTGCCTCTGCCTCTGCCTCTGCCTCTGCCTCTGCCTCTGCCTCTGCCTCTGCCTCTGCCTCTGCCTCTGCCTCTGCCTCTGCCTCTGCCTCTGCCTCTGCCTCTGCCTCTGCCTCTGCCTCTGCCTCTGCCTCTGCCTCTGCCTCTGCCTCTGCCTCTGCCTCTGCCTCTGCCTCTGCCTCTGCCTCTGCCTCTGCCTCTGCCTCTGCCTCTGCCTCTGCCTCTGCCTCTGCCTCTGCCTCTGCCTCTGCCTCTGCCTCTGCCTCTGCCTCTGCCTCTGCCTCTGCCTCTGCCTCTGCCTCTGCCTCTGCCTCTGCCTCTGCCTCTGCCTCTGCCTCTGCCTCTGCCTCTGCCTCTGCCTCTGCCTCTGCCTCTGCCTCTGCCTCTGCCTCTGCCTCTGCCTCTGCCTCTGCCTCTGCCTCTGCCTCTGCCTCTGCCTCTGCCTCTGCCTCTGCCTCTGCCTCTGCCTCTGCCTCTGCCTCTGCCTCTGCCTCTGCCTCTGCCTCTGCCTCTGCCTCTGCCTCTGCCTCTGCCTTTGCCTTTGCCTTTGCCAAATGGGGAACGATTTGCTTCTCCTGTTGGATTCTATTTCTCGAATCTTAGGCTTCTCTCGGCCAAAGATGACACGCCCCCCCTTGAAAAGATCGCTAGCACTTAAGAAGCTCAAAGCCTGCCTTCAGTTGGAATGATCAACATTTGTTGCTTTATTGCTAATACAATCTTTCACAAAAGTACCCACTGGGTTCACAGAAGTTGGTTACATCCTAATATACAATCATAACTTATTTTTAACTCGGTACAGTTGATTGTTTCCGGAGAAAAGAAACAAAATATTTGTGAACTTTAAACAATACAACATCCTAACCTTTATGAAACGGTGAAAATTGTTCCCAAATACACATGGGATCGCTTTTGAGAAGCATGTTTTCTCGAAAAGTCAAAATCTTCACGTATTAGGCAGTTCCTATACCGTGGGAGGAAAGCAAAACTAACTTATTATCTAATATATACAATATGATACAGAATTGAAAGGGAAGCGAAAAAGTTTTATATAAAACAACTTATTAAAACTCTCACAAGGGTATTTACATGTTCAGGGAGATTGCTCGAGGCTCGCTATGCCTCAGGGAGGAGAATACTCAGGCTTCCAGTTCAGTTCAGATCATTTTTTTGATCTTCATCCGAAGACGAGGGTGGTGAGCGCAGATCAAGGTTAGCTTGACCGGAACGGGGTGCCGGAGCAGCCCTAAGGTCATCAGTGTGGACATTCCACTCTCCCCCTCCTTTATTGACAACGTAGCAGGTCGGACCTTATTTTCTCAAAACCTGATATGGGCCAACCCACGTTTGGCCGAAATTCTTTCTTTGCAATTTAGAATTCCTACAGAGTACCCATTGCCCTACCGTAAATTCTAGAGGTTGTTGCGGATTATTAGGGGAATGTTTCCGTTGATAGGCGCGCGTGGCCTCGCTTGCTTCTGCAACACGTTGATCCCGATTTCGATTCTGATTATTTCGCCTACTACGTAGCCTAATATTAACATTGAGGGTGTCATACCGGTTGCCGCATCATGCTGGTTCGTAAATTAAAGACGATTTCGGACACTTGGGCCTTCCATAAGTGTTCTGCTCTGTTCAACAAAGCCGCCCGAAGCATCTATTTTATTTCTTGCGCACGTCTTTCCACTGGGTTAGCCTGTTGGTGATTGACTGCAGACAGCTTCAGTTCTATACTTCGAGTTTCACAGAATGTTTCAAACAATCTGCCTCGAAACTGACTCGCGCTGTCTGTAACAAGTACCTTGGGGTAGCCCCAACGACTAAAGACGTCCTCATCTAAGAATTTTACAACTACCGGAGCATCTGCTCGCACTACCGCTTTTGTCTCCACCCACTTGGAAAACATATCGTTGGCTATCAGTAAATAGCGATTGCCTTGAGGTTCACAAGGATAGGGTCCCATCACATCGACCGAGGGTTTGGAAGGGGTGTTGGGGATTTGACACGCGGTTGCTTGCGAGTAGATAACTAATGAGAGAGACCTGGGAGGAGCGCCACGGCAAATAATAACAATTATGACCAGTAAGCAAAAACCCATGAGAGAGCAATGGGAGTCAAGTTCCATGACCTTTTTTAAAATAAATGCACGTGTTGGATATCAGATTACCTGGAATTTGCTGATCTCACGTTACAGACAAGTCTCAACAAATAAGATTAATTCAATATGGCTTCAAGGACCTATTTCAAGGTCAATAAATGCACGTGTTGGGTATCAGATTACCAAGAATTTACTGACGTCACGTTTCATACAAGTCTCGACAAGTAGGAGAAATCCGAGATGGGTTCAATGACCTCTTTCAATAAATGCACGTGTCAGGTATCAAATTACTTGGAATTCGCTGACGCCATAGTTCCGGTAGGCAAAATTTGATACGGGTTTAATGACCTATTTCAATAAGTGCACGTGTCAGATATCAAATTACCTGGAATTCTCTGACTCAACGTTACAGACAAGTCTCGACAGGTACGAGAAACCTGAGATGGGTTCAAGACCTATTTCAATAAGTGCACGTGTTGGGTATCAGATTACCTGGAATTTGATGACGTCATAGCTCCGGTGAACAAAATTTGATACGGGTTCAATGACCTATTTCAATAAGTGCACGTGTTAGGTATCAAATTACCTGGAATTTCCTGACGTCACGTTACAGACAAGTCTCGACAAGTAAGAGAAATCTGAGATGGGTTCAATGACCTATTTCAATAAGTGCACGTGTCAGATATCAGATTACCTGGAATTTGTTGACGTCACATTACAGACAAGTCCCGACAAGTAGAGAAACTTAAAACGGGTTCATTGACCTCTTTCAAGGTCATGAAGTGCAAGTTCATGATATGCACGGGTTAGATTTCAAACTACTTGGGATTTGCTGACGCAACAGTTCTGGTTACAGTGCACGTGTCAGGTATCAGATTACCTGAAATTTTCTGACGCCACGTTTCCGGTTATAGTCTAGTTTCGACAAGTAGAAGAAATCCAAAATGGATACAATGACCTCTTTCCATATCATGAAGTGCACGTGTCAGACATCAGAGTACCTGGGATTCGCTGACACCATGGTTTCGGTTACAGAGAGGTCAGCAAAATTCAATACGGGTTGAATGACCTATTTCAAGGTTGATGAATAGTCGTGTCAGATATCAAATTACCTGGAATTTGCTGACGTCACGTTACAGACAAGTCTCGACAAGTACGAGGAACTTGAAACGGGTTCAATTCGTGAGTTCACGTGTTCGAGTGTCAGTGGGTTCGTGTATTTGTTTGTGATCATGTGTTCTTGTGTTCCAATCTCAGATACACATAGAGCGCCACAGACAGCTGTTTGATCGCGTGTTCTTATGTTTGTTTGTGTGGCTGTTTGTTCGTTTGTTCGCTTGTTCTTGTGTTCTTGTTTCTACGTGTGTTCAACTGTCTGTGTGTTCGTGCTTGTTCGTGTGTTCGCGTCTTCAGGTGTTCGAGTGTTCGTATTTGTTTGTTCGTATGTTCGCGTGTTCAGCTGTTCGTGTGTTCTACTGTCCGTGTGTCCGTGTTTGTTCGTGTGTTTTCCTGTTCGCATGTTGGTGTGTGCGTGTGTATGTGTTTGTACGCGAGTTAGCATGTTCATAAGTTTTGTGTGTGTAGGTGTTTGATCGTATTTTGATGTGTTCTTGTGTTCGACTGTCTGTATGTTCGTGTTTGTTCGTGTGTTCGTATTTTTTCGTGAGTTCGCGTGTGCGAGTGTATGTGAGTTCGTGTATTTGTTAGTGACCATGTGTTTATGTGTTCAAACCTCAGATACACATACACATACAGCTGTTTGTCCGCGTGTTCGTATGTTTGTGTGTATTTGTTTGTTCGTTTGTTCGCGTGTTCTTGTGTCCTTGTTTCTTCGTGTATTCAACTGTCTGTGTGTTCGTGCTTGTTTTTGTTTTCGCGTGATCGAGTGTTAGTGTATTCGAGTGTCTGTGACTTCGTGTATTTGTTGGTGTTCATGTGTTTCTGTGTTCTAGTCGCAGATGGTCATAGAGCGCCACAGGCAGCCTCAAATAACCACAGATAACCTCAGATCCCCACAGCTAGCCACTGCTACAACAGAAAGCCACAGTTAGCGATGAATATCCACAACTCAGTTCTGCTGGCCACTGCTACACACAGAAAGCCACAGATAACCAATGATAACCTCAGATCTTCACAGCTAGCCACTACTAACCACAGAAAGCCACAGATAGTCACATATGACGATGAATAGCCACAACTCATTTCTTCACAGATAACAACCCGTATTGACTTTTTCTGACCTTTCTGCTACCAGAATTATGGCGTCAACGAATTTCAGGTAATATGATATGCGACACGTGCATTCATCAACCTTCAAATAGAACATTGAACCCATCTAGGATTTCCCCGTCTAGATGAATTTGTAACCGGAAATGTGTGAAATATAATATCGTCCTACTACTCCAGTAAGTATTCTTTTAAGTCAAATCGACATTGTCTTCAGCCTTTTGGAGTAATTCATCTCGTTGGTGAAGTATTTCACACAAACTTGCTTACTCAAGCATAGTACGAGCCTTGTTTAATTGAAACCGATGAATCTCCCACCCATGAAATCTCGCTTCGGGCTCATTTCCACTCATAAGCAATGACATTCAGTTCACTTGAAAATATTCCAAGTCAACTTGATAATATACTTCAGCGTTTTGAAGTTGTTCATCTGGTAAAATCTCACTCAAAAACTTTCCTTCTAACACATTGCACGGACCTTATTATGGCAATTAAATTGAAAAATGCTGAAGTCTTCGTCTAAGTTGTCGTTCCTCGAGGCACAAAAACTGAAATCACTTATTATAATGGAAAATGCACAAACTCCTGGTCATAGAGGCTTACCACATTGAAATGATTTACGATATAAACAAAAATAGCCAGAGAATTGGTCCTTGAAGCACACCACATTGTAATAAAAAAATGCCCAGAGAACTGGTCCTTGACGCTAACCTCATTGAAATTATTCATTATATATAAAAAATACCGCAAGAACTGGTCCTTGAGGTGTACAACGAAATTTGAAAAATGGTGGAGGCACGAAAACTTAAATGATTTGTACAATAAAAATGCCTATAAAACTGGTCCTTGGCTTACTACATTAAAATAATTTATTATATATATATAAAATGTCCAACGAACTGACCCTTGAGGTATAGCACATGGTAATTTGGAGAATGTTGAAGACTCTGTCTATGTGATTGTTCCTTGAGGCACAAAAACTGAAATAACTTGTAATAGAAAAATGTCCGGAGAACTGGTCCTTGAAGTACATTACATTAGAATAGCTTGTAATAGAAAAATGCCCAGAGAACTGGTCCTTGAGGTATACCACAACAAAGTTTGAAAAATGGTGGTCTATGTGATTGTTCTTTGAGGCACGAAAACTGAAATAATTTGTAAAAGGAAAATGCCTAAGAAACTGGTCCTTGAGGCTTACCACATTAAAATAATTTATTATAAATATATATAACAATAACAAAAACAACAATTTATAAAATGCCCAACGAACAGGTCCTTGAGGAATAGCACATTGTAATTTGGAAAATGTTAAAGTCTCTGTCTATGTGATTGTTCCTTGAGGCACAAAAACTGAAATAACTTGTAATAGAAAAATATCCAGAGAACTGGACCTTGAAGTACATTACATTAGAATAGCTTGTAATAGAAAAATGCCCAGAGAACTGGTCCTTGAGGCTTACCTCATCGAAATAATTTATTATATATAAAAATGTCCCAAGAACTGGTCCTTGGGGTGTACCACAATGAAATTTGAGAATTGGTGAAAGCGTTGTCTATGCTATTGCTCTTTGAGGCACAAAAACTGAAATAATTTGTTGAAGAAAAATGCCTAGAAAACAGGCCCTTGAGGCTTACCACATTAAAATACTTTATTGTATATATAAAGTGCCCTACGAACTGGTCCTTGAGGTAAAGCACTTCGAAATTTGAACAATGTGTAAGTCTCTGTCTATGTGATTGTTCCCTGAGGCACAAAAACTAAAATAACTTGAAATAGAAAAATGTTCAGAGAACTGGCCCTTGAAGCACACTACTTTGGAATAACTTGTGATAGCAAAATGCCCAGTGAACTGGTCCTTGAGGCTTACCTCATTGAAATAATTCATTATGTTTAAAAAATGCCCCAAGAACTGGTCCTTGAGGTGTATCACAATGAAAGTTGAAAAATGGCGAAAGCGGTGTCTATGTGATTGTTCTTTGAGGTACAGAAACTGAAATAATTTGTTAAAGAAAAATGGCTAGAAAATTGGTACTTGAGGCTTACCACATTAAAATGATAAAATCCTTATTTCGCAGCTAATGAGCTTGACACAGATATGCGAAAGGTTGGAATGACTAATCAGCTAGATGTAAATGATACTACTGAGAGTGGAATATTTCACAATATTTCAAGCATTGGAGTTGATAGGAATAACAGGTGAAGGAATGGAATTGTCACACAGGAGAGAAAATAATGCAAATATTTTTGATAGAGATATTGTTACATGAATGCACACACGTTCGGTAATGGTAAGGTCAACGCATGGGTACTGAAGGATGGGAAGACAGAGCTGGTAGTGTCGATTTCGATTAATCTACCGAGCGTGGAATGATTGACAATAATAAGCCTGAAAACTAAATACTTAAATGGTTTATATCAGAGATTTCCTTCGAATAATACTTTCATTTTCATATCTCTGAACCGTAAGTGAATATTTTTGTGCTTTCATACACTATCAGATATCTCACCAGTACCTAGACAATTGGGCAGATCTCAATTCAACTACTTGAATCGGATTGAATGGTAATACCCCAAGCATATTTCGTCCTTCTTTACGACACCAGAGGTTCTGCAGGGACCACATCTATGCAGGTTTATTTTGTGAGAGTATATTGTGACTTTGAAGGCATTTCACACTTACTTCAAAGATGTAACGGTTGAATAATTCGTGTTCGAAAAAACACCAAACATTTCGAAATTATTAATTTGAATATCCAAAAGAAAAATTGGTGAACGCTGGTTTGATTTTACCTGGAGAAAATGATACAGTCCTATGTCGCATTTGAGAAAATTGAAAGATTTCAGTGTGCCCCGTTTTGCAGATTTTTACAAGATAAAAATATATTTATGAAAAGAATTACATTACCGATACTCCTGTGTCTGATTGATTTGGAAACTCGAATAAAAATGTTTTACTAAATGGCCTATAAATCTACTTAAAAAACTCAAATATTGTTTCAAGCAGTATTATTTTAAAGAGGAATAGATTTTTTTTTGTGTTTTCATCATAATCTTAAAAGAAGACAATGGCTACCTGAAGATGATGGAATTTTCGATAGCAAGTGTGTATTATTTTCATTGTCAAAGCCCTGAAACACCTAAGGCTATGGCAACTGATGAGGCCCTATGACGGCTTTGGCAAATAGCTGGGACCACAAATTCTTGAAACTGTGGAAAATTTCCTTCATTCTTTCCAGATGTGGATACTAAGTTCCTGTAAAATTGCATCTCAATCAGTGGAGTTGTTTTTCCGTAAATGAGTAACAAATGACTCGCAGTGACAACTATTATTATTATTTATCAAAGCACCGATTATTGGTTGAGTGGAAGAATAGCTCAGCAAAACTCCGCCAGGAGAAAAAAGACCATTTATTATTATTATACTAGCAAATTAACTATATCAATTATAGGTGAACCCGTCAAATTCCACTGTCTTCTCAGTTGCAGTGCCTCTGGATTCACACAGATACATTATTCTTACTCATAATGCTTTATTCTTTTTTGGAGCAAGGCATTTGTTCAGCCCACGTAAGGTCTGGATTCTGGATTACCACTGAGTTTTGTTTACGAACTGAACCACCAAATTTTCAAAAACTTGTGTCAACCATTTGTCAAAACACCAATATATTTTCAATTTTTGCATTTTTAGTTCCCACTGATTTTCTGTTAGGAAGTGGTTTTTCTCAATCAATAGAAGTCATGTTTTTCATATAGCTAGGCAGAACTCGATTAAACCATCGCTATCCTATGTGTATTTTCAATAATTAAGCCTCGGTATACGTCTGAAAATGTCCTGTCCTTCATTTCTCCAGTTACCCTCCTATTTTTATTTTTTTATTTGCTCTTCACCCTGTATCTTGTGCCCACTTCAATATCTTAGATTTGCTATTCGCTCTGTATAAATATATGTAATTAGTCTGTATATTTTATTTTAACTACAACCCCATTACACATTACATTTGCCATTTCACTGTGAATCAACTTCGATGTTTAATTCACCCGGTATAGGTATTTCTAATTAGCAGCAATTCATTTGATCCCAGTTCACCCAGTATATTTTTTATAAGCGGTCTGTTTTATTATCCTACCCCAATCTTAGATGTCAGAAAAAGTCATAAGAAATAAGTAGGTAGGTACTGATAAACTTCCCTAAATATTAAAAAACATTTCACATTTTACTTTCTCAGTAAAGCAATGAGCACGTCATAGCCATTAAAATAATCAGGCTGAATAAAATGCCATTTTCATACCCCAAACATACCAGAAACTATTCGATTTCGATTTGTGAAAACTCGATTTCCAAAAAGCGTTTGAATTTCGCATGATTTCCCACTGTACCTACTTTCTGATATATTTTACCAAAAATTATAATTTTATTAGCGAGAATTTCTAATGTTAATGAACTGAATAAACCGTACACCTCCAGACATTAGGTCGCCACGTTAGATTCAGTTTCATTTCCGATCGCTCTGTCCTGTATATTTGCAATAATAATTATTTGTGAAAATTGATAATCCAGAATTGCAATTTTTACAGTGGGCCATCAGGAAATACAAACATTTCTTGCAAGATGCCCCTTTTAAATTGTATACCGACAATTCCGCCCTTCTCTGGTTGCATAAGATGCGCGATGAGAAAGCCAAATTGACGCGATGGGCCTTGCTCCTGCAAGAATACGATTTTTCCATCCATCACGTCTCTGGACGATCGAACCAATTACCCGACTTTTTATCGCGCAATCCGTTAGAAATCAAAACCGGCCAAGACATCACAGTAGACACCGAAAGAATATTCTTTCCTAGTGAGGAAAGGATTGACGATGCCTGAAAAAGTGACGAGACGTCGGTTAAGAAACTTGAGGAAGGTCAGCATTTTTAGGTGAGATGTTATCCGCCATATTCGAAGACACGGAATTTGCCTCAATAAACCGTGATCCCTCGAAGGGGGTCGAATTCAATCAAATCACAAAAACAAGCCCAGCGGAATTGTCCTAGCGTACAGCGTTTTATCTAGCGGATATTACGTGCACGCGAAAATCAAACTCCGAGCGATTACCAGCGTCGTATCGCAACGGAATTTGTAATGGATGATGGGCTAGTTTACTTTGTTGGTCAGGAAGACAACCCCGTACGACGGTTGGTGATTCCCAAAGATTTCTTACCCCAAGTATTTCGACGATACCATGATAACATAGAACATCTCGGGGTCGATGAAACGTTGCGGCAAATTTTCAGCTTGCTCCGTTGCGCAAAAGGGTATCCGAATATGTAACTCGCTGTTTGGTTTGCGCCACGACTAAAGCCAGTAAGGCACAAGCTGCATCAAACTTGAGGCCTAATACTCCGGAACGACCCTGGCAGTTCATATCTATCGATATACTGGGGCCCTATCCGACTACCCCAAAGGGAAATAGGTTCGCCATTGTAGCAACTGACTGCTTTTCAAAGTGGGTCGAAATAAGGGCTGTCCCCGAAAGAGATACGACAAATGTCATTTCTTTCCTACAAGAGGAAGTTTTGAGTCGTTGGGGTCATCCTCAGGTGATTATTTCTGATAATGGTATTGCTTTTCGGAGTCAGACCTTTGAAGATTTCTGTAGGCGTCGGCAAATCGAAATCAAATACTCGGCGATTCATCACCAACAGGCAAACCCTATTGAACGTCGAGTACAGGAAATAAAGAAGATGCTACGAGCGGCCCTTTTAGACAAGTTGCCAACTTTGTGGGAGCGAGAACTTCCTGAAATAATATTTAATCTACGGACAAGGTACAATGCTGCCACGGGTACTACCCCTAGCACTCTCCTGCTCGGCTATGACATCCCCAAGCCTGGGGAATGGATTGTTCCAACTCAGCGGAGGCGGAGGCCAAGAAATGAGAACAGAGATGCAAGGGTAAGAGAGGCACATAACCACACCATAACATATCAGCGAAAACACTACCCCAATCCGGATGATCAACCCGTAGAGTTCGAGGTTGATGATTGGGTGTTATGTCGAGCTAGTGACAAAGAAAAACGTGGGTTCAAGCGGACTTGGGTAGGTCCGTTTCAGGTATTACGGAAGGAAGGGCCAAATTGTTATGCCGTCAACAAGGCAGGTGGTGATTATGTGATCCACGTTGATGACTTACGGTTAGCCCCGGTGCCGCGTTCAGGACAAGATCACTTAGATCCCAGACCCACACCTCGCGAAGAAGACGAATACTAAGGGCTTGATTTGAAATCGAGACTTAGTTCATTTTTGCCCCACCCCCGGACATAGTGAGTCCAATCACCCTGTATATGCATTACTTGTTTTTATATATCAATAAATTTTTATTTTTATTCACCTCAAATTTTCCCCTATTTTGGACATAGTGAGTCCACTCACCCTGTAAAGTGCTAATTTCATGTACTCATAGAATATTGTAAAATTGTTTTTTTTTGTATGTATTTTTCCGTGAATTTGTAAATTTTCCCCCTTATGCATATACAGGTGGTTTTGGTTGATATAAATTTTATTCGATATGGATAACCACTCTTTTAATCTTCGTCACCATTGTTGTTAAACATATTGCATATTGTGCTGCCTAAATCAAGTTAAGAAATGTTAATATTATGATTCCCAGTGAACGCCGTTTTGTAATCGGTCGGGAGTCGTGGGTTCGAGTGAGAATCCGATATGGAACAATTTAGATTAGGTAGCCTACTGTGTTAAGACGTACAACGGTTATTCTATCGCAAGAGGTTTTGTAGATATAAGTAGTTGTAAGTTAGAATTGTATATTATCAGGATAGGGAACTTATATGTGAGCCCGATTGGCATTAGAGGCGAAAGCCTAACACAAAACTATTGTAATTTCAATTGAATAAAGAACAGTTTTTGTTGTTGGTTGAAGTGACTTTCTTTCACAAATGCTAGCGATCCCTTTGAGGAGGGGAGTGTCACCTACAGCACTAAAAAGTGCTGTAAATTATAAGGTAGATGGAAAACTATTATATTTCATGAGCCAAGTCGTCCTCGGATTAACTACTAAATTAAAATAAAATTCGGCAAAACTTTGCATCGAGTTTTGTTCGGGGCTCGGCTCGACCAGAACCGCACTCTGCACGGCAGCGTCATGCGAGCTGCGAAAAATTGACATCTATTTGGAAACGAATGGAAAGGACTACGAAGCAGGACAATACTTCGGCCTCCGACTAGCTCACCGGAGCTTAATCCAAACGCTCCGAAGTGGGTTCAAAATTTCTTCAATTCCAGGTAGTTCGGAGAATCTCGGCGCAAAAATCCCAGCCACTCCGGAACTCTTCACGCCATCTATTTGGAAAACCAGCAGGAACGTGTCTGACATACGAATTCTTTTTGGATTGGTTGGTGTTGCCAACCAACGAGGTTCCATTGATTCGCATGCCAGGACGTAGATACCTAAAAACGCCAGAAATACTATGTACACGGGCACTTAACTCTACTGAGCCATCCAGAAGTGAGGACTACTACCCTGGAAACTGTCCTAGCCCTCGGGCGGCTCCTGGATGACTGCTAAAATAGCCACCACCACCATGCACCCCCTAAGGTTGAGGCCCGGAAGGATGAACGCCCCAGCACTCGTACGTACTCGAAAGCTCACCCCCCCTATCCACCACCCCCGCTCGTTAAAGCGGTTCCTCATCCTGATGATTGGCGATCAGCAGAATAAAATCTGATCGTTTGAAATGGAGTGCTCGGCCAATTCTCGGCCTGAAACTCTCTTATATCTGACATGAGTTCAATTTGATTTTACAATGACTTTACTTAATGTGCATTGTGCCCCCCTGAAACTTGCTGAAGGCCTGAAAAACACTTGGCTGAGGGCCAAGTGTTGTGTATTGAATTTACTGAGTTTACCACTTGGTCGGTTCTTCTTGGAATCTGAAACATAAAAGCATGATTATCGAAATTTTAAGCCTGTTGAAGTAGACGTTGGCGTCGCCGAAGGTTTCGCTTCCGTCTTACTTCTTCAGGGGTGTCGTTGTCTACCTGGTTCACTGGTCGTCTGTATTTGTCTCTGTCTCTATCGTCTTGCTCACGTCTGTTCTCGAGGAGCTCCGTGAGCAACGGGTTCGTGTGGGTCTCTACTCTGTCTAGAGTAGTCCCCACGTGATTCCTGATCAGTCTGTCAATGTAGTCCGGATGGATGTCTAAGTCTCGATATATAAACCTGTTTGGCATATATCGTGGTGCGTCTGTTGCCATTCTCAGGCAGACATTGAAGAAGGCCTGCATCCTCTGCCTGTAACTGTTCGCGCATTGCCCCCTAGCAGTAGACGCGTACATCATGATTGGCAGAAGGATTGTCCTGATGAGGCGTAGTTTCAACTCGAGTGCCATGTTGCTCCTACGCCCGATGAGTGGATACAGCTTATGCCTCGCGGCTTTCGCTATAGCCAATCTGTGGGAGACGTGCTTCTGAAACGTGAGTTTCTTGTCCAGGGTTACTCCTAGGTAAACGGCTCCGTCTACCTATGGAATTCTCTCATCGTTCATAGTAACATGGCCATCGGGTGTCCTACGTCGCCTCGTGAACAGTATGGCCTTGCTTTTGTCTGCATTGATTCCGATCTTCCAATGATTGAACCACGGTTCCAGCTTGTTTATCTGATGTTGCAGCTTCGATGTTACTCCTCTCTCATGGGATGACTCAGCAAAGATTGCCGTGTCAACTGCATAGAGAGCAAGTTTGGTCATGGGGTTGTCCGACATAGGCATGTCTGCAGTGTAGATCGAAAACAGGTGTGGCGACAGTACTGCTCCCTGTGGTACTCCTGCTTCTAAGCCTCCTTCGTGAAGAGAGAGCATTTCCGACTCTGCATCGGTAATGTCGACCTCTTAGGAAGGAGTTTATCAGCTTGACCATTGGTGTGGAGTATCCGGCATCAACCAGTTTTGCGATCAGCCCATCGTGCCAAACTCTATCGAAGGCCTTGGAGACGTCAAGGAAGACTGCTCCTGAAAGATGTCCTTTTTTCGTGCGGTTCCAGCTCTGGATGGTGGCGTCCACTATCCGGGTGACCTGGAGTTCTGTTGAGTGTTCCTGTCTGAAGCCGAATTGCTCATCTGGTAGGATGTTCAATTCTTCAGACATTGTCTCAAGTCGAGTCCTGATCACCCTTTCTGCGACCTTACTCATGGCAGGTGTTAGGCTGATGGGGCGGTGGTTTTGCGGGAACGTGTGGTTCTTGTTGGGCTTCGGAATCATGATGACCGTTGCTTCTTTCCAGCTGGAAGGAAAGTATCTAAGTCTGAGTACAGCGTTTATGATGTTAGTCAGGGCTGCTAGTCCTTTCCTAGGTAAGGCTTTTAGTGCCCTGACTGGAATGTTGTCTGGGCCCGGTGCTTTCCTGGTCTTTGCGTGTCTAAGTATGTCCTTGATTTCCTCTGGAGATGTCGGCTCTAGAAGAATGACTGAGTCGTCAGTTCTTCTAAGCCGTCTAATCGTCTGGTCTACGTGCGTTTCCGTGTCCTCGACTTCATCGGTGTAATCGACCTCATTTTCACGGCACTGACGTTCGAAGGAGTCCGCAAAAGCTTCTGCCTTGTCCATCTCCGTGAAAACGATGCCCATCTCACCATGAAGGGGAGGGCACAGTTTCCTCCGACCGTGTCTGAGGACTTTCTGCATTCTCCATAAGGAGTTGTCTTCGGCGTCGAGTTCGTCCAAACGTTCAGACCACTGTCGCTCTCTGAGTAGCTTCAGCCCTTCTCTCAGCCGTCGAGACGCAAAGTTGAGCTGCCGCTTGTCATCGGGCGCCAGTGTTCTCTGATAACGTTTTTTCAGACGTCGTCTCAGCCTGACCATCTCCTTGACCTCAGGTGGGATCCCTCCTTGGAAATCAAAGTTTGTGACCTGTATGTCTTTAGAGCACCGTTCCATTGTTGTCAGTACTGCTTGTCTCAGTACGGTTACCGCCTCCTCTAGCTGGCGTGTCGTGTCTATCCTGGGGATGTTTATTTCGTTATTGACTACCCTTTGAAATCGTGACCAGTCCACTATCCGCTTTGTCGTGTTAACTATTTCAGCTTCTTCCTCCCCTATTGTTGGTAGGATTGGATTGTGGTCTGATGATCCTTCGTCTACTACAGAGATGTCCACCAAGGATGGAATACTCTGTATGAGGGCTATGTCCAAAATGTCTGGGTGTTGGTCTTCCCTCCCAGGATAGTGTGTGGGTTCGTATGTCGCTGTCACTGCTACGTTGTCGAAGTCTGGTAGTAGGTTGTCTGCTAGGTCTCTGCCTCGAGGGTTGGTGTTGCGGCAGTTCCAGTCTCTTGATTTCGCGTTGAAATCTCCTATAGCCACCGTCGGGAAAGAGTTTCTCCAAGTCCGTTTTCCTGAGGTTGGGGCCTGGAGGAATGTAGACTGAGGAAACTCTTAGGAGATTTATTCCGTCTACTTTAACTCTGATCGCTACCGATTCACCGAGTGATAGTTCCGGAAGTGCATCCTCATTGTGTTCCAGGTCTGATTTCACCAGCAGGAGCGAGCCACCTGCTCGAGCTCGGGGTCCTGGCCTATCATTCCTGTAACTTATAAAACCTGGAATATTAAATACTTTACCTTGGTTCAGCCTGGTCTCTTGTAGTGCCACCACGTCTACCGAGATTCTGGAAATAATTTCCAGTACTTCATCTTTTCGCTGAATTGCGCCATTTATGTTCCATGAACAAATCTGCAGGATCTTCGGTATTCGTGCTGGCATTACTGGCTCGACGGTTTCACTAAGGCGTTTATTACGGCCATGATTTTGTCGAGTACCTCTGGGGTAACCTGCGACAAGGTCTGCAACAGTTGCTCCTGCTTGCTTGTGCCCTGAGCACTAGAGGATTTGTTCGAAGGACCCCATTTTGGTGGTGCGGTTTTTGGCTGTGGTTGTGGACCAGTTCGAGGGTCTGGTCTCCGCCTTGGGGTTGTTGACTCCTGCCGTGGGGGTGGAGGCCCCTGCTTGGTAGGTTGTCTTGCCACCAACCTTGGTTTGGGGAATTTTGGGCATCCCCTGTAATTTGCTGTGTGGTTTCCACCACAGTTAGCGCATTTGGAGGGTTCTTCCCTTGCCTTCTTACACTCATGTGTAGCATGGCTACCGCCGCACTTGACACAACGTGCTGTGGAGTGGCAGCACTTCTGTGCATGTCCGAACCACTGGCAGTTATGACATTGAGACACTCTGCCTCTTTGGGGTCGCTGTCCTTCCACGGTAACTTTCAAGTCGACCACTTCGGTTAGTTTGAAGATGTCCCTGTATTCTCTCGGAACTTTTACCAGGAACAGTGATAGGGGCGCTCTTGTCCTTCTCGATGTCATCCTATGACATTCTAGGACCTTGAAGTTTCTCTCGACGAGGTCCTGTTAGACGTCTGCCGCCGAGATTGATTCTGGGATACCCCTGATGACCACATGCAGGGGTATGTTTTGTTTGAGTTGATAGGTGAAAAACTCCACCTTATCAGACTCAAAGAATCTGGTAGCGTTCCTCCAATCCGCTTCCGTGTTCGTATGGAGATAAATCCCATCTTGTCGTGATTGGGCTTTCGAGAATCCAATTCTCTTGTCTCGTAGGGCTGTCGAAATCGACAGCCACTTGCTCTTCTCCCGGATTATTATCAAGGGAGGTTTTTTGGGGTCCTTCGTTTCATCCTCAGTGCTGCAGGGCACAAACACTCCTGTGCTTGATGAGGACGATTCTGCTGTTGGCGTAACAGTAATCTTTGGGGTGTTCTCATCTGCTGTTGATGGTAGTGCAGTCGATGACTCGTTCATGCAAACGGCCTTCTTAATGCGTCTGCCCACCACTCGGAATCCGTCCAAGTCTTCTTCGGGTTCGGAAGAGTCTACGTGGGTTTTGGGGGGGTAGGGGCTACGTGCACTGGTGGCGTACTCTCATTTGTCTCCTTCTTTTCAGAAGAGGCAAGTTTCGTCAGAAGGATGCTTAACTGCTTTTCCATGGCAGTGAGCCTTTCTTCTGTATTCTTCCTCTCGGTCTCGGCCTTGATTGCCCGATCCAGTGCATCGCGGAGTTGCTGCTTCAGCTGTCTCTTCGATTCGTCCTTCTTGTCCTCGTCGTCGTTGTTTGTCGTCGAAGATTTCCGAAAATTCTCTCTGTCGAGAGAGCTCGAGCTTCTTGACGATTCGTCGCCTGACTTCTTGGATTTGCCCATTTTTTACTTTGCTCCACGCTTTTTTCAAAAACGAATTCTTTTAAAAACGAAGACGGCTCTGAAAAGAGCCCCTGGCCGAAGCCAGAGCTGTGGTTTACAAGTAAAATGGAAAAACTCTCTCTGAATCACTGTGGTTTGGCAAGTGTTCCTGAAAAAGGTTTAATGATTAGTCATTACCACTTACCTTATCACAGCCCTTCAAGTCTAGCCCTGGCTAGTTCAGGTATAACCCTTCCTTGCCGTAGCTATATCGCTTTGTCTCGCTTAATGAATTTGCACTCACTATCACAAAAGTAATTTAAACAGGTAGCCTAGGGAGCTTCTGAAAATACGTCTGCTCTCTTCGACTACTGATCAAACTATGTGCTAAAACAGCCAAACAAGCTCAAATTTATACCATTGCCAAACATTTGAGTCTGCCAATGGTATCGCAAAAACACTGGTAGGCGGAGCCTATTAGAGCTCTCGCCTCCAGATATACTCCACTGAGTATTGAAACTGTAGTATTTGTCAGTGGTCAGTCGTCAGTCGTCAGTCGTCAGTCGTCAGTCGTCAGTCGTCAGTCGTCAGTCAGTCAGTCACCATAGCAACAGCTAAACAAGAAAGACGCTAGGTACGCTGCACGCTCCCGACAATTTTTGAGATTTTGAGGAATAAACCTGGCTAATGAACATGAAATATATGCCAATCCACTAATAGAAACCCATACTACGAGTTGAGTAATCCTCCGAAGCCCCGGGAATTTCCCTACGGTTACGGGGAAACGTTTGCTATTTGAGCGAACTGTCACGCTGACAGTGACAGTTATATAGAGCAGTAAGTTTTTGAACTTCTTGCCTATATTTTCGCTGGTATCATTTTGAAAGCTTGTTCAGATGCTCGAAGAATACTTAGAGAACGCGGATAAGAGGGAGCTTCTTCGTTTGTTGAAGCACCTCCTTATCCGCTTCGACGTCAAACCCAGTGATTGGGAAAAAGTTTTAAACGACGATGATCAGAGCATCAGTTTAAGTTCAGTCAAGGAAGATTTTCCTAGCCTTCCTCCAGTTGCCTCAGCTTCTAGACCTAAAAAGCTATGCAAACGTTGATCAACTGTATTAACGGCCCTAACAGGGTCCACGTCCGATGTCTCGAAAATCCGAGCATCGCCGACGCCCCCCGAACCCCACCCGATCGCGCAAAAGCGAGCAATTGACGATGAAATGGACCTAGACGTCCAAAACAAGCCCGCCCCAGTCGCTTCCGGGTCTGGAACTAATTCCAGGTCCGGAAGTCGACAAAGAGATCATATTGATTTTGAAGACGATGACAACCAAACCGTTGTCGAGTCAGTGCCCTAGCCCCGACCAGGTCCCTCGCGGGAACCTACTAACAACGAGAAACTAAACGGTACTGAATCCAGTGCTAAAAAGCAGAAACGCTCTGCTATCCCGCCGATAACGATCCGGCAGAAGGACTGCTGGGTCAAAGTCAACCGAGAGATGGTCCGAAGGAAGATCAGTTTCACCAAAGCTCAGAATGTACAGGACGGTATCAGGGTCCAGCCCTCTACCGAGAAAGACTATCGCAATCTAACGCACCTTCTCATAGAGGGCAAGGTGCCTCATCACTCCTTCAGTTTCCCGGAGGACAAACCTCTCAGGGTGATCCTGAGAGGAGTCCCCGAATACATCAAAACCGAGGACATAGAGGATGATCTTCTGGAAAGGGGATTCAACCTGGAGACAGTGGCCAGGCTGTACAATCGCTTCCACAAACCGATGCCTCTGGTTTCAGTTCTAGTACCAAAGTCAGAGAAACACATTTACCAGTTATACGACTTACTCAATCTGCGTATATCCACTGAACCACAAAAACCCAGAGGCTCGGTAGGCCAGTGCCACCGGTGCCAACGGTTCGGCCACGCCCAAAGGAACTGCCAAGCTGTTCCAGCCTGCGTGAAGTGTGCCGGAAGACATTTGACTTGCGAGTGCGTCAAGCCACGCGCTGAGCCAGCCAAATGCTTCAACTGCGGGGGCGACCACGCGGCCAGTTATAAGGGGAGCCCAAGCTACCCCAAGTTGATCAGCAGAAAAGCTAACGCTTCGGCTAGCAGGGGCCCCCCTGCTAGAACTACCAACGTCGGCCAGGAGCCGATGTCGAGACCAATAGGTTCTGGCGCTGTCCGCGTGGAAACCTCATACGCAGGGGCACTGGGCGTGAAACCAGTGGCAACCCCCTCTCCAGTTACGTCAGGTGAGGCAGGAGTCATCTTTGCCGCCCTTGACCAGATGCGTAAGCTGTTCACGCAGTTCCCCAGCTTGCAACTTATGTTCACCCCGAACACTGCCGTCTTACCTACCTAGTAGGTGGCTTGCCATCTACTCAGTAATTTAAATTTACGTCCAAAATACTGAGTGAATGGCTTGCCATTTGCTTGGTAACTTAAATTCACGTCCAAACTGCGTGGACAGCTAACGTGTCCGCAATCCACCACCCGTGAGTGCAGGGATTTGTGAGTCAGGGCGGCACAGAGTCTCACTCTGATGTCGTCTTGCGTGATTTGTTCTTTGAGTCGGCAGTCCTCTTAATGGAAAGTTAGTTTAAAGAGTCGGAGTGCAAGGCATTGACTTGATCGAAATTAATATGATCCCAAACTGTAGTATTTCTGGCAAAATATAACACCCCCCTACTTAAGGGATCGCTTGGCATGCGGATGGAACGTCGTTGGATTTGCCCTGAAAAGGGCCAGTTCTCTCGAACATGTTCCTAAAAATAAAACCTTAAAGAGAACTATGTTACAGCTACTGGCTATCCAAATCTTGCAGATGTTGTTGCAGGCTTATCGTAGGAATTCCGGTTACTCCTTCACGGAACTTTTATGGAATGTACCATATATCCACATCCGCTCATTATCCAGCTTCCAAAGAGTCGCCACATGTCTTCGCCCTTGCCCCTGGCTGGGACAACCAGCTCTGTTGTC
Organism: Chrysolina oricalcia; assembly: GCA_944452925.2. Classification (NCBI taxonomy): domain Eukaryota; kingdom Metazoa; phylum Arthropoda; class Insecta; order Coleoptera; family Chrysomelidae; genus Chrysolina; species Chrysolina oricalcia. The sequence continues at coordinate 10,141,992 of OX101813.2, read as the reverse complement.
TGTTTGATTTCGGTCTCTCGTCCCCCTACATGGATTCGACGCTCGCCCATCGACGCAGCGCCTCCGCTCCTACCATCCGAACCCCATACTTTCAGGGCTCCGGCATGGTGTTCAGGACCCGGTTTGATCCCCTTCTGGGTCGTCGACGTGCTCCCAGTCGTATCCGTTGCCTTCCCTCAGCGGACCGGCGTCCTGGCCAACTAACTTCGGTGTATTCCCCTTCAAGGTCGTTGGCGTGCTCCCAGCATCGCCCCCGTTGCCTTCCCTCAGCAGACCGACAGCTAGTTGCTCTGACCTATCCGACCATCGAACTCGGCCCTTGGGCACCTCCACCAAAACAGCTCCTTTGCCCTGGCCATCCGGCTCAGGAACAACCGGCTGGCTGCGGAATGTAGCCCTGGCACGCTACCATCAACCCACGAAGGATATGGACGTCCTCGATTCCTCTGGCATAACTTGCTTCAGAATCATCCCGAAAGTGCATCCAAGAAAACTTTCCGATAAGTATCTTCACGTCCGGGCTACTGACTTCCGAGACTACCTTACTGGAATTTTGTGGGCCCCTGCTCCATCCGGAGACAGCTCGGAAGGTACAACTTCACTAGGCCCCACGTTGGGCGCCATGTCATAAACTAGGTTTAGCACCGGCGTCCTGTACAAGGAAAGCGCCATGTAGCAAACCAGGGCTTTGCCTTAGTTCATCCTGGTGCCCCTCAGCTAGCGCTGGCCCACCCCAGTCCTCCCTGACTCCTCTGACCCGTCCCTGAGGAGATATATCGGCTTTCGTCGAGCCAATAACTCTCCCCGAGAACCTTCCACCGCCCCTTGCTTCGTCCAGCAAGGCGTCAAGATTTCTCGACGATTGAGTCAGGTCTGGTGGTCCAGCCCTGAGTTCTATTGAGTGCGACCCACATCCCGCGGTGAGCCCACCCCTTCGGTCCTCAGTTTTCTCATGAGTCTCTTGAGACTTCATTGTGACGTTTTCTGTTAATTGTTCTGGTTCGGCTTTCTGTGCGTTATGTTTTCGAAGAGAGTCTCGCATATCCTTACGGGACTCTAGCTGTCGGAGTGTCTCCGAGTGCCGGTTCACTAAATAAAATTCGTTCGGAGGCCAGAAGGGCCCTCCGATTTCTGATGGGATCCGTCCATCTCTCGCGGTTTTTAGGATCTACAGGGTCTCCAATTTGCCCGAAACGAGACACTGTAGGCATTCCAGCTCCTCGTTTCGAGTTATTAGGTTCACACTCTTCACGTCTGAGAGTAACTCCATAACGCCTTTCTAGTGATTGAATTTCTCGGTCCAACTGGCCGGAATTTTCCCTAACAAACAAAGCTTGGCCAGTACACGGGATTTCTGTGGAAACCGCTGTTTCCATTTCTGAAAATGACAAGATTTTCTCGCGCATATCAAACGAGGCCACGTTCCCCGAACTGAGACTCTGGCGACTTCCGCCCACGGATTGAGAAATAGGGAAATTTCTCGGGGAGTTATTAAAACTCACATTTTGTCTCGAAAGTTGTGACGACTCTTCCAGGCAAGAGGTCGACACAGGGGTTCGAACTAAAGTTCTCCCAGCGAACGGCTCGACGTTCTGCCTGGGACTTGAACCGCTCTTACGGGCTGCGTTCTGGATTTCCTGGGGGGTAAGAAAATAAATTCCCTCTGACAGGTGGGGTGTGGTATCGTTTGACATGTTTTCTTTTTGCGACAAGGCCTGACTACGTGTGACTGGGATTGTCTAAGAGGAAGGATTCACGGTTACCTAACTGAATCTAATCAAATTTGCCTAATGAGTGTCGAATACTGTAATCCGACATTCCACAGGTCTTTTTACGTGCCTTTTTGAGCCAACGAATACGGTAATCCGCTGGACTCCACAGGACTTCCTAATTGTTTTTTATTATAAGGAAAAGGGACCTAGTCGATGGCTGCACTCCCAGGACAAAGGAGCGGCCGCAGGAAAGGTAAAAGATTTGCGGAAGCTAACCCCCACGGGACCCACGGAAAGTGAGCTCGACAACATACTAGCTGTAGTCAAATGATGGCTTGACAGGTTAGGACTTAATCACTAACGAGCTGGCTTCGTAAAAATCCGTACATGGATTTGCCCAGGGGACAAGTCCCCCTTTACAACTCAAGTGTGCGCCTATTTATTAATACCTGACCTCTCATCTCGACTGAGGATTTTTGGTTTAAACGCGAAATCGAAGCGAAGATAAATCCAGCTGACTGTGGAAAAATCCACGGTAATGTTCTTGAATCGGCCCACAGCCTGGCATCCACTCCACACTCTTGCAGTGCCTTCCGAACCACACTGGTCGGGTAACCCGTTCGTCCGGTCTTCCAGGAGCTCTTCTCCAACTGCAGTGCCTCCGAAGGTAGGATGGACAGCTGACCTCTTCTAGCTTCTGTGCGTCTCTCCGAGAGATCACACTCTTGAAAATGCCGCCCGAAAATTTATCTACTTCCTAAGTTCGATTTTAATTTGTCGCAGCGCGCAAGACAACTAGGATACCCGCCTAGTGTCCCTAAACCCCAGGTTTGAAGCTATACAAATTTCGAAACACTTTCACTTTGTAAACCGATAGCTCCTATCGGATTTCCACTCCTTCGAAACCCCAGGTTTCTTCGCAATCGACGAATCAACAAGCTTTCTCAAAGTCTTGTTGAAACGAAGCCAAATGTTCTTCTCGCAGATCGGAATGCTCCGATATTTTGTTGCTCGCACTATTCACTGATTACCGAGTCCCCAATGACCTAGCAATAAGTAGCCCAAACGAAACTGCTTTTCTCGTAGATTCGATAGCAAAAAAAACTAATCGAAATCCAACTGTATGGATTTCCCTAACTTTACTTGTCTCTCTGAGACCGGCGTTCCAAAAGCTAAAACTATCTGGACACTTCGAGAATGCAGTCGGCTATACCAAGGGTACCTTACCCGGAAAGACGTGTCTTTCCCAAGCAAGCTTTCTGACTAAATTGAATTAATGTAAAATCGCTATTTATATTATCCGTTTTCCCTGACGTCATATGTTGTTTATTTCGCATTGCACCATATTGCACAATGTTGTGCAATAACCGTCTTTTTCGACCAAAATCAGACTCCGTTAGCGTCCCCCTCCTGGTTTTTCCTCAATCCTTGTTGTCGATTGGCTCGTTCCAAAAGTACTAAGCCGGCTGGCCGGTGCTCGACTATAAATATTGTTATGAGGTATGATCTTCTTGGACATATTTTTGTAACATCGTGCAGATATTAGGACTCCTGACAGAGCAGGAAGTCACCCTAATGATCGCCAAAGGCCATAGTTAGCTAATAATGCATTTTGTATATATGGTAGGATATAGAAAAGTGCAGTTATTAGGAGTTTATTAAATTTGTAAATTGGTATGTCTACTTTTGTCAGAATAGGCAGGTTTTGGGATCGTAGCGGCTGTTTAAGGCAGAAACAGTGACGCTCTGATCCATTACAAACTATAGTTAGGTAGAAGACTAAACAGAGCAGGGCCCATGTCGGTAACTGCGTAGTTGAGGAAAATGCGCGATTTTGGCCTTTATGTACTTTAGATAAGTGGCCATAATCTCGTAACCCTTGGACGGACCGAGATGATCTTGGTAGCGTTAAATAGATATTGTTTAGGCCTAAAAGTTTTGTATTTAAGCTTTATCGATCGGACGAGAGGATCCGACCGATATCGCTACCAAATGGGTAAAATCAAAATTTAAAGGGTAGAAAACTGCCTTGTGCTCCGCAGTGGCTGAGCACTCGGTATCGAAATTTGTACCAGGATTGTCCTTTCACGTTCTCGGAAGAAAAGTGGAACTGAATTCGAGAAATATTCGGTATTACAGTGGCCACAGCGATTTTATAGAAGTCAGTGTTAAAGTATAGTAAATTTATTCCAAATTTATTGAAATTCTAGAATAGGCTAGAAAACATTATTTGAAACTTTTCTGCGTTTACAGAATGTTTAAATTCGTTCGGGCTTAAAAGTAATAATCGAAATTATGATTCTGAGGGAGTGCCGGAATTTGTCCTGTAATCACCTTGTAGATTAGATACGCACATCCACCTACAAGATTCAGGTGCATCTAAGCCACCCCTAGTTGGTCTTATAATTTCGCTTGATTTGCTGTACGAATAATCTGTTATTTTTGCGATTTCAGATGTTCGAATTTTTCAGGCTAGAAATGCCGTTTCTAAAATCGCCACTGTATAGATTTGCATGGGAGAAATTCGCGGTTTCCGCATGGAAAATGTTCGGAAATGGGCATTAGATTAATATGTAAATATTAGTTTAGTCCTTTGCGTACGGGTTTTAGGGAAAAACGGTGTTTTCGCGAAGAGTTGGGGTCGAATCGAGGGTATATCTGACCCTTACGTTTCGACTCCGCCCATTTTCGGTGTTTAGGCCAATAGGGAAGCCGGAAAATGGCGTGATGTGGCGTGATGTCCAGACCGACAGTATAAAACCCCTACGAAACGTAGAAATTTTGTTCAGAAAGCTTGTTTAGGAATCTACGTGTAGATTTCGGACAGGAAACCCTTGGTAGGCCAACTGCAACGGGAGTGTTAAGGTTAGGTTTAGCTTGGCGGAGTTTGCTGTGAATCTCAGGAGAGATCAGAAGAAGAATAGGGAGAATTGTACAGTCAATTCTCGACTAGTTTTTGTGCGAAAAGAAAAAGCAGTTTCGTTTGGGCCATTTACAGGTTAGGTAATTGGGGTCCCGGTAAAACGAAGTGAAAGTGTTAGTGTTTCGTCGGAGCATCCGAGAAGCAAGAAGAAGGAGTACTCTGTATTTTTCAATACAGAGTTTTTCCAGATTGAGGAGCAAGTTGTGTGATACTTGACTCCTGTTATTACTTCGATTCGAGTGTTCTTCGAGGAAGACATTCGTCTCGTCGGTTGCGGAGGAACGAGGAGTTTCTCACGGCAGCGTGAAGTCCGATAGGAATTATCGGTGAATAGCGAATACAGGGTGCGGAAGAAAATAGTGTTTTCTCCGAATTTAGTAAAGTGTTTAAAATTGGGGTTAGGGACATTCAGGCGGTTATCCTGTTTGTCTAGCGCGCTTCGACAATTTTAATAGCGTTGATAGGAAACAAAATTAAATTTCGGGTACGGATTTTTCCGAAGTAGAGTAGGAAAAATCGAAGAGTGAAGAAAGAAGATCATTCCTGGACGTCGAGGACTTAGAGTCATCTTCGCAACAGGATCGCGTTTAAAACAAAAATCCCCGGTCGAGAAGAGGGGTCAGGTAGTAATAAATAGGCGCACAGGTAGCTGAACGGATTCATCGTGAATTCTTACGAAGTTCAGCTCGTTAGTGATTAAGCCCTAACCTGTCAAGCCATCATTAGACACAGCTAGCTGTGTCGAGCTCACTGTCCGTGAGTCCCGTGGGGGTAGTTTTTGCGCAATCTCTTCCCTATCCTGCGGCTACTTCCTTGCCCTGGAAGTATAGCCAACGTTAGGTCCTATCCTGATATAATCCCGAGTTAGGAAAGTCCTGTAGAGATTGACGAATACCGGTTCGTCAACTCAAAAGGCAAAGAAACTCCTGTGGAGGGTCGAATACGTTTCGACTCTCAAAAGGCAAGGTTTAGCTTTCAGCTAGGTTTCCGTGATCCTACCTCTCAGGCCATCCCAGTCTGAGTCATTTTGAATCATTAACAATGCCTACTACACGTAGCCAGGCATTGTCGAAACAAAGAAATATGTCAGATTACACTACTCCTCACCCAGTCGAGAAAGTGTATTTTCTCACACCCCAGGAAATTCTCAACTCAGCCCGCGGGAGTGGTCCGGGATCTCAACGGGGGATCGAACCACTCGCCGGGGCACCGAACCCGAGAACCCCCGTGTCTGCGACCTGCCTGGAGGATCAGACACAAGAGAGACAATACTCGAGTTTTTATAACTCTGATAGGAATATGCAGATTCCTGAAACCGTGGGCACAGAGTGCCAAAGTCTCAGTCCGAGGAAGTTAGTGGCATCCGACATACGCGATAACCCAAGACCTTCTCAAGTAAGAACAGTTAGTTCCATCAGCACTCCGTGTTCGAGTCCAGCTTTGATAGTTAGGGAAACTCCTGAGTCGCTGATGCAGGAAATTGAAAATTTGAAAAGGCGTTATGAGGCAGTTGTGGCTTTAAGTAATAGGGAGCACGTGAGTTCGAGACCCGGGTCCGGCATGCCTACGGAGCCGGCTTTCGTTCGAACGGAAGGCTCCAGAGTAGTAAAGGAGTTTATGGGAGTCCAGAGACCTTTTGTCTCTGAACCAAGAAGGGCTCGTTTAGTAGCCGAGCGATTAAATTTCCAGGAAGTACAGGGCCATCAGCCACTTGAAAAAAGCGCAACGCCTCGCAAGCCAGAATCCCTGAGGAATATGCGGGAAGTCCTGGAACCCTCAAGGAGAAATTTAAATAACGTAGAGGTTTATAACGAACGAGACAGTATAGTAGAAACGCGACGAGAAAGAGAGTCGAGTGTTCGGAGAACCGAGATAGGAAGGGGTGGGTTCATCACAGGCGATGGACCATACTCCAGGGGTGGGCTCATCACAGGCGATTGGTCACACTCAATGCAATTCGGGGCTGGACCGCCAGTGACCCGCGAACGGCATGACGACTCTGCGGGAGTGCAGAGGGGTGGTGGAAGGCTTCAGGGAAGAGTCTCTGCTCCGAAACAGAGCGGAGTATCTCCTCCGAGGCGGGCCGAGTACGCGCGGAAACATGCCACGGGATCAGCGCTAGCTGCGGGGCACCAGGATCCGCGGGAGTTGGGCGGGCTAATAGCCGGCGAGGACATTAGTCGGCCGGATTTCCGAGAGCTCAGTCAAGCTTCAGGATCGCATGGTAGCCAGAGCGGAGCCATGTGGCCGGAGCTCTCGGTAGATAAGAGAGCGTATGGATTACAATATTTGTTATCATCTGGCAACAATTGAACATTTATTTTCAATTAGTTTCGCAAAAAAATAATTGTTTTCCGAGGAGCATTCTGCAGAGCATCCGACCTCTTTGCGCTCTCGATCGGAACTGCGGCCGGGTTTTGTTCTCCGCCTGCGCGCTCATTGGTCAGCCCGTCTCAGCCAATCGCGCCCGGCGCGCGGGCTTCCCGTCTATAAATAAAGCGCTGCCAGAGCGCTCAACACACTCATTCGAGATCCGCGATTCGTATTGTTCAGTACGCACTCGATCTTCAGGCATCAGGCACCCCGCTGCCATTTTTTACTAAAGTATTCAAGTATTCCATTTTGTATTCAAGCTAGGCTTTGAGCAAGTGCAGATTAGCCTAGATTTATTGAAAGAATTCGTCTTTCGTTATTCAATAACGAACTTTATCTGTTCTTTTAAGAACCAAAAACAAAAGAATTCGTATAACAGTCCTAGCCAAGGGAAAGTTATTCCGGAGCAAACCAGGATATTGGAGAGAAGAAATATTTCAGCAAGCAGATTCCCAAATATAAGAAGATAGGAAAGCTGTTCAATTGCCATACTACGATCTACAGCCAGTATTTCGCTAAATAAGCGCCACGATTCTTTTGAGGGGATTGCTAACCAAAAAAAACCAAATCCCTTCAAAAGAGAATTCGTTTAACCGCAAATATAGATGGAAGATCAGATCTTTTCAGATCTAAACTGCACCAAGAAGAGACACATTTAAAAACGGAACGAAACACATTCCAAGGAAGAATAAATATTCCAAATACCGACAAGAAGAATTGGAATAAGAAAAGGGTTTACTTAAAGGCCTTTGTATCCTTTTTGAACTATTGTGCAAGTGAACATTTAGTTGGTGACACTTGTGTGGAACTTTCACAAAAGTGACTATTTACTAATCATTGTTTTCTCTCCAACCCTGTTCCTGTTTAGCGGCTAGGCTGACACTGTTAGTGACAGCTGATTAGCCAAACCCCTGTGGATGCCGTCAGTGGTTACATGGTCTTAAAACTTGGCACTCATCAAGTTCCTCTGAGACTGGGGGACTACTACTGACCCTGCTGTGGATTACATTAAGCTACCACTCAATGTATGCCCGGTGGAGGCCCACCGTTTACTGTGGTTGACCCTACGTGGGGAAAGCTATTGCACTCAGTAAGCGAGGCTAAAAACGAAGCCTTCCCTTCCGGCTAAGGGAACACGTGGTTAAAAGTCCTTGATAACTTCGGGAAAATTCATGAATTGTGCAAAAGTGTCGTATAGGGTTTAGGGAGCGTAGGGACTACCGGGTGGCCGTGCAGTAGCCATCGTGGTGCCTCCGGTAGAGTAATCGGTCAGAATTATCTATCTTTTAGGAATTTGGAATCGCTAGAAAATTAGTATTTCACTTTTATCAAAATTTCATAGATCTTTTAAATGCAAAATTTTCTTTAGTTTTAAGTCAGAATAGGGATTTAGGGAATTAGATTTTTCTGGTGTTAACTTCCTAAAAATATTCAGCCTATTAAACAATTCCCGTAATCAGATATTATGGAGAATTATTACTCTGCGAGGACGGTGCCGAACTCATGGCTGGCCGAGGCAAATCCAGAACAAAGATGTTCGGAATTTTCTAATTTCACCACACCGCATCCTCGACATGGCGCCCAACGTGGGGCCATGTTTGTATCAGATAGGGCCCAAGTTTCATTAAATAATGACATGGCCGAATTTTTACCGAACCCAAGAGTTCAAAATTTCACAGACTTTGTTACTAAGTGTAGTGACAGGACCCCGTTTTCATATAATAGGCTGAGTAACACTGATGATGACTCAGAGTCTTCCGAAACGTCGCTAGACAAAGCTTTCATTAGACAACCCAGTTCAAGCAGAATTTCAGGAATGCTTAACGATAGTGACTGGGTCACTTTATCAAATACCTCCCAAAGTCAAGCAACCACTGCTACTCTACAGAGAGATGCAGCAGAGCTGACAAATCCATTTTCACAACTTTTGTCGCCCCCTTCCGATCCCAGCGACTTAAAAAGAATTGGGAACAGGTGGCGCCCTAATTTAAATACTAATGAGCCTAGAAAGGTCTCTTTTGCAAATGGAAGGGAGAGTGATTCTGTAGAACCCTCTATTTTTTCCACTAGTAAACACAATCCCTCACAGCTACAAGGTGATTCGATGGCACAACTTGTGCAAATATTAAAAGAGCTCACGGGAGTTGAAAAATTTAAACGACTCGACAAGAGTAAATTACCTAATTTCGCAGGCACTGATGCAGAAAGCCCCCGAAACTTTTTGAAGAAAATTACTGCAGAACTTAGAAAAGCAGAAGTAGACCCAGATGAATGGACTACGATTGCTAAAAATCAGCTGAGAGGCGAAGCCTTGAGCTGGATAAACCTTTATAATGGCCTAACAATATCGTGGAAATTCTTTATAAATAGGTTCCTAGAACGATTCGATCACCCAGAATTATTATCACGCTTGATGTCTAAGTTGTACGGGCAAAGGCAAGGACGTGAAAAAGTCGATATTTTCATAGCAGGGAAATTAGCCCTAGCTGGTCGTCTGGTCCCCCAAATGGGAGAGATCGAAGTCATTGGACTGATAACCGAACTCATTGACCCGACAATCAGAACGTATTTAAGGGTACGTCAGTTCACCCAAATCGAGTCATTTATACATTTCTGTAAGAGCATTGAAAGTGATCTCTCTGCTCAAAATACTAATAAAGGCCAACAAGGCCATAATTATCAATCGTCGAGAAATAATAATATAGCTTCAGAGTCTAGCCAGAATCAAGACCAAACTAGAATTGGTGCAAACCAAAACACTCAGAGCGATAATCCAAATTGGAGAAGCACCAATAATAGTAATAATAACCGGAATAATGAGGTCGACCGACCTAATACAGGCGGAAGAGACTATGTGAGGGGAACTTACTCTGCCATGAGAGGTAGAGGAAGTTATAATAATACCGGAAATAGGAGCCAAGGAGGCCCTCAAGGCCAAAGAGCCACCAATTTGAACCACGTAGAAGAGGATCTCCCTATGGGAAACCACCAAAGGGATGTTCCAGAGACGATGGTGGACTCATCCAATCATTAGACAGTCGTCAAAACATTGTAAAACCTTGTGTAAATACTTATAATAATTTTTCCATGCCAAGTGATCCTTGTGTAAATATATTAAATACTTTTTCTACGACTGAAGGTCAAATAGAAATTCCATATACTATACATTCCTCTGAACATATTAACTCTCAGCCGAATGTTAACTTGGCTGGAACCATTCCAGGACTGGAGGCATTAGTTAGCCTTGATATGGATACCCTCGATGAAGGTAGGCCAATAAATCGGAAACTACCAAGAATCCCTGTTATGTTCGAAGGAGAACAAGTATCGGCACTCATAGATACTGGAGCCAGCACAAATTTTATTAGAGCAAGTCTACTTGGAGACCGTGATCTAACAAATCTTCCTAACCCAATGGATATTCGTTTAGGCTGTCGAGACAGTACGAGTTACAGTCTGGGGCAGGTTAATATTACTCTAGAAATGGAAGGGCAAAAATATCACATTACAGCAACTGTACTAGTTGATTTGAATGAACCCATAATACTAGGTGTCCCCTTCTTGGATCAACAAGAAGCCATAATGGATGTAGAACGGAAATGTGTCTATATAGGGACTAAAACTAGACAAACCCTATTTTGGAGTATGGCTTCAGAGAAGCGCATTTCCAATATCAAACTTGCAGAATTTTCCACTGAACAATTTTCATTAGAGACAAAAGAAAAAATTTTAGAGATTATACAGGAGTTTCCCGACGTGTTCGAGGAGACTATTCGCCAACCAACTACTCGAGCAGTATTACATGATATGAAGGTCAAAGAGGAAAGACCATTTAGACAATTTAGATACGACAAAATGTCGGAGGAGAGGAAGAAGGTCGTTCATAACGAAATTCAAAAACTGTCAGAGGCGGGGGTGATTACACCAAGTGACTCGCCCTACTGTAGTCCCGTAGTCCTTGTCCCTAAAAAGGATGGGAAATTGAGGTTCTGCGTGGACTATAGAGAGATCAATAAACTCATAATCTCGAAAGCTCCTAACTTGCCACCTATTCAGGAGACCGTTAGGGAGATGGGACAAGCGTCCATATTTTCAACATTGGATCTCAGGAATGGCTTTTGGCAAGCCCCGTTGACCCCGCAATCGCAAAAATACACTGCGTTCGGTGCTCCTGACGGCCAAGTGTATCAATTTAAGGTCTTGAGTTTCGGGTTAAAAAATGGCCCAGCTGTCTTTCAAAAACTCATGTCATCCGTACTAGTGGGATATACCGATTCATTTTGTAAAGTCTATCTAGACGATATCATTGTGTATTCTCACAGTATAGAAGAACATTGTATTCATTTGAGAAAAATTTTAGAGCGTCTTAGGTCCCATGGTCTATGGCTATCTCCACAAAAATGTTGTTTTGGTTCAAAAGAACTAAAATATCTAGGACGGATTGTATCTGCAAAGGGAAATCGTCCGCAGGAATCTCACGTTATAAATATTGTAAATTTTCCCGCCCCTAAATCAATAAAACAATTGCGAGCTTTTCTCGGTACGGCCGGATGGCTACGTGAATATATTCCCCATTTTGCTGAGATTGCGTCACCATTAACGGATCTCATAGATAAAAAAAAAAATTTAAATGGACCCCTATAGCTGAAGCAGCTTTTAATAAAATAAAAGAACTGGTAGCACAGCCTCTCGAGTTGGCTAGACCAGACCCTTTACGCCCTTATTGTCTTCAAATGGACGCCAGCACCATAGGTATTGGAGCTGTCTTATTTCAAGAAAATGATAGAGGAACTCGTGATATTATTGCATATTCGAGTGCCAAACTGTCCAAGACAGAACAAAAATATCATGTTAATGAAATTGAATGTCTCGCCATGGTGTGGGCAATAAAAAAATATAAACATTTTGTCCAAGACAGGCGTTTTAAACTCTACACTGATAATTCGGCCTTACTTTGGCTTTCAAAAATGAAAGACGAAAAAGCCAAACTGACCAGATGGTCATTATTACTCCAGGAGTATGATTTTGAAATCATACATGTTCCCGGAAGAACAAATCAATTGCCGGACTACCTTTCGAGAAACCCCTCGGAGGAAGGGACTGGCCATGATATCAAAAAAGAGATAGAAAGGATGTTTTTCCCTAGCAAAGAAATATCAGAGACTCTCACTGGAAGTGAGGATGTCATACCCGTTTTAAATCAAACCCGTACATTTTATGAAGAAGTGATAGAGGCACAGAAAGATTGCCCTGGTCTTTTGAGATTTATTGATCGTATAGTGAGAGCCCGATCGGCTGAAAATCCTTCCCGATATGAAAGACGAATTGCGACTGAATTCGTAATTGACGAAGGAATACTATACTTTATAGGTCAGAACCCCGAAAACCGTAGAGTCGTGATACCTAAGAATTTTCTCCCAAAAGTGTTGAAAAGGTACCATGATGATATTGGTCATCCAGGAGTCGATGAGACACATAGGCAAATTTCTCAACATTTCCAACTAGCCCCTTTAAAGAAAAGAGTTCATGATTACGTCACAAAATGCCTTACTTGTGCAACTACTAAGCGAGCAATCCCACAAACCACGTCAAATTTACGACCAAATACTCCTCAGAGGCCATGGGAAATTATATCAATAGATATAATGGGTCCCTATCCAGTCTCAAGAAATGGGAATAGGTATTTGATAGTCGCAACTGACTGTTTTTCGAAATGGGTTGAATCAAAGGTTATCCCTAAAGCTGATGCTACAGCGGTAATCAAATTTTTACATGAAGATGTCTGTGGAAGATGGGGTTACCCACGGGTTATAATTTCAGATAGTGCAGCGCAATTCAAAGGAAGGGCCTTTGAAAATTTTGCGGCGGGAAAGCACATAGAAATTAAATGGTCAGCCGTGTACCATCAGCAGGCAAATCCAGTAGAAAGGAGGATACAGGAAATTAAAAAGATGTTACGGGCATCCCTGTTGAACAGAGAAGAGTCTCTGTGGGAAGAGCAGGTACCGGACATAATTTTTAATTTACGAACCCGCGTTAATGCCGCTACGGGAATGACACCTAGCACCTTACTTTTAGGATACGATCTTCCTCGACCGGGAGAATGGGCAACTCCAGCCCAGGGCCGGAGAAGACGATATAACGTAAATAGGGCGGAGCGAGTTGCAGAGGCAGCCGCTTCTTCTGCTGAGTATCGGCAGAAACATTACCCTAACCCAGATGAACAAGAAATCACTTTTGAGCCTGGACAATGGGTCCTTTGTCGAAATTCTTTACAGGGCAAGAAAAACTTCGGTCAGACCTGGGTAGGCCCGTACCAAGTAGAACGAGTGGCAGGACCAAACTGTTATGTGGTTCTCAAGGGAGGACTTGAACAAAATATTCACACAGACGATTTACGCTTAGCACCAGAACCTCGAAGTGGACAGGACAACTTAGACCCTCGTCCAACCCCCAGAGTAGGGGAAGATTAGGCATAATTTAATAGCCCTTGAAAGTCGAGAGTTTCTATGAAAGATTGAACATAGTGAGTTCGAATGTCCCTGTGTAAACAGTTAACCTTTCATACTCTCGCATTGTAAATTCCTTTTAGGCTTTTAAGGAACCTTGAAGCGCTGGACGAATGGTATCCAAGAAGAAGCGCTTATTGTAGAAATATGTAAATAGTAGGGATAAAGATTGTTAAGAGATAGGTCCTAGATTTAAGATAAGTTTAAGGGTAGGATAGCTATCGTAGGCAGTTTTAATTAGAGGCATAAGTTAATATTATAAACTGATAGGCTAGGGACAAAATATTGTAAGCCCGGTGGGTATAGGGGCAATGCCCAAATAAACTTTGTATATATGATGTTTTTTTTTTTATCAATAAAGAGAAAAAAACAAGCAAGGTCCCGATAAAGAAAAGAGTCGTGGTATCCTTGTTGGTCGAAATCTGGCATAGAAACTGGCATACAGCAAGAAGACGAAGAAGATTGGGGAATTCAGCAAAATACTAGCGATCTTTTTGGGGGGGGAGTGTTATCATCTGGCAACAATTGAACATTTATTTTCAATTAGTTTCGCAAAAAAATAATTGTTTTCCGAGGAGCATTCTGCAGAGCGTCCGACCTCTTTGCGCTCTCGATCGGAACTGCGGCCGAGTTTTGTTCTCCGCCTGCGCGCTCATTGGTCAGCCCGTCTCAGCCAATCGCGCCCGGCGCGCGGGCTTCCCGTCTATAAATAAAGCGCTGCCAGAGCGCTCAACACACTCATTCGAGATCCGCGATTCGTATTGTTCAGTACGCACTCGATTTTCAGGCATCAGGCACCCCGCTGCCATTTTTTACTAAAGTATTCAAGTATTCCATTTTGTATTCAAGCTAGGCTTTGAGCAAGTGCAGATTAGCCTAGATTTATTGAAAGAATTCGTCTTTCGTTATTCAATAACGAACTTTATCTGTTCTTTTAAGAACCAAAAACAAAAGAATTCGTATAACAGTCCTAGCCAAGAGAAAGTTATTCCGGAGCAAACCAGGATATTGGAGAGAAGAAATATTTCAGCAAGCAGATTCCCAAATATAAGAAGATAGGAAAGCTGTTCAATTGCCATACTACGATCTACAGCCAGTATTTCGCTAAATAAGCGCCACGATTCTTTTGAGGGGATTGCTAACCAAAAAAAACCAAATCCCTTCAAAAGAGAATTCGTTTAACCGCAAATATAGATGGAAGATCAGATCTTTTCAGATCTAAACTGCACCAAGAAGAGACACATTTAAAAACGGAACGAAACACATTCCAAGGAAGAATAAATATTCCAAATACCGACAAGAAGAATTGGAATAAGAAAAGGGTTTACTCAAAGGCCCTTGTATCCTTTTTGAACTATTGTGCAAGTGAACATTTAGTTGGTGACACTTGTGTGGAACTTTCACAAAAGTGACTATTTACTAATCATTGTTTTCTCTCCAACCCTGTTCCTGTTTAGCGGCTAGGCTGACACTGTTAGTGACAGCTGATTAGCCAAACCCCTGTGGATGCCGGCAGTGGTTACAAGGTCTTAAAACTTGGCACTCATCAAGTTCCTCTGAGACTGGGGGACTACTACTGACCCTGCTGTGGATTACATTAAGCTACCACTCAATGTATGCCCGGTGGAGGCCCACCGTTTACTGTGGTTGACCCTACGTGGGGAAAGCTATTGCACTCAGTAAGCGAGGCTAAAAACGAAGCCTTCCCTTCCGGCTAAGGGAACACGTGGTTAAAAGTCCTTGATAACTTCGGGAAAATTCATGAATTGTGCAAAAGTGTCGTATAGGGTTTAGGGAGCGTAGGGACTACCGGGTGGCCGTGCAGTAGCCATCGTGGTGCCTCCGGTAGAGTCATCGGTCAGAATTATCTATCTTTTAGGAATTTGGAATCGCTAGAAAATTAGTATTTCACTTTTATCAAAATTTCATAGATCTTTTAAATGCTAAATTTTCTTTAGTTTTAAGTCAGAATAGGGATTTAGGGAATTAGATTTTTCTGGTGTTAACTTCCTAAAAATATTCAGCCTATTAAACAATTCCCGTAATCAGATATTATGGAGAATTATTACTCTGCGAGGACGGTGCCGAACTCATGGCTGGCCGAGGCAAATCCAGAACAAAGATGTTCGGAATTTTCTAATTTCACCACACCGCATCCTCGACATATTAATATTTATACTCCGGCCTGAACCGATTCCGCTGTCTGATTGGTCGATTCGGCATTTCTGGGCGGGGCTACGTCTACATATAAAATGAAACGTCGGAAAAGTCGCTACAGAGACCTCCGAACGTTTCACCTCCTAACATCTCCCGCATGCAAAAGGTCTTCACGGATAATAGCGCACTTACATACTAATGCCTTCTATTATACTTTTGAACTTGTCCCACACAAAATAATGCCTTAGATTCACGAGAATCTTATACAGTACGATTGTAGAAACACTAATATGAATATCTGTAATTTCCAAAATTAACAGACTATTCGTTGCACAATAAAATTGAAATTATAAAACAAGGTCGGAATGGCTTAGACGGAACTAGATCTGGCAGGCGGACTAGCGTGTCGAACCAACAGGGCGATCCAGAGGCGAATGCCAGCGTCTCTTAGGAATCATAATTTTCTCGATCATTTTGGATTCTGAAGGAATCTTACTAAAGTTTCAACGCACCAAACGTTACTTTATTAAACTTCAGATCTCTCTAAAGTTTAAATGAAATCCAAAAGGTTTTACTTATACTTTAACTGAATTATTCTAAAATTGCTGTGGCTACTGTAATCTTTACCAAAATCAAAATTGGTCTCCACTTTTATTACGAGGGGAGAAATAAACAACTCTGGTACCAATATTAATACTGAGTGTTCAGCCACCACTGAACAAAGGCCAGTGTTGTAAAATACCAAAACCTAATGTAGCGATATCGGATGGATTGGTCACTCCAATCGATATGGCTTATATGTACCAAATTTAGAATTGAAAATTACCTACACAACGGTACCAAGATCATCTAAATCATCCCAAGGGCGACTAAGTTATAACCGCTTAAAGCACGCTTCGAGCTCCCAAAAGCTCACGGGCGATAAGGGTCATAATCCCGTATCACGCCTTTCCAAACAGAATTTTGATATGAGACTTATTCAGTGTGGTGTATAACACAAACTAAACGTTTCTTGTTGAGAAACCATCATCGGTTTCTCAACCCTAAGGTTACCAAAACCTGAAATACGGGTTCAATACCCAAACGAAATATAAAAATACCGCATTATCTTAAAACTATAATCTGTACATAGCCTTAAGTATAACTACGGCTTTGAGTGACTAATAGGAGTAGATCTCCTGTTCCTTCAGGTATCTCATCATTTCATGAATGTCATTCATGCTCTTATCACGAAAAATATCCCATCAAGATCATTCCTCGTGACAGAGTATTGAAACTGTAGTATTTCTGGCAAAATATAACAAAATTCGCATCGAGTATATTGTAATAAACTAGGTTTAGCACCGGCGTCCTGTACAAGAAAAACGCCATGTAGCAAACCAGGGCTTTGCCTTAGTTCATCCTGGTGCCCCTCAGCTAGCGCTGGCACACCCCAGTCCTCCCTGACTCATCTGACCCGTCCCTGAGGAGATATATCGGCTTTCGTCGAGCCAATAACTCTCCCCGAGAACCTTCCACCACCCCTTGCTTCGTCCAGCAAGGCGTCAAGGTTTCTCGACGATTGAGTCAGGTCTGGTGGTCCAGCCCTGAGTTCTATTGAGTGCGACCCACCTCCCGCGGTGAGCCCACCCCTTCGGTCCTCAGTTCTCTCATGAGTCTCTTGAGACTTCATTGTGCCGTTTTCCGTTAATTGTTCTAGTTCGGCTTTCTGTGCGTTATGTTTTCGAAGAGAGTCTCGCATATCCTTACGGGACTCTAGCTGTCGGAGTGTCTCAGACGTCTGTGACCGACCGAGTGTCGGTTCACTAAATAAAATTCGTTCGGAGGCCAGAAGGGCCCTCTGATTTCTGATGGGATCCGTCCATCTCTCGCGGTTTTTAGGATCTACAGGGTCTCCCATTTGCCCGAAACGAGACACTGTAGGCATTCCAGCCCCTCGTTTCGAGTTATTAGGTTCACCCTCTTCACGTCTGAGAGTAACTCCATAACGCCTTTCTAGTGATTGAATTTCTCGGTCCAACTGGCCGGAATTTTCCCTAAGAAACAAAGCTTGGCTAGATCACG
Organism: Chrysolina oricalcia; assembly: GCA_944452925.2. Taxonomy (NCBI): domain Eukaryota; kingdom Metazoa; phylum Arthropoda; class Insecta; order Coleoptera; family Chrysomelidae; genus Chrysolina; species Chrysolina oricalcia. The sequence goes on along the minus strand of OX101813.2, from coordinate 10,124,254 downwards.
GGATTTCTGTGGAAACCGCTGTTTTCATTTCTGAAAATGACAAGATTTTCTCGCGCATATCAAACGAGGCCACGCTCCCCGGACTGAGACTCTGGCGATTTCCGCCCACGGAGTGAGAAATCGGGAAATTTCTCGGGGAGTTATTAAAACTCACATTTTGTCTCGAAAGTTGTGACGACTCTTCCAGGCACGAAGTCGACACAGGGGTTCGAACTAAAGTTCTCCCAGCGAACGGCTCAACGTTCTGCATGGGACTTGAACCGCTCTTACGGGCTGCGTTCTGGATTTCCTGGGGGGTAAGAAAATAAATTCCCTCTGACAGGTGGGGTGTGGTATCGTTTGACATGTTTTCTTTTTGCGACAAGGCCTGACTACGTGTGAGTGGCATTGTTTCCTAACAACAAAAGGACTTAGACTGGGATTGTCTAAGAGGAAGGATTCACGGTTACCTAACTGAATCTAATCAAATTTGCCTAATGAGTGTCGAATACTGTAATCCGACACTCCACAGGTCTTTTTACGTGCCTTTTTGAGCCAACGAATACGGTAATCCGTTGGACTCCACAGGACTTCCTAATTGTTTTTTATTATAAGGAAAAGGGACCTAGTCGATGGCTGCACTCCCAGGACAAGTGAGCGGCCGCAGGAAAGGTAAAAGATTTGCGCAAGCTAACCCCCACGGGACCCTAGGAAAGTGAGCTCGACAACAGACTAGCTGAAGTCTAATGATGGCTTGACAGGTTAGGACTTAATCACTAACGAGCTGGCTTCGTAAAAATCCATACGTGGATTTGCCCAGGGGACAAGTACCCCTTCACAACTCAAGTGTGCGCCTATTTATTATTACCTGACCTCTCTTCTCGACTGAGGATTTTTGGTTTAAACGCGAAATCGAAGCGAAGATAAATCCAGCTGACTGTGGAAAAATCCACGGGAATGGTCTCGAATCGGCCCACAGCCCGGCATCCACTTCACACTCTTGCAGTGCCTTCCGAACCACACTGGTCGGGTAACCCGTTCGTCCGGTCTTCCAGGAGCTCTTCTCCAACTGCAGTGCCTCCGAAGGTAGGATGGACAGCTGACCTCTTCTAGCTTCTGTGCGTCTCTCCGAGAGACCACACTCTTGAAAATGCCGCTCGAAAATTTATCTACTTCCTAAGTTCGATTTTAATTTGTCGCAGCGCGCAAGACAACTAGGATACCCGCCTAGTGTCCCTAAACCCCAGGTTTAAAGCTATACAAATTTCGAAACACTTTCACTTTGTAAACCGATAGCTCCTATCGGATTCCCACTCCTTCGAAACCCCAGGTTTCTTCGCAATCGACGAATCAACAAGCTTTCTCAAAGTCTTGTTGAAACGAAGCCAAATGTTCTTCTCGCAGATCGGAATGCTCCGATATTTCGTTGCTAAGCCGGCTGGCCGGTGCTCGACTATAAATATTAATATTTATACTCCGGCCTGAACCGAATCCGCTGTCTGATTGGTCGATTCGGCGTTTCTGGGCGGGGCTACGTCTACATATAAAATGAAACGTCGGAAAAGTCGCTACATAGACCTCCGAACGTTTCACCTCCTAAAATATCCCGCATGCAAAAGGTCTTCACGGATAATAGCGCACTTACATACTAATGCCTCCTATTATACTTTTGAACTTGTCCCACACAAAATAATGCCTTAGATTCACGAGAATCTTATACAGTACGATTGTAGAAACACTAATATGAATATCTGTAATTTCCAAAATTAACAGACTATTCGTTGTACAATAAAATTTAAATTATAAAACCAGGTCGGAGTGGCTTAGACGGAACTAGATCTGGCAGGCGGACTAGCGTGTCGAACCTACAGGGCGTTCCAGAGGCGAATGCCAGCGCCTCTTAGGAATCATAATTTTCTCAATAATTTTGGATTCTGAAGGAATCTTACTAAAGTTTCAACGCACAAAACGTTACTTTATTAAACTTCAGATCTCTCTAAAGTTTAAATGAAATCCAAAAGGTTTTACTAATATTTTAACTGAATTATTCTAAATTCGCTGTGGCTACTGTAATCTTTACCAAAATCAAAATTGGTCTCCACTTTTATTACGAGGGGAGAAATAGACAACTCTGGTACCAATATTAATACTGAGTGTTTAGCCACCACTGAACAAAGGCCAGTGTTGTAAAATACCAAAACCTAACTGTAGCGATATCGGATGGATTGGTCAATCCAATCGATATGGCTTATATGTACCAAATTTAGAATTGAAAATTACCTACACAACGGTACCAAGATCATCTGAATCAACCCAAGGGCGACGGAGTTATAACCGCTTAAAGCACGCTTCGAGCTCCCAAAAGCTCACAGGCGATAAGGGTCATAATCCCGTATCACGCCTTTCCAAACAGAATTTTGATATGAGACTTGTTCAGTGCGGTGTATAACACAAACTAAACGTTTCTTGTCGAGAAACCATCATCGGTTTCTAAACCCTAAGGTTACCAAAACCTGAAATACGGGTTCAATACCCAAACGAAATACAAAAATACCGCATTATCTTAAAACTATAATCTGTACATAACCTCAAGTATAACTACGGCTTTGAGTGACTAATAGGAGTAGATATCCTGTTCCTTCAGGTATCTCAACATTCATGCTCTTATCACGAAAAATATCCCATCAAGATCATTCTGACATCTCTCCGGAACGAAATGGAAATGAACTACGAAGCGGGAAAATACTTCAGCCTCCGACTAGCTCACCTGAGCTCAATACAAATGCTCCGAAGCGAGTACAAAATTTCTACAATTCCAGGTAGCTCGAAGAATCTCATCTCAAAAATCCCATCCACTCCGGTACTCTTCATTTATTTGGAAAACCAGCAGGAACGTGTCTGACATACGAATTCTTTTTGGATTGGTTGGTGTTGCCAACCAACGAGGTTCCATTAATTCGCATGCCAGGCCGTTGATACCTAAAAACGCCAGAAATACTATTTACACGCGCACTTAGCTCTACTGAGCCATCCAGAAGTGAGGGCTACTTCCCTGGAATTGTCCGAATCCTCGGGCGACTCCTGGATGACTGCCTAAAACAGTCAACCAAGCTCAAATTTATACCATTGCCGAACATTTGAGTCGGCCAATGGTATCGCAAAAGTACTGGTAGGCGGAGCCTATTAGAGCTCTCGCTTCCAGATATACTCTAGTGAGTATCAAAACTGTAGTATTTCTGGCAAAAGATAACACCCCCCTACTTAAGGGATCGCTTGGCATGCGGATGGAACGTCGTTGGATTTGCCCTGAAAAAAGCCAGTTCTCTCGAACATGTACCTAAAAATAAAACCTAAAAGAGAACTATGTTGCAACTACGGGCTATCCAAATCTTGCAGATGTTGTTGCAGGCTTATCGTAGGAATTCCAGGTTACTCCTTTACGGGACTTTTATGGAATGTACCATATAACCACATCCGCTCATTATCCAGCTTCCAAAGAGGCGCCACATGTCTTCGCACCTGCCCCTGGCTAGGACAACCATCTCTGTTGTCTGACTTCGGTCTCTCGCCCCCCTACTTGGACTCGACGCTCGCCCGTCGGCGCAGCGCCTCCGCTCCTTCAGGACCCGGTTTAATCCCCTTCTGGGTCGTCGACGTGCTCCCAGCATCGCCTCCGTTGCCCATCTCCGGCGGACCGGCGTCCTGGCCAACTAGCTTCGGTGTGTTCCCCTTCAAGGTCGTTGGCGTGCTCCCAGCATCGCCCCCGTTGCCTTCCCTCAGCGGACCGACAGCTAGTTGCTCCGACCTATCCGACCATCGGACTCGGCCCTTGGGCACCTCCACCAAAACAGCTCTTTTGCCCTGGCCATCCGGCTCAGGAACAACAGGCTGGCTGCGGACAAACCCACGAAGGATATGGACGTCCTCGATTTCACTGGCCTAACTTGCTTCAGAATCATCCCGAAAGTGCATCCAAGAAAACTTTCCGATAAGTATCTTCAAGTCCGGGCTACTGACTTCCGAGACTACCTTACTGGAATTTCATGGGCCCCTGCTCCATCCGGAGACAGCTCGGAAGCTACAACTTCACTAGGCCCCACACGTTGGGCGCCATGACATCTGTTCGGAAACGAAATGGAAAATAACTACGAAGCGGGAAAATACTTCAGCCTCCGACTAGCTCACCTGAGCTTAATCCAAACGCTCCGAAGCGAGTACAAAATTTCTACAATTCCAGGTAGCTCGGAGAATCTCATCGCAAAAATCCCATCCACTCCGGTACTCTTCATTTATTTGGAAAACCAGCAGGAACGTGTCTGACATACGAATTCTTTTTGGATTGGTTGGTGTTGCCAACCAACGAGGTTCCATTAATTCGCATGCCAGGCCGTAGATACCTAAAAACGCCAGAAATACTATTTACACGCGCACTCAGCTCTACTGAGCCATCCAGAAGTGAGGGCTACTTCCCTAGAACTGTCCGAACCCTTGGGCGACTCCTGGATGACTGCCTAAAACAGCCAACCAAGCTCAAATTTATACCATTGCCGAACATTTGAGTCGGCCAATGGTATCGCAAAAGTATTGGTAGGCGGAGCCTATTAGAGCTCTCGCCTCCAGATATACTCTAGTGAGTATCAAAACTGTAGTATTTCTGGCAAAAGATAACACCCCCCTACTTAAGGGATCGCTTGGCATGCGGATGGAACGTCGTTGGATTTGCCCTGAAAAGGGCCAGTTCTCTCGAACATGTACCTAAAAATAAAACCTAAAAGAGAACTATGTTGCAACTACTGGCTATCCAAATCTTGCAGATGTTGTTGCAGGCTTATCGTAGGAATTCCAGGTTACTCCTTTACGGGACTTTTATGGAATGTACCATATATCCACATCCGCTCATTATCCAGCTTCCAAAGAGGCGCCACATGTCTTCGCACCTGCCCCTGGCTAGGACAACCAGCTCTGTTGTCTGTTTGACTTCGGTCTCTCGCCCCCCTACTTGGACTCGACGCTCGCCCATCGGCGCAGCGCTTCCGCTCCTTCAGGACCCGGTTTAATCCCCTTCTGGGTCGTCGACGTGCTCCCAGCATCGCCTCCGTTGCCCATCTCTGGCGGACCGGCGTCCTGGCCAACTAGCTTCGGTGTGTTCCCCTTCAAGTTCGTTGGCGTGCTCCCAGCATCGCCCCCGTTGCCTTCCCTCAGCGGACCGACAGCTAGTTGCTCTTTGGCACCTCCACCAAAACAGCTCCTTTGCCCTGGCCATCCGGCTCAGGAACAACAGGCTGGCTGCGGACAAACCCACGAAGGATATGGAAGTCCTCGATTTCACTGGCCTAACTTGCTTCAGAATCATCCCGAAAGTGCATCCAAGAAAACTTTCCGATAAGTATCTTCAAGTCCGGGCTACTGACTTCCGAGACTATCTTACTGGAATTTCATAGGCCCCTGCTCCATCCGGAGACAGCTCGGAAGCTACAACTTCACTAGGCCCCACACGTTGGGCGCCATGACATCTATTCGGAAACGAAATGGAAAATAACTACGAAGCGGGAAAATGCTTCAGCCTCCGACTAGCTCACCGGAGCTTAATCGAAACGCTCCGAAGCGAGTTCAAAATTTCTTCAATTCCAGGTAGCTCGGAGAATCTCGTCGCAAAAATCCCATCCACTCCGGTACTCTTCATTTATTTGGAAAACCAGCAGGAAGGTGTCTGACATACGAATTCTTGTTGGATTGGTTGGTGTTGCCAACCAACGAGGTTCCATTAATTCGCATGCCAGGCCGTAGATACCTAAAAACGCCAGAAATACTATTTACACGCGCACTTAGCTCTACTGAGCCATCCAGAAGTGAGGGCTACTTCCCTGGAACTGTCCGAACCCTCGGGCGACTCCTGGATGACTGCCTAAAACTCTGGATCTTCATGACTACTGTTTAGAGCAAGGGCCCTGCCCTCCTGCTCTTAAATCTGATATGTCCGACAGGACGATTGTTGAGTCTCTTAGAATTTGAAAAGGACGGTATCAGATTCCATGAATCTATACCGCACTGGCTTTGGATACCCCCCAATCACAGGGATTTGAGTGAAGAAGACCTTCACTCAGCTTCGTCTGAGTGTTGTGAGTTCAGACCACGGAGAGGCGTGGTCTTTTGAAACGAGTGGGGTCGTCAATAGTGTAGTCTACTGCGGCCCTGTTTCAGCGCAATCAAATACACGCTGATTACGTGCCTGGACACTCTGTTGTATGGATGCAACTTCAGATCATCGCGGATTCGAGCGTTGCGCACGAACCATGGAACATTAGTTATCATCCGCATGATTTTATTCTGGACCCGCTCCAGACTTAAAATATGGGTGTGGGCTGCATGGCCCCAGGCAGCTGATTCGTACATCAGGACAGGCTTGATTGTCGGTTATAAAGAACTTGCGAGTAACGCGGTGTCATCGGCGTACAGGGAAACCTTCACGTGTTGTGTTCTCGGAATGTCGCTTGTATAGATGGAATACAAAATGGGCGAGAGAACAGCACCCTGAGGGACTCCAGCCTGAATGTCTCTCGTGTCCGAGAGAACATTTTCGGTCCTGATCTGAAATGTTCTGCCCTATCCATCTTATCAGACCTCGAGGGAAACCAAGGAGATCCATCTTGTAGAGAAGGCCTTCGTGCCATACTCGGTCGAAGGCCTTCGCTACGTCTAGAAGGAGTAGATACACTGCGTGTTTCTTGTTCAACTCGGTGATGGTCTCCTCTACCATCCTCAAGGCCTGCAGCTCCGTAGAATGAGCCGACCTAAAACCAAACTGTTCGTCTGGCAGAACATTCCGATCAGAAACTTCATCGTTGAGCCTTTTCAGAAAGACTCGCTCAGCAAGTTTCCCCACCGAACTGAGGAGACTAATGGGCCGATGATTTTGTGGGAACATTGGGTCTTGCCGACCCTTCGGAATCATGACGACGACGGCATGTTTCCACCTCTTGGGGAAGTACCTAAGGCGCAACGAGTTGTTCACGATGTTTCTGATGGAAACAATCTGGTTGTCCGGGAGCTTCTTTAGCATCAGATTGGTGATAGAATCCACTCCCGGAGCTTTTCTCTTATGTAGAGCATGAATATGCGCCCTAAGTTCATCCTCAGAGGCAGGACGAATGTCATCGTCATCGTCCTCCCGAAGGATACGTCTGACCCGCCTTTCCACGAATTCATCACGGTCATCATCATCCTCCTCATCGATGTTGAGAACAAATTGCTGTTCCATCGAATCTGCAAAGGCTGCTGCCTTGTCAGCGGAAGTGTAGCACATTCCGCGCGTACCATGAATAGGCGGAATTTCCCCCCTCCGGCTCTTTCGCCCTTTAACAAGTCGCCAAAGCTCCTTGTCTCCAGGTTCAAGGCTAGAAAGCGTATCATTCCACCTTTCATTCCTATAATCTAGGATCGCGGATTTTACTTCATTAGCCTTATGGCTGGCTCTTACCCTGTCTCCAGGGAACAGTGTCCTTTGATAAACTCTCTTGAGTCGATTGCGCCCCCTTATAAGGTTTTTAATCCTCAGGGGAAACTCATTATAAGATTTCAAAGGACCCCGCTCACTGGTCGTAGAGGCCTCAAATGCGTTATTCAAAGTGCGCTCGAAAGTTACCACAGCTTCGTCTAACTCAGCTGAAGTTTGGAGTCTCTCAGGTACGACATATGCACCTTCGAGAACTGCCGTGAAGCTTTCCCAGTTCGTCGTCTTTCGCAGACAACTTCCCTGAGGGATAGGATCATCACCCATCCACAAAATGACTGGATTATGATCCGAATCTAGCTCGGACAGAGGATAAATCTCCCAAGTCCAGGGGACATTCCTAACCAACGCGATGTCCAGCACATCCGGCCTGAACCGACCGTAGTGCGTAGGCTTACCAGGACTCACTACATGATAATCATGCCTGTCCATGTGCGCCCAGAGTGCCCTCCCATTGCGGTTTGACACCCGGCTCCATGACACGTGTTTTGCGTTAAAATCCCCAGCGATGATCGTCGGGATGTTGGATTCCATCAACAAAGAATCCAGAGTATCATCCTGCAGTTGATTGAGCGGAGGGTTGTATGCAGAGGCTACCCTAAGAGGGCCCCTACTCGTTTCAATTTGAACTCCCACCACTTCCACACCGTGGTTTCGATCGCCATCAATGCCGTATTGTGAGACTGGAAGGGAACGTTTTGCCAGAACAGCAACACCGCCTCCACGTCTCCCAATACGGTCCTTACGAAAGAACCTGTAATTTGGAACTACAACGGGCTCATTATTAAGGTGTGTCTCTTGAAGGAGTACGAGGTCGACATTGTGTCGCACCGCAAAGTCTTCGAGATCTAACTTCTTATTTCTGAAACCGTTGCAATTCATCTGCTCCAGTGCGGCGAAGATATCGGTTACTCCGCCTGACGGACTAGGGGAGGGTTTCGCATTACTCAAAGTCCCTGCATAAGAGGTCCCCGCACGGACAGCGCTGGAACCTGCAATAATCTGAGTCGGGCCTGAGCCGACATTGGTTGCCTTTCTGGCATTAGAAGGTGCCCCCTTCCCGTCCCATTTGTGTTTCCACTCCTGGGTTTGGGGAAGCTGGGGCATCCCCTATAACTGGCCGTGTGAGGACCCTCGCAGTTGAAACACTTGGCTCGTTCAGTGCGCGGCTTGGCGCAATCCCGAGTCAAATGCCTCCCCGCGCATTTAACACACGCGATCCTCTGGCTCGCTGTGGCTCCGCTGAGACCCTGAGGCTATGAAGGCCTGAGACCTGATAAATGTCTCGTTCATTTTTAGGAACCAACACGAGTACCAGAGGCATTGGTTTCTGATTACGGTTGTACAGTCGAGCGACTGTTTCGGGATGGAAACCCTTCCTTAGAAGGTAATCTTCGATATCCTCTTTTTTGAGGTGCTCAGGGACGCCCCTAAAGACAACCCTGAGTGGCTTCTCGTCAGGGAAATTGTATGTATGATGGGGGATTTTATCCTCCACCAACATATGTGACAACTCACGATAGTCCTTGACAGTAGCAGGTTGGACTCTGATGCCGTCCTGGACGTTCTTTGCCTTGGAGAACGTGATTTTCTTGTCAGCGCACTTACGGTTTACGGTGACCCAACAATCCTTCTGCCGGATTGTGATCGGCGGGATACTGACCTTCTTTGGTACATTGGTGACTGGGGCAGGCCTGCTTGTTGATGCGGCATGCATCTGATCAGATCCTGCACAAACAAAAGTCATGTTATCTTCACCCTGCGTGTCATCCAGTTCATTCCTGGGCACAGGAATAGATCCGGGCTCCGGAACAACTGGAGCACGCATATTATCATCATCAGACTCAATTCGGAGTGCGGTTTCAACGTCATTACTGCGCGCGGACACGCTCGCAGGTCTTCGGTTCTCCGAAGATTTCGACGTCACGGAATCTCTCGAAGAGGGTAGTTTGCGAATGCAAACTCTCTTCGGTCTGACAGTGTCTGCCAGAGGGGGATAATCTTCCCTGGAACTAAGTGCCAGGCTGGAAGAAGTATCCTCATTCATTACACGACCCAGTTCTTCGGGTTTAAAATCGAATCTGATAAGGAGGTGTTTAAGTAACCCCAATATCTCTCGCCTATCAGCTTTATTTGAGAAATCAGTAACTGATTCCAGCATCATGAACAGCAACTTAAACAATACAAGCGAACGAAAGCAAAATTAAGCAGAAAAACTTACTTTGTCACTTTGTCACAAAAGTCAAAGTGACAGTTCCAACTTATTAAACAAACCGTTCCCCACAACCAGCGGGCAATCCAGCGGTCAGGGGATACTTCTTTTCGTTGTAGGGGACTTCTGATTGTTCGATATCAGCAACAGCAATCAATTAATTCGAAAAATTTTCGCCAGGAATTCAATATTTCTCGGGAGCGGGTTGTCATCGTTTCTTAGTCTGTGAGCACGACGACAGAGAGTTTGACGACTGCCTAAAACAGCCAACCAGCTCAAATTTATACCATTGCCGAACATTTGAGTCGGCCAATGGTATCGCAAAAGTACTGGTAGGCGGAGCCTATTAGAGCTCTCGCCTCCAGATATACTCTAGTGGGTATCAAAACTGTAGTAGTTCTGGCAAAAGGAGGGCCCGCGAGAAATTTCTCGCAGTACGCTCTGGCTAGCCGACCAGAGCAGTCCTATGTCACTTTAGGCAATATTTTAAAATTTTTAACGTGTTTTTTCGTAATTGTAAATTTTAATTGTATATTGTAAAGAAGTGTGGCCCAGTGTCTAGACAGGTGTACGGGAGAGTGGATGAATCTTGCGGGACTGTCCACAGCTCTTGGGAGCCTGGTCTGGACCCAGGCAGGAGGCCCCGCCCACTTTCGCGAGTGGGGTGCCTCAAGACCGGCACGAAGCCATTGTTTTAACTAATATCTATGTTAAACAGTTCCGGGGGTGAGAACGAACTCACCCCCCCCCCCGAACTCTGATGCCCCCAAAGTTCCAGAAGGGGAGAAAAGCCCATCAAAGAAGTCGACCTCCCAAATCCCCGTTAAAACTTCCCCAGGAAAGCCAAAAATGCAGGAGCCAGTGAATGCACACAAGCGCACTGCATCACAGGCTGAGAATAACTCAAGTCTAGTCGGGACATCGACACAGAGGGAAGATGACGGGAAGAAAACAGAGAAAATCACACCAAGTACATATAGAAGAGAAGCAGGAACCTCACATCCTGATAAAAAACCCAAAAATGACACTAGAGAAACAAGCTTTCAAGAGAGGCAGAGATTCTTCAGTGACATTTTGGGAGCCAAGAAAAACGTGGAAGAAAAAGAGAGGGAGAAAGTCAAAGTCTCGAGAAGAAAACTCAGACCAACTAAAATATACGAGGTCCAATTCGATAAGGACGGGAAAAGGACACTCAGAGACTTTGACTTTGAGAAGGAATGTAAAAACCAACCCCTTACAACACATCCCCCCAAAGACAACAAGGGAGAGGATCAGGTGGTGAAAATATTGCAGGAAACATCCAAGAATAGCTCAGAAGGATGGGAGGTCGACATCCTGACACAAGGGAAAAGTCTACTGGAAAAAACCAGGAAAATCCAGGAAGACACAAATAAAATAGATGGCGAGATAAATAAGAAACTCGCACAGAAAGAATAGGAAGAACCGAAACCTACAGAAAACAGCACAATACCAGCTGAAGCAGTCAAAGAACCCGAAACCAACACTGAAATGGAAGTAGGAAACATAGAAACAACGGAGACAACAACTAACCCTCCCACAACACCAAAATGCGATACACCAGCCCCCCCTAAGGTGATAGAAAGCCCGAAAAAAGGTCTCTTCAAATTCTGCGCCGAGATCAAAGCACAGCAAGTGCGAGATCAACAGCGCAGAATTCGACTAGAAGAACAGAGGAAGGAAAAGCAGGAAGCCCTCGAAAAAGAAAAGAAAAAGCAGCAGGACATCGAGACAGCTGCAGCCCCAAAAGAAAGACTGTTGAGCAGGAGGAAGTCACTGACCCCCCCAACTACCCCTCTACAGGAAATGCCCCGAAGATGGATCGTCGAAGATCTCCCCCCACCTCAGCCCACACACCCCCCGAAAGCAGGAGGTAGCAGACAAAGGCAGAATAGTGTGGAACAAGAGCAAGAAAAGCACACGCAAATATCCGAGCAACTCGAAAAGCTCGAGAAAGAGGTAAACGCCAGAATAAGTGCAAAATTCGCACTATTCTGCCAAAAAGTCACCATTCCCGATGAGCTTGCGGAGTACCCGTGGCTGAAGATTCGGGAAAGGGAAATAGGAGAAATTGCAAGCTACTTTCGGGAACAATTTGAAAAAGAGGCTAGGGGAAGGAAAGAGGAGCTCCTAGCACTACAGAGATTACTAACCTCACCGGGCAAGACAAAGACAAACCCAAACGAACAAGGTGACGCCTTTGTCGAACCTAAGAAAACCACCAAGAGGAAGTGGACTACACTGAACCTAGAGAGCTCCCCTCCCGTTGCAGTAAGCAACAGATTCGGGGCAATTTCAGAAGATGAGGAAGAAGCACAGGAACGTCAGCAGAGGGACATTGAGGAGGAGTCCAACCCCCCACCCCTGCCCCAAAGGAACAAGCAGGAGGCAGCCAAGACAAACAAAGCTAGCAACAAAAAGGATAAGCAGCTATCCCCGGTAGCAGTAGAAAAACAGCATAAATGTCCCCCCATTATAGTAAAAGGGACGATCAATCTCGACGCCGGCACAAGAGACATGTTGAAGCAGGATATACAGGGAGAACTAACATACAAGTTGACGAACAGTTCCTCCCTGATATATGCTGCAAACCCGGAAGACCACAACACAGTGAAGACTAGACTGAAGGCTGCCGACGTCGAGTACCATACATATACACTGCCGGGGGAAAAACGGCATGCATTTGTCTTGAAGGGGTTGGACCATAGCCCACAAGCAGAGGAACTGAAAGAAGACCTGGAGTCGCAAGGCCTTAAAACCTTCGGCATCATGGACATAAATAACACTGTGCGGAAAATGTACATCGTTAACACCGAAAAGAACATAACAGTAGGCTTCCTGAATAGCAACATTCGGATTGTTAACGGTGTACATGTGAGATGGGAGATTAAATGAAATAATCGAACCGTCACACAGTGTTATAGATGCCAGGCCTGGGGACATGCCCAATCCAATTGCAATCGACCAATAGGATGCATGAAATGCGCAGGTGCTCATTGGTCAAGGGCATGTCCCAAACCGAGGTCGACTCCAGCAGTCTGCATAAACTGCAAGGGACAGCACACCTCATGCTCAACAGTCTGCGAAGTGTACCAACGCCACGTCACCAATCAGCAAGAAAGAAAGGACAAAGAGAGGAGACCCATGAATAAATATGTAGAGGCCCCGGCCCCCAGGGCAAACATATGGGAGAAGAGGAGGCTGGAACAGCAGCAAAGAGAAAATGATAGGGTAAGCCACAGGGTATCCTATCCACAATCCCAACCCCCATCCCAAAACAACGAAAGATTGCCAAGGGCCGACCAGCCCAGTACCTCAAATGCTATGAGTGGGTATATGGAACGCCATCAGGCCATCAAGGGTCTAGTAAATACGACAGGATTATTGCAGGCCATGGACGCCATTATTGATGGTTTGACGAGAGCCCGTGATGACACCGAGAAATTCATGGCCTTCTGGAGGGTCATGAACAATATCCAAAGCTACGGCTTATAAATGCCTATTAGGGCATGTATGCTAAATGTGAATGGAATCAGAAACAAGTACCAACTTGTGGCTGATTTCATTCACAGACATAAGATTGATGTTATGCTCCTATCCGAGACGAGGATCAGACAGGATCATAAGCTACAGATAAGAGGATTCACGGCCATCAGGAGGGAACGACCTAACGCCGGGGGAGGGGGAGGAGTCGCTATTCTTGTCAGGACAAGTATACCACACTTACCTTTACCACAAACACAAAGCTCAATAGAGCACGCTGGCATCCAGCTAGAAAATGGCACAAGGGTATATGTGGTATACAACCCCCCAGACAGAGATATCACACCAGCAGATATCGATAATCTCTGCAGCAGCGGGCATAAGGTACTATTAGCAGGGGATTTCAATGCGAAGCGCCCTGAGTGGAACTGTGTCGGATCGAACAGGAATGGAAGGACACTGTGGGAGTACTCAATGAATAACAACGTCGTCATTGACTTTCCGGACACTCCAACATGCTACCCCTGGAACGGTGGTGCCCCTAGCACCCTTGACTTGGTGGTGAACAAAAACGTACTAGATATTTCAGAGCTAAGGACAGTCGCTGAGTTAACATCAGATCACGAACCTGTACTCTTCTCACTTAGTGGTGGACAGAGGCCGAAGGAGAAAAGAACCACATATGACTACTCCACCACTAACTGGAAAGAGTTCAGGCGAGTGATGAATGATCTTACAACCATCACCCCACATATAGATAAAGCCGAAATCGAAGTGGAGACTCAGCGACTGATTAACAACATTCAAAAAGCCAAAAACCTCACCACCAAGACGAGGAAAGTCAGGAAGGACCGGTATCCACTTCCGGACTACATCCTGGATCTGATTAAGCTGAACAGCAATGAGAGGAAAAGATGGCAAAGAACCCGCATGCCCAACCATCGGGAAAACATGCGCAACCTCGGCACGCAAATAAGTTCACTTATTCGGACACACAGGGATGAGGTCTGGAATGGGAAACTGGAACAACTGAATGCCGAAGACAATTCCCTATGGCGGATGAACAGAAGCCTCCAAAAAAGGCATATGGACATCCCTGCTGTGGGGAATGGTCAAAGGCAGGCACTAACCGATCCGGGGAAAGCGGAAATGTTCGGCGAGTACTACCAGAGTACCTTCCAGGCAGCTGAAGACTCCAGGCCGGAGCACAAGATAATAACAAGGGAAGCAAAGAAATTCAGAGAGGCTCCCAAAGAAGCTCTGGATAGAAGAACCTTCTCGAAGGTGATGACCAGCTTCGAGGAGGTTCAAGAAACTATAAAAAATCTCCGAAAAAACAGAGCGCCCGGCCTGGATGGAGTTGACACAATCCTGCTCAGGAACCTTCCGAGGAAGTCCCTTGTGCAGTTACTGCACATAATGAATGGTATAATCAAGTGGCAGTATTACCCACAATGCCTGAAGCAGGCAGAGATTATCCCTATCTTGAAACCGGGAAAGTCCAACGCAAGAGTAGAGAGTTATCGCCCAATATCCCTGCTTAGCTCTGTCGCCAAACTGGTGGACAGAATCCTCCTAAAAAGATATCGAGATTACGAAGAAGAGCACGAACTCATCCCGGCGGAACAGTTCGACTTCTGAAGGGGTCATTCTACGACCTCCCAGGTTGCCAGAATAGTCCACGAGGTGAGGGAAGGCTTTATTCGTGATCTCAACACAACCATGATCCTGTTAGATATACAAAAAGCTTTTGACACCGTCTGGATAGAGGGCCTACTCATGAAGATGTCGAAGGCAGGCATGCCAGAATATATGGTGAATATCATGGATTCATACCTAGTCAGTAGGACTTTCAAGGTAAGAGTGAATGGAACAAGCTCCACGGTGCGGAAAGCCGAAGCAGGAGTGCCACAGGGATCAAGTCTGTCCCCACTTTTGTATTCGCTACATACGTACGACTTTCCAATGTGCCCCACCACAAGCACGGCTATATATGCTGACGATACGGCAATATACGCCCACGCATATCGCAGCAATACAGCAGCAGCACTACTGGAAAAGCACCTGCAAAGGAAAATAGTACCGTATCTAGCGGAAAACAAAATAGTGCTGAACTCCGATAAAACGGAGCTCATAAATTTCACAAAGAAGAGAAAGCGCTCTCGCGTGGTCATCTCTGGGGGATTTAGAGCTCTGAGAAATCGGATTGATGAGACAGACTCCGTACGGTACCTGGGGGTACAACTGGACAGGAAATTAATACTTGGAAAGCATGTCAACTTGGCAATTCAACGAGCTGCAGGTGCCGTGAGACGGACATACCCGTTAATAGCCAGGAATTCCAGGTTGGCTATGCCTTCCAAAGTATTGATCGACAAGCAAGTCATTAGACCAGCAATGACATATGCATGTCCAGTGTTCTGCAGCCTCCCCAAGTCTCAAATGCAGAGACTGGAGAGGATGCAGAACAAGGTACTCCGTATCGTCACCAACAGTGACAGATACATTCGGCTGAACGCACTAAGGGAGCTGGCCGATATTCCCACCATCGAGGAATTTATCAGACACCAGTCTGATAAATTCTACAGACACTTCATTCGTGGAAGCCCCCTGACTAGAAACATCACTGAAATCCGAGCCCACCATTACAGACCAAAAAAGCATGGGGGGCTCATTTACCAGGCACTGGATATTTTCCATGAAATTCCAGAAGAAGAGTGACTAATACCAGTCACAAACCATGTTTAAACCCGGTTTTTGCTATAGGTTTTTTCCCGGGAACCCGTCGAATAATTCAATAATGAAATCCCAGCCATCCGATGTCTTACGTAAAATCCAACGAACATCCCCTGCATAACTTGGAGGAGGCAGGAAGACCCACAGCTATGCGACTTAGCAATCACTGCATTTGAGCCTACACAACATCGTAGGGTCTGTCTCACGACAGACGTTAACTGGTTAGGCTTGCCCGCTGAACACTTCAGAAGGGCAGATCCAAACCGTCAACCCTAAAAAGTGCAATGGAACTCCCTCCCTTACCACTACCCTGTGGCGGTATCGAGATTGTTTTAGTTGAACTTTTTATATATTTCTATGTTGTTTCGATTGTTATACTTCTTTTATTGTAAATTTAATTTAATAAATATTTTTGGATTTTGGATTTGGAGAAATTTCTCGCCGGAACCGAGGTTTCTCGGTATCCTGAATTCGGAGATCTTCCGATTCTGAGATTTCCTCGAGAGAAACCGTGCGAAGCAGAGAATAAAAAAATATATTATGCAAATCAAAGTTCATCCTGCTTCTATAAAAGACGAGCTGATTTGTAATTCGACATCGGTTCCAGTTCTGACTTTGAACTTAGTACACTTCGTAAATTTATCTCCGATATTTTACCAAGTTTTCCTACTGCAAAAGTGCTTTTGCATTATTCTTCGATGGTTTTACAGCCGCTATCAGATATCAGTCAAATATCCAAACATAGCGAGCTGCTGCTACTTGGCTGTCGATATTATAGAAAGAATTCGTTTTCCTACGGGAATAAATCCGTCGACTTGGCCATTCCTCGAGTTTTCCACTACCAATCCAGCGATCTTCAGCAAGCATTTTGTGGAAGAAAGTGCTTCTCCTGGCTTCGGGACTCTGACAATTTTCCGGAACGATTTCCGGCTAATATTTACTAATCATAACCTGTTTGCCCTTTTCAGCTACTCGGCCTGCACTGATGTGCGAGCTGTGAATAAATTCCTTGGGAACCTCTCAGTGAGTACCTAGGTACTTTAAACTTGGCACTCATCAGGCCCCCAGAGACCGGGGGGCCCTCACTGAGGTACTGAGGCTTGGACAGTGGGTGCAAGACCCCACGGTACATGCCCGAGTCCGCCGAACTGCAATCAGAAGAGATTTGACACTTGTCAAATTTCACTACACTCTGATTCAGAGGCCTAAAACGCAAATTCTCCCTCCGGGTAGGGAGACACGTGAGGTTAAACTTCCCTGATTAGGAAACTTAAATCACAAAAATTTGTACTCTTTTATTTGTTAGGGTTTAGGGCTCGTAGTGAACACCCAAGAGCCGGCAGTAGCCATCGTGGTGCTCTGGGTGGTATTCCCGGTCAGAATTATTTGCCTCTCCTAGGAAAAATTCAACCTTGTAAGTTGTAAAATTATTATCTTAAAATCTGAAACTTGAAATTCGTATTTTTCAGCATTTTTAACATTCAATTTTCCCTTGAAATAGAACTCAGCTCGATTTCAAAGAAAAAAGTCAAAAATATTGTTAATTTCGATCTTATAAATCTTATTGCAAAGTCTGGGGTGCATATTTGATCATCATGGATCACAGCTCAAATCCATTCCTTTCGTTCGGTGGCAGTTCGGACCCTCGAACAGCTAGCCAGGGTGAATTTTTAAGAAAAATTAAAAATCCCGAAAGTCTGCCTACTTTGGGATCTTCTTCGCTATTGTTGAGTTAGAGCCTAGCCCTTTATACTCTTAAATCACTAACTATCCGTAGAAGGATTGCTGACTCAGAGGAAAAAACATTCACGACAGCATCAGAATCCAGAGATTCCTTGCCGCCTTGACTTTTTAAAAGAACCCTACATCACGGGTCGACCTAATACTGAATGTGAACTATTCACACAGCTTCGTCAGTAGTGGGGAAGTGTTACGGGTTTATTTTGCACTAGAAAACCCTTTCGGTTTTAATACAATAACATCAGAAATTCTCTGTCATTGATATACACTTTCCACTCTGTACGCCACTGTATCAAAATGACAACTTGATCGTTGTCATGTATAGCTTGTTCCGAATGTTAGTACTTACCTTTGCCGTACTAGTTCGAGCGGACATGAACCGGCCTTAAGCTATTGACAGTTATCAGTTGTTTTATTTTGCGGTATGACAGCGTTGTTTTGTAAACATACTTATGGTTAGTCTATTGTTTTGTACTTAGAACACAAAACCGTAACATTCCTACTCTATCTCTATCTTGTGTCATTGAGGTACCTATTTCACATTCGAATACTTGACCTTTTGTTTGTTTGTTTGTGTTTGGTTGTGAGATTGAGAGGCTGGCGTTTTCATCTTGGTTCGGTTGGCAACACTGATTCTTAAGGTGTTCTTTTCATAGCTCCTAGTAGCTCGAGGTAGTTCCTGCACTGATCCCACCGAACACTAACGAACAAGAAAGCACCTTGTCAGATATTGACAGTTTTGACTTTGACGTCTGAGAGATATTCTCTTCTTCCTTATTTGATCTTGATGAGTGAGTAACCTACTTTGAAGATTTCCAATTAAAGTTTGATCATCGTTGATGGATCTTTGGAAAATTCATATCAGGAGAGTTTCTCATATTGTTTACGATTTTTGACGCTATATATTTTTTGAGAAATCTCCGTTCGCTTTGCGGATTTTTGAGGTTAGAAGTCACTTCATCATTGTGTGAAACCACTGGAACGAGAAACTCGCTATCAGACAGCAAACAGACCATCAAAGCTGTTATCAGAACCCTCCCACTTAATAGAGGTTAGTATTTGCATTTGGGCTCTACTTATGGCCCCATACAAGTGTAATCAGAAGTCAGAATGGTATTGTATATTCTAGGGTTCTCTACTGCGGTTACAACTCTGCTACTGCTCCTCTGCGGCTACCACTCTGCTACTACTTTGCTCCGCTGTGGATAGTGCTTGTTACCACTCTGCTACTGCTCCTCTGCGACTACCACTTTGCTACTGTTACTGCTTCGCAGCTGGTAGTGCTCCACTACGGTTTATTGCTACTACTCTGCTACCGATTATTGGAGTTCCACTAATGTGATTGTTCCACTGTTTCGTTGCTATACGATTGTCTTTCCACTGTTCCACTGTTCCACTAATGTGATGAACTACAATCACAATAATTGGTGAACTGGAATGCTTAAGAATATCTACGTAGTATCAGATAAGTTTAAAATAAGACTGCCCCTAAGGCGTAAGTATCCATAATTGTAAGCTATCATCGTGACGTCACAGGCATAGCCCTCACTGGAGGTTTCATATTCATATATTCAAACAATACCATACTCTCAATCACAGCATTCACTTGAATAATTCATCTTGGTGGTTGATTTTACATTAATTTCATTTTCTTTTGTATTTTGAGCTGAACTGTGCACATACAGGGTGTGTAACGATCAATATATTTTATTAGTAAGGGACATGACTATTTCTTTCATTCTGGTCCAAGTTATCTAAGCGTAAGGGAAGACAAAACCTCTACATATTTATATATTATTATTATACCATTCACAGGTATCTATTGTTTAATATTTTAGTAATATTAGTGCAGTGGGTTGTCCCATTCCATCAGGGTGGTTTCGGATTTTTCACTAGCGATAAATCCGTGGCGCACCGGAAAATTAACCCCATATTTCAATCTTATCGAAATCAATTTTTATTGTCGAATCCACGCCTACTGAGCTGCTGGGTGTGTTAGAGGCGTGACACATCATTGCACATTCACTGCTCTCCTTTCCTAAATTTCGCCCCTAAGAGAAGATTAGACCACGGAGAGACGTGGCCTTTTGAAACGGGTAGGGTCGTCAATAGTATAATCTACTGCTTCCCTTATGAGTGAATTTTCATGTGTTTCCACACAATCAAATACACTCCGATTACGCTCTTGGATGCACTGTTGAATAGAAGGCAACATCAAATCGTCGCGGATTTGATCGTTGCGCACGAACCATGGGGCATTTGCCGCAGGTTTTTGCTCTGGACCCGTTCCAGAGCAGAAATATGGGTGGGGGCTGCTTGACCCCAGGCGGCTGATGCGTACAGCATGACAGACCTGATCAGGGAGGTATAAAGGAGCACTTTGTTCCTTAAACTAAGTTTACCTCCTGTTAAGGAGCGGGTAAAGCATACCTGATCTAAGGTGCAATTTAGCTCTAAGCTTGGCTATGTGTGGGCCCCAGGTGAGACCACGGTCGATGGTCAGGCCAAGGTACTTGACCCGCGCGCGCCATTCAATCCCCCTTCCCGAGACTGTGACTCCTCTCTCTGGATACTGACGTCTCCCCAAGGAGATCATTTGCGTCTTCGCTGGGTTGACCCGTATCTTCCAGTCCAGAAACCATCGCTCAAGATTGTTCACTGCGGTCTGCAGATAGGCAATCCCAAGCTCCGGGCTCATGGAACTGGCGAGCAACGCGGTATTGTCGGCGTATAGTGAGACCTTCACGTGCTCCGTTCTTGGTATGTCGCTTGTGTAAATGTTATATAACGTCGGAGAGAGAACTGTTCCCTGAGGGACTCCTGCCTGAATGTTCCTCGTGTCCGAGAGAACATTTTCGGCCTTGACCTGAAATGTCCTATCCTTTAAAAAGGAGCCTAACCATTTTATCAGACCTCGAGGGAAATCGAGGAGGTGCATCTTGTATAAAAGACCTTCGTGCCAGACACGGTCGAAGGCCTTCGCAACGTCAAGGAGAAGAAGATACACAGAGTGCCTCTTGTTCAACTCATTGATGGCCTCCTCTACCATCCTCAAGGCCTGAAGCTCCGTAGAGTGACCCGATCTGAAGCCAAATTGCTCGTTGGGTAGGACATCCCTGTCAATTACCTCATCGTTCAGCCTTTCCAGCACAATTCGCTCAGCAAGTTTCCCCACCGAGCAAAGAAGACTAATGGGACGATGATTCTGGGGAAACATCGGATCTTGACCGCTCTTCGGAATCATGACTACGATGGCATGCTTCCACCTTCTGGGGAAGTACCTAAGTCGCAACGAGTTATTGATTATATGCTTTAAAGAAGTGATCTGGCACTCCGGAAGCTTTTTCAAGATCACGTTGGAAATTGAATCCACTCTTGGGGCCTTCTTCTTCTCAAAACCTCGTATATGCGCCCTAAGCTCTTCCTCAGAAGCCGGGCGAATGACATCATCGTCGTCCTCTCGAAGGATTCGTCTAACCCTCCTTTCCACAAAATCATCCCTGTCCAAGTCATCCTCCTCACTCGTGTTGGGGACGAACTGACTTTCCATTGTGTCCGCAAAGGCAGTGGCCTTGTCGACAGAAGTATAGCACTTTCCGCGCTCGCCGTGAATAGGTAGAAGATCTTCCCTCCGGTTCTTTCGTCTTTTGACAATTCGCCAAAGCTCATTGTCTCCAGATTCAAGTCCACCTTTCATTCCTGTAATCCAGGATCGCGTATTTAACCTCAGTAGCCTTGTGGCTGGCTCTTACCCTGTCTCCAGGGAACAGTGTCCTCTGATACGTCCTTCTGAGACGATTACGCTCTCTTATGAGGTTTTTAATCCTCGGAGGAAACTCATTGTAGGAACTCAAAGGACCCTGCTCACTGGTCGTGGAGGCCGCAAGAGCGTCATTCACAGCGTGCTCAAAGTGTTCCACAGCTTCTTCCAACTCAGCTGGGGTCTGGAGTCTTTCAGGGGCGACATATGCCCCTTCAAGAACTGCCGTGAAGGTCTCCCAATTCGTCAACTTACGCAGACAACTTCCTCGGGGATTTTGATCATCTCCCAGCCATAAGACGACCGGGTTATGATCCGACGAAAGTTCAGAGAGTGGATACATCTCCCAAGTCCAGGGGACGTTCCTGACTAGCGCGATGTCTAGCACATCCGGCCTGAACGGACCGTAATGCGTAGGCTCACCAGGACTCACAACATGATAATCATGTCTTTCCATGTGCGACCAGAGCGCCATCCCATTGCGGTTTGACACCCGGCTCCATGACGCGTGCTTGGCGTTGAAATCCCCAGCGACGATCGTAGGGACGTTTGATTCCATCAACAGTGAATTCAGAGTATCGTCCTGTATCTGATTGTTGGGGGAATTATAAGCAGAGACTATTCTAAGGGCACCCCTGCTCGTTTCAACCTCTATTCCCACCACTTCCATGCCGTGGTTACGATCGCGGTAAATGCCGTACTGAGCGGTCTGAAGAGAGCACTTCGCAAGAGCAGCCACACCTCCTCCATGTCTCCCAATACGATCCCGTCTGAAGAATCTGTAGTTTGGGACTGTAACTGGCTCATTGTTAAGGTGGGTTTCTTGAAGAAGCATGATGTCCACGTTGTGGTGCACCATGAATTCTTCAAGATCCAGCTTCTTATTTCTGAAACCGTTACAGTTCCAGAAAACGATCTTCAAGGAACTGGGCCTTGTTAGGGGCGCAGCCATTTACTTAGCGGTCGCAATCGCGGCAGTGCTTGGCACAAACATGTGCTGCAGACTAGGAAACTGCGTGAACAGTCTCTTCATTTGATCTAGAGCGGCAAAGATATCGCTTGCCCCGCTAGACACATCTGAGGGAGGGTTTGCCGCTGGTTTGGGTCCCAGAGCCCCTGCATAAGAGATTCCCGCGCGGACAGCGCCAGAACCCACTGGTCTCGTTGCCGCGACATGGCCGGCATTGGTGGAGTTTCTGGCAGGAGGGCCCCTGCCACCCGAAGCATTAGCATTTCTGCTGAATAACTTGGGGTAACCTGGGCACCCCCTGTAACTGGCCGCGTGGGCTCCTCCGCAGTTGAAGCACTTGGCCACTTCGCTGCGCGGCTTGACGCAGTCCCGTGTCAAGTGCCTTCCAGCGCACTTTACGCAAGCCGGAATTGCCATGCAGTTCCTCTGAGCGTGGCCAAACCTTTGGCATCGGTGGCATTGACCAACCGCGCCCCTGGGTATTTGGGACTCTACCGATATTTTGAGATTTACAATATCGGTCATCTCGTAGATGTTCCTTTCTGTTTTTGGTACAAGTACCAAAACCAGGGGCATCGGCTTGTGGAATCGGTTATATAACCTAGCCACGGTTTCGGGATGGAACCCCCTCCTCAAAAGTTCATCCTCTAGATCTTGACATTTAATAAATTCGGGGACGCCTCTCAGGATCACCCTGAGAGGTTTCTCGTCCGGGAAGCTATACGTATGATGGGGAACTTTACTCTCCACCAATAGATGCGAAAGTTCGCGATAATTTTTTTCCGTTGCTGGCTGGACTCTGATTCCGTCCTGAGTGTTCTTTGCCTTGGTGAAGGCAATTTGCTTCTCTGAGCATTTGCGGTTTACCGTGATCCAGCAGTCCTTCTGCCGGATAGTTATTGGCGGTATAACTGATTTTTTGGGTTGGGGAACATTGTTCCCATTTTGGACGTGGCCGTCGTGGGCACTTGGCATGTTTGACTCTAACTCGACAATGGTGCGCTCGTCGCCACTGTCAATACCATCTCTGGGCCGCTTTGGAGCGGTTGGCTCATGAACTTGGGCAGAAACGATGGTTCATTTCAGCATCTCCCTGTATGCTTCGGCTTGATGTGGAAGAAGCGCTGGAGGAAGCGATCTTCCTAACGCAAACTTTCTTCACCCTCGAAACGGGTGGAAGAGCCGGGAAAGCCTCTTTTTGGGCTGGGGAAAGATTGTCGTTAGACGGCGTAAAAGAGGACTTTCCGTCGTCGTGGACAATCTTTCCGATATCCTCAGGTTTGAAGTCGAATCTAATGACTAGGTGTTTCAATAAAGCAACTAGCTCTGATTTATCGCTTTTGCAAAGGAAATCCTCGATGGATTCCAGCATCATGAACAGATAAGCAGGACAAACTAACGAAAGCTACAAAAAAACTTACGGTTTTCCTGGCAGCTGTCACGCTGACAGTACAAACCTCACGCAACAAATCGTTCCCCACAACCAGCAGGCAAACCATCGGCCAGGGGAGACTTCTTTTCGTAGAGGGGCTCTTCTAATGCTTCGATTCTAACTGCAGCATAAAATTAATTCGAAGTTTTTCCACTAGAATATGCAATCTATCTCAGGAGCGGGTTGTCAAGATATGGGTATGGCTACTCGCACGCTGTTCTGACGCTGACGATGACTGACCCGAAAGTCTGCATAACCGACACTGGTCCATATTTATAGACGAGAGCTGAAATTGCTCTTACCAATCCCCGGCTCTCGCGGTTGGAAAGCTGAGGGGGAGGAGCCTATCGGTGTAGCTGGCTCGAGGTCTAGCACGCTCCAAAATCCAAAATCTAAAAACATTTATTAATTAAATTTACAGTATAAAAAGGGCACACATACAACAAATTAAAATATGACACAGTTAAAACTATCCGATACCTCCACAGGGTAGGGGTAAGGAAGGGAATTTCGACTGCTCCGGAGTTGGGGATTTATCCTGCCCATTCTGGGGCTTCCAGCGGGCGGGCAAACCGGTCCTCGCCTGTCCTAGGACAGGCCCCACGGTGTTATGTGGACGGGATTTGTTGTATATGGTTAGTCTCAGCTTAGTTGTTTCCTGCCTCCTCCAAGTTATGCAGGTGAGTTTATATGTTACATGTGAGACATCAGGCGATCAGAGTTTCCTTCGTGGGCTTTCGAGGGGTTCCCGGGTAAAAACAGCGAAAAAACCGGGTTTTGTTCATTGTGGGCTTCGTGTGTCACTCATCTTCTGGGTTTTCCTGAAAAATATCCAGTGCTTGGCATAGGAAGCCACCATGCTTCCACCTCACATTGTGGTGAGCTCTCACCGCTGTTATGTTCCTAGTCAGAGGGCTCTCCAGGATGAAGTACCTGTAGAATTTTTCCGACAGATATTTGATGTGGTCTTTCAGGGTCGTGATATTGGCCAGCTCTCGCAGATCAACCAGCCGAATGTACCTGTCACTATTTGTGACGATTCGGAGTACTTTGCTCTGCATCAGCTCCAGTCTCAACATTTGAGTCTTGGAGATGCTGCAGAACAATGGACAGGCGTAGGTCATTGCTGGCCTGATGATTTGCTTGTTGTAGTGTATTCAGTTTAGTTCATTGTAGTACTCTGTATATTCTCTTGAATGTTGTCAAGGAAGCAAAAATATTTTTATGTAGTTACGAATAATAAACAACTTGAGAACTGAAATTATAATTTATTTCTACTTGAAATCTCAATATATATATATATCAAATTTGGCGACGAGGATAAGGAATTGGTTGAAATTCGTAACAAGACAGTGTCAGAAGTTAATATGACAGAAATTAAAGCAGCAGAAAAAAGTCATATTATGCTAATAAATGCTGGTAGTATTACTACTATTCCTAATTTTCAAGAAGGAGATGATTGGGAGATATTTGAAGAGCGTTTAGACCAGTTTTTCATGGCGAATATGGTTGAAGAAAAGCGTAGAGTTGCAGTGTTGTTAACTAGTATTGGAGAACATATTTATAAAATGTTAAAAAGCTTGTGTGATCCAGTTAAACCCAAAGATAAGTCATATGCAGAGTTAGTTTCCATCTTGTCTACCCAATTTGAGACGAAAAGGTCAATATACAGACGAAGGATTCAGTTTGATTCCCTTAAGCAAGGAGCAGAAGCTGTAAATGACTGGTACGTGAAAGTGAGGGACGTCGCATCGAAATGCAATTTCCTTGGTGATATGTTGATGGAACGGGTGAAGGATAAGTTTGTGGCAGGAATGAAGTCTGGACCGATTTTAGATAGACTGTGTGAAGAAAAGCCTTCAAAAGATTTGGCAAGTTTATTGGATATTGCCTTGAGTAAAGAAGCAGTGTTGAGAGAAGTGAAGAGTAGCGTTGACATTAATAGGATACATAGGATTCGTACAGTAGCAAATACGAAATATAAAGATGAGAATACAAATATCAATCAATCTAAGGTTTTATGTTATCATTGCAACAAACCAAATCATAATTTTTCAGCTTGTGAATATAAAAAGTACATTTGTTCTCTTTGCAGGATTAGAGGGCACATAAGTGCAGCTTGTAAGAGAAGACTTGAGAAAAATAAATTTTTGGAAAAAGAAGATATTAATATAAATTGATTAAATGAAATTGATTCGATGGAAGGTAGTGGTTCAGGTAATGTGCAAGGAAATTTTGTTGAAATATTGCATTTGGGATCACCAAATATTATGAAATCAATTTCAGTCAAAGTTTTAATAAATAATGTTCCTCTTCAGATGGAAGTAGATACTGGGGCTGGTTTGAGTTGTATCCCTTTTTCAATTTATCAAGAACGGTTTTCAAATATTTATCTCAATCCTACAAATATCAAATTGAAAACTTATGGTGGGTCCATTCTCATACCTGAAGGTGAAATATCCGTTAATGTGCAATTGAAAGATGTTTCCAAAAGTTGCAATATTTTGGTGGTGAAAAATGCGTTGAAAATTTTGATGGGAAGAGATTTGATAAGCATATTTGGTTTGGCTATTCAGAATAATGAGGTATATTATAACTTTGCACACAGTCTAGGTGAAAATTTTAACGAATTAAAAAAAGAATTTCATTTAATTTTTCAAAATAGATTGGGAACTTATAATGGCCAGAAAATTAAATTGAAAATTCTAGATAATGTAATACCTATTTTTCATAAGCCACGACCTATACCATTTGCATTCAAAAAACAAGTGGAGAGTGAGTTAATTAGATTAGAGAATGAAGGTGTAATTGAAAAGTTTTACATTCACTTTGGGGTACACCTTTAGTACCTATATTGAAGCCAAATGGTAAAATTCGTTTGTGTGCTAATTATAAAATCACCATTAATGAATTTTTGGAAGATGTCAGCCATCCCTTACCTCGTATCGAGGATATTTTTTCATCATTACAGGGTGGTCAGAAATTTACTAAATTGGATATTTTGAATGCTTATAACCAATTGTTAGTTGATGATGAAACTAGTGAGATTTTAGCATGGAGCACTCCTTATGGTATTTTTAAAGTAAAATGTCTTCCATTTGGAACAAAACCAGCTTGTTCCATCTTCCAGTCTATCATAGAAAAAGTTTTACAAGGAATTGAAGGAACGGTAAATTTTATGGATGACATTTCAGTAACGGGTAAAAATTATAAGGAGCATTGGGAAAATTTGAGGAAAGTGTTAGGAAGACTACAACAAGCAGGTTTTACTTTGGATTTCAATAAATGTGACTTTTTCAAAGGGGAGGTTTCTTATTTGGGATACACGATAACTGCTGAAGGTATAAAAAAATCTTCAGACAAAGTTGAAGCAATTGTAAAATGTCCAGTTCCAGAAAATTTCACAGAGGTTAGGGCTTTCTTAGGATTGGCCAATTATTATTCAAAGTTTTTACCCAATTTGTCAGCCAAACTGAAACCACTCTATGATTTATTAAAAAAAGATAAAATTTTTGAATGGACACAAGATTGTCAAAAATCTTTCGATTGTATTAAAAAAGAAGTTGTTTCTGATAAAGTTCTTGTTCATTACGATCTCAACATGCCATTACGTTTAACTTGTGACGCAAGTCAGTATGGAATAGGGGCAATTTTATCACATGTTTTTCCAAATGGAGATGAAAAGCCAATCAGTTTCATATCCAGAATTTTATCAAAATGTGAAAAAAATTATTCGATGATTCACAAGGAAGCATTAAATATTTATTGGTCTGTTCAAAAGTTCTATCAATATTTAGTTGGAAGGAAGTTTGAGTTGGTTTCTGATCATAAACCCCTGCAAGCACTGTTTGGAGAACATAAAAGTTTGCCATCTATGGCAGCAGGACGCTTGCAAAGGTGGTCATTATTTCTATCAAGTTTTGATTACACTTTTAAAGTTATAAAAGGAGTTGATAATGTTCAGGCGGATGCTTTATCGCGTTTACCTCTCAAAAATTATTCACTCGAAATAGTTGACATTTTTGATTACCTTAACTTCATAGAAGATTCGGTTCCCATAGATACCAACATTGTTAGATCAGAAACGAGAAAAGATTCTGTACTGGGTCAAGTAGTAAATTTCATTAGATATGGATTTCCCGAGTCAACTGAAAATTTGTTATTGAAACCATATTTCTCTCTAAAAAATGAGATTTCAGTGGATAATGGCGTAATTATGTGGGGTTATAGAATAGTAGTTCCAAAAAAGATCAGATATCAACTTTTGCAAGAACTTCATAATACTCATGAGGGAATGGTGAAGATGAAATCGAATGCTAGAGCATATTTTTGTTGGCCTAATTTAGATTCTGATATTGAAAGTTTTGTTAAGAATTGTAAAATATGCATGTCATTAAGGCCTGAACCAAATAAATCAAAAGTTATTTCGTGTGAAAGTTCAAGTTATTTCTTTGAAAATATTCACGCTGATTATTTGGGTCCTATAAATGGGAAAATGATTTTAATTATTGTGGATACATTTTCCAAATGGGTAGAATCTTTCATCATGGGTAAAGTAGACTCAAAAAGTACTAATGAAAAATTCAGGAAATGTTTTGCTAGATTTGGTTTACCAAAATCGGTGGTGACAGATAATGCTCCTATGTTCTCTTCTGGTGAATTTTCAACATTTCTTTTCAACAATGGTATAAAGCATTCAACTTCTCCACCCTATCATCCATCTACAAACGGGTTTGCTAAAAATGCAGTGAAAACTTCCAAATTGGCTATTGGTAAAGCTTTGAGAGATGAAAATAATAGACATTGTAGTTTTGAAACGTTAATGAATAGATATCTATTCCATTATAGAAATTCTATTCATATGACAACAGGGGTAACACCTTCCAGTCTTGCATTCAAAACAAAAATTAGAACTCGTTTAGATATCATTCATAATTCGAGAGATATACAAAAATATAATTTTAAGAGTAGAAATGGAAAAAGGGAACGAGATGAAAAATTTAAGGTAGGAGATAGAATTTATTGCAGAGACTATAGAAATCCAAATAAAAGATCGTGGGTTAGAGCTGTTATTGATGAAATTTTGGGTGAAAGAATATATTTCTGTAAATTATTAGAGGAAAATATTTGTTGGAAAAGACATTTAGATCAAATAATCAGAGATATTCCAGACGATAGTAATAACTTTTCGAAAATAGAAAATGATGGAAGGGGATATAGGATTAGGGAGCCTGTAAATGAAGAAAGTGGTAGTAAATCTGCACAAGGCACCGTATGTTTTCCAGATTTGGGGGAAATGATTGAAATGGAGGAAAAAAATAATGTGGATTCACCTTCTGTTTCAAACGAATTTCCTTCTGTTTGTCTGATCCCTACTTCATCAACAATCCAAAATGAAATTCTTAATGAAGAAAATAGAGAAAGTTATTTTCCCAAGTCTAACTCATTGAATTGTAGTAATAATTCTCGTCCCCGTAGGAATGTAAAACCACCGGAGCGATTGAATTTATGAAGGGGGCATTGTAGTGTATTCAGTTTAGTTCATTGTAGTACTCTGTATATTCTCTTGAATGTTGTCAAGGAAGCAAAAAGATTTTTATGTAGTTACGAATAATAAACAACTTGAGAACTGAAATTATAATTTATTTCTATTTGAAATCTCAATATATATCACTTGTAAATCAAGACCTTATTGTCTTGGCTCAATTTGGCGGTTCTGGCTATGAGCGGGTAGGTCCTTCTGACCGCTGTTGCTCCTCGCTGAACCGCCAACTTGAGGTGTTTATTCAATGTTAAACGCCTGTCCAGTTGCACTCCAAGGTACCTCACTGAGTCCGACTCGTCTATCCGTTTGTCTAGAACCATGATCCCCCCACGGATTCCCCTGTTGTTGAATCTCCGTGAGAAGTTCACTAGTTCTGTCTTGTCCGGATTTAGCACTATCTTATTGGTCGCCATATACGGTATGACTAATTCCTCTAGATGTGTTCGCACGCACTGCGCGGCTGCCTCGCTAGTGAGCGCTTGTGCATATATTGCAGTATCATCTGCATAGACAGCCGTGCTAGTGTGCTCGGACATGGGAAAGTCATACGTATATAGCGAGTATAAGAGTGGAGACAAGCACGAACCCTGCGGCACTCCTGCGTTGACTGGTCTCATTGCGGAACTGACTTCATTGACTCTCACCCTGAAGGACCTTCCGACTAGGTACGATTCGAGTAGTTTAACCATGTGGGATGGTATGCCTGCTCGCAACATCTTCATTATGAATCCCTCCGTCCAGACGGTGTCGAACGCTTTCTTAATGTCCAACAGGATCATAACTGTGTTGAGGCCTTGCTGAAAGCCCCCCCTCACCTCGTGGACAATTCGGGCTACCTGGGAGGTCGTGGAATGACCTCTTCGGAAGCCGAACTGCTCTGCCGGGATGAGGTTGAGGCTCTCCTCAAGGTCAACGAATCTTTTCAAGAGGATCCTATCCACCAGCTTGGTCACGTTGCTTGGCAATGAGATTGGGCGGTAGCTCTCGACCCTTGCTTCGGACTTTTCTGGTTTTAGGATGGGGATAACCTCCGCTTGTTTCAGGCAGAGCGGGTAGTGCTGCCATTTGATTATATGATTTATTATATAAATCAGTTGGACTAGGGACTTCCTCGGCAGATTCCTCTATAGAACTGCCCCAATTCCATCTATCCCAGGTGCTTTGTTTCTAGGGAGCCTTTGAATCGTTTGCTGAACCTCCTCGTAGTTGGTTACCAACTTCGAGAAGGCTCTTCTGTCGATGTTGACCTTCGGTCGACTGCTGAATTCTCTGGCTTCCCTAGAGACTG
This sequence comes from Chrysolina oricalcia, assembly GCA_944452925.2. Taxonomy (NCBI): domain Eukaryota; kingdom Metazoa; phylum Arthropoda; class Insecta; order Coleoptera; family Chrysomelidae; genus Chrysolina; species Chrysolina oricalcia. The sequence goes on along the minus strand of OX101813.2, from coordinate 10,093,581 downwards.
ACTCGTGTTCTTGTGTGGAGTCAGCACCTGCCTGAAAGGCACTCTGGAAGTATTCTCCGAACAGATCTGCTTTCCCCCTTTCGGTCCATCCATGTGTGCGACCGTCCCCCACGACAGGTATGTCTGTAACGAAATGTAAAACATTGCGTTCCTTTTATAATTTCCATCTGAAATTATATCATAATTAAATAGATTTGACATCTGATTGAGATAGTTCATTCCGAACTTCTCATTTAGATAGTTTGTTCCGATGTACCTTATTGTTCTGTGATGTGAAATGCAACATGACTACATTGGTAACACTGCAAATAGAAAGAGCGAGAGGGAAGGGATATCCTTCTTGGAGGCCCTTCATCGGCCTTTTCTGAAGCGAGCATTGAAGGCGTTTGGGTGTTTTGAGTTTTCCTTCGGGAAATGTACTGACTTTCAACAACGAAGAAATGGAAGGTCGTATATTTTATAAATGTATTAAATTCATTTTGGCGACTTGGTTCACGTCTCTGGTGAAACAAAGATGGCCACATGAGCGTCACTCATAAATATTTTCGAAATTTTCAATCTTAAATAATTTAATATAATCCTGATACCTTATTAACATTTGAATAACGTTTCGTATCGTCTTTTGACTAGTCGGTCCGAGAATGTCAAAATTTAACCAGTCCATAACATAACCTCTAAAAGTGATGATTCATATGTTTTGATGATTTCGATTAAATTTATTATATCTCGACTTTAAATATCAATTAGACCTGTTTCTGTTCCTGCTTTATGATTTTCAGTGATACAAGTTATTCCACAAGTTTTCCTGTAACGCTCAGAGAATACTAACCTGCTAGAAGTGTGAACAGTGAATAGGAGCTAAAGGCACTCCTCCTGAACCTGGTTGGTGATCTGTACAAGGACTGGTCTGGTAGCTAGGAGCACGGAATTCGTGGGCGAGTCATTGCTTTCACTTAATTTAATTTACAATTTGTAGAAGCTAGACTCACTCATGATTCTCCGAACTCTAGGTTCGATCTATTCTGGATCACTCACTAGCCACGTTTAGATGGAAAGGCCTAGCCAAAGAGAAAATCTATTGTCTTAACAACCTTTCATTTGCTTTGTGAAATCGAAGTACTCTTTCAGTACTCTCTCTCTTTCTCCTCAATCAGAAAGAAACTCAAACCAACCATCTGCTTGCGTTGCAAATTTGTCAACGAGGAACTTTCTCAGTACACTATCTTTCTCCTCAGTCTGGAGACATATCTTTGATTTATACTTGTCGAGGAAATTTCTCGTTACAATTTATCTGTACTCTATCATTACGCTTTATCGTTACACTTTCTCTTTCTCCTCAATCTCAGAAATTCCATAATTATTTATCTTTATCGATAAGAAAAATCAATAATTTGACATCCTTTTGCTAGTCTGAATGACTGTTCAAATTTGAATATTTTATTCTTTAGTTTATGAAAACAATATTTCATGATAATTATTTTTCTCATGCTCGCTTGAGATTGGCCTTCTCTAATTTTGTATGAGAAGATTCTAAATTTAATCTTCATCGTAAATTCTTGTGCTTCACACAATTTTAATCTTTAACACATTGTTTAACTCAGCAAATCTTTAACATGTTATTTTTTTAGACAAATGTAATTTTTGTAAAATTATAATATTTCATCATTTCTGTAACAACCTTTAGTATTTAATCTGTAAGCTGATTTTTCCCTGATTATTCTTATCGCATTTGTCAATTTGAGACAAGGTACTGGTTTGTTTTTATTTTCTTCACAGTGTAACCTCAGCATTCAAACATCTGAGCTTTAGGAAAGACTCCAATATACCAGATAAGCTACTACAAACTGTATCCAGCTAGTAGAGCAGCCACGTCTCGAGACACCCTACAAGGCTCCTACATCCAACGTTGAAGTAGAGCTCTGGAGTAAGTCTTCCTACACCATCGCAAACACTGATCATAAAAGTAAACAAACCAGATATTTGTAAGCGATTTTTTGCCAAATTTGTAAACTCAAATCTTTTCAACCATACTTTTGTAGAAATTCAAACCTCAATTGTTTAAATAATTTTCTTTATTGTATCCAAATTTAGAAACAAATTGTAAATATAGTGTTTTCAGAATTTTTTTGTTTTACTGTTGAGAAGCATAAAGTACATCCTTTGACAAAATCCGTGTTTTTGGTATTTTCATAAAAAAGAACCTGGTGCCCATATCTTGTATCTTTACTTTCTTTAATTTCGAGTATCTAATTTTTGTCAAAGGATATATCTATTAGACTGGCAGATAACGAAACCCACGACCTCCCGTACCAATCTGAGCAGCTCACAGGCACTGCTGTATACAATGAGCAAGTAGCTATCTTAAAAAACAATTTATAGTGTTACATGTCCTTGAGCCTCTTTTGGAGGCGCTTGGACATACGCCATAGGGAGCCATCGCCCACATTTAGGCTTTCGAGTTTCCTCTTCCGGGTCGTATTCTTGTGCTCTTGTATCAGGTTATTGATTTCCCTACCGAGAGAGAGCATATTGTCTTTATGGACTGGGTTTCTGGTGTTCTGCCAGTTTTTTCTCTCTCGGTTGTTCATCCGTATGAGCTCAAGAATATGGTCCAGGAGAAGATCTCTATCTTCCCTTACAACTTTCTTCCTGTTAGTGACATTTCGAGCTCTCACGATGTTGTCGATCAGCTTCTGAGTCTCCTCGTCTAACTTATCCTCTGGGATGTTAGGAGTGATTGTGGTGTTTTCACTCATCAGTCTCCTGTATTCCTTCCAGTTGGTGGTGCCATAGTCATAAAGGACTCTTTCCTTCCTGATTTTCTGGCCACCACCAACTGAGAAGAACATAGGGTCATGATCCGATATGAACTCAGGGGCTATTCGGAGCTCTGTGATGTCTGCGACGTTTTTGTTTACTACCAGGTCGATAGTTGACGGGTTTCCTCCGTTCCAGGGGAAATGCGTTGGAGCGTCTGGGTGATCAATCACGATGTTGTTGTTCAGAGATTACTCCCAGAGTACCCTTCCGTTTGCATTTTGGCTGGTGCAGTTCCACTCAGGCCTCCGCGCGTTGAAATCCCCAGCCAGCAGCACTTTGTGCCCACTGTTACAGAGGTTATCCACATCCATGGCTGTTATAGTATTACTTGGCTTGTTGTACACCGAATAGATCCTTGTGCCATTCTCCAGTTGGATTCCAGCATGTTCCAGGGAAGTCTGGCGCTGTGGCAGGATCGTATGCGGTATACTGGTCCTTACAAGGATCGCTACTCCGCCCCCTCTCGCTGCATTGGGCCTGTTTATTCTTGCATTTGGTCTGTCTGTCCTGATGGTGGCGAATCCTCTGAACTGTAATTTATGATCCTGTTGGAGACCAGTCTCGGACAGAAGCATAATATCGATCTTACGTCTGAGAATGAGATTCGCGACAAGATGATACTTGCTACGAATCCCATTCACATTCAGCATGCATACCTTCAGTGGCATCTATAGTCCGTAACTCTGGATATTTTCCATTACCCTCCAGAATGCAAGGAATTTTTCGCCGTCATCCCGGGCTTCTCTCAAGCCCTCGATGATATCATCCATTGCCTGCAGTAGGCCTTCGGTGTTAATCAGGCCTCTGATGGCCTGATGCCTCTCCATATAACCACTCACTGCATTGGTGGTTGCAGAAGCTGAGACTATGTTGGAATTGTTTGCCCGCGGCAGTCGTTGGGGGGGATTAGGGAGAGGGGTAGGGGAAGGATTTACCCTGTGGCGCTGCTCCTCTTCATTTTCTCTTCTTGCCTGGGCTCTCCTGTCCCATGCATTTCCTTGCAATGCGGGGGCTGGAACATACCTTGGCTTCTGGACCGGCTTCCTCTTCTCCTGACTTTCCAAGTGGAGCAGGTATGCTGCACATTGCTCAGAGCACGCAGTGTGGTCGCCTCCGCAGTTGCAGCATACCGCTGGCGTACTTCTGGGTTTGGGGCATGCTCTGGACCAGTGATCGCCCGCGCATTTCATGCACTTCACTGGTCTGTTGCAATTTGATTGCGCATGGCCCCAAGCTTGGCATCTGTAACATTTGGTGAAAGATCGGGTGTTACGCCTAATCTCCCACCTTACCAGCACTCCGTCTACTTCCCTGATGTTTTTGTTGAGGAAACCTACGGTTACCTTTTTATCAGTTTGTACTAAATACTTCTTGCTGTATTCTTCTTGTTGTATTGTTGATAGGGGTAATCCCGTAGGTTTCCAGGGCTTGGTTGGTCAGGTCGTCCCTCATGTCTGTGATGTCTGAGCTATGGTCCAGCCCCTTCAGTACGAAGGCATGCCTTCTTTCCCCCGGTAGTGTGAAGGTGTGATACTCCACTTCTGCCGTTTTCAGCCTCTCCTTCAGCTTCGTATGGTCTTCTGCCGAATGGGCATAGATGAGCGAGGACTTGTTGGTGTACTTGTAGGCAAGTTTTCCCTCCAAGTCCTGCTGGAGCATGAGTTTTGTTGGGTTGTCCAGCCTGATCGTCCCATCTATGGCAATCGGCGGACATTTCTTCTGGGCGGCTACCGGGGAAGGGGGGGGTGCCTTCTTGGGAGCTCGTTCGGCTGCCTTCTTTCCTTTGCCCTTCTGGTTCCCTTCTTCCCGTTCAGGGGCTTTGGGGACGGTTGGGGCTTCCTCCTCTTTTTCTTCTTCTTCCTCTCCGGCAAGCGCTGCGAAAGAGTTTCGCGTTGGAGTGGGGAGGTCCTGGAGATTGAGGAAGACGAATTTTCTCTTCCCCGTCTTCCTTGGTTGGGTGAAGCCTGTTTCGTCAGTCCCTTTATCCTCTATCTCTTTGTTTGCTGTCGCTTTGACGGGTGATTTCAACAGCTGAAGCATTTTCAGGAGGTTGTTCTTCTCCGTCTCCATTTCCTTCTTATATTTCTCCCTGTAGTGTTCAGTGATTCCCATGATTTCTTTTTCCCGTATCTTCAACCACGGGAAGTCCTTGAGTTCGTCGGGGACTGGCCTGTTGACTTTGCAGTACAGGGCCACTTTTTCGTTCGCTTTTTGTTTGATCTGATCTTCGATTTTTCCAAGCTGGTCAGTAATCTGAGCGTGGCGGACGCAGATTGTGTGGCTCTGTACTGCTACGGCCGGGGGTCTGTTCACTACAGGGAGTGCGACTTCTTCTGGGTTGGTGGGCGTTTGCGGAAGGGAGTGTGAGATTGATCTCCTCTTCGTCAGGAGCTTCAACCTGTCCCTCTCTTGCATTTTTGATTTTAGCTCAATTCTTAGCTGCTTGTCTCGGATTTGCTGGTTCCGGACTGCAGCACAGAATTGAGCCATCATTTTTAGTGGGTCTTCCACCTTGTCTTTCTCTTTTGGGGGGGTGGGGGGTGGCGTGCCGTTGGTCATCTTTGGTGGCGTCTTTATTGCTACTGTGTCGTTTTGCCGTATAGTGTGCACATCTTTCATCAGGTGGTCTGCTGTTGACCTTATCGATTCGCTCGTTTTATGGAAGTCGATTTCCCATTCTTCAGTGCTGAGCCTCTCTCTAGGTGGGGCACTAGTGCTTGGAATCGCACTTGTGCGTTTTTGCTGCCAGAGGGCAACTTTTCTGGCCTTATCTTTGTTGTCGCTGCCGCTGGTAGTGGTGGATAGCTGCGACGCCGGTCTTTTGGGGGCTTGTGAGGGTGCTGTTTCCCTCAGACTTGATGTTTCCCTGTTTTCGGGTTTTTCCCTTCTTTCCTTGACCGCTGATCTTGTTGGAGGGTCGATGGTCTTCCTTGAGGGGGTGACATCCCCTTTCAAAGATTGTTTTCGGGGGGTGCTGCCACCCCCCGAACTGTTTAACATGAATTTCTGTTAAAAACCTATGGCTTCGTGCCGGTCTTGTGGCACTCCACTTGTGATTGGCCTAGAAGGCAAAAGTGGGCGTGGCTTTTGCCTGGGTCTAGACCAGGCTCCCAAGAGCTGTGGATAGTCCCGCAAGATTTATCCACTCTCCTGCTCACCTGTCTAGACACTGAGCCACACTTCTCTAAAATTTACAATTAAAATTTCTAACAAACACGAAAAAACACTTTAAAAATTTTAAAATTTTCCTAGAGGAACATAGGTGTGCTCTGGTCAGCTAGCCAGAGCGTACTTCTAGCACGCTCGATCGGCAGGAGCAGAGAAACCGCTCAGGTTTCCGTCCTTGAAATCCTGGCAGTTCAATATACTGTTATCTTGTGTTATATTTTGCCAGAAATATTACATTTTTAATACTCACTGGAGTATATCTGGAGGCGAGAGCTCTAATAGGCTCCGCCCACCAGCGTCTTTGTGATACCATTGGCCGACTCAAATGTTCGGCAATGGTATAAATTTGAGCTTGTTTGGCTGTTTTAGGCAGTCATCCAGGAGTCGCCCGAGGGTTCGGACAGTTCCAGGGAAGTAGCCCTCACTTCTGGATGGCTCAGTAGAGTTAAGCGCGCGTGTAAATAGTATTTCTGGCGTTTTAGGTATCTACGGCCTGGCATGCGAATTGATGTAACCTCGTTGGTTGGCAACACCAACCAATCCAAAAAGAATTCGTATGTCAGACGCGTTCCTGCTGGTTTTCCAAATGGCGTGAAGAGTACCGGAGTGGATGGGATTTTGCGATGAGATTCTCCGAGCTACCTGGATTTGTAGAAATGTTGAACTCGCTTCGGAGCGTTTGGATTAAGCTTCGGTGAGCTAGTCGGAGGCCGAAGTATTGTCCCGATTCGTGGTTTTTTTTCCATTTCGTTCCGGAGAGATGTCATGGCGCCCAACGTGGGGCCTAGTGAAGTCGTAGCTTCCGAGCTGTCTCCGGATGGAGCAGGGGCCCACGAAATTCCAGTAAGGTAGTCTCGGAGAGATGACTGACTTGGGCCAGCTTGTTAGGATGCCCTTCCAAAACGATTCCAATATATACCAGCTAATTGTTCAAGGTCACTGACAAGTACAGTCTCTTTGTGGAACTGGATGAGCGGAAGGAATACGTTTGAACTAGGAGTATCGCGGAGCGCCACGATAAGTTCGGAGTTAGAATTCGGGGATGTCCTGCCAATACGGACTTGAAGATACTTATCGGAAAGTTTTCTTGGATACACTTTCGGGATGATTCTGAAGCAAGTTATGCCAGTGGAGTCGAGGACGTCCATCCTTCGCGGGTTCGATGGTAGCATGCCAGGGCTCCATTCCGCAGTCAGCCTGTTGTTCCTGAGCCGGATGGCCAGGGCAGGGAGCTGTTTTGGTGGAGGTGCCCAAGGGCCGAGTCCGATGGTCGGATCGGTCAGGTAGAGTAGCTGTCGACACTCCGAAGAGAGGTAACGATGTTAGTGACCAGGGTGGCACTCCCACGACCTTGACGGGGTGGTCGAAGTTACAGAAGCAGGACGCCGGTCCGCTGAGGGAGGGCAACGGAGGTGTAGCCGAGGGCACACCAACGACCCTGAAAGGGAACAAACCGGGTCCTGAACACCATGCCGGAGCCCTGAAAGTATGGGGTTCGAATGGTAGATGCGGAGGCGCTGCGTCGACGGGCGAGCGTCGAGTCCAAGCAGGGGGGCTAAGACCGAAATCAAACAGACAACAGAGCTGGTTGTCCTAGCCAGGGGGCAAGGACGAGGACATGAGGCGCCTCTTTGGAAGCTGGATAATGAGCGGATGTGGATACATGGTACATTCCATAAAAGTTTCGTAAAGGAGTAACCTGGAATTCCTACGATAAGCCTGCAACATCATCTGCAAGATTTGGATAGCCAGTACCTGCAACATAGTTCTCTTTTAGGTTTTATTTTTAGGTACCTGTTCGAGAGAACTGGCCCTTTTCAGGGCAAATCCAACGACGTTCCATCCGCATGCCAAGCGATCCCTTAAGTAGGGGGGTGTTATATTTTGCCAGAAATACTACATTTTTGATACTCACTGGAGTATATCTGGAGGTGAGAGCTCTAATAGGCTCCGCCCACCAGCGTCTTTGTGATACCATTGGCCGACTCAAATGTTCGGCAATGGTATAAATTTGAGCTTGTTTGGCTGTTTTAGGCAGTCATCCAGGAGTCGCCCGAGGGTTCGGACAGTTCCAGGGAAGTAGCCCTCACTTCTGGATGGCTCAGTAGAGTTAAGCGCGCGTGTAAATAGTATTTCTGGCGTTTTAGGTATCTACGGCCTGGCATGCGAATTGATGGAACCTCGTTGGTTGGCAACACCAACCAATCCAAAAAGAATTCGTATGTCAGACGCGTTCCTGCTGGTTTTCCAAATGGCGTGAAGAGTACCGGAGTGGATGGGATTTTGCGATGAGATTCTCCGAGCTACCTGGAATTGTAGAAATGTTGAACTCGCTTCGGAGCATTTGGATTAAGCTCCTGTGAGCTAGTCGGAGGCCGAAGTATTGTCCCGCTTCGTGGTTTTTTTTCCATTTCGTTCCGGAGAGATGTCACTTGTCATCTTTGGCCGATTGAAGTCAAGATTTGAGAAATGGAGTCCAACAGGAAAAGCAATTCGTTCCCGATTTGGCAAAGGCCAAAAATAATAATTTCGAATAAAATATTCGAAATTGAGTATATCAAACTGCCAGGATTTCAAGGACGGAAACCTGGACGGTTTATCTGCTCCTGCCGATCGAGCGTGCTATACCTCGAGCTAGCTACGCCGATAGGCTCCTCCCCCTCAGCTTTCCAACCGCGAAAGCCGGGGATTGGTAAGAGCGATTTCAGCTCTTGTCTATAAATATGGACCAGTTTATGAAATTCGCCAGTACTTTGCATCACTTTGAGGAGTGATGTTGTCAAGTTCAATAAAGTTTCATATTCGACTTCGCGTTTCTGGTACAAATCTCGAGTAGATAAATACTACTCACAGTTTAGTCCACTTATACTGAACTTTTACTAGCGATACTCGATAGTATTGCTTATTCTCGATTTATTCGAGCACCACTTCAGTTCTACCAAACAGAACTCGAGTTGAGAGTAAAAAGACTCAACTCACACTAGCTCTTCTTAGTATAATGCCCACTAGTGTTCAAAATTAGGCCGCTAACGATTGCTTTCCTGGGTTCTCCTAAGATCTTCGAGATTAGAGATCTACAGCCAGCACTGAAAGAAGTTCATACCTTTTTTCTGACCTGCCCTCAGAAGATTGATGAAAGTTTTGGAAAAAAATGTTTTATTTCCCGACCTGTCCTGCTCTTGACGAACCTTAGTAGTTAAAGACGACAAGAACTTCAAGAGGCCGTCCAGACGCCAAGCAGCTCTGCAGCTAGTGGGTGGTGAACACTAAAGCAAGTATATTTGAAAGTGACAATAATTTATGTATCCCTATCCTGCGTACTCTGTACTCGCTCAGACCAGGCTTTGTCAAACATACCAATAGAAAAGAATTCGGTAGCGACAACGAATCATAAAAGCATTCGATCTACGGATAAAGCCTGAGTTCTGCTCCCTATGATGACATTGACTATATAAACTCTAGTGATTGATTTTTGGTGAACAATTTATTCAGTTATTTATCATATTTAACTTTGGCCCTCATCATTCTCCGATTGCTCAGGGATATTCAGGTCTTCCTGTTTAGTGCAGACATTAGAGGATACGATATTGGCATTTTCCTACCAGAAATATTCTGTAAAGACAATTCCACTCCCTTCTTCCTTTGGGTACATGCTCGATCTGTCCGGACGTGACATGGAACCCCTCAAGCAGCGTCAGATCGAGTTCGGAGTCGAACCCCGAGCTAGCTGGAATAATTTGGCTCCCGAAGCGGGAAACCAAATTCTAAAAGTAATAAACTCTGAACTCCGACGAAGACGACAATCTTGTCATCTATGGCCGAGAGAAGCCAAGATTTGAGAAATGGAGTCCAACAGGAAAAGCAATTCGTTCCCGATTTGGCAATGGCCAAAAATAATAATTTCTAATAAAATATTCGAATGGTATGTTCCGCCAATATTGGGAAAATAAACATGAAACAAATTTCGAATATGAAAATTAATCTTCGAAATATTCGAAACATGCAAATGGCGAAATCAAAGTCTCACCAAATACTGGCATGCGATTGGTCAGGCCCGACCACGCCCGCCGGCCGACGCACATAAATATAGCGCGAGAGTGCGACCGAGCAGCATTCGACGTCGAGCGTTCGAGCGAGCAGAAGCAAAAGAAGAGATATTGATAGTCAGTACTAATACACACCAGGTGGTGTTATCGAAGAATATAAATTACCCAAAGTGGGAATCCAAAAGGAAAACGGAAAGAGACAAAATAATTTAAGAAGAGAGAAGAAAATAGAAATTGGAATATCCAATATTGGGGAATTAAAGGAGTTGTACTGCGATCTACAGCCAGTATTTTCTGGGTCAAAGGACTTGGCTCTGTAAAGGAGGGATCAAAAACCCAAAATCCCTCCTGAAAGAATTCGTTTTAACGCAATAGACGTCCATCACAATTTTGTTCTTTTCAGAACAATTGGATACGGCTCTTTTCAGAGTCAGAGAATTCGTTTCTACTAATTTATATTGTTTCTTTCAGCTTAGCCAGGCCTCCGCCGTCGGCGGAAGCAGCGACTCCTTATCCACTAGATTGGATTACGTTGTCCCGGAATCCATGCTAGGGGATGCCTACTGTTTCACTGGGGTGAGCGATACGTGTTAGCGAGCCATAGCACTAAGGTGGACAGGGCTTTAAACGCTTACTTTCCCTTCCGGAAGGGAACACGGGTAAACTCCCTGAGTTAGGCGCGTTAATTCCCTCGACTAGTTTATTTCATATTAGCTCACTTTTAAGTTAATTTTTCTTTTAGAATTATTGTCCTTTCTCCCAGGCAAGTATAGTAGGTTCATTTAGGGATCTTTTATTAACTCCTTATCAATCATATTGCTCTCCTACCTCTGTGCAGGTATGGAAGACAATGGAGCGAGTATGTGGCTGGCAGGACCCAGAGCTGGCCGAGGCGTCGAACAAAAGGCATTTTCGACATGGCGCCCAACGTGGGGCGCCATGTCAACAATTCCGTGTACTCGGATAGTAGGAAATTAGGACGCATTGCCCCTTCCGGCTGTTCTATTTGGAAAACCAGCAGGAACGTGTCTGACATACGATTTCTTTTTGGATTGGTTGGTGTTGCCAACCAACGAGGTTCCATTAATTCGCATGCCAGGCCGTAGATACCTAAAAACGCCAGAAATACTATGTACACGGGCACTTAACTCTACTGAGCCATCCAGAAGTGAGGGCTACTCCCCTGGCACTGTCCGAGCCCTCGGGCGGCTCCTGGATGACTGCCTTAAACACCACCACCATGCACCCCCTAAGGTTGAGGCCCGGACGGATGAACTCCCCAGCACTCGTACGTACTCGAAAGCTCACCCCCCCTATCCACCACCCCCGCTCGTTAAAGCGGTTCCTCATCCTGATGACTGGCGATCAGCAGAATAAAATCTGACCGTTTGATATGGAGTGCCCAGCCAATTCTCGGCTTGAAGCTCCCTTATATCTGACATGAGTTGACTTTTAAACAATGACTTTACTTTACTTTACTGTGCATGGTGCCCCCCTGAAACTGGCTGAAGGCCTGAAAAAACTCTCGGCTGAGGGCCGAGTGCTGTGTGAACTGAAATTGAAATTACTACTTGGTCGGTTCTTCGTGGATCTGAAACATAAAAGCATGATTAATCGTGATTTGGTGCCTGTTGAAGTAGGCGTTGGCGTCGCCGAAGGTCTCGCCTCCGCCGTACTTCTTCAGGGGTGTCGTTGTCTCCTTGGTTTACTGGACGTCTGTATTTGTCTCTGTCTCTGTCGTCTTGCTCACGTCTGTTCTCGTGGAGCTCCGTGAGCAGCGGGTTCGTGTGGGTCTCTACTCTGTCTAGAGTAGTCCCCACATGTTGTCTGATCAGTCTGTCGATATAGTCCGGGTGGATGTCTAAGTCTCGATATATGAACCTGTTGGGCATATATTGTGGTGCGTCTGTTGCCGTCCTCAGGCAGACGTTGAAGAAGGCCTGTATCCTCTGCCTATAACTGTTCGCGCACTGCCCCCAAGAAGTGGATGCGTACAATATGATAGGCAGAAGAATTGTCTTGATAAGGCCTAGTTTCAACTCGAGTGCCATGTTGCTCCTACGTCCGATGACTGGGTACAGCTTATGCCTTGCGGCTTTCGCTATAGCTAATCTGTGGGAGACGTGCCTCTGAAACGTGAGTTTCTTGTCCAGGGTTACTCCTAGGTAAACGGCTTCGTCTACCCAAGGAATTCTCTCGTCGTTCATAGTAACATGGCCCTCGGGTGTTCTACGTCGCCTCGTGAACAGTATGGCCTTGCTTTTGTCTGCATTGATTCCGATCTTCCAACGATTGAACCACGGTTCCAGCTTGTTTATCTGAAGTTGCAGCTTCGATGTTACTCCTCTCTCATGAGATTACTCAGCAAAGATTGCCGTATCATCTGCATAGAGAGCAAGTTTGGTCATGGGGTTGTCCGACATAGGCATGTCTGCAGTGTAGATCGAAAACAGGTGTGGCGACAGTACTGCTCCCTGTGGTACTCCTGCTTCTAGCCTCCTTCGTGAAGAGAGAGCATTTCCGACTTTGCATCGGTAATGTCTACTCCTTAGGAAGGAGTCTATCAGCTTGACCATTGGTATGGAGTATCCGGCATCAACCAGTGTTGCGATCAGCCCATCGTGCCAAACTCTATTGAAGGCCTTGGAGACGTCAAGGAAGACTGCTCCTGTAAGATGTCCTCTTCTCGTGCGGTTCCAGCTCTGGATGGTGGCGTCCACTATCCGGGTGACCTGGAGTTCTGTTGAGTGTTCCTGTCTGAAACCGAATTGCTCATCTGGTAGGATGTTCAATTCTTCAGACATTGTCTCAAGTCGAGTCCTGATCACCCTTTCTGCGACCTTACTCATGGCAGGTGTTAGGCTGATGGGGCGGTGGTTTTGCGGGAACGTGTGGTTCTTGTTGGGCTTCGGAATCATGACCGTAGCTTCTTTCCAGCTGGATGGAAAGTGTCTAAGTCTGAGTACAGCGTTTATGATGTTTGTCAGGGCTGCTAGTCCTTTCCTAGGTAAGGCTTTTAGTGCCCTGACTGGTATGTCGTCTGGGCCCGGTGCTTTCCTGGTCTTGGCGTGTCTAAGTATGGCCTTGATTTCCTCTGGAGATGTCGGTTCTAGGAGAATGTCTGAGTCGTCAGTCCTTCTGAGTCGTCGGATCGTCTGGTCTACGTGCGTTTCCGTGTCCTCGACCTCATCGGTGTAATCGACCTCGTTCTCACGGCACTGACGTTCGAAGGAGTCCGCAAAAGCTTCTGCCTTGTCCGTCTCCGTGAAAACGATGCCCATCTCACCATGAAGTGGGGGGCACGGTTTCCTTCGGCCGTGTCTGAGGACTTTCTGAGTCCTCCATAGGGAGTTGTCTTCGGCGTCGAGTTCGTCCAAACGTTCAGACCATTGTCGCTCTCTGAGTTGCTTCAGCTCTTCTCTCAACCGTCGAGACACGTGGTTGAGCTGTCGCTTGTCATCGGGCGTCAACGTTCTCTGGTAACGTTTTTTCTGACGTCGTCTCAGCCTGATCAACTCCCTGACCTCAGGTGGGATCCCTCCTTGAAAGTCGAAGTTTGTCGTCTGTATGTCTCTTGAGCACCGTTCCATTGCTGTCAGTATTCCTTGTCTGAGTTCGGTCACCGCCGCCTCTAGTTGTCGTGATGTGTCGATCCTGGGGATGTTAATTTCGTTGTGGACTGCCCTTTGGAATCGTGACCAGTCCACTATCCGCTTTGTCGTGTGCACGATTTCCGCTTCTCCCTCCCCTATTGTTAGTAGGATTGGATTATGGTCTGATGATCCCTCGTCCAGTACAGAGATGTCCACCAGAGTTGGAATACTCTGTATGAGGGCTATGTCCAGAATGTCCGGGTGTTGGTCTTCCCTCCCAGGATAGTGAGTAGGTTCGTGTGTCGCCGTCACTGCAATGTCATCAAAGTCTGGTAGTAAGTTGTCAGATAGGTCTCTGCCACGTGGGTTGGTGTTGCGGCAGTTCCAATCTCTAGATTTCGCGTTGAAATCTCCTATTGCCACCGTTGGGTGGTGGTCAGGAAAAAGTTTCTACAAGTCCGTTTTCCTCAGGTTGGGGCCTGGAGGAATGTAGACTGAGGAGACTCTTAGGAGATTGATTCCGTCTACTTTCACTCTGATCGCTACCGATTCACCGAGTGAGAGTTCCGGAAGCATGTCCTCGTTATATTCCAGGAATGATTTTACCAGGAGGAGCGAGCCACCTGCTCGAGCTCGGGGTCCTGGTCTGTCATTCCTGTAGCATGTGTATCCTGGCATGCCAAATTCCTTGCTTGGGTTCAACCTGGTCTCTTGTAGTGCCACCACGTCTGCCGAGATTCTGGAGATAAGTTCCAAAAGTTCATTTTTGCGCTGGATTGCGCCGTTGATGTTCCAAGAACATATCTGCAAGATCTTCGGAATCCGTGCTGGCATTATTGTCCCGAGGTTGTGGCCATGGCGCTGATAACCGCCAAGAGTTGGGTAAGTACCTGTGGGGGTACTTTTATCAGAGTTTCGAGAATTAGTGCCTGAGTTTTTGCGGCCTCAGTACTTTCATCTCGTCGTGTAGGGCCCCATTTTGGTAGTGCCGTTTGCGGTTGTGGTTGTGGACCATTTCTGGGCGCTGGTCCCTGCCTTGGGGCTGCTGGTCCCTGTCTCTGTGGAGTTGGTCCTTGCCTTTGAGGTTGTCGCGCTGCAACCCTTGGTTTGGGGAACTGTGGGCATCCCCGGTAGCTAGCTGGGTGGCTACCCCCACAGTTTGCGCACTTTGCCGGTTCCTCCCTGGCCTTAGTGCATGTGTGCGTGGCGTGGTCGCCTCCGCACTTCACACATCGGGCTTTTGAGTGGCAGCACTTTTGTGCATGCCCGAACCATTGGCAATTGTGGCATTGCGAGACCTTTCCTTTTTGAGGGCGCTGAGCTTCGACTTTGACCTTGAGGTCAAGTACGTCCTTTAAATCGAAAATTTCTCGATTTGCTCTGGGAACTTTAACTAGGAACAGTGGGAGCACTGCTCTAGTTCTCCTTGAGGTCATTCTGTGGCATTCAATGACCTCATAGTTCCTGGCCTCTAGATCCTCCTTCACGTTCTCCGCCGTGATGGAGTCTGGAATACCTCTGATTACCACATGCAGAGGTATTTCTTTCTTCAGCTGGTATGTGAAGAATTCCAGCTTGATTTCTTCAAACAGCTTGGTGGCGCTTCTCCAGTCTGCTTCACTATTAGTGAACAGATGGATTCCATCTTGTCTCGCTTGGGCTTTGAAAAATGTGTTTCATCGTATACAGAGTCGAATGATATCAATTAAAAAAATTAGTTATACTTTAATAAATAAAAACCTTGATTTTTTAAATCACCCTATATCTCATAAGGGAGTCCGAAAATAATTCAATATTTTTTCATGGGAGAACTCGAAATACTTTCATCCATACTGTACAAAATTTTCAGCGGAATCCCATGATGGATTTTTCATATACAAGGCGAAAAATGTATGAAAAAAGCTACGATCTGTACATTTTCCCATTGCTATATTTTCAGTCCAGTTTTCGGCGGGTTTGCTGTAATTCTTCCTCGTCCGGCCGCTTTTACTCGAAATAAAAATATTTCAATAAAATAGTGATCAGTTATTATACCGTACAATAGCGTACCGCATCCCTCGAAAAAAAGCCATAACTCGAATTATTATCTGCACAAGCATCGTCTAGTAGGCGATTCAATGGAAAAGTTATTTTTTCATGCTTAGTGTTTCTCAGAAGTTATATTATACTTATTACATCCGCAGAAGTTCGTTTTTTCGAATTTTCACTCTATAAAACAATAAAATAGTGAAAGTCTCAAAATAGCATTATTATCAAAGGAAATCGCCCTGTACTACAAAAAGATTTGGACATGAATATCTCACGAATTTGTCACATAACGAAAATACCACATAGGATAAATCAGAAAAAAATCATAATTTGTATGTAATTATTTCTATCGGCTTATATAGATATATATTAAATCAAATTCTCGGTTTTTTTTTTACACCAAATTAACGTTTTATGTTTCAATTATGTTCTTGTATCTTCGAATCGTATATATGTTTGTATATAGTATATACCCCTTTCAGAGAACGTTTCTCTTTCTTTTTCTTGTATTTGAAACATCATCTGAATCATCTTCGAATACCTACTTATTAATATATTACTCTTATTTCGTAGTAGGCATGGAGAACAATTCAAAGAGGATAAAATCAACAAAATTCTTATGTCAATAGTCGTTTTCTTGTTGTCATAAAGCCCGAGAACTCTTTTTGGGTTATTGGACTAATTGAAGTTTCTTTTTTACTGTTCAAGTTTATGTGATTTTCAGTGTTTGTTGAACTTTGCTGAACAATATGGCCTTCGCAAATAGAGTGAGTTGTTATGTTTGTGACCGAAATGTTATTCCTAGACTCTCAATGCGTTTGAATAGAGGAGATAATATTGATGTTTTGCAAATTGCAACATATCGAAGACAAACTGCGGGAAATCCACCTATTGATATTCAGGATGATACAAAAATATGTTTCAATTGTAATAACACAGTAATGAATG
Organism: Chrysolina oricalcia; assembly: GCA_944452925.2. Lineage (NCBI taxonomy): Eukaryota > Metazoa > Arthropoda > Insecta > Coleoptera > Chrysomelidae > Chrysolina > Chrysolina oricalcia. The sequence continues at coordinate 10,076,978 of OX101813.2, read as the reverse complement.
ACATTATTGCTATGGAAAATAACCCGAATTGCCTTCGTCTCAATGTGTTGTCCCGCGTATCAAGTCGTGCGTGCATTATTTGTAATGCTCGTCAAAATATTCAAAGACTTTCTTTAGAATGTAGAGTGGATATTTTTGTTGCTTCTGATATCTATGTCCCAGATTTCTTGAGAATTTGTGGTCACCATCTTGATCATCAAGGTTTCCTTCCAAATTACTTGCATGGAGGTTTGAATTTTGTGAATAAACCATACATAATTTCCAATCTTCAACATTTTCTTCAAAGAATGAGGACATTTGCTAATAGAAACAGGCCACTCCGTAACTGGGAAGATATCAATTGTTTCACTGAAGACGAATTTAAGTATCTGACATCAATCTCAAAAAATCATTTTCGACAATTACTAGAATTTTGTGATATTGTTGAATAAGGTGGCAAGAGAAGAAATGTCGAAAGAAAACATTTGCTGACATTTTTGATCAAAATGAAACATGGAGTTTCAGATGAGTTTTTGAAAATATTGTTCAGTTATCCTTCTCGACAAACAGCAAGCTTCATTTTTTCTAATGTGAGATTATCTCTTTTACAAAGGTTCGTACCGAACAATATTGGATTTAATTCAATAACAAGAGAAAATTATATTAACAGTCATGTATCCCCTTATACGAATCAACTGTACAATCCCACACCAGATATTCCCAAAGCAATAGTTTATATAGATTGTACCTACAATAAAATAGAAAAGAGCAGTAACTTCCGGGTATTGAGGCAATCATACTGTTTCCACAAGAATGAACACTTGGTCAAACCAGAGATCATAGTTGCCCCCGATGGATATATCTTAGCAATCAACGGGCCGTACTTCGCAGATGCTAGGAATAATGATGCAAGTGTTCTAAATCACGAATTACAAGTTGATTTGAATGGAATGAAAACATGGTTTCAAGAAGGAGATATTGTGATAGTCGATAGAGGCTACAGAGATTCAATCGATAGTCTACAAGAACTTGGCTTGCATTACTATATGCCACCATTTCTACCGCCGAATCAAAGGCAATTAACGACAAATGAAGCCAATCAGGCACGTTTAATAACCACTACTAGATGGATTGTTGAAGCTAGAAATGGACATTTTAAGTAAATTTTCAAATTTTTTCGTCAACCCATAACAGCAATACATGCTGCGAAGCTACATGACTATTACCTGATTGCTGGCGCTCTTATAAATAAATTCCATCCATTGATAAATATGCCTGGAACGTTGGATACGGCCACACAAATGTTGGTTGATTCCGATGATGTCAACATTGTTCAGGCACGAGTTGAAGCTGAAAACCTCCGAACTAGGAATGGTCGATGGATTCGTTTAAATCAATATCATATACAATCGTTTCCTCGCCTTGATATTGAATATTTAAAATTACTTACTGGAACATATCATTTACACTTGGCTGCGTCATATATCCAAGATACAACTCGTAGAGATGGTGAAGTAGACAACATTTTAGAAGTCGATGAGTTATGGGGAACCCAATTTCCTAAGATTCAGAATATTTTCTCGGTTCAGGAATGCTGCTAAACACATGCTTTGGGTTGTTTTCACTGAAAGAGGTGACGAAAATCTAGAAGATCCTGCTCTCCCCATTACGGGGTATTATTGTACTTGTAAGTCCGGTGCTAGGACTTTAGGAACTTGTGCGCATGTTGCTAGCGTGATATGGTTTTTGGGGTACGCTAGATATCAAGAAAACATACATTTTCCATCCAATCGTCTTTTAGATTCCATAGGAGATGCTGCAAATAGAATGCTTCCAGAGGACATGGATATCGGTCCAGAAATAGTTTAATTTTATTGGTTATTGGTAAGAATCTCCTTCTAATTCGTATTTGATAATGTTTTTTGATTAGGGAAAAATTCAGTTATCCATTATGTATTTTCCTTGTTGTATTGTCATGCACATGCTCGTGCCAACCCAATATCCGAAAGATATATCACATCCCGTTGAACTTCTATCAATTTATGTATAGATTATATATATATATATATATATATATATATATATATATATATATGTGGTTTCCCACTCATCAGGACAGCTTTATGGTTGCTCTCGATTCCATGGTTCGTGCCAAATTAAGTTTCAACTAGTGACTGTAGATGTCACAAGTTACTTCCTGTTATATATATATATATATATATATATATATATATATATATATATATATTCACTGTTTATAGAACTCATTAAATTAAACAGCTGTTTCAGATTACTTATTACTAAGGTATCAGCTGATAACACTAGTATCCTACGACATACCTCCATAATGACATGTGCCTGAGATTTATCCACTTGAAATGTTCCTTATATCGTTACATTCAAACTATTTAGCAGACATCTTGAACCTCCTGCATTATCCATGACGGGCATCTTTAAGACAGGCATACATTATGCAATTTCCATGCAATGCAAGTTTGGTGCTATGCAAGAAATTCTTGCATAGCTATTGCATATCTCTTGCCGCGCACATTACATTATGCTGTTTCAGTGCAATTCTGATTTGTTTTGACATTTTGACATCACTGAAATTAATGAACATGTCTTGTTTCGTCCCTTTTTCCAGATGATGACCAAAATCACGTAATTAAGATGCCTGGTTACACGTAATCAATAGAGATACACTCTGCTCAACATATCAGTCACAACACAATGAAAATAGCTAGAAGATAATAATACTGTTTTTGAAGTTCACGTTGGTGACGCTGTTACCACTAGAAAAATTACTAGAATTGCATAAAACTTGCATGAAAAATAGAGCAGATGCTATTTTCAAAACTTGCATGGAAATTACACGCGCGCAAGCGCGTTAATGTAGTTTGGACTTGCATGGCACTTGCATTGCACGGAAATCGCATAATGTATGCCTGTCTTTATTATTGGGAATTCAAAATTAGATGCCAGCGCAAAAGTGGCAAAAAATGGAACCTCTTTCGCGTATTTATGTCGAAAGAACATAACCTCGTTGTCCTTTGTGCTATTGTTGTAGAAATGCTCAAAATGTCAAAATCATAGTTTCAACCTCATTTTCACGTAAGTATAGATTCAAAACCCGACACCAGAGGGAGTATCCCTTATCTTGAATTCCCAATAGCCATGGGATACATATTATGTGTGCCATCTGGCAAGGCCGTACAAGTTGTTATGAGTTGAAATAATGTTGATTTCACTTCACTGAATTACTTACTTTTACGTTTTGAATAAATGTCAAATAAGTATCTTCTCAATCACATCAGGAGACTTCAATGGATAGGTAGAGTGGTCATTTATTAGCGTAAAATAGTGAAATATATGGACTTTTTCAGAAATTGTTCGCCTTGTATATGAAAAACCCGTCATGGGATTCCGCTGAAAATTTTGTACGATATGAATGAAAGTATTTCGAGTTCTCGCTATCTTTTCGGACTCCCTTATGAGATATAGGGTGATTTAAAAAATCAAGGTTTTTATTTATTAAAGTATAACTAATTTTTTAAATTGATTTCATTCGACTCTGTATACGATGAAACATATCATTTAACATTTTCCAAGTGAATTTTGTCATTTTAGGTTGGTTTATTACTACAAGGTGTCCCAAAAACCAAAATTCGTTTTGTTTCCATATTTGTGAATCACCTTGTATGAATTGTATCAACTGTGATGCTAGATGAAATGAATTTATAATATTATGTGATAATTCTACCTTTTCTCGCATTTTCTCTTTATAAAACAACTAAATTATGAAAGTCTCAAAATAGCATTGTTTTCAAGTGAAATCTCCCTGTACTACGAAAAGATTTGGAAATGAATTTCTCATGAATTCATCATACACGGATGCGATGATGATCCCACAAAAGATAAATCCGAACTAAATCATAACTTGGGAGATACAGAGTGATGAAAAGTGAATGTTTCTCATATTCAACACCCTGTATCTCGAAAACTAGTCATAGGATCGTGTTGCGCCCGTTGAAACATTTCATCGGAATGATCAATTCTACAACATATCAAAAATTCAAGAAATTTGACGGAGAGCCATTTTCCCATATAAGGTGTGCGGGGTCCTTTCGGGGAGCGATTTGACGTATATCAGTCTGGCTAATGACACGCTGTGACGACTACTATAGTTTTTGAAAATACTCACTGGAGTATATCTGGAGGCGAGAGCTCTAATAGGCTCCGCCTACCGGTGTTTCTGCGATACCATTGGCCGACTTAAATGTTCGGCAATGGTATAAATACAGGCTCAAATGGCTGTTTTAGGCATAGTTCGATCATTAGTCGAATCGAGCAGACGTGTATTCAGAAGCTCCCTAGACTACCTGATTAAATTGTTTGAGTGTTGCGAATGAGAAGTCATTAGGCGAGACGAAGCGAAGTAGTTACGGCAAGGGACGGGTCATACCTGAACGAGCCAGGGCTATACCTAGAAGGGCTGTGATTTGGGTAAGTGGTGTAATGACAAATCATTAACCTTTTCTTATAGGAACACTTGGCAAAATCACAGCTATTCGGAGCGAGATTTGCGGTTCCCCTATTTCTTAACTCTGGCTTCGACCAAGGGCTCTTTTCAGAGAGACAGATCAGACAACATGTGGAGACTACTCTAGACAGAGTAGAGACCCACACAAACCCGCTGCTCACGGAGCTCCACGAGAACAGACGTGAGCAAGACGACAGAGACAGAGACAAATACAGACGTCCAGTAAACCAAGGAGACAACGACACCCCTGAATAAGTACGGCGGAAGCGAGACCTTCGGCGACGCCAACGTCTACTTCAACAGGCACCAAATCACGATTAATCATGCTTTTATGTTCCAGATACCACGAAGAACCGACCAAGTAGTAATTTCAATTTCAGTTATCTCAGTACACAGCACTCGGCCCTCAGCCGAGAGTTTTTTCAGGTCTTCAGCCAGTTTCAGGGGGGCACCATGCACAGTAAAGTAAAGTCATTGTTTAAAAGTCAACTCATGTCAGATATAAGGGAGCTTCAAGCCGAGAATTGGCTGGGCACTCGATATCAAACGGTCAGGTTTTATTCTGCTGATCGCCAGTCATCAGGATGAGGAACCGCTTTAACGAGCGGGGGTGGTGGATAGGGGGGGTGAGCTTTCGAGTACGTACGAGTGCTGGGGAGTTCATCCTTCCGGGCCTCAACCTTAGGGGGTGCATGGTGGTGTTTTAGGCAGTCATCCAGGAGTCGCCCGAGGGCTCGGACAGTTTCCAGGGGTGAAGCCCTCACTTTTAGATGGCTCAGTAGAGTTAAGTGCCCGTGTAAATAGTATTTCAGGCTTTTTAGGTATCTACGGCCTGGCATGCGAATTAATGGAATCTCGTTGGTTGGCAACACCAACCAATCCAAAAAGAATTCGTATGTCAGACACGTTCCTGCTGGTTTTCCAAATAGATGAGGAGTTCCGGAGTTGCTGTGATTGAGCGACGATGATGTACTTCGGACAGGTTGTATTGAGCTAGCCATAGGAGACAATGTGCCCTGTCTTTTTACTGTCCGAGTACACGTATTTGTTGTTAATACTCAATTTCGAATATTGCATTCAAAATTATTATTTTTAGCCTTTGCCAAATGGGGAACTAATTGCTTTTCCTGTTGGATTCTATTTCTCGAATCTTAGGCTTCTCTCGGCCGAAGATGACAAACGTTTCATTTTATATGTAGACGTGGCCCCACCCAGAAACTGCGAATCGACCAATCAGATAGCAGAATCGCTTCAGGCCGGAGTATAAAATAAATATTAATATTTATAGTGGAGCACCGGCTGAGCTTTAAGCCGAGAATTGGCTGGGCAGTCCATATCAAACGGTCAGATTTTATTCTGCTGATCGCCAGTCATCAGGATGAGGAACCACTTCAACGAGCGGGGGTGGTGGATAGGGGGGTGAGCTTTCGAGTACGTACGAGTGCTGGGGAGTTCATCCTTCCGGTCCTCAACCTTAGGGGGTGCATGGTGGTGGAGCACCGGCCAGCCGGCTTAGTACTCCTGGAACGAGCCAATCGACAACATGGATTGAGGAAAAACCAGAAGGAGGACGCTAATGGAGTCTGATTTTGGTCGAAAAAGACGGTTATTGCACAACATTGTGCAATATGGTGCAATGCGAAATAAACAACACATGACGTCAGATAAAACGGATAATATTAATAGCCTTTTGCAAAAATTCGAGTCAGTCAGAAAGCTTGCTTGGGAAAGCCACGTCTTTCCGGGTAAGAAATTGTTGGTATAGCCGACTGCATTTGCGAAGTGTTCAGATTGTTTTTAGCTTTTGAAACGCCGGTCTCAGGGAGACAAGTAAAATTAGGGAAATCCATACAGTTGGATTTCGATTAGTGTTTTGGCCGTTTCCATAAACGGGATTGCATTCATTTCCTGCGAAACAAGTGTTGTCTACTCGAAAGGCAAATCCTTTGTTTTTAACTGTTTGCGCACCTATTTTATGCGCGGGGAGTCAGTATCGCTTAGACAGCCGGGGCTAAAGTCAAAAATTCGAACTCGATCGATTACCGGAAAACCCGGCAAACAAAATTATTCGTGTGGTCAAAAAATCACCAAAATTTCCCGACCGATCCTAATTATCCAACACCCTCATCCTCCATTCTCGGTGATATTCAAACTTCGGGTGTTTTGCCGTCTCCAACAAGAGGTAAGTCACCAAAAAACAGTCCACCTCATATAGTCTCTCCGCCACTGGTGTCAGTACACGCGAGTGAAATGTGCTAAGTCCAATTCCGCTTTTTACTAAATCTAGCCCCTCTAAATTGGCCGGAGTTCAACCATTGACTGGAAAAAGTGAGTCTTTATACATCCATAAAATTGGTTGGCCCCTTATTGCTTGCCTTCATTAGAAAATTGCATGTTTAGTAAAGTGCATTCAATCATTGACACACCGACTCAAGCTCACCCAGTCGGCAATCCACAAATCTGTCTCGCCATCAGCAGAAATCTTCTATATCCAGCAAGACTCTAGTTCAACCTCCTCGCCAGAGATGGCGCCATGCAAAAAGTGCCGAGCCCCGGTAATTAGTGTGTGGGAGGGTCAGTGGTACTGCCTAGTCTGCCGGTCTACCCAATCAACCAATGAGCAACCCAATAGCGACTCCCAGCCTGGGAACGAACCCCAGCCGCTGAACACCTTACACTTCCAGCAAATAGTGGATCAGTTATCACTTCTCAATACGCAGATAACCGCCTGCAATCTATCCATAAACAATATTAATGCAACGCTGGCTAAACACGGACAGTCAATCACTAGTTGTGTGACCGAGGTGAACACCCTCAAGGAAAAAACTACTGCTCTCGAAGAACACCTACAACAGCTGTCAATACCTGCGCAAAATAACATCCAAGCAGATATAAACCAGTTTTATTTCGAAGCCAGATTCCGCCTTGAACGGGAGAAAAACATACTGATTTCTGGTATTGTAGAAACAAACAACTGTGAGAATGACCTACACCAAGTCAATACTATTATCAACACCTTAGTGGAAGGCCAACATTCGCATGTTATATCACTTCGCCGCCTGGGAAGGCCAAGAGAGGGACATACAAGACCAATCAAGGTCGAAATGTCCGAGAGTAGAATCGCATTCTCAATCCTCAAAAATAAGAAGAAAGCTAAAACCACGTTTCCCGACATCAACATCAAGCCCGACCAGACACCCCAGCAAATGAGCGATATGCAAAATTTACGCATCGAGCTCAAAAGGCGAACTGATAGTGGCGAACCAGATCTTACAATAAAATATATCAACCGAGTCTCCCAAATCCTCAAAGTCACCAACTCCCCACAACATACAAAAAACTCTCAATAAACAACTGTCTCATATTCTACATCAACCTCGGATCGCTCAACACCAAATACAGTGAACTTGCTCATATAACCAGCAAACTGAAACCACACATCATTATGCTAACTGAGACATGGCTCAGACATGATCTGCCATCCGGGCTCTATGATCTGTTCAATTATTCCATGCACCGATTTGACAGACCCCACTTGCGAACTGGAGGTGTAGCGTTTTACATTATGAACCACAAATTTCTCGCAGACCCAATAAATCTCAATCTATCTTTGCCTAACATAGAAATGCTTGGATTCAAACTGAAAACACGAACCTCAACTCTGATCTTCATCTACAGACCCCCATCCACAACAGCCCTCGATGATACCCAGCTTAATAACCTTCTACTTCAGCTCTGCCAGACATACTCTAACATCATCATCCTAGGCGACTTCAATTTCCCGAACATCGATTGGTCGAACCTCTCACTGTCTTCTTATAAAGCGAGTTCACAAGTTTTTCTCGATAACGTAGTTTCTGCTAGCCTGGACCAACTTATTGAGCAACCAACTAGATTCCGGGGCACTCAAACCCCCTCAATTCTTGACCTAATTCTGACAAGCCATTCCAACCTGTTTTCCCGTATCGAATATCACCCACCTATAGGTCTCTCCGACCACTTATGTATCACAGCAAACATCCAAACCATTCTCGCCTCAAGCCAGAAATAGTGTAGGAACATATAGAAGGCTAATATACTGGAGATGAACAATTCGTTATCTGATGTAAACTGGGAACGAGAACTGCAAGACCTAAACACGAACGGGCAATACCAGGTCATCGAGAATAAGGTGAATGATTTGATAGAAACCCATTGCCCACTTCAAAAAATCTCCGGGTCTAAAATCCCATGGCTGAAGCAGAACATACAGTCGGACATAAAGAGAAAAAAAACCCTGTGGCAACTATATAAACGTAATTCAACCGATGTCAACTACCAAAACCACAGGCGATTTTCAAACCTCCTGACCTCCAAATTGCGCAAAGCAAGGATAGAATACGAAAACCACTTGTCCACCAAAGGCCCGAAAGCTATCCACAGCCACATAAGGCGGCAAATATCGTCGAAGGTTACCACTCCCGTCCTAGAGATCAATAACACTATTGTAAACGACCACCACGAAGTTGCCAATATATTTGCCGATGAGTTCATTAACAATTTCAATAATGATAACACCCTCGACCCTGTAAGGGATTTGGCCGGCCACAAGAAACGAATCCTCTCTGTGCGACATCGTTATCACCGAGGTAATGGTCTCAGAGCAGCTGAAGAACCTGAAAGTAACCTCGACCCCTGGTCCTGACCGAATTCATCCGTACATTCTCCGCAACTGTGCCAATCTCCTAACGATGCCATTAACCGTACTCATGAAAAACAGCCTCAGTAAGAGCGAGTTACCTGAATCGTGGAAACTGACGAACGTAACGCCGATTTACAAAAAAGGAAACAAGCTGCTGCCGGAGAATTACCGTCCAATAAACACAGCCAGTGTTCCCAGAAAAATTCCCCAGCGAATTATATCAGCCCAAATACTGGAATTCGCAGCACTCCATGCCCTAGTACCTTCAAATCAACACCGGTTTTTACCCCAACGCTCAGTTACATCCAACCTACTACTGGCAACGAACACTTGCTCAGAATATCTTGACTCGTCCTTACCAGTTGATGTGATTTATTTCGATTTCAGCAGAGCTTTTGATAAAGTCCCGCATCGACTTCTCCTGTTGAAGCTTGAACACCTGGGTATCCGTGGAAAATTACTCCGATGGCTAGAAGTCTTCCTCACCGAATCATACTTCTCAGTGAGAATCGATGATCAGTATTCCAACAAAACAAAAATAGGAAGTGGTGTTATCCAAGGCTCTGTCCTCGGTCCCATACTGTTTCTACTGTATATCAGTGATCTGTCAAAGGAACTGTCATCTATGGCCCTATTTTTTGCGGATGACTTGAAAATTATCAACACACCAACTTCGCATGACTACGTGATCCAGTCAGACATTGATAAAGTCGAATCCTGGAGTATCAGATGGAAACTTCCGATCAATGTGAATAAATGTGCATGCAGTACTACACATGGGCTCTAATAATCCAGAACAACCAGTTTATTTTAACCTTACGGCTCTCCCCAATGTCGAGTCACAAGTGGACCTAGGAATAACTATGACGCGAGATATGTCGTGGTCCTGCCACGTCAATAAAATAGTGAAGCGTGCAAACAGTGCATTGTATTTAATGATAAATTCTTTTCTGAGCCCTACATCCGCCCCCTGCTTGAATTTGCAGCACCTGTATGGTCCCCCAAGCTGGTTCGCGATATTAAACTCATCGAGGGCGTACAACGTCGCTGTACCAAACTTGCTAGTGGACTAAATAACTTGAATTACAAGGACCGTTTGACCCACCTGAACATCCCTACTCATTATTGGAGGCGTATCCGAGGTGACCTTATTGAAATATTTAAAATAGTTACTATGCGGTATGGAATCGACATGACACCTCTGTTCACGCTTAACACCAGCGACCGGCTACGCGGTCACAAGTTCAAATTAACCCGACAGGGGTTTAACAGATGTGTAAGAGAACACGTACAGTTTAACAGAAGTTTTCATCTGAGGAACAACCTGCCTCCAAACATTGTCGAATCTGCCACTGTGAACACCTTCAAGAACCGACTAGACATCTACTACGAAGACAACCCAACCATTGTTCCAGAATATTTTATTTTCAACTGATTGGCTTTTCATTACTTAATTTTCATTATTTAATTTTATATTTTTTTTTTTTTCCTTTCTTCAAATTACTGGCTGATACTGTCACCATTAACAAATATGCAATTAAGAGTTTATAAGTTAATACTTGTACTCTTGTAACATACCAAATAAATGAATAAATAAATTTAGTTCATTTGCCAAACCCACCATTTTGGTCCTATCGAACCGGAGTGAATCCCTTTTTTTTTTCGCTAAGAATTTTTTACATAGTTTCGTGGATATTAGGATAAAATAATTGTTAAACGTTTTCGAATGAAATAAATTTTTATAATCTATCGTACTTGGTTATAAACCTAGAATTTGTCGTTTTGAATAGCAGTATATCCTCCGAGTTGAATTTGGTATACTTTATTAGTCTATTTCATAGTTATTTACCTATAATCGAAAAGCAATTTATCGATTTGGCTAGTGATATCGATACGCCGCCACACCATCGCCTTTTTTTGTTGCTTGTGGGTACCTCTAATTTTTTGTCGTAGTTGAATTTCCAATTTTAAATATGCCTAAGGCTCCGTCCGAATTGAAATTAGAGACTGAATGCTAAGCGTGAAAACCTTTTTAGAAGGGCCCTATTGTGTTTTGATGCCGGAAATGCCCTTGAAACGTCTCCAAATGATCGCGTCAAACTTAAAGATTTCACCATTCGTTTCGGAAACTTCACCAAAGTAGTCGAAGAATATCATGCTATTTGCCAAGAAATAGTCGTTCTTAAACAGGAATTGAAAGCTGATGATGATATTGATTACGGCATTGTTGATGCATTTGATGATTTCTATAGTCATATTGAATATCTAGCAGCTAAATTTATAAAACAACGTTCTCCGTCGAGTAATCGAGCTTCTTCTTCCAATAGTAATAATGATAAACCCAAAATTCGGATGCCTGCCATTGAATTGGTTAAGTTTGATGGTGAAAATTCAATCACTTGGCCAGTTTTCTATGAGAACTTCAAACAACTAGTACATTCGAAAACTGAATTTTCTAAAGCTGAAAAACTTCAATACCTTCTAGGAAGCCTTTCAGGAAAAGCTTTGAAAACTTGTCACGCATATGAACCCGTCCCTGATAATTATGACCTCATCTGGAAATTATTAGAAGACACATATAATAATCAAAAATCCCTTGCTAATCTTTATCTAGATCGAATAATGAGTTTTCGCCCTTTGTTGACTGATCACCCTAATTGTCTGCAGGCATTTTTAGAAAAGTTTGATACTAATGTGACTGCCTTGAAACGATTGAATTTAGTTGATTTGCAAGATTACATATTAACCTATATTGCTATGTCTAAGCTTTCTCAAGAGACTGTAAATGCCTTTGAATTAGTGAGAGACAGTAAAATTTTGCCGAAATATGATCATCTCCAAACATTTGTTCGCCAACAAAGTAGAATTGTTGTTAAGAATGAAAAACCTCGACAAAACCAGAATTTAACACCCTCCAAATCAGTTCAACCTTTTAGAAATTCCAGATTCTTTTATGCCAAGGATCAGTGCCCTGAGATGAGCTGTTTAGCCTGTAATAAAGGAATGCATTTATTGAAGGATTGTTATCTTTTCAAAAATTGGCAATTCGAACAAAGATTTAAACTAATAAAAGCCAAGAATTTGTGCTTGAATTGTTTTTCTAGTAAACATAGAGTTGTTTCTTGTCCCTCCAAATTTAGTTGCACCATTTGTAGATTGAAACACCATTCGCTTTTACACAAATATGAAACACCACTTGATAGTTTCACTCCGAACTCTCCCCCCATTGGAACGGAAAACAGCAACCCATCTCAATCCTCTTTGAATGGCAATCAGAGTTCAAGTTTGACTTTGTGCACCAATTTATCTAAACAAGAATCAAAATTAGTTCTCTTAGGTACCCTTCTAGTGAAAGTACGTGACAAATGAAACAAAGAACAGCAAATAAGATTTTTGTTGGATAGTGGATCCATGTCCAATCTACTTACATTCGATAGTTGTAAGAAACTAGGATTGACATATTCGAAGATTAGTTCAAATATAGTCGGTATAGGGGGCCACGTTGATCCATTGAAAGGCCGGTCAACCCTTACCATTTTTTCTAATTTTGATCCAAAAGTTAGTATACCTATTGAAGTACTATTAGTAGACAAAGTAACTAGTAAATTACCCGAAATTTCTGTTGATACGAATTCATTTTACCACTTGAGAAATCTCTCCTTGGCGGATCCTCAATTTCACACTCCAGGTGAGATTGATGGGATATTGGGAGCCTCGGTATTCGCAGAGATAATTGGGTCCAATAAGGTAGCCGGGGCAGTAGACACTCCCACCGCTGTCCAAACCTCCTTCGGCTATGTGGTAACGGGACATGTGAATAAAATCAAAATCGATGCCGAACAAATTCATTGTCATTTCTCAGCCATAGATTCAAATTTAGATAGATTAGTAGAAAAGATGTGGGAATTAGAAGAATTTCCATCTCCCCCTTTGAGCAATGATGATGAAATTTGTGAAAACATATTTTTAGAAAATCTCAAAAGAGACGAAGATGGCCGATATATTGTTGCCTTACCTTTCAAAGATGATCCATCAAAACTAGGTGATTCATTTTCATTTACTAAAAGTAGATTGCTAGCTCTAGAGAGAAAATTTCATCTGAATGACCATCTTCGTGAATCCTATAGTAATATACTTCGAGATTATATCAATCAGGGGTATATGTCGTTAGTTTCCCCCGAAAGGATGGACGTTACCTCATACTATATCCCTCATCATTGTATTTTCAAATCCGATAGTTTGACCACCAGGATAGTACATGATGCTAGTATGAAAACTGACAAAGGGATATCGTTAAATGATATTCTCCATACCGGACCGAAATTGCAGAACAATCCCGTTTCTATCTTGATGAATTTCAGGTTATTTCCCGTGACAATTGTGGCAGATCTGAAAAAAATGTTTCTTCAAATAGGTGTGATAGAGACTCACAGATCATTCCAAAAAATTCTGTGGTGATTCGATACGAATCAACCCATTTCCGTATATGAACTAACGCGTGTTACCTTCGGTGTCAAACCATCCCCATACTTGAGTTTGCGCGTTGTCAGACAGTTGGTTCAGGATGAAGCAAAAAACTTTCCTGAAGCAGTTATGCCCATTCTCAGGGATATGTATATGGATGACCTAATTAGTAGTTTTCCAGATTCGAATTCCGCTCTGAAAGCCCATCATCAACTCGTTTCGTTGTTTCGTTACGGTGGTTTCGAAATGGTTAGGTGGATTTCCAATTCCCCAGATTTTTTATCGAATATTTCCGATGAGCTCAAACTCCAACCTCTTGATTTGAATGAGAAGCCTGTGAAGGTATTAGGATTATATTGGCATTCCGTAGAAGATCAGTTTCGCAACAAAATTGATATCCAATCTACCCCCTGTTCAAAAAGGAACATGTTATCTTTGTTAGCAAGAATGTTTGATCCCATTGGCGGGATTCCTCCAATCACCTTGTCGATAAAACTGTTAATTAAAAGGCTCTGGGAATTGCATGTGGACTGGGATCAATCTCCTCCTCCAGAAATTGAAACTGAGTGGAACAAAATCCAAAATAATCTACCCTTGATTGAAAACCTGAGAATTCCTCAACACCTCTCAGTTTCTCCCGAGTCGTCTGTCATTCTTGTTGGATTTGCTGATGCCAGTCAATCGGGTTATGCAGCAGTAACCTATGTACGTTCATTGAGTCGAGATGGACGTGTCACTTCCAATTTTCTTCATTCTCAAGACAGGGTAGCTCCTATGACCAAGGTTACAATGCCTCGAATGGAACTTTGTGCTGCGGTCCTCCTATCGAAGCTTCTAGCCCATGTTAGCGATACAATTTCTCCCAGAAAGGAGTTTGAAGGAATTTTTGCATTTTCTGATTCATTAATAGCTCTCCATTGGATCCACTCAGTCCCCAAAAAATGGAAAACATTTATTTCCAATCGTTTTTCCAAAATTCATCAGTTGTTGCCTCCCAAAAATTGGTATTTTGTTCCAGGACATCAAAATATAGCTGACCTTCCTTCGAGAGGTGCTTCTCCTCAGGCATTTCTCAATAATCCGCACTGGCTTTCAGGACCGCCTTGGTTGACTTCTGATATTCCAGATTGGCCCATTCGAAATGTTAAAAATGTCGAAACTCTCGACCTCTCTGATGTAGAAAATGAATCGTCAATTTGTCTTATTACGGAACATAGCACTTCTCCTTTATATAATGCCATTGATTATTTTTCGTCGTGGTCAAAGTTATTGCATTGCATAGTATATATTTTGAGATTCGTGAGAATTTTACCTCGCAATAAATCGTTTACGGGCTCTGAGTTAGAAAAGGCAGAACTTGCCCTAATTAGAGTTGTACAAAACCGTCATTTTCTCGAAGAATACAATAATTTAAAAAATAACAAAATAATTAAATCGAATATTCGTCGTTTGAGTCCGTTTCTCGAAGATGGTATAATTAGGGTAGGTGGTAGGCTTTCTAACTCAAATCTGAATTAAGACCATCAACATCCAATTTTGTTACCCAAATCTGATCCACTTGTTGTTTTGTTGATAGATTATCATCACAAATTGTATTGTTGTGCTGGAGCCCATTTATTACTTTCCCTTCTTCGTCAAAGGTACTGGATTTTGTCGGCAAGAAGTCTGATTCCTCAGAGAATATGGAAGTGTAATCATTGTTTTAGAATGAATCCCAAACCTACATATCCAATCATGGCTGATTTACCAGCTGAGCGAGTTAATCAAACCAAAGCGTTCACATTTACTGGTGCAGATTTCACAGGAGCATTTAATATTACCATGGGTCGTAAAAAGGGCATACACAGCCAGAAGGCTTACGTATGCTTGTTTGTTTGCCTTGCCACAAAGGCTGTACATTTAGAATTGGCCTCTTCTTTATCTACAGATTGTTTTATTGCTGCATTTAAAAGATTTTTAGCTCGTCGGGGTAATTGTTCAACTTTGTTTTCGGATTGTGGAAGTAATTTTATTGGAGCAAAAACCAAATTTGATGAAATTGATCAACTTCTCCGATCTCAAAATTATATAGATAATTTTCAAAGAGAATTGAACATAAATAAAATATCTTGGAAGAGAAACGCGCCACGTGCTAGTCACTTCGGAGGAATTTGGGAGTCAAATATAAAAAGCATGAAAGCTCATCTTACTCGTGTCATTGGCCTACAAATTTTAAGTTTTGAAGAGTTCTACACAGTTCTTACCCAAGTGGAAGCCGTTCTAAATAGTCGTCCGTTGTGTAGCCTCAGTGAGGATCCAGCGGATCCCATAGCTTTGACCCCCGCCCATTTTTTGTATGGGTCACCATTAAATTCGTTACCTACTGAATTTCCAGATGATATTAACTTGAGTTTGAATAATAGATATAGACTCTTAGATAACTTGGTTAGACAATATTGGAAAAAATAGCATTTAGAATATTTATCAAATCAAATCAAATCAAAAAATACTTTATTGTCTAAGAATGTTTCTTGTTGACAAAGCTTTGTGAAAAGACATAATCAATGAATCAATTATTGATAATAAATAATAAAATAATAAAATTATTTACACATACATAAAAGTATATACATATACGCACATAATACAAACACAACTGATAACACTTCCAAAACATGGTAAGATGTTATTAGTTGATTGGCATAATAACATTACTAACACATTAAAAATTTTAACAGTACTCAACAATTAAAATTTATACATTTAGTAGTCAGAAGAATTAAAATAATTAAAATACCTTACAAACGCGTCAAAAATGGAATACGGAAAGTAATCCCGTCAAAGAGGGAATGACCGTTGTTATTTTGCAAGAAAATCTCCCTCCATAACAGTGGCCGTTGGGTAAAATTGAAAAGGTATACCCGGGCAAAGATGGTGTGGTACGCGTAGCCATTGTGAAAACAAAAAATAGTTCTTATACCCGTCCGGTGGTCAAATTGTGTCCACTTCCCTGTCAATAGGTTTTTTTTATAGTAATAGTTTTTTTTATAGTAATAACTTTTTTTCCTTTTATTTTTCCCTTGGAACTATTTGGGAAATCAAGCAGAATTTGTTATACTTTTGGGTAGGGTAAGTACAGTTCTATCTATTGTCATAGAACAATAGTTTTTTTGGTCAATAATATAGCCTTGAATTGAAAATTCAACTCGGGGCGGCAGGATGTTTTGGCCGTTTCCATAAACGGGATTGCATTCATTTCCTGCGAAACAAGTGTTGTCTACTCGAAAGGCAAGTCCTTTGTTTTTAACTGTTTGCGCACCTATTTTATGTGCGGGGAGTCAGTATCGCTTAGACAGCCGGGGCGACAGTCAAAAATTCGAACTTGATCGATTACCGGAAAACCCGGCAAACAAAATTATTCGTGTGGTCAAAAAATCACCAAAATTTCCCGACCGATCCTAATTATCCAACACCCTCATCCTCCATTATCGGTGATATTCAAACTTCGGGTGTTTTGCCGTCTCCAACAAGAGGTAAGTCACCAAAAAACAGTCCTCCTCATTTAGTTCATTTGCCAAACCCACCAATTAGTTTTGTACCGAATCAACGAGAAAAAGCAGTTTCGTTTGGGCTACTTATTGCTAGGTCATTGGGCTCTCGGTAAAAAGTGAATA
Source organism: Chrysolina oricalcia (assembly GCA_944452925.2). NCBI lineage: Eukaryota > Metazoa > Arthropoda > Insecta > Coleoptera > Chrysomelidae > Chrysolina > Chrysolina oricalcia. The sequence goes on along the minus strand of OX101813.2, from coordinate 10,059,661 downwards.
GTGCGTGCAACGAAACATCGGAGCATTCCGATCTACGAGAATATTTGGCTTCGTTTCAACAAGACTTTGAGAAAGCTTGTTGATTCGTCGATTGCGAAGAAACCTGGGGTTTCGAAGGAGTGGAAATCCGATAGGAGCTATCGGTTTACAAAGCGAAATTGTTTCGAAATTTGTATAGCTTTAAACCTGGGGTTTAGGGACACTAGGTTGATATCCTAGTTGTCTTGCGCGCTGCGACAAATTAAAATCGAATTTAGGAAGTAGACAAATTTTCGGGCGACATTTCCAAGAGTGTGTTCTCTCGGAGAGACGAACAGAAGCAAGAAGAGGTCAGCTGTCCATCCTAACTCCGGAGGCACTGCAGTTGGAGAAGAGCTTCTGGAGGACCGGACGAACGGGTTACCCGACCAGTGTGGTTCGGAAGGCACTGCAAGAGTGTGAAATGGATGCCAGGCTGTGGGCCGATTCAAGCCCATTCACGTGGATTTTTCCAGTTAGCTGGATTTATCTTCGCTTCGATTTCGCGTTTGAACCAAAAATCCTCAGTCGAGAAGAGAGGTCAGGTATTAATAAATAGGCGCACAGTTGAGTTGTAAAGGGGGACTTGTCCCCTAGGCAAATCCACGTACGGATTTTTACGGAGCCAGCTCGTTAGTGATTAAGTCCTAACCTGTCAAGCCATCATTAGACTTTAGCTAGTCTGTTGTCGAGCTCACTTTCCGTGGGTTCCGTGGGGGTTAGCTTGCGCAAATCTTTTACTTCTCCTGCGGCCGCTCCCTTGTCCTGAGAGTGCAGCCATCGACTAGGTCCCTTTCCCTTATAATAAAAACAGTTAGGAAGACCTGTGAAGCCCAACGGATTACCGAATTCGTTGGCTCAAAAAGGCACGTAAATAGACCTGTGGAGTGTCGGATTACGGTATTCGACACTCATTAGGCAAACTTGATTAGATTCGGTAAGGTAACCGTGAACCCTCCCTCTTAGACAATCCCGGTCTAAGTCCCTTTGTTGTTAGGAAATAATGCCAATCACATGTAGTCAGGCATTGTCGCAAAGAGAAAACATATCAAACGATACCACACCCCACCTGTCAGAGAGAAATTATTTTCTTAACCCCCAGGAAATTCAGAACGCAGTCCGTAAGAGCGGTTCAAGTCCCATGCAGAACATCGAGCCGTTCACTGGGAGAACGTTAGTTCGAACCCCTGTGTCGACTTCTTGCCTGAAAGAGTCGTCACAACTTATGAGACCAGATTTGAGTTTTAATAACTCCCCAAAAAAATTTCCTATTTCTCAAACCGTGGGCAGAAGTCGCCAAAGTCTCAGCCCGTGGAGCGTGGCCTCGTTTGATATGCGCGAGAAAACCTTGTCATTCTCAGAAATGAAAACAGCAGTTTCCACAGAAATACCGTGTTCTAGCCAAGCTTTGTTTGTTAGGGAAAATTCCGGCCAGTTGGACCGAGAAATTCAAATGTTAGAAAGGCGTTATGGAGTTACTCTCAGACGTGAAGACAGTGAACCTAATAACTCAAAACGAGGGGCTGGATTGCCTACAGTGTCTCGTTTTGGGCAAATGGGAGACCCTGTAGATCCTAAAAATCGTGAGAGATGGACGGACCCCACCAGAAATCGGAGGGCCCTTCTGGCCTCCGAACGTATTTTATTCAGTGAACCGACACTAGGTCGTTCACAAACGTCTGAGACACTCCGACAGCTAGAGTCCCATAATGATATGCGAGACTCTCTTCAAAAACATAAAGCACAGAAAGCTGAACTAGAACAATTAACGGAAAACGGCACAATGAAGTCAAAAGAGACTCATGAGGGAACTGAGGATCGAAGGGGTGGGCTTACCGCAGAAGGTGGGTCGAACTCAATAGAACTCAGAGCTGGACCACCAGACCTGACTCAATCGTCGAGAAACCTTGACGTCTTGCTGGACGAAGCAAGGGGTGGTGGAAGGTTCTCGGGGAGAGTTATTGGCTCGATGAAAGTCGATATATCTCTTCAGGGATGGGTCAGAAGAGTCAGGGAGGATTGGGGTGCGCCAGCGCTAGCTGAGGGACACCAGGATAAACTAAGGCAAAGCCCTGGTTTGCTACATGGCGCTTTCCCTGTGCAGGACGCTGGTACCAAACCTAGTTTATTACAATTGTAATCCGTACGCTCCCTCGTCTTGCGAAAGCTCCGGCCACATGGCTCCGCTCTGACTGAGCTCTCGAGAATCCGGCCGACTAATGCCCCCACCGGCTATTAGCCCGCCTGACTCCCGCGGATCCTGGTGCCACGCAGCTAGCGCTGATCCCGTGGCATGTTCCTGCGCGTACTCGGCCCGCTTCGGAGGAGATACTCTGCTCTGTTTCGGAGCAGATACTCTCCCCTGAAGCCTTCCACCACCCCTCTGCACTCCCGCAGAGTCGTCAAGCCACTCGCGGGTCACTGGCGGTCCAGCCCCGAATTGCCTTGAGTGTGACCCATCGCCTGTGATGAGCCCACCCCTGTAGTGCGGCCCATCGCCTGTAATGAACACACCCCTTTCTACCTCGGTTCTCCAAACAGTCGACTCTCTTTCTCGTCGTGTTTCTACTATACTGTCATTTGTGTTATAAACATCTATATTGTATAAATTTCTCCTTGAGGGTTCCAGGACCTCCCGCATATCCCTCAGGGATTCTGGCTGGCGAGGCGTTGTGCTTTTCTCAAGTGGCTGATGGCCCTGTATTTCTGGAAAATTTAATCGCTCGGCTATCAGACGACTCCTTCTTGGTTCAGAGACAAATGGTCACTGAACTCCCACAAACTCCTTTACTACTCTGGAGCCTTCCGTTCGAACGAAAGCCGGCTCCGTAGGCATGCCGGACCCGGGTCTCGAACTCACGTGCTCCTCATTACTTAAAGCCACAACTGCCTCATAACGCCTTTTCAAATTTTCTATTTCCTGCATCAGCAACTCAGGAGTTTCCCTAACTAGCAAAGCTGGACTCGAACACGGAGTGCTGATGAAACTATATGTTCTTACATGAGAATGTCTTGGGTTATCGCGTATATCGGATGCCACTAACTTCCTCGGGCTAAGACTTTGGCACTTTGTGCCCACGGTTTCAGGAATCTGCATATTCCTGTCGGAGTTATGAAAACTCGAATATTGTCTCTCCTGTGTCTGTTACTCCAGGCAGATAGCAGACACGAGGGTTCTCGGGTTCGAGGCCCAGGCGAGTGGTTCGATCCCCCGTTGAGATCCCGGACCACTCCCGCGGGCTGCGTTGAGAATTTCCTGGGGTGTGAGAAAATACACTTTCTCGACTGGGTGAGGAGTAGTGTAATCTGACATATTTCCCTGTTTCGACAATGCCTGACTACAGGTAGTAGGCATTGTTAATGATTCAAAATGACTCAGACTGGAATGGCCTGAGAGGTAGGATCACGGAAACCTAGCTGAAAGCTAAACCTTTGCCTTTTGAGAGTCGAAACGTATTCGACCCTCTACAGGACTTTCTTAACTTTTGAGTTGACGAAACGGTATTCGTCAATCTCCACAGGACTGTCCTAACTTAGGACTATATCGGGATAGGACCTAACATTGGCTATACTTCCAGGGCAAGGAAGCAGCCGCAGGATAGGTAAAAGATTGCGCAAAACTACCCCCACGGGACTTACGGACAGTGAGCTCGACACAGCTAGCTGTGTCTAATGATGGCTTGACAGGATAGGGCTTAATCACTAACGAGCTGAACTTCGTAAAAACTCAGCTACCTGTGCGCCTATTTATTACTACCTGACCCCTCTTCTCGACCGGGGATTTTTGTTTTAAACGCGATCCTGTTGCGAAAATGGCTCCAAGTCTTCAACGTCCAAGGATGATCTTATTTCTTCACTCTTCGATTTTTCCTACTCTAGTTCAGAAAAATCCGTCGCCCGAAATTTAATTTTGTTTCCTATCAACGCTATTAAAATTGTCGAAGCGCGCTAGACAAACAGGATAACCGCCTGAATGTCCCTAACCCCAAGTTTAAACACTTAAGCGAAATTCGGAAAAAAAACTATCTTTCTTCCGCACCCTGTATTCACTATTCACCGATACTTCCTATCGGACTTCGCACTGCCTTGAGAAACTCCACGTTCCTCCGCAACCGACAAGACGAATGTCTTCCTCGAAGAACACTCGAATCGAAGTAATAACAGGAGTCAAGTATCACACAACTTGCTCTTCAATTTGGAAAAACTCTGTATTGAAAAATACAGAGTACTCCTTCTTCTTGCTTCTCGGATGCTCCGACAAAACACTAACACTTTCACATCGTTTTACCGGGACCGACCCCAATTACCTAACCTGTAAATGGCCCAAACGAAACTGCTTTTTTCCTTTCGGCACAAAACTAGTCGAGAATTGACTGTACAATTCTCCCTAAACTTCTTCTGATCTCTCCTGAGATCCGTAGCAATCTCCACCGAGCTAAACCTTACTTTAACACTCCCGTTGCAGTTGGCCTACCAAAAGTTTTCTGTCCGAAATCTATACGTAGATTCCTAAACGAGCTTTCTGAACAAAATTTCTACGTTTCATAGGGGTTTTATATGGTCGGTCTGGACATCACGCCACATCACGCCATTTTCCGGCTTGCCCATTGGCTTAAACACCGAAAATGGGCGGAGTCGAACCGTAAGGGTCAGATATACCCTCGATTCGACCCCAACTCGTCACAAAAACACCGTTTTTTCCTAAAACCCGCACGCAAAGAACTAAACTAATATTTACATATTAATCTAATGCCTATTTTCGAGCATTTCCCATGCGGAAATCGCGAATTTCTTCCATGCAAATCTATACAGTGGCGATTTTAGAAACGGCATTTCTAGCCTGAAAAATTCGAACGTCTGAAATCGCAAAATTAACAGACTATTCGTACAACAAATCAAACGAAATTATGAAACCAACTGAATCTTGTAGGCGGATGTGCGTACTTTATGTTTTCCGATCACGGAACTTAGTTTTTTTTTTTTAATTATTCAATACAAAAACTTTAATTGAAAAATATAAAAATACAAAGAGATGTTTCTAACGTGGAGTCTATGTCTATTCTGACTGAAATGAAAGTCAATGAACCGATGTTGAATCCAACACCGTCTAGGCAGGTTCCTGGAAATCTGCATGGGCAGCACTGCTTGGTTCAGCGATCCCCACGGGAAGGCATACATAACTCCTCCATCCCCAAGAAGGAACTCGAGGGTGGAACCACTTGAGTTTTGTTGATGGCCTGGCTTCCAGTAGTTGGTGGTTTGTTGAGGTTGAGCAGGCGAAGAATGTCTTGCCTACGAGTCACCACAAGATAGGCTACAGCGAAGGCGGTTAGCATCGCGACGCTCCAAAGGGACCATCTGGAGTAGTCCGGGCGAAGATTGGTGAAATCCAATGGGTCTTCCCGAAATTCATCTAGCTGGAGCTCGTGTAGTTTGTCCAGGGAAACTTTGTCCAAGTTTCTCTACTTGCAGGGTTGGAATGTGGATTTCCTTGATTTCTTCCAATGTAATGGGGTGTCCTATAGTTGATCCTTTGTCGTTCTGGTAGGTGTACTTGGAAGTCCTCAGGGAGCATTTTGGTGGGACAACAAAGAGGTACACGCCTTTTAATAGAGCAACATCGTTTTCCACGCAGTTTGTTTGGAGTTTTCGGCTTTCTGGGAAAATGCCGATATAGTGGGCATCATTGATTTGTTCAATTATTTCCTAGTTGATTTTGGAATTTGGCGGCATTTATCGACAATGGTACTGGATGAAAGCAGCGATGTCACACAGTCTGGGTTTTCCTGGATAGGCAGGAGGTGATTCTTCTTGCAGGGGAAGTTCGGTTGTAGGTCAACGCATTCTTCGTTTTGGTATTGGTACATTCCGTTGCTTATGGTAAGGTAGGAAGCAGGTGGGATGATAATCGATTGGTTCTGATTTGGAATTGAATAGAGGTGATAGTGATCGAAAATATCAGTATGAACTAATGGAAAGTCTAGTGAAAATATGATTTTGTCCTCGACGGTAAAAACTCTTGTTTAAACGACACTATAGTATTTGAGGTATTCTTCATGATCAAAAAGTAATTGTGAATGGCTATGTGATATAGAAAGTTCATCAATTATTGATTTCAAATCGTCAAAAAAGGCGATACTACGATGTAATGTTTTCAAGTTCGCAAATCCCATAGCATTTTCTGTTTCTGTTGAAAAATCTAGTAGAGAATCGAGATTGATTTTTATTTGATTGAGTATTTCGTGAATTTCCCAAAAATGGGCATTGTTGAATTTTGTCTCACTAAATGTTATTCGTAACTCATTGATTTTATCTTCAATCAATTTTTGATTATTTGAAACTGATGTCATTGTTTCGTTAATATTTTCTATTAATTTTCTTGATAATTCGATTTTGATTCGATTCGAGTTAGGATAAGCTATTATAGATTTCTTTCGCGTCTTGCTCGTCTAGATTTCCGCTTATAAACTTTACGAGGGAGCCGAGAGGGGCAATGAGGGCTCTTTTCGCGCGTTTTTGGGGAAACAAAGATCTGAACTTATGATTTACATTCTTGATTTCGTATTCAAAATGTTTGTATTTGATTTGATTTGATTTGGTTTTCTATGGGAGTGAGTTGAATATAACGTAGGAAGGTATGGGAACCTACTTTAATTCGTGCGGTTCCTATTTTAAAGGGGAGGATCCCTGGATTCGTCTGGAGGTTCTGGATTTGAACTTTCTGAGTCATTGTCTGATGAAGTGTCATCGACCTGTAACAGATTTTGGTCTGTCATTTTTCTAGGTGGTTGAAAGGTTTGTGGTATGTGTTCTGAGGGGTTGTCACAGTAAGGTCAGTACTTTTTAGAATGTGTTCGGGTTTGTAGAGAGGAGCCGTATTTGATTGTCTTTCAGGAGTTTTCATATATCCAATGGTTCCAGGTTCGAAATTTGGAGGGTCTACTTGATTTTCATTGCGTTTTGATATTATTTTAGTTTTCTGTTTTGAAGTGTCTTCGTGAATTTTCCTATATATTTGGGCCATTGATTCTTTGTGTTCGTTCAATTTGGTATTGACTGGTTGAAATTCGAAATCAATATCGATCGGATCTTTTAGTTTTAAGTGTACAAATACTAGATTTATTGGTTTTTGTTTTGTTGTTGCATGAAGAGTATTATTGTATGCAAGAACAGCGAATGTCAATTTTTCGAAGGGGTCCAGGTTTGGTTTCGAGAGGTTCAATGTTCTCATGTGTTCTATGATGGTGGAGTGGAACTTTTCCACGATTGCATTGGAATTTGGGTAATATGGAAGTGTAAAATGCCAATCAATTCTATGCAGTTTTGCAAATTCTTTTAAAAGATTTTGAGAGAATTCGGTGCCATTATCAGAAGCGATGTTTTAGGGAATTTTGAAGGTGGAGATGAACTGTAAAAGTGATATACGTGAAGAGCAGAAAGACTAGGGATGATGTACGCTTGTCCAAATCGGGAAAAGCTGTCACAGATAGTTAGAGATATGGTACTGCCAATTTAAAGGTATCAATGTGTATTGTTTCAAATGGTTTTTTGGGAGTGGGCGTTAACTGTGATTTGATCAATGGAGGGTGACGTTCATATTTGGATTGTTGACATATTGGACAATTATTAATAAATGTTCTTACGTCTTCGTGTAACTTGGGCCAATAATATTTGGTTTTGAGTTCGGCAATAGTTTCGTGAATTCCTCGATGGTTGGTTACACCCTCATGTTGAGATTTGATAAGATTTTGTTGGCGATTTTCGTTAGTTACATCGAAAAGAAGTTTATTAGATTTGAAAAGCTTCAAAGAGGAATTTTTGAATGTTTGTGGTATGAATCTACACATATCTTTATAAAGTTCGTCTTCTGGGTCATTTTGGAAGTGGAAGACGTAGGTGCGTTTTGGTACACCAAATTCTTTCAGATGTTCAATAATTTGGGCTTGAAATGAGTCATCAGTTACATATAGGTACCATCGGATTCGACAGATAGTCTCTGAATAATTTTTTGGTTTCCCTGCGGGGGTTTCGGTCAACTTTGATTATCATTATTTGGCATGAGAAATTATTGATTGGTTTATCTGTGATGTGTATGTTCAGTATTGGGTCTTCTGCACTGGTGTGAACAGTTCCATTGTCATCGTTGTCATTGGGGCCGATTTGTCCTACATTCGATTCGTTATCTTGATTTTGATTGATTATCGGTCTGTTATTTTCGGGGTTTCCACTTGTGGATGGTCTTTCGTCGTCTAAGACAGGATTCTCGTTGAATTCCTGCATGTGTCTTAGTATGAGAAGTTCGTCAGTCTGTTCGACAGTTTCGTTTGGAAAGAGTTCGATTCTAGAAAGGGCATCGGCGTTCGTATTGATTTTCCCTTTTTTATTAATGATTTGATAGTCGAATTCCACAAGTTTGAGTCTCCAACGAACCAATCGGGAATTGGGTTCTTTTAAAGACATCAACCATTGAAGGGGTTTATGATCCGTGAAAATTTTGAATTTTCGACCAAAAAGATAGGGCCTAAAGTATTTGGTTGCCCAAACAATTGCAAATAGCTCCTTCTCGATAGTCGAATAATTTTGTTCGGCTTCGGAGAGGGTTCGTGATGCGTAGGCGATTGGTTTATCATGTCCAACGGGGCCTTGTGACAAGATGGCACCTAGCGCTACGTTGCTGGCATCTGTGGTCAAGTTGAACTCTTTTGTGAAGTCAGGATACTGCAATATGGGGTCATTTGATAATAATGTTTTGCAATCTTCGAATGTTTTGATGTAGGTGTGGTCATTGATGTCAATTTTGGCACCTTTTTTCAGGCGACTTGTGAAGGGATTGGTAATTTTGGCAAAGTTATTGATAAATTTCCTATAATAGCCCAGGAGACCAAGAAAGCCTTTTATCTCTTTAGTCGTCTTGGGTATTGGATAATTCATTTTTGCTTTAACTTTGTCAGGGTTAGGTTTTATTCCCTCGGTGGTGATCAGGTGTCCTAAAAAGGAAACTTCCTTTTTCAGGAATTCTGATTTGTCAAGTTGGACTTTTAGGTTGGAGCAACGTTGAAAAAACGATAATGTCGTCCATGTAAACAAAACAGATTTTGTTTTATAGATCTTTCAGGACGTTGTCCATCACCCTCTGAAAGGTAGCTGGAGCCCCTTTCAACCCGAACGGCATACGCAGATACTCGTAATGACCGTTCTCTACATTGAAATCGGTTTTTTCACATCATCAGAGTACATTTAAATCTGATGAAAACCACTTGCAAGATCAAGTGTAGAAAAATACATGCACCTACCCAATTTATCAAGTATATCTGATATATTTTGGGGATTGGGTATCGATCGTCTATCGTTTTTTCATTGATTTTTCTGTAGTCCACTACAATACGCCATTTCTTTTTGCCAGAGGCATCCGCCTTTTTGGGAACTATCCAAATTGGCGAGGACCAAGGAGAATCGCTAGGTCGAATAATACCTTGACGAAGAATATCATCAATTTGTTTTTCGACTTCCGGTTTATGAATGAACGGATATCGATAGGATTTCGTGAAAACTGGAACCTCATCGGTGGTCCTAATTTTGTGTTTCACCTGGTTGGTGAAGGATAACTCTGAATTTTCGTGGTGAAAAATGTTTGAGAACGATAAGCACAGTTTCTCAGTGTGATATCTTTCTTCAGAAATCATGTGTTGAGTTCGTATGAGTTGTGTAATATCTGATTTAAAAATATTTGATGGGACATTGTGATCAACTGAAGCGTGGTACAATTCGAATTCGTCAGGTTGGAAGGTTTTTACAGGAACAGGAACAGGTTCATAAACTTGTATTTCACCTGTATTATTTCGAATTTCGACAGGGGCATAGCCATTTCGGGAGGTCGTCAAACCTTCTCGAATTCGGCATTCGAATAATTGGGTTTCGATAATTGTGATGTCAGCATTGGGTATTGATACGGGAATTTTCATTGATTCGATTGTGAAAGGTTCTATGCGAGCATAAAAGAGTAGTTTCTTTTTGTTTTCATAGTGCGTGAGAAGAAGCTCTACATCAGGTGTTTTGAAACTTGAATTTTCCAAATCTAACTGAACATTTAAGTTTTTCAATGTATCATATCCAATCAATCCATCAAAGAAATGGTGAAATTTGAATAAGTAAAATTTTATAGTTTTCTCATTGTGGAATTCCTGAAAAGCTGGTATTTCAGCGCAAAAATCTTTTGAAGTGGTTTGAAATATTGAACTGATTGTGAACGGTTCCTTTTTAATAGAATTATGAAAATAATTTTCGGCAATTTCGAGGTTCAAAAAACTTTTTGTTGCTCCTGTGTCAATTAAAAGTTTCAATGGAAGATTAGAAATTTTGATATAAGGAAGGTCTTTTCGATCGTAAATTGAATGTATTTCTGTGAAGTTCTTTCGTGAGACTCGATTTTCTGAAAATTTTTATCGTGAGAGGGAGTTTGATCGATTTGGGTATCGATTGAAAATGGATTATCGACAAATTCGGGTTGAACTTGGTCGTAGTTTGTATTTTTGTAAAAATCAAATTCATTGGAGGAACATGCTTGATTTTGATAATATAAGTCAATTTGGGAGTCATCCTCATTTTGGAAGGGTATTGTTTCTTCTTGATAATGAGGGTTGTCAAAATTGTATAATTCTTCTGCAATGAAATTTGGTCTATTGTGGTTCTGATATGGTTTAATCGTACTGGGTTGACGAGAAGAGGTGGCCTGTGAAATGCCACTCATTGGTGTCGGTCTGGGGCGATTGAAATAATTTTGATCGTTTGGTCTCCAAACATTGGTTGAACCTCTTGGATTGCCAAAAACTTGCCGGTTAGTAAAGAATTTTTGGGGTTCGGTCGGTCTCGGCTGGACATTTATTGGGCCACGAGGAAATGCGGGGGTGTGCATTTGGGAATTGAAATTACGAAAATTGGGGTTAGGAGTTGAATATTATCGAAAATGGGGCGGTTGATTTTGGTGATTGGGTCTCTGGGGGGGGGGGGGCTTATTTTTTAATTGTTCACTATTATTCGGTTTTTTTAAATGACGAATATTATTTTCAGAAATAATATATTGCCTAGCTTCTGCCAAAGTTGAAGGTTTTATAGCACGAATAGTCGAACCTAAAGGTTCTTTCAAGCCAGCTAAGAATATTCTGAGAGCATGAGTGTTATAAAACGTTTCTTTTACAGTTTTTGTTGCAACTATATTTTCGTGAGCATCTATATAGTTATGGAGAGCAATTAAATTCGACATAACCCTAGTGTAAAATTGTAATGATGGTTCATTGAAATTTTGTCTCAATTGATCTAAATCAAATAACAATCCATTTTCGTCTCTTTGGTCGCCAAAATGCGCAATTAGGGCATTTTTGACTGATTGCCAATCTTTATCGATACAAATACTATAAACTTCACGAGCTTGACCTATCAGTTTTGAATAAATTCCATAAATTATTGTAATATTTTGAACACAACTAATATTTTCAGGTGTTGGGTCCCAGTAAGTTGCTATTATAGAATTGGCTATATCTAAAAATGATGAAAGTTCTAGAGCATTGCCGTCAAATTTTGGGACAATATCCAAAAGTTTTGACTCAAATTTTGGAGCAGGCATTTTGTTATCTTTATTGATTGATAAGTTATCTTTATCGATTGATAGATCAACTTTATCGATTGAAAGGTTATCTTTATTGATTGATAGTTTAGAAAGAAGTGTTTCTAATTCTATTGATTCGCGAGAACTATTTTCGAATATCAGACTAGGTATCGGCGAATTATGTTCACTTATATTTAACTCGCAATCACTATTTTCGGGAGATGAATTAGGACTCGAGGAGAATGACATAGACAAGATATAAGGAAAAAGCAACTTACATTAGTACCATGAAGATGGCTGTTCTCATTCTTCTTTGGCTTCTTCTTGATCTGCTACCCAGGGAGACTGTCCAGAAACGGAGGTTCTATTGAATAAACAGTTGGAACTGACGGATTATTCACGATGAAAATCCGTTCAAAATCCTACAATGACTGCGCCACTTTATGTTTTCCGATCACGGAACTTAGTTTTAAAAAAAAATTATTTAATTCAAAAACTTTAATTGAAAAATATAAAAATACAAAGAGATGTTTCTAACGCGAAGTCTATGTCTTTTCTGACTGAAATGAAAGTCCTTGAACCGATGTTGAATCCAACACCGTCTAGGAGGGTTCCTGGAAATCTGCATGGGCAGCACTGCTTGGTTCAGCGATTCCCACGGGAAGGCATAAATAACTCGTATCTAATCTACAGGGTGATTACAGGACAAATTCCGGCACTCCCTCAGAATCATAATTTCGACTTCAACTTTTAAGCCCAGACGAATTTAAACATTCTGTAATCACAGAAAAGTTTCAACTAATGTTTTCTAGCCTATTCTAGAATTTCAATAAATTTGGAAAAAGTTTATTATACTTTAACATTAACTTCTCTAAAATCACTGTGGCTACTGTAATACCGAATATTTCTCAAATTCGGTTCCACTTTCCTTCCGAGGACGTGAAAAGAAAATCCTGGTACAAATTTCAATACCGAGTGCTCAGCCGCTGCTGAGCACTAGGCGATTTTCTACCCTTTCGATTTTGATTTTCCCCTTTGGGTAGCAATATCGGTCGGAACCTCTAGTTTGATCGATAAAGCTCAAATACAAAACTTCAGGCCTAAACAATATCTATGGCCTCTTATCTAAAGTCAATAAGGGCCACAATCGCGCATTTTTCCTTAACTACGCAGTTACCGACAAGGGGCCTGCTCTGTGCAGTTTTTCTACCTGACTAATTTCGTTATGGGTCAGAGCGTCACTGTTTCTGCCTGAACAGCCGCTCTGATTCCAAAACCTGCCTATTCTGGCAAAATAAAACTAGCAAATTTCAAATTTAGTAAAAATCTCCTAATAACTGCACTTCTCTATATCCTAGCATATATACAAAATGCATTATTAGCTAACTACGGCCTCTGGCGATCATAAGGGTGACTTCCTGCTCTGTCAGGAGTCCTAATGTCTGCACGATGTTACAAAAAAATATGTCCAAGAAGATCATACTTCATAACACAATGACATCTCTCCGGAACGAATGACAACTCGACGAAAACGAACTATCGAAACGGGAAATTCCCTCAGCATCCGACTAGCGCAACGGAGCTTAGTCCAAACGTTCCGAAGCGAGTTTAAAATTTGTTCAATTCCCCGTAGCTTTGAGAGAGTTTACGTACGCAGTCAGCACCAGTCCTATACTATCATAACCCTCCTAGCTTTGACAAAAGCAGGGGATTATCTCATCAAGGCAGCGACTCCGTTTAGCTTCGAGCTTTGAAAAAAGCTCGAACTAAAACGCCAATGTGAACGTCCGTCACGAATTCTCTCAAACCTGGTTTTTGTTACCCAACGAAGTTCCACTTGTGTGTCAAAACCAGGCTGTAGATTTCTGATTAGTATGTTCGGCCGAGACCGTTACTTCAACTCGAAGATCTACTGAGCCGGAGCAGACGACTGACGTCTGCTCCCTCCAAGGCTCGGAGACGACTGCCCCGTTCCCGTGAAGCTGGTGTCGTCTAGGCCGAAGACTGTGATTTAAAAAAAAATGCGAAACTTCTGTTTCGGATACTCGGCTAGCTCTGGGTTCATTTGTCTCAGCCCGACGCGCGTTTTGCCGATCCATATTTGCAATAGGAATCAAGGCAGAAATTGAGATCCGTGAGAAAAATTACTAGTTAAATTTTATTTGAAATAATGATTTTTGGGATTTATTTCCTTGGAATGAATCGAAGGAAAAATCCGAAGAATGAAAGAAAAGTTGATATTTAACTCGAATGGGCTTTGCTAGCTACGCCAGCTAAAGATCCAGTGAGAATTTGTGATTTCAGAATGGAAATTAAATAACCCCGAATTTATAGGTATGAGTTATTTCAATATAAGTTTTGATTTGTTCTATAAAAATACAGTGGTTCTGATCGTTGTAATGTTTTATATCTGTCTTGGCCCGCCCAAACGAATTCAATTTAACTAGGCCTGAAAAGGTCAGTTTGGTAATATTTGCTGGAGCAGGGCTTGCCAAGACCGATAGCTGCAATAAAGGTATATGCCGGTTAATTGGCCGGCGCGAGGGGTTAGTAAATATGCACAATAAATATAAAGAAAATGTTCCAAAAATTCTTATTGGCAAAAGGCCTTCAAAAAGTTCTAAGTTCTTTTGTAAATGATTATTTCACCACACTAATATCGAAAATATGTCAGTATTTCGATTTCTCTGAACAGTTTGTTCAAGTCCAAGTTTGAAATGAAAGTTTATTTCACCAAAAAGTTATCGAAGAAATTTTTCACCATCAAATAATTGAATGTTTATATTTGAAGTATTTTTTACTGCAATATTCTTGTGATTTCTATATCACTGACTTTGAGAGCACTTGTACTCTTACCATAAGCTGCTTTCTGCACTGCTGTGGAGAGGAAGGTTTTCAGAAGAAAACAGGTGAATACCCAGACACAACCAATGACCAGTGGCTGTGAAGACTTGTTTGCTGGCTGTAGATTAGTTTTCCCCAAAATTATTAGAAAACTCTCTCCATTCAGGAATCCGATACCAGGAAAAGTTGGTTATTTATTCAGTTTCCAACGTGAATAAATATCAGGAACGTTGACGAAGCTCTTCGTCAAATAAAGTGGTACAAATTAGCATTATAATCGCCAATTGCCCAAAAACACTGAGTTTATTTGTAAAAAGTTTCAAACGTTCAAAGTCGGAACTAACTTCTCATTAACAGAGATACGCACTCCTCGATTGCCAGGAGAGAACTGCTTGAAACGGCAAAATCGACCCATATTTATAGTCGCTTGCCGCACGCCAACAGTGGCGCAAAACCCGATCCCAACTCGCTGATTGGAGTGGGCGGGGCCTATTGGAAATTCCGACTTGGACCTGGTCCAAATTCGAAATTTCATCAAATTCATTTTTATATGGAAATATTGATCGGAAACCATGATATTACGAATGGAGAGATTAGTAATCGCTAGCAAAAACAAGTCAGCAACAACCACATAGTACAAAGGCCAACTAGTGTTGCTTTATTCAAAATTATACAAAATTTGGTTCATGTTGGACATTTGGTCCCTGGCCAATCGGCGAACAAAAATTTCCCTATCCTGCTGGGTACAATTCTAACTTATATTCTAAGATAAACACAATTTCCAAAACATAAACATAACACAGTGAAATAGTACACCCATAATTTTTAGAACATAAACGCAACAAAATAGTACACAATTTTTTTCTAACATGCTAGTACATAATCACAACATTATCAATGGTAAAGTTATATACAGGTTTATTTTTATTCCTTATACTAAGTAATCGCTGTCTTGACAAAGAACTTACGTATTTATTTACACAGGGTTATATAATCAAGGGGTTGTCAAAGACAGGAAGAAAAAGATTCCTATACCTCAAGGGAATATATTTCGTTATCTTTAATTAGAAATTCTCAAAGTTTATTCATGGATAACTTCCTCGTCTGAAGACGAGGGAGGGGAACGGGGATCTAGATTTCGCTGACCTCGCCGAGGAGCCGGAGCTTTACGGAAGTCATCAACATGAATGATGAACTCACCACCACCTTTATTTACCGCGTAACAACTAGGACCATCTTTACGTAGGACCTGATAGGGACCTACCCATGTTCTTCCAAAGTTACGTTGTTCGCGCTTTGAGTTCTTACATAGGACCCACTAGCCTACTGTAAATTCCACGGGTTGGGGGTTATTGTGTTTGGGGAAATGCTTTCGCTGGTAAGAGATCGTCGCCTGGGCTGCCTCTGCAACCCGAACGTCTCGGTTGGCATTCCGATTAGGACGTCTGGTTTGTTGGGGCAGAGCCCAATCACCAGGACGAGGAACCTCATAACCTAAAAGCAACATGCTTGGAGACATTCCAGTGGCTGCATTAAAATGAGTCCGAAGATTAAATAGAATATTTGGCAACTGAGCTTCCCATAAGTGCTCGGGCTGGTCAAGTAACGCTGCTCTCAGCATTTTCTGGACTTCTTGAGCTCGTCTTTCGACGGGATTTGCTCGTTGGTGGTCAATTGCTGACAGTTTGAGTTCAATTCTATGATGTTCGCAGAACCTTTCAAAGGTTCTTCCACGGAACTGACTTCCACTGTCGGTGACTATTATCTGGGGATATCCCCACCTATTGAAAACATCATTCTGCAAAAAATTTGCTAATGCTGTCCCATCCGCCTTTGGCACCGCTTTGGCTTCCACCCATTTTGAGAACATATCCGTTACCATTAATCTCAGGCTCACTAGGGTATGGACCCATGATATCTACGGACACCATTTCCCACGGCTTACTGGGCATATTAGGTCTCAGCAGCAGTTTGAGGTTTAGCTCGTTTGGTCGTAGCGCATGTGAGACACCTGTTCACATATTCGCTAACTCGGGCTTTTAGGGGGGCTAGTTGGTAGTGTTTGAAAATTTGACGATAAGTCTCCTCAATGCCAGGATGACCCACATCGTCATGGTAACGCTTAAAAACGCGAGGGAGGAAAGGTTTCGGTATTACAAGACGTTTTACGGAGTTGTCTGTTCCTACAAAATAGACTAAACCGTCCTCTATTTCAAATTCCGTTCCAATCCTCCACTCATAAGCAGTAGGGTCATTACTCTCCCGTGCACGGATTATTCGATCAATGAATCGTTGGATGCTAGGGCACTCACGCTGAGCTGCCATGGCTTCATCATAAAAGGTATTTATTTGTGTGAGGGTTTCAGCTGTCTGTCCTTCAGAATCCTTCTGGAGAACGACAAAAGAATAAAATTCGACAATGTCGATGGGCATTGGTGCTCCATGTCTACATGCAGAGTGATCTTGAAATTCAGCTTGCGTGAAAAGCTCGGTAACATGGCCGAAACTTTTCATCGCTTCTTTAGAACATATAGTATCAAGAAATTTGGTCATCCCCTTCTCTAAAAGTTCTCGAGCATCCTCACTCAATCCACAATTAGCTTCCGATTTACATAGAATTTCTCCGACCTCCGGTAAAGTCTCTTTTGGTTCGAGAGACGGGAAAAACATCCGTTCTGAGCCAGAAGCAGGATCTTGACCGGTTTCTTGGTCGGCAGGGTTTCGCGAAAGGAAATCCGGCAGCTGATTCAGTCTGCCCGGAACATGGACGATTTTAAAATCGTACTCTTGGAGCAATAGCGCCCATCGAGTAAGTTTAGATTTGGTATCTTTCATCTTATCCAACCACAGCAAAGCTGAGTTGTCTGTATACAGTGTAAATGGTCGGTCTTGGAGGAAATGTTGATATTTCTGAATTCCCCAAACTATTGAGAGACACTCTGCCTCATTAATATGATACCTACGTTCCGCATCATTTAATTTGGCACTACTATATGCAATACTATCTCGGCCCTTATCTGCCCTTTCCTGGAACAGCACCGCTCCAATACCTATAGAGCTGGCATCTGTCTGGACGCAGTAAGGACGAGAACCATCGGGTCGGGCAAGTTCCAGAGGTTGAGATACTAGTTCCTTAATCTTCTGAAATGCGGCGTCCGCCTCAGGGGACCACTCGAATTTCTTAGTTTTGTCAATCAGGTCGGTCAGGGGTGCTGCAACCTCCGCAAAGTGCGGAATGTATTCGCGCAGCCACCCTGCCGTACCCAGGAATGATCGAAGTTGTTTAATGCTCTTCGGAGCTGGAAATTCCTTTATATTTATGACATGAGTTTCTTGTGGCCTATTGCCAAACTTCGAAACCACTCGTCCTAAATAATTCAATTCATTTGATCCAAATTGGCACTTCTTTTGGGATAACCAAAGGCCATGGGATCGCAATCTTTCCAGTATCCTTCGTAAATGTACGCAATGTTCCTCAACACTATTCGAATAAACGATGATGTCATCCAAATAGACCTTACAGAATACATCTGTATATCCCACCAAGACTGCAGACATTAGTTTCTGAAAGGCCGCTGGCCCGTTCTTCAGACCAAAACTGAGGACACGAAATTCATAAACCTGACCGTCCGGCGCGCCGAAGGCGGTATATTTTCGAGATTCCTTAGTTAACGGAGCTTGCCAGAACCCATTCCGCAAGTCAAGAGTGGTAAATATACAAGCTTGGCCCATCTCTCGGACCGTTTCTTGGATCGGGGGTAAATTGGGAGCTTCGGATATTATCAGTTTATTGACTTCCCTATAGTCAACACAAAACCGAAGTTTCCCATCTTTTTTGGGTACAAGCACAACCGGGCTACAGTATGACGAAGTACTAGGTAGGATTACTCCCGCCTCAGACAACTTTCGAATTTCTTCGTGGACGATCTTTTTCCGATCCTCAGACATCCGTCCATATCGAAATTGTCGAAACGGTTTCTCCTGTTTTACTCTTATCTCATGTACCGCGGCTTGTGTCGTGGGTTGCCTGATGGTTTCCTCAAAGACGTCCGGGAAGTCCTTGATTACTTCCACAATTTTGGTCTTAGTTTCAGGAGTAAATTGACTTTCCTCAAATCGGGGCATTTCTATATTTATAGGCCTTCGCTCCGAGGGCGCACACCAAAATATAGTCTGGCGAGGCAGGGTGCCTGCGTACAGACATTTCCGTTTAATATCCAAAACCACTTCATGTGTGGTCAGGAAAGGCATGCCTAAAATAATCAGTTCATTAAGGTCATGTAAAACAGTGACAGTGATGGGGTAATCGTTTTCGGAGATTTCTATTGAAATGTCCAAACGTCCTAGGCTATAGCTCGCATTATTTGCGCAGCCAAGCTGTACTGGAGAGGGGTTCGGCAAATTTGTCAAGTCGGTCTGTGGAAACAAATCCGCTCGAACAAAATTCACACTGGCTCCAGTATCAATAAGTGCAAGGAAAGATTTTCCATTAAATGAAACTGGAATTCTAGGCAGGGCTTTGCCGAACTGCCTGGAATTATCCAGTAAAATCAGTGTTTCCACTTCAGGGGTAGAGTTCGAAATATTTTCCTGATGAGGGTCATCGGAAAAATTCGAAACATTTATTTCACTATTTACAAGGCTATTTACAAAGGAATCCTCAAAGTCAGGCTCAGCGAGAATCCGCAGGGAAACTTGGGCTAGACTCGATTCCGAACAAAATGTTTTTGTAGGGATATTCGAGCTAATATTTATTTTATTTATTTCAGGTGGGTGGCTTTCTAGTGTTCCGGGTGAACCGCCGCCACCGACGACGCACCCTGAGTATAGTTTCCCGACGCTGCAGGATATTCCTCGATTGTATTCAACCTACTCGCTGAATTGTAAGTATTATTACGGGGACCCGTGTTGTTCGGATTCCGGTTTCCTGTGTCATTTCGATTATAATTATTATCCCTAGGATAATTGTTGGAAGAATTGTTTCCTCTCCAATTATCATTTCCACCTCGATTTCCTGTATTAGGGGGAGGAGCCGCCGAAGAGCTGGGCGGAATATAGTTATTATTAGAAGTCGACGATCCTGGACTATTTCGATTTGCATTGTTCGAATAATTCACAGGGGAATTTTGAGTAGTATTCCTCGAAGGCGCGGCCTTTGGAGGATTTATTTGAAAATTCTTTGAAATGTTTTTCTTAATTCGATTACATCGTTGAGTCAAACTTTCCACTGTATGAACTTCTTGGCCTACTAAATAGGCTTTTATTGGGGACACTAATAATTCTCCTATTAGACGGATTCTCTCAGCTTCATTGAGTTGAGGAATTAGTCTATTTATCAGGGCCAATTTATTTCCTATAAAGACCTCAGCTCTTTCCTTTTCGCCTTGCCTTTCACCATAAAGTTTGGACAGTAATTCTGACAACAATTCGGAATTATCAAATCTTCCTAAGAATCGATAAACCAAAAAGTCCCAACTCATTGACATACTAGAATATTGGTTAGCCCAAGTTTGGGCTTCCCCACGAAGTTGGCCTATCAGTATCTGCGGCCAATCTTCTTTATCGGTTTTAAAACGTCGAAATTGGTTTAATAATTTATTCAAGAATATGGCCGGACTTTCGTGGTCGCGGCCAGAAAATGTTGGTAACAATTGTTTGTCGATTCGACGGCTTGGAGTTGAAGTAGTTGGTTTATTTGGGTCTTCTTTTGGAAAGAAAACCTTCTTATTACCGGGAGGGCGCCACCAGCTCTCATTATTTTGTCCATCGCGGGGAGCTAGAGGGAACGACGGAAGAAAAGGATTTTTGGAAAATTGGAATCTATCTTCCTCTTCCAAATTTCTAACTTCAGCATTCTGACTATATTGGTTCGGTCCCAACTCAGAAACTGTTTTCCAATCATAGTCCTGCATTACATTCGCTATTCTCGCAGGGGGAGAAACTAATGCTGCATTTAACGGAATCTGTTCGACAGGTTCACGTTCAGTGCTGGCAAAAATATTTCTATCATTATTTCCTATTGTTAGATTCTCGAGGAGAATCTGTGGTTCAAACTCACGGCTCAATAAAAAAAAATGGATTCATTGAAGAATCTATTCTAGAATGGGGTAGGGTCCCGTTATCCACTCTGGAAACGTAGTCGGCATTAACATGGACAAGTCCCGATAAGTCCTCAGTATGATCAAGTCCAAAGTTAAAAATATCTCCCACACTTGGGAAATTATACCCGCTAGAATGCCTAGCAGAAGGTACATTAGGCCTAAACTCGGCCCCACGGTGGCCAGCGCCATGTCGTCTAGGCTGAAGACCGTGATTTTAAAAAAAATGCGAAACTTCTGTTTCGGATACTCGGCTAGCTCTGGGTTCATTTGTCTCAGCCCGACGCGCGTTTTGCCAATCCATATTTGCAATAGGAATCAAGGCAGAAATTGAGATCCGTGAGAAAAATTACTAGTTGAATTTTATTTGAAATAATGATTTTTGGGATTTATTTCCTTGGATTGAATCGAAGGAAAAATCCGAAGAATGAAAGAAAAGTTGATATTTAACTCGAATTGGCTTTGCTAGCTACGCCAGCTAAAGATCCAGTGAGAATTTGTAATTTCAGAATGGAAATTAAATAACCCCGAATTTAAAGGTATGAGTTATTTCAATATAAGTTTTGATTTGTTCTATAAAAATACAGTGGTTCTAATCGTTGTAATGTTTTATATCTGTCTTGGCCCGCCCAAACGAATTCAATTTAACTAGGCCTGAAAAGGTCAGTTTGGTAATATTTGCTGGAGCAGGGCTTGCCAAGACCGATAGCTGCAATAAAGGTATATGCCGGTTAATTGGCCGCCGCGAGGGGTTAGTAAATATGCACAATAAATATAAAGAAAATGTTCCAAAAATTCTTATTGGCAAAAGGCCTTCAAAAAGTTCTAAGTTCTTTTGTAAATGATTATTTCACCACACTAATATCGAAAATATGTCAGTATTTCGATTTCTCTGAACAGTTTGTTCAAGTCCAAGTTTGAAATGAAAGTTTATTTCACCAAAAAGTTATCGAAGGTGAATACCCAGACACAACCAATGACCAGTGGCTGTGAAGACTTGTTTGCTGGCTGTAGATTAGTTTTCCCCAAAATTATTAGAAAACTCTCTCCATTCAGGAAACCGATACCAGGAAAAGTTGGTTATTTATTCAGTTTCCAACGTGAATAAATATCAGGAACGTTGACGAAGCTCTTTGTCAAAAAAAGTGGTACAAATTAGCAGTATAATCGCCAATTGCCCAAAAACATTGAGTTTATTTGTAAAAAGTTTCAAACGTTCAAAGTCGGAACTAACTTCTCATTAACAGAGATACGCACTCAACAGAGAACTGCTTGAAACAGCAAAATCGACCCATATTTATAGTCGCTTGCCGCACGCCAACAGTAGCGCAAAACCCGATCCCAACTCGCTGATTGGAGTGGGCGGGGCATATTGGAAATTCCGACTTGGACCTGGTCCAAATTCGAAATTTTATCAAATTCATGTTTATATGGAAATATTGATCGGAAACCATGATATTACGACTGGAGAGATTATTTATTGCATTAATAATAACATTTGGTTGGGAATTAATGACACTGGCCTATACTTATGGAAAAGTGTCGACCAGTCACGATCCGGAACGTTAAAAATAGCCAAGGGGCGGAGCCTAATAAAGTTCGCCCCTGGCATATACTCTCGAGATCTGTCGTAGATGCCGCGTCTCTATATTGTTAGAATTTCGGGCTGAGCCCGAAATTGAATGCCATGAAGCTTCTTGCTCGAATGGACTCCCGCCAACTAGTGCTGGCGGAGAAATACTCCCGCCAACTGCCATCTTTAAACTCCCGCCGGGTAACACTGCATTCCACATCTTGGATGTAGAACACAAAATGATTCCATTTGAACTATTTCTCCTTGAAGAGGAAACTCGAGTTCACGATAAAAAGCTAGGAAAGAGTTTATACTCCTTCCAGAGCCGGAGCACTGACAAACAACAACCGGATTGAAATAGTAATAGTTTCGCGAAGTCTATACATATACAGTTTGGTTAAATGTTGTAACGTTTAAAGTCTAGACTGCCAGCACTAAACGAATTCTTTTAATTGGTCCTGAAAAGAACCAGTGGATGATGGCAGCTTACAGTGCTAGCAGAATCGACTCCTGAAAAGAAGGTATAGTCTTCGGGACGTTAGCCCGGTAATGGTTATACAATTTTTCAAAGGTATATCGGAAAAAAAATATCTTTTTAAATATAAAGATTTAAAAGAATTTGCCAAAAACTAGCTTGTTTAATAATATAAAAACTTTCACTAAAAATGGTCTAGTCCTTCAAAAGAATAATCAAGTTTACTGTCTCTTTTCTCAAAGCAAATGTGAAATGATTCGAATTTGATTTACTAGAATTTACTCAAAAGTTTATCACTGACACAATGTATTTCGGCTTACCGGAATGTAATCTTCTTTCTGCACCAACACCATACACCTTTCAGGAACGGGTCCATAAATAAAAGAAGCGAGTTATTTTTGGAATGGTAACTCATTAAGTGGAAGGCTGGAATCCCCCAAACAACCAATCAGCAGGCCTAAGATTTCTACTAATTTTCTCCCAAATGCCAAGTTCTCTGAAGATCGAACCTTCCATGCACATGAAAGATTTCTGACGGTAAATGCCCGTAAGGAGACCAACTCCCATGGTTCCTCGGGAACGTTTGGGCGTAGGTTAGATGCAGGTTGAGGGTTGGCCTTTTTTTGTGGTAGCACAAATGAGACACCTAGTAACATATTCATTGATTCGTTTCTTTAGTGGAGACAGCTGATAATGAATCGACACCTGACGATGGGTTTCGTCCACACCGGGATGCCCAATGTCATCGTGATATCTTTTCATCACCTTGGGAAAATAGTCTTTTGGTATGACGAGACGCTTGTTCTCAGGGTTCTCTCCTATGAAGTATAGATAGCCGCCCTCCATCACGAACTCGTGTTACGGGTTTATTTTGCACTAGAAAACCCTTTCTGTTTTAATACAATAACATCAGAAATTCTGTCATTGATATACACTTTCCACTCTGTACGCCACTGTATTCTTCTTCTTCTTCAGATTTCTCAAAATGACAACTTGATCGTTGTCATGTATAGCTTGTTCCGAATGTTAGTACTTACCTTCGCTGTACTAGTTCGAGCAGACATATACCGGCCTTAAGCTAATTACAGTTATCAGTTGTTCTATTTTGCGGTATGACAGCGTTATTTTGTAAACATACTTTTGGTTAGTCTATTGTTTTGTACTTATAACACAAAACCGTAACATTCCTACTCTATCTCTATCTTGTGTCATTGAGGTACCTATTTCACATTCGATTACTTGACCTTTTGTTTGTTCGGTTCCGAGATTGAGAGGCTGGCGTTTTCGTGTTGTTTCAGTTGGCAACACTGAATCTTAAGGTGTTCTTTTCATAGCTCCTATTAGCTCGAGTTAGTTCCTGGACTGTTCCCACCGAACACTAACGAACAAGAAAGCGCCTTGTCAGATATTGACAGTTTTGACTTTGACGTCTGAGAGATACTCTCTTCTTCCTTATTTGATCTTGATGAGTGACTGACCTACTTTGAAGATTTCCAATTAAAGTTTGATCATCGTCGATGGATCTTTGGAAAATTCATATCAGGAGAGTTTCTCATATTGTTTGCGATTTTTGACGCTATATATTTTTTTGAGAAATGTCCGTTCGCTTTGCGGATTTTTGAGGTTGGAAGTCACTTCATCATTGTGTGAAACCACTGGAACGAGAAACTCGCTATCAGACAGCAAACAGACCATCAAAGCTGTTATCATAACCCTCCCACTTAATAGAGGTTAGTATTTGCATTTGGGCTCTACTTATGGCCCCATACAAGTGTAATCAGAAGTCAGACTGGTATTGTATATTCTAGGGTTCTCTGCTGCGGTTACCACTCTGCTACTGCTCCGCTGTGGCTACTACTTGGCTACTGTTACCTCTTCGCCGCTGGTAGTGCTCCACTACGGTCTATTGCTACTACTCTGCTACCGATTATTGGAGTTCCACTAATGAGATTGTTCCACTATTTCTTTGCTATACGATTGTCTTTCCACTGTTCCACTACTGTGATTGTTCCTGCTCAACTGTGGTTGTCCCGCTGTATATCTGTTGTTCAACATTCCTTCGCTATTCGTCCCAGCTGTACATGTACGTTGATTGATTGTGTCGTACCCACTGTGCACCTGTATACACCAAGGCACTGATGAACTGCAACCACAATAATTGGTGAACTGGCATGCTTGAGAATATCTACGTAGTATCAGATAAGTTTAAAATAAGACTGCCCCTAAGGCGTAAGTATCAATAACTGTAAGCTATCATCGTGACGTCACAGGCATAGCCCTCACTGGAGGTTTCATATCGATATATTCAAACAATACCATACTCTCAATCACAGCATTCACTTGAATTCATCTTGGTGGTTGATATTTACATTAATTTCATTTTCTGTTGTATGGTGAGCTGATCTGTGCACATACAGGGTGTGTAACGATCAATATATTTTATTAGTAAGGGACATGACTATTTCTTTTATTCTGGTCCAAGTTATCTAAGCGTAAGGGAAGACAAAACCTCTACATAGTTATATATTATTATTATATCATTTACAGGTATCTATTTTTTAATATTTTAGTAATATTAGTGCATTGGGTTGTCCCATTCCATCAGGGTGGTTTCGGATTTTTCACTAGCGATAAATCCGTGGCGCTCCGGAAGATTAACCCCATATTTCAATCTTATCGAAATCAATTTTTATTGTCGAATCCACGCCTACTGAGCTGCTGGGTATGTTAGAGGCGTGACACATCATTGCACATTCACTGCTCTCCTTTCCTAAATTTCGCCCCTAACAAAATGGCGCCCTAACGTTTTTGAATTTTTTTGATTTTATAGATTCCGAATAAAATCAGGTAGAGGTATTTGTATTTCCTTCTGTTCGTTATATTGAATACTAATAGAAGTGCACTTGATAAGTATACACTTCTTACTGCTTATTTTGAATGCTTTTCATGTATTATTTATTATAGTTTATCTAGAATTGAAGCGTAGCAGTTGATGTACTTATAAAGGTGTTTTTCTTTCTCGGTATCTTGGATCGGGATAGAGAATAGTCATTTTGAGAGTTGCATTGTCTCATAATTTGATAACTGAAATTACTTTCTATCTTTCAGTATCGTTTAGAGTTTTTGTCAAGTGGTACGGTGTGAATTACTGGTTTATTTGTCTCAGTCGTCGCGACGCTCACCGTCACCCAGCGTCGGTTATTGGAAAGTTGCTATTTCTGGTATATTTTGGTTTTGTTAGCACTTTCTTATAGTTTTAGAGTACCGACGCTGACCGACGCTTACGGACGCTAAGCGTCGTTTTTCTAAAAGTGCTTATTTCTGGTATATTTTGGTCTGCTTTGCACTTTTATAGAATTTTAACGTACCTACGCGCTCCGACGCTTACCGACGTCCGGCGTCGTTTGTCTAAAAGTGTCTATTTCTGGTATAATTTGGTTTTCTTGACACTTTTATAGCTTGCAAACGTCCGGCGTCGCTTTTCTTAGTGACTTATTTGTTGAAATTTTGTTTTATGGTCACTTTAATTTGTTTATTATATTTAAAGTATTTTATTATCTGGGTGATTTGAACTGTTTTCTTTGCATTTTTAAAAATGAGTTCTTCAAAAATTAAATTAGATGTCAATCGACTTTCTAGAGATGAATTAATTTATGAAATAATGGTTAGAGGTCTTGGTGATGGTACAGACTTAACAGTAGCTGATATTAGGGCAGCTTTGCGGAAAGCTTTGTCCCTAGAAAAAACTTCACTTGCTATTAAAAATCCAGCATATCCTTTCAAATTTACTGATGACTCTGCGGCTATTACTGTTAATATTGATTTGTTGAAAACTTTGATCGATGACTTTTCAGGTACAGAAAAAGATACAACTTATGTAGGTATATCTTCAAAAATAGCTCATGTTTTAGGTCGTGTGAATAGGTGTAGTCTTCAGAATGATGCTGAGGAGAAAATTAAATCTGAGTATCGGGTACAATTGTTATTGTTGCTAGATAAGTTACAAGGAAAGGCTCGTAAAGGCCATAAAGATCCCACAGTAATTGATATTTCAATTTTAAAACAATTCTTGTCAGCACCGAATGCACACAGCTCTGCTGTTTATTCTAGTGATTCTTCCAGTGAGGAAGAAGAACCTTTGAAAATTAGGCCAGTCCCAGTTCGTGATTGGAGTATGAAATTCACTGGAAGGCCTGGAATGATGTCGTTCTCTACTTTCGTTGAAAAAGTAGGAACAATGAGAAAGTCTAGAGGTATATCGAAATCAATATTGTTTCGGGATGCTGCAGATTTATTTGAAGGAGATGCTGCTACTTGGTATAACTTAGTGAAAACTTGGGCTTCTGATTGGGATTCTTTAGTTCAGTTGATGCTACAGCAATTTTTACCTGCCAATTTTGACAAAGACTTATTTGAAGACATTAAGCGTAGGACACAAGGTCCTGATGAGTCTATTGGTTTGTATGTTGCTAGCATGAAGAGTTTGTTTAATAAAATGCAAACACCTATATCAGATGAAGTTCAACTTTCATCAATGATGGAACGGATTAATCCATATTATCATCCATTCTTAGCATTCAAGCAAGTTAATTCTATAACTGAGCTTATTGATGTTTGTCGTACTCTTGATGAGAAGCGGGATTTAGTGAAATCTTATGTTCCCCCACCATCATGAAGCAAATATTTGATTCCTGAGTTGGCATATGCTTCTAGTTCATCAAGGAGTGACTCCGTACCAGATTTGGCAGAAGTTTCATCTCTGGGTAGTTGTTTTAACTGTGGAAGTGATAGCCATACTTTCAGAGGATGTTTAGCTGAAAGAAAAAAATTCTGCTTCAAGTGTGGAACTCCTAACGTTACACTTCGTGACTGTCAAAAACAGCACATGGAACAATAGAAGTAGAAATAATAACAGACATTCTAACAACTCTTCTTCATCACAATAGGTAAACTCTACAGGGAGACCTTAGGTGGTCAGGAAGTTTCTCCCGAGTCAAATAATTTGACCTTTTCTGTATTAGATTCTAGGAAGCAAATAATTCTTGATTATGTACTCTCAAGTGTGTCTGGTGATGAACGACCATACCTTGATGTTTCTATTTTAGGATGTCCTATTACTGGATTGTTGGATTCTGGAGCATCCAGAACAATTGTTGGCCAAGCTGGTTATGAGTTTCTGAGACAACGGGGTTTAAGTTTGTATAGTTCTGTCAATGAGTGTAGAGTGGCTAATGGTCAAATTTGTAGAAGTGTTGGTTATGTGACCACCCCTCTATGCTTAGTTGGCAAGATTTGTGTTATAGATATTTTGGTTATCCCCGAGTTGCCTCATACTCTTATTCTTGGTATTGATTTCTGGAGGTCCATGAATATTATTCCAGATTTGAGACAAAGAGTTTGGCATTTCTCCAAAGATTTTCCACAGTCAGTTGAGATGTGTGGTATAGAATGTGATGAAATGCTTTCTCTTTCTCAGCAAGAACAGCTCAGACACTTGGTAGAGGAAACGAAAGATTTGATGGGAACTTGCTTAGGTAGAACTAATTTGGTTGAACATAGCATTGAGCTACTTCCCAATACAAAACCAATTGAGCAACGCTATTATCAAGTTTCCCCTATTAAACAGCAAGTTATTGATGAAGAAATTCGAGACATGTTATCCAAGGATATCATTGAACCTTGTAGAAGTCCATGGGCTTCCCCTGTGTGTATGGTCACAAAGAAAGATGGGTCATATCGCTTTTTTGTCGATTATCGTAAATTAAACGCAGTTACAATTAAAGATGCTTATCCTTTGCCATATATTTCTTCAATTTTAGATAAACTTCGTGATGCGAAATATATGAGTTCATTGGACATTAAAAGTGCGTACTGGCAAGTCCCTATTGAGGAAGCTTCGAGAGACTATACAACTTTTACAGTCCCTGGGGGACTGTATCGTTTTAAGGTTATGCCATTCGGGTTGACCAATGCTCCAGCTACCTGGGAACGTTTGATTGAGAAAGTACTAGGCCCAGATTTGTCCCCAGCAGTCCTTGTATATTTAGATGACATAATCATTATTTCTCAGGATTTTGAAACTCATTTGAGAACTTTAAGTGAAGTGTTTGATAGGTTATATTCTGCAAAGTTAACAGTTAGTTTTAATAAATGTCATTTCTGCCGACCTGAGTTGAAATATTTAGGCTATATTGTGGATCGTTTTGGTTTGCGTCCGGATGCTACAAAAGTGAAAGCTATTTTAAATATCCGTTCCCCAACTACAGTCAAGCAGGTGAGACAGTTCATTGGCACAGCATCATGGTATAGGAGGTTTGTACCTCAGTTTTTTTCAATTGTATCACCATTGTGTAACCTCACTAAGAAAAATGTTAAATTTTGCTGGACGGATGAGTGTGAATCCTCATTTCGTTACCTGAAGGAGTGTTTGGTAAGCGCACCGATTCTTACGTGCCCTGATTTCAGTAGAACATTCTATGTTCAAACAGATTCTTCTGCATTTGGGGTCGGAGCGGTGTTGAGTCAGAACTTTGACGATGGTGAAAAGGTAATTGCATATTTATCTCGATCGCTGACTGCGCAGGAGAGAAAATATAGTGCCACGGAGCGAGAATGTCTAGCTGTCATATGGGCGGTAGAAAAACTCCGGCATTATCTCGAAGGATATCATTTTGTGATTATCACAGACTGCCATTCGTTGCAGTGGCTTCACAACTTGAAAGATCCTCAGGGTAGATTAGGTAGATGGAGTCTACGTTTACAACCATTCGACTATAAGATTATTCATAGGAAAGGAGCAGATAATGTTTTTCCTGATTTTCTTTCTAGATCTGTTCCTGTTTCCGTGGAAGCTGTTGATGTCGATACGTTGGTTATTCAGGATTTTGAGAATTTTGATTATGCTGAAACTGCTGATTGATGGTATCAAAAGTTGTCAGCTGAAATAAAACAGAATCCTGCACGCTACCCTTGTTTCCGCATAAATGATGAAGGTCAAATTTTCAAGTTTGTTCGTCCACAATACCCTGAATTATCAAGTCCATCTGAACAATGGAGGTTAGTTGTTCCCAAGGAGAGACGTTTTGGAATCCTCCAAAAGTACCACGATGATCCAGTATCAGGTCACACAGGTATATATAAAACGGTTGCTCGTATTTCCAATAAGTATTATTGGCCAAAATTGAAATCTGATGTGACGAAGTATATTCGACGTTGTCAAATTTGCTATTCTATTAAATCAGAGCAAAAAGCTCCATCTGGATACATGTTGAGTAAAACTCCCACTGTAGATAAACCATTCCTTCTTCTCAGTGCAGACCTTATGGGACCTCTGCCTAGAAGTTCAAAGGGCTTTGCATATATTTTAGCGGTCTGTGTCGCTTTCAGTAAATTTGTCTTGCTCTTTCCATTGAGATCTGCTACTGCAAGTAGCATAGTTAAGATTATGGAGGAACAAGTTGTTCTTATGTTTGGTGCACCAAGGAAAATTATCGTTGATAATGGTGTGCAGTTTAGGAGTAATCTCTTTAAAAATCTTGCAAAGACTTACAATTTTGATATTGCATATACCGCCAACTATCACCCTCAGGCCAATCCTACTGAGAGAGTGAACCGAGTCATTAAGACCATGCTCACGGCGTATGTTTCAGATAATCAAAAATTGTGGGATACTTATCTCCCAAAAGTTGCTTATGCAATTCGGTCGTCCAAACATGAAACAACTGCTCTAACTCCTAATTTTGTGAATTTTGGACGTGAGGTCTCTCTTGATGGAAAGAATGAAATATATGTTCCTAGCGAGTCACCTTACCCTATTTGTTCTGCAGAGGACAAGAAAAATGCATTTTCTAGAATTTATAAAGATGTGCAAGCTCGAATACTGAAAGCACATACTAAGAGTAAACAACATTATGACCTTCGGCGACGTCCTGTAAAATTTTCAGTTGGACAGAAGATATGGAGGCGAAATTATGCAATTTCAAATGCAGTTAAAAACTTCACTGCCAAACTAGCTGCAAAATACCTTGGTCCTTTCATCATTACTAAAATAGTATCACCTTGGACTTATGAATTAAGAGATGACAAGGGTAAGAAGTCTATCTGGCATGGAAAAGACTTAAAGGCTCATCCTCCGGACCACCCAGATTGAAATTAAATTCGGTAATTTTGGGGCCGAAGTTGGCTGTCCCTGGCGTATGCCTAAAGCAACTAGAACTTGGACTTAGTTCCCAACTAGTGAGATTTTGTACCCATAATATCTAGGGAAAATGATTGCGATTATAAAATCTCACGACAGCAACACTGCTGCATTTATATTTTTTTTTTGTTTTGTTTGTTTTCCTATAATTTTGAGGCCATTCAAAAATTATTGTCCATAATACTAACATCATTGGATATTATGTTCCAGTAAATTCGTTATGAATTTAATTTTGTATCATTTCAGATGCACTTTGGTAGAATTTTTTATTTTTTTGTTCTGGTCTGTTGTAAGTTGACAATAGTGATTGTCCACAGACTAATGATTTGCGTTGTCGGTGATTGATTAACATTTTTTATCATTTGCGTTGTTGATGTTGAATTCGAGCGCTGTCTCGGAGGTTCTGGATAGAAGTTGGCTATCTCAAGCTTCGGCTTGAAGCTACTTGAACTAGGCTAGTTCCCAACTAGTGATTTTTTTTTCACGACAGAAAAACCTCTGTTTGACAGTGTCATGCCACACCGACACTTGGAGCCAAAAATATGTCCTTTTCTGAGGATTGGTATCAATTTAATCTGCTGTCAAGAGATTACTTTATTGTCCGGGTTAGTATTTGTGATTTCGGGATTTGTTTTCTTGTAGCATATTTCAGTACACGTGTATTTTGGTAACTAGCTTTGCATTGTTGCATATTTGAGCTGTTTTTGTGGCACTCGTACTGATGTCCTCCTTTGAGGGATTTGTTTGATTGAATGATCACCTTTCTATAAAGACATATTTTTATTTATATTTCACTGGGTATTTGGATATGCTGGATTTTTATTTTTGTTGGAATGACCAACACCGGCTTATGTTATTGAGTATTGTAGAACCCAGATTGATAATATGAACATTTGACCACTTGACATCAATTTACTCAATCACTGATTGCTTTGTAGGTATTGTATTTAATTATTATGATTTCGGTTGTTTAATTGTGTAGATATTATATGTTTTTGTGTTTTTCTCACAGTTGATAGTACCAGGTGGACATATCAACTAACCTTCGACTCTTTCCTAACAGGTATTTATTGAATTAGGTCACCTTTTCTATCTTAATTACATTGAAATGTCAATCTTTTGTCTTGTATGATATGCTCATTTTCATATGCGTTGTTGGTGATTATTACTATTATTATATGCGGAGTCGATATAGTGGTATTGTTCCACTGATGCTTCATCTTCTTTACATTCTTATAATGGTATTTGTTATCTACCAGTCTAATTTACACTTCCTTGAATTTCTTATTGTTGGTTAAATAATGTTATTGTTAGCTTTATGGCTAATCGTCATTAAAGTTCTGGGAACTTTAATGCCTCTCCGAGTAGAGGGGGGATTTGTTACGAGTTTATTTTGCACTAGAAAACCCTTTCTGTTTTAATACAATAACATCAGAAATTCTGTCATTGATATACACTTTCCACTCTGTACGCCACTGTATTCTTCTTCTTCAGATTTCTCAAAATGACAACTTGATCGTTGTCATGTTTAGCTTGTTCCGAATGTTAGTACTTACCTTTGCTGTACTAGTTCGAGCGGACATATACCGGCCTTAAGCTAATGACAGTTATCAGTTGTTCTATTTTGCGGTATGACAGCGTTATTTTGTAAACATACTTTTGGTTAGTCTATTGTTTTGTACTTATAACACAAAACCGTAACATTCCTACTCTATCTCTATCTTGTGTCATTGAGGTACCTATTTCACATTCGATTACTTGACCTTTTGTTTGTTTGGTTCTGAGATTGAGAGGCTGGCGTTTTCGTGTTGTTTCAGTTGGCAACACTGAATCTTAAGGTGTTCTTTTCATAGCTCCTATTAGCTCGAGTTAGTTCCTGGACTGTTCCCACCGAACACTAACGAACAAGAAAGCGCCTTGTCAGATATTGACAGTTTTGACTTTGACGTCTGAGAGATACTCTCTTCTTCCTTATTTGATCTTGATGAGTGACTGACCTACTTTGAAGATTTCCAATTAAAGTTTGATCATCGTTGATGGATCTTTGGAAAATTCATATCAGGAGAGTTTCTCATATTATTTGCGATTTTTGACGCTATATATTTTTTTGAGAAATCTCCGTTCGCTTTGCGGATTTTTGAGGTTAGAAGTCACTTCATCATTGTGTGAAACCACTGGAACGAGAAACTCGCTATCAGACAGCAAACAGACCATCAAAGCTGTTATCAGAACCCTCCCACTTAATAGAGGTTAGTATTTGCATTTGGGCTCTACTTATGTCCCCATACAAGTATAATCAGAAGTCAGACTGGTATTGTATATTCTAGGGTTCTCTGCTGCGGTTACCACTCTGCTACTGCTCCGCTGTGGCTACTACTTGGCTACTGTTACCTCTTCGCCGCTGGTAGTGCTCCACTACGGTCTATTGCTACTACTCTGCTACCGATTATTGGAGTTCCACTAATGAGATTGTTCCACTGTTTCTTTGCTATACGATTGTCTTTCCACTGTTCCACTACTGTGATTGTTCCTGCTCAACTGTGGTTGTCCCGCTGTATATCTGTTGTTCAACATTCCTTCGCTATTCGTCCCAGCTGTACATGTACGTTGATTGATTGTGTCGTACCCACTGTGCACCTGTATACACCAAGGCACTGATGAACTGCAACCACAATAATTGGTGAACTGGCATGCTTGAGAATATCTACGTAGTATCAGATAAGTTTAATATAAGACTGCCCCTAAGGCGTAAGTATCCATAACTGTAAGCTAGCATCGTGACGTCACAGGCATAGCCCTCACTGGAGGTTTCATATCGATATATTCAAACAATACCAT
This sequence comes from Chrysolina oricalcia, assembly GCA_944452925.2. Classification (NCBI taxonomy): domain Eukaryota; kingdom Metazoa; phylum Arthropoda; class Insecta; order Coleoptera; family Chrysomelidae; genus Chrysolina; species Chrysolina oricalcia. Next base: position 10,026,016 of record OX101813.2, on the reverse strand, counting down.
ACTCTCAATCACAGCATTCACTTGAATTCATCTTGGTGGTTGATATTTACATTAATTTCATTTTCTGTTGTATGGTGAGCTGAACTGTGCACATACAGGGTGTGTAACGATCAATATATTTTATTAGTAAGGGACATGACTATTTCTTTTATTCTGGTCCAAGTTATCTAAGCGTAAGGGAAGACAAAACCTCTACATAGTTATATATTATTATTATATCATTTACAGGTATCTATTTTTTAATATTTTAGTAATATTAGTGCAGTGGGTTGTCCCATTCCATCAGGGTGGTTTCGGATTTTTCACTAGCGATAAATCCGTGGCGCTCCGGAAAATTAACCCCATATTTCAATCTTATCGAAATCAATTTTTATTGTCGAATCCACGCCTACTGAGCTGCTGGGTATGTTAGAGGCGTGACACATCATTGCACATTCACTGCTCTCCTTTCCTAAATTTCACCCCTAACACTCGGTTGCAATACGACATTCGTAATCTGATGGATTGGCGGTTCTCCTAGCTCTAAGGATTTTATCTATAAACCTTTGCAGGCTTGGACTATTCAGTTGGGCTCGCATCACCTTCTTATAGAAAGTTTGCATTTGGTTCAACCTTTCAGGCAAAACTTCAGCGTCGGCTGGCTGAAGGCTTTCCCACCGATCACGTATGGCTGGTTTAGCCTATATGGAGGGAAAAAACATTCGTTCAGCATCTGCCGAAATGTCCTGACCGGTTTCCTCATTAGCCGGGTTTCGTGACAAAAAATCTGGCAATTGATTTAACTTGCCAGGGACGTGGATTATAGAGAAGTCGTATTCCTGGAGGAGCAAGGACCAGCGAGTTAACTTAGCTTTTTCATCCTTCATTTTCCCTAACCAGAGCAAGGCGAAATTATCCGTGTAGAGCTTGAATGCACGGTCTTGAATGAAGTGCTTATACTTCTTGACCGCCCACACTATAGCTAGGCACTCAATCTCGTTAACATGGTACTTCTGTTCGGTATTGCTCAACTTCGCGCTGGCATACGTAATGATATCCCTTTGGCCATCGTCTCTTTCCTGAAACAATACGGCGCCGATCCCCACCGTACTGGCGTCCGTCTGCAAGCAATACGGGCGAGAGGGATCGGGCCTGGCCAACTCTAAGGTTCCAGCAACGAGCTCTTCAATCTTCACGAAGGCTTCTTCTGCCTTGGAAGTCCATTTAAATCGCCGTTCCTTATCAATTAGGTCAGACAACGGCGCAGCAATTTCTGCAAAATGTGGGATGTATTCCCTTAGTCATCCAGCAGTTCCGAGGAAGGCACGGACCTGTCGAATTGACTTTGGAGTAGGGAATTCTTTAATGTTGATGACATGAGTGTCCTGAGGTCTATTTCCTTTCTTTGAAACAATCCCCCCAAGTATTTCAATTCGGGGGATCCGAAGCAACACTTTTGGAAGGAAAGCCAAAGCCCATGGGAACGAAGTCGCTCCAATATTCTGCGCAAGTAATCACAATGTTCTTCGATCGAGTGGGAGTACACAATGATATCGTCCAAATAAACCTTAAAGAACTTATCTGTGTACCCCACTAAAATCGCGGACATTAGTTTTTGAAACACTGCAGGCCCGTCCTTTAGACCAAAGCTCAATACTTTAAACTGGTATACCTGTCCATCAGGCGCGCCAAAAGCGGTATATTTCTGGGATGATTCTGACAGAGGAGCCTGCCAGAATCCATTTCTCAGATCCAGAGTGGTGAAAACAGAAGCCTTTCTCATTTCACGTACAGTTCCCTGTATCGGAGGAAGATTCGGGGCTTCAGAAACTATAAGTTTGTTAATCTTCCCGTCCTTTTTCGGAACGAGGACTACAGGAGAACAATACGGAGAGTCACTCTGTATGATTACCCCAGCTTCCGATAATTTTCTGATTTCTTCATGCACCACGGCCTTCCTAGATTCCGACATTTTTCTATATCGGGATCGACGGAAAGGTCGTTCTTCATGTACACGAATCTCATGAACTGACGCTTTAGTCGTAGGTTGTCTGATTGTCTCCTCGAAGACGTCGGGGAAATCCGATATTACCGACATGATTTGGGACTTAGTGTCTGGGGAGAACTGCTCCTCCAAAAAGTCGGGCATTGGAATTTCACATAATTGCTTTTCCACGATAGGATTCCAAAAAATTGTTTGTCTCGGCGTCAGGCCGACATACAAACATTTTCTTTTAATATCTAAAATGGCTTCGTGACTCGCCAAGAAAGGAATGCCAAGGATTAAGGGTTCATTTGGATCTGATAGTAATGTGGCCGAAACAGCATATGAGCTACCTTCCATGTCAACTTTGAACGTCAACTTTCCAAGACTGTAACTAAAATTATTTTGACACCCGAGCTGAACAGACGTAGGGTGAGGCAACCCTGTTAGGTCCCAGCCTACGAAAAGGTCAGCCCTCACGAAGTTCTTGCTTCCACCCGTATTAATTAATGCCATAATTTGTTGGTCGTTAACAGTCACAGGGATTCTAGGTAAATTCTTGCTCAATATTGAAATTGAACATTTCCTCTAGGGGGATGAACGAGTTCGTGGTTGCGTATCACCGACGAAACTCGACCTGAGAGCCCATAATGATGTTCCATCGATAATCTCGGGGAGTGCAAAAGAGGAGGACTATGTACACACGGAATAAAAGAACTTTGACGACTTAGTCTTCTCGTAGATGAGTCGGCGTCGCCAGCGGCACATATCTGGGATAATTTCCCGACGAGAATCCTTCTTCCTCAATATTATTGAGGCGAGAATTTCCTCGACTTCCAGCCATCGGTTGTTGGTTGGAATTTCTGGTAGGGCCATTAGTATGGCTACCTCTTCCCCTCATAGCCGAGTATTGGCCCCTTGGCAAATTATCTCTCCAAGAAACTCCTTGATCGTCCTGGTTAACATTCGAGACATATTCCCCCGTGGAGGTGAAACTGGCTTTTGTTCGGGCCTTTGGTTCGCTTGGTAGTTGTCCGAATTACTCGAATAATTATTTCGATTATTCCGAGGTGTCGGGGCTTTATTAGCATCGTTATTATTAGATGAAGTTGAAGTAACGGTTGGTTTATAGCCAATGTTCTTCTGTATTTCAGTACAGAATGCAGTCAGGGACTCTGAGTCCGAGAAAGTTTTTCCGACTAAAAACGCCTTAATGGGCGAAGCAATCAATTTGATAATCAATCGAATACAAGCTTTCTCCGTAATCTTCGGAATAAGTCTACGAGCCAAAGCGGCCTTTTGGCCAATGAAAACATCTACTGTTTCCTTCAATTGTCTCTGCCCATACAACTTCGACATCAGTTCTGGGCTATCGAAACGGGTGTAAAAACGACGCAGGAAATAGGTCCACGACATATCAATTCCCACATATGAATTTATCCACTGCAGAGCTTCTCCTCAAAGCTGCGGTTTAATTAGAGTAACCCATTCGTCAACCTCAGTATTAGTCCGCTCAAATTCCTTCACCACTTTATTGATGAACCACTTAGGATCCTCTTCTCCTCCGGATGTAGGGATTCGGGTCCTATCAAATTTTTTTGTAGATGCATGGTTATTTCCTGACATAGCTTGCAATATTTTAAATAATTCTGCCATCGAATCTCTAGGCTGGAGATTATCGACAGTAGGGGAATTTGAAACATGTCTAGGGGTGCCGCCAGACATGATCCTTGGGCTAATAGGAGATTGAGGCCAATTATTGTTAAACAGTTTTTGTTCTTTAAAAATTATTGGAGGCTGTACCAGCCCACGAAAAGGATTGCCAGAACTAATGGCATGTTCCTCCAAAGTACCTTGTCCACGTTCCAGATCCATATTCTCCTGAGTTTCCACATTGGAGACTGTATGCCAATTTCTGTCACCAAACACATCCGAGATGTGTTGGTAATTATTTTCGGTAAAAACTCTATTAAGACCTTCAAGTTCTGCTTCAGGGTTAGTTGACGCGGCGAAATTCGATTCAAAAATTTTTGGGGTCCCTACCTCTTTCAGAGGTAGAAATATAGGTGACTCAGAAAATGTGAGTTTCGCTGCAGCTCTATAAGTGCTGGATACAGAAAATGGATTAACTTCTTCGTCAACTCTATAAAGAGCCCCACGTTGGGCGCCATGTCGTAGATGCCGCATCAATTTCGGGCTGAGCCCAAAATTGAATGCCATGAAGCTTCTTGTTCGAATGGACTCCCGCCAACTAGTGCCGACTGGCGGTGAGATACTCCCGCCAACTGGCATATTTAAACTCCCGCCGGGTATCACTGCATTCCACATCTTGGATGTAGAACACAAAATAATTCCTTTTGAACTATTTCTCCTTGAAGAGGAAACTCGAGTTCACGATAAAAAGCTAGGAAAGAGTTTATACTCCTTCCAGAGCCGGAGCACTGACAAACAACAACCGGATTGAAATAGTAACAGTTTCGCGAAGTCTATACATATACAGTTTGGTTAAATGTTGTAACGTTTAAAGTCTAGACTGCCAGCACTAAACAAATTCTTTTAATTGGTCCTGAAAAGAACCAGTGGATGATGGCAGCTTACAGTGCTAGCAGAATCGACTCCTGAAAAGAAGGTATAGTCTTCGGGACGTTAGCCCGGTAATGGTTATAAAATTTCTTAAAGGTGGATCGGAAAAAAAAAATTATCTTTTTAAATTTAAAGATTTAAAATAATTTGCCAAAAACTAGCTTGTTTAATAAAATAAAAACTTTCACTAAAAATGGTCTAGTCCTTCAAAAGAATAATCAAGTTTACTGTCTCTTTTCTCAAAGCAAATGTGAAATGATTCGAATTTGATTTACTAGAATTTACTCAAAAGTTTATCACTGACACAATGTATTTCGGCTTACCGGAATGTTATCTTCTTTCTGCACCAACACCATACACCTTTCAGGAACGGGTCCATAAATAAAAGAAGCGAGTTATTTTTGGAATGGTAACTCACAAAGTGGAAGGCTGGAATCCCCCAAACAACCAATCAGCAGGCCTGAGATTTCTACTAATTTTCTCCCAAATGCCAAGTTCTCTGAAGATCGAACCTTTCATGCACATGAAAGATTTCTGACGGTAAATGCCCGTAAGGTTTTTATCCTCAGACGGGAAGTCGTAGACTTGAAGTAAAAACACTTTCACAAAGAAATATCAATTTCTTAAAAAAATTTCGAAGTTCTAATCAGCAAAATCACCTATCGAAGATTTAAAGTGGACCCTACTCAATTCAGAGCCAAAATCATACTGCTCCTCGTGTCGAATTTCGGTCTCTTAAAAGAACCGGCTTTCCCAATATTATACATGTAACAGTGCTTTAAGATATGTGGTAATGTTTTCAGTCTAGATTGCCAGGGCTTGTACGAATTCTTTTATATGCTTGTTCCGTTAGAACAATATTTAACGAAGGCTGCTCCAGTCCTAGCAAAATCGACCCCTAAAAGAAAAACACAAACACCAAATATCCGTCGGGCTTAGCCGGGTAGTGAAAAGTAACAGTAATAAATGCTTCCTCAAGCCAGATGTTAGCTGGAACGAAGGTAGAATGTCTTATTATAAAGTAACTATCTATATAAAAGTTCAAATTTAACTCACTGAATCTAAGAAAATTTACTACGGAGAATCGAACACTTGGAGAGTCTCGTTCTCAAAGTCGTTTCCTCGTAAACGGGATTACAGAGAATCCGACTAATGAAGTTCGGAAAAGTTTTCTAATCACCAACAATTTAAAGATAAAAATCACTTAAGAAAATGAAACACTTGAAGAGTTTTGTCCTCAAAGTTGTTTCCCCGTAAACAGGATTACGGAGAATTCGACTAATAAAGTTCGGAAATTTACAGATCACCAACAAATTTTTGTATGACTTACCAGACAAATGTTTCTTCCAGGTTTTCTTAGTTTCCTCGGGATTTATGAATAAAAAGCCAATTTCCAATACAAAGCATCCAGCTAGATATTTCCGGATCTTCCAACAACCAATAGTGGGCCTTAGATTCCTTTTCTCCTTGATTCAACAGCAGAAACCAATTTCTCGAAGATTCACTTCCTGGTATCAACACCAAATGAATAAAAGCCCGAGAGTTCACCTCTGCGGGTCAATCAGCAACTAGATGCCAAGCCAAGTTGGTGAAATAATATAATAATAATAATATAATAATATAATTTATTTACCATGAAATTACAAAATTTTCGATTGTGCGTTACATTAATTATATAGCACATGGTGAATAAATGGGAGAAAGCCCACAAAAGTAAAACTTGTGCGTGGGCTGATTTTTCCATCTATATGTTTGTGCGCTAGTTGGAGCTTGGTTCAAGTTTTCATAAATATAATTCATTCAAGTAAATGATGTGAATAAAACTGTATAATATAGCTATAGACTAGTAAAATTTGTAGAGTATTATTTTATGTGCATGTTGATATACAAGGACTAGCGCATATACATATACATGTAGACATTAATTTGTATTAGTAAAAATAGTAAAAAAATAGTAAAAATTGTAAACATTAAAAAATAGTAAAAATAGTATTAGTTATAAAATAGTAAAAATTGTAGAATGTTATTTTATGTACAACATGTAAACAATATATAATATATTATTCCGATATCAGAGCGATATCAAAGCTCAAAAGTTAGTTTATCTCTCGAGATGCTACTAAATTCACAACTCTTAACTAACTCACTGCTACTCAATTCAAAGATTTGTAACAACAGCTCCGTGCGAAGCTCGGAGGACAACTGACTTCAGCTGGACTCTGGGTTTCTTTTATAGAGTGGGTCGCGCTGGGCGTGGCCTATTGGAATTTCGTTCGGAGATATACTCTCGAACGAAGTTGAGAATTTGGTTTCATTTCTGCTATTTCTCCGTAAAAATATACGTTTTCAAGGGAGTTTATGACATGCCCCCCTTGAAGGAATCGCTAGCTATTTGATTGTGGATACCATTGATATCTATGCTGGATCAACATGCGTTGCTTTATTAAAAACATGTTTACAAATGGTTACATATATGTGGACATTTGGTCCCGAGCCATACGGCGTACAATAAACTATCCTATTGTGTACAATTCTAACTCAAATCTAAAATTTCACATATATGTTGCATTGCAACCAACAGAACGACAAATATATCCTTAATCCTATATTTAAAACAAAAAAAAACACGTATACATTGGGAAGCTCAAAAATATTTACAAAAAGGTACTAGTTCCCGTGTCAACATCACTCTCCGCTGAGGGCGGAGTACGAAAATTGAATTAAGGCTTCAATTCTCATCTCCTTCTGGAGGTGGAGGCCGGGGGTCAAGTTCATCTTGTCCATGTCGCGGCGTAGGAGCCGGACGCAGATTGTCTGTATGTATGTTTCGCTCTAGCCCTACTTTGAGAACTACAAAACAATTAGGCCCAGCTACACGCGCAACTTGATAGGGTCCTACCCAAGTTGGGCCAAAATTCTTTTTATATTTAGGCGCATTGCGACAGATAACCCACTGGCCAGGTTGGAAAGTGATTGGTTGATGTTCAGGGTCGGGATATTGCTTGGTCCGATACGTTGCGAGTAACCGCTGCAGCTACTCGGGATTACAGCGAATCCGACTAATAAAGTTCGGAAAAGTTTTCTAATCACCAACAATTTCTAGATAAAAATCACTTGAGAAAATGAAACACTTGAAGAGTTTTGTCCTCAAAGTTGTTTCCCCGTAAACAGGATTACGGAGAATTCGACTAATAAACTTCGGAAATTTACAGATCACCAACAAATTTTTGTATGGCTTACCAGACAAATGTTTCTTCCAGGTTTTCTTAGTTTCCTCGGGATTTATGAATAAAAAGCCAATTTCTAATACAAAGCATCCAGCTAGATATTTCTGGATCTTCCAACAACCTTAGATTCCTTTTCTCCTTGATTCTACAGCAGAAACCAATTTCTCGAAGATTCACTTCCTGGTATCAACACCAAATGAATAGAAGCCCAAGAGTTCACCTCTGCGGGTCAATCAGCAACTAGATGCCAAGCCAAGTTGGTGAAATAATATATAATATATTATTCCGATATCAGAGCAATATCAAAGCTCAAAAGTTGGGGTATCTCTCGAGATGCTACTAAATTCACAACTCTAAACTAACTCACTGCTACTCAATTCAGAGATTTGTAACAGCAGCTCCGTGTGAAGCTCGGAGGACAACTAACTTCAGCCACCACCATGCACCCCCTAAGGTTGAGGCCCGGAAGGATGAACTCCCCAGCACTCGTACGTACTCGAAAGCTCACCCCCCCTATCCACCACCCCCGCTCGTTAAAGCGGTTCCTCATCCTGATGACTGGCGATCAGCAGAATAAAATCTGACCGTTTGATATGGAGTGCCCAGCGAATTCTCGGCTTGAAGCTCCCTTATATCTGACATGAGTTGACTTTTAAACTGGCTGAAGTCCTGAAAAAACTCTCGGCTGAGGGCCGAGTGCTGTGTGCTGAGTTACCTGAAATTGAAATTACTACTTGTTCGGTTCTTCTTGGTATCTGGAACATAAAGGCATGATTAATCGTGATTTGGTGCCTGTTGAAGTAGACGTTGGCGTCGCCGAAGGTCTCGCCTCCGCCGTACTTCTTCAGGGGTGTCGTTGTCTCCTTGGTTTACTGGACGTCTGTATTTGTCTCTGTCTCTGTCGTCTTGCTCACGTCTGTTCTCGTGGAGCTCCGTGAGCAGCGGGTTCGTGTGGGTCTCTACTCTGTCTAGAGTAGTCCCCACATGTTGTCTGATCAGTCTGTCGATATAGTCTGGGTGGATGTCTAAGTCTCGATATATGAACCTGTTGGGCATATATTGTGGTGCGTCTGTTGCCATCCTCAGGCAGACGTTGAAGAAGGCCTGTATCCTTTGCCTATAACTGTTCGCGCACTGCCCCCAAGCAGTGGATGCGTACAATATAATAGGCAGAAGAATTGTCTTGATGAGGCGTAGTTTCAACTCGAGTGCCATGTTGCTCCTACGTCCGATGAGTGGGTACAGCTTATGCCTTGCGGCTTTCGCTATAGCTAATCTGTGGGAGACGTGCCTCTGAAACGTGAGTTTCTTGTCCAGGATTACTCCTAGGTAAACAGCTTCGTCTACCCATGGAATTCTCTCGTCGTTCATAGTAACATTGTCTGCATTGATTCCGATCTTCCAACGATTGAACCACGGTTCCAGCTTGTTTATCTGAAGTTGCAGCTTCGATGTTACTCCTCTCTCATGAGATGACTCAGCAAAGATTGCCGTGTCATCTGCATAGAGAGCAAGTTTGGTCATGGGGTTGTCCGACATAGGCATGTCTGCAGTGTAGATCGAAAACAGGTGTGGCGACAGTACTGCTCCTTGTGGTACTCCTGCTTCTAGCTTCCTTCGTGAAGAAAGGGCATTTCCGACTTTGCATCGGTAATGTCTACCCCTTAGGAAGGAGTTTATCAGCTTGACCATTGGTATCGAGTATCCGGCATCAACCAGTTTTGCGATCATCCCATCGTGCCAAACTCTATCGAAGGCCTTGGAGACGTCAAGGAAGACTGCTCCTGTAAGATGTCCTCTTCTCGTGTGGTTCCAGCTCTGGATGGTGGCGTCCACTATCAGGGTGACCTGGAGTTCTGTTGAGTGTTCCTGTCTGAATCCGAATTGCTCATCTGGTAGGATGTTCAATTCTTCAGACATTGTGTCAAGTCGAGTCCTGATCACCCTTTCTGCGACCTTACTCATGGCAGGTGTTAGGCTGATGGGGCGGTGGTTTTGCGGGAACGTGTGGTTCTTGTTGGGCTTCGGAATCATGATGACCGTTGCTTCTTTCCAGCTGGATGAAAAGTGTCTAAGTCTGAGTATAGCGTTTATGATGTTTGTCAGAGCTGCTAGTCCTTTCCTAGGTAAGGCTTTTAGTGCCCTGACTGGGATGTCGTCTGGGCCCGGTGCTTTCCTGGTCTTGGCGTTTCTAAGTATAGCCTTGATTTCCTCTGGAGATGTCGGCTCTAGAAGAATGACTGACTCGTCAGTTCTTCTGAGCCGTCGGATCGTCTGGTCTACGTGCGTTTCCGTGTCCTCGACCTCATCGGTGTAATCGACCTCGTTCTCACGGCACTGACGTTCGAAGGAGTCCGCAAAAGCTTCTGCCTTCTAACTTCAGCTGGACTCTGGGTTTCTTTTATAGAGTGGGTCGCGCTGGGCGTGGCCTATTGGAATTTCGTTCGGAGATATACTATCGAACGAAGTTGATAATTTGGTTTCATTTCTGCTATTTCTCCGTGAAAATATACGTTTTCAAGGGAGTTTATGACATATATCCGACCCTTACGGTTCGACTCCGTCCGTTTTCTGCGTTTAAGCCAATGGGAAAGCCGGAAAATGGTGTGATGTTTGGGCCGATCATATAAATATTTCACGAAATGTAGAAACTTCGTTCAGAAAGCTTGTTTAGGAATCGACGTATAGATTTCGGACAGAAAACTATTGGTAGGCCAACTGCAACGGTAGTGTTAAAGTTAGATTTAGTTTGGCGGAGATTGCTGAGTATCTCAGGAGAGATCTGAAGAAATTTAGGGAGAATTGTATAGTCAATTCTCGACTAGTTTTGTTTCGAAAGAAAAAGCAGTTTCGTTTGGGCCATTTACAGGTTAGGTAATTGGGGTCACGGTAAAACGAAGAGAAAAGTGTTAGTGTTCCGTCGGAGCATCCGAGAAGCAAGATGAAGGATTACTCTGTATTTTTCAATACAGGATTTTCCAAGACTTAGGAGCAAGTTGTGTGATACTTGACTTCTGTTATTACTTCGATTCGGTTGTTCTTCGAAGAAGACATTCGTCTCGTCAGTTGCGGAGGAACTTCAAAGAGTTTTTCAAAGCAGTGCGAAGTCCGATAGGTAGTATCGGTGAACAGCGTATACAGGGTGCGGAATAAGGATAGTGTTTTTTCGAACTTTGCCAAAGTGCTTAAACTTGGGGTTAGGGACATTCAGGCCGTTAAGGAGAGTAGGAAAAATCGAAGAGTGAAGAAAGAAGATCATCCTTGGACTTTGAAGACATCTTCATAACAGGATCGCGTTTAAAAATAAAAACCCTGGTCGAGAAGAGGGGTCAGGTAGTAATAAATAGGCGCACAGGTAGCTGAACGGATTCATCGTGAATTTTTACGATTCAGCTCGTTAGTGATTAAGCTCTAACCTGTCAAGCCATCATTAGGTACAGCTTGCTGTGCCGAGTTCACTGTCCGTGAGTCCCGTGGGGGTGGCTTTGCGCAATCTTTCACCTGTCCTGCGGCCGCTTCCTTGCCCTGGAAGTACAGCCAATGTTTAGGTCCTTATTTTGATATAATCCCGAGTTAGGAAAGCCCTGTGGAGATTGACGAATACCATTTCGTCAACTCAAAAGGCAAGAAAGTCCTGTGGAGGGTCAAATACGTTTCGACTCTCAAAAGGCAAGGTTTATCTTTCAGCTGGGTTTCCGTGATCCTACCTCTCTGGCCATCCCAGTCTGAGTCATTTTGAATCATTAACAATGCCTGCTACACGTAGCCAGGCATTGTCGAAACAGGGAAATATGTCAGATCACACTACTTCTCACCAAATCGAGAAAGTGTATTTTCTCGCACCCCAGGAAATTCTCAACGCAGCCCGCGAGAGTGGTCCAGAATCTCAACATGGGATCGAACCACTTGCCGGGGCCACGAACCCGAGAACGCCCGTGTCTGCTACCTGCCTGGAGGAACAGACACAGGAGAGACAAAATTAGAGTTTTTATAACTCCGATAGGAATATGCAGATTCCTGAAACCGTGGGTACAGAGTACCAAAGTCTCAGCCCGAGGAAGTTAGTGGTATCCAACATACGCGTTCACCCAAGACATTCTCATGCAAGAACAAAAAGTTCTATCAGCACTCCGCGTACGAGTCCTGTTTTGCTAGTTAGGGAAACTCCTGAGTCGCTGATGCAGGACATAGAAAATTTGAAAAGGCGTTATGAGGCAGCTCTACGCAATAAGGAGCACGTGAATTCGAGACCCGGGTCCGGCATGCCTACGAGCCAGCTTTCGGTCGAACGGAGGGCTCCAGAGTAGTGAATGAGTTTTTGAGAGCCCAGAGACCTTTTGTCTCCGAACCGAGAAGGGTTCGTTTGATAGCCGAGCGTTCAGATTTTCAGGAAACACAGGGCCATCAGCCACTTGAGAAAAGTGCAACGCCTCGCCAGCCAGAATCCCTGAGGGATATGCGGAAGGTACGGAATATAGACGTTTATAACGAAACAGATTGTATAGTAGAAACACGACGAGAAAGAGAGTCAAGTATTTGAAGAACCGAGGTAAAAAGGGTTGGGTTCATCAAAGGAGAGGAGCCGCATTCCTGGGGTGGGCTCATCAAAGGCGTTGGGTCACACTCAATGACCCGCGAGTGGCTTGACGACTCTGCGGGAGTGCAGAGTAGTGGTGGAAGGCTTCGGGGGAGAGTTTCTGCTCAGGAACCGAGTGGAGTATCTCCTCCGAGGCGGGTCGACTTCGCGCGGGAACACGCAACGGGATCAGCGCCAGCTGCGGTGCACCAGGATCCGCGGGAGTCGGGCGGACTAATAGCCGGATGGGGCATTAGTCGGCCGGATTCTCGAGAGCTCAGTCAAGCTGTAGGATCACATGGTAGCCAGAGCGGAGCCATGTGGCCAGAGCTTTCGCAAGACAAGGGAGCGTAGGGATTACAAGAGAAATATTTATAGGATCGGCTCAAACATAACACCATCTTCCGGCTTCCCCATTGGCTTAAACGCCGCAAATTGGCGAAGTCGAACTGTGAGGGTCGGATATACCCTCGATTCGACTCCAAATGTCCACAATAACACCATTTCCACCTAAAACCCGAATTCGAATAACTTAAATCGCAAAAATAACAGACTATTCGTGAAACAAATCAAACGAAATTATAAAATCAACTAGGGGTGGCTTAGATGCACCTGAATCTTGTAGGCGGATGTGCGTATCTAACCTACAGGGTGATTGCAGGACAAATTCCAGCACTCCCTCAGAATCATAGTTTCGACTATAACTTTTGAACCCAAACGAATTTAAACATTCTGTTAACACAGAAAATTTTAAAATAATATTTCCTAGGTTGTCCTAAAATTTCAAAAAAAAAATTGGAAAAAGTTTACTATTCTTTAACATTAACTTCTCTAAAATCGCTGTGGCTATTGTAATACCAAATATTTCTCAAATTTGGTTCCACTTTCCTTTCGAGGACGTGAAAGGACAATCCTGGTACAAATTTCAATGCCGAGTGAACAGTTGCTGCTGAGCACTAGGCGATTTTCTACCCTTTCGATTTTGACTTTCCCCTTTGGGTGGCCATATCGGTCGGAACCCCTCGTCCGATCGTTGAAGCTTGAATACAAAACTTTTAGGCCTAAACAATATCTATTCAATGGTATAAAGATCATTCCGGCACGTTTAATGGTCACGAAGTTATGGCCACTTATCTAAAATCAATAAGGGTCACAATTGCGTATATTTCCTTAACTACGCAGTTACCGACATGGGACCTGCTCCCTGCAGTTTTTCTACGTCACTGTTTCTGCCTAAAACAGCCGCTCTGATCCCAAAGCCTGCCTATTCTGGCGAAATAAAAATGAAAAATTACAAATTTCGTAAGTTACCTCCTAATAACTGCACTTTCTGTATCATAACATATATACAAAATATATTATTAACTAGCTACGGCCTTTGGCGATCATTAGGAAGACTTCCTACTCTGTCAAGAGTCCTAATATCTGCACGATGTTACAAAATATGTCAAAGAAGATCATACTTCATAACATCAATATTTTTATTAGAAATTATTATTTTGGCATTTACCAAATCTGGAACGGATTGCTTTTCCTGTTGGATGTAATTCCTCGAATCTTAGACTTCACTCAGCCGAAGATAACATCTTTGCAAAGTTATTGAAAGCAATAAACGATTGTTTATTGCTAGTTTATATTCATATAGAATTGCTAAATGAGGATCCACGAATTTCCGGAGAAATAAATTAGCATTTTTGATGCAATCTGATAGGATTTTGTACTTTTTACTAATAGAAATATTTTAACAAACTTCTTGTTTACTTTTATTTCAACATCTATACATAGATACTTATGTAACTAAGAAACATATCAGAGAAAAATAATGAACATCACAACAAGAAAAACTTTCTTCAAGTTCAAAAAACCAACAGCCCCTCTTGAACTTGATCATTCAATCAGTCCCATCGCTTTCTTGTGATATTCCAATTTACAACGGAACAATGGTTTTGTCAGAGCATCAGCAACCATCAAATCAGTAGATCGAAATTGAATATTGATATCCCTGGATTCTAAATGTTCTCTCAGGAAATGATATTTGACATCTATATGTTTGGTATTTTTTCGGTATCCAGTGATTCCTGCCAAATCGACTGCTCCTTTGTTGTCGCAAAAAATCGTAGTTGGTTGATCCACTGAGCTAGGATCGATTTCTTTCGCGAACTGACGTAACCACATAGCTTCTTGACAAGTTGAAGCTAGCGCCATATATTCAGCCTCCGTAGTAGAAAGGGCAACGGTATTCTGCTTTTTACTGAACCAAGAAATTGACCCACCTTGGAAAATGAAAACTGTTCCACTTATTGAATATCTGTCGTTGACTTCATTGGCCCAATCTGCATCGCTGAATCCCTGAATCTGAAAATTTTTATTCTTATCGAATTCAATTCTTGTTGCAATGGTTGCTTTCATATATCGGAAAATCCTCTTCACTGCAGTCCAATGTGATTTATTGTGATTTTTGTTGAACCTGCTCATAAGTGCTACAACATATGCAATGTCGGGTCTTGTCGCTTGGCTTGTATATAATAATGACCCGATTGCTTCTTGGTACGGAACACCATTGTCACACACATCAAAATCTGAATTTTCGGACGTAAACTTTTGATTCGGGTCCATCGGTGTAGAAACTCCGTGGCATTCATTCATGTTGAATTTTTCCAACATATCTTGAATATACGTTGACTGATGTACCCAAAGTTTTCCTTCCTTTCTATCTCGTTCGATTCTCAGTCCCAGAAAATGCTTCAGTTCTCCCAAATCTTTCATAGGGAAATTTTTATTCAATTCATTTTTGACAAATGTCATTGAAGTTTCGGAATTTGTCAAAATAATGATATCATCAACATACGTGGCCAAAATCAGAATTTGTTTTTCATCATTTTTGTAGTAAACACATCTGTCTGCTTCAGATTGTTTCAGCCCGATAGATCTCAGGGTTTTACTTAGTCTCATATTCCACGCTCTTCCACTTTGCTTCAATCCATACATGGCTTTTTTCAAATTCCATACCTTATTTTCTTCTCCATCTTGAATCAGTTCTTTAGGAGGTCTGACATAGATTTCTTCTTCGAGCTCACCATGTAAATATGCTGTCACCACATCCATTTGATGCATATCCAAATCATATTTCACTGCTAGTCCAAGAAGAAATCTGATCGATGCATATCGTACAACCGGGGAGTAAGTCTCGTTGAAATCGACTCCTTCAACTTGTCTCCAACCTCTCACAACAAGTCTCGCTTTGTACTTTTCAATTTCTCCTGATGCATTTCGTTTTACCTTGAAAACCCATTTGGTATCCAAAATTTTTCTGTCGGCAGGCTGATCAACAACAATCCACGTTCGATTATCCAGGAGAGCTTGGAATTCGTCTTGTATTGCTTTCAGCCACAAATGTTTATCATTTCGGTGTTCGATTTCTTCAAAACTTCTGGGATCATCGGTAGAAAGATCTGCAACAGCTAGGTAAGTCACAAAATCTTCCATCCGAGTTGGTTTTGTTGGTCTAGAAGACCGTCGAACATTTGATACTGGCATAGTTGAATCTGCTTCTTCATCCTCTTCTATTCGGCTGTCCACATCAACATGTTCTTCAATTTGAAAATTATCATTCTTCGCACATAATGGATAGAAAAATTTGTCATGTCTTTCAGTATGTGTTTCACCAACGAATGTATTCTTTTCCATAAAAATGACGTCTCGACTGACAATGATTTTGTGTCACAGGATCTATCAATCGATATCCTTTCGTTTGTTCGTTATATCCAACAAAAATATATTCTTTCGATTTGGGATCCCATTTACGCCATTTTTCCTGTGGTATATGAGCCATGGCTTTGCACCCAAAAACTCTGAGATGCTTCAAGTCTGGTTTCTTTCCTGACCAAACTTCTTCAGGAGTATGTTTTGGTAGCTCCTTTGATGGTGATCTATTCAGAAGATAAACAGCAGTGGAGACTGCCTCGGCCCAAAACTCGGTAGGTAGATCAGCTCCAATAATCATGCTTCTTGCTTTTTCGGTGATTGTTCTGTTCATCCTTTCGGCTAACCCATTTTGCTCAGGTGTATATGGAACAGTTTTTTGATGCACTATTCCTGATGCTCTCAAATAGTTGTCAAAGTCTTTATTTACATATTCTTTTCCGTTATCGGTCCGAAGAATTTTGATATGTCGACCAGTTTGCTTTTCGGTGTTACTTCTGAAGTCCACAAAAGCTTCTTTGACTTGTGTTTTTGTTTCTAACAAATATATGAAGACTTTTCTGCTATAATCGTCTATCAATGTTAAGAAATATTTCGACCCTCCAATAGACACTTTCTCCATCGGACCACATATATCGGAGTGTATCAAATCCAAAATACTGTTGGATTTTTGGTTGTTGTGCTGAAAGGGTAGACGTGTTTGTTTACCCTTTATACACGTCATGCATGGTTCGTTGCTACATTTTGCTATTATCATTCCAGTAGCTAGTCCTTGATTAAGTAACATCATACTTTGACGATTCAGGTGACCAAGACGACGGTGCCATAATTCAGGATCCTCTTCACTATTGGCAAAATAAGATTTTTCAGTCGGAGAATCTAATTTGTAGATACCATTTTCTTCTGAAACTGTAGCGAGAGTATTTCCATCGAAATCGGTTATTTTGCTTCCTCTTGGATCAAATATAACTGTAGTAAATTCACGGCAGCATTCGGAATCAGCAAGACATTTTCAGCGTCAATTTGACGAATTTCATTTTCAACAATCACAGACAATGTAGTATTACCAATTGCTTCTGCTGAAACTTCGGTATTGTCTATGGAAGTAACTTTGACGTTCGAACATGCGGAGGATTGATTCAGCCATTTTTCATTCGAAGTAACATGTGATGAAGCACACGAGTCCAGGTACCAACCATCATTTTTTGATTTCGAATAAAATGCAACAAAAGTTTTGTCACGACTACTGGTAGATTTTTCTCGCTTTTCGTAACAGTTAGTAGAAATATGACCATATTTGTTGCAAGAATAGCATCGTGGCCCTTTCTTATTATTCATCCTGTTTGAATAAAGAGCAGTTTCAACTTCTCCAGTTTTGTAATTGTCAGTTGATTTTACATCCTGCAATAACTTCGTTTTCACTGAATCTGACGTGATGGGAACACCGGAACTCTCCAATCCCATTATCATTGGCTTATATTCATTTGGTAGACCTGCTAATAGTAGAGTTCCAATCCATTCATATTTCACTTCGAACTGTAGAGCGTTCAATCTGTGAGCAGTAATTATTCTATTCACGTAGTCACCAACGGAAGCACAACTTTCGAGTTGAGTCGTTACTAAATTCCGGAGAAGACCAACTTTTCTTGTCAAACCGGAGTCCTCGAATGCACTTTGAAGTCTCTCCCAAGCTTCTTTGGCACTTTTTGTGTCTTGTATATGTACATAATTGATGGGATCAACAGCTAAAATTATCTTGGACCTTGTTTTAGTGTCTTTCAGTTTATCAACTTCACTGCCACTGTCTGCTTGAATACATGACCACAAGTCTTCATGCTCCAAATATGCTTGCATAGCAAACTTCCATGTATTGTAATTTTCTCTGCCTTTTAATCTCTCTATTTGCGGAAGAGTTGAATTTGCCATTTTGACGCTTTTTGTCAAAAAATTTCACAGGAACGGAAAGTAAATCTCGGACAAAACGGATTCGTTATCGGATACTTCTATTATTGTTTCAGCGGTCCTGGGCCCATAACCTGATGCAATCTGATAGGATTTTGTACTTTTTACTAATAGAAATATTTTAACAAACTTCTTGTTTACTTTTATTTCAACATCTATACATAGATACTTATGTAACTAAGAAACATATCAGAGAAAAATAATGAACATCACAACAAGAAAAACTTTCTTCAAGTTCAAAAAACCAACAATTTTTATGAGTTTTGTTTCTCAAGTAAAGGGGTAGATTTCCAAGCTTAAAATTGAAATTATTTTTGGATTATTGTAAAAAATATGCCAATTGTTAAGATGTTCCCCTCCAAGGAGCCGCTAGCCAACAATACTCCATACCATATTTCCTCTCTAGGTCCACAAAGTGGTTTTATTAATTTCAAATACAAAAGAAATCCAATTTGTGGACAATTGGTCCCTGCCAAACCTGGCTCACAATCGTGCCCTGTCCTACAGATACATCTCTAACTTGAATCTAGAAAAGAAATACATACTGTATCACAGTTATAACCAAAAGGAATGAATCACAACCGGAAATTAAAAAAAAAACTCTATTCCGATACACAAAACCTCTTGGTCTAAATAATCGTATAATAATAAACAAAAGCTAGGGATATTTACAAATCGCACTTTTGACACTGAAGGGTATCCAGGTGCTTCACGAAGGGAACTAACTTATATTTACAGAATGTTCATTATTGGCTCTCTCTATGGACCGAACAGGGTATAAGAAAATGTTCAAGATGACCCTTCAAACGGTTGACATTCAATTCTCATCCTCCTCTGGAGGCGGGGGCTGAGGATCCAAGTGGTCCTGGCCACGTCTTGGTTCGGGGGCCATCCGTAAATCATTTGTGTGGACATTCTGTTCCAAACCCGCCTTGTTCACGACAAAACTATTCGGCCCTGCCACACGTTACACTTGGACCAAAGTTTTTGCGATACCTTTCGCCGTTGCGGCACAGAACCCATTGCCCTGGTTCAAACTGAACTGGCTGATGGTCAGGATCATGAAATTTTTTTCGTTTATATGCTTGGGATGACGTTGCCGCGGTGGCGATACGCTCTGCAAGGTTCTCGTTACGACGTTTCTGTCGGCGCTGGGCTGGTGTAGCCCATTCACCTGGCATCGGGAGGTCGTAACCGAGAAGAAGCGTACTCGGAGTCACATTCGTAGCAGCGTTGTGTCTCGTTCTCAGATTAAAGGTGATGAGCGGGATCTGCTCCTCGCATAAGGACTCTTCCTTATTTAGGAGGGCAGCCCGCAACATCTTTTTAACATCCTGCGCTCGTAGTTCTACCGGGTTTGCTTGTCAATGATAAACCGGAGACCACTTCGATGGTGGGCCGCAAAAGACTCGAATACTTCTCCTTTAAACTGATTTGAGCTGTTACTAAGGAGGGTCCGCGGGTATCCCCAACGGTTGAATACCTCCTCTTGTAAGAATCGTGTTACTGCAGTAGCGTCGGATTTGGCGACGACTTGCTTTTCAACCCACTTGCTGAAGCAGTCGGTCACCATCATTACGTAACGGTTGTTGGGGGATAAGGGCCCATTACATCAACCGATACTAACTCGCACGGTTTCTCGGGGATGTTTCGCAGTAAGTTGGATGCAGGCTGCGGCACCGCTTTCTTTGTCGTTGCGCAGACTAAGCACCTTGTAACATAATCATGTATTCTATTTTTAAGGGGAGCTAACTGGTAATGGTTCGACACTTGGCGATACGATTCGTCGACACCTGGATGCCCAATGTCATCGTGATACCGTTTCATTACTTCTGAGAAGTAGTTCTTTATTATCACGAGACGTTTGTTCTCGGGATTTTTGCCAATGAAATAGAGGTATTCTCCTTCCATAATGAAATCTCTCGCAATGCGACGTTCATAGTCTGATGGTGTAGCGGCTCGCCTGGCCCTTAAGATTCGTTCTACAAATCTCTGTAAGCCAGGGCAGTCAAGTTGCGCCTGCATCACCTCTTCGTAAAATATCTGAAGTTGGTTCAGTTCCTCGCGGAGCATTTCGGTGTCAGCCGGCTGGAGACTTTCCCACCGCTCACGCGGGGCTGATTTTTCCACAATGGTGGAGAAGAATATATTTTCGGCATCCTCCGAAATATTCTGCCCTGTTTCTTCGTCTATAGGGATACGTGACAAGAAATCCGGTAATTGATTTAATTTGCTGAGCACATGCGGGTTAATTTTGCCTTCTCATCCTTCATTTTATTTAACCATAGCAGTGCAGAGTTGTCCGTGTACAATTTGAAAGTACGGTCCTGGATGAAATGTTTATACTTTTCCACCGCCCATACTATGGCTAAACACTCGATTTTATTCACGTGATATTTACGCTCAGCCTTGTTCAGCTTTGCGCTGGCGTACGTGATAATGTCGCGTTGGCCGTTGTCTCGCTCTTAAAACAGCACAACTCCGAACCCTACCGTGCTGGCGTCCGTTTGCAAGCAGTACGGACGAGAGGGATCGGGCCTAGCCAACTGTAACGGTCCAGCGACAAGGTTCTTTATTTTTACAAAGGCCTCCTCAGCCTTGGGCAACCATTTGAATCGCCGCTCCTTGTCTATCAGATCAGACAAGGGTGCGGCGATTTCGGGGAAATGAGGGATGTACTCTCTCAACCAACCCGCAGTCCCAAGAAAATCACTTATCTGCCTGAGTGTGGGAAATTCTTGGATATTTATTACGTGTGTATCTTGGGATCGGTTGCCCTTTTCTGAAATAACCTTCCCCAAGTATTTGACTTCAGATGATCCGAAACAGCACTTCTGAGGGGAAAGCCAAAGCTTGTGAGAGCAAAGTCTTTCTAATATCCTTCTGAGATGGTCACAGTGCTCCTCTATCGAGTGGGAGTACACAAAACAGAGTTCTCACCTTAGACTGGCTTCACGTGTTTATTGTGCTCCAATGTAAAATGTGATTATTAATTGTTCTACTGTGAGTACCATCAAAATTTTTTAATCAGCCAAATCACAATCGAAAGGTGCGTTTTGTACGACATATAAACTTAACAATTATACTCGCTGAAAAAGTAATTTTTGATAGTCAGGTGATTATTCGTCACATGAAACCGCTATCAAGCATCAAAAAAGTCTCAAGTGAGGGAGTTTCTTATAAAGCAAAAACACTTCATGAACTATAATGATTAGTCTATGGGCTTGAACTCGAAACACAGATATGGGAGAAATTTCCAAAGAGGAGATTTATAGAATGTTTGAGAAAATTACAAATCAAAATGATACGCTTAGTAAACAAGTTGATAATTTGAAGGATGAGTTGCAGACGTACAAATATCCAGAATAAAATAGGAACGTTGGAGAAACAAAACGAAAACCTGAAAGAAGAGAACGATAAATTGAAAGATCGGTTAATATCCTGTGAGAGAAAAATCAAGAAATACAATTTGGTAATCTATAATTGTTCCGTCTTCACCTCACGTTGTAAATATATATATATATATATATATATATATATATATATATATATATATATATATATATATTTACAACGTATATACAATATATATATATATATATATATATATATATATATATATATATATATATATATAATTATTTGTTGTTTATTTGATTATTTGTCTATTTTGCCCCCTTCGAATATATCGCGAATATGACTGTGTTTTCCCAATTTTACTGGACTATGTTTTGCTCGCGCACCCGGGCCTCGGTAGTGAAAACGCTGGCAGAAAAATGCGAGCTCTCTCTCGTTCGTCACTCCGAATACGGTGTACCTGTGCTCAATGATTTTAGACGATCTCTTACCCGACTCGAGTCTCTGGAGGAAGTAAAATAACCAAGGTAAGGAAACCACAGTCTCGACAAACCCTTTTTACAGTCTACTAAAATATCAAATCGGAAACATGGTCCTTACGAGCCAAAATATCGTGTTTTCAAATTGAAATTACCGTGGTTGATTTATTTTTTCTCTAAGAAGATTCAAATATTCTCAAGTAAACACAAATAATCTCATTTTGGAGTTTTCATTTGGTTACAACTCTCTACAAGTGCTCTCATTGATTCATATCAATATGAATTGATATTAGTGTCCACAATCGATTTTTTGTTGCTCCACAAAAAACGGAAACTCTTATCAGCGGATCGGGCAGGTTGGTCGAATTCAGCGTCGATCTGCATAGAAATAATATTGAATTTATTTGTTAAAAATTTATTTTCTTGGGATAATCGCCAATTTGGCTTCGTGTGATTCTAGTTCTTCACATTATGTTCTCAATAGAAAAATAGAAGTCTTGAACTGTTCAGACAATTCATCAGAACAACATAATTGTTGGGCACACTTACTTTTTTGTTGATTGTGAGTCACAAAAAATGGGGTTCTGAGTGCTCAATAAGGTTGTTTATGCTCATTAGAAAGTTAAAGTTGAAATACTCTATATATACGAGGCCATTATAAGATACAACTACATTATTTATTTTGAAACTTTCTCCGGCATGGCGGCGGCGAATAAGATAAAACAGTGCAAAGCAATGGAACAAATAAGCATCGATCGGATGAGTGATTTGGCAGCAATGGCCGCTGCTGCAAAAACTGCTCCTTACCTTCATTCACTCTTCAAAGCTCGTTTTACTCATTTAGAAGATATTTATCAAGAATTCGAAAGTCAAAACTCTACCCTCGTTCCGTTACTCATAGCAGCTGATACATATAATAATGATGAATTCAAAGCAGTGTCTCGAGACATTTATCAGGATTATTATAGTGCCAAAGCAACTTATTCTCTATTGTTAGAGTCACGCATTGATTTGAATACTTCCAGTCTTCCGGTTTCTAGTCACGTGAAACTCCCAAAAATTGAACTTGTAAAATTTGATGGTAACTTGAAGCACTGGAAAACATTCATTGATATGTTCAAAAGTTTGGTACATAATAATCAGTCGTTGACAAATATCGAGAGGTTCAATTATCTCCTTTCTTCTCTATCTGGTCCCCTCTTATCTCTGGTCAAATGTAATCCAGTCACGGACGCAAATTATATTGTTGCTTACGAGTCTCTCGTAAAACGGTTTGACAATAAACGCCTTCTAGCCACTACTCATTATCTCGAATTGGAAAATGCTCCAAGTATTCCTGATAATCGTGTCACCTCTCAAAATCTGCGAAAGTTATTAGATACATTCACCGAAAACATTGCAGCGTTGAAAAACTTGCAGTTTCCCACTGATCAATGGAGTTTTTTGCTTTTCAACATGCTCCTTCGACGGTTAGATTCCAATACAGTATCTCGATTTGAAATTCATCAGGGCTCCAATGATATTCCCACGTTTGATGCTCTTCAAGATTTTGTCATGCAACAATGCTGTGCTTTGGACAGAGCTACTGATTGTACACAGAAAAGGCTCTCAAAGGTTAGCGATAACACACGACCTCCTCCTCCTCCTTCAAATTTTTCTCCGCGGCGATCTTTTCATACTCAAGTGAAATCATTAGCCTGTTCCGTCTGTCATGCTGATCATCTTATTTACAGATGCCCTCAATTTTTGTCAATGAATGCTAGAGACCGATATAATATGGTAAAAACGCAAAAATGGTGTGTGAATTGTCTTGGGTCTCGACATGTAATCAAAGATTGTTCTTCTAAGTGACATTGTCTGACATGTGGACAGTGTCACCATACTCTCTTACATTTCCATGACGTCCCTGCCTCCTCTGACCGAAATCTTCAACCACCAACGCCCCCCTCAGAGGGATCCTCTTTTAATCGTTTCCCGACCGCAAATGCTCTTCTGAACGTTCAAACGTCCTCTCATACGGATCGAAGGGAGCAAACTTCTCATTTATCCACAGTTGCTGCTACTCCCAATATGACCGTCTTGTTGTCCACCGCACTCATTGAAGTTCTGGATGCCAGCGGATCCTATCAAAAAGTTCGGGCATTGATAGATACCGGTTCTCAAATAAGTATCATCAGTCAAAAATGTTGCAATCGACTTGGATTAAATTTTCGGAAAAAAAATATTTCTTTGAGTATTCAAGGGATAAGTGATATGAATTCATCTGCTTCTGAAGCAGTTCCACTTCAACTCCGACCCTGTACTAGCCCTGAGCCTGTCCTCCAATGCAGTGCCATAGTGATGTCTACAGTTTGTGATTCCATGCCCAATTATAATATTGATGCCAAAAATTGGTCTCATCTCTCGAATCTGAAACTGGCAGACCCTCTCTTTCATACCCCTAGCCGTGTTGACCTCTTACTCGGTGCCAATATGTTTCCTCTCATTTTCGAAGGGGGCCGACTCTCTGGCAATACCAATGAACCCAGCGCATTCCCTACGATTTTCGGGTGGATTCTCATGGGTACTGTGTCTGCTCAGGCTAGGTCCCACTCCGTGAACTCATTCTACTGTTCATGCGACCCCCCTCTTGAAACTACTATTAAGCGTTTCTGGGAAATCGAAAAGGTTCCCAGAATATGCAATTCCACTCCAGAAGATGACCTTTGCGAAAGCATCTTCACACCCACTCTCTCTCGAACCTCTTCAGGTAGGTTCATTGTAACCCTTCCGTTTCGTGCATCTGAACCAGTGTTTCCCAATTCCCGCGAAATTGCTCTTCGGCGTTTTTTCGCCCTCGAGTGCAGGCTACGGAAGGAACCCCATTTGACTCAACAATATTGTGAATTCATGCAAGATTATCTTGATCAACGACACATGTCTCTCATTGACGAATCCGACGACAAAACTGATGGCTACTTTATTCCACATCACTGTATACTTCGCCCAGAAAGTGCGAGTACCAAACTCAGAGTGGTATTTGATGCCTCCGCGAAGGCCTCTGATGGCACGTCCCTTAATGACACTTTGTTGACTGGCCCCAAATTACAGAGTGATTTAGCGACACTCCTCCTCAATTTCAGAATGCATCATATTGCTCTGATCGTTGATATTCGTCAAATGTACCGGCAGATTCTTGTGTCAGAACCTCATAAAAATATCAAAAAATTCTGTGGCGATTTTCTCCCGATCAACCTGTCCAAGAATTTATTCTGAATACTGTTACTTATGGTCTTAGTTCTTCCCCCTTTCTTGCCATAAGAACCCTTCTCCAGCTTGCCGATGAAGGAGATCAAGCTTTTCCTCTAGCTGCCACGGCCATACGTAACTGGTCTTATGTGGACGATGTCGTAGTAAGTTGTAAGTCCTTAGACGACGCTCAATCCCTGAAATCCCAAATAACTTCGCTTCTTCACAAGGGAGGATTCGAACTGCACAAATGAAATAGCAATTATCCCGCCTTGCTTTCTCCCGAGAGTTTAACAACTTCTACATGTCTCGATTTTGATAACTGTTGCCCTGTTAAAGTGTTGGGTTTACAGTGGAATTCTTCTCTTGATGTTTTCTCATTTAGTATATCGTGCCGAAACCTACCTTGTACCAAGCGCAATATCCTCGCTCGAATTTTTGACCCCCTCGGGTTCATTAGCCCTCTAACGTTGTTCGCAAAAAGGCTTATTCAACTCCTATGGACGCTTGGAATAGGTTGGGATGACACTCCTCCCTCTGATGTTGTAGTTAATTGGAATAAATTCCAATCCGAACTGTCGTCTCTCTCGAATATAAGCATATCTCGACATGTCTTTCAACTCTCCTCTTCTGCATCATGTACTCTCCATGGGTTTGCAGATGCCAGTGAGCAGGGTTATGCAGCGGTTATATATTGTCGATATATCGCGGTGGATGGCCCCGTGTCCGACTGGTTTGTGCAAAGGCGAAAGTATCCCCCTTGAAAACAATCTCTATACCTCGGCTCGAATTATGCGCAGCAACACTTCTCTCTGATTTGTTTTCATACGTACTCCATGTTTTTCGTAAAAACCTCATCGTTGAGGAATATTTGGCTTGGTCTGACTCCTCAACTGCTCTCTGTTGGATTCGCTCCTCTCCACATAAATGGAAAACTTTCGTGAGCAATCGCGTCACTCACATTCATGAAAAATTGTCTCCATATACTTGGCGCTACGTTCCGTCAGATCTAAATCCTGCTGATTGCGCATATCGAGGTGTTTATCCCTCTCAGCTCCTCGACTATTCCCAATGGTGGGCGGGTCCCTCATGGCTTCTCCAGCCACCGTCAAATTGGCCCTCCTCCTCTCACTCATTACAAGTAGACCCTGACTGTCACGCTGAGAAAAAAAAGATTGTACTCTTAACCCAAGCCGATATTCATTTTGTGGATGCGCTCTTGGACCGGTTCTCATCATTTGCGAAGATCCAACGAATAAGAGCGTATGTGAGTCGTTTCATTGATAATTGTCGCCTTCTTCGTACTCAACGGAACTTGTCTTATCTCACTTATCAGGAACTCCACCAAGCTTCTCTCTCAGTGGTAAAACACGTTCAGGGTTCAGAATTCCATTCTGAAATTTCTTGTCTTACCTCAGGGAAGCTTCTGAGTAAATCCCTACGTGAATTGAATCCTTTTCTTGATGGAACGGGTATTTTGAGGGTGGGTGGCCGTTTGGTTCACGCTCAACTATCATATGATCAGCGCCATCCCTGTTTATTGCCCAGCCATCATCGTCTTACGGAATTGATCGTAGAGAATACTCATCGGCGGTATTTCCACCCGGGGTTCCAAACCCTTCATTTTCTCCTCCTTCAACAGTACTGCTAAGCGAGTCATTCGAAAAATTATCTCCAAATGTTCAATTTGCTGGAAACAAAATCCAGTTACTGCCCAGCCTCCTATGGGTAACCTCCCCTCTCTAAGGATTTCTCAGATAAAGGCTTTCTCCGTCGTTGGTGTCGACTTCGCAGGACCTTATACGATTTCGCTTGGCCGATATCGCGGGTCTAAAACACACAAATCGTATATTTGTCTTTTTGTCTGTTTCTCGTCCAAAGCTCTGCACTTGGAGCTCGCCACCGATTTGTCTACGGACACCTTCCTAGCAGCGCTGAGGCGCTTAATTTCTAGACGTGGCTGAGTCACAAAAATAATGAGTGACAATTCTACCAATTTTGTAGGAGCTTCTCGGGTTCTTAAACTCATGCAGGATTCAGCTAATCAGGAGCTTATCAAGTGGGAGTTTATTCCTCCCTCTAGTCCCCATTTCGGAGGATTGTGGGGGGCAGGCGTAAAATCCGTCAAGTCTCATTTGTCCAGAGTGGTCGGTGACCAGATATTCACCTACGAAGAGTTTAATACGTTCCTCGTCCAGATCGAAGCCGTTTTGAATTCCAGACCAATCTGTCCTATCAGCACAGATCCAAATGATTTATCCGCCCTAACTCCTGGTCATTTTTTGACTCTAGAAGAGCCGTTAAATTCTCCCCCTGATGAAAATTTAATCTCGTTAAACTCGAACAGACTGAGCCGGTGGCAAATGGTTCAGCGTCTGGTTCAGGATTTATGGTCTCGTTGGAATCGAGAGTACCTACACACGCTATTTCAGCGGCATAAATGGACTGAACCCAATACAAATCTTAACATCGGCACCCTAGTTCTCGTAAAAAATGACAATCTACCTCCCTCATGTTGGCAGCTTGGCCGAATAATTGAACTACATCCCGGAGCCGACGGTGTTGTGAGAGTTGTTACTTTGAAAACTCCTCAAGGTGTCTCAAAACGCTCAGTGGTGAAGGTCTGTCCTTTACCCCTCAGCGACCCCATCGTAACTTAAAATACTATTACATTTTGGTGGGAGGTTATGTTCCGTCTTCACCTCACGTTGTAAATATATATATATATATATAATTATTTGTTGTTTATTTGATTATTTGTCTATTTTGCCCCCTTCCAATATATCGCGAATATGACTGTGTTCTCCCACTTTTACTGGACTATGTTTTGCTCGCGCACCCGGGCCTCGGTAGTGAAAACGCTGGCAGAAAAATGCGAGCTCTCTCTCGTTCGTCACTCCGAATACGGTGTACCTGTGCTCAATGATTTTAGACGATCTCTTACCCGACTCGAGTCTCTGGAGGAAGTAAAATAACCAAGGTAAGGAAACCACAGTCTCGACAAACCCTTTTTACAGTCTACTAAAATATCGAATCGGAAACAATAATCTTGATGGAGACAATATTCACCAATCGGTCGTAGACTTGCTGAGCCAGAAACTGAATATCAGCTGTGGAGCAAACGATTTTAGAGATGCCTACAGAGTGAACTCTGGTGGCCAACCTGATAAACCCCATCCAGTTGTGATTGAATGTATGAGAAGTAGCCTTAGGGCTGAAATTCTTAGTAAAGCAAAAAATCTTAAGGGCACTGCAATTTATATTTCACCTGATTATCCTGTTGAAGACTACCAGAAGAAGAAATTGCTGTAACATTATCAAAAACTCGCCAGACAAAGGAACCAAAAAGCAAGTATTAAAGGATATCAACTAATCATTGATGAAGTACCATATAGCATTGATGATCTCCAACAATCGATAACTGATCCTGAAAGTGAGTCTCAACGAAGAGAACTTCATCCACTACCAGTAGTTCTTTTCATAAGAAATCCCGTGAGCTGAAAGACCATACGACACAACATACGAAGAAAATTCTCAGATCGCATACAACCAAATAATATAGTTGTGTAGTGCTTTGAGACTTTGGATTGAGAGGTTTCATAAACACATTTTCTATTGTTGCAGTAAAATAATTTTTTGGCTTTGCGTATATGCTATAACTGTTCCTTTTTCTTTTTTACTTATTTCGTTCGATACAATCTTATACATATCTTGCAATACTGAATATAAAAATGTTGATATCTATTGGTCACATAAATATTTGTTCGTTGTCCACTAACCTAAACGACATTGAGCGTATTATACATGAAAAATAATTTTGTATTTTAGCGGTATCGGAAACTTGGTTACATTCCAATATTACTGACGACATCGTAAGTATAGATGGACATAATATCATTAGAAATGATTGAAATGGTAAAAGAGGAGGTGGGGTAGCATTTTTTATCAAAAATAATCTTAATAACAGGGTAATTATTTCCGAAAATGAATCATTCATTGAACATTTGTGGGTCGAGATAATTATAGGAAAAGAAAAATTCGTTGTGGGAGTGTGCTACAGACCCCCCAAGAGTGACCCTGTGGGTTTCCTCATTACA
The DNA here is from genome assembly GCA_944452925.2 of Chrysolina oricalcia. Classification (NCBI taxonomy): domain Eukaryota; kingdom Metazoa; phylum Arthropoda; class Insecta; order Coleoptera; family Chrysomelidae; genus Chrysolina; species Chrysolina oricalcia. The sequence goes on along the minus strand of OX101813.2, from coordinate 9,996,842 downwards.
TTTGAGAATACCTTGATCAATATTAATACGGAAAATGAATATATTATATCTCTCGGGGACTTCAATATAGACTACCTTAATCTTCAGTCAAATCTTTTGAAAGATTTTATGTCTGTTACAGAATCTTTCAATCTGATACAGAATATATCTGATCCAACTCATTTCACAAGTGGTTCTATGACTTTGATTGATCATCTATACACCAATTTCGAGGTAACAGATTCTGGAGTAATTGATACTTTTCTGGTGAGGCATTTTTTGACCTACTGCTCTTTCAACTTAGGAGATGATTACAACGCGACTAAAACCATCACCTATCGTGATTTTTCTAGAATTGATTTGAACACTTTTTATCGCGAGCTCGAATGTAGAGACTGGGATATGTTTTACCAACTTGGTAGTATTGATAATAAAATATATTTTTTGAATGGCGCTATATTAAATACTGTGGATGAACATATTCCCACTAGGACAAGTATTTTCAGCTCGAATAAAAAAAAGGCAACCTTGGGTAACGGACACTATTAAAAAGATGCAGCACCTGAGAGATAATGCTTTACGGAGATACAGAAAGTTAAAACTACAAGCACACTGGGACTTCTACAAACAGTTGAGAAATTTCACATCCTCCGCTATAAAAAGAGAAAAAAAAGCGTATCTACACTTCAAACTTTCCAAGTGCTCTCCCAAAGAAAATTGGAAGGAACTGAAGAAATTGAATATTACAAGAAAACGAAATGATGATTTACCAGTGTCATTGAAAAAAGCAGACGAATACAATAATTTTCTTATAAATGAATCTAGACATGTTGGCTCACCTGATAATGACCTATTAAATTATTATTATAATAATGTTAATGAAAATATAATTGATACATTTTCTTTCAAACATACTACCGATGAAGAAGTTCTCAATATTATACAGTGTATCAAAACTAAAGCTTATGGCTGTGATAATTTAAATATTCAGCTCATTACCCTATGTTGTCCGTTCATTGTGCCTTTTCTTTCTGATATTTTCAACAATTGTATAAGTGAAAGCTATTTCCCGATTGCCTGGAAAAAATCTTACGTGTTACCATTACCAAAAGTATCAAATCCTACTGAGTTCAGCCAACTTAGAAGTATAAGTATTTTACCAACGCAATACAAGGTCCTTGAAAAAATTTTAGAGCGTCAAATTAGAGAATATGTGTTTGAAAGAAAATTGTTACCTGTGAATCAATCTGGCTTTAGGTCTGGATACAGCTGCTCAACTGCCCTAAGACATTTTGCATTCGTTGGATAAAAATGAAATATGTCTATTGATTTTAATCGACTTTTCTCGAGCTTTCGATACACTACACCATGAAATTTTATTGTCAATTTCACACTATGTTGGCTTTAGTACCGAAGCGGTGAAATTTCTCGAATCATATCTTTCAGATCGTGTGCAACAAGTCAAGATAGAAAATGATCTCTCAAGAAGTTTGGTAATAGACCAAGGCGTACCTCAGGGTAGTATTTTAGGCCCTCTCTTATACACTCTTTACACGTCTAACTTCCACCGTCATTTTTCTCACTATAGTTATCATCTGTACGCTGATGATACACAATTATATTATTCTTTTGAACTAAAAAACATTCAACAGGCAAATGTGCTGATCAATAAAGATTTATCAACCCTCCAATTATTATCCCAGAAGCATCTACTGAAGATAAATTCATCAAAGTCTCATGCTGTTCTTTTTGGTAACGAAAGTCAGAAAACGTTGGCATCCAACCAGCTACAACTTTTCATCGGAGATGACTAACTGAACTACAGTGACCAAGTCAAAAACCTAGGTCTGTATATGGACTCAAAGCTTAAGTTTGATAAACATGTCACTGAGAAAATCAGAATAGCCTATTCTTCCATTAAATTATTGTATCCCCACAGAAATGACATGAATATACAAACAAAAAAAATGTTAAGTGATTCTCTGGTGTTGTCACATTTTAACCATTCTGATACAGTGTATGGACCTTTTCTACGAAAAGCAGATGCATATCGCATACAAAAAGTTCAGAATTCATGTCTGCGCTTAATTCATGGATTGAAGAGAAGAGATAGAATTTCACATAAATTGAAAGAAATAGGTTGGTTAAGCATGTACAATCGCCGTAGACTCCATTCATATTGTCTCTTTTATAAGGTGCTAAAAACAAAACAACCTGAATATCTCTCTAGAAAGATCAGGTACAGGACTGATATACATAATTTGAATTTGAGAAGAAGGCACGGAATCAATATACCTTCACATTATAAAGAAATTTACAAGTCATCTTTTTCATATCAGATTGCGGCAGCAAGCCATTGCATGGATATACCAAGTTTCTTGCTATCGTTAAGTACCTTCAAAAATAAATTCAAAAAAATATTTCTCTCACAACAATGATCTATAATTTGAGTTGATATACTATATACTTTCTATTAGAGAAGACATTTTTAGTTTCACACTCAGATATGTTTGTAGATGAGTTTCGATTGACAATTTCATTTTAGAACATTCATCTGCTCGGCAGAATCATAATATTACAAATTTTTATTTATTTTTTTGCATGGGAAGTGTGGAAGAATCGTTCATTAACCTATCACTTACCCTTTTGTTTGCCTATGTATTTTTATATATATTGTATATGTGTATATATGTATATATATATTGTTATAAAGTAGTATTAAGATGTACTGTTATTTTGCCCCTATATTGAAGTGACAAAATTGTAATAATCGATTTCAAAGGTGATAAATTTGTTGTATGTAGGAAATATAAGTCAGATGGTAATAATAATACTCAGATAAATATTTTTATTGCCCAAATAAATGCCCAGGCTAGATACTTACTGTTGTACCTTTCCTCTTTATACCTTTACCTTTATTCTGTTGCAGAAACTCTCTCAGCTCAGTTGGTGCCAATAAGAAACATGCAGTCTCTTCTCATCAGGGTTGGTTTCTTGGAAAGTGCTTCCAATGTGAAAATGTGAGATATTTGTGACAGTTGTACCAAAATAATAAATGTTTAACTCAGAATTCAAAATATAAGCGTTTTTATTCAATTAAATTCAGCAAAATGTTTTGATTTTCAATCTAGAATACTTATTTTACTTTCCTGCGAGATACCTTAGCCTATATATAACCCTTCTTGTTTCCTTTTGTACAAAAATTGAATCGCCAACAAGTTCCTGTGGTTGTTTAGTCACCACCAAATATTCTGCGATCGAGTATCGAATGATGAATCGATTCTTTCTACGCGCTGCTCGACTGAGAACTTGTTGTCGTTCAGTTGAAGGTTATGTTTGAAATTTATTACTTTGTATTAATGATTATAACCAATCGTCCAATAAATGAAATGAAAATAAGTGAGTTATTAATAAGAATGTAAAGTTCAGTTCTATATCACCGTAGTGCACGAAATTAGAAAGTTTTTTTTCAAAATAGTTCTAGCAAATGAATGCCAAAAGTGATGTTATTCTCTCTTGATATGTGAAAATTCGACGATATGCCAGGAACAAGTGTTGAAACTGATAAATACCTTTGAAAAAACTTTTGGACTCAAAGCTTTTCTTCAAGATCTGCCTAGCTGTTTTCTTCAATCTGGAAGTTTCTCTGGAGGTAGGTTCTTGTTGATATTACAGTATATGCTTTATACTCAAAGTTGACTGCAACTTGTCTGGGTATTTGAAGTTTTTCTGGTCAAATTTTGATTTTTTATTTTCAGAAAATTTTCAACATTCTACTCTCTTGGTCGTTTTTTCGGCTTCCCCCGTCAATAATCTTCCTCGTTACCATAGAAACTCCTTTTCACTTTTTTTTCCCGATTTCACAGCACTAGTTTCACTTTTCGTTCATGAATTCTCACTTTGTGTCTTTTTGAAAATCCTTAGCCTACTTTTATTCTAATTTTTACAACTTAAATTATTAATTATTTACAATGACATTTTTGCTAAATCTTTTTATCTGCTGCCTTATTTTGGATTCTTTGTGGTTTCTTTCCAAGATTCTGTCACATTTTACTGTCTGGTATTTATTTTATAATCATTAAATTTGAGGTTATATTGTTAATTTTTGTTGACTTTTTAAACTTTTTCTTGTGAAATATGGTTCTAAATTGTTCTCTTTAGTCATATTTAAAGTGAGATTTTAATTTGAATTCATTTTACAGTTGGTGTTGGCTGGTAGCAGTAGGTTTTTACTCTGCTACGAAGGATGTTTCGGAACAACCTTTCTAGCTTCGGAAACAGAATATTAAGGCTCATTGGATGGATTTTGATGGTGTTTCCACATTCTATGCAGTTATGATGTTCTTTAGGAGTTGAGGTATAGTATTTAGCCTTTCTTTAGAGTGATAATAATAATAATAACTTACTATTTCTTACATACAACGTTGTTTCATAACAAATTCCCCAAATTTCCCATTTGAAATTTTGATATGCTCTAGCAAAATTCAAATAGGAAATTTCTATTCACTTTTTACATGTTCTGTCACCTGATTTCTTTTGACTTTTCCTTTTTATAGAAAGAATCTTTGCTATTTTCGACCAAATTTCTTCAATTTTACTGAAATTCTATGTTTTCTTGCTTAATAATTTCATTTTCATTTATTCTTTGAATTTATAAATGCTTTCTACATTGAAGATTCCCCTTAAACTTTTATCTATAGGATTTATGAGTCTATAGCTGTTTTTAGGGTCTTCGTTATCCACTTCGTAAGGCCCCTCGAATGGAAGTTGTAGCTTCGCACATATGCCTCTCCTACTATTCATCACTACTTGCTCTCCTTTTTCAAACTGTAACCTTTTCCCCTCTGTCACTGTATTTGGTATTTCGTTTAGATATTGTTCTACTAATGGTATTTTTGTATCCCAAATTCTGTGGTTTTCCTGAGAGACAAGCCTTAGGTATTTTATTACCTCCCGGATATACCTTTCTGTTGGGTTGGAAGCAGGGTGTCTGATGCTGGTATAATTTAGCTTTTTATTTAATTTTTGTGCAAAGTTTTTCATTTTTTCGTTTTTAAAGTAAGTGGCGTTGTCTAGTATGATTTGTGTTGGTTTTCCTAGTTCTAGTATGTACTCTGTCAGTATTTGTTTCGTGATTTTAAAATTTGTCTTTTTAGTGGCGTATAGTCTAACATATTTTGAAAAATGGTCCGTGATTACTAGTATGTGTTTGTGATTGTCGTCTGTCTTTATTAAATTACTGATGTAGTCAATCGATATCGTCTGTAAAGGATGTTGTGCGATTATGCTTCGTGGTCCGTTTCTGTTCGTCATGTTTTTGTTCTTCCCCAATTGGCATAGTCTACATCTATTTATTGTCTCTTTTGTCATTTCTAAGTCATTTTTGCTAATGTAATTTTCCCTAAACGTCATCCATGTCTTTCTAATCCCTATGTGTGCATACTTGTGATGTAAGTCATCAATTATTCTACGTGTCAAGTCTTTTGTTACTACATAAAGTTCTTCCCCATTAACTATTTTAATACAAATCCCGTCTTTGTCTATCGTTCTCCTCTTTTCTTTGTCTGTGAGTGCTTTTTGGTCCTCTAAAATTGTTTTTAGTGAGTGCAGTCCTGTCTTGTTTCTAAATACATTTACCCCTACCTTAATTTGTCTAGTGTTATGTGTCTTGTTAGTTTCCATTCTCGTTATCGTGTCAGCTATTATGTTTTTTCGTCCTGGTATATGTCTAATTTCAAAGGTGTACTCCTGCAGTAATAAAGCCCACCTTTGTATCCTGTTGCTAGCTAGCTTACAATTTACGATTGATAATAAAGCTTCATGGTCTGTCTCTATAAAAAACTTTGCTCCAATCAAGAAAAACCTGAGTTTATTTATACAAAAAATAATGCTAGCCAGTTCAAGTTCTGTCACACTGTAATTTTTTTCATATGATTTTGTCACTCTCGACACAAATGATATGGGAACCTCTTCTCCCCCTTGAATTTGAACTAACAATCCTGCAAATCGCGCCATTGATGCATCAGTCTTGAGTATGAATGGTACTGAATAGTCAGGGTGATATACTTTTAATTGCTTAGTAAAAATTTGTTTTAGTTCCATAAAAGCTTTCTCGTGTTTGTCGTTCCAGGTCCATTTTACATTTTTCTTTAACAGTTCTATAAGTGTTTGTTCGTCAAGTCAGGTATCAAGCGTTTGAAATAATTTAACATCCCCAAAAATCCCCTTAATATCGTTAAGTTTTTAGGTCTCGTGTAGTCTTGTATTGTACGTATTCGTTCAGGGTCCATTTCAAGTCCTTTTTCGTTCAGTCTGTACCCCAAATAATTCACTTCAGATTGGAAAAATTGACATTTTTCAAGGTTTATTTTCAGTCCTGCCTCATTTAGTAATTCTAGTACTTTTTCAATGTGTCGTTTATGTGCTTGTTCATCTTTCGAGTATATCAGAATGTCGTCAATGTAATGTAATGCGAAGTCGTCGTATTTGTCCAGTATTTTGTGAAGTGCTCGTTCTAATGCTGGACAAGCTGATTGTAGTCCATATGGTACCACACAGAATCTATAAATGACTCCTTCTATTGAAAACCCTGTATAATTTCTCGAGTCTTTATGTAAAGGAATCAGCCAAAAGCTGTGCTTTAAATCTATTTTTGAAAAATATCTTGAATTAGAAATTTTACCAAAAATCGTATCAATATTCAGAGGTGCTTCGTACTGAGGAATTATTATTTTGTTAAGTTCCCTGGCATCCAAACAAAGTCTGAGTTCTCCGTTCTTTTTTACAACTACTACGATTGGATTTATGTAGCTACTATTGCATCTTTCTATCACAGCATTCTTACACATGTCTTCTATCTCTCTCTTAACCTGATCACGATATCTATAAGGAATAGGATAATTTTTTGATCTAAATTTATCGACTTCTTTTACTTCTATCTTGTGCATATATTCACTTGCTACTCTGGATTCTCTCATTATTAACCTTTTGTTTTTATTTAATATTTCTTTGATAAATTCTTCATATTCTTCTTTGCATTTACATTTTAAATTTTCTTTCCCTTCTTCATTTTCTATATTTTCACAATCATACATCCCATTCTCACTGTTTGTACACAAAATATTTTCCACCTTCCTATACTGTTCTATTTCTTTTATGTTGTTATTTTCCTTTTCCCTTGTAATATCTAACTTTCTTTCCAGTTCTTTTACTTTGAAATCATAATATTTTCCATCTAACTCTATTCGTTTTGTTTCATAATTTATTTTTGCTCTTAATTTTTCTAATTGATCAGTTCCAATGATGATATCAAATTCCATGTTTTTCACTAGTAATAGTTGTAAATTCAAACTCTCTTTATTTATCTGGATTTTCAGTTCTACTAATTGATTGGTTTCAGCCAATTTTTTTCCATTAACCCCTATTAAATTTGTTTTTGGGATCTTTATAACATTATTTTTCAATTCCTGTTCTGAAATAGATTTTTCTTTCAGTAACGAAGCTTCTGAACCTGTGTCTATTAATATTTCAATTTGTTTTTCCCCTAAATTACCTTTTAAAATTACTAATCCTATCAATTGTTCTTCCTCTAGATTTTCACTTAACTTAATAAATTCTACAGGGTGTTCATAGTTGTGTGTGTCCAGCGTTCCACATGGTCCTAACAAAAATTTGTCTCATCAGAAGTCGAGGGTTTTGGTTCTTGTCTGTGTCTCTGTTCGTTTTCCCTATCTGACTGTCTGTCTTCTTCCCGGTCTGAGCTATCTGTTCGTCGTTGAAAGTGTACGTGCCTGTTTTGTTCCGTGTTGTCTTGTTGTTGTTGATGGTTTCTGTTATCATTTTGAGTATTGTAATTTCGATAATTGTTATTATTATTATTATAAGTCCTGTTGTATGGCCTGTTGTTGTAGTTCTCATTTTGTCTATAATTGTTGTTGTGGTTGTAGTTCTGTGAATTTCGATTTTGGTAATTGTTATTGTATTGTTGTTGATTTGTATATGGTTGTCTACTTTCACGTTGTTGTGGTGGGTAATTTCGAGTTCTGTTGTCAGTGTACCTATTGTAATTTGTGTTTCGATTATAATTTTCTTGTGTGTTGTTTCGTGGTGTGTAACTGTTATGGGGTCTTTCGTCCCTATTTCTATAAGATAAAGTCCTTTCCAGTCTAAGTAGGTATTCGCTAAGTCTTTCCATAGTCGTGATTTCATGTAAGTTAATTATTTCAAATATCTCTTGTCTGAAGTGTCTACTTATGCTCCCCACTATTTCTTGTTCCCTCATTTCTGGATTTAAGTGTTGAGCTACTGCAAAAAGTTGTATGGCGTAATTGTTATAGTTTAGGCTTCGTCTTTCGTCAAATCTGCCAAATTGTAATCGGTCTCGTATTAACATCTGTGTATTTTCACCCCAGTACTGTTTCAAAAATAGTGTTTGGAAGACTTGAAAGCTATTTATGTTGTTCTCCTGACTATTGAACCACACACATGACTGATTCATCAAATATTGCCTAATCGTATCCTTTAATTCATCTATTGATTTAATGTTTTTGATTTTATTCTTTAAGATCTTGACAAAAGTAATTGGATGGAAAGTATTGATATTTCCATCAAATTTGTTATTTACTTGTACACTTTGGCACGTAGTTATTATTCCAGGTTTTGTATTTATTGTTTTGTTTTCTTCAAGTTCCCTAACCTTTTGTTCTAAAGTTTTAATTTGATTTGTTTGTTGTTCATTTTTTATATCAAAATCACAATGTGTCTCCTTTATTTTGGCTTCTACTTTCTTATCCACTTGTTTTAATTCCCCCTTAAATTATTGGCTTCTATTCTCCAATTCCAACCTAACTTCTTGTATTTTTTTTTCATTGTTAATGATACGATTTCCCATGTCTATAATTTTATTAATTGTACTCTCATGAAACTCACTATTTCTTTTCTCGATTTTATTTTCAAATTCCTTGTATAAGTTTAAATTTTCCTGTCTGTTTTTCTCTAGTCGTTCTTGCATTCTTGTCTCAAGTCTACTCATATTTACTATCATATCCTCTTTCACACTCTCAATATTCTCTTTCACACTCTCAATATTTCCTTTCATATCTTCTTTCACACTCTCAATATTCTTTGAAATAAACTGCATCAGCATCTGTATCTGTCCCTCAAATTCATTTCCTCTTCCTTGTACTGCTTGTTCTCCCTCTCTACTTTCTTGCATTCCACTTCCTCCTGCGTGATCTCCTCTCTGCATTCCTTCCTCATCTTCTTCATTCATTCCAGTACGTTTTCCGTCCCTAAGATCCATTTTCTATCACTCAAATACTCTTCAAACTCTTTACTTTCAAATTTACTCACTCGTCCTGTCACACTCTATCTCTCAGCTTTTCAACTAACAAACTACCTTCGATTTTTCCTTTCCAAATGGCCCTACGTTGTTGGCGACAATTGTTATAAAGTAGTATTAAGATGTACTGTTATTTTGCCCCTATATTGAAGTGACAAAATTGTAATAATCGATTTCAAAGGTGATAAATTTGTTGTATGTAGGAAATATAAGTCAGATGGTAATAATAATACTCAGATAAATATTTTTATTGCTCAAATAAATGCCCAGGCTAGATACTTACTGTTGTACCTTTTCTATTTATACCTTTACCTTTATTCTGTTGCAGAAACTCTCTCAGCTCAGTTGGTGCCAATAAGAAACATGCAGTCTCTTCTCGTCAGGGTTGGTTTCTTGGAAAATGCTTCCAATGTGAAAATGTGAGATATTTGTGACAGTTGTACCAAAATAATAAATGTTTAACTCAGAATTCAAAATATAAGCGTTTTTATTCAATTAAATTCAGCAAAATGTTTTGATTTTCAATCTAGAATACTTTTACTTTCCTGCGAGATACCTTAGCCTATGTATAACCCTTCTTGTTTCCTTTTGTACAAAAATTGAATCGCCAACAAGTTCCTGTGGTTGTTTAGTCACCACCAAATATTCTGCGATCGAGTATCGAATCATGAATCGATTCTTTCTACGCGCTGCTCGACTGAGAACTTGTTGTCGTTCAGTTGAAGGTTATGTTTGAAATTTATTACTTTGTATTAATGATTATAACCAATCGTCCAATAAATGAAATGAAAATAAGTGAGTTATTAATAAGAATGTAAAGTTCAGTTCTATATCACCGTAGTGCACGAAATTAGAAAGTTTTTTCCAAAATAGTTCTAGCAAATGAATGCCAAAAGTGATGTTATTCTCTCTTGATATGTGAAAATTCGACGATATGCCAGGAACAAGTGTTGAAACTGATAAATACCTTTGAAAAAACTTTTGGACTCAAAGCTTTTCTTCAAGATCTGCCTAGCTGTTTTCTTCAATCTGGAAGTTTCTCTGGAGGTAAGTTCTTGTTGATATTACAGTATATGCTTTATACTCAAAGTTGACTGCAACTTGTCTGGGTATTTGAAGTTTTTCTGGTCAAATTTTGATTTTTTATTTTCAGAAAATTTTCAACATTCTACTCTCTTGGTCGTTTTTTTCGGCTTCCCCCGTCAATAATCTTCCTCGTTACCATAGAAACTCCTTTTCACTTTTTTTCCCGATTTCACAGCACTAGTTTCACTTTTCGTTCATGAATTCTCACTTTGTGTCTTTTTGAAAATCCTTAGCCTACTTTTATTCTAATTTTTACAACTTAAATTATTAATTATTTACAATGACATTTTTGCTAAATCTTTTTATCTGCTGCCTTATTTTGGATTCTTTGTGGTTTCTTTCCAAGATTCTGTCACATTTTACTGTCTGGTATTTATTTTATAATCATTAAATTTGAGGTTATATTGTTAATTTTTGTTGACTTTTTAAACTTTTTCTTGTGAAATATGGTTCTAAATTGTTCTCTTTAGTCATGTTTGAAGTGAGATTTTAATTTGAATTCATTTTACAGTTGGTGTTGGCTGGTAGCAGTAGGTTTTTACTCTGCTACGAAGGATGTTTCGGAACAACCTTTCTAGCTTCGGAAACAGAATATTAAGGCTCATTGGATGGATTTTGATGGTGTTTTCACATTCTATGCAGTTATGATGTTCTTTAGGAGTTGAGGTATAGTATTTAGCCTTTCTTTAGAGTGATAATAATAATAATAACTTACTATTTCTTACATACAACGTTGTTTCATAACAATATATATATATATATATATATATATATATATATATAAATCCTTTCTGATGAGTGCGTTAGCACGAAACAGCTGTCAAAGGTTAGAGCTCTCGGAATTAAAACGAAATATACTCTATTTTCACTTAGATTCTGCTTGCGTTCCTCATAACGTATTAGAAACTTGATTGAACCTTGGGTTGGTCAGAACAACGAATTGTTGGCTACCTGTCAATTTGTGGACAAACCTCTACTTTTGGATTCCTTGGTTCGTGTCAAATTAAGTTTCAACTAGTGACTGTAGATGTCATGAATAACTTCCTGTTATATATATATATATATATATATATATATATATATATATATATATATATATATATATATATCTATAGCGCCAACTATCAAACTGAGGACACACCGTAAAATCAACGTTGCGAGGACCACTGGAAGGAAAGGTGCTAGACACTCGTCATACCCTTTTCTGTTCTTGTTCAGAGTGGGGGGCACCAAGATTCTCTAATATACGCTTGAATTACTGAACAGTTCAAATTTGATTTTTACGAGTATATCGGAACCAAGTGAGGACCATACTTCCGTGATATCATTGAGAGGTCCGTTTATTTGTCTGCAGAATCCTACCAAACTGAGGTCCGTATAACCCAATTATTAGTATGAGGTGTATAAAGTGAGGACCACTGAACGTTGCCATGTTTCACAAATTTCTCTTCACATACGATCGGCACTTTCACGGTACATGTGACAGTACAGACAAGCCAAAATTATAATTATTGATAGAAATGGATTAGGCAATCCAGACTTCTGCATTCAACCTATACAATAGGTATAATCGTCGACAAGTATCTAACAGAAAACAACTACTGTCCCCTACGACAATTGAATTAAAACTGATAGATTCTTGGCAAAGTATTCTACAAGAACTACTTTGCAATGTTATCCCAATCTCAACGCCAAAACATGTCTCAACCTACATGGTTTTGCCGATCATCAGTGTATCTAGTTATTTTCTGTTGCCGTCGATTATACCTATTGTATAGGTTGACTGCAGAAGTCTGGATTGCCTAATTCATTTTTATTATTAGTTTGATGAGCTTCTGCCAAGTAGTGTTATCAAATATTTTCTTCCGAAAATTATGATTGTAAGTCAGTACTGCATTGTATATGGAAACAATTCTGGCGGTTTATTCGTCAACGAAAGCAATATTCAGTATTATTTCGGACAAAGTTCGATACGGAGAGTATGATGAAAATTATATGAATTAAATAAAAATATTGACATATCGTGAGTCGCAGAAATTGACATATTTGTAAATCGCGACTGCATTCCTGGATGAGGGGTAATTAATGCTTGGAGGGCACCATTTGTTTGGTGGGACAGTAGGATTCTTATGTTGTTCGACGAACCCTAGCACTGAAGATATGCAAAAATCTGGAAACATGTCTGCAGATGGTAATTTTAAATCAAATGATAAAAACAATAATAAATCGTCTTTATATTCTTCGGTACGAAATAGGCGAAATTTAGTTTAGGTCTCTCTTACACTTAACCTAAGTAGTACAATTCAGAGATGAAATATAGGTAGGAAAGTCATTCATGGGGTCGAGCAAAACAAAATAAAACCATTGCAAAGCAGTAGTGCTTCATCAAAACACATAACTTTGAGTAAAAGAGTTAGGGTATTTACGAAATTTGGCTTTCAATTTCTTTTTTCATATCAAGATAATTGAATGTGATTGACAAAAACGGAAATATAGAATTCAATTGCTTGGTAGTTGAAGTATGATGCATAATATCCACTATTTGATCACAATTAGCACTTGAAATTGTGACCGCTTTGAGGAACGTTGCAGAAATAGATGCCAGATGTAATTCAATATCTGTCAGGGAAAGAAAATCTTTTCTGCCAGATATTTTCCACTTTGTGGGAATGTGTTGAAAGATAGGTATTTCGATTTCATTTCATCCAATAAAATTCAGTAATTAAAGGCATGGTATGTTTTTGAATTTTGTTAGGATGGATCATAAAACGAATACAACGATGTATTTGCAGAATATAAAGAACTGTTGTAATTCGACTGTATCGAGTAATTCATAAATAAATTAATATTCAGTATCTTTATAGTGTCATTTGTGAAATCTGACAAAGTCAAGTCACCCCTCTTTCCAAAAATCTTTCTGCAAATATCTGACAGAAAACAATTACTTTCCCAGCCAATACTGCGCGGATTTTTCAATATTTTTGTGTTCCATAGAAGTTAGCGAGTTTCTGAGCCACTGAACGATTGTCGTTTCTTCAGACAGAATCTAAAATTGTCAGTGTGTTTGGGGGCTGCACTCCTCATATGGAAACTGTCTCAACTAAGTGAAAATTTTGACGTAAAAAATTCTCTCTGTCTGATAATCGAATAAGTGAGGAATATAAGGCAACCGTCTGACAAAAGACAAGTGCTTTACTGGCAAATACAGCGTTGGATGATGAATCATATGGACTTCCCTCTGATTTACATTATACTAATATCTGCTAGACAATCGAATCAGAATCGATTAAATTAGTCCATCTGAAAGAAAGATTGAGGAATAGATTGAAAGATTCGTAAAAAGATAGGAGAATAGGTGAAACAAAGAATAAATGTATTAGACAAAATATTAAATAAGAAAGAGAAATAACAAGTGACAAACAAATAAAAAAATCTGCATTGTTCACAATGAACGCTTGTCAACAAAGAAACAAGGTGTCCAGCCATACCAGGACGGAGCTCATTGTCTTAATCCTATACGATAGGAATAAACATACCTAACATGACTATTCATTGAATCATAAATAGAAATGAAATATTTTGAAAAAGGCACTGATTCCCGTACTTATCTGGAACACCGCAAAAGGGTTGGTGAACTGTCTTCCTTCTTGAGATGTTTTGATAACCCAATCTCTTCTGAACTATCTTTGGCCGTTTCACCTTTATCAGTTCCATCAACAAGTTCAGTCATCACACCTATTGTTGTCACCTTTGATACTGCCGTCTATTCACCAGGACTCATTCTTTCAAAGAACGGCGAAGATTTGGAGATCATTGACTACGGAAATGTTCGGCCTACATACTACAAATGTTTAAGGGGAACCCCAATTCCTAGTTACTTCATCTTGATTCCGAAGATGTTCTCGAAATTTTACAGGTGTTTGTTTCTCTTTGAAACCAGAAAAAATAGAATAAACAAATGAATATATAATAGTTAGTGGTAAACAGCGGAATAACAAAAAAAAACTTTGATTTGTAGACGCTAAAAAGGAAAAAAATGATTCAAAATGTTTTTGGTACTCATTCAAATGCACAAAGAGGTGAAAATCATTGCATTATATGTGTGATGTAGCTGAAATAACAATCCCCAACTTTGAATGTTTTACTCACAGAATAACCGACGTAACACATCTGAAGCAGACTTTTTCTTTAGTGTATTCAATAGCAGTTTTAAAATTTTCTTTCTCCCAATGTTATTTATTCCTTTTTAGTGAATTTGATAAAAGCTTGTCTTTAAATGTTTTTTTTTTCGTATTTTAGTCATAAATAATCAGATACTTCTTGTTCTGTTCATTTCCATAAGAGCTTCAATATACCAGGGCTTCTTGATACTCAATATTGTGTATTCTAACTGTTCGATCTAATGAGCATCCAATGATCGATTGAATCATGAATCGTTTTGTCAAAATTCACGATCTCTGACTTCAAAAACCTACACATCAACTTTGATAGAAGACGAGCAATGATCACAGAAACTTCGCAATCCTGAAACCTCGAAAACTCCCACATAGTATTTTTGGATCAGACGATAATTGCAAAACTCGTTGGCCAAATTGTAACTGCCAATTCAAATTGAAAAATTTTCATAATCTCTTTTCTCGAAAACTCCACTCACCAATTTTGATCAGAATGGTGTCATAATCACATAACCCGTTCGTCATCTTGAATTCATAAATAAAAAAAAAATCCCAAACTCCGACCCCAAACATCTTTTCATACTAAAATTGAATGAAACTGACCAATAACACCAAGCTTGTCCGCCGTCTTGAATTTACCAATTTGGACCTAAAATTCATAATCTGAAATATCCCCCAAGGGCCGATTATGAATAGAATCTCAAAGCTCGTTCTCCATCTTGATCTCATATTCCGAAATACTCAGTATTCCAATTTTGTATAGAATCAGACCATAAGAACAGAATTCGCAATTCGCCATCTTGAATTCATTAATTTGATATTAAATCCATTATCTCCGACCTGTTTTTCTAAAAGAAGTTCAATCCCGCATTGTCACAGGAAAGAGGAACACATTCCAAATTTTTATTTGATCAGTCCACTGGAAACGGGTCAAAATTCACTTTCTATTGGCCCGTCAGCCCTCTGCCATATTGTCTAATGATTTTATAAGGTATTCCCTTCAGGGTTTTGGTAGTTGTGAATATAATGATCAATGCACAACCAAAATTTGCGCATGCACGTGGAACATAACAATAATTATTGTTTTAATTAAATTATATTATAATTATATAACGATAATCGTATTATAATTATAAATTTCATTATACTTCATTTTCCCAAAGACATGCAAAAACACGTATAAATTCGAAGAGCCCTATTTCTCAACATAAATTGTGGGCATATGGTGTCCTTCGGAACAACGCGACATGTATGCCGATCGGTTTCCGTCTGATTTTCATTCGATGAAATATCGTTTGGTATCATGCTTGGCATACGCTAAAATATCATCAAAATACGTGATTTTTCTATGCAATCCACAATAATCAACTAGTTTCTGACAAATTCTATACGGGTTTATGCATGTATTTGAGAAAAAAAAGTAGTTATTATTATTATCGTTATGTTCCACGGGCAAGCGCTAAGTTTGCTAGTTCATTGATCATTATATTTATAACTACCAAAACCCTACATGGCATACGTTATGAAATCATTATACATTTTGGCAGCGGGCTGACGGACTATAAATTTCACCGATAGTACAGATGAGTGAATTAACACATAAACAGACAAGCGGACGAGTGTAAAAGCAGCATCGGCTTTTCCAGCAACGGTTTTTATTTTTGCTTATGTTATTCACAAATATCCGTTGCTCGAGGTTTTTCCACGGGAATGTATTATTCTAAACTTGCTGATAACGTTCTTTATAATGTTGTTGATGGATAGTAGTTGAATCACGAATTATTTTGCCCTATAAAACATATTCAACAGACATAGAATAATTCATTTCTGTAAAAAAGAAACAAACAACGGGTATTTTAACTGTTTCACGATTTTTCTACTTCAGAGGGTTGTTGAGGGATAGTTTTCGATACACAAATTATTTTACGCCATAGAACGTAATCAGTAGGTGTCGAATAATTTATTTCCGTAAGGGTTGTTGAGGGGTAGTTATTCGTTCTCAAATTATTTCATCCTATAAAACGTATGCAACAGGAGAGGATTAATTAATTTTTTTCAAAAAACCTCGAGTCACGGGTACTTCAACTGATTCAAGATTTTTCTACTTCCGGAGGATTTTTGAGTGGTAGTTTTTGGTTCACGAATTATTTCACTCAATTGAACGTATTTAGCAGGTATAGAAAAATTAATTTCTGTAAAAAAAACAAACAACGGGTATTTTAACTGTTTCACGATTTTTCTACTTCGGAGGGTTGTTGAGGGGTAGTTTTCAATACACAAATCATTTTACGCTAGAGAACGTATTCAGTAGGTGTCGATTAATTCATTTCCTAAAAAAATCTCGAGCAATTGGTATTTCAACTGTTTCAAAAATTTTCTACTTCGGTGGGCTGTTGAGAGGTATTTTTAGGTCCACAAATTATTTCACACCATGAAACATATTCAGCGGGTGCGGAATATTTAATTTTTATCAAAAAACCTCGAGAAACGGGTATTTCAACTGTTTCAAAAATTGTCTACTTCAGATGGTTGTTGAGGGGTAGTTTTTGGTTCACAAAATATATCACCTCATAGTACGTACTGAGCCGGTAAACAATAGTAAATTTCCGTCAAAAAAACTTTGAGCCATGGGTATCTCAACTGCTTTAATTTTTTTTTTTACTGCAGAGGGTAGTTGAAGGGTCGTATTTGATTTACAAATCAGTTTTTCTTATAAAACGTATTCATCAGGTGTAGAATAATTTATTTCCATAAAAAAACCTCGAGCAACGAGAATTTCAACTCTTTCGAGATTTATCAACTTTGGAGGATTGTTGAAGGGTAGTTTTCATTTCACAAATAATTTCACCCTATATAACGTATTCAACAGGTATAGAATAATTAATTTTTGTCAAAAAATCTCGTGCAACAGAAATTTCAACTGTTTCAAGAATTTTCAACTTAGGAGGGTTGTTGAGGGGTAGCTTTTGGTTCACAAACTATTCTATTCTATAGACCGTATTAAGCAGGTGAAGAATAATTCATTTCCGTCAAAAAAACTCGAGCAACGGGCACTTCAACTGTTTCTAGATTTTTCTACTTCGGAGTGTTGTTCAGGGGTACTTTTTGATCCACAAATTTTGACACACTATAGAACATATTCAACAGGTGAAAAATAATCAGTATCTTTCAAAAATATCGAGCAAAGGATATTTCGAATGTTTCAAAACTTTTCCAGTTCAAAGGGTTGTTGAGGGGTAGTTTTTGGGTTAATCTTCATTTCACCCTGTGCAACATATAATTCATTTCTGTCAAAAAACCTCAAGCAACGGGCATTTCAACTATTTCAAGAGTTTTCTACTTTGAAGGGTTGTTGAGGGGTAGTTTTTGATCCACAAATTTGTTACCACGTAGAAAATATTCTGCAGGTGAAAAATAATTTATTTCTGTCAAATTATATCGAGCAACGGTAATTCTGAATGTTTCAAGATTTTTCCACTTTGGAGGGTTGTTGAGGGGTAGTTTTTCATTCACAAATTATTTCATCCTATAAAACGTATGCGACAGGAGTGGAATAACTAATTTCTTCCAAAAAATCTCAAGCCACGGGTACTTCAACTGTTTCAAGATTTTTTAACTTCCGGAGGGTTTTTGAGGGGTAGTTTTTGGTTCACGAATTATTTCACTCCATCGAACGTATTCAGCAGGTGTAGAATAAATCATTTCTCAAAAAAAAAAAAACAACGGGTATTTTAACTGTTTCACGATTTTTCTACTTCGGAGGGTTGTTGAGGGGTAGTTTTTGGTTTACAAATTATTTCACTTCATAGAATGTATTCAGCAGGTGTAGACTATTTTATCTCTGTCAAAAAAAGTCTAGCAACAGGTTTTTCAAGTATTTCAAAAAGTTTCTACTTCGGAGGGTTGTTGCAGGGTAATTTTTATTTGACATATCATCCCACCCTGTGAAACGTATTCAGCAGGTACAGAATAACTCATTTCTGCAAAAAAATCTCGAGCTACGAGTATTTCAACTATTTCCAGATTTTTCTACATCGGAGGGTTGTTGAGGGGTAGTTTTTGCTTCAGAAATTATTTCATCCAATAGACCATATTCAGCAGTTGTAGATTAATTAATTTCTGTGAAAAAACCTCTAGCAACGGGCATTTAAACTATTTCAAGATATTTTCCATTTCGGAGGGTTGTTGAGGGGTAGTTTTCGATTCACAAATATTTCACCCTACGGAAAGTATTGAGCAGGAGAAGAATAAGTCATTTCTGTCAGAAAAACCTCGAGCAACAGGTATTTCAACTGTTTTAAGTTTTTTCTACTTCGGAAAATTGTTAAGGGGTAGTTTTTGGTTCAAAAATTATTCCACTCTATTGAATGTATTCAGCAGATGTGAAAAAAATTTGTTTTGTCAAAAAACCTAGAGAATTCGGCATTTCTATTGTTTCAAGATTTTTCTACTTCGGAGGGTTGTTGAGGGGTAGTTTTCGATTCACAGATTATTTAACCCTGTTGAACGAATTCAGCAGGTTCAGAATCACTCATTTACATCCTTAAAAAACAGGGCAATTTGAATTAAAACTTGCAAAAGTAAAGAAAATTATGTGAAATATAGTGATACCCATTACCTAATAAACATCAATGTGTTCAGCGTAACACGATATGTTGCCACATTTTCGGACCTCACTCAGTGCTGACCATATAATCCCACAAGGAACGGAATACGCACGTACAGAAAATATACATTCTCAGCAGCGCCTTCATGTGACAAATCCCCAAACTACAATATACGATTTTTTCTATATTTCTACCAAAGTGAGGACCACATATTTCACGCGATATTTCAACTAACAGTAGTGAATGCACAAAAAGGAACGAAACACTATATCTGTCTCACTTAGAACGATTTTTAGGTTAGTCACTGAACTTGTACAGAGGAGGATCCTCCACACGGAACGGCAGAAACGTTGTGAGGTCCGTATACGGACCTCACTTCGACATGGTCCTCACAGCTTCCGTAATTTTTGCACAAGCGGACCTCACTTTATACGCTGGTCAAATATATATATATATATATATATATATATATATATATATATATATATATATATATATATATATATATATATATATATATATATATATATATAAAACCAGTTAATATTGGGGATTGCAGCAAAGTCAAAAGTGTACTCTTTTATAGAGTTTATTCCAAGCTTTCGTAAATTTTATTTACATCTTCAGGGAACTACAAAGAATTATTATGTCAATTATACATTTTGATGTTATTAAAATTTTACTTACAACTATAGTGAGGTTAGTTGACATGTTCTTATTTCTTTGGATAGTGACATTACAGCTTAAAATTGTAAATAATAAGGAAAAAAGACTTTACGAATATAAATAACAGAAAATTTTGAAATTTCAGTCGAAAAACAAAAGACTTGTTGATTGTATCCAAGGGACACAAATCAGTTGTCAATAGAAAAGAAATCTGTAATTTTCAAGTCAATGTTACCAACTGTAATCTTGTACCAACTGTAATCTTGTACCAACTGTAATCTAGTACTAACTGTTGAAATATACGACTGTTGTTTTGTAAGTTAGGAAAAAATTACATTTCCAATTGAGTAGTTATGGAGATATTATTATTCATATGGAGAGTGTGGTCTAACGACAATAAGAAGGAATAAATCTCACTCAAATGATTTATATCAGTTCTTTTATTCATACATTTTTTGTCTTGATATATGAAGGCCATTTCCAAAAAAGTTCTCTTAGTCATATGTGTCTCTTTAGCTAATATTTTAGTTGAGTTATAATTTATTCGATGGTCAAATTTGTTTACATGATCAGCAAGAGCACATCTTTCAGGATGAAGTCTACAATCACTTTTATGTGAGGAGATTCTACTTTTCAGGCTTCTAGAAGTCTGGCCAATATAATTTTTATCACAGTCCTGACAAGGAATGCTATATACTACATTTGAAGTGGAAGTTAATGGAATTTTATCCTTCACTTTTGAATAAATTGATCTTATTGGTAAAATAGTTTTATTTGCTATTTTGACATTACATACTGAATGAAAGAGCCTGGACAATCTTGGTGTAATATCTTTCATATATGGAAGTGAAGTGAATGTAGGAATTGTAGGATTAGTATTAGCAACATTGCTATTAATGGATATGTTCAGATTGTTAGATATAACATCTGTTTCAATATTTAATGGTGTGCTGAACAGAATACTTCTCAGTAATTTTGGTGGATAAGCATTGTCAGAAAAGAGTTTGAAAAGAATATCTAGGTTTTTTTTTATGAAAGGATCTATCTGAGATTTTGAGTACTCTAGCTTTCATCTGTTTCACAAGGTTTATTTTCATTGACCGCTTGTGATAAGACTCGAAGTTAATATATCTTCCAGAACTGCATGGTTTCCTGTACCAGTCTATAAGAATTTTGTTATTAAGACCACGTTCTGGAAGATATATTAACTTCGAGTCTTATCACAAGCGGTCAATGAAAATAAACCTTGTGAAACAGATGAAAGCTAGAGTACTCAAAATCTCAGATAGATCCTTTCATAAAAAAAACCTAGATATTATTTTCAAACTCTTTTCTGACAATGCTTATCCACCAAAATTACTGAGAAGTATTCTGTTCAGCACAACATTAAATATTGAAACAGATATTATATCTGAACATATCCATTAATAGCAATGTTGCTAATACTAATCCTACAATTCCTACATTCACTTCACTTCCATATATAAAAGATATTACACCAAGATTGTCCAGGCTCTTTCATTCAGTATGTAATGTCAAAATAGCAAATAAAACTATTTTACCAATAAGATCAATTTATTCAAAAGTGAAGGATAAAATTCCATTAACTTCCACTTCAAATGTAGTATATAGCATTCCTTGTCAGGACTGTGATAAAAATTATATTGGCCAGACTTCTAGAAGCCTGAAAATTAGAATCTCCTCACATAAAAGTGATTGTTGACTTCATCCTGAAAGATGTGCTCTTGCTGATCATGTGAACAAATTTGACCATCGAATAAATTATAACTCAACTAAAATATTAGCTAAAGAGACACATATGACTAAGAGAACTTTTTTGGAAATGGCCTTCATATATCAAGACAAAAAATGTATGAATAAAAGAACTGATATAAATCATTGAGTGAGATTTATTCCTTCTTATTGTCGTTAGACCACACTCTCCATATGAATAATAATATCTCCACAACTACTCAATTGGAAATGTAATTTTTTCCTAACTTACAAAACAACAGTCGTATATTTCAACAGTTAGTACTAGATTACAGTTGGTACAAGATTACAGTTGGTACAAGATTACAGTTGGTAACATTGACTTGAAAATTACAGATTTCTTTTCTATTGACAACTGATTTGTGTCCCTTGGATACAATCAACAAGTCTTTTGTTTTTCGACTGAAATTTCAAAATTTTCTGTTATTTATATTCGTAAAGTCTTTTTTCCTTATTATTTACAATTTTAAGCTGTAATGTCACTATCCAAAGAACTAAGAACATGTCAACTAACCTCACTATAGTTGTAAGTAAAATTTTAATAACATCAAAATGTATAATTGACATAATAATTCTTTGTAGTTCCCTGAAGATGTAAATAAAATTTACGAAAGCTTGGAATAAACTCTATAAAAGAGTACACTTTTGACTTTGCTGCAATCCCCAATATTAACTGGTTTTATTCTTAACTAGTCAGCAACGACTACCCTTTCTATATATATATATATATATATGTTCGGAAAGGTTTCCGCGGTCAGAAATATGTACATTATTAAGTTCATGGGTTGAACCGCGTTGAGAGTTTATAACTCGAGTTATAAACTCTCAACGCGGTTCAACCCATGAACTTAGTAATGTACATATATATATATATATATATATATATATATATATATATATATATATATATATATATATATATATTTATATATATATATATATATATATATATATATATATATAAAATATAGTAAGCACTAGCATACACAAAGTGACAGTTCGCTCAAATAGCAAACGTCCCTCCAATAACCGTAGGGAAATTCCCGGGGCTTCGGAGGATTACTTATCTTGTAGTCTGGATCTCTATTCGTGTATTGGCATTAACTTCGTGTTCATCAGCCAGATATTTTCCTCGAAAATCTCAATTTTGTCGGGAGCGTGTAGCGTACCTAGCGTCTTGTTTGTAGGTTGCTATGGTACTGACGACGACAACGACATTAATTTCTATCTCTGGTTCATGATCACTATAGTTCAAGCCGGGGCCCTGCCCCCTTGCTCTCTGATCTCACATTCGCTAGAAAGAGAATTCACGTGTTGATTTTGGATATGACGAAAACAGATTACAGGCACTCTGCGCCGTCCTGGCGTTGGAAATACTCCAAGATGACAGGGGTATCGAAGTGAAGAGACTCTTCAGCTATTTCAGCGGAGTGCTGGGAAGTTAAGCCACGGATAGACGTGGCCTTTTGAAACGAGTTGGTTCGTCAATAGTGTAATCTACTGCAACCCTTACTAATGGATTTTCATGCGTTTCCGCGCAATCAAATACACGCTGATTACGCTCACGGATGCTTTGCTGAATAGAAGGCAGCATCAGATCTTCGCGGATTCGAACGTTTCGCACGAACCATGGAGCATTGGTTATCATCCGCAGAATTTTGCTCTGGACCCGTTCCAGAGTCAAAATATGGGTGGGGGCTGCGTGACCCCAGGCGGATGATGCATATAACATAGCAGACCTGATTACGGAGTTATAAAGGAGCACTTTGTTCCTTAAACTGAGTTTACTCTTCCTGTTAAGGAGCGGGTAAAGATAACTCAATCTAGAGCGCATTTTGGCCGTCAACTCGGTGATGTGTGGGCCCCAAGTAAGCCCACGATCGATTGTCAGACAAAGGTACTTGACCTTGCCTAGCCATCTAATCCCCCTTCCCTAGATTATCACGCCTCTTTCCGTCAGTCCTAGTCTCCTCCCCAAGGAGATCATCTGCGTCTTCGCAGGATTGACTTGCATCTTCCAGTCCAAGAACCATTGCTCCAGATTGTCCACTGCAGTCTGCAGATAGACCATCATTTGCTCCGGATTCATGGAACTGGCAAGCAACGCGGTGTCGTCGGCATAGAGAGAGACCTTTACGTGCTCTGTTCTCGGAATGTCGCAAGTGTAGATGGAATACAACAGGGGTGAGAGAACAGCACCCTGAAGGACCTCGGCAAGAATGTCTCTCGTGTCCGAGAGAGCATTTTCAGCCCTAACCTGAAACGTTCTGCCCCTTTAAAAGGAGCCTGAATAAATATATATATTATATATTATATTAGAACGTCTCTGTCAGTGACTTCATCAGACAGCCTTTCAGTACGACTCGCTCAGCAAGTTTCCCCACCGAGCTGAGTATACTAATTGGTCGATGATTCTGTAGAAACATCGGGTCTTGGCCTACCTTCGGGATCATGACGACAATGGCATGTTTCCACTTTCTGGGGAAGTGCCTAAGGCGCAGACTGCTGTGTATAATGTTCCTTAAGGAGACAATCTGGCTGTCCGGAAGCTTTTTCAAAACCTGATTGGTTATTGAATCAGCTTCCGGAGCTTTCCTCTTTTTAAGGCCACGAATGTGCGCCTTAAGCTCATCCTCAGAGGCGGGACGAATGTCACTGTCATCCTCCTTCCAAAGAATTTGCCTGACTGTCCGTTCCACAAACTCATCTCTGAAATCGTCGTCATCCTCGCTCGTGTTGGGGACAAACTGTCGCTCCATCGTATCTGCGAAGGCCGTGGCCTTGTCGACCGAGGCATAACACATTCCGCGCTCGCCATGAATGGGCGGAAGCTCAGCCCTCCGACTTCGATTCCTTTTAACAAGACGCCAAAGCTCCTTATCTCCGGGTTCGGAGCCGGAAAGCGTATCACTCCACCTTTCGTTCCTGTAGTCCAGGATCGCGGCTTTGACTTCATTGGCCTTGTGGCTGGCTCTCACCTTGTCTCCAGGGAACAGTATCCTTTGATAAACACTTTTGAGTCGGTTCCTCTCCCGGATAAGATCTTTGATCCTACGGGGGAACTCATTGTAAGATCTCAAAGGACCCCGCTCACTGGTCGTGAAGGCTTCAAGTGCGTCATTCACGGCTAGCTCGAAAGATGCTAAAGCTTCTTCCATCTCGGCTGGAGTCTGGAGTCTCTCAGGAGCGACATACTTGTCTTCGAGAACCTCACTGAAAGTCTCCCAGTTCGTCGACTTCCGCAGACAACTACCTCGGGGGATAGGATCATCTCCCAGCCATAGGACGACTGGGTTATGATCCGAGGAAAGCTCGGAAAGCGGGCAAATCTCCCAAGTCCAGGGGATGTTTCTGACTAACGCAATGTCAAGCTGAAACGACCATAATGTGTTGGCTCGTTTGGACTCACAACATGGTTATCATGTCTGTCCATATGTGCCCAGAGCGCCAACCCATTGCGGTTTGACACCCGGCTCCATGACACGTGCTTTGCATTCAAATCCCCAGCGATGATCGTTGGAATATTGGATTCCATCAACAAAGAATCCAGAGTATCACCCTGTGTTAGATAGTTTGGAGGATTGTAAGCAGAGATCACTCTAAGAGGGCACCTACTCGTTTCGACTTCAATTCCTACCACTTCCATGCCGTGGTTTCTGTCGCGATAAATGCCGAATTGTGACACGCCGAGGGAGCGCTTTGCCACAATGGCAACACCTCCCCCTCGTCTCCCAATACGATCCTTTCGAAAGAATCTGTAATTGGGAAAAGCAACTGGCTCACCGTTAAGATGCGTCTCTTGAAGGAGCACGAGGTCGACGTTATGTCGCACCGTAAATTCTTCGAGATCGAGCTTCTTTTCGTTGAAACCGTTACAGTTCCAAAATACAACTTTCAAGGAACTGGGCCTTATAGTAGGCGCAGCCATTTATTTGGCTGCAGAAAGCACGGCGGTACTGGGCACAAACATATGTTGCAGCCCAGGAAATTCAGTGAAGAGTCTCTCCATCTGTTCAAGAGCAGCGAAAATGTCTTTCGTGCCCTTTGACGACTGTGACGAGGGCTCCACGCTCGCGCTCAGAGCTCCTGCATAGGAGGTTCCCACACGGACAGCGCCGGAACCAGCTGGTCTCGCAGCAGGGCCTGGGCCTGCTTTGGCTGCTTTCACAGCTGAGGAGGATGCCCCCCTTCCCGTCCCTCCCGTGTTGCCACGTTTGGGTTTGGGGAAGTTTGGACACCCCCTGTAACCGGCCGTATGGGCCCCTCCGCAGTTACAGCATTTTGCCTTTTCGCTGCGCGGCTTGGCGCAGTCGCGAGACAAATGCTTGTTTGCGCATTTAACGCAAGCAGGAACTGCCATGCAGTTTCTCTGCTCGCGCCCGAATCTCTGGCATCGGTGGCATTGACCCACTGACCCCCTTGCTCTCTGGGGCTCTGCCGAGATCCTGATATTAAGAATATCAACAATCTGGTATATCTCGCGTTGGTTCTTTGGCAGGAGAACCAGAACCAAGGGCATCGGCTTTTTGTTCTGATTGAACATCCTCGCCACAGATTCGGGGGTGAAACCCTTCGTCAGGAGATCGTCTTCGATATCCTGTATCTTCATGTACTCAAGGACTCCCCTGAGAACGACCCTGAGTTGCTTGTCCTCAGGGAAGGAGTACGTATGGTGGGGGATTTTATCCTCCACCAGAATGTCCGTGAGTTCACGGTAGTCTTGCAGTAGAGGGCTGTACCCTGATTCCATCCGCTGTGTTGCGGGCTTTGGAAAAACTCACGTTACGGTCACTGCATTTTTTGTTGACTGCAGGCCAACTCTCTTTCTGCCGAATGGTGATCGGCGGAACTGCTGCCTTCCTCTGCGGAGGAGTGGTATTCGCATGTTCTCTCGCGTCGGCCTGCCTGCTTGAAGAAGCCACAGGTTCAGGCTCCGTCTGAACAACAGTGTCTCCGTCAACACTTTCAGTCGCATTGCGGCTACGTTTTGGCCGGGGAGCATCCCCTTGTTCGTTAGCCGCTTGCATGTCAGTTTCGACACGCATTGCTTCATCATTCGCAGGGGTCGGTTTTGTGGTATCACCCCGTATACTACCGTTAGACACGGAGGAAGCTTCAGAGGAGGGAATCTTACGGAATCCTACTCTCGTTTTACGGGTAACCACCGTAAACGGAGCAGGATTGTCATCAGGCGGACAAGTGGAATTATCGGCCGTAAGTGAGGGATTGCTGTCGCGGGAAGCTCGAGCAATATCCTCAGGCCTTACATCAAATCTGATCACGAGGTGGGACAGCAAAGCAAGCAGTTCCTTGCGATAGATTTTTTGAAGGTATTCTGAGATATCCTCCAGCATCATAAACAGCAATACTACAAACGAAAGCAAAAGGAAAGAAACTTACGGTTGGGTACTGTCAAACTGACAGTACCGACTCTTACAACAAAACGTTCCCCACAACCAGCAGGTAAATCCAGCGGCTTGGGGAGTCTTCTAGGTGGGTTTAGGATCTTCTTATTGTTTCGTTTGTTCAGCTCAGTATAAATGAATATCAGTTTTTTTGCCAAAAATTTGGAAATCTCGGAGAGCAATTTGACGTCTATCAACGCTGACTAATGGCACGCTGTGACGACGACGGAAATGAAGTAATTTTTATTGATTTAGAGCTCTATATAAATAGACGAACACTCACATTGTATTCGGCCAATCAGCGCGCTTAAACGTGAAATGGCCCAGAGGGCGGTGCCTAATGGAAATCTCGCTCTGAGAGTACTCTCAAGGCGATATCTGGCCAACCGTCCAGGTTTCCGTTCTGGTTCTCGGGCCGGAGAACAAAACTGAATTTTTGTAATAAACTAGGTTTGGCTGTCATGAAGTGTCAGAAATACTACTATTTTGAATTTTGGAAAAATACTCGGAGAGTATATCTGGAGGCGAGAGCTCTAGTAGGCTCCGCCTACCAGCACTTTTGCGATACCATTGGCCGACTTAAATGTTCGGCAATGGTATAAATAAAGGCTCAAATGGCTGTTTTAGGCAGTCATTCAGGAGCCGCCCGAGGGCTCGGACAATTCCCAGGAGAGAAGCCCTCACTTCTGGATGGCTCAGTAGTGTAAATAGTATTTCTGGTTTTAGTGATCTTCGGCCTGGCATGCGAATTAATGGAACCTCGTTGGTTGGCAACACCAACAAATCCAAAAAGAATTCGTATGTCAGACACGTTCCTGCTGGTTTTCCAAATAAATGAAGAGCTCCGGAGTTGCTGGGATTTTTGCGACGATGCTGTACTTCGGATAGGCGGTCTGAGCTAGCCGGAAGAGGCAATGCGTCCTAACTTCCAACTATCCGAGTGCACGCATTTGTTGACATGGCGCCCAACGTGGGGCTAGTAAACAGGAGTTTACGACCGTTTCCAGTGGGAGACGGGGCCCTTGAAGAACTCAACATTTTTCAGTAACCCGGACTTGAAGATACTTATCGGAAAGTTTTCTTGGATGCACTTTCGGAATGAATCTGAAGCGAGTTATGCCAGTGGAATCGAGGATGCCCATGTCCTTCGTGGGTTCGATGGAAGTGTCCATTCCACAGCCAGCCAGTTGTTCCCAAGCCAGGAGGCTGGGGTAATTCGACATAGTGAAAGCTACCTCGCCAACGGTTGGTTGTCCTGGCCAGTGGGCAAGGGCGAAGTGAATATGGCCCCTCTTTGGAAGCTGGATAATGAGCGAATGTGGATATATGGTTCATCCCATAAAAGTTTCGTAAAGGAGTAACCTGGAATTCCTACGATAAGCCTACAACAACATCTGCAAGATTTGGATAGCCAGTAGCTGTAACCTCGTTGGTTGGCAACACCAACAAATCCAAAAAGAATTCGTATGTCAGACACGTTCCTGCTCGTTTTCCAAATAAATGAAGAGCTCCGGAGTTGCTGGGATTTTTGCGACGATGCTGTACTTCGGATAGGCGGTCTGAGCTAGCCGGAAGAGGCAATGCGTCTTAACTTCCAACTATCCGTGTGCACGCATTTGTTGACATGGCACCGGCGTCCTGTACAAGGAAAGCGCCATGTAGCAAACCAGAACTTTGCCTTAGTTCATCCTGGTGCCCCTCAGCTAGCGCTGGCGCACCCCAATCCTCCCTGACTCCTCTGACACGTCCCTGAGGAGATATATCGGCTTTCGTCGAGCCAATAACTCTCCCCGAGAACCTTCCACCACCCCTTGCTTCGTCCAGCAAGGCGTCAAGGTTTCTCTACGATTGAGTCAGGTCTGGTGGTCCAGCCCTGAGTTCTATTGAGTGCGACCCACCTCCCGCGGTGAGCCCACCCCTTCGGTCCTCAGTTCTCTCATGAGTCTCTTTTGACTTCATTGTGCCGTTTTCCGTTAATTGTTCTAGTTTAGCTTTCTGTGCGTTATGTTTTCGAAGAGAGTCTGGCATATCCTTACGGGACTCTAGCTGTCGGAGTGTCTCAGACGTTTGTGACCGGCCGAGTGTCGGTTCACTAAATAAAATTCGTTCGGAGGCCAGAAGGGCCCTCCGATTTCTGATAGGGTCCGTCCATCTCTCGCGACTTTTATAATCTACAGGGTCTCCCATTTGCTCAAAACGAGACACTGTAGGCATTCCAGCCCCTCGTTTCGAGTTATTGGGTTCACCCTCTTCACGTCTGAGAGTAACTCCATAACGCCTTTCTAGTATTTGAATTTCTCGGTCCAACTGGCCGGAATTTTCCCTAACAAACAAAACTTGGCTAGAACACGGTATTCCTGTGGAAACCGCTGTTTCCATTTTTAAAAAGGACAAGATTTTCTCACGCATATTAAACGAGGCCACGCTCCCCGGGCTGAGACTTTGGCGACTTTCGCCCTCGATTTGAGAAATAGGAAAATTTTTCATGGAGTTATTAAAACTCACATTTTGTCTCGAAAGTTGTGACGACTCTTCCATGCAAGAAGTCGACACAGGGGTTCGAACTAAAGTTCTCCCAGCGAACGGCTCGACGTTCTGCATGGGACTTGAACCGCTCTTACGGGCTGCGTTCTGGATTTCTTGGGGGGTAAGAAAATAAATTCCCTCTGTCAGGTGGGGTGTGGTATCGTTTGACATGTTTTCTTTTTTCGACAATGCCTGACTACGTGTGGGTGGCATTGTTTCCTAACAACAAAGGGACTTAGACTGGGATTGTCTAAGAGGGAGGATTCACGGTTACCTAACTGAATTTAATCAAATTTGCCTAATGAGTGTCGAATACTGTAATCCGACACTCCACAGGTCTTTTTACGTGCCTTTTTGAGCCAACGAATACGGTAATCCGTTGGACTCCACAGAACTTCCTACTGTTTTTATTATAGGGGAAAAGGGACCTAGTCGATGGCTGCACTCCCAGGACAAGGGAGCGGCCGCAGGAAAGGTAAAAGATTTGCGCAAGCTAACCCCCACGGGACCCACGGAAAGTGAGCTCGACAACAGACTAGCTGAAGTCTAATGATGGCTTGACAGGTTAGGACTTATTCACTAACGAGCTGGCTTCGTAAAAATCCTTAAGTGGATTTGCTCAGGGGACAAGTCCCCCTTTACAACTCAAGTGTGCACCTATTTATTGATATCTGACCTCTCTTCTCGACTGAGGATTTTTGGTTTAAACGCGAAATCGATGCGAAGATAAATCCAGCTGACTGTGGAAAAAATCCACGGGAATGGTCTTGAATCGGCCCACAGCCTGGCATCCACTTCACACTCTTGCAGTACCTTCCGAACCACACTGGTCGGGTAACCCGTTCGTCCGGTCTTCCAGGAGCTCTTCTCCAACTGCAGTGCCTCCGAAGGTAGGATGTACAGCTGACCTCTTCGTGCTTCTGTGCGTCTCTCCGAGAGATCACACTCTTGAAAATGCCGCCCGAAAATTTATCTACTTCCTAAGTTCGATTTTAATTTGTCGCAGCGCGCAAGACAACTAGGATACCCGCCTAGTGTCCCTAAACCCCAGGTTTAAAGCTATACAAATTTCGAAACACTTTGTAAACCGATAGCTCCTATCGGATTTCCACTCCTTCGAAACCTTCGGTTTCTTCGCAATCGACGAGTCCACAAGCTTTCTCAAAGCATTGTTGAAACGAAGCCAAATGTTCTTCTCGTAGATCGGAATGCTCCGATGCTTCGTTGCACGCACTATTTCACTGATTACCGAGTCCCCAATGACCTAGCAATAAGTAGCCCAAACGAAACTGCTTTTCTCGTAGATTCGATAGCAAAACTAATCGAAATCCAACTGTATGGATTTCTCTAACTTTACTTGTCTCCCTGAGACCGGCGTTCCAAAAGCTAAAACTATCTGAACACTTCGCGAATGCAGTCGGCTATTCCAAGGGTACCTTACCCGGAAAGACGTGGCTTTCCCAAGCAAGCTTTCTGATTAAATTGAATTAATGTAACATCGCTATTTATATTATCCGTTTTCCCTGACGTCATATGTTGTTTATTTTGCATTGCACCATATTGCACAATGTTGTGCAATAACCGTCTTTTTTGACCAAAATCAGACTCCGTTAGCGTCCTCCTCCTGGTTTTTCGTCAATTCTTGTTGTCGATTGGCTCGTTCCAAAAGTACTAAGTCGGCTGGCCGGTGCTCGACTATAAATATTAATATTTATACTCCGGCCTGAACCGATTCCGCTGTCTGATTGGTCGATTCGTAGTTATTGGGCGGGGCTACGTCTACATATAAAATGAAACGTCGGAAAAGTCGCTACAGAGACCTCCGAACGTTACATACTAATGCCTCCTATTATACTTTTGAACTTGTCCCACACAAAATAATGCCTTAGATTCACGAGAATCTTATACAGTACGATTGTAGAAACACTAATATGAATATCTGTAATTTCCAAAATTAGCAGACTATTCGTTGTACAATAAAATCAAAATTATAAAACCAGGTCGGAATGGCTTAGACGGAACTAGATCTGGCAGGCGGACTATCGTGTCGAACCTACAGGGCGATCCAGAGGCGAATGCCAGCGTCTCTTAGGAATCATAATTTTATCAATAATTTTGGATTCTGAAGGAATCTTACTAAAGTTTCAACGCCCAAAGCGTTACTTTACTAAACTTCAGATCTCTCTAAAGTTTAAACGATGTCCAAAAGGTTTTACTAATATTTTAACTGAATTATTCTGAAATCGCTATGGCTACTGTAATCTTTACCAAAATCAAAATTGGTCTCCACTTTTATTACGAGGGGAGAAATAGACAACTGCGGTACCAATATTAATACTGAGTGTTCAGCCACCACTGAACAAAAGCCAGTGTTATAAAATGTCAAAACCTAACTGTAGCGATATCGGATGGATTGGTCAATCCAATCGATATGGCCTAAATGTAACAAATTTAGAATTTAAAATTACCTACACAACGGTACCAAGATCATCTAAATCAACCCAAGGGCTACGAAGTTATAACCACTTAAAGCCCGATTCGAGCTCCCAAAAGCTCACGGGCGATAAGGGTCATAATCCCGAATCACGCCTTTCCAAACAGAATTTTGATATGAGACTTGTTCAGTGCGGAGTATAACATAAACTAAACGTTTCTCGTTGAGAAACCATCATCGGTTTCTCAACCCTAACGTTACAAAAACCTGAAATACGGGTTCAATACCCAAACAAATTACAAAACTACTGCATTATCTTAAAAACTATAATCTGTACATAGCCTTAAGTATAACTACGGCTTTGAGTGACTAATAGGAGTAGATCTCCTGTTCCTTCAGGTATCTCAACATTCATGCTCTTATCACGAAAAATATCCCATCAAGATCATTCCTCGTGACATTTTTGAAATTTTTGTTTTCATTTTAATTTATGAATCAGAACAAAGGGAACTTTGCAGACTGTTTGAGGCCTGAAAATTCTTATTCATTATTTTGTTTATTTAATATTCGTGGGGATTACGACACTCCCCCCCTTAAGACATCGCTAGTACTGTTTCGCAATATTCACCGTACGAGGTGGTCGGCACGGCAGACCTCGCTTAATCGTTTACCAAAATTTTTATTCATCAAAATTACAAGATTATGTGGACCGTAGTCCCTGTCCTAAACAAGCTCACAATGTTTGTGCCCTATCCTATAAATACAGATCTAAATTAAAACTAGTTATACACAAAGGTTATTTGTGAAGATATATGTCCAATCGGGACCAAACAAATTGAAGGGAACGAAACAGAGAAACACATGTTTACGTCCATATTTACGTCTTCCGAACCATTCACTCTGGAAGTTAAAAGTATTTTCAAAATTAGTTACATCTCCACCATATGCAAGAAGGAGTACGGAGCAGGATAGTAACCCTGTACCGTCGAGACATTGTTTCTTAAGATTGAGTTAAGTACTACAGCTCATTCGCTGATATCAGGAATAACATCCTGTGTTTCTAAAATCTAAGTAAATTTCGCTAATATCTAAAACGCATTCTTACGGTATGCCGGTTCGTCAAATCATATTGTCGTGGACGCGGGAGAATTTTTACAAGTGAACTTGAATAAATGCCGTTACGGTCGTGTGAAATTTATGTCATGGGCGTGTGAAAGATTGTCATAATTCGGGGCTGTGTATAGATATTTGAGTTAGTCGGAATAGGAATTTTCGGCTTGGACGTCTTCCTCGTCGGAAAAATGAATGGGTGATCGGGGGTCAAGATGCTCTTGCCCTCGGTGAGGTTCACGTGCTAATTGCAGATCATCTACGTGTATCATTAGTTCTCCTCCACCTTTGTTAACTAGGTAACATGATGGCCCTTCTTTGCGGATGATTCGACAAGGTCCCACCCAAGTTCGGCCGAAATTTTTACGTTCTTTTTTCGAGTTCTTACAGTATACCCACTGGCCTGCCTGAAAGGAAATGGCCGGAGGTGAATCCTTTTTAGGGAAATGCTTTCTTTGATACGACGTGGATGCCACGGCGGCATCCGCGACTCGTTGGTCTCTATTCTGATTTCTATTTTTACACCGGGCTTCCTGGGGAGTTGTCCAGTCACCTGGGCGCGGTAGCATACTGGGTGTCATGCCTGTTGCTGCGTTATACCGGGTACGTAAATTGTATAAAATTTCGGGAATATGTTGCTCCCAGAGATGCTCATCTTCGTCAAGTAAAGCTGATCGTAGCATTTTCTTGATTTCTTGAACTCTGCGATCAACAGGGTTGGATTGTTGGTGGAATACCGGGGACAATTTAGAACTTATATGATGGTGCTCGAGGAACGTTTCGAAGGTGCGACCTCGAAATTGACCACCACTAACTGAAATTATCGTTTTCGGGTAACCCCAACGAATGAAAACTTCGAATTGCAAATAATTGATTACTACAGAGGCAAGAGCTCGTAGAACAGCCTTGGCCTCGACCCACTTGCTGAAGCAATCGGTGACAATTATTAAATATCTGTTTCCTCCGGGAGGAGACGGATAAGGACCCATAACATCCACCGATATCATTTCCCATGGTTTAGTAGGAGTGTTAGGAAGCTGGGTTGCGGAAGCCTGTGGCCTTGCACTTTTTGTGGTTTGACAAACAATACATTTTGACACGTATTCGCGGATACGGGACTTCAGCGGGGCAAGCTGGAAATGGCCTGAGACTTGGCGATAGGTTTCGTCAATAGGATGGCCAACGTCATCATGATAGCGTTTTAAGACGCGGGGTATAAAATCTTTTGGGATAACTGATCGCTTTGTGGAACTATCCGAACCCACGTAATATACTAGGCCGTCCTCTAGGAGGAACTCTGTACCGATTCTCCACTTGTATTCGGTGGGATCGTTAGATTCGCGAGCCATAATGATTCTCTCTATGAATCTTTGTACACTTGGGCATGCACGCTGCGCGTCTACGACTTTGTCGTAGAACGTGCGAATTTCGTTTAAAGAAAGGGGGCTATTAGCTTGGAGGGATTCTTCAACTTCTTCAATGAGATCGGGCTGTTCGATCGAGGGGAAGAACATTCGCTCAACGTCCTTATTAATATCCTGAACAGTGTCTTGTTCGACAGGGTTTCTAGACAGACAGTCTGGGAGTTGATTAGGTTTTCCAGGTGCGTGGACGTGACATGAAATCATATTCTTGGAGAAGCAGAGCCCAGCGAGTGAGTTTTGCCTTCTCATCTCGCATTTTATGCAGCCAAAGGAGGGCTGAGTTGTCCGTATACAGGGTAAACTTTTTATCCTGAATAAAATGTTTGTATTTACGAATCGCGGTGATTACAGCAAGACACTCAATTTTATTGCTGTGATATTGCTGTTCCGTTTTATTTAGCTTAGCGCTCGAATAGGCAATGATATCGCGACCTCTATCATTTCTTTCCTGAAACAAGACGATTCCGACCCCCACGGTGCTCGCATCCGTTTGCAAGCAATACGGCCGTGTTGGATCAGGTCGTGCAAGCTCCAAGAGATGAGAGACTAGATCTTTGTCTTTGTTAAAAGCTTCGTCCGCCTGGGGATTCCACTTGAACTTTGCAAAGTGAGGGATGTATTCGCGAAACCAACTGGCCATTCCTAAGAAGGCACGAAGCTGTCGGATGCTCCTTGGTACGGTTGCATTTAAAAAATTCAAGACGTGTGTATCTTGGGGTTTATTCCCACTCTTGGACACTACTCTACCCAAGTACTTTCATTCGCCGGAACCAAACTGGCATTTACATTGGGACAGCCACAGTCCGTGTGACCTTAGCCTCTCTAAAATACGCCGTAGGTGGATCACATGTTCCTCTATACCATTCGAGTAGACAATAATGTCATCAAGATATACTTTGCAAAATTGATCTGTATATCCGACCAGGACTGATGACATCAATTTCTGAAAAACGGCGGGGCCATTTTTCAAACCGAAACTCAAAACTTTGAACTCGTACACCTGTCCACCCGGGGCTCCGAACGCAGTGTACTTCCACGAGTTCCTGTTTAGTGGTGCTTGCCAAAAACCGATCCGTAGGTCGAGTGTAGTAAATATTTTTGTATTGCCCATTTCGCGAACCGTCTCCTGTTTCGGAGGTAGGTTAGGGATTTCAGAAATGGTTATTTTGTTGATTTCTCTGTAATCAACACAGGAGCGAAGTTTCCCATCCTTCTTGGGTACTAAGACAACTGGGCTACAGTAGGGAGATGTGCTCGGCACTATCACACCAGCCTCAGATAATTTCCTAATCTCTTCGTGCACTATTGCCTTCCTCTCATCTGACATCCGGTCATACCGGAACTGCCGAAAAGGTCTTTCTTCTTTCACTCTAATTTCGTGTAATGGGTTATCTGACAGACTCCTCAAAAACGTCTGGAAAGTCGTTGATAACTTGTAAGATTTCATTTTTTGTTTCGGGGGCAAATTGTTCCTCTCTAAATTCAGGAATAGGGACAACAACATTCCTTCTCTTTACTGACTGGTACCAAAAGACAGTCATCCGTGTTTTTACACCAATATATATGCATCTTCGCTTGATGTCTAACAAAGCCTCGTAGGCTGTTAAAAAGGGGAAACCTAGAATGACGGGTTCATTCAAGTCATGTAAAATTGTTGGGATGCAGTCGAACTGGACTTCGTCAATTTTTAAATTTACTTTGAGGTGTCCAAGGCTGAAACTTCGGCTATTCGAACAGCCTAATTAGACGGGCGAGGGATTTGGAAGATTTGTCAGATCGACATCTGGAAATAAATCAGCTCTAATAAAATTCGAGCTGGCCCCGGTTTCGACGAGGGCTAGGTATACATTATTATTTATGACTACGGAAATTCGGGGCAGTTTTCTGCCGAATTGGCGGATTTCGTCCAGGGAGATTAATGTTTCAGGGTTGAAATCTACTTGATTTGAAGAAGAAATATTTTCTTTCTTAGGACTTTGTTGTCCAGGGATATATAGGATTCTTTTAGTTTTGGAGTTTAAAGAGTTATATTCCTCAGGGTACAGATATGTGGCGTCTGCGCGTGGGGTTTTAGGAATATAGCTAGGTTTGTATTGCGAACGGCTATTCAACGCGGAAGATGATCTGCCGCCGCTGGCAGGGCATCTCGTGTACCGTTTCCCGAATAAGAAGAATATTCACTATCTTCATGGACATTGTTTAAACGGGTATTATTTGTTGGGCCGGAGCTCTGCGCAGGGCCTCTTGGGGGATAATTATTTGAAGTGGTGTTCCTTGAAGGATTACCAGGGTTGTTTGAATTGTTATTATTTCCGGAACGATTGTTCGGGTTATAATATCCGCTACTGTGGTTTTGGGAAGTACCTGAAGGGCGATTTGAATCTCTCCACTGAGTGTTTTGAGATGTATTCATATTGGAAACGTTTCTTTGTCATTCGAGACATTACCAGAATTATTTCCGTTATTTGGATTAGGGGTTTTCGAAGACACGGGTTTATAGTCGTGGCTTTGCCTTGATCAAATTCTAGGCTCTCACAAATACTGGTGAGGTCCTCGAGGGTAGTAAAACGTTGTCCTCTCAAGTCAGAACGAATATTAGGGGTAATCAGCTCGATAATAAGCCTAATTTTCTCCTGCTCTTCTAGTTGAGGGGCGAGTCTCCTCATAAGTGCAACTTTGCTTGCAATGAGTACATCAATTCTTTCGTTTTTCGCCTGTTTATGGCCATATAATTTCGCAGTAAGTCGTGCGCGGAGTTCAGGGTTGTCGAATTTTGAAAAGAATCTGTTTAGAATGACTTCCCAGGAACTTTCGATACCTATGTATACCACAGCCCAGGTATGTGCATCACCGACAAGCTGATTTATGAAAATAGTAGCCCATTCATCCCTTTGAATGTTGGACTTATAGAATTCGTCGGTTATTCTCCGAACAAAATTTCTTGGATCTTCCACGTCTTTTCCTGAAAATGTGGGAAGACGGGCCCTACTCTTTTACCACTAAGTTGCAAAAGAACTTGGGCCAGCTGGGCCATCGAGTCTTGAGAATTGTTATTGAAATTCGTAGAATTAAAATTGTAATTCTGCGAAGGGTTATTGAAGTTTTGCGAGACATTATTAAAATTCTGCGGAATAAAGTTCTGCGGGGAATTATTAAAATTTTGAGGCTTCGACGGTCTCGATGTCGGTCTCAATGTCGGTCTCAATGGGCTAATGACTGGTGTCATATTTTTCCTGAAATCAGGGGGTGATTGATTTCTTGCTTGGAAGTTTACTTGTCGATCAATATTATTTTTAGGACGCCACCGATCCTCTCTCTCTGAAGTTTTATCCGTTGAGGGGACAGGAACTGACTGGGTCAGTAATTCAAAACGATTAGTAGGCCGGGAAGAAGTCCCGGGTTGGCCACAAGAAGCAGTCGTGCCATCCTCAGCGAAGTCATAGGAAGTGCACTCCGAAAGTGTATTCCAATTCATGTCTCTAAACATATCAGAAGCTCTCAAGTTCATGGGTACAAAAGCTGTATTAGCATTATCAGAAATTTCCGGATTGCTAGTTCCCCTATGAGATTCAAAATAAACATCCTCATCCTTTAGTTGAAGAGGAGTTTCTTCGTCTACTCTAGACGGCGTATTGTCAGTAAACCAATCATTGAATTGAATTATTTGACCTGCAGGCAAGTCTAAGAAATATCGATATGTTTGCTCGACTTCTCGAGTGACTCGAACAAACGGTAAAAAATGTGGCGAATCTTCGGAGAGATTTGCGGGATGATGAGATATATGAGATATGGCTGGGCCTAAAGCCGCCCCACGTTGCAAGCCATGTCGTCGTGGTTGAATATTATGAGAAAAAAATATATCGGATTGCCCCTCGTTTCCAACAGGCCGGCTAGCCGGTAGAGGGGTGTGAGAGTCAACCAGACGCAATTTATCGCGACTATCCATAACGGCCAAACTTGAAAAGTCGGGACGGAGAGGAACAGAAGCAGGGGAAGAAGTATCCTCTGTGGAAATTGAAGTGTAAAATAAGCCCGACTCGAAGTTATGACAATCTTTCGGACCCACCACAGAAACAAAGGTTATTCAGGGAGAAATATAATACAAAGGGTAGCATCTAGTAGCTTCTGGGCTATCTAGACTCACAAAACCGTTCACGCATGAAGGGAACAGGGGTTGAAGAAAATTTCTGAACTATACACGGAAGGTTCAATCCAAGAATATAGCTAGGGGAGATGACCGGGAGGTTCAACTTCGGGCACCACGTTGGCTATTGTCGGCCACGAAGAAGTCACTACGATTCCCTAAACCTTACCATATAAAAGTGAAAAGAAATGTTCGTGATTTAGATGAGAAATTTAATCAAGGAGTTTATGACGAACTGATTCCCGTCCGTGGGAATTGAACCGTACTACTCTTTTCTCAGTGAATGATAATTACCACGAGCTAAGAAGCGTAGAGAGCAAGTAGCCTACCAGGGAATATACCGTGCGCTGGGTAGCCACTGTATAAGCCCTGGGTCCCTAAAGCTTAAAGAAAATATTAGGATTAGTCTAGCCCGATCGGGCATACAATAATACAGGGCAGGACAGCAACCCAAGAAATCACAATTGGGTGTGATACCTGAGACGACTACCTGAAGATCAGATTATATATGGTCACTGGTGTTGTAATGTTCACTCACCTGGAAGCTCTCTTGGAAGGTATCTTCTCGTTGTTGCATTAATAAATGGGATTGGACTTCATTTGCATATGTGGGTTTCCCACGAATTCATTTTTGATTGATTTGGGGAACTTTTTACAATCCGCCACCAAACCGACTCTACGATGAGAAATTGCGAAAACAGTTATGGCCTAAGATGTCAAAGCTGCGGCAACTTGAGCTCCCAGGAATGCTGGATGCTGCAAATTCCTCACGAATTCAGTTTATGTGGTGTTACTTTATTGTTGGAAAGTCAACACACTGGATAATCGATGCAAAGATTACTACTCTGTCGTAGATTACCCGTAGAATGCCAAACTGTGGCGTTAAAATTATTTTTGCTATAGTCTTTATGTAGACATGAGCAATTTTTAAAGCTTTTTGTAGCTAAATATCTCCTTGGAGATGAATTTTTTTGTAAAGATGCGTACGCTCTGCCTTCTGTGCGCTGAGTGATCCTAAATGACACACCATGCACCCCCTAAGGTTGAGGCTCAGAAGGATGAACTCCCCAGCACTCGTACGTACTCGAAAGCTCACCCCCCTTATCCACCATCGCCGCTCGTTAAAGCGGTTCCTCATCCTGATGACTGGCGATCAGCAGAATAAAATCTGACCGTTTGATATGGAGTGCCCAGCTAATTCTTGGCTTGAAGCTCCCTTATATCTGACATGAGTTAAATTTTTAAACAATGACTTTACTTTACTGTGCATGGTGCCCCCTGAAACTGGCTGAAGGCCTGAAAACAAAACTCTCGGCTGAGGGCCGACTGCTGTGTACTGAGTTAACTGAAATTGAAATTACTACTTGGTCGGTTCTTCTTGGTATCAAAAGCATGATTAATCGTGATTTGGTGCCTGTTGAAGTAGACGTTGGCGTCGCCGAAGGTCTCGCCTCCGCCGTACTTCTTCAGGGGTGTCGTTGTCTCCTTGGTTTACTGGACGTCTGTATTTGTCTCTGTCTCTGTCGTCTTGCTCACGTCTGTTCTCGTGGAGCTCCGTGAGCAGCGGGTTCGTGTGGTCTCTACTCTGTCTATAGTAGTCTCCAAATGTTGTCTGATCAGTCTGTCGATATAGTCCGGGTGGATGTCTAAGTCTCGATATATGAACCTGTTGGGCATATATTGTGGTGCGTCTGTTGCCGTCCTCATGCAGACGTTGGAGAAGGCCTGTATCTTCTGCCTATAACTGTTCGCGCACTGCCCCCAAGCAGTGGATGCGTAAAATATGATAGGCAGAAGAATTGTCTTGATGAGGCGTAGTTTCAACTCGAGTGCCATATTGCTCCTACGTCCGATGAGTGGGTACAGCTTATGCCTTGCGGCTTTCGCTATAGCTA
Organism: Chrysolina oricalcia; assembly: GCA_944452925.2. Lineage (NCBI taxonomy): Eukaryota > Metazoa > Arthropoda > Insecta > Coleoptera > Chrysomelidae > Chrysolina > Chrysolina oricalcia. The sequence continues at coordinate 9,956,278 of OX101813.2, read as the reverse complement.
ATCTGTGGGAGACGTGCCTCTGAAACGTGAGTTTCTTGTCCAAGGTTACTCCTAGGTAATCGGCTTCGTCTACCCATGGAATTCTCTCGTCGTTCATAGTAACATGGCCCTCGGGTGTCCTACGTCGCCTCGTGAACAGTATGGCCTTGCTTTTGTCTGCATTGATTCCGATCTTCCAACGATTGAACCACGGTTCCAGCTTGTTTATCTGAAGTTGCAGCTTCGATGTTACTCCTCTCTCATGTGATGACTCAGCAAAGATTGCCGTGTCATCTGCATAGAGAGCAAGGTTGGTCATGGGGTTGTCCGACATAGGCATGTCTGCAGTGTAGATCGAAGATCCTTAATGACCACCAACATGCACCCCCTAAGGTTGAGGCCCGGAAGGATGAACTCCCAAACACTCGTACGTACTCGAAAGCGCACCCCCCTATCCACCACCCCCGCTCGTTAAAGCGGTTCCTCATCCTGATGACTGGCGATCAGCAGAATTAAATCTGACCGTTTGATTTGGAGTGCCCAGCCAATTCTCGGCTTGAAGCTCGCTTATATCTGACATGAGTTGACTTTTAAAACAATGACTTTACTTTACTGTGCATGGTTCCCCCCTGAAACTGGCTGAAGGCCTGAAAACAAAACTCTCGGCCTAGGGCCGAGTGCTGTGTACTAAGTTAACTGAAATTGAAATTACTACTTGGTCGGTTCTTCTTGGTATCTGAAACATAAAAGCATGATTAATCGTGAATGGTGATCCTAAATGACCACCATGCACCCCCTAAGGTTGAGGCCCGGAAGGATGAACTCCCCAGCACTCGTACGTACTCGAAAGCTCACCCCCCTATCCACCACCCCCGCTCGTTAAAGCGGTTCCTCATCCTGATGACTGGCGATCAGCAGAATAAAATCTGACCGTTTGATATGGAGTGCCCAGCCAATTCTCGGCTTGAAGCTCCCTTATATCTGACATGAGTTGACTTTTAAACAATGACTTCACTTTACTGTGCATGGTGCCCCGTGAAACTGGCTGAAGGCCTGAAAAAACTCTCGGCTGAGGGCCGAGTGCTGTGTGCTGAGTTAACTGAAATTGAAATTACTACTTGGTCGGTTCTTCGTGGTATCTGAAACATAAAAGCATGATTAATCGTGATTTGGTGCCTGTTGAAGTAAACGTTGGCGTCGCCGAAGGTCTCGCCTCCGCCGTACTTCTTCAGGGGTGTCGTTGTCTCCTTGGTTTACTGGACGTCTGTATTTGTCTCTGTCTCTGTCGTCTTGCTCACGTCTGTTCTCGTGGAGCTTCGTAAGCAGCGGGTTCGTGTGGGTCTCTACTCTGTCTATAGTAGTCCACACAGGTTGTCTGATCTGTCTGTCGATATAGTCCGGGTGGATGTCTCGATATATGAACCTGTTGGACATATATTGTGGTGCGTCTGTTGCTGTCCTCATGCAGACGTTGAAGAAGGCCTGTATATTCTGCCTATAACTGTTTCCGCACTGCCCATAAGCAGTCCACTCAGTCGACAGCTCTCATAGAGACCAGACGTGTACGCTCCTCAGATATTTGTGCGCATTGGCTTTTTTATGCAAAGTTTTACGTTTACAACACTTTCCGTTATAGTTAGGAAAAATCAGTGAAAAAGGACACAGTGACAAGGAATAGTTTTAGTGAGAAAAAGACAAAGACAATAACAATAAGTGAAAGGGGCACAGTTTAAGTGAAAGAAAACACGGTTAGTGAAAGCGGACACACCAGGGTTAAGATAAGTGCAGTGATCTCCAGAGGTGCAGCCACTGGAGCCTGGGAACTTTTAAAGTAAGTTAAGTATATTACAAAAGTGACAATAAACACGCGAAATCCAGTGAAAACAGACACTATATAAACCAGCCGGTGAAACAAGTTGTTTCAGCCGGCTTTTTTTATCAAAACATTCAGATTTTTTGTGCCTTTTTTTTACATTAACATAGTTAAACATCGATACAAATAAGCCAAATCGAAAACTTTATATTTCAACTCAGAGCAGTTCGAATACAGCATATGAACAAAGGAATATAAACAAACAGGGTGACACAATAGACAAACAAAATGAAGAGAGCGTAGTAGAAGACACAGGACAACCACAAAATGTGCCAGTAGTCACGAAAGACGTTGCCAGCGAGAACAATGGGAAGCTCACTAAGGCGGACCAAGCAGCCATAAGAAGTGCCACACAGGAGGTGATGGCAAAACTAACTAGGAATGTCAGACGTATCGGAGCACTTCAGACAGCTTATGCACGTCTTAGTGGACAAGTACAGCTCTGGAGAACCAGAGCTCAACACTGCCAACAAATGTCCCAGCAGCGAAGGGAACCTTTTCCAACACTACAACCAGTCAACACCAGGTATCAACTGCCAGCGAGGACACAGATGGCTACAGACTCAAGTCAAATGGACACACAAACAGCATTCCCATTCGAAATACCGGAGACGCCAACACAAACACAACCCATGATAGCAACAGCAAGGACATACGCAACGGCAGCAGCACTGACACCAAACAATGTACCCATAATTAGGACACCATGGGCCACACCACCACAGAAACATGAAATCATAATAAGGATGCCACAATACACGAACCCGGAAATGACCTTGAGAGCGGTTAAAGCCACACTTAGTAAAGAAAAAGACACTAGGTCGCTGAAAAGCATGAGACAATTAAACAGCGGAGCGGTGATAGTCGAAGCACAAACAGCGGACCAGATTCTCAAGGTACACCAACAACTGAGAACAAATAATGAACTGGAGGCCAAACATATGGGAGGCAACGAGCCAATACTAGAGGATGTTACAGATGAGGAAATAAAAGCAGGTATTAAATTGACACACAAAAGACAATGCCGCAACTTCAGAAAAAAAAAACTGCACAATGACATGCTCATCCAAAGTTTTTAGAGCGCTAATGAAAAAGGGCGAAGTCAGCATCAAGCTAGTCGCTGTTAGAGTGGAAGAGCACATCAGATTGGCCATATGTTATCAATGCAGCAGATACGGACACGTAGCAAAATACTGTAAAGAGAAGCCAGGATGCTACAGATGCGGGGAGGATCACCAAGGGACCAACTGCCAGAATCAAGCAATCTGCGCAAATTGCCAATAGATGAAAATAGCGCCAAGAGAACACGAAGCCAGAGACTACAGATGCCCCATTTACACGAGAAAAATGGAACAAGCAAGGAGCTACACTAATTACTCAAGGAACTAGCATTAATTAAGAACTGGAAAATTCTGCAGGTGAACATTGGTAAAGGACGGGCGGCCACGGATCAACTCCTACAGGAAATAAAAGACAGGTCCCTGGACATAGTCATGATTCAAGAAATTAATAAAAAACTAGAAACCACTGTCACGCACACACTTTTCAAGCACGGTACAAATTCGAAAACGGGCACATTAATAAATAATAAAATAAAAACAATTTACATTACCGAACTAAGCAACGACAACATAACAACAGTCCAAATAGGAGCAGACAAGGACAAAATCAGGCTTATCAACATATACGACGAACCGGGAGGAAATAGCAACCAAAGATTTATGGCAATACCGGACAAAATACGCACTATAAAAGGAAAACTAATAATAGCAGGAGATCTAAATGCCAAAAATTCTTCATGGGGAGGAAACGAAACAGATCCGAGAGGGGAAGAAATAATCGAATGGACAGTTAGTAACAAAGTCATCATCGAAAACGATCGAACAGGACCGGCGACATATTTCTGCAACAGGGGACAAAGCTGGGTAGATTTGACAAGAGATGCAGCAATACATGATTGGACAGTACACGAGGATGAAACATTGAGCGACCATTGGTACATCACCTATACAACAGGGAAGATCACAAACAACACCAGAGCCACACAAAAAAGATACGATCCAAAAAAGGCGGACTGGCAAAAATTTAAACACATCCTAGGACAATACAGACAGAACACAAACGATACAACGGAAAAAATATCGATAAACATACAGGAAATATGTGAAGAAGCTTGTGCGAAAGCAATACCCAAAAGGGAAACGAACAGAAGGAGAACACAGATATGGTGGAACGAACAACTGACCACACAAAGAAGAAACACCAACAAACTCAGGAAAACATGGCAAAGAAACAAAGACAACGAGGAAAAGAAATTACGAAAGAGCAAGAAGAACATACAAACAAGAACTGAAAGAAACAAAACAAAAATCTATAAGAGACTACATAACAAAGGAAGGAGAAAGCAACCCATAGGGAATTGCATACAAAATTCTGAGAGGCAACAGCCAGAACAAAAGCAAGACAATGAAAACCATACAGAGAGATGACGGCACCTGGACATCCAGCGAAGACGAAATAAACGAACTACTTCTCAGCCGATTCTTTCCAAAAGAAGAAGACAACGACCAAACACATACAAACATATTGAGAAGCATAGAAGAACATGACCCAGACGACACAGATGGACATCGCAAATGGACTTAAACCAAATAAGGCAGCAGCAGAAGATGGCGTGCCCAACGAAGCAGCAAAGCACATAGTAGAAGCCATAGGTACAACTCTACTAGAAATATATAACAGAGCTCTGAGAGAAGGAATTTTCCCAACAATATGGAAGAGAGCGGACATCAAATGGATACCCAAAAAGAACAATACATTGAGGCCCATCCCGTTGCTGCCAACACCTGGGAAGTTACTCGACAAACTACTAACACAAAGGCTCACATATCATATGGAGACCACAAACAAAATAGATAAAAGACAATTTGGTTTCAGAAAGGCACATTCAACGATAGATGCAACACAAAACATCATTAAAACAATACTACACAATAAAAAACAAAAATTGCACACGCACATGATAACATTAGATATTACCAATGCATTTAATACAGCTTGGATACCAAACATAAAACACATAATGCAACACAAACAAATACCAAATAACATCACAAGATCATGCACCAGCTTCCTGACAAACAGACAAATCACGAGTGGGCAAACGACAAGAAACATGGAAAGAGGATGCCCGCAAGGATCAAGTCTTGGACCCATGTTATGGACAATCGTCATGGAGGACTGGTTCGAGACGTTGGACAGGGAAACACGAAAGGACGAACTCATAAATGTCCAAGCCTTCGCGGATGACCAGGTGCTTCTAATAGCAGGCAGATCACACAACCAAATAGAAAGGAGGTGGCAGATTGTATGGAAAGCTTGCGAAATATGGGCCAAAAAGAACAAACTAAAGTACAACATAGAAAAAACGGAGGACATGTACATCACTAGTACAACAAACAACACTCCACCGGATATCACCATGGACGGCAAAACTGTAGTAAACAGTGAAACAATCAAATATCTCGGGTTCAAGATAGACAGGAAGATGCTGTGGATTGAGCACACAAAAACAGTAAGAAGTAAATACATGACATCGCTAACAAGCTCTTCGTAGTGGCAGGTAGGAAATGGGGCACGAATAAAGAAGTCCTCAAGACTATATTCAATAATGCAATAAAACCTATAATCATGTACGGGGCAACAATATGGGGACACCGAACACATGACAGCAGAATACAGAGACACTTGAGAGCAATGGAAAGACTTTTTCTGCTTGCCATTACGAAAGCCTATAGAACCACTCCAACGGACACACTATATACAATCATAGGAACAACACCAGTACAGATCGAAGCCAACATAGAACACACACACTACCAAACACACAGACAGAGTATCCAATATAATAGAATAAAACACATAGATAGACCACATCCTGCCGCAACACGAACAGGATACGTAAACATTTACACAGATGCCACACAAAACCCGGACCGACACAGAGCCTACAAAGTAGCCAGAACAGAGGACCACGAAAACTGGATAAACCGTGGCAACAGAATACATGACGGAGACAACATTCACGAGGCCGAAATTCTGGCCATACTGAGAGCACTGGAAATGTCGGAGGAAGAAAACAAAGATATTGTAATACATACAGACTCTGAAAGAGCACTACAACAGATAAACAACCCACACAACACCAACAAAAACACAGTAAAGATACAGAAATATATACAAGACAGGATGTATAGAGATCAATGAACACTTATCACACACACAACGAGAACACACATTGGAATAAAAAAGGCAGAGAAAATCGCGAAAAGACATATCAATGATATCCTGATACAAACAACACACAAAAACAAAGAAGGAACTAAAACACGAAAAGAAAATAAACGCGAAAGAAGAATGGCAAGTACACTGGGATACATCAAGGACTGGACGCACAACCCACAGCATCTTCCGAACGGTAAATAAGGACATGATAGACATAAACTGGAAAACGACGCAGCTGATAACTGGACATGGACACTTGCAATCCTACTACAAGAGATTTAGATTGCGGCAAGTTACAGGAATGTGTGAATGTGGACAGGCCGAAGAGACGACGGATCACATTATGAATAACTGCACACTAGACGTGAGAATAGACACAAGAACGCAGCTAAGTAGACTATTAGCCGAAAAACAAATGGACCACCGTGCTTCAGAGAACGAGAAAAACTTGATAGTGACGTGCTCAGGTACCTGAATGACTGGAGAGAAAAAATGATACTGGACGACGACCAAGGTTGACCTGCAGAAGCTAGAATAAGGATGTAAATGATAAAATTCAAAATTTTCGAGAAATTGTTAAATAATATACTGGAAAGTAAATAAAGGAAAAAACAAAGAAAAGAGGGACTTCCCCGCTAATTGGAGTTGTGGTAGATGGGATGAGTTCCCCTGGCAGGGGACTCGATAGATAGACGGTAGTACAAACGGCCTTATGCATTACGGCGGGGGGCCATCCATTTAGAGCACCTTAAAAAGTGCTCTCACCGGAAAATCAATGCTTCATGCCCCCAAGCAGTGGATGCGTACAATATGATAGGCAGAAGAATTGTCTTGATGAGGCGTAGTTTCAACTCGAGTGCCATGTTGCTCCTACGTCCGATGAGTGGGTACAGCTTATGCCTTGAGGCTTTCGCTTTAGCTAATCTGTGGGAGACGTGCCTCTGAAACGTGAGTTTCTTGTCCAAGGTTACTCCTAGGTAAACGGCTTCGTCTACCCATGGAATTCTCTCGACGTTCATAGTAACATGGCCCTCGGGTGTCTTACGTCGCCTCGTGAACAGTATGGCCTTGCTTTTGTCTGTATTGATTCGGTTCTTCCAACGATTGAACCACGGTTCCAGCTTGTTTATCTGAAGTTGCAGCTTCGATGTTACTCCTCTCTCATGTGATGACTCAGCAAAGATTGCCGTATCATCTGCATACAGAGCAAGTTTGGTCATGGGGTTGTCCGACATAGGCATGTCTGCAGTGTAGATCTAAGATCCTTAATGACCACCACCATGCACCCCCTAAGGTTGAGGCCCGGAAGGATGAACTCCCCAACTCTCGTACGTACTCCCCCTATCCACTACCCCCGCTCGTTGAAGCGGTTCTTCATCTTGATGACTGGCGATCAGCAGAATAAAATCTTAATGTTTGATTTGGAGTGCCCAGCCAATTCTCGGCTTGAAGCTCCCTTATATCTGACATGAGTTGACTTTTAAAACAATGAATTTACTTTACTGTGCATGGTGCCCCCTGAAACTGGCTGAAGGCCTGAAAACAAAACTCTCGGCTTAGGGCCGAGTGCTGTGTACTGAGTTAACTGAAATTGAAATTACTACTTGGTCGATTCTTCTTGGTATCTGAAACATAAAAGCATGATTAATCGTGAATGGTGATCCTTAATGACCACCATGCACCCCCTAAGGTTGAGGCCCGAAAGGATGAACTCCCCAGCACTCGTACGTACTTGAAAGCTCACCCCCCCTATCCACCACCCCGCTCGTTAAAGCGGTTCTTCATCCTGATGACTGGCGATCAGCAGAATAAAATCTGACCGTTTGATATGGAGTGCCCAGCCAATTCTCGGCTTGAAGCTCCCTTATATCTGAAATGAGTAAACTTTTAAATAATGACTTCACTTCACTGTGCATGGTGCCCCCCTGAAACTGGCTGAAGGCCTGAAATTACTACTTGGTCGGTTCTTTGTGGTATCTGAAACATAAAAGCATGATTAATCGTGATTTGGTGCCTGTTGAAGTAGACGTTGGCGTCGCCGAAGGTCTCGCCTCCGCCGTACTTCTTCAGGAGTGTCGTTGTCTCCTTGGTTTACTGGACGTCTGCATTTGTCTCTGTCTCTGTCGTCTTGCTCACGTCTGTTCTCGTGGAGCTCCGTGAGCAACGGGTTCGTGTGGGTCTCTACTCTGTCTATAGTAGTCCCCACATGTTGTCTGATCAGTCTGTCGATATAGTCCGGGTGGATGTCTGAGTCTCGATATATGAACCTGTTGGGCATATATTGTGGTGCGTCTGTTGCCGTCCTCATGTAGACGTTGAAGAAGGCCTGTATCTTCTGCCTATAACTGTTCGAGCACTGTCCCCAAGCAGTGGGTGCGTACAATATGATAGGCAGAAGAATTGTCTTGATGAGGCGTAGTTTCAACTCGAGTGCCATGTTGCTCCTACGTCCGATGAGTGGGTACAGCTCATGCCTTGCGGCTTTCGCTATAGCTAATCTGTGGGAGACGTGCCTCTGAAACGTGAGTTTCTTGTCCAAGGTTACTCCTAGGTAAACGGCTTCATCTACCCATGGAATTTTCTCGTCGTTCATAGTAACTTGGCCCTCGGGTGTCCTACGTCGCCTCGTGAACAGTATGGCCTTGCTTTTGTCTGCATTGATTCCGATCTTCCAACAGATGAACCACGGTTCCAGCTTGTTTATCTGAAGTTGCAGCTTCGATGTTACTCCTCTCTCATGTGATGACTCAGCAAAGATTGCCGTGTCATCTGCATAGAGAGCAAGTTTGCTCATGGGGTTGTCCGACATAGGCATGTCTGCAGTGTAGATCGAAGATCCTTAATGACCACCACCATGCACCCCCTAAGGTTGAGGCCCGGAAGGATGAACTCCCCAACACTCGTACGTACTCGGAAGCTCACCCCTTTCCTATCCACCACCCCCGATCGTTAAAGCGGTTCCTCATCCTGATGACTGGCGATCAGCAGAATAAAATCTGACCGTTTGATTTGGAGTGCCCAGCTAATTCTCGGCTTGAAGCTCCCTTATATCTGACATGAGTTGACTTTTAAAACAATGACTTTACTTTACTGTGCATGGTGCCCCCCTGAAACTGGCTGAAGGCCTGAAAAAACTCTCGGCTGAGGGCCGAGTGCTGTGTGCTGAGTTAACTGAAATTGAAATTACTACTTGGGCATGTCTGCAGTGTAGATCGAAAACAGGTGTGGCGACAGTACTGCTCCTTGTGGTACTCCTGCTTCTAGCCTCCTTCGTGAAGAGAGAGCATTTTCGACTTTGCATCGGTAATGTCTACCCCTTAGGAAGGAGTTTATCAGCTTGACCATTGGTATGGAGTATCCGGCATCAACCAGTTTTGCGATCAGCCCATCGTGCCAGACTCTATCGAAGGCCTTGGAGACGTCAAGGAAGACTGCTCCTGTAAGATGTCCTCTTCTCGTGCGGTTCCAGCTCTGGATGGTGGCGTCCACTATCCGGGTGACCTGGAGTTCTGTTGAGTGTTCCTGTCTGAAGCCGAATTGCTCATCTGGTAGGATGTTCAATTCTTCAGACATTTTCTCTCTTGTTTCGACAGAAAGAGTGTTTGCGACTCTAAGAAATGGTGTTTTGGGTGGAATAGGGGTCCATAAAGGACATCCTAGCCGCCCTCCCTTTTTGTCTGGCATTCATAGGCGAATTTTTAGGTGAAGATGCCCTTCACCCAGCTTCGACTGAGCTGGTGAGTAGATCTAGGCCACGGACAACCGTGGCCGTTTGAAACGAGTAGGGTCGTCTATAGAGTAATCTACAGCTTCCCTGATAAGTGGGTTTTCGTGCACCTCAGCGCAGCCAAAAACCTTTTGGTTTCTCTCTTGGATGCTCTGCTGAATGGAAGGCAGCTTTAAGTCGTCGAGGATTCGCACGTTTCGCACGAACCATGGAGCGTTTGTGATCATCCGCAGTGTTTTCCTCTGGACCCGTTTCAGAGACAAAATGTGGGTGGGGGCGGCATGGCCCCAAGCGGCTGATGCATATAGTATGACCGACCTGATCATCGAGTTATAGAGGAGCACTTTGTTCCTCAGACTTAGCTTGCTCCTCCTGTTGAGGAACGGGTATAGAGTGCCAAGTCTGGAGTACAACTTGCCTCTGAACTCATTAATGTGGTGCCTCCACGTGAGACCTCTATCGATTATAAGACCGAGGTACTTGACCTGCGGTTTCCATTCGATCCCCCTTCCTGAGATCGTAAGCACTGTACGAGGAAAATTCCTCCTCCTCCCCATGGAAATCAACTGCGTTTTTGCAGGATTTACTCGGATTTTCCAGTCCAGGAACCACTGCTCGAGGCTGTCTACTGCGGTCTGCAGATATGACATCCCGAGCTCGCGATCCGCTGAACTGGCGAGTAGCGCGGTGTCGTCGGCGTACAGAGAGACCTTCACGTGATTCGTTCTTGGTATGTCGCTGGTATATATACTATATAGTAAGGGAGACAGCCCTGCTCCCTGAGGAACTCCAGCTTGTATGTCTCTCGTGTCCGAGAGAGCATTTTCAGCCTTGACCTGAAACGTTCTGCCTTCTAAAAAGGAGCCTATGTAACGCACAAGGCCTCGAGGAAAGCCAAGGAGACCCATCTTGTAGAGAAGACCTTCGTGCCATACTCGGTCGAGGGCCTTCGCTACATCCAACAAAAGTAGGAAAACGTACAATTTTTTGTTTAACTCACCGATGGTCTCCTCAACCATCCGCAAGGCCTGTAGCTCTGTGGAGTGATCTTGGCGAAAGCCAAACTGTTCGTTTGGCAGAATTTTCCTGTCAACGACCTCGTCGTTGAGCCTCTTCAGCACGACTCGTTCAGTAAGTTTCCTCACCGAACAGAGGAGGCTGATAGGACGATAATTTTGTGGAAACTTGGGGTCTTGCCCAAGCTTCGGGATCATAACGATCAGAGCATGCTTCCACCTACTGGGGAAGTGCTTGAGGCGCAGTGAGTTGTTCACTAGGTGTTTTAGTGAGGTTACTTGACTCGCCGGGAGCTTCTTCAGCACGGTGTTGCTGAGAGAATCGGCTCCCGGAGCTTTTTTCCTTTTAAACGCGCGAATGTGTGCCTTAAGCTCCTCCTCAGTAGTCGTACGGATCTCATCGTCATCATCATCCCGGAGCAGACGCTCGACCCTGGTCTCCACGAACTCATCCCTGTCATCATCATCCTCTGCGTTGGTGTTGAGGACAAACTGACGCTCCATCGTGTCTGCAAAGGCTCTCGCTTTGTCAGCCGAAGAATAGCACATGCCGTTGGGACCGTGAAGGGGAGGTAGCGTTCTCTCCCTGCTCCTTTGACTTTTCACAACTCGCCAAAGCTCGTTGTGTCCAGGCTCCAGAGCAGAAAGAGTGTCGTTTCACCTCTCGTTTCTGTAATCCAGAATCGCGTATTTGACTTCTGTAGCCTTATGGCTGGCTCTTACCTTGTCTCCAGGGAACAAGGTCCTCTGATAAACTCACCTGAGGCGGTTGCGCTCTCCAATGAGATTTTTGATCTTCGGAGGAAACTCATTATAAGTTTTCAGAGGGCCCTGCTCACTGGTCGTAGCGGCCTCAATCGCGTCCTTCACAGTCCTTTCGAATGTTACTACAGCTTCGTTCAACTCGGCAGAGGTCTGAAGTACCTCAGGGACAACAGTTGCCTCCTGAAGAATCTCCGTGAAGCTCTCCCAGTTCGTCGTGCGACGCAGATAGTTTCCCTGGGGAATTGGGTCATCTCCCAGCCATAGAATGACTGGGCTATGATCGGAACTTAGCTCGGACAGTGGATACATTTCCCAAGTCCAGGGGACGTTCCTGGCAACAGCAATGTCAAGCACGTCGGGCCTATAATGATGACCGTAGTGCGTAGGCTCAGTGGGGGCGACCACATGATAATCATGTCGGTCCATATGTGCCCAGAGCGCCCTACCGTTGCGGTTGGACACTCGGCTCCATGAAACGTGTTTGGCGTTTAAATCCCCAGCGACTATTATCGGCTCATTGTCTTCCATCAGCACAGAATCCAAGGTATCTGGCTGTAACACGTTGGTAGGGGGGTTTTAAGCTGAGATTACTCTTAGAGCACCTCTACTCGTCTCGATCTCGATACCCACCATCTCAGTGCCGTGACTCCGTTCATCATCAATGCCGCATTGTGAGACCTGGAGGGATCGTTTGGCCAGAATGGCAACTCCTCCTCCACGTCTCCCAATACGGTCCTTTCTAAAGACTCTGTAGTTTGGAACTGTGATAGCATCATTGTCAAGGTGGGTTTCCTGAAGGAGCATCAGGTCAACGTTATGACGTACGATGAACTCCTCCAAGTCCAACTTTTTGTCTCTGAAACCATCACAGTTCCAGAAAACTATCTTCAAGGAACTGGGCCTTGTTCTGGTGTCAGCCATTAATTGGTGGACGGGGTCACAGCGGAACTAGGCTCAAACATGGTTTGGAGCATAGGGAACTGGGTGAACAGCATCTTCATCTGTTCAAGTGCGGCGAAGATGTCCGTCGGTGGCTTGCCATGACCTGATGGCTTGTTTGGACTGCCCAAAATCTTCGCATAGGAAGTCCCCTTACGGACAATCCCGGAGTTGGTAGCGGGCGCGCTCTGCTGAGCTTTTGCTGCTCCTCTGGAGCTAGAGGGTGCCCCCCTTCCCGTCCCTCCAGTGTTTCCACTTTTGGGTTTGGGGAAGTTGGGACATCCCTGTAATTGGCCGAGTGAGGACCTCTGCAATTCGAGCATGTCGCTTTGTCTGTTCGGGGCACCGCACAGTCGCGAGACAGGTGCTTCCCTGCACACTTAACGCATGCTGGAATTGCCATGCAATTCCTTTGGGCATGTCCAAACCGTTGGCATCTGTGGCATTGTCCAACAATGCCTCTTGCCCTTTGAGATTCGGCAGAGCACTTGACGTTTAAGACGTCGTTAACTTGGAATATGCCTCTCTCTGTCTTAGGTACAAGTACCAAGACAAGAGGCATTGGTTTTCCATCTCGCTTGAATAGTCTGGCCACGCTCGTGGGGTTAAACCCCTTGGCCATCAGGTCATTTGCAATGTCCGTTGGTTTCAAAAACTCTGGCACACCTCGGAGGATAACCCGGAGTGGCTTATCCTCCGGAAACGAATAAGTTTGGTGTGGGACTTTATCCTCGACCAACAGGTGTGTCAGTCGACGATAGTCCTCCACTGTTGTAGGCTGGACCCTGATTCCGTCCTGGGTGTTCGTCGCTCTTGTGAATTTTATTTTCTTTTCACCGCATTTTCTGTTTACAATGGTCCAACACTCTTTCTGTCGGACCGTGATCGGGGGAATTGCAGTCTTTTTTGCTGGTAACTGCTCCACTTTATTAGTTTCGACCTTCGACCCTGAGGGCCGAGGTTCGGGCTCGCGACCAGATCCCGTCCCGATGACAGTTTGAGCGTCCCTCATGTCGTCATCATTAACGTCTCTGCCGTTTAGGACGGCAGGAGTAGTCTCAGTATTTTGGATTTTATTTGGTAATGGATTTTGTTCCATTTCCATACCATCGTTGGTTCTGTCTACCTTATCGGACGTGTCCGAGGCCACCGAGGCGCTACCGGAAAGGCTTCCAGTATCCTGGTTTCGGCGCGCACGCTTACGTAGTCGAAGCTGGAAAGCATCATCCTTGCTGCGCAAGGAGAAAGAAGACGCACCGCCATCTGCATTTAGTACTTTACCCACATCGTCAGGGGTAACGTTAAACCTGACAAGAAGGTGCTTTAGTACTAGTACCAGCTCCTTCTTGTCCGCGTTTTCGAGGAATTTGCCAATATCTTCGGAAATCATCATCAACAACTCGTCGACAACATTTTCAAAATTATACTAGCTAGGCTTTTACTCACCCTCGTCTCACTATAACACACGAAGCACTTATTTGCAATCTTTGCGAAATCAAAAAGCCACTGTCGCTTTTTTCACCGTAGAGAATTAGCCAAAAACACGTCCGCTCGCTACGGAAACCAAAACGCTACTCGACTGTCTGACTGTGATCCTAAATGAGATTTAGAGCTCTATATAAATAGACAAACACTCACATTGTATTCGGCCAATCAGCGCGCTTAAACGTGAAATGGCCCAGTGGGCGGAGCCTAATGGAAATCTTGCTCTGAGAGTACTCTCGAGGCGATTTCTGGCCAACTGTCCAGGTTTCCGTTCTGGTTCTCGGGCCGGAGAACAAAACTAAAGTTTTGTCAACAAATGCGTGCACTCGGATAGTTGGAAGTTAGGACGCATTGCCTCTTCCGGCTAGCTCAGACCGCCTATCCGAAGTACAGCATCGTCGCAAAATCTCAGCAACTCCGGAGCTCTTCATTTATTTGGGAAACCAGCAGGAACGCGTCTGACATACGAATTCTTTCTCGATATTGTTGGTGTTGCCAACCAACGAGGTCCCATTGATTCGCATGCCAGGCCGAAGATCACTCACTAACCAGAAATACTATTTACACTTGACTCTACTATACACTACTGAGCCATCCAGAAGTGAGGGCTTCTCTCCTGGGAATTGTCCGAGCCCTCGGGCGGCTCCTGGATGACTGCCTAAAACAGCCATTTGAGCCTTTATTTATACACTGGCCGAACATTTTAGTCGGCCAATGGTATAATAATTTACTGGTAGGCGGAGCTTATTAGAGCTCTCGCCTCCAGATATACTCTCCGAGTATTTTTCCAAACTTCAAAAACTTTAGTATTTCTGGCAGATTATGACAGTTTTGTAATCCATACGCTCTCTTATCTACCGAAAGCTACGGCCACATGGCTCCGCTCTGGCTACCATGCGATCCTAAAGCTTGACTGAGCTCTCAAAAATCCGACCGACCAATGCCCTCGCCGGCTATTAGCCTGCCCGACTCCCGCGGATCCTGGTGCCTCACAGCTGGCGCTGATCACGTGGCATGTTTCCGCGCGTACTCGGCCTGCTTCGGAGGTGATACTCCGCTCTGTTTCGGAGCAGAGACTCTTCCCTGAAGCCTTCCACCACCCCTCTGCACTCCCGCAGAGTCGTCAAGCCGCTCGCGGGTCACTGACGGTCCAGCCCCGAATTGCGTTGAGTGTGACCCATCGCCTGTGATGAGCCCACCCATGGAGTGTGGCCCATCGCCTTTGATGAACCCACCCCTTTCTACCTCGGTTCTCTGACCACTCGACTCTCTTTCTCGTCGTGTTTCTACTATACTGTCGTTTCTGTTGTAAACATCTATATTGTATTAATTTCTCCTTGAGGGTTCCAAAACCTCCCGCATATCCCTCAGGGATTCTGGCTGGCGAGGCGTTGCGCTTTTCTCAAGTGGCTGATGGCCCTGTGTTGCTTGAAAGTCTAATCGCTCGGCTATCAAACGAGCCCTTCTTGGTTCAGAAACAAAAGGTCTCTGGACTTCCACAAACTCCTTTACTACTATGGAGCCTTCCGTTCGGACGAAAACCGGCTCCATGAATCATGCCGGACCCGGGTCTCGAACTCACGTGCTCCCTATTGCTTAAAGCTACAACTGCCTCATAACGCCTTTTCAAATTTTCCATTTCCTGCATCAGCGACTCAGGAGTTTCCCTAACTAGCAAAGCTGGACTGGAACACGGAGTGCTGATGGAACTAACTGTTCTTACATAAGAAGGCCTTGGGTTATCGCGTATGTCGGATGCCACTAACTTCCTCGGGCTGAGACTTTGGCACTCTGTGCCCACGGTTTCAGGAATCTGCATATTCCTATCGGAGTTATAAAAACTCGAATGATGTCTCTCCTATGTCTGTTCCTCCAGGCAGGTAGCCGACACGGGGGTTCTCGGGTTCGGTGCCCCGGCGAGTGGTTCGATCCCCCGTTGAGATCCCGGACCACTCTCGCGGGCTGCGATGAGAATTTCCTGGGGTGTGAGAAAATACACTTTCTCGACTGGATGAGGAGTAGTGTAATCTGACATATTTTCTTGTTTCGACAATGCCTGGCTACGTGTAGTAGGCATTGTTAATGATTCAAAATGACTCAGACTGGGATGGCCTGAGAGGTAGGATCACGGAAACCTAGCTGAAAGCTAAACCTTGCCCTCTGAGAGTCGAAACGTATTCGACCCTCCACGGTATTCGTCAATCTCCACAGGACTTTCCTAACTCAGGATTATATCGGGATAGGACCTAACGTTGGCTATACTTCCAGGGCAAGGAAGCAGCCGCAGGACAGGTAAAAGATTGCGCAAAACTACCCCCACGGGACTCACGGACAGTGAGCTCGACACAGCTAGCTGTGTCTTATGATGGCTTGACAGGTTAGGGCTTAATCACTAACGAGCTGAACTTCGTAAAATTCACGATGAATCCGCTCAGCTACCTGTGCGCCTATTTATTACTACCTGACCCCTCTTCTCGACCGGGGATGTTTGTTTTAAACGCGATCCCATTGCTAAGATGGCTCCAAGTCTTCAACGGCCAAAGATGATCTTCTTTCTTCACTCTTCGATTTTTCCTACTCTACTTCAGAAAAATCTGTCGCCCGAAATTTAATTGTGTTTCCTATCAACGCTATTAAAATTGTTGAAGCGCGCTAGACAAACAGGATAACCGCCTGAATGTCCCTAACCCCAAGTTTAAACACTTTAGCAAAATTCGGAAAAAATACCATCTTTCTTCCGCACCCTTTATTCACTATTCACCGATACTTCCTATCGGGCTTCGCACTGCCTTAAGAAACTCCACGTTCTTCCGCAACCGACGAGACGAATGTCTTCCTCGAAGATCACTCGAATCGAAGTAATAACAGGAGTAAGTATCACACAACCTGCTCCTCAATCTGGAAAAACTCTGTATTGAAAAATACAGAGTACTCCTTCTTCTTGCTTCTCGGATGCTCCGACGAAACACTAACACTTTCACTTCGTTTTACCGCGACCCCAATTACCTAACCTGTAAGTGGCCCAAACGAAACTGCTTTTTTTTTTCTTTCTGCACAAAACTAGTCGAGAATTGACTGTACAATTCTCCCTAAACTTCTTCTGATCTCTCCTGAGATTCACAGCAAACTCCGCCAAGCTGAACCTAACCTTAACACTCCCGTTGCAGTTGGCCTACCAAAAGTTTCCTGTCCGAAATCTATACGTAGATTCCTAAACAAGCTTTCTGAACCAAATTTCTACGTTTCGTAGGGGTTTTATACGGTCGTTCTGGACATCACGCCACATCACCCCATTTTCCGGCTTCCCTATTGGCCTAAACACCTAAAATGGGCGGAGACGAACCGTAAGGGTCAGATATACCCTCGATTCGGCCCCAAGTTTCCACGAAAACACCGTTTTACCCTAAAACCCATACGCAGAGGACTGAACTAATATTTACATATTTACACTGACTTCTCTAAAATCGCTGTGGCTACTGTAATACCGAATATTTCTCAAATTCAGTTCCACTTTCCTTCCGAGGACGTGAAAGGACAATCCTGGTACAAATTTCAATACCGAGTGTTCAGCCGCTGCTGAGCACAAGGCTATTTTCTACCCTTTCGATTTTGATTTTTCTCTATTGGTAGCGATATCGGTCGGAACCTCTCGTCCGATCGATAAAGCTTTAATACAAAACTTTTAGGCCTAAACAATATCTATTCAACGGTACCAAGATCATCTCGGTCCGTCCAAGGCTTACGGGATTATGGCCACTTATCTAAAGTCCATAAGGGCCAAAATCGCGCATTTTCCTTAACTACGCAGTTACCGACATGGGGCCTGCTCTGTGCAGTCTTCTACCTGACTAAAATTTTTTATGGGTCAGAGCGTCACTGTTTCTGCCTAAAACAACCGCTCTGATCCCAAAACCTGCCTATTCTGGCAAAATAAACATAGCAATTTACAAATTTAATAACAACCTCCTAATAACTGCACTTCTCTATATCCTAGCATATATACAAAATGCATTATTAGCTAATTACAGCCTTTGGTGCTCATTAGGGTGACTTCCTGCTCTATCAGGAGTCCTAATATCTGCACGATGTTACAAAAATATGTCCAAGAAGATCATACTTCATAACAGTTTTGAAATTTTTGTTTTCATTTTAATATATGAATCAGAACAAAGGGAACTTTGCAAACTGTTTGAGGCCTGGAAATTCTTATTCATTATTTTTTTTATTTAATATTCGTGGGGATTACGACATCAAGTGTCACCTACAGCACTGAAAAGTGCTATAAATTATAAGGTAGCTGGAAAACAATTATTTTTCATGAGCCAAGTCGTCCTCGGATTAACCACTAAATTGAAACAAAATTCGGCAAAACTTTGCATGTCATCTTCGGCCGAGAGAAGCCTAAGATTCGAGAAATAGAATCCAACAGGAAAAGCAATTCGTTCCCGATTTGGCAAAGGCCAAAAATAATAATTTCGAATAAAATATTGTTATAAAGTATGATCTTCTTGGACATATTTTTTTTTGTAACATCGTGCAGACATTAGGACTCCTGGCAGAGCAGGAAGTCACCCTAATGATCGCCAAAGGCCGTAGTTAGCTAATAATGCATTTTGTATATATGTTAGGATATAGAGAAGTGCAGTTATTAGGAGGTTTATACTAAATTTGTAATTTGTTAGTTTTATTTTGCCAGAATAGGCAGGTTTTGGGATCAGAGCGGCTGTTTAGGCAGAAACAGTGACGCTCTGACCCATAACAAAGTCAGTTAGGCAGAAAAACTGCACAGAGCAGGCCCCATGTCGGTAACTACGTAGTTAAGTAAAAATGCGCGATTGTGGCCCTTATTGACTTTAGATAAGAGGCCATAATCCCGTAACCCTTGGACGGACCGAGATGATCTTGGTACCGTCGAATAGATATTGTTTAGGCCTAAAAGTTTTGTATTCAAACTTTATCGATCGGACGAGAGGTTCCGATCGATATTGCTACCCAAAGGGGAAAATCAAAATCGAAAGGGTAGAAAATCGCCTAGTGCTCAGCAGCGGCACGTCCTCGGAAGGAAAGTGGAACTGAATTTTCTAAATATTCGGTATTACAGTAGCCACAGTCCGGGTTCCCAACAGGGGATCGAACCACTCGCCGGGCCCCGAACCCGAGAACGCCCGTATCTGCTACCTGCCTGGAGGAACAGACACAGGAGAGACAACATTCGAGTTCTTATAACTCCGATAGGAATATGCAGATTCCTGAAACCGTGGGCACAGAGTGCCAAAGTCTCAGCCCGAGGAAGTTAGTGGCATCCGACATACGCGATAACCCAAGACATATACTTCTCAGTTTCCTAACTGCCTACAGTATACAAACATTCATAGTTATGCTGATGATACGCAAATCTACATGCAATTTGATGAACACTCGGTAGCGGTGGCTTGTCAAAGAATCAATGAAGACCTTGAATCTCTTGTTAACTTATCAAAAATGTATTGTCTCTCAGTTAATCCCACTAAATCGCTCGTAATGCTCTTTGGTAGATCAGCAATGAGAAAGCGCTGCTTAAATCACATAAGTATTAGTATTGATAACTTGCAATTACCATTGAAGGATTGTGCAAAAAATCTCGGTGTGATGTTAGACCATTCTCTTAGATTTTCGTCCCATGTCTCGCTTATTCTGAAACGAGGATACTGCAGTATTAAATCAATTTATCGCAATAGAAAGATACTCAATCGGAAATCAAAATTAATACTCTGCGAAGCTCTTGTCCTCTCTCATGCGAATTATGCTGATGTGGTTTATGGGCCTTACCTTCTACAAGTAGACAAACGAAGACTGCAAGTCTTACAGAACTCTTGCCTCCGACTCATTACTGGCACGCGTAGAAGGGACCATATATCTCACCATTTAAACACTCTAGGATGGCTAAATATGGAATCCCGGCGTATCTTTCATGCTTGCAGTTACTATCACAAAATAATCACGCAGACTAAACCAGCTTATCTATACAATAAAATTAAGTTCCGGACAGATATTCATAACCTGAATCTACGATTTAGGAACCAGCTGACACCTCCTCGGCATTATACTTGTCATTACCGTGGTTCCCTTTCGTTTTTCATTACTTGGCTATACAACCGGCTTCTCAACGAGCTGAAGGACTTGTCCACATTTATTTAAAAAAAAAGACTGAAAAGTTACTTGTTAATGAATAAAATTCCAAATATTTCTGGATTTAAATGTTAAATTTATCTAAAATTAATCTTATCCAACATCCATCCACTTGGATCTCTGCTATTATTGTTATTATTATTGTTGTTGTTACTGTTATTATTCTATACTAACCCCTTTAAATAATATATACTATCATAATAGTTTAATGTGATTATTTTGATATTTTTTAATATACTTATTTTGTATTGTGTATATATGTACTTCTGTTAACATATATACACTTTTTACGGTTGGATGGAAGAGCAACGTCTGATCATGATATTCTATATAACATGGTCATATATTGAATCCTGCCATTTGATAGGATTTTGTATTTTCTATCCTTTATTGTAATTTAAACTGTTATAGATATTCCTATCAATAAAATCTATTATTATTATTATTATTATTATTATTATTATCCTCATGTAAGAACAGATAGTTCCATCAGTACTCCGTGTTCGAGTCCAGCTTTGCTAGTTAGGCAAACTCCTGAGTTGCTGATGCAGGAAATAGAAAATTTGAAAAGGCGTTATGAGGCAGTTGTGGCTTTAAGTAATAAGGAGCACGTGAGTTCGAGACCCGGGTCCGGCATGCCTACGGAGCTGGCTTTCGTTCGAACGGAAGGCTCCAGAGTGGTAAAGGAGTTTGTGGGAGTCCAGATACCTTTTGTCTCTGAACCAAAGAGGGCTCGTTTGATAGCCGAGCGATTAGATTTTCAAGAAATACAGGGCCATCAGCCACTTGAGAAAAGCACAACGCCTCGCCAGCCAGAATCCCTGAGGGATAAGCGGGAGGTTCTGGAACCTTCAATGAGAAAATTATATAATACAGACGTTTATAACCAAAATGGATGGTATAGTAGAAACACGACGAGAAAGAGAGTCGAGTGTTCGGAGAACCGAGGTAGAAAAGGGGGCGGGTTCATCAAAGGCGATGGGCCGCACTCCAGGTGTGGGCTCATCACAGGCGATGGGTCACACTCGAGGCAATTCGGGGCTGGACCGCCAGTGACCCGCGAGTGGCTTGACGACTCTGCGGGAGTGCAGAGGGGTGGTGGAAGGCTTCAGGGGAGAGTTTCTGCTCCGAGACAGAGCGGAGTATCTCCTCCTAGGCGGGCCGAGTACGCGCGGGTCAGGTTCTTGGATGAAGAGATCCTTGCCCGATGGGGCAGCCCAGAGATGATTATTTCAGACAACGGAAGGGCATTCCAGAGTGACCCGTTCCAGAGGAATTGTGAAAAGAAGAGAATTCATCTTGTGTATGCACCGGTGTACCATCAGCAGTCCAACTCAGTTGAACGCCGAGTGCAAGAATTTTAAGAAAATCCTAAGAGCCCAGCTGTTGGGAGTTGTATCCGAAAGGCGGTAGGAGAAGTGTTTGGGAATCACCCTCAATTGTCTCCGGAATCGACATAACGCCGCTACAGGAGAGACTCCTGCATAATTGTTGTTAGGGTACACGCCACCCCGACCTGCGGACTGGACGCTACCACTCTACCAACAAGAGGTTAGGAATAGAGCGAAGGATAGGCAGGCTAGGCTAGAGAAAGCCGCACGCCAACAAGAAGGCCTATCAGAAAAAGGTTTTCCCGAAGAAAGACCAAGGACCACCAAGGACGTATGAGGTTGGTGACCAGGTTTTAGTGAGGAATTTTGTTAGAGGCAATTTTGGAGCAACGATATCTGGACCGCACCCAGTCACGAAGGTGATGCGGCGAGATAGCTATATGATAGATAGAGATGGAATCAAAAAGCTAGTGCATCTAGATGATATACAAACCTGGGTGGAGAGGACTCTGCCGAAGGGCCAGACAGAAAGTGTGGACCCGGAGTCGGACCAACCAGAGTCGGGAAACTCGGATCCTGAGGAGGAAAAGGAAGAGGAGCAGTCACGTGGGGGTGATGCTCGAGAGTCGGCTGACCTAGTTGGTGGCGAGACCCGGAGGGCGTTAAACTCAACAGGAACCCGCCGGAGGGCGTTAAACTCAACGGAAGGTGGTGAAGTATCACCGGAGAGGAGCGTCGGAGTTTTGGAGAAGCTGCGAATGCTGGAGATGGTCCGAGTAAAAGACGAGGCGCCAAGGAAGAACTGGCAGCGCCGAGACGTGATCTGGAATCTGCGAGAAAGAAGAGGAGGTCAAGGTGATCTTAAAAGGCTGAGGAGGGACCCCTACGAATGGAAGACTGACCGAAGAACCTGTGGGTCGAACGTAGGGCTAGTAGGACACAGGGGTCAGGGGCTTCCAAGGGATGGCCGAAGCCAGAAGGAGCAGAAGGGCCAGACTGACAGGAGTTCAGGGCTGGAACAGGGTACTGTGGAGTCAGACCCTGTGGACGAGCGGAGAAGGGAGACCAGACATGTAGTAGGCGTAGGACGGAGCACCGTGGTGTGTGATCCACAAGGACCTGCGGTAAGACCAGAGGGAGACTGTCAGAATGGGCAGGTTTTGGGATCAGAGCGGCTGTTTAGGCAGAAACAGTGGCGCTCTGACCCATAACAAAGTCAGTTAGGCAGAAAAACTGCACAGAGCAGGCCCCATGTCGGTAACTGCGTAGTTAATGAAAAATGCGCGATTGTGGCCCTTATTGACTTTAGATAAGAGGCCATAATCCCATAACCCTTGGACGGACCGAGATGATCTTGGTTTCGTCGAATAGATATTGTTTAGGCCTAAAAGTTTTGTATTCAAGCTTTATCGATCGGACGATAGGTTCCGACCGATATTGCTACCCAAAGGGGAAAATTAAAATCGAAAGGGTAGAGAATCGCCTAGTGCTGAGCAGCGGCTGAGCACTAGGTATTGAAATTTGTACCAGGATTGTCCTTTCACGTCCTCGGAAGGAAAGTGGAACTGAATTTGAGAAATATTCGGTATTTCAGTAGCCACAGCGATTTTAGAGAAGTCCATGTTAAAGTATAGTAAACTTATTCCAAATTCATTGAAACTCTAGGATAGGCTAGAAAACATTATTTGAAACTTTTCTGCGTTCACAGAATGTTTAAATTCGTTTGGGATTAAAAGTTTTAGTCGAAATTATGATTCTGAGGGAGTGCTGGAATTTGTCCTGTAATCACCCTGTAGATTAGATACGCACATCCGCCTAAAAGATTCAGGTGCATCTAAGCCACCCTTAGTTGGTTTCATAATTTTGTTTGATTTGTTGTACGAATAGTCTGTTATTTTTGCGATTTCAGATGTTCGAATTTATCAGGCTAGAAATGCCGTTTCTAAAATCGCCACTGTATAGATTTGCAAGGAAGATATTCGCGGTTTCCGCATAAGAAATGTTCGAAAATAGGCATTAGATTAATATGTAAATTTTAGTTTAGTCTTCTGCGTGCGGGTCTTAGGAAAAAACAGTGTTTTTGTGAAGAGTTGGACTCGAATCGAGGGTATATTGGACACTTACGGTTCGACTCCGCCCATTTTTGTTGTTTAAGCCAACAGGGAAGCCGGAAAATGGCGTGATGTGGCGTGATGTCCAGACCGACCATATAAAACCCCTATGAAACGTAGAAATTTTGTTCAGAAAGCTTGTTTAGGAATCTACGTATAGATTTCGGACAAGAAACTTTTGGTAGGCCAACTGCAACGGGAGTGTTAAAGTTAGGTTTAGCTCGGTAGAGATTGCTGCGGATCTCAGGAGAGATTAGAAGAAGTTTAGGGAGAATTGTACAGTCAATTCTCGACTAGTTTTGTGCCGAAAGAAAAAAAGCAGTTTCGTTTGGGCTATTTACAGGTTAGGTAATTGGGGTCCCGGTAAAACGAAGTGAAAGTGTTAGTGTTTCGTCGGAGCATCCGAGAAGCAAGAAGAAGGAGTACTCTGTATTTTTCAATACAGAGTTTTCCAGACTGAGGAGCAAGTTGTATGATACTTGACTCCTGTTATTACTTTGATTCGAGTGTTCTTCGAGGAAGACATCCGTTTCGTCGGTTGCGGAGGAACGTTGAGTTTCTCAAGGCAGTACGAAGTCCGATAGGAAGTATCGGTGAACAGTGTATACAGGGTGCGGAAGAAAGATAGTGTTTTTTTTTTAATTTTGCTGAAGTGTTTAAACTTGGGGTTAGGGACATTTAGGCGGTTATCCTGTTTGTCTAGCGCGCTTCGACAATTTTAATAGCGTTGATAGGAAACAAAATTAAATTTCGGGCGACGGATTTTTCTGAAGTAGAGTAGGAAAAATCGAAGAGTGAAGAAAGAAGATCATCCTTGGACGTTGAAGACTTGGAGCCATCTTCGCAACAGGATCGCGTATAAAACAAAAATCCCCGGTCGAGAAGAGGGGTCAGGTAGTAATAAATAGGTGCACAGGTAGCTGAACGGATTCATCGTGGATTTTTACGATGTTCAGCTCGTTAGTGATTGAGCCCTAACCTGTCAAGCCATCATTAGACACAGCTAGCTGTGTCGAGCTCACTGTCCGTGAGGCCCGTGGGGGTAGCTTTGCGCAATCTTTTACCTATCCTGCGGCTGCTTCCTTGCCCTGGAAGCATAGCCAACGTTAGGTCCTATCCCGATATAATCCTGAGTTAGGAAAGTCCTGCGGAGATTGACGAATACCGTTTCGTCAACTCAAAAGGCAAGAAAGTCCTGTGGAGGGTCGAATACGTTTCGACTCTCAAACGGCAAAGGTTAGCTTTCAGCTAGGTTTCCGTGATTCTACCTCTCAGGCCATCCCAGTCTGAGTCATTTTGAATCATTGACAATGCCTACTACACGTAGTAAGGCATTGTCGAAACAGGGAAATATGTCAGATTACACTACTCCTCACCCAGTCGAGAAAGTGTATTTTCTCACACCCCAGGAAATTCTCAACGCAGCCCGCGGGAGTGGTCCGGGATCCCAACAGGGGATCGAACCACTCGCCGGGGCCCCGAACCCGAGAATGCCCGTGTCTGCTACCTGCCTGGAGGAACAGACACAGGAGAGACAACATTCGAGTTTTTATAACTCCGATAGGAATATGCAGATTCCTGAAACCGTGGGCACAGAGTGCCAAAGTCTCAGCCCGAGGAAGTTAGTGGCATCCGACATACGCGATAACCCAAGACATCCTCATGTAAGAACAGATAGTTCCATCAGCACTCCGTGTTCGAGTCCAGCTTTGCTAGTTAGAGAAACTCCTGAGTCTCTGATGCAGGAAATAGAAAATTTGAAAAGGCGTTATGAGGCATGTTATGTATTCAGTTATAATCATTTATTTACATCCTGTATTAGATTTGGTAAATGAAATCTAATGTCAGACACAGTTGTCAATATATACTTTCATGTATGTCTGTCTCGTCATTAAAAGTATTGAAACTGAATCCAGTGTAAACTACAAAGCCTCTCTTAGTTATAAAGTCCTTTCAGAGAGTCCAAACGTTATATGGTGGCAGCTAAAATGTGCGCTGGATTCTGAAAAACAAGCCAATTGAACTGAAACGTTCGACTATCCCAATCGATTGATTCTTGTAATATTGATGGTGCTAAAACCCCAGGTGAATTGAATTTCAAAGGAGAATTATCCTCCAATTGGAAACTGTGGAAGCAGAAATTCCATTTTTATCTGCTAGCCACAGGAAAGAATCAGAAAGCTAATGATGTTAAAATAGCTTTGCTGTTGAATTTCTTGGGTGATGAGGTCATTACAATTTATAATACTTTCGAATACGAAGCGAATGAAGACAAAAATAATCTTGAGACAATCCTTAAAAGTTTGATAGCTACTGTAACCCGGTTAAAAATCTTGTGTATGAACATTTTAAATTTTTCAAGCGTAACCAAATGTTAGGTGAGACTGTTGATCAATTTCTAACAACCCTTAGACAGTTAGCTTCAACTTGTGAGTTTGTAGAAAAAGATACTTTCATTCGTGATAGGTTAGTGTTAGGTATTCGGGACATGCGAATCCAAGAAAAACTCTTGCAACGTTCTGATCTGAAATTAACAGATGCAATTAATATCTGTCGATCAATGGAAAATAGTACCATAACCCAGAAGCAAATATCCAAGGAGCAGAATTCGGAGAAGAAATATTCGTCTGCAGTAAGTTTCAATCAGAAGAAAGGTAACAATTTCTTTTGTAATCGATGTGGACAATATCATCAAGATCAAGGTAAGTGCCTAGCTATACAAAGGTACTGCAGTAAATGTAAGCAGAAAGGTCACTATCGAAAACTATTCATGATATCCAAGAAAATGAGGTTTCAGATGATAATGATAGTGAAGACGAGCATCATATTGTTTGGACCATAACACAACCTTATATCAATGCAATTGAGTGGTATGAAATTTTAAACATCGTTGATATTGATACAAAACTAAAAATTGATACGGGAAGTCAAGTAAATATACTCAATTACAGTGACTTTAAAAAACTTCATATTAGTGAAAACCAACTAATGAAAACAAACGTTGATTTATCCTCGTATTCTGGACATAAAATAGACATTTTCGGTAAGATTCGATTGAAATGTGCACACAATAAAAATAATAAGGAACTCTTATTTTATATATTGAAATCTCAAACTCCGTGTTCAATTATTGGACTAGAAGCAGCATATGAACTGAAAATCATTGATAATAATGATGAACATAGGTATAATATAAAAAGTGTGATTAAAACTGACAATTCTTCCGGAAATGTGACAAATAAAAATGTCAAGGACATTCTTGATAAACATTCTTCAATTTTTGCGGGACTTGGCAAAGTGAAAAATACTTGTAAAATTTCTCTTAAAGACTCTACTGTTCCTACTGTTAGCGCTCCTCGAAAAATACCAATAGCTCTCAAAGCTGAGGTGAAACAAAAGTTGGATGAAATGGTTTCGGAGAACATTATCGTTCCAGTTACTGAACCAACAGACTGGGTTCATCCGATAGTTATAGCTCCGATGGCCAATGGGGATATTCGAATATGTATGGACCCCAGATCTTTAAACGTTTTTGTAAGAAGAGAACATTTTCAAATACCGACTTTAGACTGTTTATTCAGTGAGTGGAATGGTGCTAAATTTTTCAGTGTGCTGGATGCATCTCAGGCATTTTTACAAATTCCTCTAGATGATGAAAGCTCTAAGTTGTGCACAATAGTCACTTGTTGGGGAAGATATCGTTATCTTCGTTTGTCATACGGAATATCCTGTGCACCGGAAATATTCCAGAGAATGGTATATGAAATTTTACAAGGTAATCGCGGTGTCATTTCTTATTTTTATGATATCTTAGTATTTGGAAAAACTTTAGATGATCATAATTACAATTTGAACAATGTTCTAGAAAAAACTTCTAGAAGTGGGCTGACACTGAACTTGTGTAAGTCACAAATATGTGTATCAACTGTGAATTTTCTTGGACATAAAATCAGTGGTGCAGGTATTGCACCCGATGAAAACAAAACTCGAGTTATCAGTGGGATGAGCTCTCCAAAAAATAAAAAAGATTTACAGCATTTCTTGGGAATGATTGTTTATCTCGCTAAATTCATTCCCAACCTTTCTCAAGAAACGAGCTCTTTGCGAAAACTACTCAGTAATAATGTTGAGTGGGTTTGGACTGAAAACGAGGAACGTTGTTTTTGTCGTTTGAAACAGCTTGTGATATCAACTCCTGTTCTTTCTTATTTTGATGTGTCAAAAAAAACTGTCTTATCCGTGGATGCGAGTCCATTCAGCCTAGGTGCTGTTATAGCACAGGAAAACCATCCAATTGAGTATGCTTCTGTGTCTCTAACACAAACTCAACAGAAGTATAATCATATTGAGAAGGAACTTTTTGCACTAGTATTTGGGTGCGAAAGGTTTCACTATTATCTTTTTGGGAAAAAGTTCTTAATTCAATCTGATCACAGACCTCTTATTGGACTGTTGAAAAAACCTCTTGATCAACTTTCTCCACGAATTCAGCGACTCACTATTCGTTTACTAAGATACAATTTTGAACTTTTCTTTGTACCTGGAAAACAAATGCAAGTTGTTGATGCTCTTAGTAGAGATCCAAATTCTGATGTCATAAATACAGATTATCTTGATCAGAATTTAATGGTCCATTCAGTTATAACGACTACTCCTGAGAAAGAACAAAGACTAATTCAAGAAGTAGATAATGATGCAACCCTGTCAAAAGTGAAGTTTTACGCTTTGAATGGTTGGCCTAGTCATAAAAGTAACATTTCTCCAGAGTTGAAAACCTACTGGAATATACATTCTGAAATGTATGTACATAAAAATCTTTTATTTTTCCGGAAAAGATTAATTGTTCCTCAGAGTTTGAAGCATGAATTTCTCAGCTTAGTACACAAGGTACATCAAGGTGTCGTTTCCTGTAAAAAACTTGCACAGGAATCTATCTATTGGCCCAACATAAACTCAGATATTGAAAACCTTGTACTTAGTTGTCGTATATGTCAACAATACTCTAAAACAAATCAGAAGGAGCCTCTAACTCCTCATCGAGTTCCAGATTTTCCTTGGGAAAAGATTGGAATTGATTTCAAATCTGTGGGCACAACTAATTTTCTAGTTGTGGATGACTATTTCAGTAAATTCGTCGTTGTTAATGAATTACACAATGAAACAGCTGAAAGTGTAGTATCTGCTTTGAAAAATATATTTTCAATGCATGGCTTGCCATTAGAGATATTTTCAGACAATGGTCCACCATTTAACTCACTTGAATTCAGAAAAGTCGCCTCGGATTATGAAATAAAGCTTTCAATATCAATTCCATACTATCCTCGGTCAAATGGGATGGTAGAGAGAGAGAGCGATTCAAACTGTTAAGGGTTTGCTTGTCAAGGCTGTTAGTGAGCAAGAAGATCCATTCCTTTCGATTCTCAATTACAATGTCACACCAAAATCAGACTTGCCAGCACCTTGCGACTTGTTAATGAGCAGAAAATTGAGAACAATGATTCCTACTCACAGAAGTTTCCTGAATCCAAAATATCCCATATTAAATGTAAGAACGAAATTAATTGACAAACAAAGGAAACAAATTCTCAATCATGATATATCTGCGAAGAAATTATCAGAACTAAAGCCGAATCAGAAAGTTCTGATACAAGAAGGTGTTCGTTCCTGGAAACCTGCTACTGTATTCAATAAATGTGGACCAAATGACTATATCCTCAGAACAGGAGATATGGCTGAATACCGAAGGAATAGATTTCATATTGGACCCCTCAAGGAAACCATAGTAAACCCTTCCGGAAGCCGTCAATCAGTGGACATACCCTTTCTATCAGCGAAAAGTCCAGATTCCCAATCCAATCCAGAAGTTGATGAAAAAAGGTGCTCCATCAAACACAGAGATCCTAACCTCAAGTTACACGATTCAATAACTGATTTTATTTTTAAAAAAGGACGTATTATGTATTCAGTTATAATCATTTATTTACATCCTGTATTAGATTTGGTAAATGAAATCTAATGTCAGACACAGTTGTCAATATATACTTTCATGTATGTCTGTCTCGTCATTAAAAGTATTGAAACTGAATCGAGTGTAAAGTACAAAGCCTCTCTTAGTTATAAAGTCCTTCCAGAGAGTCCAAACGTTACAAGGCAGTTGTGGCTTTAAGTAATAAGGAGCACGTGAGTTCGAGACCCGGGTCCGGCATGCCTACGGAGCCGGCTTTCGTTCGAACGGAAGGCTCCAGAGTGGTAAAGGAGTTTGTGGGAGTCCAGAGGCCTTTTGTCTCTGAACCAAGGAGGGCTCGTTTGATAGCCGAGCGATTAGATTTTCAAGAAATACAGGGCCATCAGCCACTTGAGAAAAGCACAACGCCCCGCCAACCAGAATCCCTGAGGGATATGCGGGAGGTTCTGGAACCTTCAATGAGAAAATTATATAATACAGACGTTTATAACGAAACCGATCGTATAGTAGAAACACGACGAGAAAGAGAGCCGAGTGCTCGGAGAACCGAAGTAGAAGGAGGTGGGTTCATCAAAGGCGATGGGCCGCACTCCAGGGGAGGGCTCATCACAGGCGATGGGTCACACTCAGGGCAATTCGGGGCTGGAACGCCAGTGACCCGCGAGTGGCTTGACGACTCTGCGGGAGTGCAGAGGGGTGGTGGAAGGCTCCAGGGGAGTGTCTCTGCTTTGAAACAGAGCGGAATATCTCCTCCGAAGCGGGCCGAGTACGCGCGGGAACACGCCACTGGATCAGCGCTAGCTGCGGGGCACCAGGATCCGCGGGAGTCAGGCGGGCTAATAGCCGAAGGGGGCATTAGTCGGCCGGATTCTCGAGAGCTTAGTCAAGCTTTAGGATCGCATAGTAGCCAGAGCGGAGCCATGTGGCCGGAGATTTCGCAAGACAAGGAAGCGTATGGATTACAATATTCGAAATTGAGTATATCAAACTGCCAGGATTTCAAGGACGGAAACCTGAACGGTTTCTCTGCTCCTGCCGATCGAGCGTGCTAGACCTCGAGCCAGCTACGCCGATAGGCTCCTCCCCCTCAGCTTTCCAACCGCGAGAGCCGGGGATTGGTAAGAGCGATTTCAGCTCTCGTCTATAAATATGGACCAGTTTATGAAATTCGCAAGTCGGTCGTCGTCAGTGCCATAGCAACAGCCAAATGAGACGCTAGGTACGCTACACGCTCCCGACAAATTTTGAAATTTTGAGGAAAATATCTGGCTAATGAACATGAAATATATGCCAATCCACTAATAGAGACCCATACTACGAGTTAAGTAATCCTCCGAAGCCCCGGGAATTTTCCTACGGTTACGGGGGAACGTTTGCTATTTGAGCGAACTATCACGCTGACAGTGACAGTTAGATAGAACAGTAAGTTTTTGAACTTTTTGCCTATATTTTCGCTAGTATCATTTTGAAAGCTTGTTCAGATGCTCGAAGAATACTCAGAGAACGCGGATAAGGAGCTTCTTCGTTTGTTGAAGCACCTCCTTATCCGCTTCGACGTCAAACCCAGTGATTGGGAGAAAGTTTTAAGCGACGATGATCAGAGCATTTGTTTAAGTTCAGTCAAGGAAGACTTTCCTAGCCTTCCTCCAGTTGCCTCAGCTTCAAGACCAAAAAAGCTTTGTGTACGTAGATCAACTGTGTTAACGGCCCTAACAGGGTCCACGTCCGATGTCTCCGAAATCCGAGCATCGCCGACGCCCCCCGAACCCCACCCGATCGCGCAAAAGCGCGCAATTGATGATGAAATGGACCTAGACATCCAGAACAAGCCCGCCCCAGTCGCTTCCGGGTCTGGAACTAATTCCAGGTCCGGAAGTCGACAAAGAGACCCTATTGATTTTGAAGACGATGACAACAAAACCGTTGTCGAGTCAGTGCCCGAGCCTCGACCAGGTCCCTCGCGGGAACCTACTAACAACGAGAACGTTAACGGTACTGAAACCAGTGCTAAAAAGCAGAGACGTTCTGCTATCCCGCCGATAACGATCCGGCAGAAGGACTGCTGGGTCAAAGTTAATCGAGAAATGATCCGAAGACGGATCAGCTTCACCAAAGCTCAGAATGTACAGGACGGTATCAGGGTCCAGCCCTCTACCGAGAAAGACTACCGCGATCTAACGCACCTTCTCATAGAGGGCAAGGTGCCTCATCACACCTTTAGTTTCCCGGAGGACAAACCTCTCAGGGTGATCCTGAGAGGAGTCCCCGAATACATCAAAACCGAGGATATAGAGGATGAACTTCTGGAGAGAGGTTTCAATCCGGAGACAGTGGCCAGACTGTATAATCGGTTCCACAAACCCATGCCTCTGGTTTTGGTCCTAGTGCCGAAATCAGAAAGACACATTTACCAGTTATATGATTTACTCAATCTGCGTATTTCCACTGAACCACAAAAACCCAGAGGCTCGGTAGGCCAGTGCCACCGGTGCCAACGGTTCGGTCATGCCCAAAGGAATTGCCAAGCAGTTCCAGCCTGCGTGAAGTGTGCCGGAAGACATTTGACTTGCGAGTGCGTCAAGCCACGCGCTGAGCCAGCCAAATGCTTCAACTGCGGGGGCAACCACGCGGCCAGTTATAAAGGGTGCCCATGTTACCCCAAGTTGATCAGCAGAAAAGCTAACGCTTCGGCTAGCAGGGGCCCCCCTGCTGGAACTACCAACGTCGGCCAGGAGCCGATGTCGAGACAAGTAGGTTCTGGCGCTGTCCGCGTGGGAACCTCATACGCAGGGGCACTGTGCATGAAACCAGTGGCAACCCCCTCTTCAGTTGCGTCAGGTGAGGCAGGAGACATCTTTGCCGCCCTTGTCCAGATGCGTAAGCTGTTCACGCAGTTCCCCAGCTTACAATTTATGTTCACCCGGAACACTGCCGTCTTACCTGCCAAGTAAGTGGCTTGCCATTTACTCAGTAATTTAAATTTACGTCCAAAATACTGAGTGAATGGCTTGCCATTTACTTGGTAACTCAAATTCACGTCCAAACTGCGTGGACAGCTTACATGTCCGCAATCCACCTCCCGTGAGTGCAGGGATTTGTGAGTCAGGGCGGCACAGAGTCTCACTCTGATATCGTCTTGCGTGATTTGTTCTTCGAGTCGGCAGTCCTCCTAATGGAAAGTTAGTTTGAGTTTGAGTTTGAGTTGAGTCGGAGTGCAAGGCACTGACTTGATCCAAATTAATAGGATCCCAAGAAATTCGCAAGTCGTCGTCGTAGTCAGTGCCATAGCAACCACCAAACAAGACGCTAGGTACGCTACACGCTCCCGACAAAATTGGGATTTTTTTGGAAAATATTTGGATGATGAACACGAAGTCAATGCCAATCCACGAATAGAGATCCAGACTACAAGATAAGTAATCCTCCGAAGCCCCGGGAATTTCCCTACGGTTAGTGGGGAAACGTTTGCTATCTTAGCGAACTGTCACTCTAACAGTGACAGTTAGATAAACAGTAGGTTTTTGAACTTTTTGTCTGTATTTTCGCTTATATCATTTGCAGAGCTTGTTCAGATGCTCGACGAATACCTCGAGAACGCGGATAAGAGGGAGCTTCTTCGTTTGTTGAAGCATCTTTTTATCCGCTTCGACGTCAAACCCACTGATTGGGAGAAAGTATCAAATGACGATGATCAGAGCATTTGCTTAAGCTCAGTCAAAGAAGACTTTCCAAGCCTTCCACCCGTCGCCTCTGCTTCAAGGCCAAAAAAGCTTTGTCTACGTAGATCAACTCAGTCAACGGGGTCCACGTCCGATGGTTCGGAAATCCGAGCATCGCCAACGTCCCCCGAGCTCCTACAGACAGCGCAAAAGCGCGCAATAGACGACGAAATGGACCTAGACGTCCAGAACAAGCCCGCCCCAGTCGCTTCCGGGTCTGGAATTAACTCCAGGTCAAGAAGTCGACAAAGAATCCCTGCTGATTTCGGATACGAGGACAACAAAACCGTTATCGAGTCAATGCCCGAGCCCCGACCAGGTCCCTCGCGGGAACCTACTAACAATGAGGACGTAAATGAAACTGAAACCAGTACTAAAAAGCAGAAACGTTCTGCTATCCCGCCAATAACGATCCGGCAGAAGGACTGCTGGGTCAAAGTCAATCGAGAAATGGTCCGAAGACAGATCAAATTCACGAAAGTTCAGATCGTGCAGGACGGTATCAGAGTCCAGCCCTCTACCGAGCGAGACTACCACGATCTAACGCACCTACTCATAGAGGTCAAGGTGCCTTACCATACCTTCAGCTTCCCGGAGGTCAAACCTCTCAGGGTAATCCTGAGAGAAGTCCCCGAATACATAAAAACCGAAGAAATAGAGGATGAACTTCTGGAGAGGGGATTCAATCCGGAGACAGTGGCCAGGCGGTACAACCGGTTCCACAATCCCATGCCTCTGGTTTTGGTTCTATTACCGAAATCAGAAAGACACATTTATCAGTTATATGATTTACTCAATTTGCGAATTTCTACAGAACCACAAAAACCCAGAGGCTCGGTAGGCCAGTGCCACCGATGCCAGAGGTTTGGTCACGCCCAAAGGATTTGCCAAGCAGTTCCAGCCTGCGTGAAGTGTGCCGGAAGACACTTGACTTGCGAGTGCGTCAAGCCACGTGCTGAGCCAGCCAAGTGCTTTAACTGCGGGGGAGACCATGCGGCCAGTTATAAGGGGTGCCCATGCTACCCCAAGTTGACCAGCAGAAAAGCTGATGCTTCGGCTAGCAGGGCTGATTCGGCTGCTAGAAATACCAACGTCGGCCAGGAGCCGATGCCGAGACCGGTAGGTTCTTGCGCTGTCCGCGTGGGAACCTCATATGCAGGGGCACTGGGCGTGAAACCAGTGGCAACCCCCTCTCCAGTTGCGTCAGGTGAGGCAGGAGACATCATTGCCACCCTTGACCAGATGCGTAAACTGTTCACGCAGTTTCCTAGTCTCCAACTTATGTTCACCCCGAACACCGCCGTCTTACCTACCAAGTAAATGGCTTGTCATTTACTTAGTTATCCATAAATACGTCTAAAATACAGAGTGAATGGCTTGTCATTTGCTTGGTAATTTAAATTCACGTCCAAACTGAGTGGACAGTTCACATGTCCGCAATCTACCACCCGTGAGTGAAAGAATTTGTGAGTCAGGGCGGCACAGAGTCTCACTCTGATGTCGTCTTGCATGTTTTGTTCTTTGAGTCGGCAGTCCTTCTAAGGGAAAGTTAGTTTAAAGAGTCGTAGTGCAAGGCATTGACTTGATCGAAATTAATAGGATTCTAAAAAAAATTCGCAAGTCGTCGTCGTGTACCATAGCAACCGACAAACAAGATGCTAGGTACGCTACACGCTCCCGACAAAATCGAGATTTTTGAGGAAAATATCTGGCTGATGAACACGAAATAAATGCCAATCCACAAATAGAGATCCAGACTACAAGATAAGTAATCCTCCGAAGTCCCGGGAATTTCCCTACGGTTATTGGAGGGACGTTTGCTATTTGAGCGAACTGTAACTTTGACAGTGACAGTCAGATAAACAGTAAGTTTTTGAACTTTTTGCCTGTATTTTCGCTTATATCATTTGCAAAGCTTGTTCAGATGCTCGACGAATACCTCGAGAACGCGGATAAGAGGGAGCTTCTTCGTTTGTTGAAGCATCTTTTTATCCGCTTCGACGTCAAACCCACTGATTGGGAGAAAGTATCAAATGACGATGATCAGAGCATTTGCTTAAGCTCAGTCAAAGAAGACTTTCCAAGCCTTCCACCCGTCGCCTCTGCTTCAAGGCCAAAAAAGCTTTGTCTACGTAGATCAACTCAGTCAACGGGGTCCACGTCCGATGGTTCGGAAATCCGAGCATCGCCAACGTCCCCCGAGCTCCTACAGACAGCGCAAAAGCGCGCAATAGACGACGAAATGGACCTAGACGTCCAGAACAAGCCCGCCCCAGTCGCTTCCGGGTCTGGAATTAACTCCAGGTCAAGAAGTCGACAAAGAATCCCTGCTGATTTCGGATACGAGGACAACAAAACCGTTATCGAGTCAATGCCCGAGCCCCGACCAGGTCCCTCGCGGAATCCTACTAACAATGAGGACGTAAATGAAACTGAAACCAGTACTAAAAAGCAGAAACGTTCTGCTATCCCGCCAATAACGATCCGGCAGAAGGACTGCTGGGTCAAAGTCAATCGAGAAATGGTCCGAAGACAGATCAAATTCACGAAAGTTCAGATCGTGCAGGACGGTATCAGAGTCCAGCCACCCTTAGTTGGTTTCATAATTTTGTTTGATTTGTTGTACGAATAGTCTGTTATTTTTGCGATTTCAGATGTTCGAATTTATCAGGCTAGAAATGCCGTTTCTAAAATCGCCACTGTATAGATTTGCAAGGAAGATATTCGCGGTTTCCGCATAAGAAATGTTCGAAAATAGGCATTAGATTAATATGTAAATTTTAGTTTAGTCTTCTGCGTGCGGGTCTTAGGAAAAAACAGTGTTTTTGTGAAGAGTTGGACTCGAATCGAGGGTATATTGGACACTTACGGTTCGACTCCGCCCATTTTTGTTGTTTAAGCCAACAGGGAAGCCGGAAAATGGCGTGATGTGGCGTGATGTCCAGACCGACCATATAAAACCCCTATGAAACGTAGAAATTTTGTTCAGAAAGCTTGTTTAGGAATCTACGTATAGATTTCGGACAAGAAACTTTTGGTAGGCCAACTGCAACGGGAGTGTTAAAGTTAGGTTTAGCTCGGTAGAGATTGCTGCGGATCTCAGGAGAGATTAGAAGAAGTTTAGGGAGAATTGTACAGTCAATTCTCGACTAGTTTTGTGCCGAAAGAAAAAAAGCAGTTTCGTTTGGGCTATTTACAGGTTAGGTAATTGGGGTCCCGGTAAAACGAAGTGAAAGTGTTAGTGTTTCGTCGGAGCATCCGAGAAGCAAGAAGAAGGAGTACTCTGTATTTTTCAATACAGAGTTTTCCAGACTGAGGAGCAAGTTGTATGATACTTGACTCCTGTTATTACTTTGATTCGAGTGTTCTTCGAGGAAGACATCCGTTTCGTCGGTTGCGGAGGAACGTTGAGTTTCTCAAGGCAGTACGAAGTCCGATAGGAAGTATCGGTGAACAGTGTATACAGGGTGCGGAAGAAAGATAGTGTTTTTTTTTTAATTTTGCTGAAGTGTTTAAACTTGGGGTTAGGGACATTTAGGCGGTTATCCTGTTTGTCTAGCGCGCTTCGACAATTTTAATAGCGTTGATAGGAAACAAAATTAAATTTCGGGCGACGGATTTTTCTGAAGTAGAGTAGGAAAAATCGAAGAGTGAAGAAAGAAGATCATCCTTGGACGTTGAAGACTTGGAGCCATCTTCGCAACAGGATCGCGTATAAAACAAAAATCCCCGGTCGAGAAGAGGGGTCAGGTAGTAATAAATAGGTGCACAGGTAGCTGAACGGATTCATCGTGGATTTTTACGATGTTCAGCTCGTTAGTGATTGAGCCCTAACCTGTCAAGCCATCATTAGACACAGCTAGCTGTGTCGAGCTCACTGTCCGTGAGGCCCGTGGGGGTAGCTTTGCGCAATCTTTTACCTATCCTGCGGCTGCTTCCTTGCCCTGGAAGCATAGCCAACGTTAGGTCCTATCCCGATATAATCCTGAGTTAGGAAAGTCCTGCGGAGATTGACGAATACCGTTTCGTCAACTCAAAAGGCAAGAAAGTCCTGTGGAGGGTCGAATACGTTTCGACTCTCAAACGGCAAAGGTTAGCTTTCAGCTAGGTTTCCGTGATTCTACCTCTCAGGCCATCCCAGTCTGAGTCATTTTGAATCATTGACAATGCCTACTACACGTAGTAAGGCATTGTCGAAACAGGGAAATATGTCAGATTACACTACTCCTCACCCAGTCGAGAAAGTGTATTTTCTCACACCCCAGGAAATTCTCAACGCAGCCCGCGGGAGTGGTCCGGGATCCCAACAGGGGATCGAACCACTCGCCGGGGCCCCGAACCCGAGAATGCCCGTGTCTGCTACCTGCCTGGAGGAACAGACACAGGAGAGACAACATTCGAGTTTTTATAACTCCGATAGGAATATGCAGATTCCTGAAACCGTGGGCACAGAGTGCCAAAGTCTCAGCCCGAGGAAGTTAGTGGCATCCGACATACGCGATAACCCAAGACATCCTCATGTAAGAACAGATAGTTCCATCAGCACTCCGTGTTCGAGTCCAGCTTTGCTAGTTAGAGAAACTCCTGAGTCTCTGATGCAGGAAATAGAAAATTTGAAAAGGCGTTATGAGGCATGTTATGTATTCAGTTATAATCATTTATTTACATCCTGTATTAGATTTGGTAAATGAAATCTAATGTCAGACACAGTTGTCAATATATACTTTCATGTATGTCTGTCTCGTCATTAAAAGTATTGAAACTGAATCCAGTGTAAACTACAAAGCCTCTCTTAGTTATAAAGTCCTTTCAGAGAGTCCAAACGTTATATGGTGGCAGCTAAAATGTGCGCTGGATTCTGAAAAACAAGCCAATTGAACTGAAACGTTCGACTATCCCAATCGATTGATTCTTGTAATATTGATGGTGCTAAAACCCCAGGTGAATTGAATTTCAAAGGAGAATTATCCTCCAATTGGAAACTGTGGAAGCAGAAATTCCATTTTTATCTGCTAGCCACAGGAAAGAATCAGAAAGCTAATGATGTTAAAATAGCTTTGCTGTTGAATTTCTTGGGTGATGAGGGCATTACAATTTATAATACTTTCGAATACGAAGCGAATGAAGACAAAAATAATCTTGAGACAATCCTTAAAAGTTTGATAGCTACTGTAACCCGGTTAAAAATCTTGTGTATGAACATTTTAAATTTTTCAAGCGTAACCAAATGTTAGGTGAGACTGTTGATCAATTTCTAACAACCCTTAGACAGTTAGCTTCAACTTGTGAGTTTGTAGAAAAAGATACTTTCATTCGTGATAGGTTAGTGTTAGGTATTCGGGACATGCGAATCCAAGAAAAACTCTTGCAACGTTCTGATCTGAAATTAACAGATGCAATTAATATCTGTCGATCAATGGAAAATAGTACCATAACCCAGAAGCAAATATCCAAGGAGCAGAATTCGGAGAAGAAATATTCGTCTGCAGTAAGTTTCAATCAGAAGAAAGGTAACAATTTCTTTTGTAATCGATGTGGACAATATCATCAAGATCAAGGTAAGTGCCTAGCTATACAAAGGTACTGCAGTAAATGTAAGCAGAAAGGTCACTATCGAAAACTATTCATGATATCCAAGAAAATGAGGTTTCAGATGATAATGATAGTGAAGACGAGCATCATATTGTTTGGACCATAACACAACCTTATATCAATGCAATTGAGTGGTATGAAATTTTAAACATCGTTGATATTGATACAAAACTAAAAATTGATACGGGAAGTCAAGTAAATATACTCAATTACAGTGACTTTAAAAAACTTCATATTAGTGAAAACCAACTAATGAAAACAAACGTTGATTTATCCTCGTATTCTGGACATAAAATAGACATTTTCGGTAAGATTCGATTGAAATGTGCACACAATAAAAATAATAAGGAACTCTTATTTTATATATTGAAATCTCAAACTCCGTGTTCAATTATTGGACTAGAAGCAGCATATGAACTGAAAATCATTGATAATAATGATGAACATAGGTATAATATAAAAAGTGTGATTAAAACTGACAATTCTTCCGGAAATGTGACAAATAAAAATGTCAAGGACATTCTTGATAAACATTCTTCAATTTTTGCGGGACTTGGCAAAGTGAAAAATACTTGTAAAATTTCTCTTAAAGACTCTACTGTTCCTACTGTTAGCGCTCCTCGAAAAATACCAATAGCTCTCAAAGCTGAGGTGAAACAAAAGTTGGATGAAATGGTTTCGGAGAACATTATCGTTCCAGTTACTGAACCAACAGACTGGGTTCATCCGATAGTTATAGCTCCGATGGCCAATGGGGATATTCGAATATGTATGGACCCCAGATCTTTAAACGTTTTTGTAAGAAGAGAACATTTTCAAATACCGACTTTAGACTGTTTATTCAGTGAGTGGAATGGTGCTAAATTTTTCAGTGTGCTGGATGCATCTCAGGCATTTTTACAAATTCCTCTAGATGATGAAAGCTCTAAGTTGTGCACAATAGTCACTTGTTGGTGAAGATATCGTTATCTTCGTTTGTCATACGGAATATCCTGTGCACCAGAAATATTCCAGAGAATGGTATATGAAATTTTACAAGGTAATCGCGGTGTCATTTCTTATTTTTATGATATCTTAGTATTTGGAAAAACTTTAGATGATCATAATTACAATTTGAACAATGTTCTAGAAAAAACTTCTAGAAGTGGGCTGACACTGAACTTGTGTAAGTCACAAATATTTGTATCAACTGTGAATTTTCTTGGACATAAAATCAGTGGTGCAGGTATTGCACCCGATGAAAACAAAACTCGAGTTATCAGTGGGATGAGCTCTCCAAAAAATAAAAAAGATTTACAGCATTTCTTGGGAATGATCGTTTATCTCGCTAAATTCATTCCCAACCTTTCTCAAGAAACGAGCTCTTTGCGAAAACTACTCAGTAATAATGTTGAGTGGGTTTGGACTGAAAACGAGGAACGTTGTTTTTGTCGTTTGAAACAGCTTGTGATATCAACTCCTGTTCTTTCTTATTTTGATGTGTCAAAAAAAACTGTCTTATCCGTGGATGCGAGTCCATTCAGCCTAGGTGCTGTTATAGCACAGGAAAACCATCCAATTGAGTATGCTTCTGTGTCTCTAACACAAACTCAACAGAAGTATAATCATATTGAGAAGGAACTTTTTGCACTAGTATTTGGGTGCGAAAGGTTTCACTATTATCTTTTTGGGAAAAAGTTCTTAATTCAATCTGATCACAGACCTCTTATTGGACTGTTGAAAAAACCTCTTGATCAACTTTCTCCACGAATTCAGCGACTCACTATTCGTTTACTAAGATACAATTTTGAACTTTTGAAGTTGTTGATGCTCTTAGTAGAGATCCAAATTCTGATGTCATAAATACAGATTATCTTGATCAGAATTTAATGGTCCATTCAGTTATAACGACTACTCCTGAGAAAGAACAAAGACTAATTCAAGAAGTAGATAATGATGCAACCCTGTCAAAAGTGAAGTTTTACGCTTTGAATGGTTGGCCTAGTCATAAAAGTAACATTTCTCCAGAGTTGAAAACCTACTGGAATATACATTCTGAAATGTATGTACATAAAAATCTTTTATTTTTCCGGAAAAGATTAATTGTTCCTCAGAGTTTGAAGCATGAATTTCTCAGCTTAGTACACAAGGTACATCAAGGTGTCGTTTCCTGTAAAAAACTTGCACAGGAATCTATCTATTGGCCCAACATAAACTCAGATATTGAAAACCTTGT
The DNA here is from genome assembly GCA_944452925.2 of Chrysolina oricalcia. Taxonomy (NCBI): domain Eukaryota; kingdom Metazoa; phylum Arthropoda; class Insecta; order Coleoptera; family Chrysomelidae; genus Chrysolina; species Chrysolina oricalcia. The sequence continues at coordinate 9,915,109 of OX101813.2, read as the reverse complement.
ACTTAGTTGTCGTATATGTCAACAATACTCTAAAACAAATCAGAAGGAGCCTCTAACTCCTCATCGAGTTCCAGATTTTCCTTGGGAAAAGATTGGAATTGATTTCAAATCTGTGGGCACAACTAATTTTCTAGTTGTGGATGACTATTTCAGTAAATTCGTCGTTGTTAATGAATTACACAATGAAACAGCTGAAAGTGTAGTATCTGCTTTGAAAAATATATTTTCAATGCATGGCTTGCCATTAGAGATATTTTCAGACAATGGTCCACCATTTAACTCACTTGAATTCAGAAAAGTCGCCTCGGATTATGAAATAAAGCTTTCAATATCAATTCCATACTATCCTCGGTCAAATGGGATGGTAGAGAGAGAGCGATTCAAACTGTTAAGGGTTTGCTTGTCAAGGCTGTTAGTGAGCAAGAAGATCCATTCCTTTCGATTCTCAATTACAATGTCACACCAAAATCAGACTTGCCAGCACCTTGCGACTTGTTAATGAGCAGAAAATTGAGAACAATGATTCCTACTCACAGAAGTTTCCTGAATCCAAAATATCCCATATTAAATGTAAGAACGAAATTAATTGACAAACAAAGGAAACAAATTCTCAATCATGATATATCTGCGAAGAAATTATCAGAACTAAAGCCGAATCAGAAAGTTCTGATACAAGAAGGTGTTCGTTCCTAGAAACCTGCTACTGTATTCAATAAATGTGGACCAAATGACTATATCCTCAGAACAGGAGATATGGCTGAATACCGAAGGAATAGATTTCATATTGGACCCCTCAAGGAAACCATAGTAAACCCTTCCGGAAGCCGTCAATCAGTGGACATACCCTTTCTATCAGCGAAAAGTCCAGATTCCCAATCCAATCCAGAAGTTGATGAAAAAAGGTGCTCCATCAAACACAGAGATCCTAACCTCAAGTTACACGATTCAATAACTGATTTTATTTTAAAAAAAGGACGTATTATGTATTCAGTTATAATCATTTATTTACATCCTGTATTAGATTTGGTAAATGAAATCTAATGTCAGACACAGTTGTCAATATATACTTTCATGTATGTCTGTCTCGTCATTAAAAGTATTGAAACTGAATCGAGTGTAAAGTACAAAGCCTCTCTTAGTTATAAAGTCCTTCCAGAGAGTCCAAACGTTACAAGGCAGTTGTGGCTTTAAGTAATAAGGAGCACGTGAGTTCGAGACCCGGGTCCGGCATGCCTACGGAGCCGGCTTTCGTTCGAACGGAAGGCTCCAGAGTGGTAAAGGAGTTTGTGGGAGTCCAGAGGCCTTTTGTCTCTGAACCAAGGAGGGCTCGTTTGATAGCCGAGCGATTAGATTTTCAAGAAATACAGGGCCATCAGCCACTTGAGAAAAGCACAACGCCCCGCCAACCAGAATCCCTGAGGGATATGCGGGAGGTTCTGGAACCTTCAATGAGAAAATTATATAATACAGACGTTTATAACGAAACCGATCGTATAGTAGAAACACGACGAGAAAGAGAGCCGAGTGCTCGGAGAACCGAAGTAGATGGAGGTGGGTTCATCAAAGGCGATGGGCCGCACTCCAGGGGAGGGCTCATCACAGGCGATGGGTCACACTCAGGGCAATTCGGGGCTGGAACGCCAGTGACCCGCGAGTGGCTTGACGACTCTGCGGGAGTGCAGAGGGGTGGTGGAAGGCTCCAGGGGAGTGTCTCTGCTTTGAAACAGAGCGGAATATCTCCTCCGAAGCGGGCCGAGTACGCGCGGGAACACGCCACTGGATCAGCGCTAGCTGCGGGGCACCAGGATCCGCGGGAGTCAGGCGGGCTAATAGCCGAAGGGGGCATTAGTCGGCCGGATTCTCGAGAGCTTAGTCAAGCTTTAGGATCGCATAGTAGCCAGAGCGGAGCCATGTGGCCGGAGATTTCGCAAGACAAGGAAGCGTATGGATTACAATATTCGAAATTGAGTATATCAAACTGCCAGGATTTCAAGGACGGAAACCTGAACGGTTTCTCTGCTCCTGCCGATCGAGCGTGCTAGACCTCGAGCCAGCTACGCCGATAGGCTCCTCCCCCTCAGCTTTCCAACCGCGAGAGCCGGGGATTGGTAAGAGCGATTTCAGCTCTCGTCTATAAATATGGACCAGTTTATGAAATTCGCAAGTCGGTCGTCGTCAGTGCCATAGCAACAGCCAAATGAGACGCTAGGTACGCTACACGCTCCCGACAAATTTTGAAATTTTGAGGAAAATATCTGGCTAATGAACATGAAATATATGCCAATCCACTAATAGAGACCCATACTACGAGTTAAGTAATCCTCCGAAGCCCCGGGAATTTTCCTACGGTTACGGGGGAACGTTTGCTATTTGAGCGAACTATCACGCTGACAGTGACAGTTAGATAGAACAGTAAGTTTTTGAACTTTTTGCCTATATTTTCGCTAGTATCATTTTGAAAGCTTGTTCAGATGCTCGAAGAATACTCAGAGAACGCGGATAAGGAGCTTCTTCGTTTGTTGAAGCACCTCCTTATCCGCTTCGACGTCAAACCCAGTGATTGGGAGAAAGTTTTAAGCGACGATGATCAGAGCATTTGTTTAAGTTCAGTCAAGGAAGACTTTCCTAGCCTTCCTCCAGTTGCCTCAGCTTCAAGACCAAAAAAGCTTTGTGTACGTAGATCAACTGTGTTAACGGCCCTAACAGGGTCCACGTCCGATGTCTCCGAAATCCGAGCATCGCCGACGCCCCCCGAACCCCACCCGATCGCGCAAAAGCGCGCAATTGATGATGAAATGGACCTAGACATCCAGAACAAGCCCGCCCCAGTCGCTTCCGGGTCTGGAACTAATTCCAGGTCCGGAAGTCGACAAAGAGACCCTATTGATTTTGAAGACGATGACAACAAAACCGTTGTCGAGTCAGTGCCCGAGCCTCGACCAGGTCCCTCGCGGGAACCTACTAACAACGAGAACGTTAACGGTACTGAAACCAGTGCTAAAAAGCAGAGACGTTCTGCTATCCCGCCGATAACGATCCGGCAGAAGGACTGCTGGGTCAAAGTTAATCGAGAAATGATCCGAAGACGGATCAGCTTCACCAAAGCTCAGAATGTACAGGACGGTATCAGGGTCCAGCCCTCTACCGAGAAAGACTACCGCGATCTAACGCACCTTCTCATAGAGGGCAAGGTGCCTCATCACACCTTTAGTTTCCCGGAGGACAAACCTCTCAGGGTGATCCTGAGAGGAGTCCCCGAATACATCAAAACCGAGGATATAGAGGATGAACTTCTGGAGAGAGGTTTCAATCCGGAGACAGTGGCCAGAATGTATAATCGGTTCCACAAACCCATGCCTCTGGTTTTGGTCCTAGTGCCGAAATCAGAAAGACACATTTACCAGTTATATGATTTACTCAATCTGCGTATTTCCACTGAACCACAAAAACCCAGAGGCTCGGTAGGCCAGTGCCACCGGTGCCAACGGTTCGGTCATGCCCAAAGGAATTGCCAAGCAGTTCCAGCCTGCGTGAAGTGTGCCGGAAGACATTTGACTTGCGAGTGCGTCAAGCCACGCGCTGAGCCAGCCAAATGCTTCAACTGCGGGGGCAACCACGCGGCCAGTTATAAAGGGTGCCCATGTTACCCCAAGTTGATCAGCAGAAAAGCTAACGCTTCGGCTAGCAGGGGCCCCCCTGCTGGAACTACCAACGTCGGCCAGGAGCCGATGTCGAGACAAGTAGGTTCTGGCGCTGTCCGCGTGGGAACCTCATACGCAGGGGCACTGGGCATGAAACCAGTGGCAACCCCCTCTTCAGTTGCGTCAGGTGAGGCAGGAGACATCTTTGCCGCCCTTGTCCAGATGCGTAAGCTGTTCACGCAGTTCCCCAGCTTACAATTTATGTTCACCCGGAACACTGCCGTCTTACCTGCCAAGTAAGTGGCTTGCCATTTACTCAGTAATTCAAATTTACGTCCAAAATACTGAGTGAATGGCTTGCCATTTACTTGGTAACTCAAATTCACGTCCAAACTGCGTGGACAGCTTACATGTCCGCAATCCACCTCCCGTGAGTGCAGGGATTTGTGAGTCAGGGCGGCACAGAGTCTCACTCTGATATCGTCTTGCGTGATTTGTTCTTCGAGTCGGCAGTCCTCCTAATGGAAAGTTAGTTTGAGTTTGAGTTTGAGTTGAGTCGGAGTGCAAGGCACTGACTTGATCCAAATTAATAGGATCCCAAGAAATTCGCAAGTCGTCGTCGTAGTCAGTGCCATAGCAACCACCAAACAAGACGCTAGGTACGCTACACGCTCCCGACAAAATTGGGATTTTTTTGGAAAATATTTGGATGATGAACACGAAGTCAATGCCAATCCACGAATAGAGATCCAGACTACAAGATAAGTAATCCTCCGAAGCCCCGGGAATTTCCCTACGGTTAGTGGGGAAACGTTTGCTATCTTAGCGAACTGTCACTCTAACAGTGACAGTTAGATAAACAGTAGGTTTTTGAACTTTTTGTCTGTATTTTCGCTTATATCATTTGCAGAGCTTGTTCAGATGCTCGACGAATACCTCGAGAACGCGGATAAGAGGGAGCTTCTTCGTTTGTTGAAGCATCTTTTTATCCGCTTCGACGTCAAACCCACTGATTGGGAGAAAGTATCAAATGACGATGATCAGAGCATTTGCTTAAGCTCAGTCAAAGAAGACTTTCCAAGCCTTCCACCCGTCGCCTCTGCTTCAAGGCCAAAAAAGCTTTGTCTACGTAGATCAACTCAGTCAACGGGGTCCACGTCCGATGGTTCGGAAATCCGAGCATCGCCAACGTCCCCCGAGCTCCTACAGACAGCGCAAAAGCGCGCAATAGACGACGAAATGGACCTAGACGTCCAGAACAAGCCCGCCCCAGTCGCTTCCGGGTCTGGAATTAACTCCAGGTCAAGAAGTCGACAAAGAATCCCTGCTGATTTCGGATACGAGGACAACAAAACCGTTATCGAGTCAATGCCCGAGCCCCGACCAGGTCCCTCGCGGGAACCTACTAACAATGAGGACGTAAATGAAACTGAAACCAGTACTAAAAAGCAGAAACGTTCTGCTATCCCGCCAATAACGATCCGGCAGAAGGACTGCTGGGTCAAAGTCAATCGAGAAATGGTCCGAAGACAGATCAAATTCACGAAAGTTCAGATCGTGCAGGTCGGTATCAGAGTCCAGCCCTCTACCGAGCGAGACTACCACGATCTAACGCACCTACTCATAGAGGTCAAGGTGCCTTACCATACCTTCAGCTTCCCGGAGGTCAAACCTCTCAGGGTAATCCTGAGAGAAGTCCCCGAATACATAAAAACCGAAGATATAGAGGATGAACTTCTGGAGAGGGGATTCAATCCGGAGACAGTGGCCAGGCGGTACAACCGGTTCCACAATCCCATGCCTCTGGTTTTGGTTCTATTACCGAAATCAGAAAGACACATTTATCAGTTATATGATTTACTCAATTTGCGAATTTCTACAGAACCACAAAAACCCAGAGGCTCGGTAGGCCAGTGCCACCGATGCCAGAGGTTTGGTCACGCCCAAAGGATTTGCCAAGCAGTTCCAGCCTGCGTGAAGTGTGCCGGAAGACACTTGACTTGCGAGTGCGTCAAGCCACGTGCTGAGCCAGCCAAGTGCTTTAACTGCGGGGGAGACCATGCGGCCAGTTATAAGGGGTGCCCATGCTACCCCAAGTTGACCAGCAGAAAAGCTGATGCTTCGGCTAGCAGGGCTGATTCGGCTGCTAGAAATACCAACGTCGGCCAGGAGCCGATGCCGAGACCGGTAGGTTCTTGCGCTGTCCGCGTGGGAACCTCATATGCAGGGGCACTGGGCGTGAAACCAGTGGCAACCCCCTCTCCAGTTGCGTCAGGTGAGGCAGGAGACATCATTGCCACCCTTGACCAGATGCGTAAACTGTTCACGCAGTTTCCTAGTCTCCAACTTATGTTCACCCCGAACACCGCCGTCTTACCTACCAAGTAAATGGCTTGTCATTTACTTAGTTATCCATAAATACGTCTAAAATACAGAGTGAATGGCTTGTCATTTGCTTGGTAATTTAAATTCACGTCCAAACTGAGTGGACAGTTCACATGTCCGCAATCTACCACCCGTGAGTGAAAGGATTTGTGAGTCAGGGCGGCACAGAGTCTCACTCTGATGTCGTCTTGCATGTTTTGTTCTTTGAGTCGGCAGTCCTCCTAAGGGAAAGTTAGTTTAAAGAGTCGTAGTGCAAGGCATTGACTTGATCGAAATTAATAGGATTCTAAAAAAAATTCGCAAGTCGTCGTCGTGTACCATAGCAACCGACAAACAAGATGCTAGGTACGCTACACGCTCCCGACAAAATCGAGATTTTTGAGGAAAATATCTGGCTGATGAACACGAAATAAATGCCAATCCACAAATAGAGATCCAGACTACAAGATAAGTAATCCTCCGAAGTCCCGGGAATTTCCCTACGGTTATTGGAGGGACGTTTGCTATTTGAGCGAACTGTAACTTTGACAGTGACAGTCAGATAAACAGTAAGTTTTTGAACTTTTTGCCTGTATTTTCGCTTATATCATTTGCAAAGCTTGTTCAGATGCTCGACGAATACCTCGAGAACGCGGATAAGAGGGAGCTTCTTCATTTGTTGAAGCACCTTCTTATCTGCTTCGATGTCAAATCCACTGATTGGGAAAAAGTACTAAACGACGATGATCAGAGCAGTTGCTTAAGCTCAGTCAAAGAAGACTTTCATAGACTTCCTGCCGTCGCTTCTGCTTTAAGACCAAAAAAGCTTTGTGTACGTAGATCAACTCAGTCAACGGGGTCCACGTCCGATGTTTCGGAAATCCAAGAATCGCCGACGTCCCCCGAGCTCCAACAAACAGCTCAAAAGCGCGCAATAGATGACGAAATGGACCTAGACGTCCAGAACAAGCCCGCCCCAGTCGCTTCCGGGTCTGGAATCAATTCCAGATCCGGAAGTCGACAAAGAATCCCTGCTGATTTCGAAGACGAGGACAACAAAACCGTTGTTGACTCAATGCTCGAGCCCCGACCAGGTCCCTCGCAAGAACCTGTTACTAACAATGAGGACGTGAATAATACTGAAACCAGTACTGAAAAGCAAAAACGTTCTGCTATCCCACCGATAACGATCCGGCAGAAGGACTGCTGGGTCAAAGTTAATCGAGAAAAGGTTCGAAGACAGATCAAATTCACTAAAGCTCAGAACGTGCAGGACGGTATCAGGGTCCAGCCCTCTACCAAGCGAGACTACCGCGATCTAACGCACCTACTCATAGAGGGCAAGGTGCCTCACCATACCTTTAGTTTCCCGGAGGACAAACCTCTCAGGGTGATCCTGAGAGGAGTCCCCGAATACATAAAAACTGAGGATATAGAGGATGAACTTCTGGAGAGGGGATTCAATCCGGAGACAGTGGCCAGGCAGTACAACCGGTTTCATAAACCCATGCCTCTGGTTTTGTTTCTAGTACCGAAATCAGAAAGAAACATCTATCAGTTATATGAATTACTCAATTTACGTATTTCTACAGAACTACAAAAACCCAGAGGCTCGGTAGGCTAGTGCTACCGGTGCCAGAGGTTCAGTCACGCCCAGAGAAATTGCCAAACAGTTCCAGCCTGCGTGAAGTGTGCTGGAAGACACTTGACTTGCGAGTGCGTCAAGCCACGCGCTGAGCCAGCAAAGTGCTTCAACTGCGGGGGAGACCACGTGGCCAGTTATAAGGGGTGCCCATGCTACCCCAAGTTGACTAGCAGAAAAACTAATGCTTTGGCTAGCAGGGTCCCCCTGCTAGAAATACCCACGTCGGCCAGGAGCCGACGCCGAGACCGGTAGGTTCTGGCGCTGTCCGCGTGGGAACCTCATATGCAGGGGCACTGGGCGTGAAACCAGTGGCACCCCCTCTCCAGTTGTGTCAGGTGAGGCAGGAGATATATTTGCCGCCCTTGACCAGATGCGTGGACTGTTCACGCAGTTTCCTAGTCTCACCGCCGTCTTACCTACCAAGTAAATGGCTTGCCATTTACTTAGTAATCCAAATTTACGTCCAAAATACAGAGTGACTGGCTTGCCATTTACTTTGTAATTTAAATTCACGTCCAAACTGCGTGGACAGTTTACATGTCCGCAATCTACCACCCGTGAGTTCAGGGATTTGTGAGTCAGGGCGGCACAGAGTCTCACTCTGATGTCGTCTTGCATGTTTTGTTCTTTGAGTCGGCAGTCCTCCTAAGGAAAAGTTAGTTTAAAGAGTCGGAGTGCAAGGCATTGACTTGATAGAAATTAATAGGATCCCAAAAAGTTCGCAAGTACTTTGCATCACTTCGAGGATGATGTTGTAAGTTCAATAAAGTTTTATATTCGACTCCGCGTTTCTAGTACGAATCTCGAGTAGATAAATGCTACTCACAGTTCAGTCCATTTATATTGAACTTTTATTAGCAATACTCGATAGTATTGCCTTTTCTCGATTTATTCGAGCACCGCTTTCAGTTCTACCAAACAGAACTCGAGTTGGGAGTAAAAAGACTCAACTCACACTAGCTTTTCTTAGTGGAATGCCCACTAGTATTAAATTAGGCCGCGAACGATTGCTTTCCTGAGTTCTCCAAATATCTACGAGATTAGAGATCTACAGCCAGCACTGAAAGAAGTTCATACCTTTTTTCTGACCTGCCCTCAGAAGATTGATAAAAGTTTTGGAAACGAATGTTTTATTTCCCGACCTGTCCTGCTCTTGACTAACCCTAGTAGTTTATGACGACAAGAAATTCAAGAGGCCGTCCAGATGCCAATCAGCTCTGCAGCTAGTGGGTGGTGAAAACAAATGCAAGTTTGTTTGAAAGTGACAATAATTTATGCATCCCTATCCTGCGTACTCTGTACTCGCTCAGACCAGGCTTTGTCAAACATACCAATACAAAAGAATTCGGTAGCGACAACGAATCATAAAAGCATTCGATCTACGGATAAAGCCTGAGTTCTGCTCCCTATGATGACCATTGACTGTATAAACTATTAGTAATTGATGTTTGGTGAACAATTTATCTAGTTATTTTTCATATCTAACTTTGGCCCTCATCATTCTCCGATTGCTCAGAGATATTCAGGTCTTTCTGTTTAGTGCAGACATTAGAGGGTACAATATTGGCATTTTCATACCAGAAATATTCTGTGAAGACAATTCCGCTCTCTTCTTCCTTTGGGTACATGCTCGATCCGTTCGGACATGACATGGAACCCCTCAAGCAGCGTCAGATTCAGTTCGGAGTCGAACCCCGAGCTAGCTGGAACAATTTGGCTCCCGAAATGGAAAACCAAATTCCAAATTTAATAAACTCAGTTTCCTTGTGGAACTGGATGATGAGCGGAAGGGACACGTTTTTAAATAGGGGTATCCCAGATAAGAAGACGCAGCAGTAATAATGTTTTTTATTTTTAGGTACACGTAAAATGAAGGCATTAGCCCATGTAAATAATGATGAGAAAAAAGGGCCCTTTTAAGGGCAATACTCAGCGACGTTCCATGTCAAAGCCAAACGATTTCTTAGGGGGGCCGTGTGATATCCGGCCGATTTCGGGGGTATATGCCAGGAGCGAGCTTCATTAGGCTACGCCCCTCGGCTATTTTTAACGTTCCGGATAGTGACTGGTCGACACTTTTCAATAAGTATAGGCCAGCTTCACGGGAACGAAGGCAGTCGTCTCCGAGCCTTGGAGCGAGCAGACGTCAGTCGTCTGCTCCGGCTCAGTAGATCCTCAAGTTGGAGTGACGGTTTCGGCCGAATATGGTGATCAGAAATCTACAGCCTGGTTTTGACACACAAGTGGAACTTCGTTGGGTAACAAAAACCAGGTCTGAGAGAATTCGTGATGGACGTTCACATTTGGCGCATTAGTTCGAGCTCTTTTCAAAGCTCGAAGCTAAACGGAGTCGCTGCCCCGATGGAACAATTTCCTGCTTTGGCTAAAGTTAGGAGGATTAGTATAGTATAGGACTGGTGCTGACTGCGTACGTTAAATCTCCAAGCTACAGGGAATTGAATAAATTTTGAACTCGCTTCGGACCGTTTGGACTAAGCTCCGTTGAGCTAGTCGGATGCTGAAGGAATTTCCCGCTTCCATAGTTCGTTGTCATTCGTTCCGGAGAGATGTCATGGCGCCCAACGTGGGGCTCGTCAGAGGCGTATCGCTGCTAGCTTCGACGGAGTCAAGGTTGAGCAGGGATATGTGACGGGTGTAGTGGAAAGACCACTGCAGGAGAAAAACCCACAACGACGTTTCTATTATACGAGGGACCTTCAGTACCAACAAGGGGTTTTTGGTGATCCCGTTCTTGGAACAAAAACCATATGGCGCCCATCAGGCAATAATACTGGCCTTGCCCGTCAGTGCGTTCACGAAGAGAGTGGAAAAAGGTTCAAGAGCATTCCGGTATCCGGGGAAAGGTGTGAAGTAGGGGGGCAGGATATAATCCCTTCCCCACCGGCTTTTAGAGCACAAAGGCGGTATGTTCGGGAACAGTTGCAATTAGGTAGGAAACTGATGGCATTAGGGAACGGGAGCCTCAACAGGTTTCCGTGCGACGCCCGGTAGCCGAGTACGGTACGTCCACACGCAGGGCTTCGACCCGTAGTGTGGAGTACGGAGATGTACCAGCAGTTGTAGGAAGGCAGGGAAGGGGGTCTGAAGATCCTGTAGTGCGATTCCTGCCAGATAGGTATTATCACGAAGTGCAAAGGGTAGAGCCCGTAGGAATGCACTTAGGTGTAGGAGAAGAGGCAGATAGGGGACGACGGGGCCCTTTTGAGGTTTCCGTGCGATCCCTGCCTACCACAAGGACCCTATCGGCACCCCGGGTGTTAAACCAAGGAAATCGCGGTAGAGTCGAAGACGGAGAGATGGCTGGTGACAGAGGACGTGGGCCTATGGGTCTCCATGTGCGATCCTCGCCTACCAGAGCCGGTTATGTGGAGAAGCAGGAATAGCCTGACCACATACACCGGAATAAGAATTTTGAATTCATGGAAGTTGATGACGTAGCGGGGGCCTACTATGACCCAAGGTGGTCTGTGCAGACTCAGGCGGCATCTGAGGGGCCGAGAAGGGAGCACTCAGGACAACGGAGGGAATTTGACGGCAAAGAGGAAGCGGAAAGGGAGTATTGGATGGATCATCAAGCTCCCTATGCGGGACCTGTAAAGTACAAGCGGATGAGTCAGCAGGATGTGGAAGAGGCGGCCCTAAGGAACTTGGAGCCGGTCTTAAATAGGCTAGCTGATGTCGTCGAGGATAGGCATCGGAGGACTCCTGTATATTCGGAGCCCAAAGAGGTTAAAGTCAAATTGCCACATCCGACATTTAGTGGTCTCCCTAACGAGGATCCATTTACGTTCTTGAAAGATTATGAAGAACAGCTGATGGACCTTCATCCTACTGTGTGGGTGGGCATGGCAGCCCAATGGATTAGGGGAGCTGCCCAGCAGTGGTTTGGTGGCTATCGGCACAATAATAAAATGACTTGGGACTATTTTTCGAATCGACTCCAGGAGCGGTTTGACAACGAGTTGTTGGTTTCAGGGCTGGAAGCCCGATTGTTCGACACTGACCAAGCCGAAGGAGAATTAGCTACGAGCTTCATCATGGCTAAGTGGACTTAGGCAAAAAGACTCTATCCCGCCATGAGTGAAAGCAAGATTGTACAGATTATTTTGAACAGGGTTTATCCCGATTTAAAATTATATTTGATTACTATGGAATCTGATAACATAGAGAAGCTGACTCAGAAGGCTGTTGCCTTTGAAGGACTGCTTCATGGCACCGGCCTAGGGCCAGTCTCATGAGCTAAGCAGAGCATGGCAACAGCAAGTTCGAGTAACGAAAAGAACCAACAGTACGGAGGAGCAGGCTCTAGCCACGGGCCTAAGCCGTCACAGGAGGCGCCGCCCAGAGCCAATCCTGACCCCCGTCCTGCTGTAGGAAAGCCTAGCTCTGCTGGCCCGAGTAAAGTAGAGCCAACTAGAGAACAAGTCGCAAATCCTTCTGGAGGAGATGTAACGTTCCGTCAGAGGGGCTGTTACAACTGCGGGGAAGCCCACTTCATGAAGGATTGTAGAAAGCCTAGGAGGAATAATGAATGCTCCACCGACGAGGCGAATCCACCCAAGGGCGGGTCCGACCGGAACAAAAAAAAATTGGGGGATAAGTGGTCCCACGTCCACCCCTGCTCCTGAATCGAGCAGGCCACTTAGAGAATTCGTGTAGTCAGAAAAGGGGTAATGTGAGAAATAGAAGCAACGATTTTCGATGAAACAAAGCCTAATACAAGGCAAACGCGAAGGAAGTACCTGCCTGTGGGCTTACCTTCCTTGGGCTCCTGTCTGATGAGAAGGCTCTACTTTACAAAGTTCAACATTTATTACATAGCATATAAAAATAGTAGGCCACCTAACTAACTTAACCTAAATAGAATTAATCATCGACGAATTTTGCGAGGGCCTCGATGTCCTTGCCCAAGTATGGGAGTACTTCGTCAGGGTTCCTGGGCATGGAAAGCCCCAGGTCTGTCTGGACCTCCCTTCTGATGTCAGAATAGATGATGCAGCTGGTTATTCTATGTAACGGGGAGTCAACAACGTCGCAGACATCGCAGGTTGGATCTTGAAGTTTGCCTATCCTATGCAGGTGAACTCTGAATTTTCCGTGACTGGTAAGCACGGCACAAGCCAGTCGACTGGGTCGGGAGATTTGAGAATCTTTCCATCTTTGAATATTCGGGATCAGTTCATGACAATACCTTCCCTTTGTAGTCAGGTCCCAGGCTCTTTGCCAGGCCTCCATGGACAGTCCATCAACCTTGGCCACTACTCGTGTCCAGTATCTGAAATGTTCCGCTACGATTTCCTGGCCCAGCAGATCAGACCGCCCTGTACGCCTAATCTGTTTAAGGGCATTTTGCCTCTTCAATGCTTATTGGGTAAATCTTGGCTATGACGCTCAGCGTTTTGCACGGGGTCGATTTATAAGCTCCAGTTGTCAAGCGCAAGCAAGCGGCCTGCAGCGTTCTCAGTCTTCTGCTAATATACGTTTTGTCTTCCCTATCGATCCAGCATTCGCTGGCATAGGAGATAATCGGAATAATTGCTTTAAGATAAATTTGCTCCAAGGATGCCCTAGTGACCTCCCAACTCTTACGAACGTGATTCCTAAGGGAGTGAAAAATGGCATGGCTTTTCTCTGTGATGTAAATCAGATGCCTATGGAAAGAGAGCTTCTGGTCCAGAATAACGCCCAAGTATTTAAGTTCGCTGGCCCTGGATAATGGAAAGCCTCTGTATCTTATAGTGGGGTTCCTGGACTTGGCTAGCTTCGAGAAGACTACGTATTGGCTCTTTCTTAGAAACATCTCCAGCTTATGAGTCCTCGCCCACGCACTGAGGACTCCAAGCGCGTCTGCCGCTCTGGTTTCTAGTTCAATTCTATTTCGGCCTGAGACCGACAACGCTATGTCGTTGTCATAGACCGTTACTGCAACGCTAACCGGGTAGCCAGTTCGAAGGAGTGGCTCAACTGTCAAATTCCAAAGTAGAGGACCCAAGGCAGAGCCCTGCGGGCAACCCTTATCGAGAGATTTCGTGACTGTTGTTTGGAGGCTGGAATACTCCACCTCTCTATCCCTGAGATAATCTCTTAACACGGCAAACAGGCCCTGCGAGACTCCCACCTGATGGAAGTATTTTAATAGGCTGGGCCACCACATGTTGTCAAACGCCCCCGCTATATCGACGAAGATCACCATCGTGTGTGCTGGAGCTGTCTTGATGTTGGTGATGACTTGCTGGATAGCACCAACTGAGCTCCTACCGGCAATAAAGCCAAACTGGTTCGGGCTGTACAGGACCTCGGGAGGGAGTTGCTTGAAGAGTAGGCCGATCAGTACTCTCTAGAAAATCTTGCCCAACTCCGACAGCAGAGTTATGGGGCGGAAGGACTTGATTTCTGAAGGATCCTTCTCTGGGGCCTTCAAGATGGTAACTACCCTCCCTTTTTTCCATCCGTCGGGGCAATAGCCCAACCTCAGGCATTCCCTGTAGATGGAGAGAAGGATGTCTATCAAGGTGGGCAAGCACAATACCAGAACTCTACCTGAACACCATCGGGGCCCGGGGCTCTTCCAGTTCTTATTTTATTAGCAGCAGCGTAAAGGTCCTCTGCCTCGATGGTTGGCACATGCTGGGGATTGCCAATGAACTCTGGCAAGCTCCGTCTGATCTCTTGATTCTCTTCAGAATCAGTGTCCTAAAAATCGTCCGGCATCAGCCTATTTAATATGGCTTTCATCGTGTCCTTGCTGGTTTTGGAGTGTTGGCCATCTTCCATCCTGACTGCTGTGGACATCTCCCGTTCTGTGAGCTTTTTAGACGCCAACTTGTAGGTAACACCCCAGGGATTTATTGCTAAATCATGATCCAAAAGAGCTCTCCACGAGGCCAGTTTGGCCTTGCTAATTCCGTTTTTGTATCTGTTAAGGGCTCGCCTGTAAATCTCCTTAGCGAGTTCGCACCGGTGGGCCGAGTATCCCTGACGCCTAGCCTTGTGATGAGCGCGTCTGGCAAGCTTTAGGAAATTCTTAAGTTTTTGCAAGTCGTCATTCCACCAGGGAGCACCTCTTGGCCTAATGTATCTCTTGGAAACACAACGCTCCGTAATCGTGAGGAGCTCGGAGGTAAGGTCGTTGATCAGAGACTCAAGCTCTCTTTGACTATTTGAAGGCTTTACGGAGAGTACATCTCTGGCTCGCTCGGCTTCAGGTAGTAGAGATTCAATATCAATTTTCCTCATATTATACTTGAAGGTAGGAGGGGAGTCAGCCTCGTTGTCGAAAATCGTTTCAATATATCACTCTGGATCAAGTCCTCGTGCACCGTCCAGGACGGTTCTCTTCTGAACAGTGAGCCATCTGAGGAAGTAGCTATAGCAAATGTGAACGGTTGCCCGTCTTCATTCAGTAAGTCTAAGCCATGCGTGGCAATCATATTATCGACTGCTAGACCTCTAGGGTCTGAGCGTCCATACCACCAGCTAGGGGACTCAGCATTGAAGTCACCACCATTCAATATAGGGCTATGATCTATCAAATTAATTAAGGCAGAAATGCTGTCAATAGCAGGTTCAATATCCGCTTGGGGGCCGCAATATAGACTGGCTAATGTAAGGTCATCCCTCCTAACGGAGGTAATCCTGCAGGCAACGAAGGAGGCGTGGCTGGCTTGCACCAGGTAGAGCGAGTCCAACATAGGGTTCAGAACCACAATGGCAGCAAGAGGTCTCTCCTCTTTTGTGTAGGCAATTCTATACTGGCTGAAACCAGGGATTCGCCAGATTCTATTCCTGCAAGTGGCATATGGTTCCTGAAGCAACAGAGCATCAACTTTTCTTAGTTCTGCGACCTGCCTGATCTCTGAAGTAGCCATAGCAGTTCTCTGTAGGTTGGCTTGGCCTATTGTAAGATTGCCACTATGTCGCAAAGTTCGTGTTATGGACTATTGTTTGTAGTCTCCTTTGGTAAGATGGGCAGGCAGCGTCGGCTGCGCTATGATTACGGCTTTTTCCTTTGTTTCGCAAGCAGTTGATGCACTTTAGAGGAGCATCTTTCTCCTGGCAGTCTCTCGTATTATGGTCTCCAGCGCAGTTGGCGCAGGCTCTTTCGCTTTTGCAATCCTTGGAGAGGTGCCCATACTTTTGGCACTGGTAACACCTCAGTACTGTATGTGATCCTTCACGCGGCACTTCGACCATCCTATGTGTACGGTGCCTTTGGCGATCATGGTTCGTCTGGTGATTGGTGGGGCCTCTATTACGCAGGTACACCTCTCTTCGTCTCGCGCGCCGAATTTATATAGCGCCTTGACTTCGTCGGGGCTATCAATTGGTAGGTCCAAATCATCATTAATCCTATCTTCTACGCTCTTAGCCGTAAGGTTAGCAGGTACCTCATAAACAGCAAGCCTGGGGTTCTGCTTATCTACTAGTTTGGCGGTGAGTCCGAACTTCTCGAATTCCTAGACCGAACCTATCCGGCCTGATCCTTTTCAGAACCTCTAAGGTGTCTTCTGATGTGGCAATGTCAATATTCTCCTTGGTAGGGTAAACCTGAACCACCTGATTCCTAGAGGGCTCAATCGGCTTCCCTTTGCTGATTTTAATTCTCTCGACCGGCTTAGCGGCCTTACTGGCATAGCTGGTCGCCAGGGCCAGCTGAAGAGGGTCAGAAGTCTGTCTTGTGGAATGTGCAACCTCAATCTTGTCCATTTTGGCTTCGATCTTTTGGAGCTTGGCTGTAAATTTCATATCAAGGCTCAAAAGAGTGCGCTTAGATATTGCGAACTGGTTAATGGCATCCCTGACCACATCAGGGAGGCCAACCAAGGATGACCCCGACCCCTCATTCTCCAGTTGTGGAATAGGAGAATTCTGACTAGCAGCTCTACAGCTGGCTGGTGCATATTCCGCTTCTAGGTTGGTGTGTATCCTGGCTACTGCCGAGTCATCAGCAGGTGAATCCTGATTAGCCAGACCCTGTTCTGGGCTGGTTGTGGCTACCTCTACAAAAGGTAAGTTATTTAAATTGTTCACTTCATCCATCATTAATCCCACGAGTAGCTAGGGAGCTAAAGTCAATCCAAGCAGAGTCCCGCATGCCCGGACAAGGCTATATACTCCAGGAATGCACCTCGTACCTGGAGAGTGCTAGCTACGTCGATCCCCGACGCAATTCGTTGCTTCGTCGCACGCCTTACTATTAGAAATTCATTTTCGAGGTTTATTCCTCTGGGTAAGCCAACAGGAGCTGTTAGCAATAACTGCCATTCAATTCTAGTGAGTCTCAATCATGCCTAACGGGAAAGTCAGCTTATAGGAGCGAGAGGTCCAGTAAACAAGCTCAGTGGGTAGGGGGCGCCAAACCCTAAGGACCTGAAGGACCTACTGTACCCAACTAGGTCGAGGCAGGGGCGTCAACCCTGTGAGCTAAAGAGGACCAACTGCCCAACGTCGTCGGAGCAGCCAGCCCACTCAGCCCTCCTTACCCCAGACTTCTCGCCCGTTGCTTCACGCCGGTCTGACGACCAACTAGCTTTGGACGAAAGGCGTTGTCCATGCCTGTTCTTTGTCCCGATGAGTCAGATCTCCTCCATGGGTCATAAGGTGGGGTGAGGCTCACGTGACTGGGTTGCAAGTTACAACCGGCGAACCGCCCGCGTCCTCGCCTCCACCCTCGCAGTGAGGAAGCCCTTTCCGTCGGTCCTGGCAATAAGCCTTGGTGTCGCTATCGGTTTCTTCTCATCCAGCCATAAAAAGATATAGCTGCATGGGAATTATCCAGCGTTACCACGAGGAGGTAAGCGACATGACGAGTCCACCGGAGCCCGCACTCCCACTTGTGGGAGCCCGGGGTTCGACAGATCACCGCCGAGGGAGACATGCACTCTAGTTCAAGTAATGAGTCGTTGCCGCCCTCAGGCCGGTCCGACCGGAACTGGCGGAAGCAAGATGTAGATGAAAATAATGTTAATACTGTCCAGAAAGTTCTGGAGAGTAGTGATAAGACCTCGAATGGAGAGGCGCACGAACAAACAAAGAATTCAAAAAACTCGAAGATGAGCCATCAGGGGGCTCGGAACGAGTCGTATTGAATCCGAATATACAGAGAGGACCTGCGGTGACATCCAGCATGAGTGCCGGGCCTCATCATAGTTTAGAGGTAACTGCGGTCGTCAGAAGGGATATGGATACTCAAGTGCGGCCAAAGTGTAGACAAGTGGTAGAGTTAAGGAAACGGGTTCCACTAAAGGTAAGTGAGTTCCCACTTAAACATGATCAGGTAGCGGCCGAAAGTATGAGGGTCGTTACCAAGGTTTGCGGTTTGCCGGAGGGCTTTAAACAAACAAAGGACGTTTGCGGTTCGCCGGAGGGCGTTAAACTCACAAAGGATGTTTGCGGTTCGCCGGAGGGTGTTAAACTCACAAGGGACGTTTGTGGTTCACCGGAGGGCGTTAAACTCATCCAAGACGTAAAATCGACAAGGACGGAAAGGGGTCCGGAAGGGCACAAACCTCTTCGGTCTCTGCCAGAGGGCGGAGTCCAACCGCATGGAGATCTGAGGATCTTTATGTATTCGACTGAACCCATTGGGGTCGCTCCAGTTTTGACAAGAAGTCCGCCGGAGGGCGTTAAACTCATTCGAGTTGTAGGAGTTGGTAGTGCAAAGGCATCGGAGGGCCTACCAACAAATGCGGTGAATCTAGAGAGAGTTATAGGCCGGATCAAAGAGGTCTCATGAGAAGTGGGCCAAACTAGGTTTCGGACCTACGACAAGAGGAGAGGAAGACCCGAGAAAGGAAAACGCCAGGATGTGATTTCTTTCTGCGGGCAAAGGGAGGTCAAGGTCGTGTGACATCGGGGCAAAGACCCAAGCGACTGGTACAGGAGGTTGACGAGGGATTCGACATACCGAAACTCAGGTCGTGTCTGAAGGACGCGAAAGAGCAAGGAGCTGTTTTGGTGGAGGTGCCCAAGGGCCGAGTTCGATGGTCGGATCGGTCAGGTAGGGTAGCTGTCGACACTCCGAAGAAAGGCAACGACAGCAGTGCCGAGAGTGGCACTCCCACGATCTTGACGGGGTGGTCGAAGTTACAGAAGCAGGACGCCGGTCCGCTGAGGGAGGGCAACGGAGGTGTAGCCGAGGGCGCACCAACGACCCTGAAAGGGAACAAACCGGGTCCTGAACACCAAGCCGGAGCCCTGAAAGTATGGGGTACGGATGGTAGGGGCGGAGGCGCTGCGTCTATGGGCGAGCGTCAAGTCCAAGTAGGGGGGCGAGAGACCAAAATCAAACAGACTCAAGTGCTGTCAGGTCTAGGCACTGAGTTGGCCAGATTCGTGAGGACAGATCCCTTAGGGGAGAAGTCGGAAGGGGATTCAGATGAGTCCAGGTTCCTGTACCGTTGTAAGGAGGGAGTCATCGTACATAGTAATTCGATCGAAGCTCGTTTTAGAGATTTACCGTGGATTGAAGCTGAATTTCAGGGACAACGATGTAGGGCGTTAGTGGACACTGTGGACATGGCGAATACGGTTTTCTGGGAGACACTAGGTGTCTCTCAGATGGCCCTCCTCCCTTTCGGTATAAGGCCGTGGATCTACCATCTCTCTGGCGAAACTCTGTCAAGGGAACCCTTCCCAACTCCGCACTCCCAAAAATCAGCGGGTCCAGAAGACTTTATTTTATTTTATTTTTGTGTGTCTTCCACGATATCTGTATGCGTGTGGTGTGGACCTTTGGGAAAATGATATGTGTGGTTCTGCCTGTGCGCGTTGTATCCCAGTGTACTTGCCATGCCATAATTTTGTCCTTGTGTTTGATCTCTCTCAGCTCTCTTTTGGTTTTGTGTGTGTGTTGGATTTCTTGTTGCGTTAGATGTGTTTTTGCTTCTTGTTCTGCTTTCTTTATTCCTTCTTGTGTTCTTTTTGTATGTGAGAGCGTGACTGTTTGTCCTCGGTCGTGTTTATCCTGTATATTTTTTTGTATGCTGGCTATTGTTGGGTTGGTGCTACTTGCGTTACTTATCATTTGTATGGCTCTTTGCGAATCCGTGTGTATGTTGGTGTTCCTGTCTGTGATTTTTAGGCTTGTGATGGCTTCGTGTATCGCTTCTAATTCTGTGTTGTGTATATCCTTTCCGTTTGTTATTCGTTTTCCTGTTAATATCCATGTTGTGTTATCTCTTGTTTTTGCTATACCAAAGGCCCTGTGTTCGTGTTCGTCGAGTGTTCCGTCTGTGTATATGTGTGTCTTGTAGTTTTCTGGTGTTTGTGGTTGTCTGTGTGTTTTGGCTGGGTGTGGTTTGTGTGCATGTTTGATCTTGTTTGTTTGTATGTCCTGTCTGTGTGTGCGCGCGTGTGTATATTCTATTTCCGCGTCTATTTGCAGTGGACAGTGGAAGTTCGCTAAACCTCCTCAAACGCAGTTTGTTGCCTGACACTTTGAGGGTAGATAAGAAGCAAGTGACGGCGTTGCAACTTGCCTGTGCAGGTTCGAATACGCTCAGTGAGGGACAAACGGAAATCCGTATCCTCATAGAAGGGGTGACGAAATCACGGTGCAAGTGGTGAATGACCTTGTGGAGGATTTATTGCTCGGGTGTACCTGGCTGGCAGCAAACGAGGCGATGGTCGATTTTGCACGTCGAACTATTTACGTTGGGGCCACGGCAAACTATCTTCTGGGCGGAGGAGGTCTATCTTCCACCAGAGGAGTTCCCTGTACCACAGGTAACGCCTCTGCAAATGCCGGAGGGCGGGAGCATTGAGTTTAGGGGCCTCATAGAGGAGTTTGCAGACGTGTTCTATGAATATCCGAGACAGCCTATTACTCGTGCTGCCCTCCTTAAGATTAGGCTAAAGGACGATACACCTTTTGAGTTGAGACCTTATAAGGTGTCGGAGGAAAAAAGAGCACTGATCCAATTGTTGTTAGGGTGCACGCCACCCCGACCTGGGGACTGGAAGCTACCACTCTACCAACAAGAGGTTAGGAATAGAGCGGAGGATAGGCAGGCTAGGCTAGAGAACGCCGTACGCCAACAAGAGGCCTATCAGAAGAAGGTTTTCCCGAAGAAAGACCAAGGACCACCAAGGACCTATGAGGTTGGTGACCAGGTGTTAGTGAGGAATTTTGTTAGAGGCAATTTTGGAGCAACGTTATCAGGACCGCATCCAGTCACGAAGGTGATGGGGCGAGATAGCTATATGATAGATAGAAATGGGATCGGAAGACTAGTGCATCTGGATGATATACGAATCTGGGTGAAGAGGACTCTGGCGAAGGGCCAGACAGATAGTGTGGACCCGGAGTCGGACCAACCAGAGTCGGGAAACACGGATCCTGAGGAGGAGAAGGAAGAGGAGCAGTCACGAGGGGTTGATGCTCGAGAGTCGGCTGACCTAGTTGGTGGCGAGAAGACTCTAGGAGACCGCCGGAGGGCGTTAAACTCAACATGAACCCGCCAGCGGGCGTTATACGCAGCGGAAGGAGGTGAGGTAACACCGGAGAGGAGCGACGGAGTTTTGGAGAAGCTGCGAATGCTGGAGATGGTCCGAGTAAAAGACGAGGTGCCAAGGAAGAACTGGCAGCGCCGAGACGTGATCTGGGATCCGCGAGAAAGAAGAGGAGGTCAAGGTGACCTTAAAAGGTTGAGGAGGGACCCCTATGAATGGAAGACTAACCGGAAAACCTGTGGGTCGAACGCAGGTCTAGTAGGACACAGAGGTCAGGGGCTTCCAAGGGATGGCCGAAGCCAGAAGGAGCAGAAAGGCCAGACTGACAGGAGTTCAGGGCTGGGACAGGGTAATGTGGAGTCAGACCCTGTGGACGAGCAGAGAAGGGAGACCAGACATGTAGTAGGCGTAGGAGGGAGCACCGTGGTGTGTGATCCACAAGGACCCGCGGTAAGACCAGAGGGAGACGGCCAGCTTGTCGATGAAAGGATCAGAGATGAATCGACGAAGCAGTTGGGAGGGCCCTCGGTGAAGGAGCCAATGGATTTAGGACGAAGGATAGTGGTAGCGAGACAGCTGACTTTCAATGGGAATGCACTAGCCGAAGATCCCAGAGTAATCGGCGAGTTGGGAGAACTTGGTAGTAAGGTAGGGGGGCAAAAGCCTCAAGACAAGGGTGCTTCGAAGCCAAGGAAGGCAACGGAATCCCGGATATCTGCGTCATGGGACGAGATATTGGTGGTGCCCGAGTTCAGAGAGCCGGATAGGGGCCGACCTGGGAAAACTCCGCAGACGGTAGGCGAGCCGACTAGAGTGCCGGAAACGACACCGGTGAGGAAACCCAGGCGTCGTTGTGTTAGGATTGTAGCAATTTCTAGGGAGCCTACGGGCCAATATACAGACAATGTAAATAAGGGAGAGTTGATGGAGACAAAGGCCAATGCACCACACCGGGTGGTAACCGCAATGGTCCACCGCAGCGCTGAATGGGATGATTAGGGAATGTCTAGCACCGCGCCTGTTGCAAAGATGACTCTTTGAGTAGGGGGATGTTATGAAGTATGATCTTCTTGGACATATTTCTTTGTAACATCGTGCAGACATTAGGACTCCTGACAGAGCAGGAAGTCACCCTAATGATCGCCAGAAGCCGTAGTTAGCTAAAAATGCATTTTGTATATATGTTATGATATAGAGAAGTGCAGTTATCAGGAGATTTTTACTAAATTTGTAATTTGTTAGTTTTATTTTGCCAGAATAGGTAGGTTTTGAGATCGGAGCGGCTGTTTAGGCAGAAACAGTGACGCTCTGACCCATAACAAAGTTAGTCAGGTAGAAAAACTGCACAGAGCAGGCCCCATGTCGGTAACTGCGTAGTTAAGGAAAAATGGGCGATTGTGGCCCTTATTGACTTTAGATAAGTGGCCCTAATCCCGTAACCCTTGGACGGACCAAGATGATCTTGTTACCGTTGGATAGATATTGTTTAAACCTAGAAGTTTTGTATTCAAGCTTTATCGATCGGACGAGAGGTTCCGACCGATATTGCTACCCAAAGGGGAAAATCAAAATCGAAAGGGTAAAAAATCGCCAAGTGTTCAGCAGCCGCTGAGCACTCGGTATTGAAAGTTGTACCAGGATTGTCCTTTCACGTTCTCGGAAGGAAAGTGGAACCGAATTTGAGAAATATTCTAGAATAGGCTAGAAAACATTATTTGAAACTTTTCTGCGTTTACAGAATGTTTAAATTCGTTTGGGCTTAAAAGTTGTAGTCGAAATTATGATTCTGAGGGAGTGCCGGAATTTGTCCTGTAATCACCCTGTAGATTAGATACGCACATCCGCCTACAAGATTCAGGTGCATCTATGCCACCCCTAGTTGTTTTCATAATTTCGTTTGATTTGTTGTACGAATAGTCTGTCATATTTGCGATTTCAGATGTTCGAATTTTTCAGGCTAGAAATGCCGTTTCTAAAATCACCACTATATAGATTTGCATGGAAGAAATTCGTGGTTTCCGCATGGAAAATGTTCGAAAATAGGCATTAGATTAATATGTAAATATTAGTTCAGCTTTCTGCATGCGGGTTTTAGGAAAAACGATGTCTTTGTGAAGAGTTGGGGTCGAATCTGTCGTCGTGGCTGAGTATTTTGTCTTTTTATGAAAGTCTGGCTTTCAATATCAACTTCCTGGCTAGAGATGGTTTCGTCCGAATACCAGTATCGACGCGTAAAGAATTCAGCCATATTTTAGAATGACAAGAATTCCCGCAAAAGGACACAAAAATAATATATTTCGTTAACTCTGTGTAGGCCAAGCAAACCCTGAGAAAATATTCACCTTGATTTTTTTTTTTTTTTTATATTCAACAACTTCTCATAAAAAATGGAATTTAACGGGATCTTTATCCAACGAAAATCAATTTGTTGAATTCTCCCGATAACACGTAAATCTCAGTAGTAAATATACCTGTTTTATAGGGAAGGATGACCCAAGCTTGTCTAGATATGAGAGGTAACGAATTCTTTGGTTCCAGGGTGGTTTTTATATTTCTTTATTAAACTCTTTTTTTGTCTTATCGGTCTAGATCAAGCCAAGGTCAGGAGACGGTGCATAGTGCCACCTGAGGAATGGTATTCACACACAATATTTACAACACAATACAGTAATGAAATAATCATGCAAATATTCTAACTACTCAACTTCCTAATCCCGGCAAAAATACAACAGGTAGTTTCGGACCAGAAGGGTCTTCTCGATAAAATAGTTCGAACAAGTAAATAAATTGAACTTTGAACAATACAAAGCAAATAATTTTTTATTTTTTTTTTAATTTAACAAGTTACCAAAAACTACTAAGTATTTATTGACGTAAAATTTACCAATCAACCATGAAAGAAAGTTCATTAACTCTAAAAGCACAACCATATAAAAGAAGAATGTCTTGATTGAGGAAATAATCAATTTAAAAGATTTTTTGCTTACTCGAAAAAATCACTAAATGTCTTCACGAATGAGCACAATGACAAAAAATAGTTTACTTTGAAAACAGACGAAATTCAACTAGCGAAAATAAGTCACTGAGTATTTTATATAATGCACCAACCTTTTTTCTCCTGCTGAAGCTGGTTCTCTGGAGCTGTTCTTCAGCGGCTGCCGGGAACTAGGTCCAGATATAATAATGCAAAAAGTTTGTGGGGTACAAACTCGCCTCCCAGATACTGCAGAGATCGATTTCTTGTGCCGGCCGAAGATTTAACTGCTTCCACAAATTTCAGGATCGCTTTTCTCTGTTCTACTGAATACGGCCAATACAGTTGTCTCGAGTAGTAAGTGGGAAAACCGGCAAAATGATTTTTCAACGAAAATCAAACAGCTTCCAGCTTCTAAGCTCTTAGAAGACTGGATCGAATTTCTTTAGCACTAAAGAATAACTCGAACTTTGATTCAAAGTTCACTTTCAGAGTAATACTGTAGCTCGATTGTAAAAAACTATGTTTTACGAAGAGTAAATAACTTTAGGTGTTGACTGGTCAACTAGCAGAAAGCAAGTGTGTGCTCAACTAACAGAAAGCAAGTGTATGCTCAACTATCAGAAAGCCAGTGTATGCTCAACTAACAGAAAGCAAGTGTGTAAAAGTTCATGGAAAACTGACAACTAAATGCGTGTGCACGGAGGTACGGAAATCGGAGGTATCCACCTCATCCGGTGGGTTACTCTCCGCACACAGCATCGTCGCAATCCAGCAACTCCGGAACGCTTCTTACTGGATCAGGCAGGAACAGTAAGAATCCTTTTTAAATGTTGTTGGTGTTAACCAACGACGCTACATCTATCTAAGCCAGGCCGTAGATTTCTAGAGGAAGCTATGACCTGTCCAGAAATACTAATGACACCAGAGCCATCCGGACTACCAGTCGGTAGGACAACTACGCGAAGGTCTGTGGCTCCCGGACGACTGCCTAAAACAGCCGAAAAGGAGCTCTTAAATAGATAAAGTGTACATTCACTTCGGCCAATGCCGAAGCAAAGTCATGGTGGGCGGTGCCTATCGGAACTCCGCTCCGAGATATACTCTCAAAGTAAAATTTTTATTTTAGTATTTCTGGCCGAGGTTCACACTCCCCCCATCAAAGGAATCGCTTGTAGCATTTTTAAATGCCACTAGGAATTTTTTCAATTTTTCAAGTACTATATCACTACTTGTTATAATTATTATAAAAGGATCAAATGTTTCAACATCATGCAATGTGACCACCCTTGTATAAAAATATCGAATCAATCAATCGTTGCATTCATTTCATGTAGGTACAGCCACCACCACCATCTAGTTGGTATTAGATTAACCTTTCGCCTAATTTTCCAAACAATCAAAATCATACATGATTCTTGCATTCATTAAGGATCACCCTTTTCGAGTTTGACTCTCCTTCTAAGAGAGGTCACCCGTCGTATATCATAGCGATTGAGATTTGATAGTATGGAAAGGAGATCGAGACCGGTGCGCGGAGGACAGTCAAGAAGGGCCAGGCTAAAGGTGTACAAGTTTTTCAATTAACGTGCATTGTTGAATGCCGACTTCTGCTACGACGATTGAAGCTGTTTTTGTGCTACCTGCCTTTTACCTTTCTGTTTACGACTGTACCGGTAAAGCTAGTGCCAAACTCCTGTCACAAAAAATTGTCTTGTCCACCCAACTCCTGGTTTTCTGGTCTGGATGCAAGAACCCCACCAAGATAACTTCAAGTGGTGATCATTTCCCCACCGTGGAAACCTTAGAAGGTTCCTCACTACGTCAGCGTTGGTTGAACAGCTGATACGACCTTCAACCCCTCTGTATTTGGCAGTCTTTCCTGTTGCTGTCTGCAGTCGGAAGCCGCCCCTTCTCACACCTCTCCGGATGGTCTACGCGGGATAAAACAGGCCAGAATTGCATTTATTTTATCATGTTTTTTTATTTTTTTTTAACTGAAACGTTCGTATTATTGATATTTTTGTTTTGGTGACATTATTCCTGGAATACTTGATTTACCTACCTTACTTATATCCTAGGTATCTATCTACCTACTGTACTTTGATTAACGAAATTTATCATTCAATATCATCCAGACATTTTTTTTGATTAATCAATATCAGTGTAAGGCGATACATAGTACTATGCTGAGCTATTAGCAATTCATCCATACTTAACATCCATGCATACATAAGGGTGCTTATATCATTAAGTATTGATATTAGGAGTTATTATTATTCTCATACACCTACTGTCTTCCAATGGTGCACAAATTATATCAGAGTTTTCTTCAAGTTGCAATTGTCATGTCAACGTAATTATTTCTTTAAATTCAAGTAAATCAAGTACCAATTTAAACAGAATATTTTATTTATTCCACAAATCTCTCACTACTGAATGTCGGAATATTTACTGAGAAAATATTCTATTTTTAGGTTAATAATCATCGTGTCTGATTCTTAGTTTTTCGGCACGACTTAAACCATCGATCAACTTTTACATTAGGAAATCAGATATAAAATTAAGTTGCGCTCAAGGGTAGCTTTTTACCACTTTTTGAGTTTCTCTAATCCATTGCCCATTTTGCTCTCCGACGAACAGCACCGTGCTTTATGTGATATTTGTATCTGCCTGTCTGCCAGTTATAGATTTAATTAGAAAAAAATTGGTAGCGGTAAATAAAAAATGTTACATAAATGGCTCCCAACGTGGGGCAACACTCACCTTTTGGTAGTAGGAGATTGGAAGACAAAATATTCTCTCTTACATCCTATGAGAAAGGCAACTGCGGAAAATATTGTAAGATTAATTGAAAATCAGGTTTTCCTTACCTTCAGTGTGTGTCAATACGTTCTGTGTGATAATGGATCTCAATTTGCTGGAAGTGTTTTTAAAAAACTGGCTGATAAATATGAGGTGCAGAAAATCTGGTTTACACCGAGATATGCTCCTCAGTGCAACTTTGTAGAACGTATCAACAAAACTGTAGGTACTGCTATCAGATGCTATATCAAAGAACACAAAGACTGGGACAAGGAGCTGCACAAAATTCAGGTAACACGGAGAAAATCCGGTTACCTCGTGCTTGGCAGTATTTATTGCATGCCCACCTGGCGAGTTTACCGGTTGGATTTTTAATACTGTTCAACTACAATAACGAAAAATGATCTGTCTGTCGAAATTTGTCTATACAGAAAATTGCCGCTAAACACTCTCGCTCTGTCACAGAATAATTTCTTTCCGATCTACTCAGCGATCTACTTGCGTAGGATATGACTCTCTCCTCCCCATCTAGGAGCTGGGTCAAAACACCCCCGATACCTGTATCGGACGCATCACTTTGAATGATAAAACCTTTTGTAAAATCGGGCTGGCACAAAATTGGAGTGGAAACCAATCCTTTTTTTATCTGAATGAAAGATGACTCGGCTTCTGTTGTCCAACTAATTGCTTGCTTCTTTTTCTTTCCTTTCAGTAGATCATTGAGGGGGGATACAAGAGTCGAGAAGTTACTTATGAAACGACGATACCAACAGCACATTCCTATGAAGCGTTTAACTTCCGTGGTTGAAGTTGGTCTAGGATAATTCAACATGACAGCGACTTTGTCCGGATCGGTATGAGGACCTTCAGTGCTGACAATGAAACCTAAAAACTTTAACGAAGTTTTGAAGAACTCACACTTCTTCAAATTGATCTCCTCAAGAATACATTTCACTTCTGAAAGCAAACGTAAATGTTCTTCAAACGATGCTCTAGTAATAATTATATCGTCGAGATACGTGAAAACGTTAGGTTCATACTTAGGGCCAAACAATGCATCTACCAGCCTCTGCTGTGTCTGGGCACTGTTACAAAGGCCGAATGGAACCACCGAAAACTGAAACAATCCACGACCAGCAACGCTGAATGCCGTTTTCTCCTTGGAGGATTCGTCCAGTGGTATCTGCCAAAACGCCTTCCTAAGATCTATCGATGAAATGTACTTTGCATCACGAAGCATGTTCAGGATACGATCGATGTTAGGAAGTCGGTAGGAGTCATGCTTGGTCACCTCATTAAGACAACGCCCGTCAAAACAAAATCGGTATTCCCCATCACGTTTCCTAACTAAGAGAACTGGGGAGCACCAAGGGCTATTAGATGGCTCCACAACCTTCAGTTTGAGCATTTCGTCCAGTTCAGTATTTAAAATTTTTAGCATGTAAGGGGAAAGATGGTACTATTTTTTCTTAAAGGGTTTGGCATCACCGGTTTCTATACACATTTTTTTTTATCGGTTCTTCCTAGTCGATTTTCATTAGTAATTTTATCAAACGAGTCTACAACAGATTGAGCACGCGCTCTGTCGCTGGAACTCAAATTGCCCAACGATATAAGTTGCGAGTTCTCTTCGATATCTGAATAACCTGTAACGAGACATATTTGTCCATTGTTAGTTTTGCTCTGAATGTTCCATTCATTGTTCTTGAAATCGACCAATAGTTGAAATTGTTTAGCAAAATCTGAACCAAATATAAATGAATGTTTCAACGAAGGGACTATCAGAGCTCTGCGGATTTCACAAGAACTATCGAAACAAATGGGTAAATCTACTACACCGTCAATCTGTTGATCTACTCCATCAGCTGTGCAAATATTTTTAAAAAGTGAAGGAGTAACTTTAAGTTGAAATTTCTTAATATGCTTCAACCCATCTTGACCAACTATCGACGTTGTAGCCCCTGAATCAAACAATACTGGGACTTTCACATCAAATAACTTGATCAAAATATATGGCCGATTATCTTCAATTTTATTCAAGAAAATGGGTGCAACCTGTTCAAAATCCTGGTCAACAGTCGATCTCTGCAAACTAGAACTGATGTTCTCCGAATATGAATTGCCACAACGATAGCAAAACACCTTTCGTTTCATTAAACATGTACTGAACACATGATTTTTCCCACCACAGTTCCAACAAAAAACGACTTTAGTAGTGGATAACTCTCTAGAGCTACTTCCCTGGCTATCACTTGTTAATACTTGATCCGGTTCATTTGAGTCATTTTTACTGAACGGTTTTGTCTTTTTAGTCCCAAAGTACCTTTTATTTTTAGTTTTTGAAAAATTCTGATTATTAGAATTATGTTGAACAACTACTGCACCAACTTGTTCGGTAGTTTTTCCTTGCGAAAAACTTCTGAATTTAATAATATTTGCATCTTCTAATTTTTTGGATAATTCTTGGAGCCTACCTACATTATCGATATCGGAAAGTGCTAAATGGCTGATATATTCAGGAAGCAAGTTCTGTCTGATATATTTAATTTTTGTAGCTTCTGCGGGAGCTTGAGAAAGCCTACTAAACAAGTTTTCCATGTGAGCTATGAAGATTGTCACACGTTCATTCTTTTTCTGTTTGTGTGACTTTATTTGATCCTATAGGTCATCGTCCATGTCAGGAGGAAGAAAGTCATTTTTTAATTGAATGATCAATGTATTCCAATCCCTGACTTAGGACTGAACACTTCTAAACCAAACAAAGGCATCACCTATAAACAGTTCAACAGCTGATGTATAGAGTTTTTGATCACCTACGTTTCGAAACTTAGCTAACTCAGTTACACGTTCAATAAATGAGTAGACGTTTCTTGGGTCTCCGTTAAATTTAACTCCCCATTCACCTAAGGGCTTTGACCTAGGTGGAAAAGAGACTACAGGAGCTAGAATGTTGATAACAGGATTCATTGTACTATTCATTGCTAAGGGTGAATCTACCATCAGGGCATCCTGAGACCTAGCTTTTTCCACCAAATCATCTTCAAGAACCAGACAGGTGGCATAAGATTCATTTTGATGAAGTTTCGCAGCCATAGCCTCAGGTGGGTCGACAGGTAAAATCATCCTTTTTATTCGACCACAAATATGAAGTAACCTAGATTTCAACCTAGAAAAAGACGAATCACTACTATTTCCATCAAACTCAGAAATCAAAGTTGATATAGATGCTATGGATGCTTCTATACTATTTTTTTCCGTCTCGTAATCGACCTCATACGAGCTCATATCAATCAGTTTTCCTGGATCATTTCGTTCTTTTTCTAATAACCGACTCAATATTTTTCTCTTATCGTTTTGAATTTTGTTACTAACAACTCCTCTAATTTTTAGTTCATAATCTAACTCACTGCTCAATAAATGATTTATTTTGTACGTACTTTCCATGATGATCAACAAAACAAATCCACAATAGCTAATGAAAAGTTTGAATTATAAATGGAGTATTTTTCTAGGTATTTCGAAGTACAATTTGACCAACCTGTATCCGTATCGCGATAAGACACTAACATTATAAATATGAACAAATTACAATCCACCTTGTAGGTACCAATGCCGCGTAAATAAAATATTGGATCAAAAAAAATTAGTTCACCCCTGCTAGTGCTGCAAAACGATATCGAAAATCAGATCAAAAACACATACAACCATGTGTCATTATCACAAAATGTAAAAGTATGGTTCACCTTATTTCAATATGAGCAACCTGGTATCACACAAAAAATATTTCAAAGTTAAGGTCCACCTGGTATCTGTTTGGCAAAATGACAAAATTGGGATGGAACTCTTCAAAAGATATTTCCACCCTGTATCTAAAAAAATATCACTAGCTGACTACAACGTCAACATGTTGTTGATTGAAAAACTGATATATATATATATATATATATATATATATATATATATATATATATATATATATATATATATATATATATATATATATATATATATATATATATATATATATATCCCACTATCTTCCAAGCGTCCGTCTCCAACAGAGCGTCCGTATACGGACGCTCTGTTGAATTCCTGTAGAAAATGTGCTCAAATCATCATAGTAGTTTACAGATTTGAAAATTTTTCGGACGCCGTCTTGATAGTGGGACCTCCTTTTTTGTATACTTTTGTATATTATTAGTTCACCGGGTTTACCGCTAGCGGCGCAAAGAGCACCGTATGTATATTTCTCGGAGTATGATTTACTTTTAGACTGCCGATTTCCAAGCGTCTTCAATTTGTGGTAAATACGGCAACGCTGAAGAATTTCAATGAGCATTGTTTGAAAATCGTTACTTGCGGTATTCGTTAGTAATCGTTTACGGGGTGACGTGAATGATATTTGGTGTGCTGATAGTAAAGTAAGTTGGAAAATAAATGAAGAATGGACTCACAGTAATATTTATCATTGTGCTTGTTCATTATTTCAGCTTGAGTTTATGAACGTGCAAACCCAAATGCATATCTGCGACAAAGGTTTTGGAAATTAAACAGCTAATTATCTAAAAATCCTTGTCAGTTTCGACCAAAATTACATCAAACTCTAGAAGTTTTTCACCCCCTTCAAATAAGAACTACACAGCCCTCAGAAGTATTCTTCGAGAGACTTGTGCTAGCTATAGAAGACGTACGACAAGTGACCATGCTGGGAATTGAACCCACGCCCCTATGATAGAGAAGCGAACCATCACCATCACGGCCCGACTGGTACAAGTGGTTATAAGTTGTCTTCAGAAAACTTTCTTAATACTTGGTATATGAAAAAAAACTCATAATAAGAAGTTCTGCATATCACAAAACTAGGAGCGCTTCAACGCAAATGTAAGAATCTCTTATAATATACGGCGAGGGACAACCATGATATTATTTTGGCTCCAGAATTCACGACCGTCAAATCGAAAACTGACAAAAAATGCTAATCGGAAGAGTTGTTCCAAATGATGTGTGTAGATTTGTAGTCTCAAGTTCATATGCAGGGAAGGATATATCATTTCAGCATCAGAGTAAAGTACCTTCATTTTGAAGAATATCGAAAAATGCTACTAAGAAAAGTTATTCAGAATTGAATTTCATATATAAGTTCAAAATGATAATCACACAAATCCTAGTTGAATTATTTTGTAAATACAAGTTTTGTTAGGAAACAAACATTTTTGAAAAGGCATTGATTTTTTTAAAGAGTTTTGCTGCCTAAAGCAAATAATATTCAAGTATCAAATATTGACTTGACATGTACAGTGGTGGAAAATAAACTTATGTTTGTCGAGCAAAATGTTATAACAAAATTATTTTCTCTTAAGAAATCTCATTGTTTAAATTTATAGATGTAGATGTAGTGATAATATTTTTGAAGGAATATTAATACACAGATTTCTTGAGTAATTTTGCCCAGCAAGGCCACTTAATGAAATGGTCAGAGCACACTGGCCATTTAAAATGAGCTGGAAAGGATAATTACGGAGACGTCAAATATGTTGAAGAGAAGTGAACGTTGTGCTGAAGCGTTTGCATCCGACCAAGACGATTACAGTTATAATTCCCATCGTTAGTCACCAAGCTAGCAGTGGTTCGGTTCCACCTCTCGCAAAAACTGTATATACCGGATCTCCAATGCTGGCTCAAGCTATCAAATGAGCTTCTAATGGTTTTCATCGAAAAACTGAGGGATTCGTAAAAAAAATTGAGAGTAAAAAATGTAACTCCAGACGTTCTAATGAATGTATTAGGAGAATTTTCTACAAGGACGGCTATTTTTATGCAAAGAGAATGTGATCATGAACAGGCGAAAGTTCAATAATAATGATGACACTTTCTATGAAACAGTCGTTGAATGTGCCCAAAGACACCGCATGTTCGGGTAGAGGCCTGATATTATTATTTGTCGTTTCGCGTAAAAGAAGAACTGATGAAGTATATGCAACATTCAAAGTAATTTTAGAAATGATAATGTTAAAAATTGTTCGTTGTGATAAATTTTTCATCATTCACAACATTTTTTCATGTTTCAAGTTTTGCTCGTCAATTGCGTATTTTCACCACTCTGCACAACACTTGTCTAATTTTGATAATTTCTTAGAAAGCAGAACTCTTCAAAGAAAATTCATAAAATCACAAATGAAAAGTTTTTCGTTTGACAGGGTGAACCATCTTCAAAATGATGGTGGTGAAAATTTCTTCAAATCTACAACCAGTGTTTGTCCCTTCGAGATTCAAAGAGCTGACCTGATTAAAAGAAATGTACTATGAATTTCTTCAAATGGATTCCTAATGGGCAAACACAGACAATATCGATATTTCTTTTGAATTTATTCTATTTCAATAGTGACATGAATATGTTTTATGTGCTTTTTTGTAGGAATATTTTGTTGATTCTTTATTAATGAATTAATTTTATTTGGAATATTTGTTTTTTTGGAAATACAGCTATACTTTCTTACTGACCGATGATCTAATCGTAGACTCTGTTATTGATTTTCAATAAACCTGATATATACTGTTCTACCTTCATTTGCCTGACAACCTATACCTGTTACAGATCTATCTTTTGAATATCTATAGAGTAACCCATTTGAAAGTGGGTACCTCAATGCATTATTTACAAGTTGTCTCTACTTTAACTATAACTTTTAAATTGAATTCATAATGTCAAGGCCTTCTTCAAATTTTGTTCAGAGAAAAAAATCCAAAAATATTTTTTTTAAAAACAAAATTCCACCACGCCACTAGATTTATGATAGTTTCAAATTGGCATGACAGAAATAACACAAAAAAATCAATAATAAAAACTATCTCTTGACAGCTTGTTGGAATATCAACGTTCCACAGTCTGAAAATGAAAAATTGTTAATTCACGGAAATTTGTAAAATTGTAGAAGGGCAACGAACCAATTTACCCGAGAAGTTACTGCGTTTGAAAGACTGTCGTTTTGAAAAAAATTGTTTCATTTTTTCATAAACTTCTCAAAGTGCCTTTTTGAAAATATTATTTCAAATTTACTGAAAAAAACTTTTTTTTGAAATCGCTGACGTTAACTGACGTGAACGAAATCAAACACAAAAATATTATATTGAATCTCAACGGATTGAATCCACTGAAAGGAGACTGAAGAAGTATAACCTGATTATTTCAACTCAAATCGGGGATTGATGAGAAAGATATAGAAATAAGGGATGAATTTAGACTGAAAATAATAAAACTCGCCCCATTGTAATTGAGTGCTTGACTAATAGACTGAGGTCTGAGATATTATACGAGAAGACTATATCAGATCAAAACGTTATTAGTGTCACAACAAAAGGCTGCAGAAGAAAACGGTCGTGAAGCAAAAATAAAGGAACCTCTCTCGTAGTAGATAGAATCAGCTATACTTACGAAGAACTAGAGAGCAAGTTGGCAGCAGAAAACTCAACAGATATGATTGCAAGTAAATCAAGCACAGATGAAGAAGAAAACCCGAAGAAATGAACAGCAGGAGAATTGGAAGTAGCCGACAGACCTAGAGTAAACAAATCAGCTAGAACTTTCGAGATCTTCATTTAAGATTCCAAAATAGAATTTTTTCCCTATATCTGTCATCTCTTATTTTTCATCACATCTGTTTTTCTTTATTTATTTCAATTGTGTTTCTTCATTTTGATTTTCACTCATGTTTTGTTTCATATAAAATGTCACATTCACAGAGATTTAGCCACCTGAATAATACATCGCTGTAACCAAACTTATCATACTTGAAATATCTCAATACTTTACAGAAAAAATCTATCCTATGCCTGAGTGAAACTTGGCTGTCCGATCGAATTGATAGTAATGTATTTCATGTGAATGATTATGTTTTCTTCAGAAGACATCGTCTGAAGAGTAGAGGAGAGGGCGTTGGTATGTATATTGACAATAAATTTCCATGTAATTTAACGTGGCTGTTGGAGTTGTCTATAAGCCCCCAAACTATTCCGAAACTGATTCCCTCAGTTCACTAGAGAACTGAGGAAATAATTCCAAAATATGATGATGTATTCATTCAGGGTGATCTCAATATTGATTTGTTGAAAAATGAGTCCAGGGCTGCTATCTGGCTGAATAATATGTTGGAGAGATCGGGACTCGTTCAACTAGTTGATAGACCCACATGAGTTACCGTTTCATCACTCTCACTCATAGATTTGATCATCACAAATAACAGTGATGATATTTCCAAGAATACCTATCGAAGTTGTCTTGGTACCAGGTATTTCATATCACGAGTTGATAGTATTAGAAAATAATCTTGGTGATAGTTCCTGCTCACCGACATATAAAACGATTGGAGACTTTAGAAATTTTGATAGGGAACGATTTTACGAAGATATTATATCAATCCCATTCGAACATATTTATGTAACAGATAATATTGACGGAAAATGAACTTTCTTAATAAAAACATTATATCAAAATTCAATCTGCATGCTCCTGTTCAACTGATTAGAATAACCAAACGTTATGTACCATGGATCACAGATAATATTGAATTATTGATGTCATAGCGAAATAAAGCCCGTTCTAGGTGGCAAAAAACAGAATCTCCAAGTCACTATGAATATTATAAGACATTCCGAAGCTCCACAACCCTGGCTTGTCAAAATGGAAAGAAGGCATATTTTCAATACATTTTTAGACAGCGGAGTAAGCAAGATATGGAAGGATCTACATCACTTAAAAAAGATCGACCACCATTTCCGAACATTTGTTTGATGTAAAGGAATTGAATTAGTACTTCGTGAAAGATATTTCAGCAGTCGCTGTAGATCAAAATCTGATTGAATTCTACTCCAATAGTATTCATGAGAAAGCAGGCCATTTTCAATTCAGATCTGTAACACAAGATGGATCCCAACATATCCTATATAACTTGATATCTAATGCTCAAGGGTGGGATGGTATCAATTTGAAACTCCTACTTATGTGTTACCCTTATTTGATACCATTTATAATTCATATCACGAATTTTTGTCCCACCCAAATGTTTATCTCCAAATTTGGAAAAAGTCTTTTGTACATGCAATACATAAAAAGAATACTGTTGATGAGTTTTTTTTCTTCGGATGCTGGTACTGTCACCAGCTGCTCCTCAGCCTCCTGTTGATGAGTTGAAAGATCTTCGCCCGATCAATATACTGCCAACACTTTCAAAAGTCCTAGAAAGAATACTAGATACCCAGCTGAGAGAGAACGTCTCACTGTGCAACATACTACCAAAAAATCAGTCCGGATTTCAACGAGGGTACAACTGTGGAACTGCATTGCTGTAAATCACTGGTGACATTCTAAGAGGGACTGACATTAAGAAATTTACTCTACTAGTACTTCTGGACTTCTCCAAGGCATTTAACACTCTGGACTATGCTCTATCATTGAGTAAACTCAAATCCATTGGTGCTGCTGATCACAATTCATATTTCTTTAAAAAATACCTTCATGGTCGAAGCCAGACTGCCAAAATAGAAAATTACTAGTTATTCTTCCAGGAAATATCCAGTGGTGTTCTACAGAGCTCCATCCTGGGACCCCTACTATTTGCATTGTATACAAATGACTTCGAGTACTCTGTACATCATTGTGATATACATTTCTGTACCGACGACACCCAAGTGCAACTTTCGTTTTCACCAACAGAAACAGATCTAACCATAGACAAAATTAATGGGGATTCATCGACTCTTATAATATCTTCTGAAAACCATGAGCTCAAAAATAATGCAATTGAAACATCGGTAATGCTATTCACAGAAGTCTCCTTGAAAAGCAAATCCAGATCAATGTTGAAAACCAAGTAATAAAACCTGCCAAAAACATGAAGAATCTGGGTTTATCAGTCGATGATGATCTGAGGTTCAAATCGCACATATGAAATATTCGTGGCCTGGCGTTCAGGAATCTGAAACTCATTTATGGCAACAGGAGGTACTTGAATCAGAAGGTTGAGGCCGTGCTCTGTGACTTACTAGTACTCTCCAAATTCAACTACCGTGACTCAGTTTATAGTCCATGTCTGGATGATGAGAACAAGAGGCAAAACTCATGCCTGAGATTGATATTTGGGATTAGAGGGGATGCTACATCTCCCATAAATTGAATGAAATAGGATGACTCAATATGCAGCGTAGACAACTTCTCTATGTGACTTGTTTTTTCCATAAAGTAATTACTACTCGAACACCCTCATACTTATGGAAGAAAATTTAATTTCTTGAAGATGTTCATAATTTGAACATACGCTACAAGGGAACTATTACTCCACCGATTTATATTACATTAAGAAATTAAATATGAATTCATTTAAAAACTCATGAAAGAATATATCATCACGGAACAAATGAATGCATGAGTCTATGGAATAGTTTTCCTTTTTTTATGCCTATTCACAGGTAAATATAGATTTAAGGAGCCCGGCAGAAAAATTATAAACATAGTAATTTTTGTTTGTTTGTTATATTTTTTTAGTTACGCTTGACAATAATAACAGAGGTAACACGTATACCAATGCATTTCATCATCTGATCTTCGGCGTTTTCCCTCTTATATTGTACGTATATTTGAAAAATAAGGACCTTTTATTATTATCATTATTTTCGTTTGGAATGTACCAGTCAGTCCCTGTCTCCAGAGCTCCGACCCATCCGGAGGGCGCGTTGGTTTCGTTTACCCCAATAATAATATTGACAAAAATAATAATTATTTTTATCATTATTTTAGGAATGTACCATTCAGGCTCTATCTCCAGAGCTCCGACCCATCCGAAGGGGTAGCTGGTGTCGTTTACCCTAATAACCACTCCCTATGTGACTATTGGGTCCGAGATTCATGAGTTCTGAGCAGACGAAGTAAACCAAGGCACTCGTGCCGTTAAGATCTCTGTCGTATCAAGGCAAGCCGGTATCATCTTCAAATTTGAGAACAGTGTGTTCATCATTCCACCAAGGACTCCTAATATCAAAACCACCATTTTGACAGAATGGTTTGGATACAACCTGCGGAGTTCAAAGAGAATATCTCGATATTTAGTCCGTTTTTCCTCCTCTTTCCGAACGATAATCATTCCACTTGTAGTGAAAAACTCCATGACAAAAATTGTTTTAATTTGGTGGTCGAGGTGGACATCAGGCTTATTGGCTTGTATTTGCCTGAGGGTGGGGAATGAGTAATTACAATAGATTCAGCACTTCTCATTCTCCACAACGGACTCAATATCCCCCTGAGCATAATGCAACACCGGTGTCTCGTCTATACCGTACAAGTATCGTAGATGATAGTACAACTCTCGTAGCGCCGAGTTCTGCCTTTGGATATAGGCTGAGACCGCATAAGCTCTAATCAGATGATATATGAAATTCAACTCATGAGTGGCATCCGGAAAATACACAGTGTCGTTGCCCTAATTCGATTACCGCCGCTAAAGGCGATGGTTAAATCTGGCATCATTGCAGGACGCTCACAAATCTACAGGATGAAAGTAAACTATACAAACCGGACGCTAAGTAGCGTGAATTAGTGAATATATTGGACACTCAGAGACGGGTACGTGAAAGGACGCCACGAAATAGGTATAATGAAACTTTCAAATTTTTATTGTCGAAAAGGAAAGCTTGAGCACTCCTTTATGACCCCAGATGTTCAAATCTTAAAAATATACATATGTAGAACAAGAGACCTATGATATCCACTTGACGGACGCTCAGAGAATGAGTTGTGAAAGGACGCCTTGAAGATAGCTGGATGTATATATATATATATATATATATATATATATATATATATATATATATATATATATATATATATATATATATATTTTTTTTTTTTTATGGTCTTTCTAATTTTATTGAAACTCTCTATCTACCTTGTATAATGCGTACACTATCAGAAAATAAAATGTGTCCAGTGAATATTATCTTTGAGAGAGATTGAATACGATACACTAAATACAGTTTTTTTTATGTAGGTTGAAATGAACTAAAACGCAAAAAAGGAATAATATGAAAAGTTGCTAATGGCAAAACTTATATTTCAAATATATTTATTTTTCCACCCTTCACGAAAGAATATCGAACATAATTGAAAACTAAATTTTATTTACTGAGAATGTTGAATAATAAGCTTTTTACTGTAAATGAAATGGAATGGAATTTCTTGGTTTCTCAGGCCCTCAGGGATGAAAAGTCGTTGGTTTGTCCTGAAAAGGACCCTTTCTTTTCTTTTTAGGCTCTTAACCTTCTTATTTCCTATTTTCACAATATGTACATGCTGTAAGAGAGCCTAAAAAGAAGAGAAATGATTAGTATTGATGAAACGTCGTTTGGTACTGCTCCTGGCTGTCAAAACTCGTAGATGTTATGAAGTTTTCAACTTATCGTAGGGATTCCAGGATACTCCTTTACGAGACTTTCATGTAACGGGATGTAACATATTTCCACATACGCTCATCATCCAGCTTCTGCAAAGGTGCCACATACTTACTTCGCCCTTGCCCACTGGCTAAGGACAACCAGCCGTTGGTGAGGCAACATCCGTTGAGTCGAATTACCCCAGCACTAGGCATGGGAACAACTGACTGGCTGCGGGAATACGATGAACATCGAACCCACGAAGAAGTTGGGTGTCTTCACTTCCACTGGAATAACTCGCTTCTGAATCGTCTCGATAGTGCATCCAAGAAAACTTTTCGATAAGTTCTTCCAAGTCCGGGTTACTGGAATTTTCGGGCCCTGCCTCCCACTGGAGTGCAACGCAAATGCATCCACAAATGCTAGGCCCCACGTTGGGCGCCATGACAACTAAATGCGTGTGCACGGAGGTACGGAAATCGGAGGTATCCACCTCATCCGGTGGGCTACTCTCCGCACATCGTCGCAACCCAGCAACTCCGGAACGCTTCTTACTGGATCAGGCAGGAACAGTACGAATTCTTTTTAAATGTTGTTGGTGTTAACCAACGACGCTTCATCTATCTAAGCCGGGCCTTAAATTTCTAGAGGAAGCTATGACCTGGCCAGAAATACTAATGACACCAGAGCCATCCGGGCTACCACTCGGTAGGACAACTACGCGAAGGTCTGTGGCTCCCGGACGACTGCCTAAAACAGCCGAAAAGGAGCTCTTAAATAGATAAAGTGTACATTTACTTCGGCCAATGCCGAAGCAAAGTCATGGTGGGCGGAGCCTATCGGAACTCCGCTCCGAGATATACTCTCAAAGTAAAATTTTTATTTTAGTATTTCTGGCCGAGTCTGGATCTTCATGAATAATTATCGAGCCAGGGCCTAGCCCTCATGCTCTTTGATGACTCAGATGGATTGTTAGCTCAAGGTGGATAGATTGTGCAAGGACAGATGCCAAGACATCTGCGCTGCCTGGCGTTGAAATGCCCCATAATCGCGGGGGCTGTATTAAGTAAAAAGATGAACTCTTTGCTCAGTTTAGTCGCGATGGGAGAAGAGTTTAAGACCACGGATAGGCGTGGCCTTTTGAAACGAGAAGGGTCGTCGATAGTGTAGTCTACCGCTTCCCTAATGAGGGGATTCTCATGCGCCTCAGCACAATCGAATACACGCTGATTACGTTCTTGGATAATCTGCTGTATGGAAGGCAAATTCAGATCTTCGCGGATCCTGGCATTACGCACAAACCATGGTGCGCCTGTTATCACTCGCAGGATTTTATTCTGGACCCGTTCCAGACGTAAAATAAGGGTGGGGGCGGCGTGTCCCCAGGCGGCTGAAGCATACAGCAAGGCAGACATGATCATTGAGTTATAGAGAAGTACTTTGTTTTTCAAACTGAGTTTACTCCTTCTGTTGAGGAGCGGGTAAAGTGTACTCAGCTTAGAGCGAACTCTAGCTCTCAACTCGGCTATGTGGGGGCCCCAAGTGAGCCGACGATCAATTATAAGCCCGAGGTACTTGACCTGCGGTCGCCAAGCAATCCCTCTTCCTGAGATTGTCACCCTCCCTTCCGGTGGAAATCGCCTCCCCAAGGAGATCATCTGAGTCTTGGCTGGATTAACTCGAATTTTCCAATCCTGGAACCATCGCTCAAGAATGTCAACTAGTGGTCTGCAGATAGGCAACCCCAAGCTCGCGATTCTCAGAACTGGCCATCAGCGCTGTGTCGTCGGCATACAAGGAGATCTTCACATGTTGCGTTCTTGGTATGTCGCTCGTGTATATTGAGTATAGAACCGGTGAGAGAACTGCCCCCTGAGGTACTCCTGCCAGAATATTTATCTTATCAGAGAGAACATTCTCGGTCCTGACTTGAAATGTCCGGCCCTTTAGAAATGACCCGATCCATCTAACCAGACCTCGAGGGAAGCCGAGGAGGTCCATCTTGTAGAGAAGACCTTCGCCACGTCAAGAAGCAATAGATAAACGAAGTGTTTTCTATTCAACTCAGTGATGGCCTCCTCTACCATTCTCAAGGCCTGCAGCTCAGTGGAGTGACCAGGGCGAAACCCGAACTGTCCGTTGGGCAGGACATTCCTGTCAATCACCTCATCGTTGATTCTTTCCAGAACGACTTGCTCAGCAAGTTTTCCCACCGAGCAGAGAAAGCTGATGGGACGATGATTCTGCGGGAACATTGGGTCTTGCCCGCTCTTCGGAATCATAACGACGATGGCATGCTTTCACCTGCTGGTAAAGTGCCTAAGGCGCAAGCAGTTGTTTATTATATTCATTAGTGAAATGATCTGACTGTCCGGGAGCTTCTTCAAAATCATGTTAGAGATTGAATCGACTTCCGGAGCCTTCTTCTTGTGAAAACTCTTTATATGCGCCCTAAGCTCCTCCTCAGAGGTAGGCCGGATGACATCGTCGTCTCCATCACGAAGAATACGCCTGACCCTTCGCTCCACAAACTTATCTCTGTCCTCGTCGTCCTCTTCGCTCGTATTTGGGACGAACTGACGATCCATCGTATCTGCAAAGGCAACGGCCTTGTCGACTGAGGAGTAACACATTCCCCGCTCGCCATGAATAGGTGGAAGTTCATCCCTCCGATTTTTTCGCCTTTTGACAAGGCGCCAAAGCTCCTTGTCTCCAGGCTCAAAACCCGAAAGAGTCTCATTCCACCCTTCATTCCTGTAATCCAGGATCGCGTTTTTAACTTCATTAGCCTTCAGGCTGGCTCTTACTTTGTCTCTAGGGAACAGTGTCCTCTGATAGACCCTTCTGAGTCTATTTCTCTCCCGGATAATATATTTGATCCTCCGGGGGAACTCGTTATAAGACCTCAAAGGACCCTGCTCACTGGTCGTGGAGGCCTCAAGTGCGTTATTCACCGCGAGCTCGAAAGATGCCACAGCCTCTTCCAACTCGGCAGAGGTTCGGAGCTCCTCAAGGGCGACATATGCCCCTTCAAGGACTGCAGTGAAGGTCTCCCAGTTTGTCGACTTTTTCAGACAACTTCCCTGGGGGATTGGATCATCACCCAGCCACAGAATGACTGGATTATGATCTGACGTCAACTCGGAAAGGGGGTAGATCTCCCAGGTGAAAGGGACATTCCTAGCCAGCGCAATATCCAGCACATCAGGCCTAAAACGACCATAATGTGTCGGCTCATCAGGACTCACAACATGATAATCATGCCTGTCCATGTGTGCCCAGAGCGCCATCCCATTGCGGTTTGACACCCGGCTCCATGACGTGTGTTTGGCGTTCAGATCCCCAGCGATGATCGTCGGAATGTTGGATTAAATCAGCAGAGAATCCAGAGTATCACCCTGTATTAAATTGAGCGGGGGATTATAAGCAGAAACTACCCTAAGGATGCCCCTGCTCGTTTCAATCTCGACTCCCACCACCTCCATACCGTGGTTTCGGTCGCGATAAATGCCATATTGTACGGCGCGAAGAGAGCGCTCAACCAGGATGGCAACACCCCCTCCTCGTCGCCCAATACGGTCCTTGCGGAAGACTCGATAGTTAGGAACAGTAACGGGCTCATTGTTCAGATGGGTTTCTTGAAGCAACATGGCGTCGACGTTATGCCGCACCATGAAGTCTTCTAGATCCAATTTCTTATCTTTGAAACCGTTACAGTTCCAAAAGACGAGCTTCAAGGAGCTGGGTCTTGTTTGGGGCGCAGCCATTTATTTGGCGACAGGAATCACGGCTGTGTTGGGCACAAACATATGCTGAGAGTTTCTTCATCTGATCCAAGGCAGCGAAGATGTCGTTGGCACCCTTGGATTCTGCTGGAGCTGGGTTCACCTTGGGCTTTTCGCTCAGAGATCCTGCATAAGAGGTCCCCGCACGGACAGTGCCGGAACCAACTGGTCGCTTGGCGCCTGTATGACCGGCGCCAGTTGCCTTTCCGGCAGATGATGGAGCTCCTCTTCCCGTCCCTCCAGTGTTGCCACTTTTGGGTTTCGGGAAGCTGGGGCATCCCCGATAACTGGCCGTGTGTTGGCCCCCGCAGTTGCAACATTCCGCCTGCTCTGTGCGCGGCTTGGCACACTCGCAATTTAAATGTTTTCCTGCGCATTTGACGCCTGCCATGCTGTTCCTCTGAGCGTGCCCGAAACGCTGGCACCTGTGACATTGCCCGACCGATCCTCTGGGTCGTTGAGGCTCCACCGAGATTTGGATGTTTAATACATCGTATATCTGGTATATATTTCGTTCACTCTTTGGTACCAGAACGAGTACCAGAGGCATCAGGCGTTTGAATCTGTTATA
This sequence comes from Chrysolina oricalcia, assembly GCA_944452925.2. NCBI lineage: Eukaryota > Metazoa > Arthropoda > Insecta > Coleoptera > Chrysomelidae > Chrysolina > Chrysolina oricalcia. The sequence goes on along the minus strand of OX101813.2, from coordinate 9,871,434 downwards.
GAGGCGTGCCACCGTCTCCGGGTGGAAACCCTTCCTCAGCAGATCATCCTCTATATGCTCGCATTTCATGAATTCTGGGACACCCCGTAGGATGACCCTCAGAGGCTTTTCCTCCGGAAAGTTATAAGTGTTTTGAGGAATTTTTCCTTCAACCAATAAATGTGGCAGTGAACGGTAATCATTCACTGTAGCGGGCTGGATCTTGATACCATCCTGTATGTTCTTTGCCTTTGTAAAGGCGATTTTTTTTTCGGCGCACTTTCTATTCACCTCGACCCAGCAATCCTTCTGCCTGATGGTGATAGGAGGGATCACCTCCTTTTTTGGAGGGATCTGAATGTCGTTATTGTCATCGATCTCAATAGGAGCAGGCCCCTTGCTGGTGGAAGCAACTGGGGCTGGTCTGGGTCCTGCCTGGACAACTGTCCTTGCATCATCATTGTCCGTGATGTTTGCAACTGGTGCAATATTATTATTAACTCCTTCGGTTATAGGAGTTTACATCTCGGTATCTTTGGAATTGATAATTCCATCATTACCTTCGTTCTCCCCGCACTCACGCCAGAGGAGTTCGAGGCTTGCGACGAACCGAGTTTTCTGACACACTTCCTCTTCACGCGGTTAACCGGCGGAAAAGGAGGGAATTGGCTGTTATCACGACTTTTGTCGTTAGCCGGCGTAATTGAGGAGGAACTGCTGTCACGCGAATTCCTCACCAGATCTTCAGGACCAATATCAAACTTGGTGACTAAGTAGCTTAGGATTTCTAAAGGCTCTTGTCTATCTACATTTCTGAGGTACTCTACAGTTTCCTCCTTCATCATGAATAGCTTGCAAAACGATAAATCGAACTAAAAACTTACGGTTTTTTCCCTTCTGTCACACTGACAGAAAACGATCCCCAAAACACGCAGAATAAACCAGCGGTTCGGGATCTCTTCTCTCCTTTGTAAGGAGACTCTTATTGGTCTATTCCAACGTTTTTCACAATTTTTGGATCAATATTTCTTCGCAAAAATACCAAAATCTTCAGCAGCTTGTCAGAGCAGTACGGTAGTAGCTAATGGCACGCTGTGACTCCTACTACTGACTGACTTCTGGCCGAGGTTCACAAAACCCATATTTATAGGTACGCGAGACTATTTGGCTGCGCGTTCACTGTAAAATCCAAATCGCGAGTTGTGGGCGTGGCCTCGCCCAATGTTCAAGTTCCTTGCTGACGGTGCCATTCAGTCTACCGTCCTAGAGCGGAGACAAAACTCGACGGATTGTCATGAAGTGCCTGAAAAAAGCATTTCTATCAAATTTTGGTTTATTTTTGATTCAACCTTGTTGAAGAATCAAAATAAACTCGGTCCCAGATCGAGTTTAATATTTTAAAATGTGTTTTCGCTCCGGCGTTCGGAGCCGTGTGAAGCCACGCCCCGTCTTCTGCCATTGGCCGAAATGGGGTTTTGGGGTTGTGCCGCGCTTTGCGCGACTATAAATACAGCTAGAATTGGTTTGAGAAATCAGTTCTGCTCTGGCTTCAGTTGAGCACGCATATATGCGAATTTCGATACTTTTCAAAGTGAAAAGAGTAACTTCAAGTGTGAAGCTGTATATTGTTGCTGTGGTTGACTGCCAAACGTATTTGGAGTCTTCCTTTTTGTGAACAAGTCAAATCCATTCCGTTTCCGACGAGCTATTTGCCGTTTAGCTGTCGAATTGATTTTAACTTGGAAGTTGAGTCTTCTCCTGAGGAAATCTCCGGCCATCGGAAGAAAAGTATAGCATTCCCACTGGTAGCACTGGTTGTAAATGCCTTAAATTCCGGTGTTTTATTTCTGGACCCTTGCTGAACTGTTAAATGGTAACAGTTAATTGAAGAACTTGGTAAGCAGACAAAATCTGTGCTGTTTGATATCGACAAGTGAAAAGTTTTTACTGCATAATCCTGTTTATGCGATTCGAGACATAGACTCTCAATAAGGTGTTTTTGATTCAAATGGAAGTGAATGCTATACGCCAGCACTTGCAATTAGATTTGGCTGTTTGAAGAAAACTTCGACAAACTTTTACAAACATCATTCAACTTTTATTTATTCATCTAAAATAGACATTGAAAGTGGATATTCATAAGCAGTGATTCAATCTGGTGAACTTTGATCACAAACAATTTCTAGAAATAATTTAATTCGGAAACTAGGTTTCCACATAAAAGTGATTTCATATCTGACTCTGATCTATGTGGCTAGTGTCCGTCAAGGATCCTTGACCGAGTTGGAACATTGTATAATATTTTTACCTGACCCCTTCCTCTCCTGTGTTGCGTTGTCGCTTTCGTTGCTGTGCCACCCTGCAAGCAGAAAAGAAGAAATAAAGATACATAAACAAAGAATTCGTGAATTGGCACAGCGCGGAAGAGACGGTAAACATTACAACATCTTAGCTACTGTTGGAATAAATAACTTTCGTGAGAATATTACTCCTCAAGTACATACTTTTGTCAAATACTCTGTTCATTTTCATAAATAAAATTCGTTGGACAGCCGCGTATGCAGCCGGACCATCGAACTTCTAGCCCTCTCCGGGGCCCTAATCTTCTCTCGTGTGACTCTGTTAGAATTATGAATTCTGACCAAGAGCGTATGGGCGGTTCGAGTCCTGAACCCGGAGCTAGTGTCGTAAAGGCGGTAAATCAATTCTTCCAGAATCAGCCCGGCCAGCTATGGGTTCTCTACCGCCAGTACGCTGAAATTCAGAATCCTTTATTCCAAAAATATATTTCTGACAATCCCTCAAAACGCGAGTCCCCGGAAAAGAAAAGTTATTCCCACAACGGACGGAACACGTACGTATTCGTCCGGTTTGAAATTAATTTTATTTTGTTTTCAAAATTGTATGACTTCCCGACTTCGTTTTTAGAGAATATAATTATCACAATTCGTTAAGACAGTTGTAAAGTTTATGGTCTAGACCACCAGTGCTTACGAATTCTTTCAATCGGCCCTAAAAAGAACCATATATACGATGGCAGCTAACAGCACTAGTGGAATCGACCCCTGTAATAAAGGTATCCGTCGGGACGTTAGCCCGGTAGGCAATATAATGTCAATCAGAAAGAACAAAATTATTAAAATTATGAAATACTACACACCTCACAGACTTGTCTATCGGTGGCAAAAGAAAACTTTCAAAGTCCGTAGCAAAAAGCACACAAAAAATAAGAGTATTTATAAATCACTTGAATCAAGAGAAGAAATTGTTCACTGTTCGCCACACAATATATGACGAGGCACTTGCTGTGCCAAGTTTATTTGAATAAAATGAATCCTAGTAAACTGGATTACTAGATTTTAAAAAAAATTGTTTTTGAAACTTGAAAATTGTTCGATTTACAACCAAAAGTATTCACTTGCCTTGCTTTATTCTTTCTTCGCCTCTCAGGCCAGCACCATTCCAGGGAAAAGGGTCAGGAAATAAAAGGTTCTATATCCCAATTCAAACAACCTTGGCTGGTATACTGGACTTCAAACAATTGGCAGGCTTTAGATTTCTCCCAAAATTGATGTGTTTCTTCTTCAGGAAACCAAAACTCCGACAAGTTCCGCAGATTTGCTTTGCAAAATCTTTGCAGCAGAAACAAACCTTTACCGTAGTAAAGCATTACGACAAATGCCCGAAAGTAACTTTGCGGGGTAGTCAGGGTGACCAATATTGTCATGAAATCGTTTCATAACACTAGGGAAAAATTCCTTAGGGATCACCAGGCGCCGTTCGTCATTATTAATCCCTACAAAGTATAACTGTCCTTCCTCCAACAAAAACTCTCTCGCAATCCGGCGATCATAATCCGAAGGGTCTACAGCTTGTCTGGCTCTAAGGATTCTTTCAATGAATCTTTGCAGACCAGGACTCTCAAGCTGTTTCTGCATCACCTCTTCGTAGAACGTTCGTACCTGAGTTAAAGTTTCGGAATTTATTTTTATCTCCTGCAAGGTCTCTCTTATTTCGACTGGTGTCGATTTTTCTTCTACAACCGGAAAGAACATCCTTTCCGAATCCTCAAGGATGTCTTGCCCCGTTCCTTCCTCCACGGGGTTCCGCGAGAGGAAGTCTGGTAATTGATTTAATTTCCCAGGGACGTGAATAATAGAAAAATCATATTCCTGTAGCATAAGTGACCAACGGGTCAATTTAGCTTTTTCATCCTTCATTCGGTTTAACCATAATAGGGCAGAATTATCGGTGTAAAGTTTAAAAGTTCGATCCTGCACAAATTGCTTATATTTTCGCACTGCCCATACTATGGCTAGACACTCTATTTCATTGACGTAATAACGTCTTTCTGTTCTATTCAATTTAGCGCTTGCGTAAGTTATGATATCCCGTTGGCCGTTGGAATAATACCGCCCCGATCCCTACCATACGAGCGTCTGTCTGCAAGCAGTACGGACGAGAGGGATCGGGCCTAGCCAACTCTAAGGGACCTGCAACCAGTTCTTTGATCTTTTCAAAGGCATCCTCAGCCTTATAGTCCCATTTAAATCGCCGCTCCTTATCAATCAAATCTGTCAACGGCGCAGCGATTTCGGCAAAATGCGGAATGTACTCCCGTAGCCAGCCCGCAGTTCCCAGGAACGCGCGAAGCTGGCGACTCGATTTGGGAGTCGGAAATTTTTTTATATTGATAATATGGGTTTCCTGAGGCCGGTTACCTTTTTCTGAAACAATTCTTCCCAAATATTTGAGTTCTGTAGAACCGAAAACACACTTGGCAGAGGACAGCCATAATCCGTGTGAGCGGAGCCTTTCTAAAATGCGGCGCAAATGATAGCAATGTTCATCTATGTTGTGGGAATATACAATAATGTCATCCAGATAAACTTTACAAAAGCTATCTGTATATCCCACTAACACGGACGACATTAACTTCTGGAAGACGGCCGGCCCGTTCTTTAAACCAAAGCTTAAAACTTTAAAGTGGTAAACCTGGCCGTCAGGCGCTCCGAAAGCCGTATACTTCTGCGAATTTTCAGTTATGGGGGCTTGCCAGAACCCATTTCTCAAATCCAATGTCGAGAAAATAGTTGCTCGGCCCATTTCTCGAACTGTCTCCTGGATCGGAGGTAAGTTAGGCGCTTCTGATATTATTAATTTATTAATCTCCCGGTAGTCCACACAAAACCTTAGTTTTCCGTCCTTCTTAGGGACGAGGACTACCGGGGAACAGTATGGGGAGTCGCTTTGTGTTATTACTCCGGCCTCGGAAAGCTTCCGAATTTCCTCGTGCACCAGGGCCTTTCTTTCCTCCGACATTTTCCCATAGCGAAATTGTCGAAAATGCCTTTCCTGGCGCACGCGGATTTCGTGTACTGATGCTTTGGTGATTGGTTGTTTTACAGTTTCTTCGAACACATCAGGAAAGTCAGCAATCACTGCCATTAGCTGATTCCTTGTGTTCGATGAAAACTGCTCAGGGAAAAACTCTGGTAAACTTATCTCATGTAGCCGCCTCTCGGCTGCTACACTCCAAAATAACGTTTGTCTTTGCTTCACGCCAACATACATGCATTTTCTATTTACATCTAGAATTGCTTCCTCCTTTGCCAAAAAAGGCATTCCCAAAATTATCGGTTCGTTTAGATCCGTTAAAACCGTTGCTGAAATATCATAATTATTTCCTTCCAACGTGATTTGGACCTTCGCGTTCCGACTCTGGATGTTTTCCTTGATGGTAGGGATCTTCAGGTCGTTCCTGATTTGGGCGTTTCGAACGTACCAGGGTGCGTTCACTATCATCCTGAGATATTTATTCTGGACCCGCTCCAGAATATTCAGGTTTGTGGGGGCTAAGTGCCCCCACGCTGCTGAGGCGTACATTATGACGGATTTGATCATGGTGTTAAAAAGGAGAACTTTGTTCTTTAGGTTGAGTTTACTCCTTCTGTTTAGGAGCGGGTAGAGTACGTTCATCCTAGAAGCCAGTTTCCTTTTGATCTCGTTGACATGGGGGCCCCAGGTAAGCCTACGGTCTATTACTAGACCTAGGTACTTAGCCTGATTCCTCCATTCTATCTCTCTTCCAGAGATGGTTACCAAATCGTTGGGGGGTCTTTTCCTCCCTAGGGCTATCAACTGGGTTTTATCCGGGTTCACCCGAATTTTCCAGTCGAGGAACCACCTCTCGAGGTTGTTTACTGCATTTTGCAGATAGACAACCCCTTGTCGGTGATTCATAGAGCTCGCTAGTAGGGCTGTGTCGTCGGCGTACAGGGAAATTCTGACACGTTCCGTTCGGGGTATGTCACTCGTGTACACTGAGTACAGAGTGAGGGAGAGCACGGCCCCTTGGGGGACTCCTGCTTGGATTTCTCTCGTTTCTGAGAGAGATCCTTCGACTCGTACCTGGAAAGTTCTATCCGCCAGGAAGGAACCTATCCACTTCACCAGACCTCTGGGGAATCCCAGATGGTCCATTTTGTATATAAAGCCTTCGTGCCAGATACGGTCAAAGGCCTTTGATACATCTAAGAGCAGCAGGTGTGCACACTTGCTCCTGTTGAGCTCTGAGATGGCCTCTTCTAGCAACCTCAGCGCTTGCAACTCAGTGGAATGGTTTCTCCTGAACCCGAACTGTTCGTTGGGTAGGATGTTCCTGTCTTCGATGTCTTCCGTCATCCTTTCCAGGACGATTTTTTCGGCGAGCTTGCCAGCTGAGCTAAGTAGACTGATTGGTCTATAGTTTTGGGGAAATGTCGGATTTTGACCCTGGTTTCGGATCATGACTACAATGGCATGTTTCCACCTCTTTGGAAAATGCCTCAATCGCAGTGAGGTGTTGATGATGTTCAACAACGCGAGAACTTGACATTCCGGGAGCTTCTTCAATATCTTGTTAGATATTGCGTCAGCCCCGGGTGCCTTTCTCACGTTGAGACATTTGATGTGCGCTCTGAGTTCCTCCCCAGTGGCAGGACGAATGTCATCTTCGTCGATCTCCTCAAGCAGAGCTCTGGCCCTGTCTTCTAACAGGGCGTCTCGGTCATCGTCATCTCTCCTATCCTCATTTAGCTCAAACTGGCGCTCCATGGTATCCGCGAAGGCCGTCGCTTTGTCGTCGGTCGAGTAGCACATTCCACGCGCACCGTGAATAGGTGGGAGTGCCACCCTCTTGTTCTTTCGCCCTTTAACAATTCGCCAAACCTCATTGTCTCCGGGTTCCAGTCCTTCGAGGGTTTCGGCCCACTTTTCATTTCGATAATCGTTTATCTCACGTTTAACTTGATTTGCCTTATGGCTGGCTCTGATTTTATCACCTGGGAACAGGGTCCTTTGGTATACACGTCGAAGACGGTTTCGTTCCCTAATAAGGTTTTTAATCCTATTAGGGAATTCGTTATAGAACCTCACAGGTCCCTGTTCCAAGGTGGATGCTGCGTCGTGTGCGGTTTTCAAGATGCGCTCAAAATGTGCCACTGCTTCGTCTAACTCAGCCGGATTTCCTATTCTGGCGGGGATACCATTGTGTCCTGTCAGAATTTCCTGAAACGCGTCCCAGTCCGTCGTCCTCTTCAGGGAGCCGTCCTGGGGTATCGGATCCTCACCCAGCATTAGTACTACTGGGTTGTGATCTGATGATAACTCTGTTGTGCTCGAAACGTCCCAATTCCATGGGACGTTTCTAATTAACGCTATGTCCAGGACGGTTGGTGCACCCACTGCACCGTAGTGCGTGGGTTCAGCTGGTGCAACGATTTGGTAGTCATTTGCTTCGCAATGTCGCCATAGTCTCGTTCCGCTGGGGTTGGCTCTGGATAAGCTCCATTGCAGGTGTTTCGCGTTTAGGTCTCCCGCGACGATCGTAGGAAGGTCTGACTCCATGAGCAGCACGTTCAGGGTGTCTTCCTGTAGCAAGATGTTCGGGGGATTGTAGGCAGAAATTATTCTGAATAATCCCCTGCTCGTCTCAACGTGTGCTCCCACGACCTCTGTGCCATGGGTGTAGTCCTCACTAATTCCGAATTAGGAGGATTTCAGAGATCGTTTCACCATTATGGCTACTCCGCCACCTCGTCTCCCAAGACGGTCTTTTCTGTAAATCCTGTAGTTGGCTACAGTTAACGGCTCGTTGTTTAAGTGGGTTTCCTGAAGAAGGGCTACGTCGTAGTTACCTTCCACAAGAAACGTCTCAAACTCCTGTTTCTTACTTAAGAAACCGTCGCAATTCCAGAAAATAATCTTCAGTGAGGTTGGCAGTCTTTGCATTTGTCTATACATTAACTAGAGCCGAGGTCGCGTTGGTGTTTAAGGACCTTCTAGGAAAAGGTTTTGTTTAAGTAGCTCTGTTAGAGATAACAGAGCTGCTGCCAAGGACCCTAGGGGGAATTGTCTTTTGGGCTCGCGTTAAGTGTGCCTGCATAGGATAGGCCGGGTCGGACGTTAGCCGCGCCTGCTGGTCTGGCTTGGGTGGTTGACCGAGGGGGGGCCCTACCCGCACCGGAAGTGGCAGGAGCACTTCTCAGTTTTGGGTAGTGAGGGCAGCCTCGGTAGCTTGACGTGTGTGCGTCCCCACAGTTCGCACACTTCGCTGCCTGGGTCTTTGGGACTTTGCAATCGGGAGTGAGATGTTTTCCCGCGCATTTAACGCACACAGGAATTGCATGGCAATTCCTTTGCGAGTGGCCGAACTTCTGGCATCTATGGCATTGGCCTATAGTTGCTCTCGGTCTCTGAGGCTCGGTTTTTACTACCAGATTCAGTACCCCTGTGATCTGGTAGATATGTTTCTCGGTTTTAGGTACAAGTACCAAAACTAACGGCATGGGTTTTTTGTTGGTCCCATGCATACGAGTGACTGATTCAGGGTGGAAACCCTGATTGGTCAGGTCGTCTTTCACGTCCTCCGATTTTATAAATTCGGGGACACCTCTGAGCACTACTCTGAGGGGTTTGTCCTCAGGGAAGGAGGATGTATGGTGGGGAATATTTTCCTCCACCAGCAACTTGGAAATCTTCCGATAATCCTCAATGGTGGTAGGATGGATTTTAATACCATCTGCCACATTTTTCGCTTTTGAAAAATTCAGAGATTTTTTTGTCAGCTCGTTGTTAAGTTTCACCCATATTTCCTTCTTACGAATAGTAATAGGGGCGCGTTTGGCTTTAGGAACTTGGGGTTGTTGTTCCTCGCCTTGAGTCGGGATCGAGTCCAATTGGCTCGATCCGGGCAAACTCTGCTGTGGCCTATTGGTCTTATCGAGCAGGTTTTGTAAAATCGGGGGTAGTGGCAAGAGTCTCGCGGGTTGAGAAAGAACATGAGTGGGAGTTTCCTCCTCGGCCTCACGTTCGTGGCTTCCTGTATCCATGTCGTTGACGATGCTTTCCTGGTCGGAGGCATCGTCTTCGTACATGTCGAATTCCTTAGGGATGGCAGAGAAAGTTTTACCGTCGTCTACATTCGTCGTCGCAAGTTGATGTTGATTACCCGGCCCGGCATTCGGCTGAATTACCTGACCTCGGGCTTTTTTCCTCTTCCTTTCTGGAAGAGTCGCATTTTCTGTGCAAGAAAATACTTCGGAGGGTGTCGTGCCCAGGTTCTTCAGGATTTCCATAAGAAAATTCCGAATCGCTGGGGGACCACTCGCTTTCACCTCTGATAACCTCTCCTCCATGAGGTTAAATCGAAGAAAACGTTGAAGCAAGTACAATCCTTTCGTCGAATATCATGAACAACTCAGCAAATGAATAAATTCGGCTTATAGCCACAATGAAACTAAATGTCTCACTCACCTATAACAAAAAGTCGACCGCACCCAAGCGGGTAATTAAGCCTCAGTGACCGCTATCGTCTCGCCGGTAGGAAAGGCACATACACTGCACTTAAACACACAAAGCTCTTAGGTAGGTAGTTCTCTTTCGAGAGACTACTTCTGAATACACACTGTTCCAATTCTCAACTGCACTTCTTAAATAGTTTCCCGAGGAAACATAAAGAACCAATCGCCTTCCGCGGTCATGAGGGGCGTGGCCTATAAGAAATCTCCGTGGAGATCCAAAATCCAAAAATATTTATTTTATAAATTATAGTAAAATGTACATGTCATTGGTAACAGCAATTACATATATATTATAAATAATATTATGTGCCACGTTTGGCGATGTTTGTCACACTCTGTGTGGAGGGGTTTTACCATGAATGGCACCCCTTCAGAGGGTTCACCGTCCGCCCTGCCATTGCTGGCCGTTAGCTCAGCTGTTACCCATCAATGTGTTGCAAGTTCAGTGGCCCGACCTCCTGCTTAGCTTATGTCGGCGTTAGATGTGTTATGGTCTGTGACCAGGTGTAGTGATTGGTGTTTTAGTGTTAGGGGTGTTTTGTGTTTTTCAAGAAAATTATACAAAAAACTTGATTTAAACATTGTTTGTGCTATGGGTTCTTCGCATCCCGCTGAGCATTGTCTCTACAGCATACGATTTGCCCATAGCACTGAGTACACGATTTCTTCCCGGGCTTGGGCGCGTTGTCCAAGCTCGTGATTCGTCGTGTACTTTTAAGTTTGTGGTGTTTTGTTGTGTTGGTGTTGTGTTTTAGTGGTGTTTTTCATCGGCTTAACGGCTCCCTTGACTGCCACCTGCCAACGGGAGCAGCGAGCGGAGTGGTGGGGGCCCCGTCGGCGCCCCCCACCACCCGCCCGCCGCCCCCGCTAAGGGGTGCGTCGCAGGAGTTGCTCCAGTGATCCTCAGTATGAGGATTTGGAGCTCCGTAAGCCGATTACTCCGTGGAGATATAGTCTCGCAGCAATTTTGCGCGGACGTTCAGTCTTCGGTACTGGTCCGATCCAGGAGGATGATAAAACTTTAATTTTGTAATAAACTAGGTTTTGCCCCGGCGTCCTGTGCCAGGAAAGCGCCATGTAGCAAACCAGGGCTTTGCCTTAGTTCATCCTGGTGCCCCTCAGCTAGCGCTGGCGCACCCCAATCCTCCCTGACTCCTCTGACCCGTCCCTGAGGAGATATATCGGCTTTCGTCAAGCCAATAACTCTCCCCGAGAACCTTCCACCACCCCTTGCTTCGTCCAGCAAGGCGCCAAGGTTTCTCGACGATTGAGTCAGGTCTGGTGGTCCAGCCCTGAGTTCTATTGAGTGCGACCCACCTCCCGCGGTGAGCCCACCCCTTCGGTCCTCAGTTCTCTCATGAGTCTCTTGAGACTTCATTGTGCCGTTTTCCGTTAATTGTTCCAGTTCGGCTTTCTGTGCGTTATGTTTTCGAAGAGAGTCTCGCATATCCTTACGGGGCTCTAGCTGTCGGAGTGTCTCAGACGTCTGTGACCGACCGAGGGTCGGTTTACTAAATAAAAGTCGTTCGGAGGCCAGAAGGGCCCTCCGGTTTCTGATGGGATCCGTCCATCTCTCGCGATTTTTATGATCTGCAGGGTCTCCCATTTGCCCGAAACGAGACACTGTAGGCATTCCAGCCCCTCGTTTCGAGTTAATGGGTTCACCCTCTTCACGTCTGAGAGTAACTCCATAACGCCTTTCTAGTATTTGAATTTCTCGGTCCAACTGGCCGGAATTTTCCCTAGCAAACAAAGCTTGGCTAGAACACGGTATTTCTGTGGAAACCGCTGTTTCCATTTCTGAAAATGACAAGATTTTCTCGCGCATATCAAACGAGGACACGCTCCCCGGACTGAGACTCTGGCGACTTCCGCCCACGGATTGAGAAATAGGGAAATTTCTCGGGGAGTTATTAAAACTCACATTTTGTCTCGAAAGTTGTGACGACTCTTCCAGGCAAGAAGTCGACACAGGGGTTTGAACTAAAGTTCTTCCAGCGAACGGCTCGACCTTCTGCATGGGACTTGAACCGCTCTTACGGGCTGCGTTCTGGATTTCCTGGGGGGTAAGGAAATAAATTCCCTCTGACAGGTGGGGTGTGGTATCGTTTGACATGTTTTTTTTTTGCGACAATGCCTGACTACGTGTGAGTGGCATTGTTTCCGAACAACAAAGGGACTTAGACTGGGATTGTCTAAGAGGAAGGATTCACGGTTACCTAACTGAATCTAATCAAATTTGCCTAATGAGTGTCGAATACTGTAATCCGACACTCCACAGATCTTTTTACGTGCCTTTTTGAGCCAACGAATACGGTAATCCGTTGGACTCCACAGGACTTCCTAACTGTTTTTGTTATAGGAAAAAGGGTCCTAGTCGGTGGCTGCACTCCCAGGACAAGGGAGCGGCCGCAGGAAAGGTAAAGGATTTGCGCAAGCTAACTCCCACGGGACCCACGGAAAGTGAGTTCGACAACAGACTAGCTGAAGTCTAATGATGGCTTGACAGGTTAGGTCTTAATTACTAACGAGCTGGCTTCGTAAAAATCCGTCCGTGGATTTGCCCAGGGGACAAGTCCCCCTTTACAACTCAAGTGTGCGCCTATTTATTAATACCTGACCTCTCTTCTCGACTGAGGATTTTTGGTTTAAACGCGAAATCGAAGCGAAGATAAATCCAGCTGACTGGAAAAATCCACGGGAATGGTCTTGAATCGGCCCACAGCCTGGCATCCACTTCACACTCTTGCAGTGCCTTCCGAACCACACTGGTCGGGTAACCCGTTCGTCCGGTCTTCCAGGAGCTCTTCTCCAACTGCAGTGCCTCCGGAGATAGGATGGACAGCTGACCTCTTCTTGCTTCTGTGCGTCTCTCCGAGAGATCGCACTCTTGAAAATGCCGCCCGAAAATTTATCTACTTCCTAAGTTCGATTTTAATTTGTCGCAGCGCGCAAGACAACTAGGATACCCGCCTAGTGTCCCTAAACCCCAGGTTTGAAGCTATACAAATTTCGAATCACTTTCACTTTGTAAACCGATAGCTCCTATCGGATTTACACTCCTTCGAAACCCCAGGTTTCTTCGAAATCGACGAATCAACACGCTTTCTCAAAGCCTTGTTGAAACGAAGCCCAATGTTCTTCTCGCAGATCGTAATGCTCCGATATTTCGTTGCTCGCACTATTCACTGATTACCGAGTCCCCAATGACCTAGCAATAAGTAGCCCAAACGAAACTGCTTTTCTCGTAGATTCGATAGCAAAACTAATCGAAATCCAACTGTATGGATTTCCCTAACCTTACTTGTCTCCCTGAGACCGGCGTTCCAAAAGCTAAAACTATCTGAACACTTCGCGAATGCAGTCGGCTATACCAGCAACTTCTCACCCGGAAAGACGTGGCTTTCCCAAGCAAGCTTTCTAACTAAACTCGAATTAATACAAAATCGCTATTTATAATATCCGTTTTCTCTGACGTCAGATGTTGTTTATTTTACATTGCACCATATTGCACAATATTGTGCAATAACCGTCTTTTTCAACCAAAATCAAACTACGTTAGCGTCCTCCTCCTGGTTTTTCCTCAATCCGTGTTATTGATTGGCCCGTTCCAGGAGTACTAAGCCGTCTGGCCGGTGCTCGACTATAAATATCATATTTATACTACGTCTACATATAAAATGAAACGTCGGAAAAGTCGCTACAGAGACCTCCGAACGTTTCACCTCCTAACATCTCCCGCATGTAAAAGATCTTCACGGATAATAGCGCACTTACATACTAATGCCTCCTATTATACTTTTGAACTTGTCCCACACAAAATAATGCCTTAGATTCACGAGAATCTTATACAGTACGATTGTAGAAACACTAATATGAATATCTGTAAATTTCAAAATTAGCAGACTATTCGTTGTACAATAAAATCAAAATTATAAAACCAGGTCGGAATGGCTTAGACGGAACTAGATCTGGCAGGCGGACTAGCGTGTCGAACCTACAGGGCGATCCAGAGGCGAATGCCAGCGTCTCTTAGGAATCATAATTTTCTCGATAATTTTGGATTCTGAAGGAATCTTACTAAAGTTTCAACGCACAAAACGTTACTTTATTAAACTTCAGATCTCTCTAAAGTTTAAATGAAATCCAAAGAGTTTTACTAATATTTTACCTGAATTATTCTAAAATCGCTATGGCTACTGTAATCTTTACCAGAATCAGAATTGGTCTCCACTTTTATTACGAGGGGAGAAATAGACAACTCTGGTACCAATATTAATACTGGGTGTTCAGCCACCACTGAGCAAAAGCCAGTGTTGTAAAATATCAAATCCTAACTGTTGCGATATCGGATGGATTGATCAGTCCAATCGACATGGCTTAAATGTAACAAATTTGGAATTTAAAATTACCTACACAACGGTACCAAGATCATCTAAATCAACCCAAGGGCGACGAAGTTATAACCATTTAAAGCACGCTTCGAGCTCCCAAAAGCTCACGGGCGATAAGGGTCATAATCCCGTATCACGCCTTTCCAAACAGAATTTTGATATGCGACTTGTTCAGTGCGGTATATAGCACAAACTAAACGTTTCTTATTTAGAAACCATCATCGGTTTCTCAACCCTAAGGTTACAAAACCTAAAATACGGGTTCAATACCCAAAAAAATACAAAACTACCGCATTATCTTAAAAACTATACATACATCTGTACATAGCCTTAAGTATAACTACGGCTTTGGGTGACTAATAGGGGTAGATCTCCTGTTCCTTCAGGTATCTCGACATTCATGCTCCTATCACGAAAAATATCCCATCAAGATCATTCCTCGTGACAATTTGTGTTATATTTTGCCAGAAATACTACAGTTTCAGTACTCACTGGAGTATATCTGGAGGCGAGAGCTCTAATAGGATCCGCCTACCAGTGTTTTGCGATACCATTGGCCGACTCAAATGTTCGGCAATGGTATAAATTTGAGCTTGTTTGGCTGTTTTGGGCAGTCATCCAGGAGTCGCCCGAGGGTTCGGACAGTTTGCCCTCGGGCCAGTGATCATTTGTTGGAATGTCACTGTAGAAAACGGCGAAGCGATCAAGGCGATTGAAATTTGATCAAGTAGTTTTCGTTACCGATTGTCTTCAGTGTGTACTGGACAACTCGGAAAAAAACCAAAGTATAGATAGTGGGAGAGAAAGTGCCACCTCCACGTGGTAGGGGGCGGAAACCACTCCGTGGCTATTAGTCGGGGTACTCCCGCAATAAGCTCCACGGTAGGGCTAAGTGCACTATAAGCGCGCAAGCGCACTTTTGTGGGTAGGAACAGTTTCAGGGCCTCCCGGGAGGGAGACCCCAGATAAAGGGAAAATCATGGAAGGAGAAATGAGTCGCACAAGTTGCAGTAGTAGAAATAGAAATAGTAGTAGCAGTAGCAGCTGCATTGGGGAAGCAGATATGAGCAGGTCAATTCAGTCGAGGTTTGCAGAGATGCTGACCTTCATAAATAACGAAATGGACCCAAGTAAGCGATTAACAAAGGCAGGAAGAGAAGGATTGGTAGAAAGAGTCCAGGTGTGGGGACTAGAACAAGCCAACATGGAGGGACAAATAAAGAATCTAAAAGAAGAAAATGAAAGACTAAGGAAAGAACTCAAGCAGTGTGAACAGAGACCGATGCCAATATCTTACGCAGCAGTGGCCTCAAAACCCGCGAACAAGCTCTCGGAAAGAGAGAGAATCATAGAGAGATCAAGGCAAAAGCCGGAACACACACTGTTCGTAACTTCAGAAAAATTCCCAAACGGGAGAAAAGTACAAGATGAGGTAACAAAAATCCTAGACCCAAGAACACAAATACTGAAAATTAATAAAATGCGCACAGCGGCAAAAGCACTTATAATAGAAACATCCTCAAAGGAGGATCTAGATAAAATCATGAACCATCCAATGATGAGAAAGGACTTCAAATGTGAGTTACCGAAGAAAAAGAGGCCACTCGTAATAATATACGATGTAAAAACAAACAAGCAAGATAATGATATTATAGAGGACATCCGCAGACAGAACTTTGAGGACATCTCAGAGGAGGAGTTTAACAATGAATTCAAAATAAGGTTCAAAACAGGGCCAAAAGAGAAGGCAACAGCAAACTTAGTTGCAGAGGTATCTCCGCAACTCAGAAAGAGAATGCAAGGCAAAGGACTGTACATTGGTTTCACCAGTGTCAACACTAAGGACTATATAGTAGTCCCAAGATGCTTGAAATGCCAAGATCTTGGACACGTAGGAAAATACTGCTCAAAAGCAGAAAGCAGTTGCAGACACTGCGGAGAAAATGGGCATGAAAAGAAGGACTGCCCGAAGAAAGATGAGGAGGGCACGTGTGTACCGTGTAAAATAAGAGGAAAAACCTGCAAAAATAACATAACAGACTGCCAGACGCACAAAATGCTTCTGGACAGAATGATACAAAATACGGACTATGGCCAGTAATCTCCCTCAGGAGACGACGGTCATAGAACAAAAAGATGATGATACAAAATCAGGGAAGAAAACCCCATCAAAAAGCCTAAGGGGCAGACTCAGAATGATATCTTTCAGAAGAAAGAAAAAAGAAAACAAAAGAGATAATGAATCCATACCTGAAACACAAATAACAAGCCCAATTGAAATATATGCAAATATGGAAGTCAACATGAGACTCTCCAGGTTAGAAGAACCCATGATCCTCACGACTGCCCTGAGGCACTATGTGAGGAACAAGCACACAAACGGAGATAAAATCACCTTCCCGGTTCCGGGAGCGGTGGATCGAATTCAGCTGAGATGTTTGAATATTCCCACAGAAATCAATGAACTGGAAGGCCTTCTGAAACAAGTATTCGGAAGAAGAGATGACGTCTTGGATCTTGAAGAACTATACAGGGACTTTGCAAAGACCTACGGCAGGATTGCATTTGACCATACGAAAAGCTGGCCTGAGTGCCACATACACTTAAGATCCCCGTAGCAATCCGAATCGGACAGATCAACTGCATGCGCAGTGCAGCGGTTGGTCATGAGATTAGGAAGGTTGCGGAGGAAAACAAACTGGATATGGTGTGCATACAGGAACCATATACAAAAATGGCAAGATGGCAAACATGCCGATTACGGCGCAGGTGCAAGGCATAGGACAAAATCCAATGGCGGTAACTGTACTGTTCAACAAGAACCATAGATTATTCCTGCTAAAGCAGTTCAGCGATGATCACTGCATCTGTGTGGAATTACAAACAAATAACGGAAAATTCATCATCGTGAACATGTACTGTCAATTCAATGAGGGAATTGAAGAATATATCAATAAAATGAGAAGAATCCTCACGACATACAGGAACACCCCTGTAATTATTACAGCAGATGCCAATGCGAAATCAGTGCTGTGGCACTCGGGTACAACAGATGAAAAGGGAGAATTACTGGAAGACCTCATAAATGAACTTCAACTCGAAGTTCACAACGAGGCAGGCAATCCACCGACTTTTCAGAACAGGGCTGGCGCTGCGAGTAACATAGATATCACGATATCCAATGCGAAAGCAGCCAACCAGATCATGGAATGGAAAGTCGAAAGCAACCTGACAGTAAGCGACCACAATCTGATAAGCTTCGGCATAAAAAAAGATGAGGCAGTAAACATGGGACCGATGGTGAAGAGATATAATCTAAGCAGAGCAAACTGGGAAAGACTGCTGGCTGAGTTCGATGCACCGAGACATGATTATGCCAAGCGCATAACCCGTGAAATAAAAAGAGTGATGGATCTAGCCATCCCTCAGACATATATTGCAAAATATGCAAGAAACGACGCTTGGAGTAATGAACTTACGAGACAAAGAACCCTAGTGAGGAATGCAAGACGGAGATACCAAAGATGTGGCATACACGATGAGAGACAAAGACTCCTACAAACATATCGAAACATAAGGCAACATTACATCGAACAAATAAAAGATACAAAGGCAAAGAGCTGGGAAAGGTTTATACAAACTCACCTCGAAACAGACATGTGGGGAATGCCTTACAAGATCGTAACGAAAAAAGTCAAATGTCCCACCATGCTCTCCTCTCTGGAAAGAGAGAATGGGTCAATGACCGAGACATGGGAAGAATCTACTGAGCTCCTAATGAAAACACTGCTACCCTCAGATGAGCACGAGGGGGAAACGATAGAACAACAAGAAATAAGAAGGGCAATGGTACGAACATACCATGAGCCACCAGAAACGATCTTGAATCCATTCACCAAGGATGAAATACTAGAATGTCTAAAGAAAATGAAAAAGAAAAAGGCAGCTGGGCCAGACAACATACCAACAGAAGTGTTGGTAGCACTAAAAGATAAACTGATCTCAGCTCTGAAAACGCTATATAATGAATGCCTAAAGCAAGGGAAAATTCCAAAAATATTCAAACAAGCAGAAGTCGTAATAATAAGTAAGGGGGATGACAAAGATCCATCAAAAGCAAAATCATATAGACCGATATGTTTATTAAATTCAATGGGCAAGCTCCAAGAAAAGCTTCTATGCAAAAGGCTACAAGAACATAGAGAAACAACTGGGGTCCATCCAGACCAGTATGGCTACAGGGCAGGTAAATCAACAGAGGATGCAATAAATAAAGCAATAAGCATAATAAATAGCAGTGAAAGAAAGTATACAGTGGCAATATTCATAGACATATCGGGAGCATTTGACAATCTCTGGTGGCCTGCATTCTTCGAAAGACTTCGAGAAATGCAATGCCCCAAAAAACTATACAAAAGCTTCAGGAGCTATTGCCAGGACAGGTATGCAAGTCTGAGCTGTCCCATAGGAAAAAAAACAAAGTGTCTGTCGAAAGGATGTCCTCAGGGTTCGGTGTGTGGTCCGGTCTTTTGGGACATAATGCTGGAAGAGCTGCTAGATAAACTAACAGCGTCCGAAAATGCACTAGGTACGGTTGCATATGCAGATGACCTGCTTATTATCGTAGAAGGGGAAAGCAGGAGAGAACTAGAACACAAATGCAACGACGTCCTGGAAGGGGTAAGCAGATGGTGCGGGAAGGTTAAATTAAATATCTCAAAAGAGAAAACAACTTACAACATTGTACGAGGACAACTAAACAGAGATCCGCAAGTCAGGATTGATGGAAGGTTGATCCGAAGGGCAAAAACTGTCAAATACTTAGGAATCACGATGGATGAATCCCGACTATTTGCTTACCACATAACGGACGTGTGTAACAGGGCAACAAAGTAAGAATACCTTTCAGACAGGTGAGAGGATACTTAAGCGTGGTATTGGCATCGATCACTGGTTATAGTGCGAGCGTGTGGGTACATAGGCTGCAAAATATAAAAAACAGGGAGAAGGTAGATAGAACACAGAGAGGCTTCCTAGTCAGGATGACAGGGGCCTTTAGCACAACTGCAACGCTGGCACTCACAACACTCGTGAAGGTCATGCCGATGCAGTTAGAAGTAAAGAAGATAGCAGCCATGTACTGGATCAGGCGTGCAGACTACGCAAAAGCACAGGCTGTAATGGGAGTAGAGGTGAGAACCAAGAAAGATATAGTAAGGGAGATAGAGAATCAATGGCAAGAGATGTGGGATAACTCGGAAAAAGGGAGAAGAATACACAGGATGCTTCCAATAATAAAGGAAATACCAGAGTACTTCAACCCAAGTCCAGGGTTGGTGCATTTAATAACGGGACATGGGCCATATCCGAGTTATCTACATAGGTTCAACATGAAGGAGAACAGTCTGTGTGAATGCGGCGAAGAAGGCACGCCTGAACACGTAGTTCTAGAATGTCTGAGATATGAGGACCAAGAGAACCTTAGAGGAAATCTACAAGGGCTAGATATAAAAGATATGATGAAGGAAGAAGAAAAATATAGAATATTAAACAAGTTAGCACAGAAGGTCTCTTCGAAACAACAGGAGATCTTCAATGCAACGAGAAGACCGAACTAAACAATGAGAACAATATGAGGAAGGAAGAAGGAAGAAGAGAAGACAACGCGACTGATCAGGGTGGAAACGTTCCGGAAAGGGCCAAAGGCTCACCGAACCTCCACCTTGAGAGGAAATGCTCATGTCTGCCGACCCATAGCAGGGAGGCAGGATAATGCATGCGGCATGTAGCATGTGACATGTAACATGCATGTAAATATAATTATGAATGTAGTTAGGTATTACTAACAGTAGTTTTTAGTTTTGACAAATGGCATGAATTGCATGGGAATGCCAGGAATTGTAGAATAGTAGATATGTATAAATGCATGTAGGGTATATAGATAGTAGTAACTAACAATAGGTTTAGAAAAGGTGTTGGAAATGTTAAGGAAACTAAAAATTGATTGTAAAGAAAAACAAAAAAGAATGTGAAAAATATCCAACACTTAGTAGAATAGGAAATAATACTAACACACATACTAACCATAAATGAAAAAAAAAAAATGAAATAATTAAGGAATTAATAAAAAAGATAGAAATAAACAATCTGATTTAAATTATTAGATATCAGATTATAAGATATAGAGTAAATGAAAAAAAAAAAAAAAGTTTCCAGGGGTGAAACCTCACTTCTGGATGGCTCAGTAGAGTTAAGCGCGCGTGTAAATAGTATTTCTGGCGTTTTTAGGTATCTACGGCCTGGCATGCGAATTGATGGAACCTCGTTGGTTGGCAACACCAACCAATCCAAAAAGAATTCGTATGTCAGACGCGTTCCTACTGGTTTTCCAAATAGATGAAGAGTACCGGAGTGGATGGGATTTTTGAGATTCTCCGAGCTACCTGGAATTGTAGAAATTTTGAACTCGCTTCGGAGCGTTTGGATTAAGCTCCGGTGAGCTAGTCGGAGGTCGAAGTATTGTCCCGCTTCGTAGTTTTCTTTTCCTTTCGTTCCGGAGAGATGTCATTTGTAATCCATACGCTCTCTTATCTACCGAAAGCTCCGGCCACATGGCTCCGCTCTGGCTACCATGCGATCCTAAAGCTTGACTGAGCTCTCGAGAATCCGGCTGACTAATGCCCTCGCCGGCTATTAGCCCGCCCGACTCCCGCGGATCCTGGTGCCCCGCAGCTAGCGCTGATCCCGTGGCATGTTCCCGCGCGTACTCGGCCCGCCTCGGAGGTGATACTCCGCTCTGTTTCGGAGCAGAGACTCTCCCCTGAAGCCTTCCACCACCCCTCTGCACTCCCGCAGAGTCGTCAAGCCGCTCGCGGGTCACTGGCGGTCCAGCCCCGAATTAGAAATAGATTTATTGAAAAAGACAGCCTAATATACAGTAATATATATATATATATATATATATATATATATATATATATATATATATATATATATATAGCGCCAACTATCAAACTGAGGACACACCGTAAAATCAACGTTGCGAGTACCACTGGAAGGAAAGGTGCTAGATACTCGTCATACCCTTTTCTGTTCTTGTTCAGAGTGGGGGGCACCAAGATTCTCTAATATACGCTTGAATTACTGAACAGTTCAAATTTGATTTTTACGAGTATATCGGAACCAAGTGAGGACCATACTTCCGTGATATCATTGAGAGGTCCGTTTATTTGTCTGCAGAATCCTACCAAACTGAGGTCCGTATAACCTAATTATCAGTATGAGGTGTATAAAGTGAGGACCACTGAACGTTGCCATGTTTCACAAATTTCTCTTCACATACGATCGGCACTTTTACGGTACATGTGACAGTACAGACAAGCCAAAATTATAATTATTGATAGAAATGGATTAGGCAATCCAGACTTCTGCATTCAACCTATACAATAGGTATAATCAAGTATCTAACAGAAAACAACTACTGTCCCCTATGACAATTGAATTAAAACTGATAGATTCTTGGCAAAGTATTCTACAAGAACTACTTTGCAATGTTATCCTAATCTCAACGCCAAAACATGTCTCAACCCACATGGTTTTGCCGATCATCAGTGTATCTAGTTATTTTCTGTTGCCGTCGATTATACCTATTGTATAGGTTGACTGCAGAAGTCTGGATTGCCTAATTCATTTTTATTATTAGTTTGATGAGCTTCTGCCAAGTAGTGTTATCAAATATTTTCTACCGAAAATTATGATTGTAAGTCAGTACTGCATTGTATATGGAAACAATTCTGGCGGATTATTCGTCAACGAAAGCAATATTCAGTATTATTCCGGACAAAGTTCGATACGGAGAGTATGATGAAAATTATATGAATTAAATAAAAATATTGACATATCGTGAGTCGCAGAAATTGACATTTTTGTAAATCGCGACTGCATTCCTGGATGAGGGGTAATTAATGCTTGGAGGGCACCATTTGTTTGGTGGGACAGTAGGATTATTATATTGTTCGACGAACCCTAGCATTGAAGATATGCAAAAATCTGGAAACATGTCTGCAGATGGTCATTTTAAATCAAATGATAAAAACAATAATAAATCGTCTTTATATTCTTCGGTACGAAATAGGCGAAGTCTAGTTAAGGTCTCTCTTACACTTAACCTAAGTAGTACAAATGAGAGATGAAATATAGGTAGGAAAGTCATTCATGGGGTCGAGCAAAACAAAATAAAACCATTGCAAAGCAGTAGTGCTTCATCAAAACATATAACTTTGAGTAAAAGAGTTAGGGTATTTACGAAATTTGGCTTTCAATTTCTTTTATCATACCAAGATAATTGAATGTGATTGACAAAAACGGAAATATAGAATTCAATTGCTTGGTAGTTGAAGTATGAGGCATAATATCCACTGTTTGATCACAAGTAGCACTTGAAATTGTGACCGCTTTGAGGAACGTTGCAGAAATATATGCCAGATGTAACTCAATATCTGTCAGGGAAAGAAAATCTTTTCTGCCAGATATTTTCAACTTTGTGGGAATATGTTGAAAGATAGGTATTTCGATTTCATTTCATCCAATAAAATTCAGTAATTAAAGGCATGGTATGTTTCTGAATTTTGTTAGGATGGATCATAAAACGAATACAACGATGTATTTGCAGAATATAAAGAACTGTTGTAATTCGAGTAATTCATAAATAAATTTATATTCAGTATCTTTATAGTGTCATTCGTGAAATCTGACAAAGTCAAGTCACCCCTCTTTCCAAAAATCTTTCTGCAAATATCTGACAGAAAACAATTACTTTCCCAGTCAATACTGCGTGGATTTTTCAATATTCTTGTGTTCCATAGAAGTTAGCGAGTTTCTGAGCCACTGAACGATTGTCGTTTCTTTAGACAGAATCTAAAATTGTCAGTGTGTGTTTGGGGGCTGAACTTCTCATATGGAAACTGTCTCAACTAAGTGAAAATTTTGACGTAAAAAATTCTCTCTGTCTGATAATCGAATAAGTGAGGAATATAAGGCAACCCCCTGACAAAAGACAAGTGCTTTACTGGCAAATACAGCGTTGGATGATAAATCACATGGACTTCCCTTTGATTTACATTATACTAATATCTGCTAGACAATCGAATCAGAATCGATTAAATTAGTCCATCTGAAAGAAAGATTGAGAAATAGATTGAATGATTCGTAAAAAGATAGGAGAATAGGTGAAACAGAGAATAAATGTATTCGACAAAATATTAAATAAGAAAGAGAAATAACAAGTGACAAACAAATAAAAAATTCTGCATTGTTCACAATGAACGCTTGTCAACAAAGAAACAAGGTGTCCAGCCATACCAGGACGGTGCTCATTGTCTTAATCCTATACGATAGGAATAAACATACCTAACATGACTATTCATTGAATCATAAATAGAAATGAAATATTTTGAAAAAGGCACTGATTCCCGTACTTATCTGGAACACCGCAAAAGGGATGGTGAACTGTCTTCCTTCTTGAGATGTTTTGATAACCCAATCTCTTCTGAACTATCTTTGGCCGTTTCACCTTTATCAGTTCCATCAACAAGTTCAGTCATCACACCTATTGTTGTCACCTTTGATACTGCCGTCTATTCACCAGGACTCATTCTTTCAAAGAACGGCGAAGATTTGGAGATCATTGACTACGGAAATGTTCGGCCCACATACTCCAAATGTTTAAGGGGAACCTCAATTCCTAGTTACTTCATCTTGATTCCGAAGATGTTCTCGAAATTTTACAGGTGTTTGTTTCTCTTTGAAACCAGAAGAAAATAGAATAAACAAATGAATATATAATAGTTAGTGGTAAACAGCGGAATAACAAAAAAAAACTTTAATTTGTAGACGCTAAAAAGGAAAAAAATTATTCGAAATGTTTTTGGTACTCATTCAAATGCACAAAGAGGTGAAAATCATTGCATTATATGTGTGATGTAGCTGAAATAACAATCCCTAGCCGTAACACATCTGAAGCAGACTTTTTCTTTAGTGTATTCAATAGCAGTTTAAAAATTTTCTCTCTCCCAATGTTATTCATTCCTTTTCAGTGAATTTGAATGAAAGCTTGTCTTTAAATGTTTTTTTTTTCGTATTTTTAGTCATAACTAATCAGATACTCCTCGTTCTGTTCATTTCCATAAGAGCTTCAGTATACCAGGGCTTCTTGATACTCAATATTGTGTATTCTAACTCTTCGATCCGATGAGCATCCAATGATCGATTGAATCATGAATCGTTTTGTCAAAATTCACGATCTCTGACTTCAAAAACTTACACATCAACTTTGATAGAAAACGAGCAATGATCACAGAAACTTCGCAATCCTGAAACCTCGAAAACTCCCACATACTATTTTTGGATCAGACGATAACTACAAAACTCGTTGGCCAAATTGTAGCTGCCAATTCAAATTAAAAAATTTTCATAATCTCTTTTCTCGAAAACTCCACTCACCAATTTTGATCAGAATGGTGTCATAATCACATAACCCGTTCGTCATCTTGAATTCATAAATTAAAAAAAATCCTAAACTCCGACCCCAAACATCTTTTCATACTAAAATTGAATGAAACTGACCAATAACACCAAGCTTGTCCGCCGTCTTGAATTTACCAATTTGGACCTAAAATTCATAATCTGAAATATCCCCCAATGGCCGATTATGAAAAGAATTACAAAGCTCGTTCTCCATCTTGATCTCATATTCCGAAATACTCAGTATTCCAATTTTGTATAGAATCAGACCATAAGAACAGAATTCGCAAGTCGCCATCTTGAATTCATTAATTTGATATTAAATCCATTATCTCCGACCAGTTTTTCTAAAAGAAGTTCAATCCCGCATTGTCACAGGAAAGAGGAACACATTCCAAATTTTTATTTGATCAGTCCACTGGAAGCGGGTCAAAATTCACTTTCTATTGGCCCGTCAGCCCTCTGCCATATTGTCTAATGATTTTATAGGTATTCCCTTCAGGGTTTTGGTAGTTGTGAATATAATGATCAATGCATAAGCAAAATTTTCGCATGCACGTGGAACATAACAATAATTATTGTTTTAATTAAATTATATTATAATTATATAACGATAATCGTATTATAATTATAAATTTCATTATACTTCATTTTCCCAAAGACATGCAAAAATACGTATAGATTCGAAGAGCCCTATTTCTCAACATAATTGTGGGCATATGGTGTCCTTCGGAACAACGCGACATGTATGCCGATCGGTTTCCGTCTGATTTTCATTCGATGAAATATCGTTTGGTATCACGCTTGGCATACGCTAAAATATCATCAAAATACGTGATTTCTCTATGCAATCCACAATAATCAACTAGTTTCTGACAAATTCTATACGGGTTTATGCATGTATTTGAGAAAAAAAGTAGTTATTATTATTATCGTTATGTTCCACGGGCAAGCGCTAAGTTTGCTAGTTCATTGATCATTATATTTATAACTACCAAAACCCTACATGGCATACGTTATGAAATCATTATACATTTTGGCAGCGGGCTGACGGACTATAAATTTCACCAGATAGTACAGATGAGTGAATTAACACATAAACAGATAAGCGGACGAGTGTAAAAGCAGCAACGGTTTTCCCAGCAACGGTTTTTATTTTTGCTTATGTTATTCACAAATATCCGTTGCTCGAGGTTTTTCCACGGGAATGTATTATTCTAAACTTGCTGATAACTGCTACCTCGCTCTTGGAAAAATTCCTAGAAAGAGGTAACAGGGGTTTATATTGACTTATATTTGCACGGCTAATTGGGGTGGGTTAATTAAACACATAAAAATTAGAAATAGGGTTTATTAGTGATCGATGAGCAACGGCTGGTAACAGTCAACTGGTCGTTGCACTGTAAAGTCGCCTTTAGCGGATAATTTTGAAATATTGAAGTTCGTAATATGTCAAATGCAACTAACTGTCAGAAGATGACAGATAAAATGAATCAATTAATAAAGACTAATAAACTATTACGGATTGTGATATTTACAAACCAGTAATACTAGACCATCTATGATTCACTGTAGGGTTATACAACAAAGGTTAACCGTGGCCCCCTGGTATGATCATACTAGAGTTTACATAAAAGGAATAAACTAATAAACTCCCTAACAGGTGAGCTCCGCATGCACAATTGATCTATTTTGATTGCAATATAGTCAATTGGTTTGACTTGTGAAAGAATATACGGCCTAGATAAAATTGGTGAAAGACTAAGCTAGGGCTTATCTGAGTTCACTGTCGATAATCGTCTCTTTGGTGTTCTTTCGACTGATTCTTTCCTTGGGTGGTAAAGTCACTAGAGGTTGAATGGGCTTCCTGCTCTTCGTGCGGGGTGTGAATCTGAGAAGTTGATGAAGCTCTTTTATCCTGACTTCGTTAACCCGTAGGGTGTAGGGTAGACGGTAAAAGAATGAAACTATCCAAAAGAAAGAAGGCCTGAAATGGGGTTGTGTGTCAGACTTAAGGTAACTTGGTTCAAAGATTTATCGGGTTGATAATGATAATAAATAAGACCTCAGGACCTACCTTGGATGATGGATGGCCTTAACGTGGAGTAACTTGAAGTGAACAAAGATCCACAATTGTGCAGACCAAACAAGGTCTATGTTTTCTTCAAGTTTTCTGAATTTCAGCTAGAAAATATCCGCACGGTGCGATTTGAGCCAACAAATGGACCTCAGTTAATATATCTAGCTGAATATTCGTGACGAAAAGGGAGATTTCAGATCTAATTTATTTTGTCAAAAATGTAACTTTTTGACACATCATTTATTGAACCTGTACCCATAGTGATTACATACACAGGATGATTAAAAAATGATGATTTTTATGTTCGTTTTTCTCAGCCTTTCCTCTGAACCGTAACAACACCCCTCTTTCCCAGGAAAAGTTTTTTTTCCTCAAAAAAAAAAACTTTCTAACTAACTAAATAGATATTACCTATCTAACATCATTAAAGGTAATGTTATAAAACTGTTCTGATGGTCCCTACGTTCTCGTCGTCGGACGAATCGTTGTCCTCAGGTGGGTGGGATTTTAAATCCTTGGCATGCCAAACTCCTCGACTTTTCCCATCTTGATCCACTAGCTCATATGACCATGGAGATAATATCTTTCGTATTATGAAAGGTCCTTCAAATTTTGGAGCGAACTTGGATGTGAATCCCTTGGTGGCATCCGACAGAGCGTAATTCCTCTTCCACACCTGTTGATTCAGTACGTACCTTTCATCTCTATGCCTTAAATTATACCGCGCTCTGCTAGTCTGAAAAGACTTCTTCAATCTGTTTGTGACATCCTTGAAAAGAGCTTTCAAAGC
The DNA here is from genome assembly GCA_944452925.2 of Chrysolina oricalcia. Taxonomy (NCBI): domain Eukaryota; kingdom Metazoa; phylum Arthropoda; class Insecta; order Coleoptera; family Chrysomelidae; genus Chrysolina; species Chrysolina oricalcia. The sequence goes on along the minus strand of OX101813.2, from coordinate 9,843,828 downwards.
TTCAGACCGTATCTCTGGGTCATAAGGTTCTCGGTCGAGAGTGGGGGCTAAAGGGTGACGATCGGTACCACTCAACAGTATTTCCCTGCCATACATGATGAAATTTGGAGTAAGATTCGTAATCTCATGCCTCGAAGTTCGGATAGCACAAGCCACTTGTTGAAGGCAAGTATCCCATTTGCGGTGATTTGAGGAGATGTAGGAGGTAAGAATTGTTTTGATAACTCTGTGGGATCTTTCAACCGGATTGGCCTGGGCGTGATAGTTTGAGATGTGTGCAGGAGATATATTGTAATTCGCTAGAACCGAAGATACTTCCTTACTCCGAAATGGAGTACCATTATCCATAATTATCTTCTGCGGAGCTCCAAATAACAGTATGACATTTTCTTCCAGTAGAGATGCAATCTTTGAGCCTGTAGCTTTCCGCAGAGGAAAGAGCAAAATGAATTTACTGAAAATGTCCAATACAGACAAGATATAGGAATGACCTGTAGTCGATCGTGGAAGAGGTCCGACGAGGTCCATACTAAGAATTTGCATTGGCCGAATCGTGGTTGGAGCCTTGCTGAGCATTTGGCCATTCGGGGTTCTTTGATCGGGCTTGGTGCTAAGGCAAACAAGACAATTCCGTATATACCGGGCTACATCCTGCCGCATTTTGGGCCAGTAGTACCTACCTGTAATACGAGCTGTAGTTTTATAGACACCTAAATGACCACAGGTGGTGGGCTCATGGTGGGAGGCGATTATAGCTGCCCTCTTTTCCTTCGGGACTACAATGAGCCAGCTATCTGACTCTTCTCGAAGGTCTGGGTATGGTCGGACAGTATGTTTGAAGAGTACGTCATTTTCCAGTCTCCACTGGGGATAACTCTCGGGGTGTGATTCCACCTTGTTCCGCATCTTATTGAACCACTTGTCCTTGGAAATTTTTGGAGGGTTGTCAGGCCCAATTGCATCCACCAAAGGAACAGATCTCGAAAGGGCGTCTGGGACAACGTGCTCCTTGCCCTTACGGTGCACGATATCAAAATCGTATTGTTGGAGCCTGACAGCCCACCTGGCAATTCTTCCAACAGGGTCCTTTATATTATTGAGCCACTTGAGGCTATAATGATCGGTCACGACGCTGAACCTCGAGCCCTCGATGTACGGCCGGAACTTCTCAATGGCGTACAGAACAGCTAAACACTCTTTCTCCGTTGTGCTGTACTTTCTTTCCGTTTTGGTCAGAGACCGGCTAAGGTAACAAATAACCTTTTCCCCCTCCTCACTAACTTGAGAAAGTACCGCCCCGACACCAAAATCAGAGGCGTCCGCCTGTACAACAAAGGGGAGATCAAAATTCGGACAAGTCAAAATGGGAGCCGATACTAGATGGGTTTTCAGGCCCTTGAAAGCTTCATCACAAGCGGAGTTCCATTCAAATTTGTGATCTTTCCTAAGCAAGTTACTAAGAGGAGCAGTGAGAGCTGAAAAATTTGGTACGAACCGACGGTACCAAGAAGCGAGACCGATGAACCTTCTGACCTCGGTGACATTCTTAGGTATGGGAATCTGTAGTATCGCTTCTACTTTATCCGGGTCTACCATGAGTCCTCCGGCACCTACCACGTAACCAAGGTATCGCAGCTCGGGCTTACAGAAATGGCACTTATCGCGGTTCAAAGTGAGACCAGCCCTGGTGAGACGGGACAGCACTTCTTTCAAGACTTCAAGATGTTTGTCAAAAGTAGGAGTACAGATGATTACATCATCTAGGTATACAAAAACAAATTGTTCCAGGTCGTATCCCACCACTTTGTCGATAAATCGTTGCCACGTGGCCGCAGCGTTGTGAAGCCCCATCGGCATCCTCCGGAATTGGAAGAGGCCCCTGTTCGGAACAACGAAAGCGGTTAGAGGTTTTGAACTTTCCGACAGCGGAATTTGCCAATAAGCAGACTTTATGTCCAGGGTAGTCAGGAAATATGAGTTCCGTAGTTTTTCGAGCGTAGCACTCACGAATGGCAGAGGATAAGCATCCCTAAGAGTAACCTTATTCAATTCGCGGAAGTCGACTACAAAACGGTATCGACCATCTTTTTTTTTAATGAGTAGGATCGGAGAAGACCACGAAGATTCTGATGGCTCAATTACGCCATCCTGTAACATCTTCTCCAACTCCTCGTTAACTTGCTGCTGAAGAGCGTGAGACAGGGGATAGTGTCTTTTCCGAATAGGTGGGTGGTCAGTGCGGATTATATGTTCCACGAGCTTAGTGCAACCAAGCTTATTTCCCATGACTGAAAAAGTTTCCTGAATGACTGCCTCTAACGCCTCTCTCTGTCGAGGAGTAAGAGTATCAATGGAAGCTAGGGCTGGACTCGCAGGACATGGCCTATGTTGATCATCCCGAAAACACCACTCACCAGAGAACATATCAGGCATGATTTCCATAGTACGCCAGAAGTCCATTCCTAAAATTAGAGTATGGGGTAAGGAAGGTACCACCAATGCATCCAGCAATCTGATGCGATCATATAGCTCAAATGGCACTGACACCGTACCCACTACTGAACAGGATTGACCATTTGCAACAGTACAGCTCAGTCGCGTGGTCTTTTCCAGTCTACAAATCGACTTAATCATATTCCAACCAGGACCACCAATAATTGTGTTTGTACAACCACTGTCAAGTAATCCCAGTAGTTGACATCCATATACAGTTACTTTCAAATAAGGCCTTGTATCGTTTTTGGCATGCGCCAGGACGTAGTTCAGAAGGATCCTAGACTGTTCTGCCTTTTCAAAAGTTTCAGTCAACAGCCGGCCAACTGTTGACTCCTTTTCCCGTTTTTTTGACATCGGTGACAAGAACTGGCAATAACGTTTTCCTGGCCACACTTGAAACAAAACCTCTTTCGCGGTTGAGAGCACCCTCTGAACTTGTGGTCAGAGCTACCACAGTTCCAACACTTGGCTGGTGAGGTTATTTGGGAAGATGAACTAGTCCCAGGGGTTGCGTTGGTGTTCTTTTTCTCTGAACTGACTACAGCAATAGATGGTAGTTTTTGAGGTTGTTGCTGGGGTTTCCTGTATGCCAATTCAGGTTCAAGAAGGTTTCGATGAGAAGTGGAGGGAGGAACAAAACTTTGATTCCTCAACTCCGTTTCCTCTACTATACGGCTAAGTCTAGTTAACTCAGCTATCGTCGAAATATTTTGGAAAGCAAGCTGGGTTTGTATGTGGGGAAGTAAATTTCGGCTTATCAGACGAACGCGAGATGCCTCGCTAGGAAAATTATCCAGCTTTCGGAAAAGATTTTCCATCGCCGTGATGTAGGTCAGAACCTTCTCTTGAGCACCTTGTGTACGGCGCCTTATCTCATCCCAGAGACTATATTCATAGTCATATGGACGGAATGCTTCCTTCAACTGAACCACCAAGTCGTCCCAGTCAGTGAAACTTCTAGTCCTGTACCATAATAACGCATCTTGTACCAGTATTTCGGGAGCAAAACGCAAAAGCTGTGTTTTGGATACATTACGAGAAACCCGCAGTTCCTCTACCCTCTCCAAGAAATCGTTCACGCTCGTTCTACCATTGTAGCGTAGGTTCCACCTGCTTATATCTCTCCAGCGATATTCTTCACCTCCATTAACACAACTGTTCTGCCAAGGAGATACATGCAGTTGCTCTAAAGGAGTGGTCAGGTCCACTTCGGGCTGCCACTGAGCAAAGTTCATTCGAGGGCTTGACCCATTTTGTTTATTCCCTAACAACTGATAATAGTAAAAATTTTCAGTTTTCGTTGAAGGCTGTATCAAGGATTGCTGAAAATGGTGGTAATAGTTAATTTTATCAGAGGAGCACACTGGTGAAGAAGAGTTCAGGGTGTCTGCCCTTGACGGTAGACCCACTCTTTCTCCATCCAGCGGAAGAATGTTACCAAACCGGCGGCATATTTCATTCTTTTCGACTGAAGCATTATCTCTGTCTGGGTCCTCGAGTTCAATTAAATCATGTACCACAGAGGTATTTTCTCTGCGTTCTAAAACTGAAGCAAGTAGAGGGGGATTTGGGCTGTCTAGAATGGAATGTTCTATTCGTGTGCTTGGTTCAGGAGATTTCTTTTCGCTACATGGTCTCCTTGCAACGGTGCTAGGCCTCTGTGATTGATTCAAAGAAGTGGCATTGCTACCGTTTTTTGCCAAATTCAAACTACCAGAGTTTGGATGGAGACTAGTATTCATTCCATCATTCACCAAGTTCAGGTCACCAATCAATCGTGAACATTTCGCAACCAATGACAGTCGGGCAATATCCTCATCTACCTCACGCCCAGTGAAACGATTCAGTCGGAACGAAATATGTAGTAACCGGCTAAAAATACGTCGAAATTCATTCTCCCTGTTCTCATGATCAAAGTCCAAAATTGCTTGTTCTAACTCGTCAAGTTTTCGTTCACAAGTAGAATGTTCAACCGTGGTATCAAGAAAAACCTTCGGGAAGATCGTTTCCCCCATCTGTTTTTCTTGTCTAAGAATTTCACGGAGAGTTGCCCGCTTTTCAGCTACCGTATTCCCAATCGGCAACTTTCGAATGTAAAGTTCATAAGAGAGCTCGTCTCCTAATAAGCGGTTGACTTCCATCTCGTAGATAATTGCGTTATTGGATCTCAAAAACAACCCGACCCTTCCAAAAAAAAACAAAAAAAAACGATAGTACCTAATATCAAGAAAATTCTAAACGTCTAAAAATTACTCTCAAACAATACTGTTTGGAGCTCTTGAAAGTGCAAACACTAAATAATATTTAACCCAATAACCTAATTCAAAATTGAATTGTTTGAGATTAGATATTTCATTACCAATATCCCTCCAAATTATTATCCGCAATTGTGATTCACTCTATATAAGGAAATTGAAAAAAAACTATTAGAACAACTAAAATGATTCCCTCTGTAAGTGAAAACTAACCATTCTCCAGAACACCAAGTTATAGATAGTATTTATGAAAAGACGTTAGCCGGTTCACCAATCACTAATATATTCTTCGACTTGCTAATAATTACCAAGTTTGGGCGCCACTTTTTGCTACCTCGCTCTTGGAAAAATTCCTAGAAAGAGGTAACAGGGGTTTATATTGACTTATATTTGCACGGCTAATTGGGGTGGGTTAATTAAACACATAAAAATTAGAAATAGGGTTTATTAGTGATCGATGAGCAACGGCTGGTAACAGTCAACTGGTCGTTGCACTGTAAAGTCGCCTTTAGCGGATAATTTTGAAATATTGAAGTTCGTAATATGTCAAATGCAACTAACTGTCAGAAGATGACAGATAAAATGAATCAATTAATAAAGACTAATAAACTATTACGGATTGTGATATTTACAAACCAGTAATACTAGACCATCTATGATTCACTGTAGGGTTATACAACAAAGGTTAACCGTGGCCCCCTGGTATGATCATACTAGAGTTTACATAAAAGGAATAAACTAATAAACTCCCTAACAGGTGAGCTCCGCATGCACAATTGATCTATTTTGATTGCAATATAGTCAATTGGTTTGACTTGTGAAAGAATATACGGCCTAGATAAAATTGGTGAAAGACTAAGCTAGGGCTTATCTGAGTTCACTGTCGATAATCGTCTCTTTGGTGTTCTTTCGACTGATTCTTTCCTTGGGTGGTAAAGTCACTAGAGGTTGAATGGGCTTCCTGCTCTTCGTGCGGGGTGTGAATCTGAGAAGTTGATGAAGCTCTTTTATCCTGACTTCGTTAACCCGTAGGGTGTAGGGTAGACGGTAAAAGAATGAAACTATCCAAAAGAAAGAAGGCCTGAAATGGGGTTGTGTGTCAGACTTAAGGTAACTTGGTTCAAAGATTTATCGGGTTGATAATGATAATAAATAAGACCTCAGGACCTACCTTGGATGATGGATGGCCTTAACGTGGAGTAACTTGAAGTGAACAAAGATCCACAATTGTGCAGACCAAACAAGGTCTATGTTTTCTTCAAGTTTTCTGAATTTCAGCTAGAAAATATCCGCACGGTGCGATTTGAGCCAACAAATGGACCTCAGTTAATATATCTAGCTGAATATTCGTGACGAAAAGGGAGATTTCAGATCTAATTTATTTTGTCAAAAATGTAACTTTTTGACACATCATTTATTGAACCTGTACCCATAGTGATTACATACACAGGATGATTAAAAAATGATGATTTTTATGTTCGTTTTTCTCAGCCTTTCCTCTGAACCGTAACATAACGTTCTTTATAATGTTGTTGAGGGGTAGCTGTTGAATCACGAATTATTTTGCCCTATAAAACATATTCAAAAGACAGAATAATTCATTTCTGTAAAAAAAACAAACAACGGGTATTTTAACTGTTTCACGATTTTTCTACTTCAGAGGGTTGTTGAGGGATAGTTTTCGATACACAAATTATTTTACGCCATAGAACGTAATCAGTAGGTGTCGAATAATTCATTTGCGTAAGGGTTGTTGAGGGGTAGTTATTCGTTCTCAAATTATTTCATCCTATAAAACGTATGCAACAGGAGTGGATTAATTAATTTTTTTCAAAAAACCTCGAGTCACAGGTACTTCAACTGATTCTAGATTTTTCTACTTCCGGAGGATTTTTGAGTGGTAGTTTTTGGTTCACGAATTATTTCACTCCATTGAACGTATTCAGCAGGTATAGAAGAATTCATTTCTGTAAAAAAAAAGAAACAACGGGTATTTTAACTGTTTCACGATTTTTCTACTTCGGAGGGTTGTTGAGGGGTAGTTTTCAATACACAAATCATTTTACGCTAGAGAACGTATTCAGTAGGTGTCGATTAATTCATTTCCTAAAAAAATCTCGAGCAATTGGTATTTCAACTGTTTCAAAAATTTTCTACTTCGGTGGGCTGTTGAGGGGTATTTTTAGGTTCACAAATTATTTCACACCATGAAACATATTCAGCGGGTGCGGAATATTTAATTTTTATCAAAAAACCTCGAGAAACGGGTATTTCAACTGTTTCAAAAATTTTCTACTTCAGATGGTTGTTGAGGGGTAGTTTTTGGTTCACAAAATATATCACCTCATAGTACGTACTGAGCCGGTAAACAATAGTAAATTTTCGTCAAAAAAACTTCGAGCAATGGGTATCTCAACTGCTTTAATTTTTTTTTACTGCAGAGGGTAGTTGAAGGGTCGTATTTGATTTACAAATCAGTTTTTCTTATAAAACGTATTCAACAGATGTAGAATAATTTATTTCCATCAAAAAACCTCGATCAACGAGAATTTCAACTCTTTCGAGATTTATCAACTTTGGAGGATTGTTGAAGGGTAGTTTTCATTTCAAAAATAATTTCACCCTATATAACGTATTCAACAGGTATAGAATAATTAATTTTTGTCAAAAAATCTCGTGCAACAGAAATTTCAACTGTTTCAAGAATTTTCAACTTAGGAGGGTTGTTGAGGGGTAGCTTTTGGTTCACAAACTATTCTATTCTATATACCGTATTCAGCAGGTGAAGAATAATTCATTTCCGTCAAAAAAACTCGAGCAACGGGCACTCCAACTGTTTCAAGATTTTTCTACTTCGGAGTGTTGTTCAGGGGTAGTTTTTGATCCACAAATTTTGACACACTATAGAACATATTCAGCAGGTGAAAAATAATCAGTATCTTTCAAAAATATCGAGCAAAGGATATTTCGAATGTTTCAAAACTTTTCCAGTTCAAAGGGTTGTTGAGGGGTAGTTTTTGGGTTAATCTTCATTTCACCCTGTGCAACATATGCAGCATCTATAGAATAATTCATTTCTGTCAAAAAACCTCAAGCAACGGGCATTTCAACTATTTCAAGAGTTTTCTACTTTGAAGGGTTGTTGAGGGGTAGTTTTTGATCCACAAATTTGTTACCATGTAGAAAATATTCTGCAGGTGGAAAATAATTTATTTCTGTCAAATAATATCGAGCAACGGTAATTCTGAATGTTTCAAGATTTTTCCACTTTGGAGGGTTGTTGAGGGGTAGTTTTTCATTCACAAATTATTTCATCCTATAAAACGTATGCGACAGGAGTGGAATAACTAATTTCTTCCAAAAAACCTCAAGCCACGGGTACTTCAACTGGTTCAAGATTTTTCTACTTCCGGAGGGTTTTTGAGGGGTAGTTTTTGGTTCACGAATTATTTCACTCCATCGAACGTATTCAGCAGGTGTAGAATAAATCATTTCTCAAAAAAAAAACAAACAACAGGTATTTTAACTGTTTCACGATTTTTCTACTTCGGAGGGTTGTTGAGGGGTAGTTTTTGGTTTACAAATTATTTCACTTCATAGAATGTATTCAGCAGGTGTAGACTATTTTATCTCTGTCAAAAAAAGTCTAGCAACAGGTTTTTCAAGTATTTCAAAAAGTTTCTACTTCGGAGGGTTGTTGCGGGGTAATTTTCATTTGACATATCATCCCACCCTGTGAAACGTATTCAGCAGGTACAGAATAACTCATTTCTGCAAAAAAATCTCGAGCTACGAGTATTTCAACTATTTCCAGATTTTTCTACAACGGAGGGTTGTTGAGGGGTAGTTTTTGCTTCAGAAATTATTTCATCCAATAGACCATATTGTTGTAGATTAATTAATTTCTGTGAAAAAACCTCTAGCAACGGGCATTTAAACTATTTCAAGACATTTTCCATTTCGGAGGGTTGTTGAGGGGTAGTTTTCGATTCACAAATATTTCACCCTACGGAAAGTATTCAGCAGGAGAAGAATAAGTCATTTCTGTCAGAAAAACCTCGAGCAACAGGTATTTCAACTGTTTTAAGTTTTTCTAATTCGGAAGATTGTTAAGGGGTAGTTTTTGGTTCAAAAATTATTCCACTCTATTGAATGTATTCAGCAGATGTGAAAAAAATTTGTTTTGTCAAAAAACCTAGAGAATTCGGCATTTCTATTGTTTCAAGATTTTTCTACTTCGGAGGGTTGTTGAGGGGTAGTTTTCGATTCACAGATTATTTAACCCTGTTGAACGAATTCAGCAGGTTCAGAATCACTCATTTACATCCTTAAAAAACAGGGCAATTTGAATTAAAACTTGCAAAAGTAAAGAAAATGAGGTGAAATATAGTGATACCCATTACCTAATAAACATCAATGTGTTCAGCGTAACACGATATGTTGCCACATTTTCGGACCCAACTCAGTGCTGACCATATAATCCCACAAGGAACGGAATACGCACGTACAGAAAAAATACATTCTCAGCAGCGCCTTCAAGTGACAAATCCCCAAACTACAATATACGATTTTTTCTATATTTCTACCAAAGTGAGGACCACATATTTCACGCGATATTTCAACTAACAGTAGTGAATGCACAAAAAGGAACGAAACACTATATCTGTCTCACTTAGAACGATTTTTAGGTTAGTCACTGAACTTGTACAGAGGAGGATCCTCCACACGGAACGGCAGAAACGTTGTGAGGTCCGTATACGGACCTCACTTCGACATGGTCCTCACAGCTTCCGTAATTTTTGCACAAGCGGACCTCACTTTATACGGTGGTCAAATATATATATATATATATATATATATATATATATATATATATATATATATATATATATATATATATATATATATATATATATATATATATATATATATATATATATATATATATATATATATATATATATATATATATATATATTTGACCACCGTATAAAGTGAGGTCCGCTTGTGCAAAAATTACGGAAGCTGTGAGGACCATGTCGAAGTGAGGTCCGTATACGGACCTCACAACGTTTCTGCCGTTCCGTGTGGAGGATCCTCCTCTGTACAAGTTCAGTGACTAACCTAAAAATCGTTCTAAGTGAGACAGATATAGTGTTTCGTTCCTTTTTGTGCATTCACTACTGTTAGTTGAAATATCGCGTGAAATATGTGGTCCTCACTTTGGTAGAAATATAGAAAAAATCGTATATTGTAGTTTGGGGATTTGTCACTTGAAGGCGCTGCTGAGAATGTATTTTTTCTGTACGTGCGTATTCCGTTCCTTGTGGGATTATATGGTCAGCACTGAGTTGGGTCCGAAAATGTGGCAACATATCGTGTTACGCTGAACACATTGATGTTTATTAGGTAATGGGTATCACTATATTTCACCTCATTTTCTTTACTTTTGCAAGTTTTAATTCAAATTGCCCTGTTTTTTAAGGATGTAAATGAGTGATTCTGAACCTGCTGAATTCGTTCAACAGGGTTAAATAATCTGTGAATCGAAAACTACCCCTCAACAACCCTCCGAAGTAGAAAAATCTTGAAACAATAGAAATGCCGAATTCTCTAGGTTTTTTGACAAAACAAATTTTTTTCACATCTGCTGAATACATTCAATAGAGTGGAATAATTTTTGAACCAAAAACTACCCCTTAACAATCTTCCGAATTAGAAAAACTTAAAACAGTTGAAATACCTGTTGCTCGAGGTTTTTCTGACAGAAATGACTTATTCTTCTCCTGCTGAATACTTTCCGTAGGGTGAAATATTTGTGAATCGAAAACTACCCCTCAACAACCCTCCGAAATGGAAAATGTCTTGAAATAGTTTAAATGCCCGTTGCTAGAGGTTTTTTCACAGAAATTAATTAATCTACAACAATATGGTCTATTGGATGAAATAATTTCTGAAGCAAAAACTACCCCTCAACAACCCTCCGTTGTAGAAAAATCTGGAAATAGTTGAAATACTCGTAGCTCGAGATTTTTTTGCAGAAATGAGTTATTCTGTACCTGCTGAATACGTTTCACAGGGTGGGATGATATGTCAAATGAAAATTACCCCGCAACAACCCTCCGAAGTAGAAACTTTTTGAAATACTTGAAAAACCTGTTGCTAGACTTTTTTGACAGAGATAAAATACACCTGCTGAATACATTCTATGAAGTGAAATAATTTGTAAACCAAAAACTACCCCTCAACAACCCTCCGAAGTAGAAAAATCGTGAAACAGTTAAAATACCCGTTGTTTGTTTTTTTTTTTGAGAAATGATTTATTCTACACCTGCTGAATACGTTCGATGGAGTGAAATAATTCGTGAACCAAAAACTACCCCTCAAAAACCCTCCGGAAGTAGAAAAATCTTGAAACAGTTGAAGTACCCGTGGCTTGAGGTTTTTTGGAAGAAATTAGTTATTCCACTCCTGTCGCATACGTTTTATAGGATGAAATAATTTGTGAATGAAAAACTACCCCTCAACAACCCTCCATATTGGAAAAATCTTGAAACATTCAGAATCACCGTTGCTCGATATTATTTGACAGAAATAAATTATTTTTCACCTGCAGAATATTTTCTACATGGTTACAAATTTGTGGATCAAAAACTACCCCTCAACAACCCTTCAAAGTAGAAACTCTTGAAATAGTTGAAATGCCCGTTGCTTGAGGTTTTTTGACAGAAATGAATTATTCTATAGCTGCTGCATATGTTGCACAGGGTGAAATGAAGATTAACCCATAAACTACCCCTCAACAACCCTTTGAACTGGAAAAGTTTTGAAACATTCGAAATATCCTTTGCTCGATATTTTTGAAAGATACTGATTATTTTTCACCTGCTGAATATGTTCTATAGTGTGTCAAAATTTGTGGATCAAAAACTACCCCTGAACAACACTCCGAAGTAGAAAAATCTTGAAACAGTTGAAGTTCCCGTTGCTCGAGTTTTTTTGACGGAAATGAATTATTCTTCACCTGCTGAATACGGTCTATAGAATAGAACAGTTTGTGAACCAAAAGCTACCCCTCAACAACCCCCCTGAGTTGAAAATTCTTGAAACAGTTGAAATTTCTGTTGCACGAGATTTTTTGACAAAAATTAATTATTCTATACCTGTTGAATACGTTATATAGGGTGAAATTATTTGTGAAATGAAAACTACCCTTCAACAATCCTCCAAAGTTGATAAATCTCGAAAGAGTTGAAATTCTCGTTGCTCGAGGTTTTTTGATGGAAATCAATTATTCTACACCTGTTGAATACGTTTTATAAGGAAAACTGATTTGTAAATCAAATACGACCCTTCAACTACCCTCTGCAGTAAAAAAATTAAAGCAGTTGAGATACCCATTGCTCGAAGTTTTTTTGACGGAAATTTACTATTGTTTACCAGCTCAGTACGTACTATGAGGTGATATATTTTGTGAACCAAAAACTACCCCTCAACAACCATCTGAAGTAGAAAATTTTTGAAACAGTTGAGGTTTTTTGATAAAAATTAAATATTCCGCACCCGCTGAATATGTTTCATGGTGTGAAATAATTTGTGAACCTAAAAATACCCCTCAACAACCCACCGAAGTAGAAAATTTGTGAAACAGTTGAAATACCAATTGCTAGAGATTTTTTTAGGAAATGAATTAATCGACACCTACTGAATACGTTCTCTAGCGTAAAATGATTTGTGTATTGAAAACTACCCCTCAACAACCCTCCGAAGTAGAAAAATCGTGAAACAGTTAAAATACCCGTTGTTTGTTTTTTTTTACAGAAATGAATTTTTCTATACCTGCTGAATACGTTCAATGGAGTGAAATAATTCGTGAACCAAAAACTACCACTCAAAAATCCTCCGGAAGTAGAAAAATCTTGAATCAGTTGAAGTACCCGTGACTAGAGGATTTTTGAAAAAAATTAATTAATCCACTCCTGTTGCATACGTTTTATAGGATGAAATAATTTGAGAACGAATAACTACCCCTCAACAACCTTTACGGAAATGAATTATTCGACACCTACTGATTACCTTCTATGGCGTAAAATAATTTGTGTATCGAAAACTATCCCTCAACAACCCTCTGAAGTAGAAAAATCGTGAAACAGTTAAAATACCCGTTGTTTGTTTTTTTTTACAGAAATGAATTATTCTATGTCTGTTGAATATGTTTTATAGGGCAAAATAATTCGTGATTCAACAGCTACCCATCAACAACATTATATTGAACGTTATCAGCAAGTTTAGAATAATACATTCCCGTCGAAAAACTTCGAGCAACGGATATTTGTGAATAACATAAGCAAAAATAAAAACCGTTTGCTGGGAAAACCGTTGCTGCTTTTACACTCGTCCGCTTGCCTGTTTATGTGTTAATTCACTCATCTGTACTATCTGGTGAAATTTATAGTCCGTCAGCCCGCTGCCAAAATGTATAATGCGAGGGGGGAGTAACTAGCCATTTTTTGTACACCTAATGAAAATAATGCAGTAATTAACTCTAATGAAAAATAATTACCATTAATGATGTTATACTATTCATCGGAAAATCACTGATTAAAATCCGCGTCTGCTCAGCGATCACCGAGGCGATCACTTACCGATTGTCAGACGGCATAAATTTATCAACTTCGAACCGAAAAAAATCATATCACGGATCCCCAGAAACATAGATTTCGATTTTAAGTTGAATATGAAATGATTAATGAAGTAATGAAAATGTTATGATGTACACCTAATGAAAGAGTTACTTCCCCCTCGGTATAATGATTTCATAACGTATGCCATGTAGGGTTTTGGTAGTTATAAATATAATGATCAATGAACTAGCAAACTTAGCGCTTGCCCGTGGAACATAACGATAATATTAATAACTACTTTTTTTTCTCAAATACATGCATAAACCCGTATAGAATTTGTCAGAAACTAGTTGATTATTGTGGATTGCATAGAAAAATCACGTATTTTGATGATATTTTAGCGTATGCCAAGCATGATACCAAACGATATTTCATCGAATGAAAATCAGACGGAAACCGATCGGCATACATGTCGCGTTGTTCCGAAGGACACCATATGCCCACAATTATGTTGAGAAATAGGGCTCTTCGAATCTATACGTGTTTTTGCATGTCTTTGGGAAAATGAAGTATAATGAAATTTATAATTATAATACGATTATCGTTATATAATTATAATACAATTTAATTAAAACAATAATTATTGTTATTGTTATGTTCCACGTGCATGCGCAAATTTTGCTTGTGCATTGATCATTATATTCACAACTACCAAAACCCTGAAGGGAATACCTTATAAAATCATTAGACAATATGGCAGAGGGCTGACGGGCCAATAGAAAGTGAATTTTGACCCGCTTCCAGTGGACTGATCAAATAAAAATTTGGAATGTGTTCCTCTTTCCTGTGACAATGCGGGATTGAACTTCTTTTAGAAAAACTGGTCGGAGATAATGGATTTAATATCAAATTAATTAATTCAAGATGGCGAATTGCGAATTCTGTTCTTATGGTCTGATTCTATACAAAATTGGAATACTGAGTATTTCGGAATATGAGATCAAGATGGAGAACGAGCTTTGAGATTCTATTCATAATCGGCCCTTGGGGGATATTTCAGATTATGAATTTTAGGTCCAAATTGGTAAATTCAAGACGGCGGACAAGCTTAGTGTTATTGGTCGGTTTCATTCAATTTTAGTATGAAAAGATGTTTGGGGTCGGAGTTTAGGATTTTTTTTTTATTTATGAATTCAAGATGACGAACGGGTTATGTGATTATGACACCATTCTGATCAAAATTGGTGAGTGGAGTTTTCGAGAAAAGAGATTATGAAAATTTTTCAATTTGAATTGGCAGCTACAATTTGGCCAACGAGTTTTGCAATTATCGTCTGATCCAAAAATACTATGTGGGAGTTTTCGAGGTTTCAGGATTGCGAAGTTTCTGTGATCATTGCTCGTTTTCTATCAAAGTTGATGTGTAGGTTTTTGAAGTCAGAGATCGTGAATTTTGACAAAACGATTCATGATTCAATCGATCATTGGATGCTCATCAGTTAGAATACACAATATTGAGTATCAAGAAGCCCTGGTATACTGATGCTCTTATGGAAATGAACAGAACGAGGAGTATATGATTACTTATGACAAAAAAACGGAAAAAAAAACATTTAAAGACAAGCTTTTATTCAAATTCACTAAAAAGGAATGAATAATATTGGGAGAAAGAAAATTTTAAAACTGCTATTGAATACACTGAAAAAAAAGTCTGCTTCAGATGTGTTACGTCGGTTATTCTGTGAGTAAAACATTCAAAAGCTAGGGATTGTTATTTCAGCTACATCACACATATAATGCAATAATTTTCACCTCTTTGTGCATTTGAATGAGTACCAAACACATTTTGAATAATTTTTTTCCTTTTTAGCGTCTACAAATTAAAGTTTTTTTTGTTATTCCGCTGTTTACCACTAACTATCATATATTCATTTGTTTATTCTATTTTCTTCTGGTTTCAAAGAGAAACAAACACCTGTAAAATTTCGAGAACATCTTCGGAATCAAGATGAAGTAACTAGGAATTGGGGTTCCCCTTAAACATTTGGAGTATGTAGGCCGAACATTTCCGTAGTCAATGATCTCCAAATCTTCGCCGTTCTTTGAAAGAATGAGTCCTGGTGAATAGACGGCAGTATCAAAGGTGACAACAATAGGTGTGATGACTGAACTTGTTGATGGAACTGATAAAGGTGAAACGGCCAAAGATAGTTCAGAAGAGATTGGGTTATCAAAACATCTCAAGAAGGAAGACAGTTCACCAACCCTTTTGCGGTGTTCCAGATAAGTACGGGAATCAGTGCCTTTTTCAAAATATTTCATTTCTATTTATGATTCAATGAATAGTCATGTTAGGTATGTTTATTCCTATCGTATAGGATTAAGACAATGAGCTCCGTCCTGGTATGGCTGGACACCTTGTTTCTTTGTTGACAAGCGTTCATTGTGAACAATGCAGATTTTTTTATTTGTTTGTCACTTGTTATTTCTCTTTCTTATTTAATATTTTGTCTAATACATTTATTCTTTGTTTCACCTATTCTCCTATCTTTTTACGAATCTTTCAATCTATTCCTCAATCTTTCTTTCAGATGGACTAATTTAATCGATTCTGATTCGATTGTCTAGCAGATATTAGTATAATGTAAATCAGAGGGAAGTCCATATGATTCATCATCCAACGCTGTATTTGCCAGTAAAGCACTTGTCTTTTGTCAGAGGGTTGCCTTATATTCCTCACTTATTCGATTATCAGACAGAGAGAATTTTTTACGTCAAAATTTTCACTTAGTTGAGACAGTTTCCATATGAGGAGTGCAGCCCCCAAACACACACTGACAATTTGAGATTCTGTCTAAAGAAACGACAATCGTTCAGTGGCTCAGAAACTCGCTAACTTCTATGGAACACAAAAATATTGAAAAATCCGCGCAGTATTGGCTGGGAAAGTAATTGTTTTCTGTCAGATATTTGCAGAAAGATTTTTGGAAAGAGGGGTGACTTGACTTTGTCAGATTTCACAAATGACACTATAAAGATACTGAATATAAATTTATTTATGAATTACTCGATACAGTCGAATTACAACAGTTCTTTATATTCTGCAAATACATCGTTGTATTCGTTTTATGATCCATCCTAACAAAATTCACAAACATACCATGCCTTTAATTACTGAATTTTATTGGATGAAATGAAATCGAAATACCTATCTTTCAACACATTCCCACAAAGTGGAAAATATCTGGCAGAAAAGATTTTCTTTCCCTGACAGATATTGAATTACATCTGGCATCTATTTCTGCAACGTTCCTCAAAGCGGTCACAATTTCAAGTGCTAATTGTGATCAAATAGTGGATATTATGCCTCATACTTCAACTACCAAGCAATTGAATTCTATATTTCCGTTTTTGTCAATCACATTCAATTATCTTGATATGAAAAAAGAAATTGAAAGCCAAATTTCGTAAATACCCTAACTCTTTTACTCAAAGTTATATGTTTTGATGAAGCACTACTGCTTTGCACTTTCCTACCTATATTTCATCTCTCATTTGTACTACTTAGGTTAAGTGTAAGAGAGACCTAAACTAAACTTCGCCTATTTCGTACCGAAGAATATAAAGACGATTTATTATTGTTTTTATTATTTGATTTAAAATGACCATCTGCAGACATGTTTCCAGATTTTTGCATATCTTCAGTGCTAGGGTTCGTCGAACAACACAAGAATCCTACTGTCCCACCAAACAAATGGTGCCCTCCAAGCATTAATTACCCCTCATCCAGGAATGCAGTCGCGATTTACAAATATGTCAATTTCTGCGACTCACGATATGTCAATATTTTTATTTAATTCATATAATTTTCATCATACTCTCCGTATCGAACTTTGTCCGAAATAATACTGAATATTGCTTTCGTTGACGAATAAACCGCCAGAATTGTTTCCATATACAATGCAGTACTGACTTACAATCATAATTTTCGGATGAAAATATTTGATAACACTACTTGGCAGAAGCTCATCAAACTAATAATAAAAATGAATTAGGCAATCCAGACTTCTGCAGTAAACCTATACAATAGGTATAATCGACGGCAACAGAAAATAACTAGATACACTGATGATCGGCAAAACCATGTGGGTTGAGACATGTTTTGGCGTTGAGATTGGGATAACATTGCAAAGTAGTTCTTGTAGAATACTTTGCCAATAATCTATCAGTTTTAATTCAATTGTCGTAGGGGACAGTAGTTGTTTTCTGTTAGATACTTGTCGACGATTATACCTATTGAATAGGTTGAATGCAGAAGTCTGGATTGCCTAATCCATTTCTATCAATAATTATAATTTTGGCTTGTCTGTACTGTCACATGTACCGTGAAAGTGCCGATCGTATGTGAAGAGAAATTTGAGAAACATGGCAACGTTCAGTGGTCCTCACTTTATACACCTCATACTAATAATTGGGTTATACGGACCTCAGTTTGGTAGGATTCTGCAGACAAATAAACGGACCTCTCAATGATATCACGGAAGTATGGTCCTCACTTGGTTCCGATATACTCGTAAAAATCAAATTTGAACTGTTCAGTAATTCAAGCGTATATTAGAGAATCTTGGTGCCCCCCACTCTGAACAAGAACAGAAAAGGGTATGACGAGTGTCTAGCACCTTTCCTTCCAGTGGTCCTCGCAACGTTGATTTTACGGTGTGTCCTCAGTTTGATAGTTGGCGCTATATATATATATATATATATATATATATATATATATATATATATATATATATATATATAATATAGAAAGCACTAGCATACACAATATTATTCATACAATATTCAGTGGTATTTAAAACATGAAACATATTTAAAATATAGTGAGCACTAGCATACACAATAGTATTCATACAATATTCAGTGGTGTTTACAACATTAAATATAAAAAAAAAAAATTAAATTAAATTAAAGTAGTTGGAATAAACAGATAGTAGGTATATTAAACATGTTTGACAATTCAAACAAATATTAGACAAGTTTGCCAGTTCACACAATTTTGAAGACGATGGTTAGTTAGAAGCCATTTTAAATTATAGAAGGTTACTGGGTTTGTGATGAACAACTCAACTAGTATGATATTGTGCTATGAGATGTTGAGTAAGAGTTGATTTGAACTGCTGGATAGTCTTGCATTTTTTTATTTCATTTGGAAGTTTATTATAGTCCAAAAGTCCTCTGTGAAATAGAGAATTTGTGGTCCTCGTATAGTTTGTTCTTGGTACACATAGTTCGTTACTACCTGTTGTAGGATAGTTATGTATTTGGTGTTGGTAAGTAATGAAATCATTAAAATAAGACGGTGCACCTTCATGGAGTATTTTAAAAATGAGTATCATTGAAAAGTAGAATAGTCTATCTTTTACTGTTAACCAATTAAGAACTTTAATCATTGATATAATTGGGGTATATTTGTTGCATTTCAACAGTACTCTCATTCCTCTATTCTGCATTTTTTGGAGAGTTGAAATACCATTTCCGTCCAGCAAAGCAATTATGGTAGCACAATAGTCGAAGTGAGGTTGTATTATTGATCGATAAACGGTCATGTTTGATTGAAACGTAAGGTTTCTACTGATTCTTGTGAAAAAGAACATTTTTTTGGAGATTTTTTTACATATATATTGGAAGTGTTTTTTTAAATTTAAGGTGTTATCCACAATAAAACCAAGATATTTAAAGTCTTCAACAATTTCAATGGTTTCATTATATATTGAAATGTTAATTGAATTTACATCAATGAGATTGTACTTATAAGTAATTGTCAGTATCATTGCTTTAGATTTAGCTACATTCAATTTGAGTTTATTGGTATTTAAAAATTTCGACATATCTTGTAGTATTGCATTTATTTTGCTAACAGCATTGACAATGTTTACATCACTTACAGCAAGTAGAGTATCGTCTGCAAACAGGTTGATAAATTCACAGTTTTCAATATACTTAATATCATTAAAATATATTATGAATAACAGAGGGCCGAGTACACTACCTTGTGGGACACCTATACTAATGGATCTATTACTTGAGAGTATATTATTGACTTTAGTGCACTGTGATCTATCCGTTAAGTAGCTATTAAACCATTCTAATACTCTACCAGCTATTCCGTAATACTTCAACTTTGAGAGGAGAATAGATATATCTATCGTCTCAAAGGCCCTTTTGAAATCCAGGAATACAGCGACAACAAATTTATTATCAATTAACATTTTCCATTTGGACAAGGTAAGTTGAAGTGCAGTTTCACATGAATGCTTAGACCTGAAACCTGACTGTTGATCAGTCAGCAAGTTATTGACTTCAATATACGAACAAACTTGGTTGTAAACAGCAAGTTCTAGGACTTTTTCAAGTGATGGTAGGGTGTTAATTGGACGGAAGTTAATAACTTCATTAGTATTGCTGATCTAAGGCACAGGGACTATTGTACTAATCTTAAGTTGTTTTGGAAACTGACCATTTTTCAAAGAGGTGTTAACAAAGTCAAGTATGACGTGACCCAAAACTGAAGAAATACTCTTAAGAACTTTGTTATTGATAAAATCAGCGTTGCATTTATTGTCAAGACTACAAATAATTGATTTCAGTTCCTTCATGGTAGGTGGTTTAAATTCCGATAATTCACAATTGAGTGTATCGAGATCTCTTGCTGACCAAGGTGTTGACTCCGGAATAGACTTACTAAATCAACAATACTTTCAATGAAGAAATTATTAAAAGTTTCCGCTTTTTCAATGTTTGAAACAATTCTTTGCATATTCAATATAATTTCATCAGGTATAGGACTATTAAGAGGTTTAATCAGTGTTTTGAGAGTTTTCCACATTTTCTTTGAATCTCTTGAGCATTCATCAATCTTCCTTTTATAGTATTCAGACTTTTTTATTTTTAGCAAGTTAACTACTTCATTTCTGTAGCTTTTGTAAATGGCCCAGTTGAGCTGTTCATCACCAACATTTGTGCTTCTTTTAAATTTTTTATAAGCTTTATCCCTGTTAATTGCAGTATTAGTAACTTCATGATCATACCAAGGTAGTTGATTATTTTGTAATTTAACCGATATCAGAGGAGAAACAATATCAACTTGTCCTTTCACTTTTGTAATAAGGTTATGATATATTTCATCAACATCACTTAAATTAGTGTTCCAGTTACAGGTTAGTAAGTTCTCATTCAGAAGTTCAAGTTTATTTTGACTGAAATTTCTAAAGTATTTGGTAGTATTATGACATAATACCTGTGCATTTTTCATAGAGACTGTTATAATACTATGATCAGTAATGTTCGGAGTTTCGTGAACTGAACATCGATTCACAGATGAAGAGCTTAAAACATAATCAATCATCGTTCTACTATTATAAGTGACTCGCGTTGGTTCATGGATGAGCTGTTCAACTCCTAGGTTATTTATGAAACTTTTGAAGTTCTGTTCTGACCTATCATTAACATCAAGATAGTTCAAGTTAAAATCTCCCACCAGTATACATTTACACTGTTGATTGAAAGTATTTTCAGCCCAGCCTTCAAAATGATCCAAAAATATATCAAACCTAGAACTTGGGGAGCGATATAAGTAGCCAACTAGTACATATTCATTACGGAACTTAATCTTTATAACCAAACACCAATAGGTTTTATCCACTACAATAATTTTGTGAACCTTAAAATTATAGTCAGCACGAACGAAGATCACTACTCCTCCTGTATGACGGCTGGCTGAATCACATCTTATCACACTATAGCCTTCAATGTCGATTTCAAAGTTATCAATGTCATTAGTGGTTCATGTTTGTTTGTTTTTTGTGAATAGATTCCAAAATATTTGTGATATTCGAGTAATGTTTGGTATCTGGGATGATTTTTCAATGACAAAATAAAAATTTTTGTTAATTGTGAAAAAACTAATTTCTGATAGAATTTATATTGAATTAAAAAAAATCACTTCCATCGATTATTTCGAATCTCAATAACTCGAAAGCAGTTGCTCTCAGTGACCTCTACCAAGAATATATTTTTTACACAAACTAAATAATAAATATTCCCAGATACCAAACTTTACCCAAATATCAAAATTATTTTGAAATTATTCACAAAAAATAAAAATGAGAATTGAACTTTGACACTCTGTATCTCAGAAACGAATAACTTGTGGATATAGGAACTTTTATTCTTATTTTGATGTCAGCAATACGCTCCTAAATTTTCTACACGTACTTAAGAAACACCCTGTGTATAATATAGGCTGACAGGGGTTTAAATGAAATAAGTCGTAAAAAGAGATCTGCATGAGTATCACTTTAGAGATTGTATTTTGGCTCATGGTTGAAACACAAGCAAACAACAAGACGAAACCTAGATTCAACCTGACCATAGTGCTCTTATCTAAAACTGGTAGTTGGTATTTGAACATCTAATTACCTGAGCTCAATTTAGAAATAATGGTTTCACAGTGTAAATTCAAGTTGAGATACTGGTCTATACTCCTAAATATTTAACTCCACAGTTGGTGCTGCGTAGACTTGTGTTGTTACTATTGTTCACAATTGTTGGAACGTTATTAATATATTTAATTGTTTTGTCATTATCCCCTTGGCTGACAAGATCTGCCAATTTGCTCTTTACTGTTAAGTAGTAATCCCTTTGCATTATTGTTTGGTCTCCAAATATATTAATATTACGCAATTTTATTGAGTTTTTATTTCTTAGGATGTAGAGAGCTTCGTCCGCACTGCTAAGAATAATCTTGAGAGGTCTATTTTTATTTCCATCATATTTACCCAATCTGAATGTTTTTTTATTTTAATCTCACTTGAAAGATTACCCAGTATCTGTAGCACATTGGATGTATCTTCTTCAGCCCTGCGCAGATGGTCCCTTTCAGCTGATTCTTGGATTTTTGTAATAATAATGTTAGCTGCTCTGATCTGTCTTTCGATGATTTCAAGAACTATGTTGTTTACATTCTTTTTATTAGTAATGTTAGTATTTCGAATTGTTTCCTATAGTTTTTTATTTTCTTCAACTAGTTTCTTTATTGATTTCAAGAACTTCATCTAGCTTAGCTATTACTTTACGTACGTTTTTTAAATCGGTTCTGCAGGAATTCCAGAAATAAATCATGGATCGTTTTCTCAAAGCAAGTACTCTAATTTCAGAGGGACAAAAGTCTTCACATTTTTCATGGTGATATACTGAATAGCAGTCACATACCACAAATGGGTCTCTCTCGGAAATATCCAGATTACATCTGTCACAACTCATCTTATCAACCATTTTACACAAAACTCACAATTCTTCCACGAAAATCACAATTGATGCTCATTGCAGTAGCTCCCTCAACAATTTAAACAGTACGCCCATGGACATGAACACACTTTCTTCAACGTTTTATAGATTGCTTATCAGCTGGAGGTTTTTATGGGCTACACTACACTTTTTTTACATGGATTTAATTCACAGATTATCCCAGAAATCTAAAGTACCCACTGGATTTACATATTTCCCTTTTACTCACAGGTCAAACTAATTATGAGGTACACATTGATACAATTTTCAACTTTAAATTCACGAAAATTCCACTGCTTTTGGAGAAGAAACTAAGCGTAGCTTACTCTTCCTTGCTAGCTCGATACACCACTGCCTTGAGTGTGACCCATCGCCTGTGATGAGCCCACCCCTGGAGTGCGGCCCTTCGCCTTTGATGAACCCACCCCTTTCTACCTCGGTTCTCCGAACACTCGACTCTCTTTCTCGTCGTGTTTCTACTATACTTTCGTTTCTGTTATAGACATCTATATTGCATAAATTTCTCCTTGAGGGTTCCAAAACCTCCCGCATATCCCTCAAGGATTCTGGCTGGCGAGGCATTGCGCTTTCCTCAAGTGGCTGATGGCCCTGTGTTGCTTGAAAGTCTAATCGCTCGGCTATCAAACGAGCCCTTCTTGGTTCAGAGACAATAGGTCTCTGAGCTTCCACAAACTGCTTTACTACTCTGGAGCCTTCCGTTCGGACGAAAGCCGTCTCCGTAGGCATGCCGGACCCGGGTCTCGAACTCACGTGCTCCCTATTGCTTAAAGCTACAACTGCCTCATAACGCCTTTTCCGAAATTAAAATAATACAAATAAACTTAGGTAAAGGAAAAAACGCCACCGAACAATTGATACAGAAAATAAAGGAAGATCAAATTGACATAGCAATCATACAAGAAATCAACAAAAATATGAAACAAACGGAAACACATAACCTATACAAAGATAGCATAGACTCAAAAACTGGAATACTAATAAGAAACAATATAAATAGCACTATACAAATCACAGAGATAACAAATGAGAACACAACAACAATACAGATAGGGGAAGGCAAAAACAGAGTAACAATTATCAACATATATGATGAGCCGGGAGGAATACACAACATAAAATTCAGAAACATAGAAGACAAAATTAAAAACATAAAAGGCAAAGTAGTAATCGCAGGAGATCTAAATGCGAAAAATACAATATGGGGAGGAGCAGAGACAGACACAAGGGGAGAGGAAATAATGGACTGGATTGTCACCAACAATTACTACATTGAAAACAACAGAAACAGTATCGCAACTTACAGCTGCAACAGAGGTCAGAGCTGGGTCGACCTCACTTTCACGAAAGACACCAACATACAAGACTGGACAGTGGAAGAGGAGGAAACGCTGAGCGACCACAGATACATAAGTTACACAATCACTCTAAAACAAGAAAAAATAACAAAAGAGCAACATTACGACCTTAGTAAAACAAATTGGGAAAAACTAAAGAGAATACTGGAAGCATCTGAAATAATCGCAGAAAATCTAGAAAACAGAGCCAAAGCATTTCAATCCGCGGTTGAGCAAGCCTGTAAAGAAGCAATCCCAATATAAAAAAAAACAAAAACAAGACACAACCAAATCTGGTGGACAGAAACACTCAAAATAAAAAGGAAAGAGACAAACAAAGCCAGAAGACAGTGGCAACAGGATAGAACACAAATCCACAAAAAAGACAAAGGTATGAAACGGTCAGAAGGGACTACAAAACAACAATCAAAACTACTAAGCACGACTCGATCAGAGAGTACATAACCCAACAGAGCCAGGAAGACCCCTGGGGATTAGCATATAAAATACTGAGAAGGAGAAACAAAGAAAGAACAAAACTTTCAACAATACAGAAAGACGATGGTACCTGGACACACAACGAAGAAGAGATACACCAGGAATTAATAAAAAAGTACTTCCCGGATGAAGACCCTAACGCCCAAGAACATGAACAAATAATCCAGCAAATAACAGCATTAAACCAGAACAACGATGAATGGGAATTCGAACTAGATGAACTACAAGACATAGCAAATAACTTAAAGCATAACAAAGCTACAGCCAATGACAAAATACCAAACGAAGCCGCAAAACATATAATCGAAGCGAAAGGGACCCAATTATTAGAAATTTTCAACATCGCAATGAGAGAAGGCAAATTCCCAAACATCTGGAAGAAATCAAACGTAATATGGATACCAAAGAAAGACAACAACAAAAGACCTATATCATTGCTGCCAACGATGGGCAAATTGCTAGACAAGTTACTAACAAAACGCCTCACCTATTTTCTGGAAGTAAACAATAACATTGACAACAGACAATATACGAGCACTCTAATATTGTACGGGGCACAAATCTGGGGACAACGAGCAAAAGACTCCAGAATAATAAGACACCTCAGAGCAACAGAGAGACCATACCTATTAGCAATAACCAAAGCTTATAGAACGGCACCCACAGATGCTTTACATGTAATAGCAGGAACTACACCACTGCAAATAGATGCAGCAATAGAAAATAAACACAGGGCAGAAAACTATAATGATATCATAGCAAATAAAAACAAATTACAACAAAAACCACACCCTGCTAAAGTTCACAGAAAAATTCCAGAACCAAGGCCTAGTGGCACCTTCATATGCACAGACGCTACTCTCACGAAAGACCACGCAAGAGCCTACGGATTAACCAAAACCAAAGACCACAGCCAATGGCGAGACATAGGCAGAAAGATAAAAAATGGAAAGGACATACACACGGCAGAAACCATAGGCATCAGAACAGCAATAGAATGGATAAGAGACGACGAAGGAGACATAAATATATACACAGACTCCAAAAATTCTTTCAACAAAATAGCAAACAAAAACAGCACAGATAAAAATATAAATATAATACAAAAAGCGGTACAAGACAGACTGGACAACGATCAGAGAATTCAAATAACATACATGGATAGAAACACAGAGGGTATGAAAAGAGCGGAACGGAACGCAAAACGACATATAGCAGACACCAGGATAGAACACCATAATAAGAACAAAAAAGAATTAAAACAGGAAAAAGAAAATAAAAAGATGACAACATGGCAAAGTCTATGGGACAACTCGAACAAAGGGAGGAAAACATACAAAATCTTCCCGACTGTCAGTCGAATGAGAATAGAACTCACATGGAGAACAACACAACTAATAACAGGATATGGCCACCTCCAAGAATATTACCTACGTTTCAAACTGAGAAACACAAATGGCCAATGTAGCTGCGGAGAAGGAGTCGAGAACCAGGATCACATCATAAACACCTGCAACACTCTACAAAGGACAAATGCAAGAGAAAATCTAAGTAGATACTTAAATGACAAAAACATGACGTACCCCCCACAAATAACAAACCGCAAAGAAAACATTCGAGAAATGTTGGACAAAATAAACGAATGGGGAGAACAAATGATAGAGAAAGACGAATAAACAAAAGAAACAACAGTCCAGAAATCAAAACAAATCTCATAGATAAAAGAAACAAACAACACAAGCAAAGAATATGGTGGCGTCAAAGACGTCAACATATTTACGCAAATCAGGCATAATTAAGCACAAGCAATAATAAACATAATAGAGTTGAGGAGCACAACTCGATATCAAGTAAAGGCTCTTCTCCGCTAATTTTTGGACGAGAGGAAGTTGGGATGGGTTCCCTTGCCAGGCGATTTCGACAGATGGAGCGTAGGACCATGGCCTCATGCCGCGAGGTAGGCAGGCCCTCCACAACTTTCGGATGTGGTAAACACGAGTATCTATGTCCACTAACGCCCTACATCGTTGTCCCTGAAATTCAGCTTCAATCCGCGGTAAATCTTTAAAACGAGCTTCGATCGAAGTACTATGTATGATGACTTCTTCCTTACGACGGTACAGAAACCTGGACTCCTCTGAGTCCCCCTTCGACTTCTCCCCTAAGGGATCCGTCCTCACGAATCTGGCCAACTCAGTGTCCAGACCTGACAGCTCTTGAGTCTGTTTGATGTCGGTCTCTCGCCCCCCTACTTGGAATCGACGCTCGCCCATTGACGCAGCGCCTCCGCCCTTACCATCCGAACCCCATACTTTCAGGGCTCCGGCATGGTGTTCAGGACCCGGTTTATTCCCTTTCAGGGTCGTTGGTGTGCCCTCGGCTACACCTCCGTTGCCCTCCCTCAGCGGACCGATCCGCCCATCGGACTCGGCCCTTGGGCACCTCCACCAAAACAGCTCCTTGCTCTTTCGCGTCCTTCAGACACGACCTGAGTTTCGGTATATCGAAACCCTCTTCAACCTCCTGTACCTGTCGCTCGGATCTTCGCCCCGATGTCACACGACCTCGACCTCCCTTTGCCCGCAGAAAGAAATCAACCCCCAGGCGTTTTCCTTTCTCGGGTCTTCCTTTCCTCTTGTCATAGGTCCGAGACCTAGTTTGGCCCACTTCTCGTGAGACCTCTTTGATCCGGCCTATAACTCTCTCTAGATTTACCGCATTCGTTAGTTGGCCCTCCGATACCTTTGCACTACCAACTCCTATAACTCGGATGAGTTTGACGCCCTCCGGCGGACTTCCTGTCAAAACTGGAGCGACCCCGATGGGTTCGCTCGGCTGCATAGGGATCCTCAGATCTCCATGCGGTTGGACTCCGCCCTCCGGCAGGGACCGAAGAGGTTTTTGCCCTTCCGGACCCCTTTCCGTCCCTGTCGATTTTACGTCTTGGATGAGTTTAACGCCCTCCGGCGAACCACAAGCGACCTTGGTCAGTTTCACGCCCTCCGGCGAACCACAAACGTCCCTCATGAGTTTAACGCCCTCCGGCGATCTTCCGTTGAGTTTAACGCCCTCCGGCGAACCACAAACGTCCCTTATAAGTCTAGGTGGGATCTCATTTTCCGTTAGTGGACCCCGTTTCCTTAACTCTAACACTTGTCTGCACTTCGACCGCACTTGAGTGTCCATATCACTTCTGACTACCGCAGTTACCTCTAAACTATGGTGAGGCCCGGCACTCATGCTGGCTGTCACCACAGGTCCTCTCTGTATATTCGGATTCATTTCAACTCGTTCCGAGCCCCCTGATGGCTCGTCTTCGAGTTTTTTGAATTCTTTGTTTGCTCGTGCGCCTCTCCATTCGAGGTCTTATCACTACTCTCCAGGACTCTTTGGACTGTATTGACATTATTTTCATCTGCATCTCGCTTCCGCCAGTTGCGGTCGGACCCGCCCTTGGGCGGATTCGCCTCGCCGGTGGAGCGTTCCTTATTCCTCCTAGGATTTCTACAGTCCTTCATGAAGTGGGCTCCCCCGCAGTTGAAACAGCCCCTCTGACGGAACGTTACCTCTCCTCCAGAAGGATTTGCGACTTGTTCCCTAGTGGACTCTACTTTACTCGGGCCGGCAGCGCTAGGCTTTCCTCCAGCAAGACGGGGGTCAGGGTTGGCATTGGGCGGCGCCTCCTGTGACGGCTTAGGCCCGTGGCTAGAGCCTGCTCCTCCGTACTATTACTCCTCGTTACTCGAACTTACTCTTGCCATGCTCTGCTTAGCTCGTGAGACTGGCCCTAGGCCGGTGCCCTGAAGTAGGCATTCAAAAGCAACAGCCTTCTTAATCAGCTTCTCTATGTTATCAAATTCCATAGTACTCAGGTATAATTTTAAATCGGGATTTACCCTGTTCAAAATAATCTGTACAATCTTGCTTTCACTCATGGTGGGGTAGAGTCTTTTTGCCAAAGTCCACTTAGCCATGATGAAGCTCGTAACTAATTCTCCTTCGGCTTGGTCAGTGCCGAACAATTGGGCTTCCAGCCCTGAGACCAACAACTCGTTGTCAAACCGCTCCTGGAGTCGATTCGAAAAATAGTCCCAAGTCATTTTATTGTTGTGCCGATAGCCACCAAACCTTTGCTGGGCAGCTCCCCTAAGCCATTGGGCTGCCATGCCCACCCACACAGTAGGATGAAGGTCCATCAGCTGTTCTTCGCAATCTTTCAAGAACGTAAACGGATCCTCGTTAGGGAGACCACTAAATGTCGGATGTGGCAATTTGACTTTAACTTCTTTGGGCTCCGAATATACAGGAGTCCTCCGATGCCTATCCTCGATGACATCGGCTAACCTATTCAAGACCGGCTCCAGGTTCCTTAAGGCCACTTCTTCCGCATCCTGCTGACTCCTCCGTTTGTCCTTTACAGGACCCGCATAGGGAGCTTGATGATCCATCCAATACTCCCTTTCCCCTTCCTCTTCAACGTCAAATTCCCTCCGTTGTCCTGAGTGCTCCCTTCTCGGCACCTCAGATGCCACCTGAGTCTGCACAGACCAATCTGGGTCATAGCATGCCCCCGTTACGTCATCGACTTGTCTGAATTCCAAATTCTGATCCCGATGTATGTGGTCAGGCCACTCCTGCTTCTCCACATAACCGGCTCTGGTAGGCGAGGATCGCTCCTGGAGACCCATAGGCCCCCGTCCTCTATCACCAGCCATCTCTCCTTTTTCGACTCTACCGCGATTTCCTTGTGTTAACACCCGAGGTGCCGATAGGGTCCTTGTGGTAGGGAAGGATCGCACGGAAACCTCGAAAGGGCCCCGTCGTCCTCTATCTGCCTCTTCTCCTTCACCTAAGTGCATACCTACGGGCTCTACCCTCTGCACTTCGTGATAATACCTATCTGGCAGGAATCGCACTAAAGGGACTTCAGACCCCCTTCCTTGCCTTCCTACAACTGCTGGTACATCTCCGTACTCCACACTACGGGTCGAAGCCCTGCGTGTGGACGTACTGTACTCGGCTACCGGGCGTCGCACGAAAACCTGTTGAGGCTCCCGTTCCCTATTGCCATCAGCATGTCGTAGTTCCCTACCTAATTGTGGTTTTTCCCGAACATACCGCCTTTGTGTTCTAAAAGCTGGTGGGGGAGGGATTATATCCTGCCCCCCCACTTCACACCTTTCCCCGGATACCGGAATGTCCTGGAACCCTTGTTCACTCTCTTCGTGAACGTACTGGCGGGCAAGGCCAGTATTATTACCTGATGGGCGCCATGTGGTTTTTGTTCCAGGAACGGGATCACCAAAAATCCCTGGTTGGGACTGAAGGTCCCTCGTATAGTAGAAACGTCGTGGTGGGTTTTCCTCCTGCAGTGGTCTTTCCACTACATCCGTCACATATCCCCGCTCAACTTCGACTCCGTCGAAGCTAGCAGCGATACGCCTCTGACGAGCCCCACGTTGTCGGGCGCCATGTAATCCATACGCTCTCTTATCTACCGAAAGCTCCGGCCACATGGCTCCGCTCTGGCTACCATGCGATCCTGAAGCTTGACTGAGCTCTCGAAAATCCGGCCGACTAATGCCCTCACCGGCTATTAGCCCGCCCGACTCCCGCGGATCCTGGTGCCCCGCAGCTAGCGCTGATCCCGTGGCATGTTCCCGCGCGTACTCGGCCCGCCTCGAAGGAGATACTCCGCTCTGTTTCGGAGCAGAGACTCTCCCCTGAAGCCTTCCACCACCCCTCTGCACTCCCGCAGAGTCGTCATGCCGTTCGCGGGTCACTGGCGGTCCAGCCCCGAATTGCATTGAGTGTGACCCATCGCCTGTGATGAGCCCACCCCTGGAGTGTGGTCCATCGCCTATGATGAACCCACCCCTTCCTACCTCGGTTCTCCGAACACTAGACTCTCTTTCTCGTCGCGTTTCTACTATACTGTCCTTTTCGTTATAAACCTCTACGTTATTTGAATTTCTCCTTGAGGGTTCCAGGACTTTCCGCATATCCCTCAGGGATTCTGGCTTGCGAGGCGTTGCGCTTTTTTCGAGTGGCTGATGGCCCTGTACTTCCTGGAAATTTAATCGCTCGGCTATCAAACGAGCCCTTCTTGGTTCAGAGACAAAAGGTATCTGGACTCCCATAAACTCCTTTACTACTCTGGAGCCTTCCGTTCGAACGAAAGCCGGCTCCGTAGGCATGCCGAACCCGGGTCTCGAACTCACGTGCTCCCTATTGCTTAAAGCCACAACTGCCTCATAACGCCTTTTCAAATTTTCGATTTCCTGCATCAGCGACTCAGGAGTTTCCCTAACTAACAAAGCTGGACTCAAACACGGAGTGCTGATGGAACTAACTGTTCTTACATAAGAAGGTCTTGGGTTATCGCGTATGTCGTATGCCACTACCTTCCTCGGACTGAGAATTTGGCACTCTGTGCCCACGGTTTCCGGAATCTACATATTCCTATCAGAGTTATAAAAACTCGAATATTGTCTCTCCTGTGTCTGATTCTCCAGGCAGGTGGCAGACACGGGGGTTCTCGGGTTCGGTGCCCCGGCGAGTGGTTCGATCCCCCGTTGAGATCCCGGACCACTCCCGCGGGCTGAGTTGAGAATTTCCTGGGGTGTGAGAAAATACACTTTCTCGACTGGGTGAGGAGTAGTGTAATCTGACATATATCCTTGTTTCGACAATGCCTGGCTACGTGTAGTAGGCATTGTTAATGATTCAAAATTACTCAGACTGGGATGGCCTGAGAGGTAGGATCACGGAAACCTAGCTGAAAGCTTAACCTTGCCCTTTTGAGAGTCGAATCGTATTCGACCCACCACAGGACTTTCTTTGCCTTTTGAGTTGACGAACCGGTATTCGTCAATCTCTACAGGACTTTCCTAACTCGGGATTGTATCGGGATAAGACCTAACGTTGGCTATGCTTCCAGGGCAAGGAAGTAGCCGCAGGACAGGTAAAAGATTGCGCAAAAAACTACCCCCACGGGACTCACGGACAGTGAGCTCGACACAGCTAGCTGTGTCTAATGATGGCTTGACAGGTTAGGGCTTAATCACTAACGAGCTGAACTTCGTAAAAATTCACGATGAATCCGTTCAGCTACCTGTGCGCCTATTTATTACTACCTGACCCCTCTTCTCGACCGGGGATTTTTGTTTTAAACGCGATCCTGTTGCGAAGATGGCTCCAAGTCTTCGACGTCCAGGGATGATCTTCTTTCTTCACTCTTCGATTTTTCCTACTCTAATTCAGAAAAATCCGTCGCCCGAAATTTAATTTTGTTTCCTATCAACGCGATTAAAATTGTCGAAGCGCGTTAGACAAACAGTATAACCGCCTGAATGTCCGTAACCCCAATTTTAAACACTACAAAATTCGGAGAAAACACTATTTTCTTCCGCACCCTGTATTCGCTATTCACCGATACTTCCTATCGGACTTCACACTGCCTTGAGAAACTCCTCGTTCCTCCGCAACCGACGAGACGAATGTCTTCCTCGAAGAACACTCGAATCGAAGTAATAACAGGAGTCAAGTATCACACAACTTGCTCCTCAATCTGGAAAAACTCTGTATTGAAAAATACAGAGTACTCCTTCTTCTTGCTTCTCGGATGCTCCGACGAAACACTAACACTTTCACTTCGTTTTACCGAGACCCCAATTACCTAACCTGTAAATGGCCCAAACGAAACTGCTTTTTCTTTTCGCACAAGAACTAGTCGAGAATTGACTGTACAATTCTCCTTAATCTTCTTCTGATCTCTCCTGAGATTCACAGCAAACTCCGCCAAGCTAAACCTAACCTTAACACTCCCGTTGCAGTTGGCCTACCAAGAGTTTCCTGTCCGAAATCTATACGAAGATTCCTAAACAAGCTTTCTGAACCAAATTTCTACGTTTCGTAGGAGTTTTATACTATCGGTCTGGACATCACGCCACATCTCGCCATTTTCCGGCTTCCCTATTGGCCTAAATACCGAAAATGGGCGGAGTCGAAACGCAAGGGTCAGATATACCCTCGATTCGACCCCAACTCTTCGCGAAAACACCGTTTTTCCCTGAAACCCGTACGCAAAGGACTAAACTAATATTTACATATTAATCTAATGCCTATTTTCGAACATTTCCCATGCGGAAACCGCGAATTTCTCCCATGCAAATCTATACAGTGGCGATTTTAGAAACGGCATATCTAGCCTGAAAAATCCGAACATCTGAAATCGCAAAAATAACAGATTATTCGTACAGCAAATCAAACGAAATTCTAAAACCAACTAGGGGTGGCTTAGATGCACCTGAATCTTGTAGGTGGATGTGCGTATCTAATCTACAGGGTGATTACAGGACAAATTCCGGCACTGCCTCAGAATCATAATTTCGATTATAACTTTCAAGCCCGAACGAATTTAAACATTCTGTAAACGCAGAAAAGTTTCAAATAATGTTTTCTAGCCTATTCTAGAATTTCAATAAATTTAGAATAAGTTTACTACACTTTAACCCTGACTTCTCTAAAATCACTGTGGCTACTGTAATACCGAATATTTCTCGAATTCAATTCCACTTTCTTTCCGAAAACGTGTAAGGACAATTCTGGTACAAATTTCAATACCGAGTGTTCAGCCACTGCTGAGCACAAGGCAGTTTTCTACCCTTTCAATTTTGATTTTTCCCATTTGGTAGCGATATCGGTCGGATCCTCTCGTCCGATCGATAAAGCTTGAATACAAAACTTTTAGGCCTAAACAATATCTATTTAACGGTACCAAGATCATCTCGGTCCGTCTAAGGGTTACGGGATTATGGCCACTTATCTAAAGTCCATAAGGGCCAAAATCTCGCATTTTCCTTAACTACGCAGTTACCGACATGGGGCCTGCTCTGTGCAGTCTTCTACCTAACTAAAGTTTGTTATGAGTCAGAACGTCACTGTTCCTGCCTTGAACAGCCGCTCTGATCCCAAAACCTGCCTATTCTGACAAAAGTAAACATAACAAATTACAAATTTAATAAAAACTCCTAATAACTGCACTTTTCTATATCCTACCATATATACAAAATGCATTATCAGCTAACTATGGCCTTTGGCGATCATTAGGGTGACTTCCTGCTCTGTCAGGAGTCCTAATATCTGCACGATGTTACAAAAATATGTCCAAGAAGAGTCATCTTTGCAACAGGCGCGGTGCTAGACATTCCCTAATCATCCCATTCGGCACTGCGGTGGACCATTGCGGTTACCACCACCCGGTGTGGAGCATTGGCCTCTGCCTCCGTCTCCTTTTCCCTATTTATTTTGTCTATACATTGGCCCGTAGGCTCCCTAGGAATCGCTATGATCCTAACGCTACGACGCCAGGGTTTCCTCACCGGTGTCGTTTCCGGCACTCTAGTCGGCTCGCCTACCGTCTGTAGAGTTTTCCCAGGTCGGCCCCTATCCGGCTCTCCGAACTCAGGTACCACCGATATCTCGTCCCATGACGCAGATATCTAGGATTCCGTCGTCTTCCTTGGCTCCGAAACTCCCCTCGCTTGAGGCTCTTGCCCCCCTACTTTGCTACCAAGTTCTCCTAACTCGCCGATTACTCTGGGATCTTCGGCTAGTGCATCCTTACTGAAAGTCAGCGGTCTCGCTACCACTGTCCTTCGTCCTAAATCCTCCATTGGCTCCTTCACCGAGGGCCCTCCCAGCTCCTTCGTTGGTTCCTCTCTGATCCTTTCATCGACAAGCTGGACATCTCCCTCTGGTCTTACCGCGGGTCCTTGTGGATCACACACCACGGTGCTCCCTCCTACGCCTGCTACATGTCTGGTTTCCCTTCTTCGCTTGTCCACAGGGTCTGGCTCCACAGTACCCTGTCCCAGCCCTGAACTCCTGTCAGTCTGGCCCTTCTGCTCCTTCTGGCTTCGGCCATCCCTTGGAAGCCCCTGACCCCTGTGTCCTACTAGCCCTGCGTTCGACCCACAGGTTCTCCGGTCAGTCTTCCATTCGTAGGGGTCCCTCCTCAGCCTTTTAAGGTCACCTTGACCTCCTCTTCTTTCTCGCGGATCCCAGATCACGTCTCGGCGCTGCCAGTTCTTCCTTGGCGCCTCGTCTTTTACTCGGACCATCTCTAGCATTCGCAGCTTCTCCAAAACTCCGACGCTCCTCTTCGGTGTTACCTCACCTCCTTACGCTGTGTTTAACGCCCTCCGGCGGGTTCCTCTTGAGTTTAACGCCCTCCGGCGATCTCCTAGAGTCTTCCGGCCACCAACTAGGTCAGCCGACTCTCGAGCATCACCCCCACGTGACTGCTCCTCTTCCTTCTCCTCCTCAGGATCCGAGTTTCCCGACTCTGGTTGGTCCGACTCCGGGTCCACACTTTCTGTCTGGCCCTTCGGCAGAGTCCTCTTCACCCAGGTTCGTACGTAGCTATCTCGCTACGATTCTGGCATCCTGCCAGCTTCCTGTACGCTTAACGCCCGCCGGCGTCCTTTCATCCTTCCTGGCCGTCTGCCGGACTCTTCTACGTTTAAAGCCCGCCGGCGACTCTTCAACCTACCTGGTTAACGCCCGCCGGCATACCGCAAGCTCCTTCAGCTTCACCTTTGTTCGAGCCCTCTCTGGCACCGAACCCCCAAAACCGTCCTTATAGGGCCCCACCCTATAAGTGACCTCCTCTTTCTGCTGCTTCCTCTGGACCGTGTTGCATAGTACAGCTGCCTTGTCTGCCATCAGCCAGGGACACCCGAGCAGTGGAGCTTCTCCAAGTTCATCCACCCTCCAAGTGCCTGATGACAAACTCAGCTCATGAAATTCCCGCGAACCTCTACTGTCCACTAACGCCCTACATCGTTGTCCCAGAAATTCAGCTTCAATCCGCGGTAAATCTCTAAAACGAGCTTCGATCGAATTACTATGTACGATGACTTCTTCCTTACGACGGTACAGAAACCTGGACTCCTCTGAGTCCCCCTTCGCCTTCTCTCCTAAAGGATCCGTGCTCACGAATCTGGCCAACTCTTGAGTCTCTCGCCCCCCTACTTGGACTCGATGCTCGCCCATCGACGCAGCGCCTCCGCCCTTACCATCCGAACCCCATACTTTCAGGGCTCCGGCATGGTGTTCAGGACCCGGTTTGTTCCCTTTCAGGGTCGTTGGTGTGCCCTCGGCTACACCTCCGTTGCCCTTCCTCAGCGGACCGGCGTCCTGCTTCCGTAACTTCGACCACCCCGTCAAGGTCGCGGGAGTGCCACTCTTGGCACTGCCATCGTTGCCTTTCTTCGGAGTGTCGACAGCTACCCTACCTGACCGATCCGACCATCGGACTCGGCCCTTGGGCACCTCCACCAAAACAGCTCCTTGCTCTTTCGCGTCCTTCAGACACGACCTGAGTTTCGGTATATCGAAACCCTCTTCAACCTCCTGTACCTGTCGCTCGGGTCTTCGCCCCGATGTCACACGACCTCGACCTCCCTTTGCCCGCAGAAAGAAATCACCCCCCTGGCGTTTTCCTTTCTCGGGTCTTCCTTTCCTCTTGTCATAGGTCCGAGACCTAGTTTGGCCCACTTCTCGTGAGACCTCTTTGATCCGGCCTATAACTCTCTCTAGATTTACCGCATTTTAAAATTAATAATCTAATCGATCGTTCTATTTATTTATTTTAAATCAATAAAATTATGTTATCATTATTTTTTGTGCACTATGTTATGTTATATAAAATTAATCAATATCATATTCAAATCCTATCTTATATTATATTGTATTACGTTTTTTAACCCTACAGTTTTATATTTATTACTATGTGAAACCTACACACAGATATATATATATATATATATATATATATCCTTTTAGATATATATGTAACTCGTAGGTATACCTTTATTCATATACTTAAGACATAACCTGAATTAACGAATTGTAAATGTACTTAAAAGATGTGAATAAAATTTATTATATATTATTATTATTATTATTCGTTGGTAGGCCCTCCGATGCCTTTGCACTACCAACTCCTACAACTCGGATGAGTTTAACGCCCTCCGGTGGACTTCCTGTCAAAACTGGAGCGACCCCGATGGGTTCGCTCGACTGCATAGGGATCCTCAGATCTCCGTGCGGTTGGACTCCGCCCTCCGGCAGAGACCGAAGAGGTTTTTGCCCTTCCGGACCCCTTTCCGTCCCTGTCGATTTTACGTCTTGAATGAGTTTAACGCCCTCCGGCGAACCACAAACGTCCCTTATGAGTTTAACGCCCTCCGGCGATCTTCCGTTGAGTTTAACGCCCTCCGGCGAACCGCACACGTTCGTTATAAGTCTGAGTGGGATCTCACTTTCCTTTAGTGGACCCCGTTTCCTTAACTCTAACACTTGTCTGCACTTTGACCCCACTTGAGTGTCCATATCACTTCTGACGACCGCAGTTACCTCAAAACTATGGTGAGGCCTGGCACTCATGCTGGCTGTCACCACAGGTTCTCTCTGTATATTCGGATTCAATTCAACTCGTTCCGAGCCCCCTGATGGCTCGTCTTCGAGTTTTTTTAATTCTTTGCTTGCTCGTGCGCCTCTCCATTCGAGGTCTTATCACTACT
The DNA here is from genome assembly GCA_944452925.2 of Chrysolina oricalcia. Taxonomy (NCBI): domain Eukaryota; kingdom Metazoa; phylum Arthropoda; class Insecta; order Coleoptera; family Chrysomelidae; genus Chrysolina; species Chrysolina oricalcia. Next base: position 9,806,662 of record OX101813.2, on the reverse strand, counting down.
GTTCAGGACTCTCTGGACAGTATTAACATTATTTTCATCTGCATCTCGCTTCCGCCAGTTCCGGTCGGACCCGCCCTTGGGCGGATTCGCCTCGCCGGTGGAGCGTTCCTTATTCCTCCTAGGATTTCTACAGTCCTTCATGAAGTGGGCTCCCCCGCAGTTAAAACAGCCCCTCTGACGGAACGTTACCTCTCCTCCAGAAGGGTTTGCGACTTGTTCCCTAGTGGACTCTACTTTACTCGGGCCGGCAGCGCTAGGCTTTCCTCCAGCAGGACGGGGGTCAGGGTTGGCTTTGGGCGGCGCCTCCTGTGACGGCTTAGGCCCGTGGCTAGAGCCTGCTCCTCCGTACTGTTGTTTCTTTTCGTTACTCGGACTTACTCTTGCCATGCTCTGCTTAGCTCGTGAGACTGGCCCTAGGCCGGTGCCCTGAAGCAGGCCTTCAAAAGCAACAGCCCTCTGAGTCAGCCTCTCTATGTTATCAAATTCCATAGTACTCAAATATAATTTTAAATCGGGATTTACCCTGTTCAAAATAATCGTACAATCTTGCTTTCACTCATGGTGGGGTAGAGTCTTTTTGCCAAAGTCCACTAAGCCATGATGAAGCTCGTAACTAATTCTCCTTCGGCTTGGTAAGTGCCGAACAATTGGGCTTCCAGCCCTGAGACCAACAACTCGTTGTCAAACCGCTCCTGGAGTCGATTCGAAAAATAGTCCCAAGTCATTTTATTGTTGTCCCGATAGCCACCAAACCACTGCTCGGCAGCTCCCCTAAGCCATTGGGCTGCCATGCCCACCCACACAGTAGGATGAAGGTCCATCAGCTGTTCTTCGCAATCTTTCAAGAACGTAAACGGATCCTCGTTAGGGAGACCACTAAATGTCGGATGTGGCAATTTGACTTTTACCTCTTTGGGCTCCGAATATACAGGAGTCCTCCGATGCCTATCCTCGATGACATCAGCTAACCTATTTAAGACCGGCTCCAGGTTCCTTAAGGCCACTTCTTCCGCATCCTGCTGACTTATCCGTTTGGCCTTTACAGGACCCGCATAGGGAGCTTGATGATCCATCCAATACTCCCTTTCCGCTTCCTCTTCAACGTCAAATTCCCTCCGTTGTCCTGAGTGCTCCCTTCTCGGCACCTCAGATGCCGCCTGAGTCTGCACAGACCACTCTGGGTCATAGTAGGCCCCCGTTACGTCATCGACTTGTCTGAATTCCAAATTCTGATCCCGATGTATGTGGTCAGGCCACTCCTGCTTCTCCACATAACCGGCTCTGGTAGGCGAGGAGCGCACCTGGAGACCCATAGACCCCCGTCCTCTATCACCAGCCATCTCTCTGTTTTCGACTCTACCGCGATTTCCTTGGGTTAACACCCGAGGTGCCGAGGTGCCGATAGGGTCCTTGTGGTAGGCAAGGATCGCACGGAAACCTCAAAAGGGCCCCGTCGTCCTCTATCTGCCTCTTCTCCTTCACCTAATTGCATTCCTACGGGCTCTACCCTCTGCACTTCGTGATAATACCTATCTGGCAGGAATCGCACTAAAGGATCTTCAGACCCCCTTCCCTGCCTTCTACATCTCCGTACTCCACACTACGGGTCGAAGCCCTGCGTGTGGACGTACTGTACTCGGCTACCGGGAGTAGCACGGAAACCTGTTGAGGCTCCCGTTCCCTAATGCCATCAGCATGTCGTAGTTCCCTACCTAATTGTGGTTGTTCCCGAACATACCGCCTTTGTGTTCTAAAAGCTGGTGGGGGAGGGATTATATCCTGCCCCCCCACTTCACACCTTTCCCCGGATACCGCAATGTCCTGGAACCCTTGTTCACTCTCTTCGTGAACGTACTGGCGGGCAAGGCCAGTATTATTACCTGATGGGCGCCATATGGTTTTTGTTCCAGGAACGGGATCACCAAAAACCCCTGGTTGGGACTGAAGGTCCCTCGTATAGTAGAAACGTCGTGGTGGGTTTTCCTCCTGCAGTGGTCTTTCCACTACACCCGTCACATATCCCCGCTCAACTTCGACTCCGTCGAAGCTAGCAGCGATACGCCTCTGATGAGCCCCACGTTGTCGGGCGCCATGTAATCCATACGCTCTCTTATCTACCGAAAGCTCCAGCCACATGGCTCCGCTCTGGCTACCATGCGATCCTGAAGCTTGACTGAGCTCTCGAAAATCCGGCCGACCAATGCCCTCTCCGGCTATTAGCCCTTCTGACTCCCGCGGATCCTGGTGCCCCGCAGCTAGCGCTGATCCCGTGGCATATTCCCGCGCGTACTCGGCCCGCCTCGGAGGAGATACTCCGCTCTGTTTCGGAGCAGAGACTCTCCCCTGAAGCCTTCCATCACCCCTCTGCACTCCCGCAGAGTCGTCATGCCGTTCGCGGGTCACTGGCGGTCCAGCCCCGAATTGCATTGAGTGTGACCCATCGCCTGTGATGAGCCCACCCCTGGAGTGTGGTCCATCGCCTGTGATGAACCCACCCCTTCCTACCTCGGTTCTCCGAACACTCGACTCTCTCGTCGCGTTTCTACTATACTGTCTCTTTCGTTATAAACCTCTACGTTATTTGAATTTCTCCTTGAGGGTTCCAGGACTTCCCGCATACCCCTCAGGGATTCTGGCTTGCGAGGCGTTGCGCTTTTTTCGAGTGGCTGATGGCCCTGTACTTCCTGGAAATTTAATCGCTCGGCTACCAAACGAGCCCTTCTTGGTTCAGAGACAAAAGGTCTCTGGACTCCCATAAACTCCTTTACTACTCTGGGGCCTTCCGTTCGAACGAAAGCCGGCTCCGTAGGCATGCCGGACCCGGGTCTCGAACTCACGTGCTCCCTATTCATTAAAGCCACAACTGCCTCATAACGCCTTTTCAAATTTTCGATTTCCTGCATCAGCGACTCAGGAGTTTCTCTAACTAACAAAGCTGGACTCGAACACGGAGTGCTGATGGAACTAACTGTTCTTACATAAGAAGGTCTTGGGTTATCGCGTATGTCGGATGCCAATAACTTCCTCGGACTGAGACTTTGGCACTCTGTGCCCACGGTTTCAGGAATCTGCATATTCCTATCAGAGTTATAAAAACTCGACTATTGTCTCTCTTGTGTCTGATCCTCCAGGCAGGTAACAGACACGGGGGTTCTCGGGTTCGGTGCCCCGGCGAGTGGTTCGATCCCCCGTTGAGATCCCGAACCACTCCCGCGGGCTGAGTTGAGAATTTCCTGGGGTGTGAGAAAATACACTTTCTCGACTGGGTGAGGAGTAGTGTAATCTGACATATTTCTTTGTTTCGACAATGCCTGGCTACGTGTAGTAGGCATTGTTAATGATTCAAAATGACTCAGACTGGGATGGCCTGAGAGGTAGGATCACGGAAACCTAGCTGAAAGCTAAACCTTGCCTTTTGAGAGTCCAAACGTATTCGACCCTCCACAGGATTTTCTTTGCCTTTTGAGTTGACGAACCGGTATTCGTCAATCTCTACAGGACTTTCCTAACTCGGGATTATATCAGGATAGGACCTAACGTTGGCTATACTTCCAGGGCAAGGAAGTAGCCGCAGGATAGGGAAGAGATTGCGCAAAAACTACCCCCACGGGACTCACGGACAGTGAGCTCGACACAGCTAGCTGTGTCTAATGATGGCTTGACAGGTTAGGGCTTAATCACTAACGAGCTGAACTTCGTAAGAATTCACGATGAATCCGTTCAGCTACCTGTGCGCCTATTTATTACTACCTGACCCCTCTTCTCGACCGGGGATTTTTGTTTTAAACGCGATCCTGTTGCGAAGATGGCTCCAAGTCCTCGACGTCCAGGGATGATCTTCTTTCTTCACTCTTCGATTTTTCCTACTCTAATTCAGAAATATCCGTCGCCCGCAATTTAATTTTGTTTCCTATCAATGGTATTAAAATTGTCGAAGCGCGCTAGACAAACAGGATAACCGCCTGAATGTCCCTAATCCCAATTTTAATCACTACAAAATTTGGAGAAAACACTATTTTCTTCCGCACCCTGTATTCGCTATTCACCGATACTTCCTATCGGACTTCACACTGCCTTGAGAAACTCCTCGTTCCTCCGCAACTGACGAGACGAATGTCTTCCTCGAAGAACACTCGACTCGAAGTAATAACAGAAGTCAAGTATCACACAACTTGCTCCTCAATCTGGAAAAACTCTGTATTGAAAAATACAGAGTACTCCTTCTTCTTGCTTCTCGGATGCTCCGACGAAACACTAACACTTTCACTTCGTTTTACCGGGACCCCAATTACCTAACCTGTAAATGGCCCAAACGAAACTGCTTTTTCTTTTCGCACAAAAACTAGTCGAGAATTGATTGTACAATTCTCCCTAATCTTCTTCTGATCTCTCCTGAGATTCACAGCCAACTCCGCCAAGCTAAACCTAACCTTAACACTCCCGTTGCAGTTGGCCTACCAAGAGTTTCCTGTCCGAAATCTATACGTAGATTCCTAAACAAGCTTTCTGAACAAAATTTCTACGTTCCGTAGGGGTTTTTTTTATACTATCGGTCTGGACATCACGCCACGTCACGCCATTTTCCGGCTTCCCTATTGGCCTAAACACCGAAAATGGGCGGAGTCGAAACGTAAGGGTCAGATATACCCTCGATTCGACCCCAACTCTTCGCGAAAACACCGTTTTTCCCTAAAACCCGTACGCAAAGGACTAAACTAATATTTACATATTAATCTAATGCATATTTCCGAACATTTCCCATGCGGAAACCGCGAATTTCTCCCATGCAAATCTATACAGTGGCGATTTCAGAAACGGCATTTCTAGCCTGAAAAATTCGAACATCTGAAATCGCAAAAATAACAGACTATTCGTACAGCAAATCAAACGAAATTATAAAACCAACTAGGGGTGGCTAAGATGCACCTGAATCTTGTAGGTGGATGTGCGTATCTAATCTACAGGGTGATTACAGGACAAATTCCGGCACTCCCTCAGAATCATAATTTCGATTATAACTTTTAAGCCCGAACGAATTTAAACATTCTGTAAACGCAGAAAAGTTTCAAATAATTTTTTCTAGCCTATTCTAGAATTTCAATAAATTTGGAATAAGTTTACTATACTTTAACACTGACTTCTCTAAAATCGCTGTGGCTACTGTAATACCGAATACTTCTCGAATTCAGTTCCACTTTCCTTCCGAGAACGTGAAAGGACAATCCTGGTACAAATTACAATACCGAGTGTTCAGCCACTGCTGAGCACAAGGCAGTTTTCTACCCTTTCAATTTTGATTTTTCCCATTTGGTAGCGATATCGGTCGGATCCTCTCGTCCGATCGATAATGCTTAAATACAAAACTTTTAGGCATAAACAATATCTATTTAACGGTACCAAGATCATCTCGGTCCGTCCAAGGGTTACGGGATTATGGCCACTTATCTAAAGTCCATAATGGCCAAAATCGCGCATTTTCCTTAACTACGCAGTTACCGACATGGGGCCTGCTCTGTACAGTCTTCTACCTAACTAAAGTTTGTTATGAGTCAGAACGTCACTGTTCCTGCCTTGAACAGCCGCTCTGATCCCAAAACCTGCCTATTCTGACAAAAGTAAACATAACAATTTACAAATTTAATAAAAACTCCTAATAACTGCACTTTTCTATATCCTACCATATATACAAAATGCATCATTAGCTAACTATGGCCTTTGGCGATCATTAGGGTGACTTTCTGCTCTGTCAGGAGTCCTGATATCTGCACGATGTTACAAAAATATGTCCAAGAAGATCATACCTCATAACAGGATATTTTATTTGAAATTATTATTTTTGGCCTTTGTCAAATCGGGAACGAGTTGCTTTTCCTGTTGGGTTCTAGTTTTCGAATCTTAGGCTTCTCTCGGCCGAAGATGACACGCCCCTCCTTGAAAAGATCGCTAGCACTTGAGAAGTTCAAAGCCTGCCTTCAGTTTGAATGATCAACATTTGTCGCTTTATTCAAATTTAAATACATCATTTTACAAAAGTACCCACTGGGTTCACAGAAGTTGGTTTCATCCTAATATACAATCCTAACTTATTTTTTTTTAACTCAGTACAGTTGATTGTTTCAAAAAAAAAGAAACAAAATATTTGTGAACTTTAAACAATACAACATCCTAACATTTATCAAATGGTGAAGATTATTCCCAAATACACATGGGATCGCTTTTGAGAAGCATGTTTTCTCGAAAAGTCGAAATCTTCACGTATTAGGCAGTTCCTATACCGCGGGAGGAAAGCAAAACTAACTTATTATCTAATATGTACAATATGATACAGAATTGAAAGGGAAGCGAAAAAGTTTTATACAAAACAGTTTATTGAAAGTCTGACAAGGATATTTACATGTTCAGGGAGATTGCTCGAGTCTCGCTATGCCTCAGGGAGGAGAATACTCAGGCTTCCAGTTCAGTTCAGATCATTTTTTTAGTCTTCTTCATCCGAAGATGAGGGTGGTGAGCGCGGATCAAGGTTAGCTTGACCGGAACGGGGTGCCGGAGCAGCCATAAGGTCATCAGTGTGGACATTCCACTCTCCCCCTCCTTTATTAACAACATAACAGGTCGGACCTAACTTTCTCAGAACCTGATATGGGCCAACCCACGTTTGGCCGAAGTTCTTTCTTTGCAATTTAGAATTCCTACAGAGTACCCATTGCCGTACCGTAAATTCTATAGGTTGTTGCGGATTATTGGGGAAATGTTTCCGTTGATAGGCGCGCGTGGCCTCGCTTGCTTTTGCAACACGTTGATCCCGATTTCGATTCTGATTATTTCGCCTACCTTGCGCAGGTATCGCCCAATCTCCCGGCCGCTCTATTTCGTAGCCTAATAGTAACATTGAAGGTGTCATACCGGTTGCCGCATCATGCCTGGTGCGTAAATTAAAGACAATTTCGGGCACTTGGGCCTCCCACAAGTATTCTGCTCTGTTCAACAAAGCCGCCCGAAGCATTTTCTTTATTTCTTGCGCACGGCTTTCCACCGGGTTAGCCTGTTGGTGATTGACTGCAGACAGCTTCAGTTCTATACTTCGAGTTTCACAGAATGTTTCAAACAATCTGCCTCGGATGACTCGCGCTGTCTGTAAGAAGTACCTTGGGGTAGCCCCAGCGACTAAAGACGTCCTCATCCAAGAATTTTACAACTACCGGAGCATCTGCTCGCACTACCGTTTTTGTCTCCACCCACTTGGAAAACATATCAGTGGCTATTAGTAAATAGCGATTCCCTTGAGGTTTGCAAGGATAGGGTCCCATCACATCGACCGACACCATCTCCCAAGGTTTGGAAGGAGTGTTGGGGATTTGACACGCGGTTGCTTGCGGTTTGGCCCGCTTTGTAGTGGCGCACGTTATGCATTGTACCACATATTTTTGTACCCTAGCTTTCAGGAGTGCTAGTTGAAAATAGCGGGAAATCTGCCTATGGGTTTCTTCCACACCGAGATGTCCTACATCGTCGTGGTATCTTTTATGTACCCTCGGCAAAAAGGACTTAGGAATAACTAATCGCTTTTCAGTGTTTTGTGCTCCCACAAAATCCACTAAGCGATCTTCGATTTCTAATTCGGTTCCGATTCTAAAATCGTAACTAGTCGGGTCATTACTTTCACGAGCACGGATTATCCTATCGATAAACCGCTGTATACCTTGGCATTCTCGCTGCGCTTCTACAACTTCGTCGTAGAAAGTGGTAACCTGCTCTAAAATAAGATACTCCTCGTGGTCTGCTTGCCGCATAATGGCAAAAGAAGCGAACTCCACAATTTCATTGTGGTGTCCTTCCTCTTCTACTTTTAATTTGTCTGTAAAAACCATATGGGTGACTATCTCAGTTAGTCTACCCTTATTTTTAGCGAAGGTCGTTGCGGCAATCTTCTGAAAGTATTGCTCTGCACTATTGTCAAAAATCTCTCGTTCTCCTTCAACAAAAAGAGAATCTTCCTTTGCCAGGCAGAGTTCCTTCCCATCTAAAGAGGGGGCCTCTTGGGCTTCCACTGTGGGGAAAAACATTCTCTCAGAATCGGCTGCCAAATCTCGGCCAGTTCCTTGCTCGGCGGGATTCCGAGGTAGGAAATCAGGAAGTTTATTTAACTTGCCCGGAACATGGACAATAGTAAAATCATACTCCTGTAACAGTAAAGACCAACGAGTAAGTTTCGCTTTCGTATCTTTCATTGTGTCTAGCCACAAAAGTGCCGAATTATCGGTTAGCAACGTGAACGGCTTGTCCTGCAGAAAGTGGTTATACTTTCGTATGGCCCAAACCATCGCTAAACACTCTATTTCGTTAATGTGGTACTTTTTCTCAGTGGCGTTCAACTTAGCGCTACTATACGCTACGACGTCTCGACCTTCATCGGCCCTCTTCTGGAATAAAACTGCTCCAATACCCACAGAATTGGCATCAGTCTGCAAGCAGTATGGTTTGGGGGAGTCAGGCCTTGCTAACAAAGGCTCAGCACAAAGTTTCTTTACCGCTATAAGAGCGACTTTGGCTTCCGGAGTCCAGTTAAACTTCTTTACTTTATCTATTAAGTCTGTCAGGGGAGCTGCCACTTCCGCAAAGTGTGGAATATATTCTCGCAGCCACCCTGCAGTACCCAAAAACGCCCTTAACTGTTTCAAGGTTTTAGGGGTTGGAAAATCTCTTACATTCAATATGTGTGTTTCTTGAGGCCTATTGCCCCCTTCAGTAACCACACGTCCCAGATAATTCAATTCGGGTGACCCAAATTGACATTTCTTTTGGGATAGCCAAAGTCCATGACTGCGCAAGCATTCCAGAATCCTCCTCAAGTGGTCACAATGCTGCTCTAGATTATCTGAATACACGATCACGTCGTCCAGATAAACTTTACAAAAGGAGTCTGTGTAACCCACGAGTACTGAAGACATTAATTTCTGGAAGGCTGCTGGACCATTCTTTAGGCCAAAACTCAAGACCTTGAATTCGTACACTTGACCATCCGGTGCACCGAAAGCAGTATACTTTCTACTGTTTTAGGTCAACGGTGCTTGCCAGAATCCATTTCGCAAGTCCAACGTAGTGAAAATGCGAGCTTTACCCATTTCTCGAACAGTTTCCTGAATCGGGGGTAAGTTAGGAGCTTCACTAAATATTAGTTTGTTTACTTCTCGGTAATCTACACAAAATCGAAGTTTCCCATCCTTTTTCGGCACTAGCACTACCGGGCTGCAGTATGGAGATACACTCGGGACAATAACTTCCGCTTCAGACAATTTCTTGATCTCCTTATGGACGATCATTTTTCGTTCCTCGGACATCCGTCCGTAACGAAATTGTCTAAATGGCCTTTCGTGTTTCACCCTTATCTCATGCACTGCCGCTTGGGTAACCGGTTGCCTAATGGTCTCCTCATAAACGTCCGGAAAGTCGGAAATTACTTTCGAAATTTCTGCCCTAGTATTTTCTGAGAATTGTTCATCAGAATAATCTGGCTTGCGGACACCTAAGTTCCGCCTATCAGATGCCTTACTCCAAAATACAGTTTGTCGTGCCACTGTTCCGACATAGACATTTTCTCTTAATGTCTAGAACCACATCGTGGGACGACAAAAATGGCATACCCAAGATCATGGGTTCACTTAAATCATGTAAAACTGTCGCCACGATTCCATATGAATTGTCTTTTCCTTCAAAAAGATCGGCTCTTACAAAATTTGCGCTAGCTCCTGTATCTATCAGGGCACAAATTTGTTTGCCATTCACAGACACAACTATCCTCGGAAGTTTTTTTCCAAACTGCCGAGCGGTATCGAGTAATATAAGTGTTTCTACTTCGGAGGGACCTTCCTCAGTAGAAACCTGATTACGAGCATACTCACTATTCTTCTGAGTTATCAGCTCCTGATACGACACTTTTGAAATTTTATTTACACAAGGGGGAATTTATTTGTGTCGATCAGTTCCGGTTGGCGACTTAGTTTCGAGACAGATGGCCCATCGTCGCCGACAGGACACCTCGCGAATCGTTTCCCGACTCTTGATGAACTTCAACTACTTCCTCAATGGTATTCAGCTTACTACCTATAGCCGCCGAAGGGCCTTGATAAACTGGGCGATTATTATTTGGATTATTCGAACTATTCGGATTATTTGAATTTCCAAAACGTGTTGAATTATTTCCATAATTATTCTGATTCCTTGAACCAGAATCAATATTATTATAATTATTGTTGCCACGCCAGTTCTTATTTATGTTTCTGAAATTGGAAGGTTCCGAATTTCGAGGGGGGCCTTTTGGACTCGACGACTGATTGGCATTGTTGCCCGAAGTCTGAGCTGCCGTCTTCGCTAGGGGGGGGGGCTTTTGGACCGTTTTGTGTGTTCATCGAAAATTGACTCACGTCACCTTCGATACTTACACAGAGTTGAATCAAATCCTCCATTTAAGTGATTTGACGACCTCTCAAAAATGCTTTAATTTGTGGGAGCAAAGATTCTACCACTAAATATATCAACCTTTGTTCACTTAACTGGGGGAAAAGGCGATTTGCCAGGGCTTTTTTTCCATTAATGAAAATTTCTACCTTTTCATTCTTTTGCTGTTTTTGACCGTAAAGTTTTAACATCAACTTTGACAGCAATTCCGGATTATCAAATCTGGAGAGAAATCTATTCACAAGAAATTCCCAGGACGAATTTATTCCATTATATAAATTTGCCCAGGCGTGAGCTTCACCTCTTAGCTGTTGTTTGAAAAAGCCAACCCATTCAACTTTTTTGATTCGGGCTCGAGTCATGTCCGAGACGAATTTTTGCATAAAAAAGTGAGGGCTCTCCGTTTCTAGCCCGGAAAACACCGGAAGGCGTTGTCGGTCTAGTTTCGGTGGGTGATTATCACCTCTTGCTAGTCCCATAATTACTAGGGCTAACTGCATCATGGAATCGGACTGATTCATATTTGGCTCGGAAATTTGAGGAGCTTTAACCGGCCTGTCCTGTATACGATTCACTAGTGTGGATCGAAAAGGATTTTGGTCGTGAAAAGTTACTTTTCTTTCTGTAGGGCGCCAGCGATTCGTCGCGTTTTCATTGTCTTCGTGACGAATTGAAAAATTCGAGAAACAACTTTTTCCCATATTTACATGTGAGGTTTCTCGATCTAGGGTTGCTGTAGTAATATTCCTGCTAAATACTTCCGTTTCAGCATCTGAAATGGTTCTCCAATCGGAGTTGTCCATTTTTGCAGCAATTTCGGATTCACCGAAAGATGTGTTGAAATCGTAGCACTCTGTAGGCAGTATTTCTGCCTCAGTGTGACTAAAATCTTCCTTTACAAGCGGAGGGGTTCTATCATCCATCCCGGAGATAAAGCTGGCAAATAAATCCATTTCTTGCGAAGGCTCCTGAATAATATTTTCAAACCTGTGGCTGAAAATATTTGTTGAATCTAGGAAATCAGCACAACCTGGGTATGCTGTTGTTCCTTCGTTCTCTTCATACATATTATAAGCATGGATATCGCCAAGCTCGGCCCCACTAAGGGCGCCATGTCGTCTTTGTCGGAGTTCAGAGTTTATTAAATTTGGAATTTGGTTTCCCGCTTCGGGAGCAAAATTATTCCAGCTAACTCGGGGTTCGACTCCGAACTCGATCTGACGCTGCTTGAGGGGTTCCATGTCACGTCCGGACGGATCGAGCATGCACCCAAAGGAAGAAGAGAGTGGAATTGTCTTTACAGAATATTTCTGGTAAGAAATTGCCAATATCGTACCCTCTAATGTCTGCACTAAACAGAAAGACCTGAATATCTCTGAGCAATCGGAGAATGATGAGGGCCAAAGTTAAATATGAAAAATAACAGGATAAATTGTTCACCAAAAATCAATCACTAATAGTTTATATAGTCAATGGTCAGCATAGGAGCAGAACTCAGGCTTTATCCGTAGATCGAATGCTTTTATGATTCGTTGTCGCTACCGAATTCTTTTGTATTGGTATGTTTGACAAAGCCTGGTCTGAGCGAGTACAGAGTACGCAGGATAGGGATACATAAATTATTGTCACTTTCAAATATACTTGCTTTCGTTTTCACCACCCACTAGCTGCAGAGCTGCTAGGCGTCTGGACGGCCTCTTGAAGTTCTTGTCGTCTTTAACCACTAGGGTTAGTCAAGAGCAGGTCAGGTCGGGAAATAAAACATTTTTTTCCAAAACTTCCATCAATCTTCTGAGGGCAGGTCAGAAAATAGGTAAGAACTTCTTTCAGTGCTGGCTGTAGATCTCTAATCTCGAAAATATTTGGAGAACCCAGGAAAGCAATCGTTCGCGGCCTAATTTTAACACTAATGGGCATTCCACTAAGAAAAGCTAGTGTGAGTTGAGTCTTTTTACTCTCAACTCGAGTTCTGTTTGGTAGAACTGAAAGTGGTGCTCGAATAAATCGAGAAAAGGCAATACTATCGAGTATCGCTAGTAAAAGTTCAGTATAAATGGACTAAAATGTGAGTAGTATTTATCTACTCGAGATTTGTACTAGAAACGCGAAGTCGGATATAAAACTTTATTCAACTTGACAACATCACTCCTCAAAGTGATGCAAAGTACTGCCGAATTTCATGAATGTATCCATATTTATAGATGAGAGCTGAAATCGCTCTTACCGATCCCCGGCTCTCGCGGTTGGAAAGCTGAGGGGGAGGATCCTATCGGCGTAGCAGCCGTTATAAAAAGGTACAGCAAATGTCGTAAAGGCGGTAAATTAATTCTTCCAGAATCAGCCCGGCCAGCTATGGGTTCTCTACCGCCAGTACGCTGAAATTCAGAATCCATTATTCCAAAAATATATTTCTGACAACCCCTTAAAACGCGAGTCCCCGGAAAAGAAAAGTTGCTCCCACAACGGACGGAACACGTACGTATTCGTCCGGTTTGAAATTAATTTTATTTTGTTTTCAAAATTGTATGACTTCCCGACTTCGTTTTTATAGAATATAATTATCACAATTCGTTAAGACAGTTGTAAAGTTTATGGTCTAGACCACCAGTACTTACGAATTCTTTTAATCGGCCCTAAAAAGAACCATATATACGATGGCAGCTCACAGCACTAGTGGAATCGACCCCTGTAATAAAGGTATCCGTCGGGACGTTAGCCCGGTAGGCAATATAATGTCAATCAGAAAGAACAAAATTATTAAAATTATGAAATACTACACACCTCACAGACTTGTCTATCGGTGGCAAAAGAAAACTTTCAAAGTCCGTAGCAAAAAGCACACAAAGAAATAAGAGTATTTATAAATCACTTGAATCAAGAGAAGAAATTGTTTCTTCACTGTTCGCCACACAATATACGACGAGGCACTTGCTGTGCCAAGTTTATTTGAATAGAATGAATCCTAGTAAACTGGATTACTAGATTTTGAAAAAAATTGTTTTTGAAACTTGAAAATTGTTCGATTTACAACCAAAAGTATTCACTTGCCTTGCTTTATTCTTTCTTCGCCTCTCAGGCCAGCACCATTCCAGGGAAAAGGGTCAGGAAATAAAAGGTTCTATATCCCAATTCAAACAACCTTGGCTGGTATACTGGACTTCAAACAATTGGCAGGCTTTAGATTTCTCCCAAAATTGATGGGTTTCTTCTTCAGGAAACCAAAACTCCGACAAGTTCCGCAGATTTGCTTTGCAAAATCTTTGCAGCAGAAACAAACCTTTACCGTAGTAAAGGATTACGACAAATGCCCGAAAGTAACTTTGCGGGGTAGTCTATGACTATAATGTAAAAACACTTTCCCAATAAAATTCAATTTGTTGAATTCGGAGAAACTCAGCACAAAAGCAAATTCAGAATGATGAGATCCCTACTCAGTTCAGGATCAATGAATACTGAATTTTCCTTCGCGAAATCGTCTCTTTTATAGAAGCGACCGCGCGGTCCAGTGGGCGGAGCCTACTGGAATTTATGTTCGAGATTTAGTCTCGAAATTTTCTTTCCGATCGGACCCAGTCTGTTTCGGAAGAAAATGATATTTCTGGCTGAAATTATTGAATTTTTGTCGGAGTTTATAACACAAACACACAACATCAAACAATTAAATTTAAAAAAAAAACAAATAAATGTAAAAAAGACACACTCTTTAAAACTATCACGAGCCACAGGGTAGTGGTTAGGGTGGGAGTTTAGACTGCGCTTTTTAAGATGAGGATTCAATACCGCCCTTCTGAGGGCATCAGCGGGCGGGTCGAACCAGTTCACACCTGCCAGACGGCAGGTTCTACGATGGTATGTAGAGTCGGGCGTTGTGAGTGCTAAGTCGCATAGCTAGTGGGTTTCCTGCCTCCTCCAAGTTATGCAGGGGAATTGGCGTTTTATATGTTAGATATCAGGTCATCGGACGTTCCTCATTGGGGTTTGCGTAGAATTTCCGGGAAAAACATAAGAGAAAAGCCGGATTAAGACATTGTTCTGTGTACGTTAGTGTGTGTTACACATCTTCTTCTGGATTTTCCTGGAAAATATCCAGTGCCTGGTAGATGAACCTGCCGTGCTTCTTTGTTGGCCTGTTATGGCAGGCTCTGACTGCTGTCATATCTCTAGTCAACGGGCTTTCAAGGATGAAGTATCTGAAGAATTTTTCAGACTGGTGTCTGATATATTCTTCGATGGTGGGAATATCGGCTAGCTCTCGTAATGTGTCTAGCCGAATGTACCTGTCATTGTTAGTGACGATACGGAGTATCTTGTTCTGCATCCTCTCCAGTCTCAACATTTGAGTCTTGGAGACGCTGCAGAACACTGGACATGCGTACGTCATAGATGGTCTTATGACCTGTTTGTATATCAACACCTTGTTGGCCATTGACAACTTGGAATCCCTGGCTATCAACGGGTATGTCCGTCTGACCGCTTCCGCAGCTCGTTGGATTGCCAAGCTGACATGTCCCACAAAGGGTCATTCTTTTGTCCAGTGATACTCCCAGGTACCGTGCGGACTTGGTCTCGTCTATCTGATTTCCGAGAGCTCTGAATCCCCCTGGAATGTGCACGAGAGAGCGCGCCCTCTTCCAGGTGAAATTCATAAGCTTTTTTTTTATCAGAGTTCACCACAATTTTGTTCTTCGCTAGATACGGTATGACCAGCCCTCGCAGATGCGTTGTTAGCTTTGCTGCTGCTATATTACTAAATTTCGACTGCACATAAATTGCCGTGTCGTCAGCATATATAGCCGTGTTCGTTGTTGGGAACATTGGGAAGTCATATGTATACAGCGAATACAAAAGTGAGGACAAGCTCGAGCCCTGCGGCACTCCTGCTTCGGCTCTCCACACTACGGAACTTGTTTCATTTACTCTAACCTTGAAAGTCCTGTCGACTAGGTACGAGTCCATGATTCTCACCATATATTCAGGCATACCTGCCCTTAACATCTTCATGAGTAGTCCCTCTATCCAGACGGTATCAAACATCTTTTGGATATCCAACAGGACCATAACTGTGTTGCGATCATGATTGAAGCCCTCCCTCACCTCGTAGACAATTCTGGCCACCTGGGAGGTTGTTGAATGGCCTCTTCGGAAGCCGAATTGCTCCGCCGGGATGAGTTTGAGCTCTTCCTCATGATAGTTAAATCTCTTGAGGAGGATTCTGTCCACCACCTTGGCGACACCACTTAGTAACGATATTGGTCGGTAGCTCTCGACCCTTGCCTCCGATTTCCCCGGCTTTAGGATGGGGATAATCTCCGCCTGCTTAAGGCACAACAGATAGTGTTGCCATTTTATGATGGCATTAATGATGTGCAATAGCTGCACGAGAGACTTCCTTGGAAGATTCCTGAGTAGCACCGAATCCACCTTGTCTATGCCAGGCGCTTTGCCTCTAGGGACCCTTTTTATGGTGTCCTGAACCTCCTCCAAGCTGGTCATCCGCTTCGAGAAGGTTCTACCATCTATTGCCTCTTTTGGGGCTGTTCTGAACAATCTGACTCATGCGCCTGCATTGTGTCAGCGCCTGCCCGGAAGGTGCTCTGGTAGTACTCTCCGAGCATTTCCGCCCTTCCTGGATCGGTCATCACTTGTCTTTGACCATTCCCCATAGCTGGGATTTCCTTCCGCCTCCTTTTGAGGCTTCGGTTCACCCGCCATAGGGAATTGTCTCCAACATTTAGGTTTTCCATTCTCCTCTTCCAGACCTCATTCCTATGGTCCTGAATAAGTGAACGTATCTCTTGGCCGAATACTCTCGTGTGTTCGCTGTGGATTGGGTTTCGAGTATTCTGCCAGAGCTTTCTTTCTCTATTGTTTATCTTAATCAGGTCCAGAATGTGACCCGGAAGAAGATCCCGGTCCTCTCTAAATTTCCTTTTTGTGGTGGTAATATCCCTAGTTTTTTGGATGTTTTCGATCAGTCTCTGAGTCTCCCTTTCTATGTTTTCTTCTGTTATTTGGGGTCAGATTATTGTTAATTTGTTCATCACTTTGCTGTACTCTTTCCAGTCAGTAGTTGAGTAATCATATAAGATTCTTTGCCTTTTCGGGTTTTGTCCTCCCTTAACTGAAAAGAGCACAGGATCGTGATCTGATATCAACTCAGAGACTGCTCGCAACTCGGAAATGTCCACTACGTTCTTGTTTACCACCAGATCCAGGGTGTTAGGCGTGGTGCCGTTCCAGGGATAATATGTCGGCACGTCTGTATAGTCTATTGCGATGTTGTTGTTCATGGAGTACTCCCAGAGCGTGTTTCCATTGGCATTTCGGCGACTACAGTTCCACTCAGGTCTCGTCGCATTGAAATCTCCCGCCAGCAGCACCTTGTGCCCGCTGCTGCAGAGATTATCCAAATCCGCCTGTGAGAACTTGTTATTCGGAGGATTGTATACCACATATACCTTTGTGCCACTTCCAGCTGAATGCCAGTATGTTCTATTGAGCATTGCCTTTGTGGTGAAGATATGTGTGGTATGGTGTTCCTCACAAGGATCGCCACACCACCCCCCCTCGTCACGCTAGGTCTGTCGACCCTGATGGTGGTGATTTTCAGTTTATGTTCCTGTTGGAGCTTCGTCTCGGATAGGAGCATAACATCAATCTTATGTCTGAGGATGAAATCAGCAACGAGTTCATACTTGTTGCTGATTCCATCCACATTGAGCATGCAGACCTGAATAGGCATCTATAAGCCGAAACTTTGGATATTATCCATGACCCTCCAGAAGGCCATGAATTTCTCTCCGTCGTCCCGGGCGTTCCTCAAACCATCAATGATGGCGTCCATGGCCTGCAATAGGCCTGTTGTATTCACCAGACCTTTGATGGTCTGATGTCTATCCATATACCCGCTCACAGGTGCCAGGCTGGTGGATGGGATACCCTGTGGCTTACCCCTTGGTCTTCATTCCTCAGTATTTCTTCCTTCCTCTTCTCCCATACGTTTGCCCGGGGTGGAGGGGCCTCCACGTATTTTTTCTTGTTCGGTCTGTCTTTGTCTTTTCTTTCTTGCTGCTGTTGTAATTGCTTTTGGTAGGCCTCGCATGTCGTGGAGCATGATGTATGTTGCCCCCCACAGTTTATGCAGGTGGCTGGAGTCGATCTTGGCTTGGGGCATGCCCTTGACCAGTGGTGTCCTGCGCATTTCATGCACTTAATTGGTCGGTTGCAGTTGGACTGGGCATGTCCTCAGGCCTGGCATCTAAAACACTGTGTGATGATGCGGTTGTTCTGCCGTATCTTCCATCTTACCATTACGTCATTCACCGCTCGGATATTATTGTTCAGATATCCAAGGGTGACGTTTTTGTTGGTGTTTACGGCATACATTTTCTGCACAGTGTTATTTATTGCCTGAATGCCAAAAGTTTCCAATCCTTTCGACTCCAGGTCTGCTTTGACTTCCTCTATGGACGGGGAGTGGTCCAGTCCTTTCAAGAGGAAGCTGTGTCTATTTTCTCCCGGCAGTATGTGAGTATGAAACTCGACGTCGGCCCCTTTCAATGTCTCCTTCATGTTTGTGTGGTCTTGCGGTGTGGACGTATATATCAGGGAAGATGTGTTGATGAACTTGTATGTCACCTCTGCCTGTATATACGTCTTCATTTGTGTTTTGAGGTCGGCGTCGAGTTTGATGGTTCCTTTTACTATGATTGGTAGGCATCGTTTGCGTTTTTCAACTGCTGCCGGGAGTGGCTTCTTTGCGGGGTGCGGGGGGTTGGTTTCTCCCTTTTTAGGTTTGGAAGGGATGTTATTCCCCTTTCATTGAGGGAGGTTTACTACCTCCATTTCTTCTGCATCTCCTCCTTCCTCCTCCTCCTCCGAGATTGCCTCGAATCGGTTCTTGAGTTCTAGGGGTGGGGGATCCTTTGCCTTGAGGTTCAAAGGCACCCACTGACGCTTCGTGGTCTTTCTAGGTTCGACAAATCCCTCTTGGGTTGGAGGGTTTACCCTTGTCTTACCTGGCGACATCAGGAATATTTGCAGTGCCTTTAGGTCCTCTCTCCTTTGCCTGAACTGTTCCTCGTACTGCTCCCGGTAGTGGGTTTGAATTGCCTGTATTTCCCTTTCCCGGATTTTTAGCCACGGGAATTCTGTGAGGGAGGTTGGGATCGGAATGCTTGTTTGGCAGAACTGGGTAACTTTTTGATTTACTTTGTCAGTGATCTCCTTTTCCATTTGCTGGAGTTGCTCAGTGATTTGAGTGCATCTATTTTCATCTGACTGTTCCCAGTTCTGCTCATCTTTACTGGATCCTGCTACCAGAGGGCGAGGGGGTGGGCGTATTTTCTTTGGAGGTGGTGGTGGCCCCTTTGGTGGTGGTGGTGGCTCCTTTGGTGGATGTACCGGTTCAGGCATATCCTCGACGATCCACGATCGAAGCATTCCCGAAATTGGAGGGGTTGCTGGGAAAGAAGATAAAGATTTTCTCCTTCCGGTAGGTGTAGGGGTTGATGGTGGGCTGACGGATTTTCTCCTGTGCAGCAATCTTTGTTTATTTGTGGTTATGTCTTCCTGTTCTACGATCTTCCTCTTTTCCTGATCTTCCTGTTGCAGCCGACGTTTTTCTGTCAGCTCTGCCCTCCGTTGCTTGTCAAGTAGCTGCTGAGCCTTGACTTCAGCAGCAAACTTTGACAGGCCTTCGGGTTTCGCTTCAGGAATTGTCTGTTCCAGAGGAATGATCGCGTTTAGGGGTGGGGGTGTTTTTGTATCGTCGATTACGGCAGATTCGACCCCTTCCATCTGCTCCGTTTCTGTGGTTTTGGTATTGTCTTCATCTTCTGATGTTTCTGTTTGGGGGGTTATACTGCCTGTCCCCTCCTCCATATCCCTCGATTTCTTCTCCTCCTCCAAGTACTCTTTGAGGATAACATTTTGTCCAGAAGGCTCTTTCCCAGGCTCGCACACTCAACTTCTCGCTCCAAACTGGACTTTGAGGTGTACCATATTTCGGCTAAACTTTTGGTGGTGGTTTCCTCCCTCTGAGTGCTTTCGGGTGAGGGGGTTGGCGTTGGTTTGAGAAGTTGCTTTTTTTTCTCTAACTCCAGGTCAAAATCTTTCAAGGTGCGTTTTCCGTCCTTGTCATATGAGACTTCGAAGATTTTTGAGGGCTTAGCCCTCCTTCTTGGCACCTTGAATTTCTCTCTTTCCTTGAGTTCAGAGTCTTTCTTTGCCCCAAGAATGTCGCTGAAGAATTTCTTCCTTTCTAGGAAGCTGTTGTCTCCAGCGTCATTCTTGGGCTTTTTGTCTGGGGGTCAGCCTCCTGCTTCCCTCTGTTACTCACTATAAAAGTGGGGGACTTTTAGTTCGAGGGATGAGGCTGCCATGTCTCTTCCTCCCTCTTTCCCTGTTGTGTCGCCGTTAGGGGTTTTGGCGTTCTTTGCCGGTTCAGATGCAGGTCTTTTCGACGGTCTTGGGGTGTCTGTGCCTGAAACTTTCGCTTTTTCCGGCGACTTTATTGGGATTTGGGAGGAGAGCTTCCTTGGGGTGGTTCTTTCCCTCTCTTGTTCGTTAGGGGGAAGTGGGCTCTGGGGGGTGAGTTCATCCTCACCCCCCGAGCTATTTAACATTGCGTAGTTTTACCCTCTGACTACTGTCGTGGCTGAGTATTCGGGTTTTTTAAGAAAGTCTGGCTTTCAACATCAAATTCCTGGCTAGCTATGGGTTCGTCCGAATACCAGTATCGACGCGTAAAGAATTCAGCCATGTTTTAAAATGACAAGAATTCCCGCAAGAGGACACAAAAAAAAAATATTTTTTTTTCGTTAACTTTGGGTAAGGCCAAGCAAACCCTGAGAAAATATTCACCTTTGTTCTTTTTTTCTATAATTATATTCAATAATTATTCGAAGAAAAAAAATTTGAATCTTACGGGAGCTTTATCCGACAAAAATCAATTTGTTGAATTCTCCCGATGACACGGAAATACTGATAAGAAATATTCCTGTTTTATGGGGAAGGATGACCCGAGCTTGTCTAGATAAGAGATGTTACGAATTCTTTGGTTTCAGGGTGGTTTTTTGTATTTCTTTATTAAACTTTTTTTTTTTTCTAGATCAAGCCAAGGTCAGGAGACGGTGCATAGTGCCACCTAAGGAAGGGTATTCACACAATAATATTTACAATACAATGCAAAAATAAAATCAACATGCAAATATCCTACCTCACTTCCTTATTCCGGCAAAAGAATTTCAACAGGTAATTTCAGACCAGAAGGGTCTTCTCAATAAAAAAATTGAGCACGAAAATAGGTTTGAACTCTAAACAATATAAAACAATTAAATTTATTAAAAAAAAAAATTAACTATTGAATATTTATTAATTATGAAATTTATCTATCAATCATGAAAAGAAGTTCATTTATTCAAAAATAGCAATATAAAAATAACCTTGTTTGAGAAAAAAATTTAATTTCAAAAGTTCTAATTTTTTTCTTTCACGAAAAAAAAAAGGTTCACTAATTGTCTTCCCGAAAGAGTACAATGAGAAAAATAGTTTACTTTAAAAACAGACGAAATTTAACTAGCGAAAATAAGTCACTGAGAATCTGACAAAATTCACCAACCTTTTTCCTCCTGCTGAAGCTGGTTCTCTGGAGCTCTTCTTCAGCGGCTGCCGGGAACTAGGTCCAGAAATAAAAATGCGGAAAGTTTGTGGGGTATAAACTCGCTTCCCAGATACTACAGAGATCGATTCCTTGTGCCGGCTGAAGATCTCACTGCTTCCACAAATTTCAGGATCGTTTTTCCTCTGGTTTCACTGAATACGGCCAATCGTTGTCTCAAGTAGAACAGCGTTTTTCCACTAAGTGGGAAAATCGACAAAATGATTTCTCGATGAGAATCAAACAGCTTCCAGCTTCTAAGCTCTTAGAAAACTGGATCAAATTTCTTTAGCACTAAAGAATAGCTCGAACTTTACTTCAAAGTTCACTTTCTGAGCAATACTAAAACTCGATTTTTGAAACTATGTTTTACGAAGAATAAAGTGAGTTTCTAAATGAATACTAGGTCAACTGCCAAGAGAACAAGTTCTCTATTGTGTTCTATATTCTGTATTCTTCTATTCTGTATTGTGTGTTGTGTAAAAGGTTCATGAAAACCCGTATTTATATACGCGGGCTGTGGGCGTGGCCTAGCCCAGTGTGCGAGTTCCTCGCTGACGGCGCCGTTCAGTCTACCGTCCTAAAGCGGAGACAAAACTCGGCGGAAAAATTGTTTTCGGTCCAAAAGGCCCCCAGGTGAAATTTTTCAGAGGAAGAAAACGATGTCTGAATTTGTGGTAGCTTTTCAAAAACAAAGGCAAATATTGGCTTTTGTTGTCACGCCCCCCCTCGGAAATATCGCTGGCACAGTTATCGATCAAAGCTAGTATGCGGGATTTGAGCCAACAAGTGTTGCTTTATTTATAAAAGACATATTTATATACATGGCCATCCGGCTTCATATCATAGATACATATTTCTTAATTCTAAATATTACATATACCAGTCTTAATCTAAATTATTGAACAACCCTTATCCTAAGACATAAATTCATCCACCGATGAGACTGTCCTTAAATTTCTGTTACAGAACTTACTGTCTACGAAGGTCGGAATATTTTTAACCTTTATCCGAATCTAAATTTCTAATTTTCTTAACTTTACTATATACAGGGTAGTGTGTGAATACCCTTTGTAGAAAAACGTAATTGAAAAAGGCAAGGGGTGGGAAAAATAAATGGCTAATATTTTTCAGAAAATGATTTAAACTAGGTGATGAACATTTTCTAATCTTCCTCATCTCATCTCATTCTTGGGTCAATATTGTCTTGGCCACTACGTGGTGCTGGAGCGGCTCTTAAGTCATCCAGGTGGATATTCCACTCACCACCACCCTTGTTGACTACATAAACTGTCGGTGTCAACCTTCTCAGGACCTGACACGGGCCTACCCAAGTCTGACCGAAATTTCCTTGTTCCTGTTTCGTGTTTCTGCACAACACCCATTGTCCTATAGCAAATTCTGTGGGTTGCTCTGGGTTGTTTGCATTTGGAAAATGTTTACGTTGATAATTTTCTGTGGCAGCGGCCGCTTCAGCAATTCGGGCCTGATGATTGTGGTTCCGAACCTGCCTCCTATTCATCGGGGGCATAGCCCAATCTCCAGGGCGCTCAAGTTCATATCCCAGCAGCAACATTGACGGGCTCATTCCCGTTGCTGCGTTGAACCGAGTCCTGAGATTGAACAGAATTCGGGGAATCTGCTCCCCCCACAACCGTTCTGACTCCATAAGCAATGCGGCTCGTAACATTTTCTTAATTTCTTGAGCTCTCCGCTCCACGGGATTAGCTTGTTGGTGTTGTATTGCCGATAATTCAAGGGTAATTTGGTATTGATTTAAGAATGTTTCAAACGCCCTCCCTCGAAAGTGGCTTGCACTATCAGTGACAATTGTTTTAGGGAACCCCCAGCGATTAAAAACTTCATCTTTTAAAAATGCAATAACAGCCGAAGCTTCGGCCTTTATCATAGCCTTGGCTTCTACCCATTTTGGAAATACATCGGTAACCACAATTAGATACCTATTTCTCCTTGCCTTGGCCGGATACGGCCCCATAATGTCTACAGACACCATTTCCCAGGGTCGGGATGGAGTATGTGGACTCTGATGTGCCTTCGGCTGCGGTTTAGCGCGTTTAGTCGTCGTACACGTGATACATCGTGTTACGTAATCTGTAACTCTGTACTTCCTAGAGGTCCTAATTGGAAATATTTCGAAATTTGCCTATTTGTTTCGTCTATTCCCGGATGACCTTTATCATCGTGGTATCGTTTCAATACGCGATGAAGAAATTCCTTGGGGACTACAAGTCTCTTTTCTTCATTGTTTCGTCCAACGAAGTAAACGAGACCTTCAATAATATCAAACTCTATTCCTATCCTGTAATCATATTCAGTAGGATCATTTGCCTCTCTGGCCCGAATGATTCTTTCAACGAAGCGCTGCATGCTCGCGCTCTCGCGTTGAGCTTTGCAGACTTCGTCGAAGAAAGTAACCATTTGGTTACACAAGACCGGCTCGTCATCATGTACTGATTGGCGCAACATAGCCACTTCTACAAATTGCACTAGATCGCTCTTGGGTTCATTGTTGCCCTCAAACGGGTTTTCCTGGAAAACCATATTAGTGACCACCTCGCTCAGGCCACCTTTGCTCTGAGCAAAATCTGTGCTTGCGATGGATTGGAAGAATGTATGGGCACTATCGTCAAAGGCTTGACTATCATGCTCATTACCTTCTGGGACCTCCTGGGTCTCCTTACTTGGGAAAAACATTCTTTCAGAATCAAGGGCTAGGTCGTGACCTGTAGCTTCATCCTGCGGATTTCGGGAAAGAAAATCTGGGAGCTGATTCAATTTGCCTGGGACATGCACAATTGAAAAATCATACTCCTGAAGCAAGAGTGCCCATCTGGTAAGCTTGGCCCGGCTATCCTTCATTCGATGTAGCCACAACAAAGCACGGTTGTCGGTTATCAAAACAAAAGGCTTGTCCTGTAGGAAGTGCCTGTATTTACGAATGGCCCAGACCATAGCATAGCACTCCAACTCATCAATATGATAATTCCGCTCTGTGGCATTAAGCTTGGCACTACTATAAGCTATAATATCACGTTCTTTGTTCTCCCTCTCCTGGAATAGGACGGCTCCAATACCCACCGAACTTGCATCGGTTTGCAAGTAATACTGGCGAGAGGGGTCCGGCCTAGACAACTCAAGAGGCTGTGAACAAAGCTCCTTGATTTTTTAAAAGCAGTGTCCGCTTTTTCTGTCCAACAGAACTTTTTTGTTTGATCAATCAGATCCGTAAGTGGAGCGGCCACTTTTGCAAAATGCGGAATGTACTCTCTGAGCCATCCTGCGGTGCCCAGTAAGCCACGCAACTGCTTCATCGTGCGGGGAATAGGATAATCCTTTACATTCATGATATGCGTTTCCTGAGGACGGTTTCCTCGTTCCGAAACAACACGGCCTAGGTAATTTAATTCGGACAGTCCGAACTGGCACTTCTTTTGGGACAGCCACAACCCATGTAGCCTCAGCCTTTCCAATATTCGCCGTAAATGATCACAGTGCTCTTCGAAGGTGCTTTAATAGACGATGATGTCATCTAGGTATACCTTACAAAAGGTATCCGTGTACCCTACTAGCACTGAGCTCATTAATTTTTGGAAAGCGGCTGGCCCATTCTTAAGTCCGAAACTCAATACTTTAAATTCATAGACCTGCCCGTCCGGAGCTCCGAATGCCGTGTATTTTCGACTATTTTTCGTTAATGGCGCTTGCCAAAAACCATTCCTTAAATCAAGCGTCGTGAAGATTTTTGCGTTTCCCATCTCCCGCACAGTCTCTTGGATTGGCGGAAGATTAGCTGCCTCCGAAATAATAATTTCGTTTACCTCCCGGTAGTCTACGCAAAAGCGAAGCTTTCCGTCCTTCTTTGGGACAAGAACTACCGGGCTACAATAAGGTGAAACACTAGGCGTGATCACACCAGCCTCAGAGAGTTTCCTTATTTCTTCATGAACTATTTTTTTCCTGCTTTCAGACATCTTATCATATCGAAACTGTCGGAAAGGTTTTTCTTCCTTAACCTTCATCTGGTGAACTGCTGCTCGAGTCACTGGCTGTCTGATTGTTTCTTCAAACACATCAGAAAACTCGGATAATACTTGAAGGATTTTCTCTTTTGTGTTAGGTGTAAACTGTTCATCTGTAAATGCCGGAAATTCGGCACTTTTTTTACAAACCCTTATCGCGTGAGACCAGAAGACTGTCTGCCTGGCTACTGCCCCGACATACAGACACTTCCGTTTCATGTCTAACACCACATCGTGTTGTATTAAAAACGGTAAAGCTATCACCAATGGTTCATTTAAGTCCTTTAACACAGTGACTTCAATATCGAAATGTCCTTCTTCTATCCGAATATTCGTTTTTAGACAGCCTAGACTATGACTCACATTATTCACACAGCCCAACTGTACAGAAACAGGGTTAGGGAGATTTGTCAAATCCTTATTACAAAAAACATCAGCTCGCACGAAATTCATGCTAGCGCCAGTGTCGATTAGAGCCATAATGGTTTTATTATTTATCGACACAGGTATCCTCGGCAATTGTTTACCAAATTCTCGAGAACCATCTAGTACGATTAACGTTTCAACTTCGGGAGGGACATCTTCAGGAGACACATTCCATTTTCGGGCAGGTCCGGGACTCACAGACCTGTCTCGAATGATTTTTTTTCTATTTGGCGACTATTTAATGGCTGAGATGGATTGCCGCCGCCAACAAAGCATCCCGTCGATCGTTTCCCGAGCTCGGGGAATGAACCTCGGGGACGACCACGATTTCGTTGAATCTTTGTTGTCCACCTGAATTTTCTTAATTTGGGGGTGGACGACTTTGATTCTGATTAGGGGGAGGGGGATTTCGATTATTATTTGCATTATTTGGCCCATTATAGCGTGATTGATTATTCGTATTTCGGGGAGGTCCGTTATTATTATTATTCCTCTGGTAGGAATAATTATTATTATTACTCTGGCTACGCCAGTTTTGACTCTCTTGGCCCTGTTGGTTATCAGCGCCAGATGAGAAATTTCCAGGCTGTTGGTTTTGTCTCGCAGGGACTGGTGCTATAGTTTTCGGCATTACCGAATTTTTCCCTAAAATGCTTGACAAGCTTCCAACAAAATTATTCATGTCGGACTCAACCCGTTCACAGAGTCGAGTTAAATCCTCCACTCTGACAATCTTTCTGCTTCTCAAATGGACTTTGATTTGTGGCAAAAGTTGGTCACTAATAATATGGATGAAACTCTCCTCGCTGAGGTGAGGAGCGATCCGATTAGCAATGGCTTTTTTGTTTGCAATAAAAACGCCTACTTTATCTGTTTTTGCTTGCTGTACTCCGTACAGCTTAGCAGTGAGCTTACTCATATTTTATGGGTCCTCAAAACGTGCTAAGAACCTATTTAACAGGAATTCCCAAGAAGTGTGAATCCCGTTATACAGTTTACCCCAAATAACTGCATCGCCTCTCAGTTGGTCTTTAAACAGCCGAACCCACTCGTCTTTCCTAACTTGGGCTTGCTGTAGGTCCGAGACGAATCGACGAACAAAATACCTCGGATCTTCGGTGTCTAAACCGGAGAACGTCGGTAAACGCTGTTTGTCCAACCTAGGCATATTGTTATTATTTTGGTTCGCCAAACTCATTATTACCTGTGCAAGTTGGGCCATAGAATCTGGGGGATTCTGTACAGGCATATGCACTGGGCGTGGCATCGCATTTGCCTCATTCAAATTTGACGAGTTTATATTTGTCAAGTAATCCGTCCTAAACGGATTTTTTTCAACTGGTTGGAACGTAACTTTTCTTTCAAAATTACTTTCCATAGGGCGCCACCAATTCCCTGCACCTTTTATGTTTTCTTCGCTGGGAAGAGAAGGGGACGAAGAAGGGTGCCTCTGGAAATTCTGGAAATTCCTCCGAGTCTCACTTTCTAAAGTGAAAGTCGTCGCGCTTTGGCTAGAGATGCCTACGCCGGCCTCAGAGACAGTTTTCCAGTTAGAGTCCCCTAGGGTATCTGCAATTCTTGAAACCTCGAAAGCTCTGAGCTCGGTCGAGTCAAAGACTTTATCGAAGTTGCTATCCTCTCGCTGTAGGGTCCGTTCGTCCATCTCGGACGAAAAGTTTGAGTTCTGTATTCTTGAAATTTCCTAAGTAGTGTTGAAGTCCATATTCAGGACATCACCCAAATTCTGGACTCCGTCGCTGCTGCTATTAATCATAGGAGCACCCCATAAAGAGTGTGTCTGATTATCCATTGCCATGTTATACCCAAACTCGGCCCCACTACGGGCGCCATGTCGTCGTGGCTGAGTATTCGGGTTTTTTAAGAAAGTCTGGCTTTCAACATCAAATTCCTGGCTAGCTATGGGTTCGTCCGAATACCAGTATCGACGCGAAAAGAATTCAGCCATGTTTTAAAATGACAAGAATTCCCGCAAGAGGACACAAAAAAAATAATATTTTTTTTTCGTTAACTTTGGGTAGGCCAAGCAAACCCTGAGAAAATATTCACCTTTGTTCTTTTTTTCTATAATTATTTCTTTATTAAACTCTTTTTTTTTTGAAATCTAGATCAAGCCAAGGTCAGGAGACGGTGCATAGTGCCACCTAAGGAAGGGTATCCACACAATAATATTTACAATACAATGCAAAAATAAAATCAACATGCAAATATCCTACTTCACTTCCTAATCCCGGCAAAAGAATTTCAACAGGTAATTTCAGACCAGAAGGGTCTTCTCAATAAAAAAATTGAGCACGAAAATAGGTTTGAACTCTAAACAATATAAAACCATTAAATTTATTTTAAAAAAAAATTCAACTATTGAATATTTATTAATTATGAAATTTATCTATCAATCATGAAAAGAAGTTCATTTATTCAAAAATAGCAATATAAAAATAACCTTGTTTGAGAAAAAAATTTAATTTCAAAAGTTCTAATTTTTTTCTTTCGCGAAAAAAAAGGTTCACTAATTGTCTTCCCGAAAGAGCACAATGAGAAAAATAGTTTACTTTAAAAACAGACGAAATTCAACTAGCGAAAATAAGTCACTGAGAATCTGACAAAATTCACCAACTTTTTTCCTCCTGCTGAAGCTGGTTCTCTGGAGCTCTTCTTCAGCGGCTGCCGGGAACTAGGTCCAGAAATAAAAATGCGGAAAGTTTGTGGGGTATAAACTCGCTTCCCAGATACTACAGAGATCGATTCCTTGTGCCGGCTGAAGATCTCACTGCTTCCACAAATTTCAGGATCGTTTTTCCTCTGGTTTCACTGAATACGGCCAATCGTTGTCTCAAGTAGAACAGCGTTTTACCACTAAGTGGGAAAATCGACAAAATGATTTCTCGATGAGAATCAAACAGCTTCCAGCTTCTAAGCTCTTAGAAAACTGGATCAAATTTCTTTAGCACCAAAGAATAGCTCGAACTTTACTTCAAAGTTCACTTTCTGAGCAATACTGAAACTCGATTTTTGAAACTATGTTTTACGAAGAATAAAGTGAGTTTCTAAATGAATACTTGGTCAACTGCCAAGAGAACAAGTTCTCTATTGTGTTCTATATTCTGTATTCTTCTATTCTGTATTGTGTGTTGTGTAAAAGGTTCATGAAAACTGTCAACAAATGCGTGCACTAGGACAGTAGGAAGTTAGGACGCATTGCCTCTTCCGGCTAGCTCAGACCGCCTATCCGGAGTACAGCATCGTCGCAAAATCTCAGCAACTCCGGAGCTCTTCATTTATTTGGAAAACCAGCAGGAACGCGTCTGACATACGAATTCTTTCTCGATATTGTTGGTGTTGCCAACCAACGAGGTCCCATTAATTCGCATGCCAAGCCGACGATCACTCACTAACCAGAAATACTATTTACAATTTACACTTAGCACTACTGAGCCATCCAGAAGTGAGGGCTTCTCTCCTGGGAATTGTCCGAGCCCTCGGGCGGCTCCTGGATGACTGCCTAAAACAGCCATTTGAGCCTTTATTTATACACTGGCCGAACATTTTAGTCGGCCAATGGTATAACAATTTACTGGTAGGCGGAGCCTATTAGAGCTCTCGCCTCCAGATATACTCTCCGAGTATTTTTCCAAACTTCAAAAACTTTAGTATTTCTGGCAGATTATGACACGGCCCCCCTTTAAGGGATCGCTTGGCATGCGGATGGAACGTCGTTGGATTTGCCCTGAAAAGGGCCAGTTCTCTCGAACGTGTACCTAAAAATAAAACCTAAAAGAGAACTATGTTACAGCTACTGGCTATCCAAATCTTGCAGATGTCGTTGCAGGCTTATCGTGGGGATTCCAGGTTACTCCTTTACGAAACTTTTATGGGAGGTACCATATATCCACATTCGCTCATTATCCAGCTTCCAAAGAGGGGCCATACGTCTTCGCCCTTGCCCACTGGCTAGGACAACCAACCGTTGGTGAGGCAACTCTCGTTGTGTCAAAGTACCCCAGCCTCCTGGCTTGGGAACAAGTGGCTGGCTGTGGAATGGACACTTCCATCGAACCCACGAAGGATATGGGCATCCTCGATTCCACTGGCATAACTCGCTTCAGATTCATTCCGAAAGTGCATCCAAGAAAACTTTCCGATAAGTATCTTCAAGTCCGGGTTACTGGAAAAAGTTGTTAAGTTCTTCGAGGGCCCCGTCTCCCACTGGAAACGGTCGTAAACTCCTGTTTACTAGCCCCACGTTGGGCGCCATGTCAACAAATGCGTGCACTCGGACAGTAGGAAGTTAGGACGCATTGCCTCTTCCGGCTAGCTCAGACCGCCTATCCGAATTACAGCATCGTCGCAAAATCTCAGCAACTCCGGAGCTCTTCATTTATTTGGAAAACCAGCAGGAACGCGTCTGACATACGAATTCTTTCTCGATATTGTTGGTGTTGCCAACCAACGAGGTCCCATTAATTCGCATGCCAGGCCGGAGATCACTCACTAACCAGAAATACTATTTACAATTTACACTTAGCACTACTGAGCCATCCAGAAGTGAGGGCTTCTCTCCTGGGAATTGTCCGAGCCCTCGGGCGGCTCCTGGATGACTGCCTAAAACAGCCATTTGAGCCTTTATTTATACACTGGCCGAACATTTTAGTCGGCCAATGGTATAACAATTTACTGGTAGGCGGAGCCTATTAGAGCTCTCGCCTCCAGATATACTCTCCGAGTATTTTTCCAAACTTCAAAAACTTCAGTATTTCTGGCAGATTATGACAAAACCCGTATTTATATACGCGGGCTGTGGGCGTGGCCTAGCCCAGTGTGCGAGTTCCTCGCTGACGGCGCCGTTCAGTCTACCGTCCTAAAGCGGAGACAAAACTCGGCGGAAAAATTGTTTTCGGTCCAAAAGGCCCCCAGGTGAAAATTTTCAGAGGAAGAAAACGATGTCTGAATTTGTGGTAGCTTTTCAAAAACAAAGGCAAATATTGGCTTTTGTTGTCAGTCACGAGGAATGATCTTGATGGGATATTTTTCGTGATAAGAGCATGAATGTCGAGATACCTGAAGGAACAGGAGATCTACTCCTATTAGTCACCCAAAGCCGTAGTTATACTTAAGGCTATGTACAGATTATAGTTTTTAAGATAATGCGGTAGTTTTGTATTTTTTTGGGTATTGAACCCGTATTTTAGGTTCTGTAACCTTAGGGTTGAGAAACCGATGATGGTTTCTCAATAAGAAACGTTTAGTTTGTGCTATATACCGCACTGAACAAGTCACATATCAAAAATCTGTTTGGAAAGGCGTGATACGGGATTATGACCCTTATCGCCCGTGAGCTTTTGGGAGCTCGAAGCGTGCTTTAAATGGTTATAACTTCGTCGCCCTTTGGTTGATTTAGATGATCTTGGTACCGTTGTGTAGGTAATTTTAAATTCCAAATTTGTTACATTTAAGCCATATCGATTGGACTGATCAATCCATCCGATATCGCTACAGTTAGGATTTGATATTTTACAACACTGGCTTTTGCTCAGTGGTGGCTGAAGACCCAGTATTGATATTGGTACCAGAGTTGCCTATTTCTCCCCTCGTAATAAAAGTGGAGACCAATTCTGATTCTGGTAAAGATTACAGTAGCCATAGCGATTTTAGAATAATTCAGGTAAAATATTGGTAAAACTTTTTGGATTTCATTTAAACTTTAGAGAGATCTGAAGTTTAATAAAGTAACGTTTTGTGCGTTGAAACTTTAGTAAGATTCCTTCAGAATCCAAAATTATCGAGAAATTTATGATTCCTAAGAGACGCTGGCATTCGCCTCTGGATCGCCCTGTAGGTTCGACACGCTAGTCCGCCTGCCAGATCTAGTTCCGTCTAAGCCATTCCGACCTGGTTTTATAATTTTGATTTTATTGTACAACGAATAGTCTGCTAATTTTGAAATTTACAGATATTCATATTAGTGTTTCTACAATCGTACTGTATAAGATTTTCGTGAATCTAAGGCATTATTTTGTGTGGGACAAGTTCAAAAGTATAATAGGAGGCATTAGTATGTAAGTGCGCTATTATCCGTGAAGATCTTTTACATGCGGGAGATGTTAGGAGGTGAAACGTTCGGAGGTCTCTGTAGCGACTTTTCCGACGTTTCATTTTATATGTAGACGTAGCCCCGCCCAGAAACGCCGAATTGACCAATCAGAGAGTAGAATCGGTTCAGGCCGGAGTATAAATATGGTATTTATAGTCGAGCACCGGCCAGCCGGCTTAGTACTCCTGGAACGGGCCAATCAACAACACGGATTGAGGAAAAACCAGGAGGAGGACGCTAACGGAGTTTGATTTTGGTCGAAAAAGACGGTTATTGCACAATATTGTGCAATATGGTGCATTGTAAAATAAACAACATCTGACGTCAGAGAAAACGGATATTATAAATAGCGATTTTGTATTAATTCGAGTTTAGTCAGAAAGCTTGCTTGGGAAAGCCACGTCTTTCCGGGTGAGAAGTTGCTGGTATAGCCGACTGCATTCGCGAAGTGTTCAGATAGTTTTAGCTTTTGGAACGCCGTTCTCAGGGAGACAAGTAAGGTAAGGGAAATCCATACAGTTGGATTTCGATTAGTTTTGCTATCGAATCTACGAGAAAAGCAGTTTCGTTTGGGCTACTTATTGCTAGGTCATTGGGGACTCGGTAATCAGTGAATAGTGCGAGCAACGAAATATCGGAGCATTCCGATCTGCGAGAAGAACATTTGGCTTCGTTTCAACAAGGCTTTGAGAAAGCGTGTTGATTCGTCGATTTCTAAAAAACCTGGGGTTCCGAAGGAGTGAATATCCGATAGGAGCTATCGGTTTATAAAGTGAAAGTGTTTCGAAATTTGTATAGCTTTAAACCTGGGGTTTAGGGACACTAGGCGGGTATCCTAGTTGTCTTGCGCGCTGCGACTAATTAAAATCGAACTTAGGAAGTAGATAAATTTTCGGGCGGCATTTTCAAGAGTGCGATCTCTCGGAGAGACGCACAGAAGCAAGAAGAGGTCAGCTGTCTATCCTATCTTCGGAGGCACTGCAGTTGGAGAAGAGCTCCTGGAAGACCGGACGAACGGGTTACCCGACCAGTATGGTTCGGAAGGCACTGCAAGAGTGTGAAGTGGATGCCAGGCCGTGGGCCGATTCAAGACCATTCCCGTGGATTTTTCCACAGTCAGCTGGATTTATCTTCGCTTCGATTTCGCGTTTAAACCAAAAATCCTCAGTCAAGAAGAGAGGTCAGGTATTAATAAATAGGCGCACACTATAGTTGTAAAGGGGGACTTGTCCCCTGGGCAAATCCACGTACGGATTTTTACGAAGCCAGCTCGTTAGTGATTAAGTCCTAACCTGTCAAGCCATCATTAGACTTCAGCTAGTCTGTTGTCGAGCTCACTTTCCGTGAGTCCCGTGAGGGTTAGCTTGCGCAAATCTTTTACCTTTCCTGCGGCCGCTCCCTTGTCCTGGGAGTGCAGCCACCGACTAGGACCCTTTTCCCTATAACAAAAACAGTTAGGAAGTCCTGTGGAGTCCAACGGATTACCGTATTCGTTGGCTCAAAAAGGCACGTAAAAAGACCTGTGGAGTGTCGGATTACAGTATTCGACACTTGTTAGGCAAATTTGATTAGATTCAGTTAGGTAACCGTGAATCCTTCCTCTTAGACAATCCCAGTCTAAGTCCCTTTGTTGTTAGGAAACAATGCCACTCACACGTAGTCAGGCATTGTCGAAACAAGAAAACATGTCAAACGATACCACACCCCACCTGTCAGAGGGAATTTATTTTCTTACCCCCCAGGAAATCCAGAACGCAGCCTGTAAGAGCGGTTCAAGTCCCATGCAGAACGTCGAGCCGTTCGCTGGGAGAACTTTAGTTCGAACCCCTGTGTCGACTTCTTGCCTGGAAGTGTCGTCACAACTTTTGAGACCAAATGGGAGTTTTAATAACTCCCCGAGAAATTTCCCTATTTCTCAATCCGTGGGCGGAAGTCGCCAGAGTCTCAGTCCGGGGAGCGTGGCCTCGCTTGATATGCGCGAGAAAATCTTGTCATTTTCAGACATGGCAACAGCGGTTTCCACAGGAATCCCGTGTTCTAGCCAAGCTTTGTTTGTTAGGGAAAATTCCGGCCAGTTGGACCGAGAAATTCAATCACTAGAAAGGCGTTATGGAGTTACTCTCAGACGTGAAGAGGGTGAACCCAATAACTCGAAACGAGGGGCTGGAATGCCTACAGTGTCTCGTTTCGGGCAAATGGGCGACCCTGTAGATCTTAAAAACCGCGAGAGATGGACGGATCCCATCAGAAATCGGAGGGCCCTTCTGGCCTCCGACCGAATTTTATTTAATGAACCGACACTCGGTCGGTCACAGACGTCTGAGACACTCCGACAGGATATGCGAGACTCTCTCCGGAAACATAACGCCCAGAAAGCCGAACTAGAACAATTAACGGAAAACGGCACAATGAAGTCTCAAGAGACTCATGAGAGAACTGAGTCGCATTCAATAGAACTCAGGGCTGGACCACCAGACCTGACTCAATCGTCGAAAAACCTTGACGCCTTGCTGGACCAAGCAAGGGGTGGTGGAAGGTTCTCGGGGAGAGTTATTGGCTCGACGAAAGCCGATATATCTCCTCAGGGACGGGTCAGAGGAGTCAGGGAGGATTGGGGTGCGCCAGCGCTAGCTGAGGGGCACCAGGATGAACTAAGGCAAAGCCCTGGTTTGCTACATGGCGCTTTCCTGGCACAGGACGCCGGGGCAAAACCTAGTTTATTACAACCAGGCTCCCAAGAGCTGAGGGCAATCCCGCAAGATATACCTACTCTCCTGCTCACCTGTCTAGACACACGCCACTATAACCACGATTAAACTTGGATTAAAAACGTTTTAAAAATTGGTGTGAAAATAAACTCTGTTGTAAAAATATTCTAAAATATATGCTAAAATTCGCCGTACGTCTGCTCTGGACGGCTGGCCAAAATCCAAAATCCAAAAACATTTATTAATTAAATTTACAGTATAAAAAGGGCACACGTACAACAAATTAAAATATGACACAGCTAAAACTATCCGATACTTCCACAGGGTAGGGGTAAGGGAGGGAATTTCGACTGCTCCGGAGTTGGGGTTTTATCCTGCCCATTCTGGGGCTTCCAGCGGGCGGGCAAACCGGTCCTCGCCTGTCCTAGGACAGGCCCCACGGTGTTATGTGGACGGGATTTGTTGTATGTGGTTAGTCTCAGCTTAGTTGTTTCCTGCCTCCTCCAAGTTATGCAGGTGAGTTTATATATTACATGTGAGACATCAGGCGATCAGAGTTTCCTTCGTGGGCTTTCGATGGGTTCCCGGGTAAAAACAGCGAAAAAACCGGGTTGTGTTCATTGTGGGCTTCATGTGTCACTCATTTTCTGGGTTTTACTGAAAAATATCCAGTGCTTGGTATAGGAAGCCACCATGCTTCCACCTCACATTGTGGTGAGCTCTCACCGCTGTTATGTTCCTAGTCAGAGGGCTCTCCAGGATGAAGTACCTGTAGAATTTTTCCGACAGATATTTGATGTGGTCTTCCAGGGTCGTGATGTTGGCCAGCTCTCGCAGATCCACCAGCCGAATGTACCTGTCACTATTTGTGACGATTCGGAGTACTTTGCTCTGCATCACCTCCAGTCTCAACATTTGAGTCTTGGAGATGCTGCAGAACAATGGACAGGCGTAGGTCATTGCTGGCCTGATGATTTGCTTATAAATCAAGACCTTATTGTCTTGGCTCAGTTTGGCGGTTCTGGCTATGAGCGGGTAGGTCCTTCTGACCGCTGTTGCTCCTCGCTGAACCGCCAACTTGAGGTGTTTATTCAATGTTAAACGCCTGTCCAGTTGCACTCCAAGGTATCTCACTGAGTCCGACTCGTCTATCCGTTTGTCTAGAACCATGATCCCCCCACGGATTTCCCTGTTGTTGAATCTCCGTGAGAAGTTCACTAGTTCTGTCTTGTCCGGATTTAGCACTATCTTATTGGTCGACATATACGGTATGACTAATTCCTCTAGGTGTGTTCGCACGCACTGCGCGGCTGCCTCGCTAGTGAGCGCTTGTGCATATATTGCAGTATCATCTGCATAGACAGCCGTGCTAGTGTGCTCGGACATGGGAAAGTCATACGTATATAGCGAGTATAAGAGTGGAGACAAGCACGAACCCTGTGGCACTCCTGCGTTGACTGGTCTCATTGCGGAACTGACTTCATTGACTCTCACCCTGAAGGACCTTCCGACTAGGTACGATTCGAGTAGTTTAACCATGTGGGCTGGTATGCCTGCTCGCAACATCTTTATTATGAATCCCTCCGTCCAGACGGTGTCGAACGCTTTCTTAATGTCCAACAGGATCATAACTGTGTTGAGGCCTTGCTGAAAGCCCCCCTTCACCTCGTGGACAATTCGGGCTACCTGGGAGGTCGTGGAATGACCTCTTCGGAAGCCGAACTGCTCCGCCGGGATGAGGTTGAGGCTCCCCTCAAGGTCAACAAATCTTTTCAAGAGGATCCTATCCACCAGCTTGGCCACGTTGCTTAGCAATGAGATTGGGCGGTAGCTCTCGACCCTTGCTTCGGACTTTCCCGGTTTTAGGATGGGGATAACCTCCGCTTGTTTCAGGCAGAGCGGGTAGTGCTGCCATTTGATTATATGATTTATTATATAAATCAGTTGGACTAGGGACTTCCTCGGCAGATTCCTCAATAGAACTGCCCCAATTCCATCTATGCCAGGTGCCTTGTTTCTAGGGAGCCTTTTGATCGTTTGCTGAACCTCCTCGTAGTTGGTTACCAACTTCGAGAAGGCTCTTCTGTCGATGTTGACCTTCGGTCGACTGCTGAATTCTCTGGCTTCCCTAGAGACTGACTCGTGTTCTTGTGTGGAGTCAGCACCTGCCTGGAAGGCACTCTGGAAGTATTCTCCGAACAGATCTGCTTTCCCCCTTTCGGTCCATCCATGTGTGCGACCGTCCCCCACGACAGGTATGTCCTTGAACCTCTTTTGGAGGCGCTTGGACATACGCCATAGGGAGCCATCGCCCACATTTAGGCTTTCGAGTTTCCTCTTCCAGGCCGTATTCTTGTGCTCTTGTATCAGGTTGTTGATTTCCCTACCGAGAGAGAGCATATTGTGTTTATGCACTGGGTTTCTGGTGTTCTGACAGTTTTTTCTCTCTCAGTTGTTCATCCGTATGAGCTCAAGAATATGGTCCGGGAGAAGATCTCTATCTTCCCTTACAACTTTCTTCCTGGTAGTGACATTTCGAGCTCTCACGATGTTGTCGATCAGCTTCTGAGTCTCCTCGTCTAACTTATCCTCTGGGATGTTAGGAGTGATTGTGGTGTTTTCACTCATCAGTCTCCTGTATTCCTTCCAGTTGGTGGTGCCATAGTCATAAAGGACTCTTTCCTTCCTGATTTTCTGGCCACCACCAACTGAGAAGAACACAGGGTCATGATCCGATATGAACTCAGGAGCTGTTCGGAGCTCTGTGATGTCTGCGACGTTTTTGTTTACTACCAGGTCGATAGTTGACGGGTTTCCTCCGTTCCAGGGGAAATGCGTTGGAGCGTCTGGGTGATCAATCACGATGTTGTTGTTCAGAGAATACTCCCAGAGTACCCTTCCGTTTGCATTTTGGCTGGTGCAGTTCCACTCAGGCCTCCGCGCGTTGAAATCCCCAGCCAGCAGCACTTTGTGCCCGCTGTTACAGAGGTTATCCACATCCATGGCTGTTATGGTATTACTCGGCTTGTTGTATACCGCATAGATCCTTGTGCCATTCTCCAGTTGGATTCCAGCATGTTCCAGGGATGTCTGGCGCTGTGGCAGGATCGTATGCGGTACACTGGTCCTTACAAGGATCGCTACTCCGCCCCTCTCGCTGCATTGGGCCTGTTTACTCTTGCATTTGGTCTGTCTGTCCTGATGGTGGCGAATCCTCTGAACTGTAGTTTATGTTCCTGTTGGAGACCAGTCTCGGACAGAAGCATAATATCGATCTTACGTCTGAGAATGAGATTCGCGACAAGATGATACTT
The DNA here is from genome assembly GCA_944452925.2 of Chrysolina oricalcia. Taxonomy (NCBI): domain Eukaryota; kingdom Metazoa; phylum Arthropoda; class Insecta; order Coleoptera; family Chrysomelidae; genus Chrysolina; species Chrysolina oricalcia. Next base: position 9,768,950 of record OX101813.2, on the reverse strand, counting down.
GCTACGAATCCCATTCACATTCAGCATGCATACCTTCAGTGGCATCTATAGTCCATAACTCTGGATATTTTCCATTACCCTCCAGAAGGCAAGGAATTTTTCGCCGTCATCCCGGGCTTCTCTCAAGCCCTCGATGATATCATCCATTGCCTGCAGTAGGCCTTCGGTGTTAATCAGGCCTCTGATGGCCTGATGCCTCTCCATATAACCACTCACTGCATTGGTGGATGCAGAAGCTGAGACCATGTTGGCATTGTTTGCCCGCGGCAGTCGTTGGGGGGATTAGGGAGAGGGGTAGGGGGAGGATTTACCCTGTGGCGCTGCTCCTCTTCGTTTTCTCTTCTTGCCTGGGCTCTCCTGTCCCATGCATTTCCTTGCACTGCGGGGGCTGGAACATACCTTGGCTTCGGGACCGGCTTCCTCTTCTCCTGACTTTCCAAGTGGAGCTGGTATGCTGCACATTGCTCAGAGCACGCAGTGTGGTCACCTCCGCAGTTGCAGCATACCGCTGGCGTACTTCTGGGTTTGGGGCATGCTCTGGACCAGTGATCGCCCGCGCATTTCATGCACTTCACTGGTCTGTTGCAATTTGATTGCGCATGGCCCCAAGCTTGGCATCTGTAACATTGGGTGAAAAATCGGGTGTTACGCCTAATCTCCCACCTTACCAGCACTCCGTCTATTTCCCTGATGTTTTTGTTGAGGAAACCTACGGTTACCTTTTTATCAGTTTGTACTAAATACAGCTGTCTTGCTGTATTGTTGATAGGGGTAATCCCGTAGGTTTCCAGGGCTTGGTTGGTCAGGTCGTCCCTTATGTCCGTGATGTCTGGGCTATGGTCCAGCCCCTTCAGTACGAAGGCATGCCTTCTTTCCCCCGGTAGTGTGATGGTGTGATACTCCACTTCTGCCGTTTTCAGCCTCTCCTTCAGCTTCGTATGGTCTCCTGCCGAATTGGCATAGATGAGCGAGGACTTGTTGGTGTACTTGTAGGCAAGTTTTCCCTCCAAGTCCTGCTGGAGCATGAGTTTTGTTGGGTTGTCCAGCCTGATCGTCCCATCTATGACAATCGGCGGACATTTCTTCTGGGCGGCTACCGGGGGAGGGGGGGTGCCTTCTTGGGAGCTCGTTCGGCTGCCTTCTTGCCTTTGCCCTTCTTGTTCCCTTCTTCCCGTTCAGGGGCTTCGGAGACGGTTGGGGCTTCATCCTCTTTTTCTTCTTCTTCCTCTCCGGCAAGAGTTTCGCGTTGGAGTGGGGAGGTCCTGGAGATTGAGGGAGACGAATTTTCTCTTCCCCGTCTTCCTTGGTTGGGTGAAGCCTGTTTCGTCAGTCCCTTTATCCTCTGTCTCTTTATTTGCTGTCGCTTTGACGGGTGATTTCAGCAGCTGGAGCATTTTCAGGAGGTTGTTCTTCTCCGTCTCCATTTCATTCTTATATTTCTCCCTGTAGTGTTCAGTGATTCCCATGATTTCTTTTTCCCGTTTCTTCAACCACGGGAAGTCCTTGAGTTCGTCGGGGACTGGCCTGTTGACTTTGCAGTACAGGGCCACTTTTTCGTTCGCTTTTTGTTTGATCTGTTCTTCGATTTTATTCAGCTGGTCAGTGATCTGAGCGTGGCTGACGCAGATTGTGTGGCTCTGTACTGCTACGGCCGGGGGTCTGTTCACTACAGGGAGTGCGACTTCTTCTGGGTTGGTGGGCGTTTGCGGAGGGGAGTGTGACATTGATCTCCTCTTAGTCAGGAGCTTCAACCTGTCCCTCTCTTGCATTTTTGATTTTAGCTCAATTCTTAGCTGCTTGTCTCGGATTTGCTGGTTCTGGACTGCAGCACAGAATTGAGCTATCCCTTTTAGTGGGTCTTCCACCTTGTCTTTCTCTTCTGGGGGGGGTGGCGTGCCGGTGGTCATCTTTGGTGGCGTCTTTATTGTTAATGTGTCGCTTTGCCGTATAGTGTGCACATCTTTCATCAGGTGGTCTGCTGTTGACCTGATTGATTCTCTCGATTTATGGAAGTCGATTTCCCATTCTTCAGTGCTGAGCCTCTCTCTAGGTGGGGCACTAGTGCTTGGAATCGCACTTGTGCTCGGCGAGATTTGCAGCTCGGTGGTTTCTGCATGGGATGTTGGCATTTGTTGCTCAACACTGAATTCTGGGGTCTTTACTTCCTCTGCTTCCTTTTGTTTCAGCTTTTCTGGCATGTTATCAGCTGCTTCATAGTTTTTCCGTTGTTTTGGGGGAGGTTCGGTAGTTCTGGGGTCCACCAGCGTCTTTTTTCCCAGAGCATCCTGTCTCACCTCAAATATTTGCGCTCTCCTTCTTGTGCTTTTCGACTTCTCACCCTCTGGCTGAGCCTGTTTGGTTACTAGTACTTCCGTGAAGAATTTCTGTGTGTCCCTAAGGCGGGATTCTTCGTAGTCGTTCTTCGGCTTTTTGTCAGGGGGTGAGGGGAGGGAGATTTTCGAATTTCATTCGAAATTTCTCGAAGGAGGCGTTTTTGCTGCCAGAGGGCACTTTTCTGGCCTTATCTCTGTTGTCGCTGCCGCTGGTGGTGGTAGATAGCTGCGACGCCGGTCTTTTGGGGGCTTGTGAGGGTGCTGTTTCCCTCTGACTTGATATTTCCCTGTTTTCGGGTTTTTCCCTTCTTTCCCTGACCGCTGTTCTTGTTGGGGGGTCGATGGTCTTCCTTGAGGGGGTGACATCCCCTTTCGGAGGCTCCCCTGATTGTTTTCGGGGGGTGCTGCCACCCCCCGAACTGTTTAACATGAATTCTTGTTAAAAACCTATGGCTTCGTGCCGGTCTTGTGGCACTCCACTTGCGATTGGCCTAGAAGGCAAAAGTGGGCGTGGCTTCTTGCCTGGGTCTAGACCAGGCTCCCAAGAGCTGTGGATAGTCCCGCAAGATTTATCCACTCTCCTGCTCACCTGTCTAGACACTGGGCCACACTTCTCTAAAATTTAAAATTAAAATTTTAAAATTTGCCTAAACGAACATAGGTGTGCTCTGGTCGGCTAGCCAGAGCGTACTGCTCGAGGTCTTGCACGCTCGATCGGCAGGAGCATAAAAACCGTTCAGGCTTCCGTCCTTGAAGTCCAGGCAGTCCGATATACTGGATTTCGAATTGTTATGAGGTATGATCTTCTTGGATATATTTTTGTAACATCGTCCAGATATTAGAACTCCTGACAGAACAGGAAGTCACCCTAATGATCGCCAAAGGCCATAGTTAGCTAATAATGCATTTTGTATATATGGTAAGATATAGAAAAGTGCAGTTTTAGGAGTTTCTATTAAATTTGTAAATTGTTATGTTTACTTTTGTCAGAATAGGCAGGTTTTGGGATCAGAGCGGTTGTTTAAGGCAGAAACAGTGACGCTCTGACTCATAACAAACTATAGTCAGGTAGAAGACTGCACAGAGCAGGCCCCATGTCGGTAACTGCGTAGTTAAGGAAAAATGCGCGATTTTGGCCCTTATGGACTTTAGATAAGTGGCCATAATCCCGTAACCCTTGGACGGACAGAGATGATCTTGGTACCGTTAAATAGATATTGTTTAGTCCTAAAAGTTTTGTATTTAAGCTTTATCGATCGGACGAGAGGTTCCGACCGATATCGCAACCAAATTGGGAATATCAAAATTGAAAGGGTAGAAAACTGCCTTGTGCTCAGCAGTGGCTGAACACTCGGTATTGCCCTCGGAAGGAAAGTGGAACTGATTTCGAGAAATATTCGGTATTACAGTAGCCACAGCGATTTTAGAGAAGTCAGTGTTAAAGTATAGTAAACTTATTCCAAATTTATTGAAATTCTAGAATAGGCTAGAAAACATTATTTGAAACTTTTCTGCGTTTAAAGAATGTTTAAATTCGTTCGGGCTTAAAAGTAATAATCGAAATTATGATTCTGAGGGAGTGCCGGAATTTGTCCTGTTATCACCCTGTAGATTAGATACGCACATCCACCTACAAGATTCAGGTGCATCTAAGCCATTCCTAGTTGGTTTTATAATTTCGTTTGATTTGCTGTACGAATAGTCTGTTATTTTTGCGATTTCAGATGTTCGAATTTTTCAGGCTAGAAATGCCGTTTCTAAAATCGCCACTGTACAGATTTGCATGGGAGAAATTCGCGGTTTCCGCATGGGAAATGTTCGAAAATAGGCATTAGATTGATATGTAAATATTAGTTCAGTCCTCTGCGTACGGGTTTTAGGGAAAATCGGTGTTTTCGCGAAGAGTTGGGGTCGAATCTGTCGTCGTGGCTGAGTATTCGGGGTTTTTAAGAAAGTCTGGCTTTCAACATCAAATTCCTGGCTAGCTATGGGTTCGTCCGAATACCAGTATCGACGCGTAAAGAATTCAGCCATGTTTTAAAATGACAAGAATTCCCGCAAGAGGACACAAAAAAAATAATATTTTTTTCGTTAACTCTGGGTAGGCCAAGCAAACCCTGAGAAAATATTCACCTTTGTTCTTTTTTTCTATAATTATATTCAATAATTATTTGAAGAAAAAATTTGAATCTTACGGGAGCTTTCTCCGACAAAAATCAATTTGTTGAATTCTCCCGATGACACGGAAATACTGATAAGAAATATTCCTGTTTTATGGGGAAGGATGACCCGAGCTTGTCTAGATAAGAGAGGTTACGAATTCTTTGGTTTCAGGGTGGTTTTTGTATTTCTTTATTATACTCTTTTTTTTAAAATCTAGATCAAGCCAAGGTCAGGAGACGGTGCATAGTGCCACCTAAGGAAGGGTATTCACACAATAATATTTACAATACAATGCAAAAATAAAATCAACATGCAAATATCCTACTTCACTTCCTAATCCCGGCAAAAGAATTTCAACAGGTAATTTCAGACCAGAAGGGTCTTCTCAATAAAAAAAATTGAGCACGAAAATGGGTTTGAACTCTAAACAATATAAAACAATTAAATTTATTTTTAAAAAATTTAACTATTGAATATTTATTAATTATGAAATTTATCTATCAATCATGAAAAGAAGTTCATTTATTCAAAAATAGCAATATAAAAATAACCTTGTTTGAGAAAAAAAAATTTATTTCAAAAGTTCTAATTTTTTTCTTCCACAAAAAAAAGGTTCACTAATTGTCTTCCCGAAAGAGCACAATGAGAAAAATAGTTTACTTTAAAAACAGACGAAATTCAACTAGCGAAAATAAGTCACTGACAATCTGACAAAATTCATCAACCTTTTTCCTCCTGCTGAAGCTGGTTCTCTGGAGCTCTTCTTCAGCGGCTGCTGGGAACTAGGTCCAGAAATAAAAATGCGGAAAGTTTGTGGGGTATAAACTCGCTTCCCAGATACTACAGAGATCGATTCCTTGTGCCGGCTGAAGATCTCACTGCTTCCACAAATTTCAGGATCGTTTTTCCTCTGGTTTCACTGAATACGGCCAATCGTTGTCTCAAGTAGAACAGCGTTTTTCCACTAAGTGGGAAAATCGACAAAATGATTTTTCGATGAGAATCAAACAGCTTCCAGCTTCTAAGCTCTTAGAAAACTGGATCAAATTTCTTTAGCACTAAAGAATAGCTCGAACTTTACTTCAAAGTTCACTTTCTGAGCAATACTAAAACTCGATTTTAGAAACTATGTTTTACGAAGAATAAAGTGAGTTTCTAAATGAATACTTGATCAACTGCCAAGAGAACAAGTTCTCTATTGTGTTCTATATTCTGTAATCTTCTATTCTGTATTGTGTATTGTGTTCATGAAAACCCGTATTTATATACGCGGGCTGTGAGCGTGGCCTAGCCCAGTGTGCGAGTTCCTCGCTGACGGCGCCGTTCAGTCTACCGTCCTAAAGCGGAGACAAAACTCGGCGGAAAAATTGTTTTCGGTCCAAAAGGCCCCCAGGTGAAATTTTTCAGAGGAAGAAAACGATGTCTGAATTTGTGGTAGCTTTTCAAAATCAAAGGCAAATATTGGCTTTTGTTGTCAAATCAAGGGTATATCTGACCCTTACGTTTCGACTCCGTCCATTTTCGGTGTTTAGGCCAATAGGGAGGCTGGAAAATGGCGTGATGTGGCGTGATGTCCAGACCGATAGTATAAAACCCCTACGAAACGTAGAAATTTTGTTCAGAAAGCTTGTTTAGGAATCTACGTATAGATTTCGGACAGGAAACTCTTGGTAGGCCAACTGCAACGGGAGTGTTAAGGTTAGGTTTAACTTGGCGGAGTTTGCTGTGAATCTCAGGAGATATCAAAAGAAGATTAGGGAGAATTGTACAGTCAATTCTCGATTAGTTTTTGTGCGAAAAGAAAAAGCAGTTTCGTTTGGGCCATTTACAGGTTAGGTAATTGGAGTCCCGGTAAAACGAAGTGAAAGTGTTAGTGTTTCGTCGGAGCATCCGAGAAGCAAGAAGAAGGAGTACTCTGTTTTTTCAATACAGAGTTTTTCCAGATTGAGGAGCAAGTTGTGTGATACTTGACTCCTGTTATTACTTCGATTCGAGTGTTCTTCGAGGAAGACATTCGTCTCGTCGGTTGCGGAGGAACGAGGAGTTTCTCAAGGCAGTGTGAAGTCCGATAGGAAGTATCGGTGAATAGTGAATACAGGGTGCGGAAGAAAATAGTTTTTTCTCCGAATTTTGTAAAGTGTTTTAAATTGGGGTTATGGACATTCAGGCTGTTATCCTGTTTGTCTAGCGCGCTTCGACAATTTTAATAGCGTTGATAGGAAACAAAATTTAAATTTCGGGCGACGGATTTTTCTGAATTAGAGTAGGAAAAATCGAAGAGTGAAGAAAGAAGATCATCCCTGGACGTCGAAGACTTGGAGCCATCTTCGCAACAAAACAAAACAAAAACCCCCGGTCTAGAAGAGGGGTCAGGTAGTAATAAATAGGCGCACAGGTAGCTGAACGGATTAATCGTGAATTTTTACGAAGTTCAGCTCGTTAGTGATTAAGCCCTAACCTGTCAAGCCATCATTAGACACAGCTAGCTGTGTCGAGCTCACTGTCCGTGAGTCCCGTGGGGGTAGTTTTTGCGCAATCTTTTACCTGTCCTGCGGCTGCTTCCTTGCCCTGGAAGTATAGCCAACGTTAGGTCCTATCCCGATACAATCCTGAGTTAGGAAAGTCCTGTAGAGATTGACGAATACCGGTTCGTCAACTCAGAAAGGCAAAGAAAGTCCTGTGGAGGGTCGAATACGTTTCGACTCTCAAAAGGCAAGGTTTAGCTTTCAGCTAGGTTTCGGTGATCCTACCTCTCAGGCCATCCCAGTCTGAGTCATTTTGAATCATTAACAATGCCTACTACACGTAGCCAGGTATTGTCGAAACAAGGAAATATGTCAGATTACACTACTCCTCACCCAGTCGAGAAAGTGTATTTTCTCACACCCCAGGAAATTCTCAACTCAGCCCGCGGGAGTGGTCCGGGATCTCAACGGGGGATCGAACCACTCGCCGGGGCACCGAACCCGAGAACCCCCGTGTCTGCCACCTGCCTGGAGGATCAGACACAGGAGAGACAATATTCGAGTTTTTATATCTCTGATAGGAATATGCAGATTCCTGAAACCGTGGGCACAGAGTGCCAAAGTCTCAGTCCGAGGAAGTAAGTGGCATCCGACATACGCGATAACCCAAGACCTTCTTATGTAAGAACAGTTAGTTCCATCAGCACTCCGTGTTCGAGTCCAGCTTTGCTAGTTAGGGAAACTCCTGAGTCGCTGATGCAGGAAATCGAAAATTTGAAAAGGCGTTATGAGGCAGTTGTGGCTTTAAGCAATAGGGAGCACGTGAGTTTGAGACACGGGTCCGGCATGCCTACGGAGCCGGCTTTCGTTCGAACGGAAGGCCCCAGAGTAGTAAAGGAGTTTATGGGAGTCCAGAGACCTTTTGTCTCTGAACCAAGAAGGGCTCGTCTGATAGCCGAGCGATTAAATTTCCAGGAAGTACAGGGCCATCAGCCACTCGAAAAAAGCGCAACGCCTCGCAAGCCAGAATCCCTGAGGAATATGCGGGAAGTCCTGGAACCCTCAAGGAGAAATTTAAATAACGTAGAGGTTTATAACGAAAAGGACAGTATAGTAGAAACACGACGAGAAAGAGAGTCGAGTGTTCGGAGAACCGAGGTAGGAAGGGGTGGGTTCATCACAGGCGATGGACCACACTCCAGGGGTGGGCTCATCACAGGCGATGGGTCACTCTCAATGCAATTCGGGGCTGGACCGCCAGTGACCCGCGAACGGCATGACGACTCTGCGGTAGTGCAGAGGGGTGGTGGAAGGCTTCAGGGGAGAGTCTCTGCTCCGAAACAGAGCGGAGTATCTCCTCCGAGGCGGGCCGAGTACGCGCGGGTACATGCCACGGGATCAGCGCTAGCTGCGGGGCACCAGGATCCGCGGGAGTCGGGCGGGCTAATAGCCGGCGAGGGCTTTAGTCGGCCGGATTTTCGAGAGCTCAGTCAAGCTTCAGGATCGCATGGTAGCCAGAGCGGAGCCATGAGGCCGGAGCTTTCGGTAGATAAGAGAGCGTATGGATTACATGGCGCCCAACAACGTGGGGCTCGTCAGAGGCGTATCGCTGCTAGCTTCGACGGAGTCGAAGTTGAGCGGGGATATGTGACGGGTGTAGTGGAAAGACCACTGCAGGAGGAAAATCCACCACGACGTTTCTACTATACGAGGGACCTTTAGTCCCAACCAGGGGTTTTTGGTGATCCCGTTCCTGGAACAAAAACCATATGGCGCCCATCAGGTAATAATACTGGCCTTGCCCGCCAGTACGTTCACGAAGAGAGTGAACAAGGGTTCCAGGACATTACGGTATCCGGGGAAAGGTGTGAAGTGGGGGGGCAGGATATAATCCCTCCCCCACCAGCTTTTAGAACACAAAGGTGGTATGTTCGGGAAAGTAGATAAGCTATGCCGATCCTACCACCAGCATAAGGAAAACAGTGTGTTAGAGAGAGAGCGAATCCGAGCGTGTGTGTGTGAGAGAGAAAGAGCGTGTGTGACGTAGTTGAGGACTTCTCAGTCGAGAGCGTCAAATTTCAATTTGTCATCCGCCATCTTGTATCGTACCACGGAACACCTCCTACCACGGAACACCATCATGTCACTCTTGCATGGGCGCGCGAATTCAAATTTAATCGCGTGTGTGACGAGAGCGTATTTTGATGAATAAAAAAAGATCTCGGCCGTGGGGATCGATCTGACTACCTCCAGATGATGGAGCGGACATTGAACACACTCGGCTACGGACCTCGTTGTAAATGTAGATGAAAATGTTGGCTATACGGCTGACGTGCCATGATTTTGTTGTTGGTTTGTCAACGTCCTGTATACAGCAGACATAAAAAATATACACAAACACACACAGTGTAGTTGAAGGTGTAGGAGAAAAATACATCAGTGAGGATATGGTTCATTTGCGGTGTGTCGCATTGTCATTGGGGGATGCCTACATGGGGGAGTGCAAAATGGGGTAATGCAAAATGGGCCATTTGTAAACATGTAGTGGTGGGGTTGTAGGATGTGTTTGTAACAATGTCTCATTTGCGGTGTGTCGCAGTGTCATCAGTCAACTGTCATGTGACTGTTTTGTGTATTGAACGATAAACAATAAAATGAGCATTTTAATTCAAAGTATTTTTATTTTTCTGAGGATGAACAGGACTATTTGACATGCTTTCATAACATTTTAAATTCCAATTTGGAACATTATGTTTGGCAATTGACTTTTTACAAAAACAAAAATGCTTTCTACAATTTTCGCTCCATTGTGTTCCATCCATGTTTGAGCGCCTTCGAAATACTTGGAGCAAATGCCTCAGACGTTCACAACTTTTTGGCTTCTTCCACGTACCGACCTATAAACCAGCATTCACAAGTGTCAGGACCTTCTGTTACATCAGGATATGACCAACAGCAACTTTTGTAATGTGAATTATTGATTTCTGTATTTTGTATTGACTCTAGGCTCTTCTTACGCTGTTCCCATTCTTTCAGAATCACTTCATAAATTTCATATCTATGTTTGTGTTTGTTGATGAAGTAATTTATTTTTTCACACGCGAATGCTATATCTGAACTTGTTGGAAGCATATCGCCAAATGAAGGGAATAGAAACATGATGATGTGCTATATATCAGCTTGCGTGCACACGTGCGTGCGTGCGTGCTTACGTGCGTGCGTTCGTGCGTGCACGCGTGTTTTCTTGCGTGCGTGCGTGCGTGCATGCATGCGTGCGGCGTTCGTGTTTGCGTGCGTGTGTGCGTGCGTGCGTGCGTTCGTGCACGCGTGTTTGCGTGCGTGCGTACATGCATGCGTGCGTGCGTACGTGTGTGCGTGCGTGCGTGCGTGCGTACGTGTGTGCGTGCGTGCGTGCGTGCGTACGTGTGTGCGTGCATGCGTGCGTGCGTGCGTGCGTGCGTGCGTGCGTGCGTGTGTGCATGCATGCGTGCACGCTTGTTTGCGTGCGTGCGTGCTTACGTGCGTGCGTTCGTGCGTGCACGCGTGTTTTCTTGCGTGCGTGCGTGCGTGCGTGCATGCATGCATGCGTGCGGCGTTCGTGTTTGCGTGCGTGTGTGCGTGCGTGCGTGCGTTCGTGCACGCGTGTTTGCGTGCGTGCGTACATGCATGCGTGCGTGCGTGCGTACGTGTGTGCGTGCGTGCGTGCGTGCGTGCGTGCGTGCGTGCGTGCGTGCGTGCGTGCGTGCGTGCGTGCGTGCGTGCGTGCGTGCGTGCGTGCGTGCGTGCGTGCGTGCGTGCGTGTGTGCATGCATGCGTGCGTGCGTGTATGCGTGCGTGCACGCTTGTTTGCGTGCGTGCGTGCGTGCGTGCGTGCGTGCGTGCGTGCGTGCGTGCGTACGTGCGTGCGTTCGTGTATTCGTGCGTGCGTTCGTGTGTGCGTTCGTTCGTTACAGATGCTTCATATGTTGGAAAAATAAAACAACCTCATCAAATTTTTCATTTTATTAATAAAAAATACACATTATTTAGGCAGTATTTCACACAACCATTTGAATAAGATATCAACGTTATGAAGACTGCATTTGTATGAGCGTCCTTTAAAATGATGTGTACAGGATGGAGCCCCACTGGTATCATCGAAGACGGCTGAAACCCACATTGAGTCTTGATTTTCTTCCAAATTTACAACTCTCGTACGTATATTCAACTGTTGCAGTTTATTATCCAGAAATTGTTGATATTCCACAAAGCCAGAGGAGTATCTCAGACCATGAATGTTTTTTTCCATGTAACAGGCGGTTCGGCGATCATTTTTACTCAAAGAGGAAAACGGTACGCTTGAGCGTAGTAAAAAGTTGCTGCATTGAGCACCAATTCTAATTGCAATCTCCTTAGGATGGAATTGTTGTTCAATGATGAACCCTTGGATATCTACAAGTGCTACCCTCATGATATATACTAACAACTATTCTCGCCAACGTCAACGTTAGACTGACACCAAATGCAGATCAGTTGTACTTTTGGATAGTTTCGCTAAGTGGGCGGAGTACATACTTCATATCATGTACTATGATGCAATAAGCTGTAGTGTTTGCTGGAAATCCTTGTGATGTCTCTATCTCCAGCTTAACGTCAACAGAGGTATTTTTTATTGATTCATCTCTTCTGGAACAATCGATAGCGAAGAATGCTTTATCGTCAAAGTCATTATAACTCAACAGAGGATTGTGTCGAGAGGAATTTTTGTAGCTAAGTCCAAATTGGATGTAGTTGAAATAAGCTTGAGAAATATCTCTTTTGGTAAAGTTCAAGTGCATCATTTCTTTGGGGTAAGTTTCACCGTTGAGAGTTAACGTAATATTAGCAATATCGATGTGATTGAATGCGGTTGGATCGTTATTCACTTTGGTATGATCTCGATTCACTTGGAAGCATACAATAACATTTCGGGGAGTTTCGATTTGCGAAGAAGTCTTGACGGCCCATATTTGATTTGTAGCACCAACAATTAGAGCATGCTGCGTATGCAAATCCCATTTTCGGAAATTAATCGCGACTGGAGTGTCAGCTTTGATTGCTTTCAAAAGTTGCAGCTTGAGTTGATCATGGGGGGAAATTCGCTTGATCTTCAGCTCAATATTTTCAATTTCCAATTTGACTTCAGTTGGAACCGTAGGCACACCAGTAGCTGGTTCAAGAATTTTGAAGCAAATATTATCATTACCAACCCGAACCAATCGGAATGTATGTTTACCGTAGTAGATATTCTGATATTCGTTGAAGATGTTCAACAAGTGTTTGAGAGGAATTCACAAGGAGAAAAATTTATCAGTAATGTCATCATTGTTGAGGGGGTAAGTCCAACCAGCTGTTGCCAAATGTTTGGTTTCATCAGCGTCATAGGATAGAAATCCTCGAACGGTACTTACGATACCCAACTCTCGCACACTTTCCAAGTCGTGACCATTCAGCGCATAAGTGATGGATTGGAACATAAATGCTCCAGCGTTATTTACAAAAGTCACCCGCCCTACACCTGCGGTTCTGGTCACTTTTCCGCTGATAACTAGATCGCTGTCGTAGAGTGCATCGTAAGCATCAGATTGATTGATGTTGATTTCGATGACATCATTATTTCGAAAAGACTTCACGTATGGGTAGTATGTTCTCCAGTCTACCTTTTGGATGGATACGTCTTGTTGGGGTTGGCGGAAAATGTTGAATACTTGAGCCGACAACATGATAGCCAAGAGATTTGAGGAACTCTATATTTTCAGCAGTTAGGTGACGGGAACAGTCGAAGGTCTTCGTAAAGACTGATGAAGCAAACGGCAATGAGTTATTTTTATAGAAGCTCAAGACCATAATTTCTTCAGCTCCAATCTAATTATTATTTCTTCGTTCCGGAAATCAACCAAATCAGAGTTTTGATCGAGTACTCTGATAGTTATATTGTTTATTTCGTTTATGTGTGATACAGGTAGATAGATAAGGTGGTTGGGAGTTTCGTCGATTGCGAAACCTGGATCAGAATCAATAGCAAATTCGTATATTGTATGAGAAGGTCTTTCGTTGAAGAATGCTCCCGACGTAATGTTGCTGTCTATGTGTATGGTCCTTACTTTTATAATATTAAGAGGCAGATCGGACGTGTAATGCACGTTTGGTTTTAGAACACTCGGAGAAAATCCCAATATGTTTGCCAGAGAATTTTCCTGCGAAGTGAAATCAATGGCGTATAGTAGACAAAATATTTCGCTTTTCAGCGTATTATTGTTCGGTTTGAGATAGAAGAATTCTTCAGGTTTGTCAACAAATGTTTTTGGTACAATACGTTTCTGAATCAACGCTTCAATATCCCCAATTTCGTAGGCTCCAACAGGAATATCGATACTCTTCCTCACTTTCTTCTTTTTATCCTTATTAATTTCGTAATAATTGAACATGGTACCCTCTTTGACGTTTGCTATACTGTTGAATGAATGAAAACTAAGTAGAGCTAGACCGTATTCGGAATCATCTTCCAATTGAATAGGTGGTGTGAAATCAATGGAAAGCGTTGAAGAACGACTTTTCAGAGTCAACAGCATGGACATGACTGATATAGTACCATCAGCGGCATGTCTTTAATAATAGAAACAACATATTATGTTGAAATCGTTTATTCATACAATAATTACATTCGTTTTCAATCGCAGATATTGCGAAGTAAAAACTTTAGACAGAGATGACCGCAATTGAATTGATCAAAATTTTGATATCGTTCATTGTTATACATAATTTTAACACCGTTTCCCAAATATTGAACCAGTTCGAGCGGAGGTTTCAGATTGCCAAAACTGTCAAAATATTCCACAATGTTACCAAATTTCCTGTAAGCTACCCAGTGAGTACCCATATTTTCCTCAGAGTCCAAGTTCAACACAGCACATTCCCTTTGTTGGGGTTGCGTTGGTAACGTATCACGCATAAAGACTCCTCGAAAATTAGGTATTTTCATTTTACGCTCTATTAGGTAGCTTCCTCAACAGTTTTTTTGTTTCTTCAAGTAGAGACCTCGTGCACGTTTTTGTTTCTTCAAAAATACTCCGTATCCTCGAGGTGTTTTACGCAGATATAGTCCGGAACCCAAATGCTCCATAACCTTATTGTGACGGTGATCCTCTTCAAGCTTCTTTTTGGCACTCTTTGCATCCAATACCGTCTTTGCTACTGCGCTTGCCCCACCAACCCACGAACCCAAAGCTGAAAGTCCAGCAAAAATAGGTATGAGAGGTAGGATACCACCTGACTTGGATCCCAGCGGAATTATTCTCGGGATACGTATCCGTTTACGTCCTCCAGCTTTTTTGACTGCTTTCTTAGCCGCTCTCAGAGCTAATGTGATGGATTTTCCCATATCACTGCCAGTGTGGGATGACCAATCCTTGAGGATTTTTTCCAGGACATTGTTGCGGAATGATTTTGTAGCACCCATGCCAAACTTGCGTTTTGCTTTCATTGCACCGGTGACGAAGAGAGCGCTTGTTTTTTCACCAAGTTTTGCGTCTTTTGATTTTACTCTTGCCCAGGCCTGTTGTTGAAGAAGTTTATCAGCCTGATGCCGGCCCTCGAGAGATTTGTCTTGCGAATATGCAATATCGTGTTGTTTGCAAGCCGTGTCCAGTGGATTGATACCAGGATCTCCTCTTTCGAGTCTCTCTTTCAAATGAGTACCCGGTCCACAGTACTGATATCCAGGTATATGTAATTCGAACGGTAACTTATTGATGAGCGTATCGACAACACCTTCACCTTGATATGTCAGCATTGGGAATGACATCAAGTGTGAGGTGTCACCTTTTTTTATAAACATACACACACTTTCATCATCCCTCACACCATGAAGGTTGTTCAACAAGAAAACACGTTACCTATCGAAAACTTGGATTATTTAAATGATGATAATGTTATGGTGGGTCGCAAACATGGCAAATTGTTACCAAACGCATTTCGTGCTATCGTATGTGGTCCGAGTGGTTGTGGAAAAACGAACGCTGTAATCGCGGTGTTGATCCATCCCAATGGTGCGAAATTTGAAAATGTTTATGTTTACTCAAAGTCGTTATTTCAACCCAAGTATCGGTTTCTGCAAGAAATTTTGGAAAAAGTCAAAGGCGTTCATTATTTCCCGTTCACGGAAAATGAAAATGTTATCAATCCCCAAGATGCTAAACAAAATTCCATTTTCATATTCGATGACATTTCGTGTGATTCACAGCAAAAAATGCGCGAATATTATTCCATGGGCAGACATCGAGGTATTGATCCTATATACATAGGACAAACGTACAGCAAGGTACCCAAACAGCTTTTGCGGGATAATTGTAATCTAATCGTGCTCTTCAAACAAGATGAAGTGAATTTGAAACACGTATATGATGAGCATGTCTCTCCCGATGTTACATTTGAACATTTTAAACGAATGTGTGCTGCTTGTTGGTGTGAGAAGTATGGAACTTTAGTCATTGCAAAAGATTTCGATTTGAGTGATGGTCGCTATCGTCAAGGTTTTGATAAATATATAAATGTGTAATAGATGTGTATAACATCATTCGTAATCATGAAACCACTAAGCAAAGAGGTTGATGTCGAACGAAAGAATAAAATAAACGAAATTGCAAAAGGCATTCGAAAAAAGTATCTGGCTTTGAAATTGGGTAAATCTGAAGATGATGAGACATTACAAAAATTCTTCAAACCTCTATCTATTCCATTAAGGAAAATAGCAAATAAAACCACACCATCAGGTGCAACCTCAATCAAAACTGAGGTGAAATCTGAACCTAAACAAGAGAAAGTGGAAGAGCGAGATACGACTCCATTCCAAGCCCTTGAATATGTGGCATGTACGCACAGTGATGATGAAGATGCAGACGTTTTTAGCGTAGATAAGCAAGATCAGAGCTTTGCGTCAGATATGGATGAACAAGTTCTAGAGGAATATATTGAACAATATCCGGAAATGGCTCAACCATTCATTTTGAAACATTTTGAAAATAACAAAGAAATCGACAAGGTCTACGGCCCCTTTTATGATTCATATGGTTCAAAATGGTTCCTTGGTCGAAAAGAAATAAATTTTGACAAACGCAGCGGTTACATTAAAATGGATGATTTGCAATGGAAAGGAACACCTGGTATATATGAATTGATATTTCTCAACTCACCTGAAAATTATGATGATGAGGATTTACAAGTATACAAAAAACTTTTAGATTTATCGAGTGCTCATAAAGACACTGTAGGTCGTTTGAAGAGTTCCCTAAAATACAAGTACACCGGCCTTATTAAACCAATGTTTTCCAAAGGGAGTCAGCGTAAGCCATCGACACGTGCAAAAATTCCTAAAACACCTCAGCCGCCGACGGGTAGCGGTTTATTTGAAACACCTATTGCAATGACATATAATAACAAACCCATGGAATATACTTACTGGGATGATCCCAACGAACTATGTGAACGCCTCAAATTATTGATAGCCTCTAGGAATGCTGGAAATACTTCACATAACAATGAGATAAGGGCCATTGAGAGTGAACTCGAAGAGGCAAATATAATTCGTCTCCCCTTTTAAGACAGCACTCGCAGATCCATCAACATATTCAAAATGGTTATCGATAAGTTCGGACGTAGCAGCTCAAACAAAAAGCGAAAATTGGAACCTTCTGCGTCATCTGGCGGTGGTTTGTTACACACGCCAGACGGAAATGTAGATTTCAATAATTTGAAATTGAGTAATGTCAAACGACCCACCATCGGTACGGATGCAGCTAATAAGGAATACGTGGATGAAATAAATAAAGTAATAACCAATCAAGTTAATGAAATGCAAGCTGATCTACAGAATATCCAAAATAAAATTAAAGTTATAGATGATAGAGATCAGCAGTCCACTGAGCAATTGGAGACCTCCATACGCAAACTAAGTTTCAATTCTATGGAAATGCGAACGGATATGCAAAATATTCAAACTGACTTGAATACGTCTTCGAAAGAATTCGAAAGAAAAATGCAAACTATTGGCGATAACTTGACTCAATCAATTCAAATAAATGATGAGCGTTATAAGGAGCTATTTGCTGTCTGTGATCAACTCGGTAAGAATTTTAAAACCGATATTGAAAATAATCGAGATTATCTATCGAAGAAAACCGCGTTATTGACTCAAGTGATCCAATCACACGATGAGGATATGAAAATATTCATGGAACAATGTGGAGCATCAAACAAAAAAACTGAGATGGAGCTAAATCGAATCCAACGTAACTTTAAACAACAAATCACCACAATGGAATCTGATATAGCGAAGTTAAAGGTTGGTATTGATGCTGTGGGGAGAATCAACAACGAAACGACATAAAATTAGTATATATACCAAAATTATATATTGAAGCGTATTGCGTTGTCAACCTCAGTAATATGGCTTCCAAAGAGAAGGTTCAACTTGTTCACGAACTACATAAACCAATAAGAAAAAATTTTGCTCGACGACGTACCATCATCAAGGGGTTGGATGATTTGTGGCAAATGGATTTGGCCGAAATGAGACCGTACGCTCATCAAAATAGAAATTTCAAACTCATTCTAGTCGTTATAGACTGTTTCTCGAAATTCGTGTCGACTAGACCTCTCAAAACGAAGACGGGTGCGGAAATTGCTGAAACGTTTGCAGATATTTTGGCACATACGAAACGTTGTCCGAAAAATCTACAGAGTGATCAGGGAACAGAATTCTACAACAGTAAATTCCAGAGTTTGATGAAAAAACATGGAATAAATCACTATAACACATACAGCGTCATGAAGGCTGCCATGGCTGAACGAGCCATAAGAACGTTGAAAGAAAGGCTCTACGAATATTTTAGTTCAAATGGCACCTACAAATGGTTGAATATATTGCATGAAATCACAAAGTCCTACAATGATACGCGGCACTCAAAGACGGGTGTAAAACCGTCAGAAATCAATAAAACCAACGAAAAACAAATTCTTAAATCATCATACAACCACCTGAAAATAGCTGGACCGAGAAAGTTCAAAGTCGGTGATGTTGTGCGCATCAGTAAAACAAAACACGTTTTTGAAAAAGGTTATACACCCAATTGGACGACTGAATTATTCAAAATTATCAAAATTAACATCACGAATCCTGCTACCTTTATGCTGGAAGACATGCATAATGTGCCAATCAAAGGAGCCTTCTACGCAGAGGAGTTACAAAAAACTGTGAATCCTGACATCTATCTCGTGGAAAAAGTATTGAAAAAAAAAGGAAACAAAATGTATGTCAAATGGCTTGGAATGGATAGCAAGCACAACAGTTGGATAGAAAACGTTGATTTTGTATAGAATCTTATGAGAAATACGCACATCAGCCAAAGATGTGGAGGGTCTTTTTAACATTTTTCCAATTTTCGCCCCACCAACTTCTATATATATAATGTTTAAAGTATTTTGAAGTCAGTTTTACTTGTTACAACCTGAGTGTGAGCATGTACACCGACAGTGATAGTGGTTATGGTAGCAGTCAAGATTCTACCGCGTTTGAAATTGATATGAATGATGGTCCTGATTACTATTCGCTCACCCTCGAAAACCGAAATGATGAACTTAATCGAGCACTCCAAAGGTATGAATTGGCTGCACGTGAAGAACAACACCAACTTCTACTGATGGCCCATCCTATAGATACTTACGAAATTCGTTGTGGGCTGAGTCCAGCCAGATGCTTCAGTCCATGCATCACTTTGAAGCAAACATATTCTTATCGAAGCATACCATTCGGTGCAATCGAATGGAGTACCCTCATTGAAATTCTACATTCTATAAAAATGAATTTCTTCGAAGCAGCAATTGAATATCCCGATGAGTATGATTCCATTACAACGGCTTGCGGAGACTTTGTTTATGTGATACAATTCATCGAAAGCGATGTAAAACAGATCACCATTACCAGAGGAGACACCAACTTGGACTTCCTCGAAAAAGACATTGATGCCATTCTGAAGTTACATAAAGCAGTGTTGTCACATCGCATTGAAATGTTGGATAATTTGAACTTTTGTGTATACTACAAAAACTTGTTGCATCTTATCAAAACCCAATTCAATAGTGACAGAACAAATTTAACGTTTGAAGAAATTATGAACATTTGTTTTGAAATTATACCATCAGACTCTAGTTTATATTCGAATGCTCTTAGAGAATATATAAATTATTTTAAAAATGATTTGTTCAAAGATTTGGAAATAAATGAAAAATGAGTTTTCCTTTGTTTTATTTATGAATAAAGAAAACAAAACAGGTTTATACATAATCATTTATTACATAAAAAAACATATACAATTGTGTTGTCCAGGGGGAGAGATAGGAAGAGAAAACATTTTTTTTGTTAATATTCGTCAAAATGATCGATATCGCTGTCATCATCTCTGAAACGACGTTTTCTAGGAGGCGAATGAAGGGACCTGTCGCAAGATTCATGATCTTTAATTTCAAATAGCACTTGAAAAAAACAGCTGTAGCACCAAAAATGCATGTTTTGATATAAATTTTCAATGATATCTTCACTTGGATAAACATCATGATAATGATCATTGATGACAATCAAACTTTTTTGCAATTTTCTATGAGTACGTTTGATTTTATAAAAACATGGATAACAAACACACAAGCGAAATTTGTCGATCCTGTAGTAATTTACCCATACGCAATACCGATCTTCGTCTTCAAAAACATAACCCCAATCGTTTTGGGTTAATATTGCATTTTTTAACGAAGATTTTATATCCTTATCACAATGTACAAATTCAATACCCTTCAAACTACAGAGATGATCATTTTTGGCTACATGACACAAATAATGCCACTTGAAATCTGCGTATTTTTTCATTATTTCCTTTGTTAACACCCAAGGTAGTGGCGAAGCTTCGAGAAACTCAGCTGCACAATAGACGTTTTCGCATATCGTTTTTATGCTTAGTTCTCGCAATGATCTCATCTGAAAAATTGAAAAAAACCCAATTACCCTTCTAAAGTATGATGGCCCCACGGTAATGTATCAAAAGAACCGGGAATTAAATAACGCTTATCATCATGTGGACTCAGAGCAATTTTTGATTGTTCAATACTAAAAACTTTGTGAGCATATGACCGAATACAACGTTGGGTTGTTGTTTTTTCCTTAAAATTCCTCAAACAATCCAAATAATCTTCAAAAACGATTTTGTTTTTCACAACATTATATTTCACCCCCTTGGATTTTTTTACAACTTTACCCCCCTGCACCTTTTACGTATACATTTTTGAGCGTAAGCCAACAAAATGGGTCATTATTTTGCCATTCGCTTCATCCTTCATTATACCCAACTTTTTTTTATTAACCTGGGGCATCTTATATACATTGTCTGAAGCATAATCAGAAGTATCAAATTTGGAGAGATCCGCCTTTATTACTTCTTCATATGCATCTCCACATTTTAGTTCATAAATGAAGCTGTCAGTATCCATATATAATAATTTACAGTTTTCAATAGTCAATTTTGGAATCATATATCCATAGTGGAAATTATACATACATAGTTTTGATAGATCTAGAATAGCCATTCCTACATACAGAGGTTTATTGAAGATTAATTCGCTTTTTTGTAATTCGATAGCCATCAAGTTCTCATCGAAAATTGTACGACTGCGAAATTTGGGACAATTTATCAAATTTTTAGCTCCGTAACGACCCCCCCACTTTCTTACGAGTTTTACCACCCGGTGTTTCCGTGTGTTTTCCATTGTTTTCCCGAAAACTGCGTTGTTGGCTAATTTATAGAGATTTTTCTCAAAGGCATTTGTAGCTGCAGTCCTCAGACGTGTATTCAACTCGATGTAGGGTCGCAGCCATGCTGCTTGTTTGAATCTTAGAATTTTGTGAATTTTTTTCAATTTTAAACCGTTTGCCAAACATTGTTTTAAATTTCTGTAATGTAAGGTATATTTATTTTTATCATAAAGCGTTGTCATCAATTTTGATAGTTTTGAGCCGGGTGGTACGCGGTGTTCAGCAGCAAATGGAAAATCTTTATGTTGATTGTGTAAGTCGCGCGGATACTCCAAGTCCACTTGCAGAATGTAACCTTCCGCAGCATCGTCCACGATAGACATCACATCAAAATTTTCCATATTTTCCACCCATGAAAATCCCCCATAAGGTAAACATTCCGACATAGCAAACCCATACAAATTATTGACATCCAAATACATGAGATATTTCGATGGATTTTTGGGGTCATATTCAGGCATATACTTGTTGTTGGCCTCCGAGTATCTACTACTACAAACTGATATTCCACCGCGTATTGCATTTTCAATAAACATGATTTTATCAACATCATTCAACAATTCTAAAGCACATTTGGTATACTTCAGCATAGCATCCCACGTGTAACCCGGCATTGTGTAATACCAAGATGGGTCCAACCCATAGGTTGCTAAACATTTTTTCCGAAAATTTTCAAATACATCAGCTAGCAACAATACATCTGTTTTCAAATATAGGTCCGAATATGATCCCAAGTCGGAAATTTTGAAAATCTCCCAAACATTCTGAGCATGAGCATACTTTTCGTCGGTAATGTGAGCATCGTTCAATTTATTATGTAAACATTTTTTTGGAGGTAATGATGTTTCATTTAACTTTTCCATACAATTAATATGATCGTAAGGAAATACCCCCTTCTTGGTCAACAGCGTGAATTTTTCATCATTCAAGTGAATGAATTCTGTTCTCAATATTTTCATATCATTTTGATCTAAAATTGATGATAATTCATCCAAAGATGCTCCTATAAATCGAAAAGAGTCAATGAATCGAAATTTTATATCTGTACCTTCATCGTACAGTGTGAAAGAAATGTATTTTTCCTTGTTTGTTGGAAGTATGCTCATACGTCCCCTCTTACTCAAATCACTTATTATGAAATGACTGTCGTAGCCTGAGAGATTATGGAAAACAATGGGCACTACGAACAATTTTCGAAAATTGAGATTGCAAGATTGGTGCGAAAGACCTCGGTACTCTCCGGTGAAATGGTTGTGGTCACGAACGATGATGTCATTGGATGAAAAAGGTTTTTCACAAATGTGACAAATAGTTGCCCCACATGTATTTGGTTTCTCAACCATCGGCACGATCGTCTTAATTTTTGATTGAATGATTACAGCTATCCTCGACATTTCATTCGCAAACCAATCCATGCAATCACTACCACGATGACTATTAAAAAACGATAACGAATCATCGAAGTCACATTTTACATAATATCCAGCACTATAAGCCACATGTTTTTGATACTTTTTTGTTTTGGATGATACTATATCATTAACATTTTCCAATTGACATTCAAAGTCCGCATAAATGACGAACGGAGTCGTTTGTTTGTAAGTGAAATTTTTGAATTCTATATGGTCATATTTTGGAAATGAAATTTTGCCTTGATTCAATTGGGAACAAAGCTCCTCATGATCTTTCAAGTTTTGTTCAGAACAAAAATAATTGAGACATCTATCGCAAAAATATATTTTATGTTTATGTTTATTAACTTGGGATGACAATAATTTAGACATATCTTTGATCCAGCAGTAATGGTATTTGATATCAGAATCAGTTTCATCAACTGGAGGAGCTTCATAATCATTCAATTTTGGAAAATATTCATTTTGTATTAATAATAGATTGACATGACGTTCCTGTTTACTTTTGGTTAATCGTGCTGGTACCACTATGTAAAATGTTTTTTCTTTAGCTACGTTTAGTTCCAATGTGTAAACGTTCACAGAAATATCATTAGCTTTTTCAAATTTGGAAATTCGGTGTAGAGACATAGGTGTTTCAAGATCCTCTGTGTGTAGGACAGTACTGTAATATGGATACGAACCAGTGCGCTCTGCATGAAATTTTACAGGATAAAGAGCGCTCACAACACTCCAATAAAAACATGCTGAGTCAGTGTTCTTTACATTTATACATGCATGCTTTCTTGAAATCTGATCAGGTAGTCTAATGAACGAAGACCTGTTCCCCAATTCAAATTTGTTTACGTTTACCTCCATTGATATGATTTCATGCAACCCCCACCCTGAATCACGTTCTGAAAAATCACCCAATTTGTTGAAAATTTGATCACACACGTTATCACAAAACCAACGTTGTAAATCTGTTGATGCATCTATAATGACATTTTCAGTATTGAAGTATTTTAAATCCAAAATTTCACCATCATCTGATTTCTTTACAAATTCTCTACAAAATTTAATATTAACTTTGATTATCGGAAATTTTAACAATATTTTTTTAATTTTATTTCTAAATAAAATCAAAGCATCAGCAAAAAATTGCTTTAAGTCCTTATGAATCAAATTTAAAATGATGCCTGTTTTGACTCTACTTAAAAAACATGAAACAACATCTTCCCATTTAACTCTATCTCTCAATTTTGGTAAGAGACTCCCACCACGATGTCTATTTTGAATGATTTTTTGAAAATGTTTAAAATGACCAATGTTTGTTTGAAGCTTCGTCAACACACCTATGGGCAAATTATTTTTCCGGATTTCTTTGTTGCACAACCTTATGTATTTCCTCAAACGATTTAGCCAAACTTCCTCATCTCTACTTGTGAAATTATCGAATAAATTTTTTTTATTCTTTTTAATGAATGTCAGTAAATTATCAGATTTTTTTGCGATATCAATCATTTTGAAAAACAATTAACAAAAAAAAATATTTACCCTCTCTCTCTCTCCTATGTATATGAATTAATTTTGAATAATTTCAAACGATGCCGCTGGATTCGTCTTGCCTATGTCGATAACCCCTCGGAATATTATGGAATATTTCCCTGATGAAAATTCCGTCAGATGAGAACGATACTCCTCCGTTACACGCTGCGGCAGGAATGTCACCTTTTCCACCAAGTCTAGAAGTATGACGTCCCCAAACTTGCTTTTAACAATTTTTGCTAAGTTAATTGATTGTGGCGCCCCCACTGGAAGATCAGCCAACTTGATTATGGGTTTCCTTTCTACCAGAGATGCTTGGTTCAATTTTTTCAAATCCATCTGAAACAACAAAAAATAAATAAAAAAGTTTTTTGTTTTATTCGAGAATACGCAAAAATGTACCACATTTTATTAATTTGAAGAACAAAACATTTTTTGACTGATTTGGAAATAACATTATACTTTCAAAAACTCGAAGCCAACGAAAACAATCATAATTAACTTTTAGTCAAAGAAATTTGAACCGGAAATTATAATGAAAAACACAATTCAGTCGTCTGCAATGAGGATCATTGCACAAGTATCCGTTAGATGTAATTCAAGACTCGTCATGGTATTTGCTAAGGAAGTAAGAGTTGTTTGTCATAAGTCTACGTTGTTAGTGTATATTGAAGTAAAAAGAAAGAATAGAAAAAATTATAGAAAAACTAGAATAAAATAAAATTCCATTAATTGGTTACAGAGAGCACTTGCAATTGCTTGCACACGTATCTGTTCAATATAAATCAGTTGTCGTCGTGGTATTAGTCAAAAGCAGTTAACCACATTTTATTAATTTGAAAAACAAAACATTTTTTGACTGATTTGGAAATAATATTATACTTTCAAAAAACTTGAAGCCAACGAAAACAATCATAATTAACTTCTAGTCAAAGAAATTTGAACCGGAAATTATAATGAAAAACACAATTCAGTCCTCTACAATGAGGATCATTGCACAAGTATCTGTTAGATGTACTTCAAGACTCGTCATGGCATTTGCGAAGGAAGTAAGAGTTGTTTGTCATAAGTCTACGTTGTCAGTGTATATTGAAGTAATATAAAATTCCATTAATTGGTTACAGAGAGCACTTGCAATTGCTTGCACACGTATCTGTTCAATATAAATCAGTTGTCGTCGTGATATTAGTCAAAAGCAGTTATTTTTCTGTCAGGTATCTACTAAAAGCTCACGTTGTAGGTGAAACATCGGTCGGTAACGAATACTATAAATGAACAACACACAAAGAAAAAATAAGCACCGGTGAAACAATAGAAGAAAAAATAATTCGAAACACTTACCTTTCAAACGAAGTTGGTACACTAATGAATATTTTACTTTATGCTTCTGCTAGCACTAGCGAAAATGAAGTGGTCGTTCTCTGTGCTGCGCGGTATTTAAGCGAACGAAATCCGATGACCTTTCGCAGAATGCGGCGTACAAAAGTTGTTTTCGAGGTTGCGTGATTTCCATAACACGAGTCGGTTTCATGATAATAATCTGCTATTTCTCAACTAACCGCTATCGCTGGCCGTGACTCCGAGGTTAACTTGTTTATATGAACGCCTGTTATTCAAATATATGCTAATCAGTATTTTTATGTTTCTCAACTAACGCTTTCGACCGCCCGTGGCTTCGAGTTCAACTTGTTTTAATTGAACGTCTGTAATTCAAATATATGCTAATCAGTATTTTTTTTAAATCGGTTATTCCTATGCTAATGCGTTCCTCCGATATCAATGGACTGTGACCGTGAGATCACCGCTGTTATTACCAACTTGTTTTTGAGTGGATATCTACTTTGGATATTATTTACCTCGAAAATGAAATACAGATTATTCATTTGAATTTATTTTATTTGGAGCAAGTATTCCACAAATATTTGCTATTAATTATGGTTTTCAATAATAATATCGAAATAAATGTTAAAATTATGCACACTATAAAGAAAATTCTACACAATTCATTTTCCACTTCTTTCAGATGTTCTGTTGGCCTTTTCACGGTTGCTGCAATATTTTCCCAATGTTCAGTATCTCTTTCTGTACGGTCTTCGAATATGAGTTTTAATTTATATTTGAGAGATTCATTTTTCGGTAAATCCACCTCGAATAACGGTAGCTTTCCTTCATTCACTTTGGTGAATCGCATCATCTTCCACTCGGTTCGATTACATTCCTTCAATTCCTCCTTGGGAAAACATATTGCTATATCTTTCACTCCATTTGGTGAGTTAACGTACAATACATTATCGATTATTGCAGTCAGAAGAATGAAATGTGTGGTTAACAACGGCATTTTGGTTGAGGTGTATGCTATGTAGAGGATACTGTGTTTGTGGTTTATTACGTTCGAATACGCTATCACAAATACTTAAATTACTCAGTAGACTCAAAGTGTTTTTGGTATCCTCGTAAATTTCAATGGCTTTTTTCAATTCTTGCACACGTTTACAAAATTCTTCAAGCTTACGTCTATACTCGTCAAATGTCATAGTGTCACTAATTATTTCAGCTGCTGGCTGTTGCAAAAACATCCTACAACCCCACCACTACATGTTTACAAATGGCCCATTTTGCATTACCCCATTTTGCACTCCCCCATGTAGGCATCCCCCAATGACAATGCGACACACCGCAAATGAACCATATCCTCACTGATGTATTTTTCTCCTACACCTTCAACTACACTGTGTGTGTGTGTATATTTTTTATGTCTGCTGTATACAGGACGTTGACAAACCAACAACAAAATCATGGCACGTCAGCCGTATAGCCAACATTTTCATCTACATTTACAACGAGGTCCGTAGCCGAGTGTGTTCAATGTCCGCTCCATCATCTGGAGGTAGTCAGATCGATCCCCACGGCCGAGATCTTTTTTTATTCATCAAAATACGCTCTCGTCACACACGCGCTGAAATTTGAATTCGCGCGCCCATGCAAGAGTGACATGATGGTGTTCCGTGGTAGGAGGTGTTCCGTGGTACGATGCAAGATGGCGGATGACAAATTGAAATTTGACGCTCTCGACTGAGAAGTCCTCAACTACGTCACACACGCTCTTTCTCTCTCTCACACACACGCTCGGATTCGCTCTCTCTCTAACACACTGTTTTCCCTATGCTGGTGGTAGGATCGGCATAGCTTATCTACTCGGGAACAACCACAATTAGGTAGGGAACTACGACATGCTGATGGCATTAGGGAACGGGAGCCTCAACAGGTTTCCGTGCGACGCCCGGTAGCCGAGTACAGTACGTCCACACGCAGGGCTTCGACCCGTAGTGTGGAGTACGGAGATGTACCAGCAGTTGTAGGAAGGCAAGGAAGGGGGTCTGAAGATCCTTTAGTGCGATTCCTGCCAGATAGGTATTATCACGAAGTGCAGAGGGTAGAGCCCGTAGGAATGCACTTAGGTGAAGGCGAAGAGGCAGATAGAGGACGACGGGGCCCTTTTGAGGTTTCCGTGCGATCCTTGCCTACCACAAGGACCCTATCGGCACCTCGGGTGTTAACCAAAGGAAACCGCGGTAGAGTCGAAAAAAGAGAGATGGCTGGTGACAGAGGACGGGGGCCTATGGGTCTCCAGGTGCGATCCTCGCCTACCAGAGCCGGTTATGTGGAGAAGCAGGAGTGGCCTGACCACATACACCGGGATCAGAATTTTGAGTTTAGACAAGTCGATGACGTAACGGGGGCCTGCTATGACCCAGAGTGGTCTGTGCAGACTCAGGCGGCATCTGAGGTGCCGAGAAGGGAGCACTCAGGACAACGGAGGGAATTTGACGTTGAAGAGGAAGGGGAAAGGGAGTATTGGATGGATCATCAAGCTCCCTATGCGGGTCCTGTAAAGGACAAACGGATGAGTCAGCAGGATGCGGAAGAAGTGGCCTTGAGGAGCCTGGAGCCGGTCTTGAATAGGTTAGCTGATGTCATCGAGGATAGGCATCGGAGGACTCCTGTATATTCGGAGCCCAAAGAGGTAAAAGTCAAATTGCCACATCCGACATTTAGTGGTCTCCCTAACGAGGATCCGTTTACGTTCTTGAAAGATTGTGACCTTCATCCTACTGTGTGGGTGGGCATGGTAGCCCAATGGCTTAGGGGAGCTACCCAGCAGTGGTTTGGTGGCTATCGGCACAACAATAAAATGACTTGGGACTATTTTTCGAATCGACTCCAGGAGCGGTTTGACAACGAGTTGTTGGTCTCAGGGCTGGAAGCCCAATTGTTCGGCACTGACCAAGCCGAAGGAGAATTAGTTACGAGCTTCATCATGGCTAAGTGGACTTTGGCAAAAAGACTCTACCCCACCATGAGTGAAAGCAAGATTGTACAGATTATTTTGAACAGGGTAAATCCCGATTTAAAATTATATTTGAGTACTATGGAATTTGATAACAGAGAGGCTGACTCAGAGGGCTGTTGCTTTTAAAGGCCTGCTGCAGGGCACCGGCCTAGGGCCAGTCTCACGAGCCAAGCAGAGCATGGCAAGAGTAAGTTCGAGTAACGAAAAGAAACAACAGTACGGAGGAGCAGGCTCTAGCCACGGGCCTAAGCCGTCACAGGCGTTAAACTCACCAAGGTTGCTTGTGGTTCGCCGGAGGGCGTTAAACTCAACAGAAGATCGCCGGAGGGCGTTAAACTCATAAGGGACGTTTGTGGTTCGCCGGAGGGCGTAAAACTCACCAAGGTTGCTTGTGGTTCGCCGGAGGGCGTTAAACTCATCCAAGACGTAAAATCGACAGGGACGGAAAGGGGTCCGGAAGGGCAAAAACCTCTTCGGTCTCTGCCGGAGGGCGGAGTCCAACCGCATGGAGATCTGAGGATCCCTATGCAGCCGAGCGAACCCATCGGGGTCGCTCTAGTTTTGACAGGAAGTCCGCCGGAGGGCGTTAAACTCATCCGAGTTGTAGGAGTTGGTAGTGCAAAGGCATCGGAGGGCCTACCAACGAAGGCGGTAAATCTAGAGAGAGTTATAGGCCGGATCAAAGAGGTCTCACGAGAAGTGGGCCAAACTAGGTCTCGAACCTATGACAAGAGGAAAGGAAGACCCGAGAAAGGAAAACGCCAGGGGGGTGATTTCTTTCTGCGGGCAAAGGGAAGTCGAGGTCGTGTGACATCGGGGCGAAGACCCGAGCGACAGGTACAGGAGGTTGAAGAGGGTTTCGATATACCGAAACTCAGGTCGTGTCTGAAGGACGCGAAAGAGCAAGGAGCTGTTTTGGTGGAGGTGCCCAAGGGCCTAGTCCGATGGTCGGATCGGTCAGGTAGGGTAGCTGTCGACACTCCGAAGAAAGGCAACGATGGCAGTGCCAAGAGTGACACTCCCACGACCTTGACGGGGTGGTCGAAGTTACGGAAGCAGGACGCCGGTCCGCTGAGGGAGGGCAACGGAGGTGTAGCCGAGGGCACACCAACGACCCTGAAAGGGAAAAAACCGGGTCCTGAACACCATGCCGGAGCCCTGAAAGTATGGGGTTCGGATGGTAAGGGCGGAGGCGCTGCGTCGATGGGCGAGCGTCGAGTCCAAGTAGGGGGGCGAGAGACCGACATCAAACAGACTCAAGAGCTGTCAGGTCTGGACTCTGAGTTGGCCAGATTCGTGAGGACGGATCCCTTAGGAGAGAAGTCGAAGGGGGACTCAGAGGAGTCCAGGTTTCTGTACCGTCGTAAGGAAGAAGTCATCGTACATAGTAATTCGATCGAAGCTCGTTTTAAAGATTTACCGCGGATTGAAGCTGAATTTTAGGGACAACGATGTAGGGCGTTAGTGGACAGTGGAAGTTCGCTAAATCTCCTCAAACGCAGTTTGTTGCCTGACACTTGGAGAGTAGATAAGAAGCAAGTGACGCCGTTGCAACTTGCCTGTGCAGGTTCGAATACGCTCAGTGAGGGACAAACGGAAATCCGTATCCTCATAGAAGGGGTGCAAGTGGTGAATGACCTTGTGGAGGATCTATTGCTCGGGTGTCCCTGGCTGGCGGCAAACAAGGTGATGGTCGATTTTGCACGTCGAACTATCTATGTTGGAAGGGGGCCACGGCAGACTATCTTCTGGGCGGAGGAGGTCTTTCTTCCACCAGAGGAGTTCCCTGTACCACAGGTGACGCCTCAGCAAATGCCGGAAGATGGGAGTATTGAGTTTAGGGGCCTTATAGAGGAGTTTGCCGACGTGTTCTACGAATCTCCGAGACAGCCTATTACTCGTGCTGCCCTTTATAAGATTAGGTTAAAGGATGATACAC
This sequence comes from Chrysolina oricalcia, assembly GCA_944452925.2. NCBI lineage: Eukaryota > Metazoa > Arthropoda > Insecta > Coleoptera > Chrysomelidae > Chrysolina > Chrysolina oricalcia. The sequence continues at coordinate 9,738,887 of OX101813.2, read as the reverse complement.
CTTTCAAGTTGAGACCTTATAAGGTATCGGAGGAAAAACGGGCACTGATCCAAACCGAGGTCGACAAGATGTTGGCTGCAGGGGTGATCAGTAGGAGCCATTCAGCGTATCAGAGTCCGGTCGTGATTGTTACGAAGAAGGATGGATCGGCTAGGTTCTGCGTTGATTATAGGAAACTGAACAGTGTGACTGTTCCGGAGTCGTCGGTGCTGCCGAGCATCCACGAAACGATTAGGGAGTTAGGGACTGCGAAGGTGTTCACTTCACTAGATTTGAAATCAGGATACTCGCAGGTTCCTATTGCTGAGGAGAGCAAACGATACACTGCCTTCGCGACGCCAGACGGAGGAGTGTACCAGTTTAATTCCATGCCTTTCGGATTGAGTAATGCCCCTGGAAGTTTCCAGATACTCATGACGGAGGTATTGGTAGGATATATCGATAGGTTCGTTAAGGTGTACTTAGATGACATCATCATCTATAGTAATACGAAGGAGGAGAATCTGCTACACCTGAGGTTGGTGTTAGAGAGGTTCAGAGCCCATGGGCTGTGGTGTAGTCTACCGAAGTGTTTCTTCGCGCAGCGCAGACTGGAGTACCTGGGGCATGTTATCACGGAGAGTTCCAATGAACCTCTTGAGAAGCATGTCTTGGCCGTACAGGAGTACCCGAGGCCGAAGAACATTTCACAACTGCGTGGATTTATGGGAACAGTCAGGTGGTTGCGGGAATTCATCCCGAACCTCGCCGAACTGGAAGCGCCAATCAGTGACTTACTTCAAGGTCGGCAGTTGAAGAGAGGAGAACTGAATTGGACACCGAAGCGGAGAAAGCGTTTGAAGAGATTAAGGGAGTGGTATCGAAACCCATGGTGCTGGCTAGGCCAGACATGGCGCTACCATTTGTGTTACAGACAGATGCGTCAGGCATAGGATTGGCAGCCGTTTTGTACCAAGAGACCAGCGAAGGCGAACGCCGCATCATATCACATGCTAGCGCCAAGCTCAAGGAAGCTGAGAAGAACTATCATGTGAATGAGACTGAGTGTTTGGCCATCGTCTGGGGTATAAAGCGGTACAGACATTACTTGGAGGATCGACCGTTTGTGTTACGGACTGATAGCAAAGCGTTAACTTGGCTGTCTAAGTTCAAAGATGCAAAAGCAAAACTCACGAGGTGGGCTCTGCTTTTGCAAGAGTATAAGTTCCAAGTGGAACACGTTGTAGAAAAAAGGAATCAATTAGCTGATTTCTTGTCACGCAATCCAGTCGGGTCTCACCAGGAGCACCTGGATGCGGACGTGGAAAGGATGGGATTACCACCGATGAAGGTTCAACTTCCAGAGGAGAAATATGGTGTAAACGTGGTAGAAACCCCGTTCGAAGTAGTGAAGCGGAAACAAACTACGGATAGGGAGGTACAAGAGTTATTGGTACGGTTGAGATCTATACAGGAGAGAGCAGACCTTTCTGGAGAAGATCTGGCCTTAGAAAGGAAGTTTTGTGAGCAGCAAGGAAAGCTGTACAGAAGAGTGAAGGAAAGGATGTTATTATTCGTACCAGAGGAACTTAGAGAGGATGTTGTGGCGTATTACCACGAACACCGTACCGCTGGCCACCCCGGCCAGGCCGAGACCATGAGAACCTTGCGGAGGCATTATTGGTGGCCTGACCTGGATGCCTATGTGGGGGCCTACGTGCGAGGATGTTTAGTGTGCCAGTGCACTAAGGCCGTTAGACATGAACAGGAGGCACCGATGAGACCGAATGTTCCGGCCAGACCCTGGCAGATGCTTTCCTTGGATGTACTGGGGCCCTATCCAGAATCGTTCGAGGGACATAGATTCGTCGTGATCGCTGTCGACATGTTCTCGAAGTGGGGCAGCCCAGAGGCGATTATTTCAGACAACGGAAGGGCATTTCAGAGTGACCCGTTCCAGAAATACTGTGAAAAGAAGAGGATTCATCTTGTGTATGCACCGGTGTACCATCAGCAGTCCAACCCAGTTGAACGCCGAGTGCAAGAGTTTAAGAAAAACCTAAGAGCTCAGCTGTTAGGAGTTGTATCCGAAAAGCGGTGGGAGAAGTGTTTGGGAACCACCCTCTACTGTCTCCGGAATCGCCGGAACGCCGCTACAGGGGAGACTCCTGCAGAATTATTGTTAGGGTACACGCCACCCCGACCTGGGGACTGGATGCTACCACTCTATCAACGAGAGGTTAGGAATCGTGCGGAGGAGAGGCAGGCCAGGCTAGAGAAAGCCGCACGCCAACAAGAGGCCTACCAGAAGAAAGACCAAGGACCACCAAGGACCTATGAGGTTGGTGACCAGGTGTTAGTGAGGAATTTTGTTGGAGGTAATTTTGTTGCAACGCTATCAGGACCGCACCCAGTCACGAAGGTGATGGGGCGAGGTAGTTATATGATCGATAGAAATGGGATAGAAAGACTAGTGCATCTGGACGATATACGAACCTGGGTGAAGAGGACTCTGCCGAAGGGCCAGACAGAAAGTGTGGACCTGGAGTCGGACCAACCAGAGTCGGGAAACTCGGATCCTGAGGAGGAGAAGGAAGAGGAGCAGTCACGTGGGGGTGATGCTCGAGAGTCGGCTGATCTAGTTGGTGGCCGGAAGACTCTAGGAGACCGCCAGAGGGCATTAAACTCAACGGAAGACCGCCCGAGGGCGTTAAACTCAACGGAAGACCGCCGGAGGGCGTTAAACTCAACGGAAGACCGCCGGAGGGCGTTAAACTCAACAAAAGACCGCCGGAGGGCGTTAAACTCAACAGGAACCCGCCGGCGGGCGTTAAACGCAGCGAAAGGAGGTGAGGTAACACCGGAGAGGAGCGTCGGAGTTTTGGAAAAGCTGCGAATGCTGGAGATGGTCCGAGTAAAAGACGAGGCGCCACGGAAGAACTGGCAGCGCCGAGACGTGATCTGGGATCCGCGAGAAAGAAGAGGAGGTCAAGGTGACCTTAAAAGGCTGAGGAGGGACCCCTATGAATGGAAGACTGACCGGAGAACCTGTGGGTCGAACGCAGGGCTAGTAGGACACAGGGGTCAGGGGCTTCCAAGGGATGGCCGAAGCCAGAAGGAGCAGAAGGGCCAGACTGACGGGAGTTCAGGGCTGGGACAGGGTACTGCGGAGCCAGACCCTGTGGACGAGCGGAGAAGGGAAACCAGACATGTAGCAGGCGTAGGAGGGAGCACCGTGGTGTGTGATCCACAAGGACCCGCGGTAAGACCAGAGGGAGATGGCCAGCTTGTCGATGAAAGGATCAGAGAGGAACCAACGAAGGAGTTGGGAGGGCCCTCGGTGAAGGAGCCAATGGAGAATTTAGGAAGAAGGACAGTGGTTGCGAGACCGCTGACTCTGCAATAGCCGAAGATCCCAGAGTAATCGGCGAGTTAGGAGAACTTGGTAGCAAAGTAGGGGGGCAAGAGCCTCAAGAGAAGGGAGTTTCGAAGCCAAGGAAGGCGATGGAATCCCAGATATCTGCGTCATGGGACGAGATATCGGTGGTGCCTGAGTTCGGAGAGCCGGATTGGGGCCGACCTGAGAAAACTCTACAGACGGTAGGCGAGCCGACTAGAGTGCCGGAAACGACACCGGTGAGGAAACCCAGGCGTCGTACCGTTAGGATCATAGCGATTCCTAGGGAGCCTACGGGCCAATGTATAAACAATATAAATAGGGAAAAGGAGACGGAGGCAGAGGCCAATACTCCACACCGAGTGGTGGTAACCGCAATGGTCCACCGCAGTGCCGAATGGGATGATTAGGGAATGTCTAGCACCGCGCCTGTTGCAAAGATGACTCTTTAAGTAGGGGGGTGTTATGAGGTATGATCTTCTTGGACATATTTTTGTAACATCGTGCAGATATTAGGACTCCTGACAGAACAGGAAGTCACCCTAATAATCGCCAAAGGTCATAGTTAGCTAATAATGCATTTTGTATATATGGTAGGATATAGAAAAGTGCAGTTATTAGGAGTTTCTATTAAATTTGTAAATTGTTAAGTTTACTTTTGTCAGAATAGGCAGGTTTTGGGATCAGAGCGGTTGTTTTAGGCAGAAACAGTGACGCTCTGACTCATAACAAACTATAGTCAGGTAGAAGACTGCACAGAGCAGGCCCCATATCGGTAACTGCGTAGTTAAGGAAAAATGCGCGATTTTGGCCTTTATGTACTTTAGATAAGTGGCCATAATCTCGTAACCCTTGGACGGACCGAGATGATCTTGGTACCGTTAAATAGATATTGTTTAGGCCTAAAAGTTTTGTATTTAAGCTTTATCGATCGGACGAGAGGTTCCGACCGATATCGCTACCAAATGGGGAAAATCAAAATTGAAAGGGTAGAAAACTGCCTTGTGCTCAGCAGTGGCTGAACACTCGGTATTGAAATTTGTACCAGGATTGTCCTTTCACGCCCTCGGAAGGAAAGTGGAACTGAATTCGAGAAATATTCGGTATTACAGTAGCCACAGCGATTTTAGAGAAGTCAGTGTTAAAGTATAGTAAACTTATTCCAAATTTATTGAAATTCTAGACTATGCTAGAAAACATTATTTGAAACTTTTCTGCGTTTACAGAATGTTTAAATTCGTTCGGGCTTAAAAGTTATAATCGAAATTATGATTCTGAGGGAGTGCCGGAATTTGTCCTGTAATCACCCTGTAGATTAGATACGCACATCCACCTACAAGATTTAGGTGCATCTAAGTTGGTTTTATAATTTCGTTTGATTTGCTGTACGAATAGTCTGTTATTTTTGCGATTTCAGATGTTCGAATTTTTCAGGCTAGAAATGCCGTTTCTAAAATCGCCACTGTACAGATTTGCATGGGAGAAATTCGCGGTTTCCGCATGGAAAATGTTCGAAAATAAGCATTAGATTAATATGTAAATATTAATTTAGTCCTCTGCGTACGGGTTTTAGGAAAAAACGGTATTTTCGCGAAGAGTTGGGGTCGAATCGAGGGTATATCTGACCCTTACGTTTCGACTCCGCCCATTTTCGGTGTTTAGGCCAATAGGAAAGCCGGAAAATGGCGTGATGTGGCGTGATGTCCAGACCGATAGTATAAAACCCTTACGAAACGTAGAAATTTTGTTCAGAAAGCTTGTTTAGGAATCTACGTATAGATTTCGGACAGGAAACTCTTGGTAGGCCAACTGCAACGGGAGTGTTAAGGTTAGGTTTAGCTTGGCGGAGTTGGCTGTGAATTTCAGGAGAGATCAGAAGAAGATTAGGGAGAATTGTACAGTCAATTCTCGACTAGTTTTTGTGCGAAAAGAAAAAGCAGTTTCGTTTGGGCCATTTACAGGTTGGGTTATTGGGGTCCCGGTAAAACGAAGTGAAAGTGTTAGTGTTTCGTCGGAGCATCCGAGAAGCAAGAAGGAGTACTCTGTATTTTTCAATACAGAGTTTTTCCAGATTGAGGAGCAAGTTGTGTGATACTTGACTCCTGTTATTACTTCGATTCGAGTGTTCTTCGAGGAAGACATTCTACTCGTCGGTTGCGGAGGAACGAGGAGTTTCTCAAGGCAGTGTGAAGTCCGATAGGAAGTATCGGTGAATAGTGAATACAGGGTGCGGAAGAAAATAGTGTTTTCTCCGAATTTTGTAAAGTGTTTAAAATTGGGGTTAGGGCCATTCAGGCGGTTATTCTGTTTGTCTAGCGCGCTTCGACAATTTTAATAGCGTTGATAGGAAACAAAATTTAAATTTCGGGCGACGGATTTTTCTGAATTAGAGTAGGAAAAATCGAAGAGTGAAGAAAGAAGATCATCCCTGGACGTCGAAGACTTGGAGCCATCTTCGCAACAGGATCGCGTTTAAAACAAAAATCCCTAGTCGAGAAGAGGGGTCATGTAGTAATAAATAGGCGCACAGGTAGCTGAACGGATTCATCGTGAATTTTTACGAAGTTCAGCTCGTTAGTGATTAAGCCCTAACCTGTCAAGCCATCATTAGACACAGCTAGCTGTATCGAGCTCACTGTCCGTGAGTCCCGTGGGGGTAGTTTTTGCGCAATCTTTTACCTGTCCTGCGGCTGCTTCCTTGCCCTGGAAGTATAGCCAACGTTAGGTCCTATCCCGATACAATCCTGAGTTAGGAAAGTCCTGTAGAGATTGACGAATACCGGTTCGTCAACTCAAAAAGACAAAGAAAGTCCTGTGGAGGGTCGAATACGTTTCGACTCTCAAAAGGCAAGGTTTAGCTTTCAGCTAGGTTTTCGTGATCCTACCTCTCAGGCCATCCCAGTCTGAGTCATTTTGAATCATTAACAATGCCTACTACACGTAGCCAGGTATTGTCGAAACAAGGAAATATGTCAGATTACACTACTCCTCACCCAGTCGAGAAAGTGTATTTTCTCACACCCCAGGAAATTATCAACTCAGCCCGCGGGAGTGGTCCAGGATATCAACGGGGGATCGAACCACTCGCCGGGGCACCGAACCCGAGAACCCCCGTGTCTGCCACCTGCCTGGAGGATCAGACACAGGAGAGACAATATTCGAGTTTTTATAACTCTGATAGGAATATGCTGATTCCTGAAACCGTGGGCACAGAGTGCCAAAGTCTCAGTCCGAGGAAGTTAGTGGCATCCGACATACGCGATAACCCAAGACCTTATGTAAGAACAGTTAGTTCCATCAGCACTCCGTGTTCGAGTCCAGCTTTGCTAGTTAGGGAAACTCCTGAGTCGCTGATGCAGGAAATCGAAAATTTGAAAAGGCGTTATGAGGCAGTTGTGGCTTTAAGCAATAGGAAGCACGTGAGTTTGAGTCCCGGGTCCGGCATGCCTACGGAGCCGGCTTTCGTTCAAACGGAAGGCCCCAGAGTAGTAAAGGAGTTTATGGGAGTCCAGAGAGAGACCTTTTGTCTCTGAACCAAGAAGGGCTCGTCTGATAGCCGAGCAATTAAATTTCCAGGAAGTACAGGGCCATCAGCCACTCGAAAAAAGCGCAACGCCTCGCAAGCCAGAATCCCTGAGGGATATGCGGGAAGTCCTGGAACCCTCAAGGAGAAATTTAAATAACGTAGAGGTTTATAACGAAAAGGACAGTATAGTAGAAACGCGACGAGAAAGAGAGTCGAGTGTTCGGAGAACCGAGTTAGGAAGGGGTGGGTTCATCACAGGCGATGGACCACACTCCAGGGGTGGGCTCATCACAGGCGATGGGTCACTCTCAATGCAATTCGGGGCTGGACCGCCAGTGACCCGCGAACGGCATGACGACTCTGCGGGAGTGCAGAGGGGTGGTGGAAGGCTTCAGGGGAGAGTCTCTGCTCCGAAACAGAGCGGAGTATCTCCTCCGAGGCGGGCCGAGTACGCGCGGGAACATGCCACGGGATCAGCGCTAGCTGCGGGGCACCAGGATCCGCGGGAGTCGGGCGGGTTATTAGCCGGCGAGGGCATTAGTCGGCCGGATTTTCGAGAGCTCAGTCAAGCTTCAGGATCGCATGGTAGCCAGAGCGGAGCCATGTGGCCGGAGCTTTCGGTAGATAAGAGAGCGTATGGATTACAGAATATTTTATTTGAAATTATTATTTTTGGCCTTTGCCAAATCGGGAACGAGTTGCTTTTCCTGTTGGGTTCTATTTTTCGAATCTTAGGCTTCTCTCGGCCGAAGATGACAATTTTTGATTAAAAACTCTATCATTCGGTCGGACCAGACCGATTTTCCCTAAGGGAACTCAATAAAATTGTTTATGCTTTTCAGCTATGGTGAGTATCGGGTAAGTTACATATTGGTTTTTCCTTTTTGTTAATTTTTCATGGGGCCAACCTGTTGTTGGCAGATTATAACACGGATTTTTCTGACTTGGAATATTTTCTATGAAAATACCCAAGATAGAATTTTTCAGAGAAATAAAACGATGCCTGAATATGTGGTAGCCCTTCAAAAACAAAGGCAAATATAGGCCTTTGTTGTCAAATCGAGGGTATATCTGACCCTTACGGTTCGACTCCGCCCATTTTCGGTGTTTAAGCCAATAGGGAAGCCGGAATATGGCGTGATGTCCAGACCGACCATATAAAACCCCGTTGAAACGTAGAAATTTTGTTCAGAAAGCTTGTTTGGGAATCTACGTATAGATTTCGGACAAGAAACTTTCGGTAGGCAAACTGCAACGGGAGTGTTAAAGTTAGGTTTAGCTCAGTGGAGGTTGCTGCGGATCTCAGGAGAGATCAGAAGTTTAGGGAGAATTGTACAGTCAATTCTCGACTCGTTTTGTGCCGAAAAAAAAAATCAGTTTCGTTTGGGCCTTTTACACGTTAGTTTATTGGGGTCCTGGTAAAGCGAAGTGAAAGTGTAAGTGTTTCTTCGGAGCATCCGAGAAGCAAGAAGAAGTAGTACTCTGTATTTTTCAATAAAGAGTTTTTCCAAATTGAGGAGCAAGTTGTGTGACTCCTGTTATTACTTCGATTCGAGTGTTCTTCGAGGAAGACATTCGTCTCGTCGGTTGCGGAGGAACGTGGAGTTTCTCAAGGCAGTGCGAAGTCCGATAGGAAGTATCGGTGAACAGTGTATACAGGGTGCGGAAGAAAGATAGTGTTTTTTCGAAATTTGCTAAAGTGGGGTTAGGGACATTCAGGCGGTTATTCTGTTTGTCTAGCGCGCTTCGACAATTTTAATAGCCTTGATAGGAAACAAACTTAAATTTCGGGCGACGGATTTTTCTGAAGTAGAGTAGGAAAAATCGAAGAGTGAAGAAAAAAGATCATCCTTGGACGTTGAAGACTTGGAGCCATCTTCGCAACAGGATCGCGTTTAAAACAAAATCCCTGGTCGAGAAGAGGGGTCAGGTAGTAATAAATAGGCGCACAGGCAGCTGAACGGATTCACCGTGAATTTCTATGAAGTTCAGCTAGTTAGTGCTTAAGCCCTAACCTGTCAAGCCATCATTAGACACAGCTTGCTGTGCCGATCTCACTGTCCGTGAGTCCCGGGGGGGTAGCTTTGCGCAATCTCTTACCAATCCTGAGGCTGCTTCCTTGCCCTGGAAGCATAGCCATCGTTAGGTTCTATCCCGATATAATCCTGAGTTAGGATAGTCCTGTGGAGATTGACGAATACCGTTCCGCCAACTCAAAAGGCAAGAAAGTCCTGTGGAGGGTCGAATACGTTTCGACTCTCAAAAGGCAAAGGTTAGCTTTCAGCTGGGTTTCCGTGACCCTACCTCTCAGGCCATCCCAGTCTGAGTCATTTTGAATCATTAACAATGCCTACTACACGTAGTCAGGCATTGTCGAAACAGAGAAATATGTCAGATTACACTACTCCTCATCCAGTCGAGAAAGTGTATTTTCTCACACCCCAAGAAATTCTCAACGCAGCCCGCGGTAGTGGTCTGGGATCTCAACAGGGGATCGAACCACTCCCCGGGGCCCCGAACCCGAGAACGCCCGTGTCTGCTACCTGCCTGGAGGAACAGACACAGGAGAGACAACATTCGAGTTTTTATAACTCCGATAGGAATATGCAGATTCCTGAAACCGTGGGCACAGAGTGCCAAAGTTTCAGCCCGAGGAAGTTAGTGGCATCCGACATACGCGATAACCCAAGACATTCTCATGCGAGAACAGATAGTTCCATCAGCACTCCGTGTTCGAGTCCAGCTTTGCTAGTTAGGGAAACTCCTGAGTCGCTGATGCAGGAAATAGAAAATTTGAATAGGCGTTATGAGGCAGTTGTAACTTTAAATAATAAGGAGCACGTGAGTTCGAGACCCGGGTCCGGCATGCCTACGGAGCCGGCTTCCGTTCGAACGGAAGGCTCCCGAGTAGTAAAGGAGTTTGTGGGAGTCCAGATACCTTTTGTCTCTTGATAGCCGAGCGATTAGATTTTCAAGAAACACAGGGCCATCAGCCACTTGAGTCCCTGAGGGATATGCAGGAGGTCCTGGAACCCTCAAGGGGAAATTTATATAATACAGACGTTTATAACGAAAGTGATTGTATAGTAGAAACACGACGAGAAAGAGAGTCAAGTGTTCGGAGAACCTAGGTAGAAAGGGGTGGGTTCATCACAGGCGATGGGCCGCACTCCAGGGGTGGGCTCATCACAGGCGATGGGTCACACTCAAGGCAATTCGGGGCTGGACCGCCAGTGACCCGCGAGTGGCTTGACGACTCTGCGGGATTGCAGAGGGGTGGTGGAAGGCTTCAGGGGAGAGTCTCTGCTCCGAAACAGAGCGGAGTATCTCCTCCTAGGCGGGCCGAGGACGCGCGGGAACATGCCACGGGATCAGCGCTAGCTGCGGGGCACCAGGATCCGCGGGAGTCAGGCGGGATAATAGCCGGCATTAGTCGGCCGGATTCTTGAGAGCTCAGTCAAGCTTTAGTATCGCATGGTAGCCAGAGCGGAGCCATGTGGCCGGAGCTTTCGCAAGACGAGAGAGCGTACGGATTACAATATTTATAGTGGAGCACCAGCCAGCACCAGTACTCCTGGAACGAGCCACTCGACAACATGGATTGAGGAAAAACGAGGGGCTGGAATGCCTACAGTGTCTCGTTTTGGGCAAATGCAAGACCCTGTAGATCCTAAAAACCGCGAAAGATGGACGGACCCCATCAGAAATCGGAGGGCCCTTCTGGCCTCCAAACGAATTTTAATTAGTGAACCGACACTTGGTCGTTCACAAACGTCTGAGACACTCCGACAGCTAGAGTCCCTTAAGGATAGGCGAGACTCTCTTCAAAAACATAAAGCACAGAAAGCTGAACTAGAACAATTAACGGAAAACGGCACAACGAAGTCAAAAGAGACTCATGAGAGAACTGAGGACCGAAGGGGTGGGCTCACCGCAGGAGGTGGGTCGCACTCAATAGAACTCAGGGCTGGACCACCAGACCTGCCTCAATCGTCGAGAAACCTTGACGCCTTGCTGGACGAAGCAAGGGGTGGTGGAAGGTTCTCGGGGAGAGTTATTGGCTCGATGAAAGTCGATATATCTCCTCAGGGACGAGTCAGAGGAGTCAGGGAGGATTGGGGTGCGCTAGCGCTAGCTGAGGGGAACCAGGATGAACTAAGGCAAAGTCCTGGTTTGCTACATGGCGCTTTCCTTGTACAGGACGCCGGTACCAAACCTAGTTTATTACATGTCGCCCAGAAGCGTGGGGCTCGAGGACGTATCGTCGCTAATTTCAGCCCGGTTGAAATTGACGATGAATATGAAAACCGAAGGATAGACAGACGTCTATCCCAAACCACGAGGTATAGGCCTCATTGTGCTATAGACAATATGTCCTTTGTTGGGGTTGGTGGTAATCCCGTCGTTACGACAAAAACCGCATGGCGCCCTTCAGGCAATAACAATACTGGTCTTGCCCATCAGTACGCTCGTTTGAAAAACGAGCATTTGAAGAAGAGAGTCCCTGCATACAGGAAAGAAAATTACGTAGAGGGGGTAGGTATAATACCGCCCCCACCAGCTTTCTTATCAAAACGTTGTAATGTGAGGGAGCAACCTCAGCTTTACAAAGAAATGCGATTATCTGTAGGCACTAGAGGACGGGAGTCTATGGTAGAACCCGTGCGATCACCGCCAGCCCAGTACAGTACAGCCATAAATAGGGCGTTGTCCCGTGTTATGGAGTACGATGAAGTACCAGAAATCGTAGGTAGAAGGGGACGGGGACCTATTGGTTTCCCCGTGCGATCCCCACTTAACGGAGATCCCAGAGAGATGCAGAGGGTAGGACCCGTGGAAATGCATCGGGAAAGTGATAGAGACACAGGCGTTAGAGGGCGGGAGCCTAATGGTTTTCTCATGAGATCCTCGCCAGCCAGAGCTATGTATGTGGATAACCGGGAAGAACCCGACCACATACATAGAGATAGGAATATTTAATTCGATTCAGGAGTCGTCGGAACGGGGGCCTATATAGGTCCAGTGCGATCTATTCCGGGTCGGGTACAGGTCACAGGACCAAGAGATTTGAACCAAGAACAGGTTCCGGAGTGAAACGTCGTTGAAGTGGAACAGAGGCAGTATTGGGAGAGACAATCAAGGCCTCGTGTTAGTGAAGTGCCAGTGAGGGCAGTGCCATTCCAACAGGAATCCATGGACGTTGCCACAAGTCTCGATGCAGTTCTGAATCGTCTAGCTGACGTTCTGGAAGAACAACATCGGAGAACCCCGTCACAATCGGACCTTATTAAAGTCAAATTGCCACATCCTGTTTTAAGTGGTCTCCCTCACGAAGACCCTTTTACGTTTTTGCAACTTTGTGAGGAACAATTAATGGACCATCATCCTTCGGTTTGGGTTGGTATTGCGGACCAGCGGCTCAGGGGAGCAGCCCAAGCCTGGTATGTTGGCTATGAGAATAACGTTGCTCCCACTTGGGAATATTTTTCAAATCGTCTCTAGGAGAGGTTTGATTATGATTTGTTGGTCTCAGGGTTAGAAGCCCAACTTTTTGGCAATGACCAAGCCAAAGGGGAACCGGTAACCAACTTCATCATGGCTAAGTGGAGTCTAGCAACTAGGCTCTACCCCACGATGACGGAGGCAAAGATAGTGCAGATTATCTTGAATCGGTTAAATCCCGTTTTAAAACTTCATTTGCAGAGCATGGAATTTTCCAACGTAGAGAAACTCACCCAAAAGGCTGTTGCCATTGAAAGCTTGCTTCAAGGTACCAGTCTGGGGGCAGTTTCAAAGCCAAAACCGGCACAGACTAACGCGCAGAATGGGGGTAGTAGTAACCAAGGCCATTCGAATAATCATCAGGGGAATGATAATTCCTATAGGAATAAATCACAGTACGGAGGAGCAGGCTCTGGTCAAGGGTATAAGCCGTCTCAGAAGGCGCTTCCCAAGGAAAACCCTGACCGTCGCCCTGTGAATAACGAAACCAAGTCTGAGTCGGCTAGGCCGGTTTATGTTAAAATCAAAGAGGAACGAGTCACAAATCCTCCTCGAGATAAGGGAACATCCTATCAGCAGGGTTGTTTTAATTGCGTGGGAGATCACTTCGCAAGGAATTGTAATAAGCCAAGGGCTCATGACAATAAGAACTCTGGTCCCCCTAAGGGGCCTTATGAGTCAAATTGGAGGAAGAAACCTTTCGACAATAATGATAATGCCGTTCAGAGAGTTCTGGAAGGCAGTGGTGAGACCTCAAATTTAGAGGCACATCAACATATAGAGTCAAATAAGAATTTAAAAAACTCCAACATGAGCCATCAGGGGGCTCAGCTGGAGAAGTAAATATTTCCACTGTGACTGGAGGTTCTGTGGTGACAGCCAGCATTAATGCCGGGCCTCACCGTAGCATAGGGCTTGCCGATAGTGAAAAGGACACCAAAGGGCAAGAAAAACCGTGTGTAGATAGTAAGTTAGTTTGTAAAGGACGGGGCCCACTAAAGGCAAGCGCGACCCCTCCTAGGGAAACAATTGGGTTACGACCCAGACGACCGTGCGCCACTGGTGGCAGGCGTGAAAAAGTTAACTCGCCGGAGGGCGTTAAACTCAATGGGGCGAGAAAGTCTTCGAACGAGATTGGTACAATAGCCAGTACCACTTCAGAGATTTTTCAATGCGAAACGTCGGAGGACGTTAATCTCAATTCAATTGTTGATTAGGGAAGGGGCCCGGAAGGGCACAAACCTCTTCGGTCTCTACCGGAGTCCATCAGCAAGGAAATCCTCGGATTTTCATGCAGTCGAGTGTTCCTATCGAGGACGCTCCAACACATCGGAGAAGTATAGAGATCAAGGTAGGGGGGCCGGAAGGCCACAAACCTCTTTGGTTTTCGCCGGAGGGCAAAAACCAAAACTTGGGTGGTCTACACCCAGTGATGACGTCGCCGGAGGGCGTTAAACTCAATCCCGTGTTGTTAAGGGATGGCGATACGAGTTTATCGGAGCGAATTCCAGCGTCAAAGCTCGAGGGACTGGCAGAAAGGATCAAAATGGTGGCACCTAGGGTGAGCCAGAAAGATCCAAGGTTCACAGCCGAAAGAGCCAAAGTCCCGTGAAAGGAAGACCAGGGGGTGATTTCCTTGTCAGGGCAGATAATAACCAGCGTCGTACTGTGCCCAGGCACAGATCCGACCTTGAAGGGGAATACACCGAAGTTAGTTGACCAGGACGCCGGTCCGCCGGAGATTGGCAACGGAGGCGTTGCTGGAAGCACGTCGACGACCCAGAAGGGGATTAAGCCGGGTCCTGAAGGTAAAATCAGGAAACTGCGAGGAACAGCCTGGTGAGCGAGGGTGAAGGCCTTGCATCTATGGGTGAACGTCAAGTCCAAGTGGGGGGGCAAGAGACCAAAACTGAACAGACTTGTGCGTTGAGTAGTAGTATGGAGACGACTGTTCGTATCCTCATTGATGGAGTGTGTTACGAGGAGTAGGCCCTATGGACCAGCAGATTGGGGCAACTAGGCAGGCGATAGGTGGAGGAGGGATCACCGTGGTGTAATAAGACCTCTCTCGAACTGAAGGCTTTAATAAGCAAATAAACACAACGATATCTGACAACTTTCAGAGTGATACATTGAACTGACAAATTGACATGAAACAAAGTAAACTTATAAAGGGTGATGAATAAGATTCAACATTACATTCTCCTTCGCCTAAAATGTAAAGTAATCGCTTAAGTAGCCAGGAAGCTGTTTATTCCTTTGTGGGCGCCTATCTTCACACGAATCAACGGCATCGCTATTTCCGTTTTCCTGATTGTCTAAATTCGAAACATTGTCTATATTATCTGTAGTGGCCCCCTCGTCTTCTGCGGTACGACATTCAGGATATGGGGCAAGATGACGAATAGATACGGTTGTTTCTCTTCCGTTAGGTAAACGGACATGAGCATAACCTTCATTTGATTCTATCAACTCTACTTCTTCAACTAATGGATCATATTTACTTGCACGAACTTGCTTTTTCATTAGAATCGGACCCGGTGATGTCAGCCAAGAAGTTAAAGAAGATCCATTCAGCGTTCTACGAGGATAAATGAACAGTCTTTCATTGGGAGTTTCATTCGTCGAAGTGCACAAAAGAGATCTGATTGAATGAAGTGAATCTTGCAAAACAGTTTCCCAGTATTTTGAATCTAGGTTTCGAGCTTTCAAAGCCAGTGTTATGGTTTTCCAAATAATACCATTGTATCTTTCAACCTGTCCGTTTCCTTGAGGATTATAGGGAGTGGTTCGACTAGTGGAAATACCGTGCGAACTCAAGAATGTCTTCACTTCGTGCGATATCAAAGCAGCTCCACGGTCAAAATGAATGTAAAGAGGCATTCCAAAAATCGCAAATAGCTGTCTAAGGCAACTGATGACTGTTCCTGATGTCATATCAAAACATGGAAAGGCAAAAGGAAATCTAGAGAACTCGTCTACAATTGTAAGGAGATAACAATTTTTAGATATTGATGGTATGGGTCCTTTGAAGTCTATATTGAGTCGTTCCAGTGGGGCAGTAGCTTTAATTAGTGTTTCCTGATACTTGCAAAAATTGGGTTTCAGTTCTGAACATGTCCTACATGATGAAATTACTTTTCGGACGTCTTCTACAGAATATGGCATATTTTTGGATCGTAACCAATGATACATTCTTGTTATTCCTGGGTGACAAAGCTTTTCATGTAACTCCACCAACTTATTCAGTCCATCAGTAGCTGAACATATTCTAGAGAATGCATCAGCAACTGTATTCTTAGAACCAGGTCGATAAACTATATCATATTTGAAACATGACAACTTTAGTCGCCACCTCATTATTTTTTCATTTTTTATTTTTCCATGGTTCTTATCATGGAACATGAAAGAAACTGATTTTTGATCCGTTATTAGTGTAAAGTGTCTGCCAATTAAGTAATGTCTCCATTTTCGCAGTGCCTCCACAATGGCATAAGCTTCCTTTTCAATGGCTGAATGTCTTTGTTCGGAGTGCGATAAACTTCTTGAAAATAACGCAACAGGTCGTTCAGACTGTGACAGTATCGCACTTATTGCATAATTAGAAGCGTCCGTCTCTACTACGAAAGGTATACTTTCGTCGATAGATGAAACAGCTGATTGAGCAATATCAGATATGAGCTGGCGAAAGGTTGCAGCTGCTTCAGGATTCGACGGAAATGTAGTTGCTCGTACAAGAGGTTGAATTTTTTCTGAGAACCGTGGAATCCATTTTGAATAATGCGAGAACATTCCTACAATTCGACGCAGGGAATCAGAGTCAGCTGGTAGAGGCATATCCAGCAATGGTTTGAGTCTATTGGCATCAGGTTTTATTGTCTTCTTTCCGATAGTATAACCAAGGATATGGATTGTATCCACAGAAAATATGCACTTGTTTTTATTGATAGTGAGTTGATATTTATCGGCGATCTCCATGAATTTTTTTAAATTTTGATCTTGATTTTCTTGGTTCCTACCACATATTGTCACGTCATCCAAATAGGCGTAAGTACCTTTGAGATTTTCTCGTTCTATGATATCATCTATCGTTCTCTGGAAACAGGAAACTCCATTTGTGACTCCGAATGGGATCCTAGTGAACTGATACAATTTTCCCCCAGCCTCGAAAGCAGTGTATGGTCTATCTTCTAACTGAATGGGAATTTGATGGTAGGCACTTTTCAAATCAATTGAGCTGAATACGTCATATTTGGAAACTTTTTGCACTATATCTTCGATTTTTGGTAGAGGGTAGGCATCAAGGAGGGTGAAATTATTGATCGTTTGTGAATAGTCAATAACCATTCTTTTCTTGTGATTTTCATTGGTTGTGATCAATGGTTGAGCTCGCCATGGAGATTTACTTGGTTCGATAATACCATCAGATAGCAATTTTCTAGTTTCATCATTTATGAAATTGTAATCATCAAAAGAATATCTTCGTGATTTGACTGCTATTGGCTTACAGTCGGATGTCAGATTGGCAAACAATGAAGGGGGGTCGACTTTTGCTATCGATAATCCACATAATGTTAAGGGAGGTTTGGGTCCACCAAATGCAATTTTCAAACTGTCATGCTTCGATAAAATATCATGTCCCAAAATTACATCAGCACACAAGTCAGAGAGAACCAATAACCTACTGTTTTTGTATTCATATCCAAGAATATTGAGAGTTACTGTACAAAATCCGATTATCTTGGTATGCAGAGATGTAGAAGCCATAGCCACTTCATTAACTTCACCATCAGCTGGATATATTAACAAGTTTCGAATTTTTACTAAATGTTGGCTCACGAAACTTTCTGAACTCCCTGTATCCACTAATACGTCAGTTTCTAGTCCATCGACTTTAATCCGAATAACAGCTTTTGATAGTGATTTTGGAGATGCAGCTGAAATGGTGGCAAAAGTAACAGATGAAGTGAGAGTTTTGGTATTCCAATTTGAAGAAGAACGACAAACTTTTGAAAAATGTCCCAGTTTTCCACAAGATCTGCATGTTGTATTCTTAGCTGGGCATCGATCACGGGGATGCTTGAGGTTTCCACAAAAATAGCACTTGATCTGGATAGATGACAAATTTGTTGATTGCTCTGTACTACTTTCTGATACATTCATTGAGGCATTCGTGAATAAAGAAGAGTTGTTATACTTTTCGGATTGATGCTGCGCCATTTCTAATGCTCTGGCTTGATTGATTGCCTCCTTCAGTTGTGAGTTTGAGTTTTCTAACAATCTTTGTCGGATTTGTGAAGATTTCAATCCACTAATGAAGGTGTCACGAATAAAATCGTCTCTATTTTGATCAGCTGTAACTGCCTTAAAATTGCAATCTTTACTTAAAAGTTTCAGCATTTGAAGATATTGGTCAATTGATTCATTTTCCTTTTGTTTCCTCATTGAAAGTGTGTGTCTGGCAAATACTTCGTTTTTCGTTTTCACGAATATATCATGAAGTGTCTTGATTGCTGATTCATATGAATCACAATCACTAATATGAGTATATATAGAGGACGACATATAGTTTACGAGCAAATTGAGCTTGTCTTCTTCATTAGCTGCCGTTTTTTTTTAGGAAATTTTCAAAAGTTTTATGCCAGTGAATCCATTCTTGACTAGAACTACTGGAATCCACATCGACTTCTAATCTCTCAGGGCGTAAAAGTCTATCTAAGGTTGTCATAGCTGATTGTGAACTTGCGATGGTTTCCTGACTATTTGGCATTGTTCGAGTTACTGTATTATGAGTATATTTGCTTATTAAATTGTAATAAGACCTCTCTCGAACTGAAGGCTTTAATAAGCAAATAAACACAACGATATCTGACAACTTTCAGAGTGATACATTGAACTGACAAATTGACATGAAACAAAGTAAACTTATAAAGGGTGATGAATAAGATTCAACATTACACGTGGTGTGTGATCCAAAAGGAGCCCCAAGAGGAGAGACTAGTCAGGAAACGGCAGTCTCAGGAGACCCGGTCATCGGAATAGAAGGTAATGGAATAGACGGTCCTATCGAAGAGGTCAAGAAAGATCCAGCGCGCGTAGCCGCGAAAAGAACAGTGGTGGAGCGACCACTGAACTTCGGTACAGAGGTACCAATTGAGAAACCCAAGGTTATTGGGGAGGTTAGGCAATTGGGTAAAATTGTCGTAGCAGGGCAAGATGCTCCACAGGAAATTGTAATTTCCGACAGGGTGAGGAAACCCAGGGTATCGTCGTCATGGGACGAGATAGCGGTGGTTCCGGAGTTTAAGGAGTTGGATAAGAACCAACCTAGGGAAGCTCGTAAGACGGTAGGCGAGCAGACTATTATGTCTGAAACGATACCGCCAGAGAAACCTAGGCGTCGGAGTGCAAACCGACAGATGTAGATAGGGGTATAGAACAGGAGGCGGAGACTCAGCTCGAAGCTCCACACTGGGTGGTTGTTACCGCGATGGTACACCACAGCGCTGATGGGGACGAATAGGAGATATTCGTAGTGCTTTACCCTTGCCGGTAGGGGGGTGTCACGAGGAATGATCTTGATGGGATATTTTTCGTGATAAGAGCATAAACGTTGAGATACCTGAAGGAACAGGAGATCTACTCCTATTAGTCTCTCAAAGCCGTAGTTATACTTAAGGCTATATACAGACTATAGTTTTTAAGAAGGGCTTTACCTTTCGAAAAAGGTCAAAGTACATTTGCGGTGTAAAGGGGGAAATAGGAATCCCGAACGATGGAGGCGGAGTCTAATATTAAAATAAATCTAATAGCGTCTCACTCCTGCTCATTGCCCATTTACGTTATAGTAAAATTGGCCTTGAACGCGTATATGCCGCTTGAAATTCCAAACACTTTTACAACTCGGCCTACCAAATTAAAATGTGACCTTCGTGACGGCGATCCTCGTCGGGGCTTTGTTACCTGGATATCAAAGGATACCGCAAACTGCGGCGGACAAAATGCAAAATGCATTGTTTTCTTCCTTGGATGAATATTTCGCATATTGATAATTATTGATAGAGGTAATAAAAAAATATATATGTTCATCTGTTTTCTAAAAAAATAGAACCTTAACAAAAGTGGAAACAATCAAAGACAGATATTAATCTTTCAGATATTCGGTTTATTGTTTTCAAAACACAACTGTACCCTGTTGATAACAACCTGAGTGTGTTTTCTTCGGAGACTGGGTTTGATCAACGTCTGACACTCAATGCATATTATAATTGAGGCACAGAATACTGAACTCTGTGCTTGAGGTCTTCGATATTTGCAAGGGCTCTAAGTGAACAAATTATTTGAGATAGGACCAGATGAAAAAGTCCAGAGGGGTAAGATTTGGCGACCTAGCAGGCCAATTAACCCCAGTACTATTCGATGTAACTATGATGAAAATGTATAGTTGTACTCGGAATGACAATCTCTATCATGATTCACAATAAAAAATATGAGCACTCCTTTAAAAAAAAGGGCCGCGAACACTTGGGCGAATCACCGTAGGTACAGTGAAACATCGAAATGAATAATTTTTGGCAGTTTTCGGGGCGAAGGTTTAGCCATTGATGAGATCCCTGCCTCACTAATAACAAGATTACATGAACATTACATGTATTGCATCGTGAATACATGAGATTCACTCGGTGACTGCATGATAATACATGGTGACTGCAAGGAAAGTAGATTCAGTTCAAGTCATTCAATTATAGAATAGTTACAGACTAGTAGCTTAACATTGAAGGTTTCAATGACAGTTTAGATACATAGGTACGAATTTGTATGAATATAAATTGTTACATTTAGTTACTAGTTAGTTAGTATTTCATTTTTCAGTTAGTTTTTAGTTTTCAAGTAAGAGAAATCTTTTAATTAGGTCGTTAGGGAACCGTTTGTATTTCTTTTACAATAACTAAAATGCAACATTCCTATAGTAATAGAAGAGTTTAATGATAATTCAGGAAATCACAAAAAATGTATTATAGATTTAAAATATATTCATCTCAAAATGAAACCTCTAATATAATAATAATAAAAGTTAACGATATCAACACCACAGAAACAACGTTAATTCCTAATTTCCATATTCCTCTCGAATCGACTATCCACTATTTCAAGAAGCATGTATTGTCTTGCCAAAATGTATCATCGCGAAAAAATTTTTCGACTTTGAAACCTTGATATGTCCATACCATGAATTTACAGAAATCGAAACCAGTGACATGCAACTGCCCTTGAACCTGAAAATATCAATTATGGTTTATATTGAATTCCCCATTTGTTTTCCAACATTTTATCAGCCTTTAGCAATGCCTTCCTCAGGAGTCAGATCTCTTGCAGAATAAGGGCACTTTACTTCGACAAGAGCTTTGGTTCTTTCGATAACGCCATCAGGGCTTGCAGCGATAAAGTCGATGTTCTGATCAGTGAATAAACCACATTTGGAAACTTTAATCGCCAAATAATCCTCTAATTGCTTTATTGCATTTTTTTCATTTTCCACGCCATGTTTTATAGATTTTGCAAATATTCTTTTTGGATACAATATTGATTTGATCAAATTTTTTCTAGACGATTCAGGTTTTTTTTTGCAGATTTCCGCAAATTTTGATGCTGTCACTCTCTTTCTTCTTTCATTTTTCCACATTTCCGAATCTGCCTGGTTTCTCGTTATTTCTTCAATACTTTTTTTTCTCAGTCGAAGTTAATTGTAATTCCTTCAGGTTCTCAGAAATTGCCTGCTGTAATACCTTCTCTTCCAGGTCTGGTTTCTCGCAGTGGGTCCCATAGGACTGTGATGACTTTATCCCTTGAGCATTGGAATATTTATTCCGTTTCTTCAATTTCACTATTCAAATTTTCATCGTTCATAAAATAGCGTTAATTACCAAACAAAACACATTTATTCGAAATTGTACTTGATTTTCAACTTCGAACACAATATGTGGATTTTTGGAATCCCAAAAATATCAATTGCGCCATTGTAAACTCCCTGCTGACAAAACTATATTATGTTGTCTAAGAATCCGGTATACTTGTATTTTCAAACACAACTGCGTTTGTATAATTTTCCATATTTGAATCAATTTTATTTAAGATTTTTACTTTGACAGAATATCACCTTCTTATTTACAGTTGTTTTTTGTTTCCATGGCATACTTGAATAAACACAAAAGCATTCGGCCAGATAAGGCATTTCTTGATTTTTATTGAAAAACTCGATAGAGGTTGAACTTGGGTATAGGAAAAGCTGAAATAAGTCATCCTTAAATTCAATTTTCTTTTGAATGGTTAAAAAAGAAACGGTAGGTGCCATTTGAAAAATTTGAGTTTTTGACAATTTTATAATGCGACTTTCGAAAATCAGCTGTGACCGTATGGTACAAAATGGGACCGTCGAAGTGATATCAGGTATTAGCCTGGACTACCAGCTAACTGCTCCATGAATTTGGTGTCCTAATTTTGAACGGTTTGCGGACTACACGTGTTTTCGTAAACTACTACAGAATTTTTTTTTTTTCAGAAAAATAAGCAAATCTCAAAAACTAATAGATAAGTCAACATAACAAAGGTTGTCTAAAGTCATAATCAGAAGGCCAATCGAACCATGACAAAAAAATAGGTTTCCATTTAAAATAAGAAAGTCAGTGCCAACTTTTGTCATACCCTGTATAGTCGTAGGACTAAAAACACTTGAGGTAGACCGCACATATGACAGCATAAATCACTATAAATGTCACTTTTGACTTTTCAATAATTAGGTGGAAATTAATTTATTTCAATCGAGGGAAAAATTGCTAGAATCGTACATAAAACGCTATAACCACCACCTCCTACGCTCCTTCTCCAAACAATTGTCTTAGATCGGTAAAATGTGCTTTTCGTTTTTTATACTCAATATACTATTCAAAGGTTCAGTAATATAAATATTCACTTACCTTATTTATTCTCAAGATCCTCTTTTTGGCTGATAATTTTTTAAGAATAGTCGTTTACGGTATTTATTACCAGTTCGATAATTTGAATTGGGCATAATGTTGCTCAATTGACAAACAAATATTGAAAAACATAAGTGTAACTATCACAATACAAGAGCAAACTAAACTCTAACGGTAGCCCCCTCCCCGACCCTTCTCTGTGAAACTCATTTCGGGATAATTGGTCCCTTTGTCACTTGCCGCCAGTCGCTCGCCAGCCCCCTGCAAAACAAATCCAGTTTTTAGTAACTGATTGTGTGAGTGACCTGGAACGTAATCACGATCCGTCAATAAATCATTTCTGCTGCTCATTACTTATTATTTGTCCATTTCCAGAAAGAAAATGTTCAAATTAAATTGAATTATGAAATACATAAGAATTATAATTTGATAATATATAACTTCATTATTCTTATATAGGCTACTCAATTCGGCATATTTGCAACTTCAATAAACCCACTTACAACTTCTATTGTTTTATCTCCAGTGCTAAAATTTCCGGAATAGCTTCAGAATAATTTCTCTACTCATGAATGAATCTTAAATTCATTCAGTTATCCATAGTATCCATGTAAAAGAGCATAATTATGTGAGGGCGCTCGAATCAGTAAAGATAAATGCTCGAAAATTGAGTATGTAGAGGTTCAACAGAAAACGCTTTGACGATGTAATTTTGAATGGATCATTCCAATTTTTTTTTTTTTGAACATAGATAAAAGTATAAGTGAGGCATCTCACGAAGTACTTTTTCGAAAAAAAGAACAAATCCTGAGATAAAAGTTAGTGAATCTGGTCAATGTTCTGCCTATTTTTTCAACGTTTTTCTTTTTTTTATATGAAAAAGTACTTCGTGAGATGCCTAGAGCCAACATTCGAAAATCGGATGATGAAAAAAATCTCGAGTTTATTCAGCGAGCTCCGAGTATTTTGTTTTCTTCCTTTCCTTGTTTTACTAATAGTCACTAATAGGGTTAAACCCCTCTTAAGATAATGCGGCATTTTTGTATTTTTGTTTGGGTATTGAACCCGTATTTCAGGTTTTTGAAACCTTAGGGTTGAGAAACCGATGATGGTTTCTCAATAAGAAACGTTTAGTTTGTGTTATACACCGCACTGAACAAGTCTCATATCAACATTCTGTTTGGAAAGGCGTGATACGGGATTATGACCCTTATCGCCCGTGAGCTTTCGGGAGCTCGAAGCGTGCTTTAAGTGGTTATAACTTCGTCGCCTTTGGGTTGATTTAGATGATCTTGGTACTGTCGTGTAGGTAATTTTAAATTCTAAATTTGTTACATTTGAGCCATATCGATTGGATTGACCAATTCATCCGATATCGCTACAGTTAGATTTTGACATTTTACAACACTGGCTTTTGTTCAGTGGTGGCTGAACACCCAGTACTAATATTGGTACTATGAATGATTCTTGTGCTTGTTGATTGCTCTGCATAAAGTTAGGAAAATAAGTGATTAATACAGTTTTTTTTGATACGTTTAAGTGAGTGCAACAGTTATTAGAAGGTACGTTGTTGAATCACTCAAATATCTTCAGTAGTCAGAAAATTACCTGCGTTCATATCTAGAGGAATACAACCTAACCCAAGTTGTATACGCTGACCTTTGCTCCTTGCAACAGTGGCGTATCGTAAGAGTAGGGTTAATAATGAATAAATTCAAATGCTGTCAAAAAGCCATAGAACTTCATCTGCTGGTGATGTGCTGTATTTGTAAAGGACATATGAATCACACATATGCAGGACTTACTCAGTCCGAAACGAGAGGTATAAGTGCGAAAAAAGGTATGAATTGGACTTGCAATCAATGTCAAAATTTCGGAAACGATTTAAACGATTTAAACGATTCGATTAGCTCTGCAGGCCGAAGTCAAGGAACTGAAAAATACCAGAAAGGATGAATTCAACGGAAGTAATCCTAATCATTTTTTCGAGGAGATGATTCAGGAAATACAAGAAAGAAATACGAGAAAATGTAATTTGATAGTTTTTGGATCTAATGAACAACCACATGACCTTAACAAGGAAGAGAGATCAGCTGCTGAACAGAATAAAGTATGCAAGTTACTCAAAGCTGTTTTACCTCCCTTTGATAGTAGGAACGTTAGAGCTATACGTATGGGACGTTTCAATCCCGATCAGGAGAGACCTCGTCCAATAAAGCTGACTTTAACGGATGAAGACTCTGACCATAAGTTCATTAAAAATGCAAATTTATTGAGAAACTCTCAGGCTTATGGCCACATACATTTAGCATTCGATAAAACACCTCGTCAAATACAATTTTACAACGACGTACGTATAGAACTGGAAGATAGAACAAATAAGGGAGAATCAGATCTGTATATTGAGCATATGAATAGTATACCAAAAATTTTGAAGAAAACTTTGAACTAAATAATACACCCAATTCCAGAGACATCAATATCACATACTATTATCAGAATGTTAGGGGACTGAACTCGAAAATTATACCTTTCTTCATCGCAGTGTCAGTGGGCGAGATGGAAATTATTTGTCTTACCGAAACCAATCTTCAAAATGACGTAGCTAGTACCGAACTTTTTTCCGACGTTTACGATGTTTGCCGATGCGATAGAGATCTGGAAGCTAACGTTATGACAAAAGGCGGAGGAGTTCTTTTGGCAGCCAAGAGTCACTTGAATATGGTTCAGTTAAACTTTCTTCATTGCATCAAAGTCTACTTACCATTGAAATTGTGGGTGGCAGAATTATAGTTGGTCAGTTAACTATATACGTTTTTGTTGTATATATACCTCCTCAAATTAATATAGAAACCTATGAAATATTGGTCGAGTATTTAGAATCTCTTGATTATATCATAGACAAAAAAATCCTCATCATTGGCGATTTTAATATCCCCAATTTAAACATTGATTCTGAAGATGGGCGTTTCAAATTGATTACAAATATGATGGACACTCTTGAAAGGAAACAGTTCAATAATGTTTATAATGCAAACAAACGTACTTTAGATTTAGTTATCTGCAATATAGATGAACTTGTAGTTTTGGAAAATGAATTATCATTTGTTACGGTGGATCCCCACCATCCTCCATTGCTAGTGGAATTTAGTTGTAATGTGCATTCCATGAATCAGTTCAAACCTAACAGCGAGGGCAATGAATGTTATAACTTCAGAAATCCAACTTTCTGTCATTATATAACTCTATCAGGTTTACTAATTGGGATAATGTTTATTCATGCACGGATTCAGAAACTGCTTGTGAAGAATTTTATAGCTCATTGTATAGGATGTTTGATGAATCCGTTCCTCTTAAAGTTAATAGAAAGAGAAGTTTTCCACCTTGGTTCCATAGAGATATAATAAAAAACATCAAAATTAAAGAGAAGTTGTATGAGAAATATAAAAATCTTAGAACAAATTATAATAATCAGAAATGCAAGGAAATCAGATCGAACATTAAAAATCAAATAAATACGGCTTTTCAAAATTTCGTTCAATCAGCGGAAAATTGTATCGTTTCGGACTCGTCCGAATACCGGAAATAATGAAACACGGAGATGTTGTTTATGATGAGCCAGTGTTTACCCATAGTATACACATTTGGGTAATTTTTTCGTAGTGTATACATTGAATCAGATCCAATACTTAACGTTCCAATAATTAATCCACTTTATACGGAAAACATTTCAATGTATATGATAACTGAAGATGATATACTTAAAGCGTCGAAAAAATTGAAAGACAAATTAACATCCGGTATCAATATGATCCCTAGTTTCGTTGTAAAGGACTGTATCAGAGTATTAACCGAACCGCTGGTATTCATATTCAATATGATTCTGTCGTCTTCAACGTTTCCAAATAGGTGGAAAGTTGCCAGGGTATGTCCAATTTTCAAAAAAGGGGGCAGAAGAACTATTCAGAATTACAGAGCTGTATCCATTTTGATCAATTTCTACAAATTATTTGAAATTATTATATATATATATATAATCAACACTCAAAGAAAATAATATGTTAGAATAACCAAAAAGAGCATATGAAATGGCGCCTACCTAGTTTAGTATTTATATCAACCAGCAAATAATGGTCATGCATATTTAGTCACCATACTATTTATATCGTTATTTCGAATAGGAATACTAGTTCGTTATAAAATTAACCATTTTCAAGTACCAAGACAAATGTTTTTGGTTACACAAGCAAATAGTAGTTTGTAAGTATTATCATCTTGTTGCCCAACAGAATGAGAGCAAATTACCTATTTTTTCTGTTTTCCAACAATTTTTTTGTTCAGTAATCATTATATTCAGAACAACAACTAAATGAGTAGTTTATTGAACGTTTTTACAGAAACTTTTTTTTGTTTTCTGACCGTGTTTTGGTTGGCATACTTATCAGTTTCTTGCCATTCTGTATATATACAGTGTTTACGTATTTGTTACCACCCACTGTTGAGTTTATTATCATATGTATCGTGAAACTGGAAATGTAAAAGTTGAAAGGTTTTAATCGTGAATAGATTCTGCTGCCAAACAAAAAGTAAATATCGCAAATTTGAAAATATATCAGTTATGAATGGAATGTTGTATATATTGAAATTCATCCTGATATATACATAGGGATATTGACATTACTTTCAATTGTTTCTGGGATATTCACACTTAATTGAATATCGAAAATTCATCTGAGTAACTATATTTCAATAAAAACCCCATGAGTTAGGTTTTCGAATAAACATTACAAGGGGGATATCAAAATCTGTGTGATGTCGATGCCTGTAATAATCCCAAATTTTCGTAATGAAATAAAAAACAGAGTAGGTGAAAATGTTTATTCATTTTTATGCTATCTAACAGAGATATAACATATAAATAAATGTTGTATGATATAGAGGAACAAAATGAACATTGAACTTAAATTATATTCATCACAAAGCAATAACATAAAAAAACCTCGAATCATATAAATGCAAAATATCTTATATAATAATCAATAATATTTTGGCCGTACATATTCATTGCCATTGGGCGAAATGTATACATTAATTGGGGCATAATGAAATGCATGAAGCTGTGTAGCAAATATATAAAAATAATTAGTTTTATTCAATACTAAATATGATTGAAAATGATTATTAAATTTTCCAATTTTATGTTCAACACATATGAAGTAAAAATCTTTCACATTTTCTTTGTTCTCAAAAGCAATCTGAACAATTTCGTATAATTTCAATGACTTTGAAAATAAAAAGAATCCTTCGCTATATAATGTATTCTTGTATTTTACTTCTTTAATGAATGTCAGAATTTTGTTGCTCAAGATGTCAGCATTGAATATAGTGAAATTTCAAATATGGTCATAGTAGAATTTCTTTTTCAATGTGGATTCCATACAATATTTATTGGTGAATTCTAAGTTCCCATCTAGTCCAGTTCCATTCAATAACCCATCGCAAAATGTAAGAGAACAGTTGATACCAACACTGTAAGGAATATTATAACGAGAATTTGTATTATTAGTGTACATTTTGAGTTCTCTATGTTTCAATGGTCCTATTTTCCTAATGATTGTTGGGTAGTGAGGGTGAGAAAATGAAATTTTGGTTTCAGAGTTTTACCAAATAATTTTATATATTGAGTATGGTGTTGCTCAATTTCATTTGACAGTTCTTTCAAACTGTTTTCACCAAATTCGACTCTCAACAGAATATCCATCAATTGTATCAATGAGCAAATGAGTTTTCAGTGTTCATTATTTATTGGAACTAAGTCCCCAACAAGAAGTAGTAGGGTGTGACAGAATGTCCACATTTCAGCGGCAGACATGTGCAACTTCAATGATTGCAAATGTTTTATTTTTATTGGTGGACAAGAATTACAATTTCAGTTGGTCCAAGGTTAAAAGATTGCTTTCGGCTATTCAAAATGTCTAAAGAAAATAACTTTTCGCTGCTTATTAAATGATTCAAAACTTTACTAACATCGTAATTACAAACACCTTCAAATAAATCATGCATGATGTCTGCTACAAAATTGGTAGTAACATGAAAAGTACTAATTGTATTGTAAATTGAGCAAAATACATTGGCACAATCTTACTCAATATGTCACACATATTATGAACCTCAATATTTTGTACATATCAAATCAAATTCAAATCAAATCAAATTTATTTCAACAAAAACAGCTATTACAGTTCAGTTGGCTGATAAAACAATTTCAAGGTTATCTAATTATTCATTAAGTTCACAGTATACAAACAGAATGTCGGAAGAATAAGTAGAATTTCTAATAATACACAAAGTAATCCTTGGTGAATACAATAGGTAGGTATATCTTATTATAAAATTAATATTGCTCTGTTTTAATATAATAAATCATAACTTACATTTCAGTAGAGCAAATAAGTGTCCAAATCCCCAACTATTCAGCAACTTTTTCAAAGCAAACTCTTCATCGCTTAAAACAGTTCCCACTTCTTCCGAAACATAATTAAGATTAATGATCTCATAATTTACTAACTCTGTGTATTCACAATTATTGAATTACATCTTTACTCACCAGCCTAAACTGAATGAAATGCTCAAACTCAAATGGAAATGGGGTGAGATTACCCAGACGGACATGCACAAACCTGAACAAACCATAGACTCTACGCGTCCAGCCACACACAAATGCTCATAATGTTTTTATCAATTCTTCGAATTGGATAGACTAAAACCATATTCAGGTTTTTTACAAACTGAAGGACAGGTTGATTATAGAATTACGTTTGTTTGTTCGCCAATTATGATAGTGCAGCAAACTAAAATTCTGTCAGGTTTCATTTATGAACAGAAGAGTGGTATAATTATACAATTACATTTGCTTGACTACCAATTACAATAGTACAGCAAACCATGATACTAGTATAATTCATCTAATAACAGAAGTGTTGATTAATTTTACTATTATATTTGTTCGTCTACCAATTATAATAGTATAGCAAACTATCATAATGTTAGAATTATAAACTAATAATAGTTGAAAACTGAAGAAATACTATTATTAGTTTGACTCGACAAAATTTCACAGATTAACAGTTGGATGACAAAATAATTGATTATAATGCACCCATTATTTAGGTTTATATTGATTTTGTTCCGCAACAATGTTTAATCAGTTGTTATGACGATCACCTTTTCATTGAAAATATCATTAAAGTTGTTTCATTCAACGAAATTAACGATATAGTTAACGGAACATTTTTTTTCTTTAAATTAACCCATACTATTTCTTTGAGTGAAGTTTATACTAATGTTAAGATGATAATTTCACCAAATCAGTACGGATTTGTGAGTAAAAAATCATGTATAAGCAATTTAGCATGTCTCAATCAATTTATTTGTCAACAGCTGGACAAAAGGGGTCAAGTAGACGTTATTTATTTAGATTTTCAGAAAGCCTTCGATCAACTGGATCATTATGTATTACTAAACAAGTTAAAAGCGGTCGGATTTTCCGATGGATTATTGAATCTCTTTAAATGCTATCTACTTGGTAGGCAGCAGTTTGTTGAATATATGGGTGTCAAGTTAGATATATATGCAGTCTCGTCTGGTGATCCACAAGGATCGAATCTGGGTCCTCTTCTCTTTCTGATATTCATAAACGATTTGGCATCATCAATAAAATGTCCCAGCTTGTTTTTTGCGGACGATTTGAAATTGTTCAGTACCATTCAGGATATCGAAGACTGTGACATCCTAAACAGTCCTTAAATGAAATTGTTGAATGGTGTGATACAAATCGCCTCAACCTGAATGTATCCAAATGCAACAGCATGACATATTCCAGAAAGCAATACGTAACTCCATATGACTACTTCATCAACAGTAGTTTACTGAAACGAAATGAGGAAACTGAAGACTTGGGTATTATATATGACTCGAAATTCACATTTATCAATCATATCGACACTGTTTTATCTGCAGCCTCAAAGATGCTAGGTTTCATTTACCGGAATTGTAGAAATTTCAGGAACAACACCGCACTTAAACTCCTTTTCTACTCGTATGTAAGATCGAAACTTGAATATGGTATACTTATATGGTACCCTATAACCCAATACCATACAAGCAGGTTTGAAAGTATTCAAAGAAAAATTTTGAAATATTTGTGGATGAAGGAAACTGGAACTTACCTGTCTAGAGGAATAGAAAATCAAATTTTCCTAGATAGATTCGGAATGATTTCGTTAGAAAGACGTCGAAAAATTTTGAGTGTGTCGTTTCTATATAAATTTATTCATAACCAAATTGATTGCTCCGTACTTCTGAACCAAATTAATTTTCTCATTCCGAGATCAAACAGTCGACAATCAAACATGTTCTACAATGTTGCTACTAAAGCTAGAATGATGATGAAATTCCCAATTTATATTATGTGTGATAACTTCAACCAAATTTCTCATCTATGTGATATAAATCACGATGCACTAATATTAGAATGCCAGGAAGGTCTTATGAAAATGGACTGAGTGGTTCTACGGTGAAATAAACTCAATGACTTCATTACAACGAAAACAGGAATTATATTTTTTTTTATATATGACAATGTCAAGTAAAAATTACTTGTCACAAATAACATCATCAACACAGGATGTTATACTCTAATGTCGAGTGAAATGAGGGTCAAATCCCAACACTCCCCCTCACTCGTCATTCCTTAGGATGTAGACCCAACCTAAAAGTCAGGTGGCCATCTCTTGGACCGGCAAGTCCTTTTGTAAAGATGTCGGCTTCCATGTCTTCTGTTGACTTGTGGTAAACCATAATATCTCCATTTTGTACCTTCTCGCGTATAAACTATTCTTTTATGTGTATGTGCTTCGAGCGAGAACTCACGATTGGATTTTTGGATAAGTCTTGAGCAGATATGTTGTCATTGAAAACTTCGATGGCTTCATGTGGAGTTCCCATATCAAAGATCAATTGCTTCAGATGCATAGCTTCCTTGGCTGCATCTGTTAATGCCATATACTCAGCTTCTTGTGTAGATAGAGCGACGGTTCGTTGCTTACGAGATTCCCAGCTTATGGTTGTACCACCATATTTGAAGCAATACCCAGTATATGATTTTCGGTCGTCTGGACAGGTACCCCAGTTGGCATCAGCGTAACCACATATTGGCTTTCCAGTTTTCTTAAAAACAAGAGCCAGCTCTCTTGTACCCTTCAGGTATCGAAGCACTCTCTTGGCAGCCTCCCAGTGGGATTTATCAAAGCAATTGTTGTACTGACTTAGAAAGCTTACTGAATGGCTTATATCAGGACGTGTTGCAATAGCAAGGTACATGAGAGCACCGATTAAATTCTGATATGGAAGATTCGGCAAGTCGTCTTCATTATTTTTGGTGAGTTGTTGACCTGGCACCATGGGAGTTCTAACTGCATTGCAAGTTTTCATTTTAAATTTGTCGAGTACTTCATCAATGTATCTTGATTGCGAAGCAAAAATGGCACCATCATGTTGCATGAATTCCATTCCGAGGCATTGTTGTGAATTGCCAAAGTCTCTCATTTCAAAACTGGCCATCAAATTTTTCTTCAAAGATTCCATTTTGGTAATATTGTTTGAAGCAATAACAATATCATCGACATATATTGCTAAAATGATCTTGTCTCCCCCTTCGAAAGATGCGTAAATGCAAGGATCCGCAATCGATGGTTGAAAACCTAGTTGTCGAAGTTTGGAGTAAAGTTTATGGAACCATTGACGTCCGGCTTGCTTCAAACCATATATTGCCTTTTTCAAACGGCAAACTTTTTCGCAATATGGTTCTCTCAAATCTTCAAGCATTTTCTTTGCACGGCAGTAAATGATTGAATTGGGTGAGGCACTTTCATCAACTATAATATCACAGAGAAAGGTATCCAAATTCTCGGGTTTTTTCATAAAAATTTCCTCTTCGA
Source organism: Chrysolina oricalcia (assembly GCA_944452925.2). Lineage (NCBI taxonomy): Eukaryota > Metazoa > Arthropoda > Insecta > Coleoptera > Chrysomelidae > Chrysolina > Chrysolina oricalcia. The sequence continues at coordinate 9,706,511 of OX101813.2, read as the reverse complement.
TGTCGCCGTTGAGGAAAGCAGTTGAAACATCAAATTGATTTATTCGCAAATCTTCTTCAACTGAGAGTGCCAGCAGAAGTCTGATAGAGCTCAATTTTGTAACAGGCGCAAAAGTCTCACTAAAATCCACACCAGGACGTTGGGAAAAACCACGAGCAACTAGCCGAGCTTTCCTCCTTTCTAGCTCGCCAGATGATTTATATTTATATTTGAGAACCATCTTGGAACCAATTATATTAGCGCCTTCTTTTTTCTTGACGAGTTCCCAAGTGTCATTCTTCAGATGTGCTCTGATTTTTTCTTTCATGGCTGCATACCAAGCTTCACCATCGAAACTATCTAGGGCTTCTTTTTCACAAAGAGCAGACACTTCATAATCTTCCATCCATGCAGGAGACTAAGTAGGTGTCTGTCTCGAAGATTTGAACTCCGTTGATTTTCTGTGAATGTTTCCTGAACTATATCATTCGTCTCAGATTCAGCCAATTCGTAAGCATAACTGATTTCTTCTGTCAGTACTGAGTCATAGTTTTCAGTAGATGGACCTACTGTGACCTCAATACCTCTGCTTGGAGATTTGCGGTTGCTTTTTTTATCGAGCAGCGAGTCTAGCACTTCAATTTTCCGTTCAGAATGATTGTGAAATTTGTTGATGACTTTGACATTTCCGGTGATGACAACTTTTCTTTGTGCTGGATCCCAAATTCGATAAGCTTTGGATTGCTCTGAGTATCCAACAAAAATTCCTTGTTTTTCTCCGCAGTCGAATTTGAATTTATTTGGATCCTTATTGAGGAAGAAAGCTTTGCATCCAAAGATTCGTAAGTGGTGCACTGAAGGAGCATGTCCTACCCATTTTTCAAATGGAGTATGGTCTAATACTCTAGACGGAGATCGATTGATCAAATAGTTAGCGCAATAAATAGCTTCTGCCCAAAAAGCACAGGAAAGGTTAGCTTCCAGTAGTAAACATCGAGCTTTATCCAGTAATGTGCGATTTTTCCGTTCTGCCAAACCATTTTGTTGGGGAGTTCTAGGAGCAGATAATCTTTTTGCAATTTCATTATCCTTCAGGTACTCATCGAACTCTGTATTTCTTTACTCTGCTACGCCATTATCACTTCGCAAAAATTTTATACGTTTACCAGAAACATTCTCGAATTCATTTTTTAATTCCTTGAAGTAGTTAAAAACTTCGTTTTTTTTGTTTGAGAAAATAAACTCTGGTATAGCGGCTGTACTCATCTATAAATGTTACAAAATATTTACATCCGCCATGTGATGATGTACGCATAGGACCAACAACATCCGAATGTACTACTATTTCGAGCAGATCCAAATTCTTTGGTTCTTGTCTGGGTGAAAAAGGTAGGCTTGATAATTTTCCTCTGATACATATTTCGCAATCACCTAGTCTTTCAGAAGTATTAAATTTTAATCCCTTCAAACTTCTGTTTCTGGCAGCTGCTTTCAAATCTTGCTCATTTATGTGGCCTTATTTCAAATGCCAAAGTTTTATTTTTGACATTTCCAAATTTGTATCACGAGAAAGCATTGTATTTTCAACTTTTTCGGAATCGACGTAGTAGAGTCCATTTGATCTGGTAGCCTTTAACACTGAATATCCATTTTCATCATGAACTTGAGCATATTCGTTCGTAAAAGTTACTCTGTAGCCCTTATCAGCGATTTTGCCAACAGATAACAAATTTGTGGTCAATTTTGGAAAAAAGAGAGTTTCGGGAAGGTTTACTACATTATCACCTTCGAATTGAGCTTTCACTAAGTCTTTTCCTTGAATAGCAGCAGTTTGATCTTCAGAATCTAGTTTAAGTACACCCTGGTCTGATTCTAGATATGAAAATTTGTCTTCATCACAGCACATATGAATCTAAACACCAAGAAGAGTTTTTCGTTCCTGCTGGGGATGACGCAGAAAGACATGCTTCAACTTTAAATGTAGACTCCTTCTGATTTTTATTGGTTGTCCAACAATTTTCAGTTTTGTGGTTATCTTTGAAACATTTTTGGCATTTAATTTTTGGTTTGTTATTATTTCTATTTTTGTTGAACTTTCGGTAAAACTGTTTTCTGCTGTTTGATCCATAAAATGCATCTTCACTACTGACTCTACTATCTTTGGTACGAGCTTCAGCTTCCTCTACGATTTTTATTTTCAGTTCCTCGGGCCTGGGAAGTGTGTCTCTACTCTCTATAGCTACTCTGAAATTCTCGAATGCAGGAGAAAGACTATAGAGCATCATGATACTTAGCAAATCAGCATTTATATCGACGTTCATATCCTTCAGTTTATCAACAGCGTCCATAAAATCATTCAAATGTTGCTTGATGTCATCTTTATCTTCCATTTTATGCAATACCAATCGTTTCAGCAGGGTTGCTTTTCGAGCAGGACCAACACTTTGATATATACCTTTCAGCGTATCCCAAACGCTCTTAGATGAACGGCAATTTTTGACTTGCTTCAGTTCACTTGGCGATATAATGAATAAAAGGTCTGATCTTGCGTTCAAATCATCTTGTTTCCATTTCGCTTTCACGTCGGCAGCTTCATTTTCTTGAGGCTCTGGTTTTTATCCAGTCACATATTCCCACAAACCATTTTTGATAAGGATGGCTTGAGCTTGGATAACCCATGTATCATAGTTGTTTCTTTGAAGAGGTTCAATTCTATAACTGTTCACACTGCCACTTGCCATTTTTGAGACTTTTTCAATATGCGGACGAACAAACTGATCTCACTCGAATCGAAGTCTAACCAATACTTTTAAACTGCAGACAGACGATCACGTAGACGAAGAACACTTTATTACTGTGCGTACCCTGGGCCCATAACCTATTAGAATGCCAGGAAGGTCTAATGAAAATGGACTGAGTGGTTCTACGGTGAAATAAACTCAAAGACTTTATTACAACGAAAACAGGAATTATATTTTTTTATATAAGACAATGTCAAGTAAAAATTACTTGTCACAAATAACATCATTAACACAGGATGTTATACTCTAATGTTGAGTGAAATGAGGGTCAAATCCCAACAACTAAGAGACGTTATTAATAAGCTCTGAGTTGAATTTTTATAATTTTCATGATATTCAACATGCTTTTGTTTATGGTTACGATTCTGTATTTTATATATATATATATATATATATATATATATATATATATATATATATATATATATATATATATATATATATATATATATATAATATATATATATATCACCTGCGTTTTGTTTATAGTTATCATTTTGAAATGAACTTTTTTTTTGTTTTGTTTTTGACATGTTATTCTGATAAGTGCAATTAATAGTCGGACGCTCAATTATTATTTTATAGCATTTCCTGTTATTGGGTGTAAAACCTGTTGGAAATAAAAATTTTTTTTGTACATTTCTCCCCTCGTAATGAAAGTGAAGACCAATTTTGATTTAGGTAAAGATTACAGTAGCCATAGCGATTTTAGAATAATTCAGTTAAATAATAGTAAAACCTTTTGGAATTCGTTTAAACTTTGATAAAGTAACGTTTTGTGCGTTGAAACTTTAGTAAGATTCCTTCAGAATCCAAAATTATTGATAAAATTATGATTCCTAAGAGATGCTGGCATTCGCCTCTGGATCGCCCTGTAGGTTCGACACGCTAGTCCGCCTGCCAGATCTAGTTCCGTCTAAGCCATTCCGACCTGGTTTTATAATTTTGATGTTTTTGTACAATCAATAGTCTGTTTATTTTGGAAATTACAGATATTCATATTAGCGTTCCTACAATCGTACTGTATGAGATTCTTGTGAATCTAAGGCATTATTTTGTGTGGGACAAGTTCAAAAGTATAATAGGAGGCATTAGTATGTGAGTGTGCTATTATCCGTGATGATTTCCAACACGCAGGAGATGTTAGGAGGTGAAACGTTCAGAGGTCTCTGTCATCGAGGCTGAGTATTTGTAGTTGGATTCAAATGCGATTCTTCACCAACTTCGAACCGGCTAGCTCGGCGGGGTTCGGATTGCTCAACCTGATGCAATTTTCTTTGTTCCATTTCTTTTTAATAAAAAAAATGTACTTCTGATGGGACTCTAAAAGAATATTATAAAATGTAGCCTGAAGGGCTTGAGAAAAATCGCGAGACTACTAAAAAAAATAGTTGCTAGATTTATTTTTAGAAATATATCCCAGGTAAACACAAAAATGTTGAATTAAGACCACGGAAAAAGACAGAGTGCACTTCGAGAGACACCTAACCTTATGTTGAGACCAATCCGAACTTTATTCGTAAACGATATTCTAATTTGCGGCAAATTTTTTATATCGAATTTATACTAAACTAAACTTATTCTAACACCACGAACGAGTACGCTAATTGTCAGTATATGCCGGAAACGGCAGGAGCACGTATGCACATGCGCTTTAATGGTGAGTATCTCTGCCTGAACGTTTCGTGTCTTTTAACGAATTCTTTATGGATGCGTTCTTTATTATTCGGACTAGCTCTGGAAAGAGCTCGGAGTCAGCAGGAACAAGACACGAAGCCGTAACAAGCCGGTACAACGCCCAGGAAGTGGTATGCTTTCACGGGTTTCTATTCAGGCATCCGATATATTGAAAGAACAATTCACAATAAAATGATCACTGAAAAATTATTATCGAATGTTCGAACGGGACGTTAGCCCTAGACATTCACAACACAGTATCAAAAATGGATAAGTTACTACGGGACGTTAGCCCAATGTAACTACTAGAAAAGCACTAATAACACAGTAATAAAGTTAATCACTGAAGTGTTCGAGGACTATGAAGCCTTATCATAGGTCTTGCACTTTTAAAAAGCAGAACAAACAGTCAATTATGTAATTGCTCAAAGAGTGTGTACTCTTACCCAACAACACTATTCCTCAGTGTTACTCTCTGAATTGGAAGTGGGAAGGCAGGAAATCAAACACAGAGTTGCGGAATACAACCCTCACGCAGGATGGCAGCGGGAAACCAAACGATTGAGTGCTAGCCGTAGATTTTCAGTTTTCTTAAACCCCAAAAACTCAATGCTTCTCGTCGACAGCCAAACAGCAAGGCTTGTTGTATAGGACAGGAAGATGAGCACTGATTCTACTGTTAAATACTGATTGACTGTTTGATTCAACAATAGCGTCAAACAAGTACGCAAATGCAAGGTGGCTTTAATAAAACAAGTTAAATTTTATAGAATAGCCACAAAAGCTACTAATTGATCATCACTCGATCAAAGAGTAAAACGGAATGCCCGTTGGGTCATGATCACTTTTGTTCAAGCCGGGGCCCTGTCCCTTCGCTCTCTGATCTCACATTCGGTACAAAGAGAATTCATGTGTAGATTTTGGATATGACGGAAACAGAGCACAGACACTCTGCGCCGTCCTGGCGTTGAGAATACCCCAAGATGACAGGGGTATCTAAGTGAAGAGACTCTTCACCTATTTCGTCGGAGTGCTAGGAACCTAAGCCACGGATAGACGTGGCCTTTTGAAACGAGTTGGGTCGTCAATAGTGTAATGTACTGCAACCCTCATTAGCGGATTTTCATGCGTTTCCGCAGAATCAAATACACGCTGATTACGCTCACGGATGCTTTGCTGAATGGAAGGCAGCATTAGATCTTCGCGAATTCGAACGCTTCGCACGACCATGGAGCATTGGTTATCATCCGCAGAATTTTGCTCTGGACCCGTTCCAGAGTAAAAATATGGGTGGGGGCTGCGTGACCCCAGGCGACTGATGCATATAACATAGCAGACCTGATTACGGAGTTATGTAGGAGCACTTTGTTCCTTAAACTGAGTTTACTCCTCCTGTTAAGGAGCGGGTAAAGAGAACTCAATCTAGAGCGCATTTTGGCCCTCAACTCGGTGATGTGTGGGCCCCAAGTAAGCCCACGATCGATTGTTAAACCAAGGTACTTGACCTTGCCTAGCCATCTAATCCCCCTTCCCGAAAGATTATCACGCCTCTTTCCGGCAGTCCTCGTCTCCTAACCAAAGAGATCATCTGCGTCTTCGCAGGATTGACTTGTATCTTCCAGTCCAAGAACCATTGCTCCAGATTGACCACTGCAGTCTGCAGATAAACCATCATTTGCTCCGGATTCATGGAACTGGCAAGCAACGCGGTGTCGTCGGCATAGAGGGAGAGACCTTCACGTGCTCTGTTCTCGGAATGTCGCTAGTGTAGATGGAGTACAACAGGGGTGAGAGAACAGCACCCTGAGGGACCCTGGCGAGAATGTCTTTCGTGTCCGAGAGAGCATTTTCAGCCCTAACCTAAAATGTTCTGCCCCTTAAAAAGGAGCCTATCCATCTGATCAGACCTCAAGTAAAACCAAGGAGGTGCACCTTGTATAGAAGGCCAAACATGGTCGAAAGCCTTCGCCACATCAAGAAGAAGGAGGGACACGAAGTGTCCCTTGTTTAACTCACCGATGGCCTCCTCCACCATCCTCAATGCCTGAAGCTCCGAAGAGTGACCTGGTCTAAAACCGAATTGTTCATTGGGTAGAATATTTCTGTCAGTGACTTCATCAGACAGACTTTCCAGTACGACTCGCTCAGCAAGTTTCTCCACCGAGCTGATTAGACTAATTGGTCGATGATTCTGTGGAAACATCGGGTCTTGGCCTCCCTTCGGGATCATCACGACAATGGCATGTTTCCACCTACTGGGAAAGTGCCTAAGGCGCAGACTGTTGTTTATAATGTTCCTTAAGGAAACAATCTGGCTGTCCGGAAGCTTTTTCAAAACCTGATTGGTTATTGAATTAGCTCCCGGAGCTTTTCTCTTTATAAGGCCACGAATGTGCGCTTAAGCTCATCCTCAGAGGCGGGACGAATGTCACTGTCATCCTCCTCCCAAAGAATTTGCCTGACCGTCCGTTCCACAAAATCATCTCTGAAATCGTCGTCATCCTCGCTCGTGTTGGGGACAAACTGTCGTTCTATCGTGTCTGCAAAGACCGTGGCCTTGTCGACCGAGGCATAACACATTCCGCGCTCGCCATGAATGGGCGGAAGCTCAGCCCTCCGACTTCGATTCCTTTCAACAAGGCGCCAAAGCTCCTTATCTCCGGGTTCGAAGCCGGAAAGCGTATCACTCCACCTTTCGTTCCTGTAGTCCAGGATCGCGGCTTTGACTTCATTGGCCTTGTGGCTGTCTCTTACCTTGTCTCCAGGGAACAGTGTCCTTTGATAAACTCTTTTGAGTCGGTTCCTCTCCCGGATAAGATCTTTGATCCTACGGGGGAACTCAATGTAAGATCTCAAAGGACCCCGCTCACTGGTCGTGGAGGCCTCAAGTGCGTCATTCACGGCTAGCTCGAAAGATGCTAAAGCTTCTTCCAACTCGGCTGGAGTCTGGAGTCTCTCAGGAGCGACATACTTGTCTTCAAGAACGTCAGTGAAAGTCTCCCAGTTCGTCGACTTCCGCAGACAACTACCTCGGGGGATAGGATCATCATCCAGCCAAAGAACGACTGGATTGTAATCCGAGGACGATTCGGAAAGCGGGTAAATCTCCCAAGTCCAGGAGATGTTTCTGACTAACGCAATGTCAAGCACATCTGGTCTGAAACGACCTTAATGTGTTGGCTCGTTTGGACCCACAACATGGTAATCATGTTTGTCCATATGTGCCCAGAGCGCCAACCCATTGCGGTTTGACACCCGGCTCGAGCTTCTTTTCGTTGAAACCATTACAGTTCCAAAATACAACTTTCAAGGAACTGGGCCTTATAGTAGTCGCAGCCATTTATTTGGCGGCAGAAAGCACAGCGGTACTAGGCACAAACATGTGCTGCAGCCCAGGAAATTCAGTGAAGAGTTTCTTCATCTGTTCAAGGGCAGCGAAAATGTCTTTCATGCCTTTTGACGACTGTGACGAGGGCTCCACACTCGCGCTCAGAGCTCCTGCATAGGAGGTTCCCGCACGGACAGCGCCGGAACCAGCTGGTCTCGCTGCAGGGCCTGGCCCTGCTTTGGCTGCTTTCACAGCTGAGGAGGATGCCCCCCTCGATTGTTAAACCAAGGTACTTGACCTTGCCTAGCCATCTAATACCCCTTCCCGAGATCATCACGCCTCTTTCCGACAGTCCTCGTCTCCTCCCCAAGGAGATCATCTGCGTCTTCGCAGGATTGACTTGTATCTTCCAGTCCAAGAACCATTGCTCCAGATGGTCCACTGCAGTCTGCAGATAAACCATCATTTGCTCCAGATTCCTGGAACTGGCAAGCAACGCGGTGTCGTCGGCATAGAGAGAGACCTTCACGTGCTCTGTTCTCGGAATGTCGCTAGTGTAGATGGAATACAACAGGGGTGAGAGAACAGCACTCTGAGGGACCCCGGCGAGAAAGTCTCTCGTGTCCGAGAGAGCATTTTCAGCCCTAACCTGAAATGTTCTGCCCCTTAAAATGGAACCTATCCATCTGATCAGACCTCGAGGGAAACCGATGAGGTGCATCTTGTATAGAAGGCCTTCGTGCCAAACACGGTCGAAAGCCTTCGCCACATCAAGAAGAAGGAGGGACACGAAGTTGTAGCGTTTATTTTTTTCCCACTGTAATTTTCCTTTTTGATAATGAGATTAGCTAGAGTCTGTCCTCGTTTGGCATTCTTTCCGTCCCGGACCGAATTGCCCCAGCGATGTAGGCAACCACCTATACTTGTGTGTGCGACTGACCACTTGAACAGGGATAACATTTTGTTGAAGCGGGTTTCCAAGTTCTGGGACCGTTCTCACTTGCACGATAATGACGCCTTTGTGTCGATGCGTTCCTTTAGAACAAATTCACTTTGTAAGTTCCTAGTGAACCGTCAACTTCGTGGGTGTTTCGGTCTGAACATGTCGAATACCTGTTGTTAATGAATAGTTGGTTCTAGTTCCGGAAGGATTGGTTCACACTAAGTGGGTTCTGGTAATCTTTGTAGAGATTAATTTTTTTGGTTTTAAAGATCACATACTATGATAGTCAACCCCAACACATAACCTGTTATTTCATGTGAAGTTGCCTTTAGTTATGAAATCATTCTGTCGCATATTTAATTCTTGTTCTGTGACTCGTGAACAGCCCAAGGTTACTCGGTGTGGCAGATCACGTGACAGGAAGGACAGGATGAGGGACAAAGCCATTTTATGCTCACTCTCCGGTCACCCATCGAAGAGGCAGTTGTGTAGTCAACTTTTTCGACCATTTTATAGGTCAAATCACCAAATCACTAATGAATTGTGATATATAGGATTTGAAGTGACCTGCTAGGTTTTTTGACCACCCCCTCTGAGAGATTGAGAGAGTCATCATCATTTCCCGAAGATGATTATGGATTTGTAAATCCGACGTTTTGGCGTTGGTTGTGGCACATTAAAAATTTGGGAAATATATTATGGAGAACCCTTCATTATAAGGTAAGCTTTCAAGAAAGGCTATTTTCACTGTTGACAGTGTTCCTTTCCGTGTTGGGAGATTTCATTTGAAGTGAATCTCACATTTAATGTTGTATAAAAAATAGTACAGCAGTACTGATTTATTTTAGGGTTTTTCGTTGGGGTTTATGTAATGGCGAGCCGTTGTTAGCTCCTACCACTTGTTCTTTTCATGGAAGTGGAATTTGGGAAGTTTTTCTGACTGCCATCCTTTGATATGGGTCCTGGCTGGTTAACCCAGAACTTTCTTCGATCTACTCTCCAGTAACAGTTTTCAAAATGTTCCAGTAAATTTGTGACACCTACCATTTCAACAGGATAGATATAACTACTGTTCCAGTGCTGATGTGATACCATTTCAACAGGATACCTACCTTCTCGACAAGTAGAGAAGTGATGAAGCCTACAGCTTTATAGGAGTAATCAAGCAACTTTATTGTTTCTTGTTAAGTTTATACAAATTTTCACACGTTTGGTCTTATGTAAATACGTTGACGCATAGCATGCTATGAAGAAGCGCTACTAGTAGGTAGTTCGCTTGCTTCTTTTATGAAATTTCAATTGAAAGGTCAGTAATTACTGGAAATTATTTTTAGAAATCTAGAATCTCAAAATTTTAACATTTTAAATGCACAGCAGGAGTTCTTATGGGCCTAACATAGTTATTCTACACCTAATCTAACCTTTTCATATATTGTTTAAACTTTTCACATACTGTTTGAACTTTTCACATACTGTTTGAAATTTTCACTTGCTGTTTGAACTTTTCACTTGCTGTTTAAACTTTTCATGTTCCACAACCAACATTTTTTATTATTATAGGGTATTTGGGATACATGTATTTTATTTCCTCAACCTACCACCACATAATCAGCCAATTTTCTTCTGACTTTCTTACTTTTATCAAGACATTGTAAATATTTAGTATCACAGCTTACTGGGTAAATTATCTTTAGTCTGTTTTCAAGCTGTGTGGTGCCCAACCAAACTGTTAAATTTCCATCTTATAAAGAATCTTGAATTTTATGTACCCATAGTGTTCTACGACGTAAAGCTGCCGTTCGCAATGACTCTTCTCTAGAATTTTTTATCACAATAATCTAATAATTTTAATAACAAAAGAAGAGGTCACAAAGTGCCCCTTGTTCAACTCACCGATGGCCTTCTCCACCATCCTCAAGGCCTGAAGCTCCGTAGAGTGACCTGGTCTAAAACCGAATCGTTCATTGGGCAGAATATTTCTGTCAGTGACTTCATCAGACAGCCTTTCCAGTACGACTCTCTCAGCAAGTTTCCCCACCGAGCTGAGTAGACTAATTGGTCGATGATTCTGTGGAAACATCGGGTCTTGGCCTCCCTTCGGGATCATCACGACAATGGCATGTTTCCACCTACTATGGAAGTGCCTAAGGCGCAGACTGTTGTTTATAATGTTCGTTAAGGAGACAATCTGGCTGTCCGGAAGCTTTTTCAAAACCTGATTGGTTATTGAATAAGCTCCCGGAGCTTTTCTCATTTTAAGGCCACGAATGTGCGCCTTAAGCTGATTCTCAGAGGCGGGACGAATGTCACTGTCATCCTCCTCCCGAAGAATTTGCCTGACCGTCCGTTCCACAAAATCATCTCTGAAATCGTCGTCGTCCTCGCTCGTGTTGGGGACAAACTGTCGTTCCATCGTATCTGCAAAGACCGTGGCCTTGTCGACCGAGGCATAACACATTTCGCGCTCACCATGAATGGGCGGAAGCTCAGCCCTCCGACTTTGATTCCTTTTAACAAGGCGCCAAAGCTCCTTATCTCCGGGTTCGAAGCCGGAAAGCGTATCCTCCACCTTTCGTTCCTGTAGTCCAGGATCGCAACTTTGACTTCATTGGCCTTGTGTTGGCTCTTACCTTGTCTCCAGGGAACAGTATCCTTTGATAAACTTTTTTGAGTCGGTTCCTCTCCCGGATAAGATCTTTGATCCTACGGGGAAACTCATTGTAAGACCTCAAAGGACCCCGCTCACTGGTAGTGGAGGCCTCAAGTGCGAATTCACGGCTAGCTCGAAAGATGCTTAAGCTTCTTCCAACTCGGCTGGAGTCTGGAGTCTCTCAGGAGCGACATACTTATCTTCAAGAACCTCAGTGAAAGTCTCCCAGATCGTCGACTTCCGCTGACAACTACCTCGGGGGATAGGATCATCATCCAGCCAAAGAACGACTGGATTGTGATCCGAGGACAATTCGGAAAGCGGGTAAATCTCCCAAGTCCAGGAGATGTTTCTGACTAAAGCAATGTCAAGCACATCTGGTCTGAAACGACCATAATGTGTTGGCTCGTTTGGACCCACAACATGGTAATCATGTCTGTCCATATGTGCCCAGAGCGCCAACCCATTGCGGTTTGACACCCGGCTCGATGACACGTGCTTGGCTTTCAAATCCTCAGCGATGATCGTCGGAATATTGGATTCCATCAACAAAGAATCCAGAGTATCACCCTGTATTAGATTATTTGGTGGATTGTAAGCAGAGATCACTCTAAGAGGGCCCCTACTCGTTTCGACTTCAATTCCCACCACTTCCATACCGTGGTTTCTGTCGCGATAAATGCCGAATTGTGACACGACGAGGGAACGCTTTGCCATAATGGCAACACCTCCCCCTCGTCTCCCAATACGATCCTTTCGAAAGAGTCTGTAATTGGGAAATGCAACTAGCTCACCGTTGAGATGCGTCTTTTGAAGGAGCACGAGGTCGACGTTATGTCGCACCGTAAATTCTTCGAGATCGAGCTTCTTTTCGTTGAAACCATTACAGTTCCAAAATACAAATTTCAAGGAACTGGGCCTTATAGTAGGTGCAGCAATTTATTTGGCGGCAGAAAGCACGGCGGTACTGGGCACATACATGTGCTGCAGCCCAGGAAATTCAGTGAAGAGTTTCTTCATCTGTTCAAGGGCAGCGAAAACGTCTTTCGTGCCCTTTAACGACTGTGACGAGGGCTCCACACTCGCGCTCAGAGCTCCTGCATAGTAGGTTCCACACGGACAGCGCCGGAACCAGCTGGTCTCGCGTCAGGGCCTGGGCCTGCTTTGGCTGCTTTCACAGCTGAGGAGAATGCCCCCCTTCCCGTCCCTCTCGTGTTGCCACGTTTGGGTTTGGGGAAGTTTGGACACCCCCTGTAACTGGCCGTCTGGGCTCCTCCGCAGTTACAGCATTTTGCCTTTTCGCTGCGCTGCTTGGCGCAGTCGCGAGACAAATGCTTGTTTGCGCATTTAACGCATGCAGGGACTGCCATACAGTTCCTCTGTGCGTGCCCGAATCTCTGGCATCGATGGCATTGTCCCACTGACCCCCTTGCTCTCCGGGGCTCTGCTGAGATCCTGATATTGAGAATATCAACAATCTAATAAATCTCGCGTTGGTTCTTCGGCAGGAGCACCAGAACCAGGGGCATAGGCTTTTTGTTCTGATTGAACATTCGCGCCACAGATTCGGGGGTGAAACCCTTCGTCAAGAGATCGTCTTCGATATCTTGTAGCTTCATGTACTCAGGGACTCCCCTGAGAACGACCCTGAGTGGCTTGTCCTCAGAGAAGGAGTACGTATGGTGGAGGATTTTATCCTCCACCAGAATGTGCGTGAGTTCACGGTAGTCTTCGCCAGTAGAGGGCTGTACCCTGATTCCATCCGCTGTGTTGCGGGCTTTGGAAAAACTCACGTTACGGTCACTGCATTTTTTGTTGACTGCAGCCCAACTCTCTTTCTGCCGAATGGTGATCGGCGGAACGGCTGGCTTCCTCTGCGGAGGAGTGGTATTCGCATGTTCTCTCGCGTCGGCCTGCCTGCTTGAAGAAGCCACAGGTTCAGGCCCCGTCTGAACAACAGTGTCTCCGTCAACACTGTCAGTCGCATTGCGGCTACGTTTTGGCCGGGGAGCATCCCCTTGTTCGTTAGCCGCTTGCATGTCAGTTTCGAAATGCATTGTTTCATCATTCGCGGGGGTCGATTTGGTGGTATCACCCCGTATACTACTGTTAGACACGGAAGAAGCTTAAGAGGAGGGAATGTGACCGAATCCTACTCTCGTTTTACGGGTAACCACCGTAAACGGAGCAGGATTGTCATCGGGCGGGCAAGTTGAATTATCGGCCATAAGTGAGGGATTGCTGTCGCGGGAAGCTCGAGCAATGTCCTCAGGCCTTACATCGAATCTAATCACAAGGTGGGATAGCAAAGCAAGCAGCTCCTTGCGATCGACTTTCTGGAGGTATTCGGAAATATCCTCCAGCATCATAAACAACTAGGTAAGCGATAATACAAACGAAAGCAAAGGGAAAAAACTTACGGTTACAACAAAACGTTCCCCACAACCAGCAGGTAAATCCAGCGGCTTGGGGAGTCTTCTAGGTGGGTTTAGGATCTTCTTATTGCTTGGTTTGTTCAGCTCAGTACAAATAATTACTAGTTTTTTTGCCAATAATTCGGAAATCTCGGGGAGCAATTTGACGTCTATCAACGCTGTCTAATGGCACGCTGTGACCGACAATGCCCGTTGGAGATCTTGGCTCTTCTTTTATAGGAAACCGCGAAATTCGAGTGGGCGGAGCATACGAGAGGGCGGAGCATACGAGAATTTTCTTTCGCTCATGACTACTAAAATCACTTTCGTGTCCGTCCCTTGACTCAGACCCGAAATATAAAAAAAACATTCTACAAAAATCCCTCTTCAAACTTTCACCCGAAAGATAGTTTTTGGAATAGGAAATCTGTCCAAAATATTATATATTTGGCAGATTATGACACCCCCCCCCCCCCCAAGAAAATCGCCAGTGCTCAGCGAAAGGCACAGCTATCCTTCCTGCATAAGAGTCCACATTTGTGGTTTTATTTATAATTTCAACGATGGCATATAGATACATACAAGGTTTACAAACAATAACAAAATCATCACCCAATTTACAAAATAAAATTGGCATTTGGCCACTATACCCACTGGGTTTACAGAAAAAGGTCCCTATTTCCTACAACTTCATTACAATATTAACTTATATCTAATCCAAATACGCGGAAATAAAAAGAATATTGTTTCTAAGTCATCTCCAGGACAGGCCCTGGAGTCTAATACTAAATACTAAGTCTTAATTAAAAAGACTATTAAAAGGAATGCAGAATGTTCGCCTTTCGGCTAACCACACTGGGAGTTCATCACGTAGGTTGGAGTGTGTATGGGGGAAATAATAATAATAGTGATTATAACCAAGGGGCAATTATACAATGTCGGCCATGAGGTCGGCCGTACCGGGACTTCAACACACAGGTTGGGGTACGCAACAGGGAAACAATATTTTTTTTTTTTTAAACGAACTTACAAAACTAGGTCTCAACAAAGGTGTCGCGAAGTGACTCCCTTCCCGAGTTCTTGTCTCACTACACCCTAAGAAGGACTACTCTCTTTTAATACCGTCAAGGCTAGGTACGTGTTGCGATCGGTTTTGGTGATTATAGTCATATACATGTGAAAATCGTCACAATCGGGGCCAATACGTCGTCTCATATGATGCAAAGATCAGATAGAATTTGTCATGGGAACGGGTTTCTGCAGTCGGTCTCGGGATTTTTGTGTTTTTCGTGGATAATCGTAATAGTTGTGTGGAAATAAACATCATAAAACTTTTTGCTCAATCTTCTTCTTCCTCATCCGAGGAAGGCAAAGGGGAACGAGGATCCAGGTTCTCCTGCCCTTTCCGAGGTGAAGGAGCCGGCCTAAGATCGTCAGTCTGGATGTTGAATTCTCCACCCCCTTTATTAACCAGATAACAAGTAGGCCCTAGCCTCCGAAGAACTCTCTAGGGTCCCACCCAAGTTTCAAACTTTTTCCGTTCTTTCTTGGCGTTTCGGCACAAAACCCACTGACCGACCTGGAAATCCACCGGTTGGGGGAGATCAGGTCGCGGGAAATGTTTTCTTTGATATGACGTCGAAGCAGCATTCGCATCCGCGATCCGTCTATCTCGGTCCTGGTTACGGTTCCTACGCCTGGCTTCTTGGGGTGTTAAGTTGGGTGGTTGGGTAGCCCCAACGGTTGAAGATATCCTCTTGGAGGTATTTTACGCACGCATTCGTACGCGGGACGGCTTTCGCCTCGACCCACTTGCTGAAGCAGTCAGTAATGACTAATAAATAGCGATTCCCTCCAGGATGGCATGGGTAGGGTCCCATCACATCCAGGGATACTACTTCCCAGGGTTTCGTCGGGGTATTGGCGCGCTGTAGCGCTGCAGTTTGGGGCTTCGCACGTTTTTTTGTCGCACAGATTAAATATTTGGTTACGTAGTCTCCGACTCGTGCTTTTAGAGGGGATAGTTGAAAGTGTCTTGCCACTTGACGATGAGTCTCATCCACTCCGGGATGGCCTGCATCGTCATGGTAATGTTTCAGAACTTTAGGCAGAAAACGCTTAGGTATAACTAATCTCTCTACGTCGTTGTCTCGCCCAACGAAGAAAACAAGCCCATCCTCAATCTCAAATTTGATTCCTATTTTCCACTGATAATCGGTAGGCTCAATGGCCTGTCGAGCCTCAATGATTTTCTGAATGAACCGTTGAACGCCAGGGCTTGCTCTTTGCGCGGCAGCGAATTCATCGTAAAAAGTTTGAATTTGTTTCAAGGATTCCATTCCTATGGGATACAGAACTTCCCCTCTTTCAGTAGGGATATTTTTTTTTCGTTATTAGGGAAAAACATTCTTTCAGTATCTTTAGTTATATCTTGCCCGGTTCCCTGCTCTATTGGATTCCGGGAAAAAAAATCGGGGAGTTGATTGAGCTTTCCGGGTACGTGGACAATGTTGAAGTCATACTCTTGCAGGAGTAAGGCCCAACGGGTAAGTTTTGCTCGTTCATCGCGCGCTTTGTGTAGCCACAAAAGCGCCGCGTTATCAGTATATAACATAAATGTCCTGTCTTGGAGAAAGTGTCGGTACTTCCGAATCCCCCAAATTATTGCCAAACATTCTAGTTCATTAACATGGTAACGACGTTCTGGTCTATTTAGTTTAGAACTACTGTAAACAATGATGTCTCTTCCTCCGTCAGCCTTCTCTTGGAAGAAGACAACGCCAAGTCCAATGGTGCTCGCATCTGTCTGAAGGCAGAATGGTCGCGAGGGGTCAGGGCGCGCTAACTGTAGAGGCTCCGCAACTAATTTCTCAATTTTTTTGAAAGCTTCTTCAGCTTCGATAGTCCAATTAAAACTTTTTGTTTTGTCAATGAGGTCTATAAGGGGGGCTGCCACTCCTGCAAAGCGGGGGATGTATTTCCTTAGCCACCCCGCAGTACCTAGGAATGCACGCACTTGCTTAATGCTCTTTGGTGTTGGGAAATCCACGGTATTTACGACGTGAGTCTCCTGAGGCCGATTCCCAGCTACGGAGACCACTCTACCAAGGTATTTCAGTTCCTTAGAACCAAATTGACATTTTGATTGAGAGAGCCACAAGCCGTGTGAACGAAGCCGTTCGAGAATTTTTCTCAGGTGGATAACGTGTTCATCAATATTTTCAGAATATACAATAATGTCATCGAGGTACACTTTACAGAATTTGTCAGTGTATCCGACTAACACAGATGACATCAGCTTCTGGAATACGGCAGTACCGTTTTTTAGTCCAAAGCTGAAAACTTTAAATTCATAGACTTGGCCATCTGGGGCCCCAAACGCGGTGTACTTCCACGAATTTTTCGTAAGGGGGGCCTGCCAGAAGCCATTTCTCAAGTCTAACATGGTGAATATTTTTGAAGTTTCCATTTCCCTGACAGTCTCTTGTATTGGTGGGAGATTTGGAGCTTCCGGGATAATCAGTTTATTGATATTCCTATAATCAACTCAGAACCGTTATTTCCCGTCTTTCTTTGGAACCAATACCACAGGACTGCAATACGGGGAAATACTTGGTACGATAACCCCCGCTTCGGACAATTTCCTAATCTCTTCATAAACAATCTGTTTCCTAGATTCAGACATTCTACCATACCGAAATTGCCGAAACGGTTTCTCCTCATATACACGAATTTCGTGTACTGCGGCCTGGGTAATAGGCTGACGAACGGATTCCTCGA
This sequence comes from Chrysolina oricalcia, assembly GCA_944452925.2. Classification (NCBI taxonomy): domain Eukaryota; kingdom Metazoa; phylum Arthropoda; class Insecta; order Coleoptera; family Chrysomelidae; genus Chrysolina; species Chrysolina oricalcia. The sequence goes on along the minus strand of OX101813.2, from coordinate 9,688,939 downwards.
ATACGTCGGGGAAATCCATAATCGCCTCTAGCATTTTATCTTTTGTTTCTACACTGAATTGACTATCCTTAAGTTCACGGCTGGTGTTTCGCCATTTATTGGCTGACACTAAAATATTGTGAGTCTCACTTTTGTGCCTAGATATAAGCACTTCCTCTTAATATCTAATGTTACCTCGTAGGCAGAAAGGAAGGGTAATCCTAAGATTACGGGCTCGTTTAGATCATGCAACACCGTGGCATTGAAGCAAAACTCTTGTGCTTCAATCTTGACCACAACCTCTAAGTGTCCTTAACTATAGCTCTGGTTATTCATACAACCTAGCTGAATTGTGGCCGGACTTGGCAGGTTTGACAGATCACTTTCAGGGAATAAATCAGCCCTAACAAAGTTAGCGCTAGCCCCAGTATCGACAAGGGCCAACACAGGCTGATTATTTATTATTATAGGTATTCTTGGTAATTGTTTACCGAATTGCCTGATTTCATCTAGAACGATGACAGTCTCCACTTCCGGAGAAGTCACCTCAGGGGCTACATATTTTTTTGAAAAAATATGACATTTTTTTAGAAGAAAACGAATCTACAATTTTTGATAACTTCGAGTTTTGTGCTCGAGACATTGAATTGAGATTCGTGAATTTTTCTTTTATTTTGATTTCGGCTATTTAATCCGCTAGACGTCTCGTCGCCGCTGGCGAGGCGTCTGTTTGATAGTTTCCCAAATCGGGAGTTTCCTGAATAGTGTTTAATCTATTCGTATTCGTTGAAGGGCCCTGAATGGCCGGAGGAGGCTGTGAATAATTTACAGAAGGCCTATTTTGGCTGTTATATCCACTATTTGTGTTATTCGGGCCGGAGTTACTCCTCCAGTTAGAATTAACATTATTTCTTGGGTTCGAACTACTATTGTTAGTAGTATTCGATACATTATTCTGTTGAAAATTCGTGTTCGAATTTCTAGGGGGAGGAGCCTGACTTTCAGTGGGCCTGGCTTTGGAAATATTCTGCTGTGAGTTCAGTACGTCGATTTCAATACTCTCACATATTTGTCTGAATATTTCTACAGCAGAAAATCTTCTCCCGCGAAGATAAGCTCTTATATTTGGAGATATCAACTCGAAAATGAGGCGAATAACGCCTTCTTGCTCAAGATTAGGTAGTAACCGATTTATTAACGCTACTTTGCCCGTAATAAATAGCTCTACCTTTCCTTTCTTGGCCTGTTTCTGACCGTATAATGTTGAGAGAAGCTTCGCCCTTAGCTCGGCATTGTCAAATTTTGAGAAAAATCTATTAATAATATCTCTCCATGATAATTCAATTCCTTGATATAAATTAGCCCAACTCAAAGCATCTCCTTCTAGTTGGCCTTTGAAAATACTGACCCACTCGTCGGGTTCAACATTTGATTTCTGTAAATCATTCATTAAATTATTTATGAAAAATTGCGGATTTTCTATATCCGACCCGGAATAAGTCGGTAGGCGTTGCCGATCGATTTCCGAAATCTCGGCCGAAAAGACTGGAATTAAAAATGGGTTGTTTGAGGTCCGGAAAGATCCGGATTTCTCATGAGAAGTTGAAGCTTCTTCATTAGGGTTATAATTGTTTATATCCGACAATGTGTTCCAATCTAAACTTTGCATTATTTCGGATATTTTTGCCACATGGCCAGGGAACGCGGTATTAGCCGGGAGTGACGTATAAAAACTATTAAAATCCTCATCAGGTATTATATCGGTTTCATCCGAATATAAAATTGGTGTCAATTCGTCTACTCTAGGCGAACATTCAAGCCATGGCATATTAGAAAATCGTTTGACTCTAATTGGCATATTTTCAGACCTACTAGGTGTGCTAAATAAGCCCGGAAGATTTAATAGTGAATTTCCGAAAGAAAAATAGCGATTTCTATTTAGGCCAGGCTCAGGCCCCTCTTGGCTCGCGCCATATCGTCGAGGCTGAGTATTTGAAGTTGGATTCAAATGCGATTCTTCACCAACTTCGAACCGGCTAGCTCGGCGGGGTTCGGATTGCTCAGCCTGACGCAATTTTCTTTGTTCCATTTCTTTTTGATAAAAAAAATGGACTTCTGATGGGACTCTAAAAGAATATTATAAAATGTATCCTGAAGGGCTTGAGAAAAATCGCGAGACTACTAAAAAAAATAGTTGCTAGATTTATTTTCAAAAATATATCCTAGGTAAAAACAAAAATGTTGAATCGAGACCACGGAAAAGGACAGAGTGCACTTCGAGAGACACCTTACCTTATGTTGAGACCAATCCGAACTTTATTCGTAAACGATATTCTAATTTACGGCAAATTTTTAATATCGAATTTATACTAAACTAAACTTATTCTAACACCACAAACGAGTACGCTAATTGTCAGTATATGCCGGAAACGGCAGGAGCACGTATGCACATGCGCTTTAATGGTGAGTATCTCTGCCTGAACGTTTCGTGTCTTTTAACGGATTCTTTATGGATGCGTCCTTTATTTTTCGGACTAGCTCTGGAAAGAGATCGGAGTCAGCAGGAACAAGACACGAAGCCGTAACAAGCCGGTACAACGCCCAGGAAGTGGTATGCTTTCACGGGTTTCTACCCAGGCATCCGATATATTGAAAGAACAATTCACAATAAAATGATCACTGAAAAATTATTATCGAATGTTCGAACGGGACGTTAGCCCTAGACATTCACAGCACAGTATCAAAAACGGATAAGTTACTACGGGACGTTAGCCCAATGTAACTACTAGAAAAGCACTAATAACACAGTAATGAAGTTAATCACTGAAGTGTTCGAGGACTATGAAGCCTTATCATAGGTCTTGCACTTTTAAAAAGCAGAACAAACAGTCAATTATGTAATTGCTCAAAGAGTGTGTACTCTTACCCAACAACACTATTCCTCAGTGTTACCCGCTGAATTGGAAGTGGGAAGGCAGGAAACCAAACACAGAGTTGCGGAATACAACCCACACGCAGGATGGCAGCGGGAAACCAAACGATTTAGTGCTAGCCGTAGATTTTCAGTTTTCTTAAACCCCAAAAACTTGATGCTTCTTGTCGACAGCCAAACAGCAAGGATTGTTGTATAAGACAGGAAGATGAGCACTGATTCTAATGTGAAATACTGATTGATTGTATGTTTCAACAAAAGCGCCAAACAAGTATGCAAATGCAATGTGGCTCTAATAAAAGCAAGTTAAATTTTAATGAATAGCCACAAAAGCTACCAATTGATCATCACTCGATCAAAGAGTAAAACGGATTGCCCGTTGGATCCTATTAATTTCGATCAAGTCAATGCCTTGCACTCCGACTCTTCAAACTAACTTTCCCTTAGGAGGACTGCCGACTCAAAGAACAAAACATGCAAGACGACATCAGAGTGAGACTCTGTGCCGCCCTGACTCACAAATCCCTGAACTCACGGGTGGTAGATTGCGGACATGTAAACTGTCCACGCAGTTTGGACGTGAATTTAAATTACCAAGCAAATGGCAATCCATTTACTCTGTATTTTGGACGTAAATTTGGATTACTACGTAAATGGCAAGCCATTTACTTGGTAGGTAAGATGGCGGTGTTCGGGGTGAACATTAGTTGGAGACTAGGAAACTGCGTGAACAGTTTACGCATCTGGTCAAGGGCGGCAAAGATGTCTCCTGCCTCACCTGACGCAACTGGAGAGGGGGTTGCCACTGGTTTCACGCCCAGTGCCCCTGCATATGAGGTTACCACGCGGACAGCGCCAGAACCTACCGGTCTCGGCATCGGCTCCTGGCCGACGTTGGTATTTCTAGCAGGGGGCCGTGCTAGCCGAAGCATTAGCTTTCCTGCTGGTCAACTTGGGGTAGCATGGGCACCCCTTATAACTGGCCGCGTGGTCTCCCACGCAGTTGAAGCACTTGGCTTGCTCAGCGCGTGGCTTGACGCACTCACAAGTCAAGTGTCTTCCGGCACACTTCACGCAGGCTGGAACTGCTTGGCAATTCCTTTGGGCGTGACCGATCCTCTGGCACCTTTGGCACTGGCCTACCGAGCCTCTGGGTTTTTGTGGTTCTGTAGAAATACGCAAATTGAGTAAATCATATAACTGATAAATGTGTCTTTCTGATTTCGGTACTAGAACCAAAACCAGAGGCATGGGTTTGTGGAACCGGTTGTACAGCCTGGCCACTGTCTCCGGATTGAATCCCCTCTCCAGAAGTTCATCCTCTATATCCTCGGTTTTTATGTATTCGGGGACTCCTCTCAGGATCACCCTGATGGGTTTGTCCTCCGGGAAAATAAAGGTATGGTGAGGCACCCTGCCCTCTATGAGTAGGTGCGTTAGATCGCGGTAGTCTTGCTCGGTAGAGGGCTGGACCCTGATACCGTCCTGCACGTTCTGAGCTTTCGTGAATTTGATCTGTCTTCGGACCATTTCTCGATTGAGTTTGACCCAGCAGTCCTTCTGCCGGATCGTTATTGGCGGGATAGCAGAACGTTTCTGCTTTCTAGTAGTAGTAGTGGTTTCAATATTATTTACGTCCTCATTGTTAGTAGGTTCCCGCGAGGGACCTGGTCGGGTCTCGGGTATTGACTCGATAACGGTTTTGTTGTCTTCGTCTTCGAAATCAACAGGGATTCTTTGTCGACTTCCGGACCTGGAGTTAATTCCAGACCCGGAAGCGACTGGGGCGGGCTTGTTCTGGACGTCTAGGTCCATTTCGTCGTCTATTGCGCGCTTTTGCGCTGTCTGTTGGAGCTCTGGGGACGTCGGCGATGCTCGGATTTCCGAAACATCGGACGTGGACCCCGTTGACTGAGTTGATCTACGTACACAAAGCTTTTTTGGTCTTGAAGCAGAGGCGACGGGAGGAAGGCTTGGAAAGTCTTCTTTGACTGAGCTTAAGCAAATGCTCTGATCATCGTCATTTAGTACTTTCTCCTAATCAGTGGGTTTGACGTCGAAGCGGATAAGAAGGTGCTTCAACAAACGAAGAAGCTCCCTCTTATCCGCGTTCTCGAGGTATTCGTCGAGCATCTGAACAAGCTTTGCAAATGATATAAGCGAAAATACAGGAAAAAAGTCAAAAACTTACTGTTTATCTAACTGTCACTGTCAGAGTAACAGTTCGCTCAGATAGCAAACGTTCCCTCAATAACCGTAGGGAAATTCCCGGGGCTTCGGAGGATTACTTATCTTGTAGCCTGGATGTCTATTCGTGGATTGGCATTGACTTCGTGTTCATCAGCCAGATATGTTCCTCAAAAATCTCAATTTTGTCGAGAGCGTGTAGCGTACCTAGCGTCTTGTTTGTTGGTTGCTATGGCACTGACGACGACACGGAATGCCCGTTGGATCTTCGTGACTATTGTTTAGAACCAGGGCCCAGCCCTCCTGCTCTTAAATCTGATGTATCCGACAGGACGATTGTTGAATCTCTTAGAATTAGAAAAGGACGGTATCAGATTCCAGGAATCTATACCGCACTGGCTTTGGATGCCCCATAATCACGGTTATTTGAGTGAAGAAGCCTTCACTCAGCTTCGACTAAGTGTTGTGAGTTCAGACCACGGAGAGGCGTGGTCTTTTGAAACGAGTGGGGTCGTCAATAGTGTAATCTACTGCGGCCCTAACAAACGGATTCTCATGCGTTTCAGCGCAATCAAATACACGCTGATTACGTGCCTGGACACTCTGTTGTATGGAAGGCAACTTCAGGTCATCGCGGATTCGAGCGTTACGCACGAACCATGGAGCATTAGTTATCATCCGCATGATTTTATTCTGGACCCGCTCCAGACTTAAAATATGGGTGTGGGCTGCATGGCCCCAGGCAGCTGATGCGTACATCAGGACAGGCTTGATTGTCGAGTTATAAAGAAGCACTTTGTTCTTTAGACTGAGTTTACTCCTCCTGTTGAGGAGCGGGTGAAGCATGCTCAATCTAGAGTGCACTTTGGCTCTCAACTCAGTGATATGTGGGCCCCAGGTGAGCCCACGATCTATAGTCAGGCCGAGGTACTTGACCCGCGTTTGCCATTCAATCCCCCTTCCTGAGATTGTCTTTCCTCTCTCTGGTAGATTGCGTCTCCTCCCCATGGAGATCATCTGCGTCTTCGCGGGGTTTACTCGTATCTTCCAGTCCAGGAACCATCGCTCGAGACCGTCCACTGCGGCCTGCAATTAGACCATCCCTAACTCTGAATTCCGGGAACCTGCGAGTAACGCGGTGTCATCAGCGTACAGGAAAACCTTCACGTGTTGTGTTCTCGGAATGTCGCTTGTATAGATAGAATACAAAATGGGCGAGAGAACAGCACCCTGAGGGACTCCAGCCTGAATGTCTCTCGTGTCCGAGAGAACATTTTCGGTCCAGATCTGAAATATTCTGCCCCTTAAAAAGGAGCCTATCTATCTTATCAGACCTCAAGGGAAACCAAGGAGATCCATCTTGTAGAGAAGGCCTTCGTGCCATACTCGGTCGGAGGCCTTAGCTACGTCTAGAACAAGTAGATACACCACGTGTTTCTTGTTCAACTCGGTGATGGTCTCCTCTACCATCCTCAAGGCCTGCAACTCCGTTGAATGAGCCGACCAAAACCAAACTGTTCGTCGGGCAGAACATTCCGATCAATAACTTCATCGTTGAGCCTTTCCAGAAGGACTCGCTCAGCAAGTTTCCCCATCGAACTGAGGAGACTAATGGGCCGATGATTTTGCGGGAACATCGGGTCTTGCCGACCCTTCGGAATCAGGACGACGACGGCATGTTTCCACCTCTTGGGGAAGTACCTAAGGCGCAACGAATTGTTCACGATGTTTCTGATGGAAACAATCTGGTTGTCCGGGAGCTTCTTCAGCATCAGATTGGTGCTAGAATCCACTCCCGGAGCATTTCTCTCATGTAGAGCACGAATATGCGCCCTAAGTTCATCCTCAGAGGCAGGACGAATGTCATAGCCATCAACAAAGAATCCAGAGTATCATCCTGTATTTGATTGAGCGGAGGGTTGTATGCAGAGGCCACCCTAAGAGGGCCCCTACTGGTTTCAATTTGAACTCCCACCACTTCCACACCGTGGTTTCGATCACCATCAATGCCGTATTGTGAAACTGGAAGGGAGCGTTTTGCCAGGACAGCAACACCGCCTCCACGTCTCCCAATACGGTCATTACGAAAGAACCTGTAATTTGGAACTACAACGGGCTCATTATTAAGGTGTGTCTCTTGAAGGAGTACGAGGTCGACGTAGTGTCGCACCAAAAGTCTTCGAAATCTAACTTCTTATTTCTGAAACCGTTGCAATTCCAGAAAACAACTTTCAAGGAGCTGGGCCTTGTTAGGTGCACAGCCATTTAAGTGACTGAAACCACGGCGGTGCTGGGTACAAACATTTGTTATAACCCCGGAAACTGAGTGAAGAGCTTCTTCATCTGCTCCAGTGCGATGAAAATATCAGTTACACCGCCAGACGGACTAGGAGAGGGTTTCGTATTACACAAAGCCCCTGCATAAGTGGTCCCGCACGGACAGTGCCGGAACCTGCAATTATCTCAGTCGGGCCTGGGTCGACATTGGTTGCCTTTCTGGCATCAGAAGGTGCCCTCATTCCCGTCCCATTTGTGTTTCCACTCCTGGGTTTGGGGAAGTTGAGGCATCCCCTATAGCTGGCCGTGCGAGGTCCCTCACAGTTGAAACACTTGGCTCGTTCAGTGCGCGGCTTGGCGCAATCCCGAGTCGAATGATTCCCCGCGCATTTAACGCACGCGGGAACTGCCATGCAGTTTCTTTGAGCATGGCCGAATCGCTGACAGCGGTGGCACTGTCCGACCGATCCTCTGGCTCGCTGTGGCTCCGCTGAGACCCTAAGGCTATGGAGGTCTGTGACCTGATGAATATCTCTTTCATTTTTAGGAACCAACACGAGTACCAGAGGCATTGGTTTCTGATTGCTATTGTACAGTCGAGCAACTGTTTCGGGATGGAAACCCTTCCTTAGAAGGTCATCTTCGATGTCCTCTTTTTTGAGATGCTCAGGGACGCCCCTAAAGACGGCCCTGAGTGGCTTCTCGTCGGGGAAATTATATGTATGGTGGGGGATTTTGTCCTCCACCAACATATGTGTCAACTCACGGTAGTCCTTGACAGTAGCGGGTTGGACTCTGATTTGGACGTGATTTTCCTATCGGCGCATTTACGGTTCACGGTGACCCAACAATCCTTCTGCCGGATTGTGATCGGTGGGATACTGACCTTCTCAGGTACATTGGAAGTGCCAGCATCGTTAGTGACTAGGGCAGGCCTGCTTGTTGATGCGGCATGCATCTGATCAGGTCCTGCACTAACAATAGTCATGTTGTCTTCACCCTGTGTGTCATCCGGTTCATTCCTGGGCACAGGTATAGTTCCGTGCCCCAGAACAACCGGAGCACGCATGTTATCATCATCGCACTCCATTCGGAGTGCAGTTTCTTCGTCGTTATTGCGTTCGGACACGCTCGCGGGTCATCGGTTTTCCGAAGATTTCGACGTCACAGAGTCTTTCGAAGAGGGGAATTTGCGAATGCAAACTCTCTTCGGTCTGACAGTGTCTGCCAGAGGGGGATAATCTTCCCTGGAACTGAGTACCAGGCTGGAAGAAGTATCTTCATTCATTACTCGACCCAATTCCTCGGGTTTGAAATCGAATCGGATAAGGAGGTGTTTTAGCAACCCCAATATCTCTCGCCTATCGGCTTCATTAAGGAAATCAGTAACTGATTCCAGCATCATAAATAGCAACGCAAACGATACAAGCAAACGAAAGCAAAACTCAATTAGAAAAACTTACTTTGTCACTTTGTCACAAATGTCAAAGTGACAGTTCGAACTTATTAAACAAATCGTTCCTCACAACCAGCGGGCAATCCAGCGGTCAAGGGATACTTCTTTTCGTAGAAGGAGACTTCTGATGGTTCGATATCAGTACCAGCAATCAATTAATTCGGGAATTTTTCTCCAGGAATTCAATATTTCTCGGGAGCGGGTTGTCAACGTTTCTTAGTCTGTGAGCACGACGACAGATGATTGACGACGACGACGACGGAATGCCCGTTGGAGATCTCGGCTCATTTTTTATAGGAAACCGCGAAATTCGAGTGGGCGGAGCCTACGAGAATTTTCTTTCGCTCATGACTACTAAAATCACTTTCGTGTCCGTCCACTGAGCAGTAGCAGTTTGGTTTTCATCACGTACGGACGTGTTTGGCTAGGCACTACGGCAAATAGACGTACAGTGTTTTTTTCGAGTGTTATAAGTGAAGACGGGGGTGAGTACACTATACTTTTTGAGAATGTTGCGCAAAGTTGTTCATGATGATCTCTGACGAAATCGGAAAATTCCTTGAAAACGCTGACAAGAAGGAACTAGTACTTGTACTAAAGCACTTTCTTGTCAGGTTCAACGTGACCCCAGACTATGTCGGGAAGGTCCTAAATATAGATGACAATGCTTCCTCGCTTTCCTTGCGTTGTGATAAAGATTTAGATCATTTATCTCATATTCCAAATGTTTTAATTATGTCTACTCAACAACTATACGTACAGAAACGTTGCAGTGTCATTAAACTCATCGTAGCTTTACACCGACCTAATTATGTATTTCTGCAACATTTCAGTACATTGAACTATTTGCCATTCAAATATATAAACAATTAGATTAAAAGTGATGACCAACCAATTTCGATTAAACCCCAATTTTTCGGGAATGATTAATGATTAGTATATGTTCTGACTCTCGAATGTAAACTGTTACTCTGCAAAAGAATAAAAGTGAACTCTTTTGGTAATGACTGGTTTTAATTAAACTACATGCTGCGACCAACATTTCATGGCGATCCTGCCAGTCCAATCAATGTGTAGAAGAAAACGAACTTTTTGAAAATGTGTAGATCAAAAGTTACAAACGAAGAAAGACTGCAGATACAAGCTGTTGGCACCGGATCAAATAATGCGAACCAATCAAGTTCTACCGCATTTAATCACACCGACGCAATGATAGTCCCAATTTTAATCTTCATTGTAGCTGTCATCGTATATTTCATCTGGAGAAAAATGCGAGAAGGTATGAAGAAATCAATGGAACGGCAAATCGCATTAAGCGAACTTCGAAGATCTCGTGAGTGTGTTGACTCAAACTGAAGAGAAGAAAAGAATGAAGAGTACGATAGTGTCCAGGGCTCATGAGCAGCAAAGACGTTCTGAGGCAGTTTGCAGAGGCGGAGGAACAACTGGTGAGATTTGAAGAAAACCTTCGCAAAGACTCTCACGACAAACGAGATCAACCAGCTACGCAGAGACGGCACCAGAGGTTTGAAAATGTTAATTCAGTGATTAATAAATTAGTACATAAGTTTAATGATAGCAGTCCACCTAAAGATGAAATTATTCAGGTAGAAATATATTTACATAGGATAGAAAAAATATCCACTAAAATTAGGAATATTTTGGATGATAGGTCAAAGTCAACTAGTAAAGTAGATGTTGATACTAATATAGAAATAGGCATAATTACAGACTTAATCATGAGTGAACAAAAATTTGATTTTAAAACAGCAGCTAACCTATTGCAAAAATTAAACGGCACAAATGAAGGCATGTATCAGTTAATAGAGGGTATAGAATTGTACGATTCAGCTTTAGACACGGTAGGCAAACAATCTCTAATCAATTATGTTATTAAAGTTTGCATATCTCACAGAGATAAAATTAGAATGAAAACTAGTTATACCAACCATGAAAATTTAATACGAGATTTAAAAACTAACTTTTTACCAAAGCAATCAGCACCAACTCTTTCTGCTAAATTACAAAATGTAAAACAAGGTAACCTCAATATCGATGAATACGGGAGATCAATAGAAATACCAATGTCAGACCTTACTTTAGCTCAGGCCGGCGACAATAAAAATTCTATTGAGATTTTCAGGGAACAGAATGAAAAAATAGCCATTGACGTTTTTGCAAAGGATATAAACAATACAGAGTTAAGAAATATAATAAAAGCGCGGAATTACAGTACACTGACAGAAGCAATGAATGGAGCAAAAGACGAATTTACACAAGACAACCAAGAACAACCGACTATGTTTCACATTAGAAATGGACAAAATCACCAACTTTCCCAAAATTTTAACAATAGGTATAGAGGACGAAATTTCAACACATATCGAAATTATTCGAACAGATATAATAATACACATTATAACCACAACAATTTCAGAGGACGATTCAATGGTGATAACAGACAAAATAACTATAGAGGCCGTCTATCACAGAACCCATCAAATGATCGTTCTCGACAAACTCAAAATACAAGAGAAGACAATATAAGACAAACTATGTTCGTAGCAAATGACGTAGAAAGTGAGGCATCAAGTCAAAGCAGCTCACAGGAGCGAACATTTTTTCGAGGCCAATAGGGCGAAAAATAATTCCATTTTTGGTATACACGGTTTAAATTATGTTAAATTTAATTACAATAATCAGGAAATTTATTTACTCCTCGACTCAGGTGCATCAATTAGCGCAATTTTTCATAAACATGTAAACAGACACTTGTATACAATAGACTACACAGACAAAATAAAAATAGACGGAGTTTCAGGGTCAACGACGACGCTAGGCTCATTGAACGTTCCTTTGCAAGTCGACAAATATACGTTTACACATAAATTCTTTATAATTGAATCATTTGACAATAACATACAAGGAATTCCAGGCGCAGATTTCTTCAAAAAGTACTCAGCAATCATAGATTATGAAAACTTTGAGTTTTCTTTCACAGTACATAATAATAAATTAACACTTCCGATAGAGTCTGACTTCAGTAAAAGTACTAGAATTCCCCCCCGCTGTGAAATTATTAAGTATTTCAAAGTGAAGGCAAATTTTGAATGCATAGTACTTCCACAAGAAATTGCCAGTGGCGTTTTTGTTGCCGGATCTATTGCAAAACCGGTCGACAAAAATGAAATTCCAATAAAAATTTTGAACACTCGAGAACAACCGGTGGAAATTAGGAATTTTGAACCGAAAATTGATGATGCTAAATTGTACGAAATAATTGCTTACAGCGACATGAATATCTCATCCGTTCAACGAGTGGAAGAAGTTTTAAAATCAATTCCTTCGGACGGACTAAATGGGGAGGAAAAACGAGCGCTTGACCATATATGTGCAAAATTCGCGGACGTTTTCCACTTACCCAATGACATACTTTCAGTTACTGACATTTATAAACATTCGATTCAACTCGAAGAAAACACAACCCCTGTTTACACAAAACCTTACAGACTTCGACAATCACAGAAACTAGAAATCGAAAAACAGATTGATAAAATGTTAAACGGAAAAATAATTAAACCTGCTAAATCTCCATGGTCATCACCACTACTAGTAGTACCCAAAAAGGCGGACAAAAATGGTGAACGCAAGTGGAGAGTTGTTATTGACTATCGACTACTAAATAAATGTTTAAAAGACGAAAAATTTCCAATAGCAAATATTAATGAAATTTTAGATTCACTTTCTGGTGCAATTTATTTTTCCCATCTCGACCTAGCACAAGGGTATTACCAAATTGAACTAGACCCAGCATGTAGAGAGTATACAGCTTTTACCACAAATAAGGGACAATATCAAATGACAAGACTGCCAATGGGAATGAAAGTAAGTCCTAGTGTATTCTCAAGGGCCCTAACCATGGCTATGACAGGTTTGAATTTCGAATGCTGTTTTGTATACTTGGACGACATTATTATTCTGGGAAATAGTTTGATGGATCACAACAAAAATTTAACGAAAGTTTTACACAGATTGCGAAAAGTTAATTTAAAACTTAATCCGAGCAAATGTAAATTTTTCAGAAAAGAAATTCTTTATCTAGGTCACAAAATTTCACCGTCAGGAGTGTCTCCGGACCCCTCAAAAATTCTGGCATTACAAAAATATCCAGTACCCAAAGACGCACAGGAAACGAAACGATTTGTAGCTTTTGCAAATTACTACAGGTCGTTTATTCCAAATTTCGCTCAAATAACATCACCTTTGAACAAACTTTCTAGGAAAGGTGAAAAATTTATCTGGACAGAGGAATGTCAAGAAGCATTTGAAAATTTGAAATCAAGGTTAATATCACCTCCAATTCTAGAGTACCCAGATTTTTCAGCGGAAAACACTTTTATTTTGAAAACTGATGCATCCAAAATCTCTATCTCTGCAGTACTTTGTAACGGAAACAATAAACCAATTGCATATGCCAGTAGAACCTTAAATAAGGCAGAAAGAAACTATACCATCATAGAACTAGAACTTTTTGCCGTAGTTTGGGGGACTAAACACTATAGACAGTACGTATACGGGAGGAAGTTCATAATACAGACCGACCATAGACCGCTCATATTTTTGTATGGCTTAAATCAACCGTCCAGTAGACTGACAAAATTTTGACTTGTTCTAGATGAATATGACTATGTAGTACAGTACGTTAAGGGAAACTCGAACATTGCAGACGCTCTTTCTAGAGTAGAAATACCATCTGACGACTTGAAAGAAATGTCTAGGAAAATTAATGCCTCTGTGAATGTTATAACACGTTCACGAACAAAGACATTGCTGGACAACCTGACTGCAGACGATGATACTAGGACTGATCACCCCGGAATCGTCGAGGTTCCGAAAAAACCTTACAACGTAACTGAATTGAAGATATTGAGCTCACAACAATTCTATAAACTACAAAAGTCAGAAAAACAATTTAAGTTCATTAACGATTATTTGATTTATGACGCAAGCTTGCAGATTATATATTTAGTTAAGACAGATACTTGCTCAGCATCAGACCTTCGACAGATGTTGAAAGACTGTCAAAAACTGTCCGGACAGGAAAATATTCCAGAATTATTTATTAATAAAGATAACAATTTATCTGCAGATATAATCAAAGAAATTTCAAAAATCTTCAAGAAGTCGAAAACAAAAATAACATTCATAAACAATTGCCATAACATTAATGATTCAGCAACTAGACAATTAATTTTAAATGATTTCCACATTCTGCATACGGGAGGACACGCAGGTATCAATAGAATGTTTAACAACATTAAAAGGTACTACAACTGGAAGGGACTGTATGATGACGTAGAAAAATTTGTAAAAATCTGTGACGACTGCCAAAGGTACAAACACTCTACTCCATTTATAGAACCCCTGAACATAACAACAACGGCATCATATGCGTTTGAGAAAATATCCCTAGATTTAGTAGGCCCTATCGAGCAAGACATTGAGAACAATAAATATATTCTAACATTACAATGCGACTTGTCAAAATTTGTAGAGGCATATGCACTACCGAATAAGGAAGCAGTAACCGTAGCAAAATCACTCATAAATAATTTTGTTTTACGATACGGTATTCCAAAACAAATTCTTTCGGACCGAGGTACCGAATTCAGTATTCTCAGAAATGTCTAAATTACTTAATATAAAACAACTCAATTCGTGTGCATACCACCCACAGACAATAGGTTCTCTAGAAAACTCACACAAACATCTAGGCGCGTACTTAAGAATGCAAACATCTAAATTTGAGACTGCATGGAGCACGTGGCTACCCTATTGGTGTTTTTCATACAACACAACTGTATATACAGAAACAAAATATTCTCCATACGAACTAGTTTTCGGACATTTACCAAAACTACCCTCTAACATTGGTGAAAATATTGATCCCCTGTATACTTTTGATAATTACCCTCTAGAACTGAAACACCGTCTTCAGCGAGCTTGTGCCGATGCAAGAAATAATTTGTTGAAATCAAAAACAATTAGAAAAGATAGATATGATAAGTCCTGTAATCCCGGTAGTAAGTTTAAAGTAGATGATTTAGTTTTAGTTTTAGTTAAAAATAATGTTACTAATAAAATGCAAGAACTTTTTAAAGGTCCTTATTCAGTGATAAAAGACGAACACCCGAATATAGTGATCAAAGTGGACAATAAAGAAATGACAGTGCATAAAAACAGAGTGAAACCCTATTACAAGTGATTATATATTATCAAGTGTACTATTATATTAACGACAGATTTAGTTAAAAAAAAAAAAAAAAAAAAAAAAAAGAAAAACTGTAAAATTTTTTCTTTTTTTCTTTTACCGAGGGAGATGTGATAAAGATTTAGATCATTTATCTCATATTCCAAATGTTTTAATTATGTCTACTCAACAACTATACGTACAGAAACGTTGCAGTGTCATTAAACTCATCGTAGCTTTACACCGACCTAATTATGTATTTCTGCAACATTTCAGTACATTGAACTATTTGCCATTCAAATATATAAACAATTAGATTAAAAGTGATAACCAACCAATTTCGATTAAACCCCAATTTTTCGGGAATGATTAATGATTAGTATATGTTCTGACTCTCGAATGTAAACTGTTACTCTGCAAAAGAATAAAAGTGAACTCTTTTGGTAATGACTGGTTTTAATTAAACTACATGCTGCGACCAACATTTCAGCGTATCAAGGATGGCGCTTTTCCGCTCCGAGCAAAGAAGCGTGCGCGACGCCGCCGAAATTCCGGCAGCCTTTCCGAAAGCATTTCGGTGGCCTCGGACACAACGTCCGACCAGAAAGACGGTATGGAAACGGAATAAAATCCACCACCATCCGAGAAAGACATAAATACTCCCGCCGTCCTAAACGGCAGCGATAATAACGACGACGACATGAGGGACTCTCGTACTGTCGTCGGGATGAGATCCGGTCGTGAGCCCGAACCTCAGCCTTCAGGTTCGAAGGATAATACTAATAGAGTTGAGCAGGTACCTGTTAAGAAAACCTCAATACCCCCGATCACAGTCCGACAGAAAGAGTGTTGGACTTTAGTAAATCGCGAATGCGGCGAAAGAAAAATCAAGTTCACAAAGGCGACAAACACCCAGGATGGAATAAGGGTCCAACCTGAAACAGTGGATGATCATCGTCGACTAACACACCTGTTGGTCGAGGATAAGATTCCACACCACACCTACACGTTTCCGGAGGTGTGCCAGAATTCTTGGCGCCAAAAGACATAGCGAATGGCCTGCTGGCCAAGGGGTTTAACCCCACGAGCGTGGCCAGACTACGCAAACGCGATGGTAAACCTATGCCTCTTGTCTTGGTACTTGTGCCAAAGACAGAGAGAGGCATCTTCCAGGTTGACAGCGTCCTAAATGTCAGGTGCTCGGCCGAGACACAGAGGACAAGAGGCACAGTTGGACAATGCCACAAGTGCCAACGATTCGGACATGCTCAAAGAAATTGCATGGCAATTCCAGCATGCGTCAAGTGTGCAGGGAAGCACTTGTCTCAAGACTGCGCGTTACCTCGCACTGACAAGGCGACATGCTGCAATTGCAGAGGTCCTCACACGGCCAACTATAGGGGATGTCCCGAATTCCCCAAACCCAAAAGTGGAAACACCGGAGGGACGGGAAGAGGGGCAACCTCTAGTTGCAGAGGAGCAGCCAAAGCTCAAGTAAGCGCGACCACTGCCAAATCCGGGGTTGTCCGTGAGGGGACTTCCTTTGCAAAGGTTTTGGGCAGTCCGAACAAGCCAGCAGGTCATGGCAAGCCACCGGCAGACATCTTCGCCGCTCTCGAACAGATGAAGATGCTGTTCACCCAGTTCCCTATGCTCCAAACAATGTTTGAGCCTAGTCCCGCTGTGACCCCGTCCACCAATTAATGGCTGACACCAGAATAAGGCACAGTTCCTTGAAGATTGTTTTCTGGAACTGTGATGGTTTCAGAGACAAAAAGTTGGACTTGGAGGAGTTCATCGTTCGTCATAACGTTGACCTGATGCTCCTTCAGGAAACCCACCTTGACAACGAAGCTATCACAGTTCCAAACTACAGAGTCTTTAGAAAGGATCGTATTGGGAGACGTGGAGGAGGAGTTGCCATTCTGGCCAAACGATCCCTCCAAGTCTCTCAATGCGGCATTGATGATGAACGGAGTCACGGCACTGAGATGGTGGGTATCGAGATCGAGACGAGTAGAGGTGCTCTAAGAGTAATCTCAGCTTACAACCCTCCCACAAACGTGCTACAACCTGATACCTTGGATTCTGTGCTGATATAAGACAATGTGCCGATAATAGTCGCTGGGGATTTAAATGCTAAACACGTTTCATGGAGCCGAGTGTCCAACCGCAATGGTAGGGCGCTCTGGGCACATATGGACCGACATGATTATCATGTGGTCGCCCCCACTGAGCCCACGCACTATGGTCATCAAAGGCCCGATGTGCTTGATATTGCTGTTACCAGGAACGTCCCCTGGAGAT
The DNA here is from genome assembly GCA_944452925.2 of Chrysolina oricalcia. Classification (NCBI taxonomy): domain Eukaryota; kingdom Metazoa; phylum Arthropoda; class Insecta; order Coleoptera; family Chrysomelidae; genus Chrysolina; species Chrysolina oricalcia. Next base: position 9,671,551 of record OX101813.2, on the reverse strand, counting down.
GTATCTATTGTCCGAGCTAAGTTCCGATCATAACCCAGTCATTATATGGCTGGGAGATGACCCAATTCCCCGAGGAAACTATCTGCGCCGCACGACGAACTGGGAGAGTTTCACGGAGATTCTTTAGGAGGCTAACGCTGTCCCTGAGGTACCTCAGACCTCAGCTGAGTTGGACGAAGCTGTGGTAACATTCGAAAGGACTGTGAAGGACGCAATTGAGGCCGCTACGACCAGTGAGCAGGGCCCTTTGAAATCTTATAATGAGTTTCCTCCGAGGATTAAAAACCTCATTAGAGAGCGGAATCGCCTTCGGAGAGTTTATCAGAGGACCTTGTTTCCTGAAGACAAGGTAAGAGCCATCCATAAGGCTACAGAAGTCTAATACGCGATTCTGGATTACAGAAACGAGAGGTGGAACGACACTCTTTCTGCTCTAGAGCCTGGACACAACGAGCTTTGGCGAGTTGTGAAAAGTCAAAGGAGCAAGGAGAGAACGCTACCTCCCCTTTACGGTCCCAACGGTCCGGTCCGGTCCGGTCCCAACGGTCCGGTATTTGGGACATTTATTTGATAAAAATGGCATGCGTCCTGATGATGAGAAAATTAAGGCGATACAAAATTTAAAAATACCAGAAAATAAAAAACAATTACAAAGTTTATTAGGTATGGTGAACTATCTCAGAAGTTTCATTCCCAACCTATCAGACCTTGCTGGGCCATTGCGAGAACTTTTGAAATCGAATACCTTGTGGCTTTGGACTGAATATCATACCATATCTCTGAATAAAATAAAAAAATATCATTAGTTCTCCACCCGTTTTAGCTAATTTTGATGAAACAAAACAAACCATGATACAAACTGATTCCTCCGAAGATGGAATTGGTTGCTGTTTGTTACAAGACAACAAGCCTATTGCGTATGCATCCAGATCTCTTACTGAAGCGGAAAAAAATTATGCTCAGATAGAAAAAGAATATTTAGCGATTTTATTTGCTTGTCAAAAGTTTCATTATTATATATACGGAAGAAGTTTTCAAGTAGATTCAGATCATAAACCGCTTCTGGGTATTATGCAAAAAGGAATATCACAGGTTTATGCACCGAGATTACAAAGGATGAAAATAAAATTATTGAAATATGACATTCAGCTCAAGTATAAACCAGGTAAATATTTTCATATCGCAGATTACTTGTCGCGTAATTTTTTACAAGATAAAGTTGATGATGACACAGATCTTACAGAAATTGTACATACTTTAGAACGTAATATTAATGTAACTGACTCTAGAAAAAATGAATTCAAAACGGAAACATCAAAAGACTCCATTCTACAAAAAGTAATAATGATGTGCACAAAAGGTTGGCCCAGGGATATAAGGAAACTCTCTTCAGACTGTTTAAAATCATTTTGGGATATTCGTTCGGATATTCATTTTTCAAACGATATTTTGTTTTTTAATGACAGAATAATTGTTCCATGTACCATGAAGTATGACATGATCAAACAACTTCATGCAAATCACTTCGGTATCACCAAAACTCAGCAAAGGGCTAAAGAAATTCTGTACTGGCCGCAAATGGATCAGGATATTCAAAGATTTGTAGAAATGTGTAGTACATGTGATAAATTTAAAAATTCCAATCGTAGACATGAAATGATATTGCATGACATACCTGATTTACCGTTCAACAAAGTAGGTACTGATATACTGGAATATGGTGAAGAATCATATTTGGTAGTTGTTGATTATTTGACAAAGTGGATTGAGTTATCAAAATTAAAAAATAAAACGTCCACTTCGGTTATAGAGGCGTGCCACCCCTCGTACAATTACAGTAGGGTAGTGGACAAAATCACAACTTACGCTTTTGACAAGTATCCAAAAGCTGTTAGAGTGACAGGGTAGGCTCGCGGCTAAGCTCCAGTGAAGAGGGGAGTGGGTTGAACAAAACAAAATGTCTTGTGATATTAAAAATGCAGGCGCCAGTCATATGAATACTGAGCCCCCTGTACAGATAATTTTACTAATTCCCATATAACACGAATAGTAATAATTTAGGCAATTGCCACACTCTTAAATGATTACCAGCTTTATGATTGAATTCATATAATATATCATGTTACAAGGATTTTATTAGGTAGAAGTCAAATTAGCTGAAGGCTCATTAGAAACTATCAGAGATACCGTAGTGGTGAAATATTATAAAAAATTATTATATAAAATAAATTGAAGAATAGCCCAGAACCCAAACTATCCAGGGGTAGTTACCCACAGCTATCCTACTCAACACAATATACCCCTTTAGGGTAGGATATTAAATATAAAGCCGCTTAAGTTAGGTGCACCTTACCTGTAGCGTTTACAGAATTTCAGAGTAAGAATTGTCAACAAACAAAAGGTATATAGGTAATATTGGTTGAACCGGTTAACTTGCGTGCAACATCGGATTGGTTTCAGCCAGCCAACATGGTGGAATCTACCAGGTGGAAGGATATCAGTAGTAACGCTGCGAGGTAAGTGTCAGCCTTCGGGGCAGTGACACCAGAAGGTGAGTTCCCTCAGGACGGCTATTGCTCTAGGATGAAGATAAGTATACTGAGACAACCGATGAGTTTCCTCAGGATGACTATGGCTAGTACAAAGAATAGTTTTTTCAGGATGCCCTCTTAGTGCCAGTACAAAGAATAGTTTTTCAGGATGCCCTCTTAGTGCCAGTACAAAGAACCCTTTGTCTAGGAAGGCCTGGTACTAACTGCGGGAAAGATTCTGTTAGCAGGCTCCTCTACAGATGTTATGTCCAAATATCATAGTCCTAGTCAAAGGGTCAACAACTTAGGCTTGATTTTCACGATGATCAAAATTAATTACGCCCAAAGAAAAATATGGTTGGGAAGTGAGGTTATAATCCCCCTATTTGGGTATGTTTTCCAAAAATAATCAGCTCTCCATCAAATCATTAACGTGCCAAATTATGGAAAACATTAATCCAGTTGAAAGAATAATCCCATTAACTGGATGATTGCAGAAATCAATATTCAATATTCAACTCAAAATTCCCATCACTTTCTCCTCCCCACAAATAATTTTTACAGTCGCAGGAAATCGGAAATCAGAATAGACCTCTTCTTCCTCTTTATTAAGCCCGGTTATCAAACCATCTACTCTTTGACATATCCAAGATATCTAAAGCCTCAGCGGAGTTGCCAAGTAACTTCCTTCCTCGACGTGTCAAAATATCAACAAAGGATTCTAAAATGTTTCGTACAACAATTCATTACCTAACATCATCCAATACTCAAACAAACGGGAATTCGTCAGGACAGATAACTATTATCACGTTATGGGGTTCTTCCCAATTTATGTCACCGTCGGCCTTTGAAGGTCATTGAAAGAATGTAGATGTATCGCATCTACATGAAAGAGTGATCTATGCCCCAGCGACAGTCACTGAACTGAACAGCTGTTCTCTGACAGTAGACAGCGCTGAAAATACGAATGATTGTAGGGAGTATAGATGATGAAAGATGATAAATGGCTGTAAATATATCCAAAGTGAACACACTACGGAAGAAATAATGTTTCAATGACAATTAGACTTTATTAAGGTAGGCAATTCAAGCATCGATCTAATAAATACAAATAGTATTCACTTTTATAACTAAAACTCTGAGTAGCTGATAGTGGAAAAATAATAATGTTACAGGCGTTGAAAAATATATTTGCAATTCATGGGATTCCTTTAACGGTAATTGCTGATAATATGCCTTTTGATTCGTTTGAATGCAAAATGTTTGCAGGTCAGTAGACATTTCAATTTATAACATCGAGTCCCCTATATCCTCGTTCTAATGGACTGGCTGAAAGAGCTGTTCAAACAATGAAAACAATTTTACGAAAATGTGTTGACGTCCCTTCAGCTTTGCTTGAATATCGTAATACACCGGTATCAGGATTGAATAAATCTCCAGCACAGTTACTTTTCAACAGAAGATTGAGAACACCACTGCCGATATGTGATTCACTTCCTAAACCGACCTTAGTAAATTATGAATTTGAAAAATCTTGTTTAACAAATATACGAAAGAATGATAAAAAATATTTTGACAAACAAGCAAAGAGGAAAGATGAAAAATATGAAGTTGACCAAGATGTAGTTTTGAGGGAAAATGGTGTGTGGATACCTGCCAAAATAGTAAAAGTTGCTGACACTCTTATTGGGTTAAAAAATATAATGGAAATATTGTTAGAAGGAATAGTTTTCATTTGAGAAATAAACATAGCTATGATTTTTCAAACCTCTATAGTTGTAGTGATGATGAAGAATCTTCGTGCAGTATCAATCAGAACTTGAATGATTCTTATGTGAATGCCAGGAATGATAATAATATGGATGAAGAAAAAGAACAAGTTGATGGAGGGCAAGTAAGAGATGAAGGAGATGTGATTGTAGGTGATAATGAGTACCTGGAAGATAATGTGAGTCTGGAAGGGAAACGAAGGAGGGTTATTCCTAGCAAATTTAATGATTTTGTTATGTTTTGACTGTTCAATTGGTTTGTTGGTAAAAGGGAAAGATGTTGTATATGTTTCATATTTGGTTATGCTCCTCCCTGTATTCTGGACAGAGATAATCTGATAATTTGTAATTTGTCAGGTAGACTTTGAAAGTGACATACATTTGTAATTTTGAGTTAATAAAAACTATAATAAAACAGCCCCCACCCATATTCGATCTCTGGAACGTATCCAGAGAAAAGTTCTGCGGATGATCACAGACGCTCCTTGGTTCGTGCGTAACGTGCGGATCCTCGAAGACTTAGGGCTGCCTTCCATACAGCAGAGTATCCAAGAGATAAACCAAAAGGTGTTTGACAGCGCTGAGGCGCACGAAAACCCTCTCATCAGGGAAGCTGTAGATTACTCTATAGACGACCCTACTCGTTTCGAACGGCCACGTTTATTCGTGGCCTAAGTCTACGCACTAGCTCAGCTAAAGCTGGGTGAAGTGCATCTTCACCTAAAAATTCGCCTATGAATGTCAGGCAAAAAGCGAGGGCGGCTAGGGTGTCTTGGACCCCTATTCCACCCAAAAACACCAATTCTTAGCGTCGCAAACACTCTTTCTGTTGAAAACCGCGATTAAAGGGCAAGGAGACAAGGTATCATCCTGATAAAAGCGAAAATGATTCAAAGTGTCCGTCCACTGACTTAAACCCGAAATATAAAAAAAAATTCTTCAAAAATCCCTCTTGAAACTTCCATCCGAAAGAGAGTTTTTGGAATAGAAAATCTGTCCAAAATATTGCATATTTGGCAGATTATGACATCTCTGTAGCGACTTATCCAACGTTTCATTTCATATGTGGACGTGGCCCCGCCCAGAAACGGCGAATCGACCAATCAGATAGCAGAATCGGTTCAGGACGGAGTATAAATATTAATATTTATAGTGGAGCACCAGCCAGCCGGCTTAGTACTCCTGGAACGAGCCAATCGACAACATGGATTGAGGAAAAACCAGGAGGAAGACGCTCTCGGAGTCTGATTTTGGTCGAAAAAGACGGTTATTGCACAACATTGTGCAATATGGTGCAATGCGAAATAAACAACACATGACGTCAGAGAGATGATATAAATAGCCATTTTGTCGTCTAGGCTGGAATCCGATCCTTGGGGAATTTTGGATTTTTGTTTCCGATTCGGCCCGGCTAGCTCTCGGGGAGTCGTGGTCATCAGCCAGACGCGTATAATTCCGATTCATGCCGATAGCTGGGAGAATCGTCACCAAGTTATATTTGAATATTTATTTACAAAGTTGAACTTGGAAAGTCCCAAAAAGGTCTTGGAAAAATATCGGGGCTGTTGGACAGCAGTATACCGCTATTCCAGACAGCCACCTTATGAGAAAGGTTCTTCACAAAACAAATGGCCTGAAGGGCATAGTATATAAATATTTATCAAAGGTTCTTCTGAATGTTGTAATGTTTAACGTCGGATTCAGTCTATGCGATACGAATTCTTTTGTTAATTGTCGATGGCTGCTCTGCAGCATAGACTGAAGGACGGTCGAATAATACCTGTCGGGACGTTACCCGGGAGAGAAAGCACAACAATATATATACAGTCAGTATACAAATATGAAATTGTGGGCAATGGGCCCAATTACACTAAGTAAAAATGTACTTCCAAGTTAAATTTAAATGTCTAGGAATTTATTATGAAGTTTTTTAGTAGTAAACACTATGGCAAAACACTAGCTCATGCCACTAGCTAAAAAGTTTACAGAAGTTTTATAGTATAAGCAGGATTATACTCATTTAGTCCTTCCTTTTGTAAAAGAATTGAGTGAAAAAAAAATCTAAATAAATTTCTTTTCTTTTTAAACTGATTTCACTTCTAGACCCCTCCTGAAAGTTTCTCGATTACCCCAGGCCAGCAAATGATTCTTGTAGTGGAAATCTCGAAGAACAGCAGCCTCTTCGCTCAATGAGCCTGGAACAGAAATGAAACAATTTGGTTTGTTCAATAATCCAACTTCTCTCCAAGAATGCAGACTGTTGCCCAGTGCCGGCAGTAGATTCCTCTCCAAAACTCCTCAATAATGCTTCTAATTGTTACTTAGAAGTCCAGTAGCAGCTTTGTACGATGTTGTGAAAGCCCTTTCACATTAATAGTTTGTTACTTTGTAACAAAAGCACATATACAAGTATGAACAGACGATGTTCTAATACTTGATTAACGCAGGAAACTGTCACGCTCAAACTATCGACTGGTATCGAGTCGTGTTGAATTTGCTCATTTCAAACGGCTAGTCAAGACTGTGTCTTTGCGCGGACGTCTTCGCTGTATTTATAGTTTAACAACTGGCGCGTGGCCTATGGCTCACGTCGCGCAATATTTCGCAGTTCACCGAGAATCTGAGTACGCCGAGTACGCTCTGGCCAGCCGTCCAGAGCAGTTGTATACAACCGTAGGCAAATTTTTAAAATTTTTATTTGTAAAGTGAACATTTTTAGAGTCAAAAGTGTTAAACACACAGTGTATCACTTCGTAGTGGCCAGTATCTAGACCAGGTGAGCATGAGAGTGGGTATATCTTGCGGAAATACTTTCAGCTCCTGGGAACCGGCGTCTAGATCCAGGCGAGAAGCCACGCCCACTTTGGCCATATTGACCAATCAGTGGAAGAATTCAGCAAACAATTCTCACATCGGTGAAGAAGAATGTTAAACTCTTCGGGGGGTGAGAAGGATCTCACCCCCCGGAACAATGTCTCCCCTGTTAAAGACCGACAGGGTGGAAGCACTCCACACACCACCCCTCAAAAGAACGTCTCCAACAGAGATATCGTGCAGGCACAAAAGCGCCCTGCCCCAAAAGCCGCCAACATCGGCAGCCCGATCAAGGCCTCCAACGAGACAAAAACGAGGGACAAAAATGAAGACATCCATGAGTCCGTAAGTGACTACCAGAGGGAAGCCGGGAACTCTCCCCCTGATAAAAAGCCAAAAATGAATACCACTGGAGCCGAGAACTTCTTATCAACTCAGAAGTTTTTCAGTGGTATTCTCGACGCAAAGCAGCGGGCTAACTCAGGGGGGGGGGGAAACCCCTCACTTTTTAAAGCCCCTAGGAGAAGATTAAGAGCAGAAATCTACGAAGTCACTTACGACAAAGACGGGAGAAGAGTGGTGATGAACCCGTCAGTCCCAAAAAAGCCAGCTCAGCCTGCCACAACCCCCGAGCTGGAAACAAATCCCCTCAATGATCCTGCCACGAGCGAAGAGGGCAACCCGAAGGGAGAATTGTCACAAAAAAGTTTAACGAGAACTCTCTCGGACTACGCAATTCTCCCTTCGGATGAAGATACACCCACCCCTCAGGCCACTGAGGAGGAATCGAAAGATCAGAGCGACCCCGCCAATATCAGCGTAGGCGCCAGCAGCACGGTGGATCAGGAGACTGAGCTGGTGAGAGTAGGCAAAAGTCTAATAGAGAAGATCGAGTCAATGAAAGATCAGGAAAAGGCCACCAAAATGATCGAGGAAACTATCCAAGACGTGGCGACCGGCATGGACCTCGACCCTCCTCCAACAGTGAAAGCCACTCCTCCAAGGGGCCTCGCAATATTCTGCGCTGCCGTCAGGGAACAACAAATCCTTGACGAGCAGCTCAGGAAAGAGCGAGATGAGGGAAAACAACGCAAGGCTAAAGCGAGACTCCTCGAGAGGAGGAAGTCAGTCTCCTCCCCAACAACCCCATCAACCCCGCAATCGCCTGGAGAGGCAACAGGAGGTGGAACCCCCGATAATGGAAATAGTGGAGCAGAATAGGGAGGATTATCCAACATACAGCCAAGATTTTTTATCAAATCAAGGCGTTGAATAATCACGTAAAGACTAAGGTAAACGAGAAGATCTACCTATTCTGCAAAACCAGCAGACCCATCCCTCCAGAACTGGCTGGCTGAGAATCCAAGACAGGGAGCTGAGGGAGGTCACTGACCATTATCGGGAAATGTTCGAGAAAGAAGCGGCTAAGGAAAAGGAGCGACTGGAGGGAATACTAAAAATCCTCAAGTCCCCTCCGAAGAACAGCAAAGAGAAGGATGACCAGGGCTTCCAACTGCCCAAGAAACCGGTAAAGAGGAAGTGGACACCCCTCACCCTATAGGACGCCCCAATTCAGCTTAGCAACTCTTTCGATGCGATTGCGGAAGAGGATACCAACGAAGATAAGCCCTCAGATGAGCCCCAAGGAGAGGAGACAGTCACAAGAAAAGCTCCCCCATCAACGAAGACTGCCACAGCAATGGCAACAGCATCAACAAAACAACCGGCACCCCCGGCAGAGAATAGACACAAAAAATGTCCCCCCATTATCATCAAGGGGACGATCAAATTGGACACTGAAACCAAGAACTCACTCCAAGGAGATCTACGAGGAAATCTGACGTACAAGTATACGGCCAAATCGTCGTTGATATACGCGAGTACGTCAGAGGACCATACTAGCCTGAAGAACAGGCTAAGAGTAGATGGTGTCCAATTTCAACGAAAACACGCCTTCGTACTGAAGGGGCTGGATCACTCCCCCAAGGTTGAATATATAGCCGAGGACCTGAAGAGGCAAGGCCTCGATACCTACGGCATCACAGAGATCAATAGCACTGAGAGGAAGCTCTACATCGTACTCACTGACAAGAAGGCAACGGTCAGCTACCTCCGAGTTGTGGGAGGTGTCATAGTACGATGGGAGATAAAAAGGAACAAGAGAACCGTCACTCATTGCTATCGATGCCAGGCATGGGGACATGCCCAGTCCAACTGCAATCGTGAAATCAGATGCATGAAGTGCGCAGGAGAGCACTGGTCGAGGGCATGCCCCAAGCCAAGGTCCACCCCGGCTGTATGCTTCAACTGTGGAGGAGCACACACATCTTGCTCGGAAGTCTGCGAGGTATACCAGCACCACGTCAAGGCCCAAGAAGACCGGAAGACGAAAGCAGACCCGACGCCAAGATTCAAGCCAGCCCCAGCAGTCGAAAACAACATCTGGGAGCAGAGAAGAAGAGCAAGAGAGAACCAGCCTCAAGAGCAGGCAGCCACAGTAGTAAGTCACAGGGCTCCCTCACCACAATCACTACCCCCATCCCAAACACAGCATAGGGTAGACCAGCCAGGTCTAGCCAATGCCGTTAGTAGTTACATGGAGAAGCATCAGACTATAAAGAGCCTGGTGAACACCCAAGATCTACTGCAGGCCATGGACGATATTATCGAGGGCCTCAGAAGGGCCCGAGATGGCAACGAGAAATTCCTGGCCTTCTGGAAGGTCATGGAAAATATTCAAGGCTACGGCCTTTAAATGCCCATAAAGGTGTGCATGCTCAATGTGGATGGAATCAGCAACAAGTATAAACTTGTTGCTGAGTTCATCCATAGGCATAAGATTGATATAATGCTTCTATCCGAGACAAAGCTTCGGCAGGAGCATGAGCTGCAAATCAGAGGATTCAATGCCATCAGGAGAGAAAGGCCCAACGCAGTGAGAGGAGGCGGCGTCGCTATACTCGTGAAGGTGGGTATACCACATGTACCCTTGCCACAGAGGCAAAGCTCGATCGAACACACAGGCATAGAGCTTGCCAGTGGGACAAGGATATATGTGGTGTACAACCCTTCACAAAACGTGTTCGAGGCGATGGATTTGGATAATCTCCTCCAAAGCGGACACAAAGTGCTGCTGGCAGGAGACTTCAACGCTAGAAGACCTGAGTGGAACTGTGCTGCTTCGCCCAACGCGAATGGAAGGACGCTCTGGGAATACTCACAGGATAACAATGTCATCATTGATTATCCTAGCGAGCATACGCACTTTCCGAGGAACGGTAAGTCTCCCTCGACCCTCGATTTGGTGGTATACAAGAACGTCTTCGGCATCTCCAGACCCAAAACGGCCCCCGAGCTCATTTCGGATCACGACCCTGTGCTCTTCTCAGTCAAGGGTGGAGCACCCCCTAAGGGGGTGAGAGTCATGTATGACTACTCCACAACTGACTGGAAGGAGTACAGGCGAGTGTTAAACTAAAAAACAATCATAACGCCATAAATTGAAAGCGAAAATGTGGATACCGAAACTCGGAGGCTGATAGAAAACATCCGGGAAGCCAGAGACGTCACCACCAAAAAGAGGGCCGTGAGAGAAGACAGAGGTCTTCTTCCAAACTTTATCCTAGGGCTCATCAAATTAAATCACACAGAAAGGCGAAAGTGGCCTGTCCACCGTGAAAATATGATTAGCCTAGGAAGTGAAATAAAAGAACTCATTAAAAAACACAGAAACGAGGTCTGGAAGAGGAAACTCGAGAGTCTGAAAGCGTCCGACAATTCCCTATGGCGAATGTCCAAACGCCTCCGAAGGAGGCATAAAGAGATTCCAGCCGTGGGGAATGGCCGGACTCTGGAAGCGACCGAACAGGGAAAGGCGAAGCTATTGCTGAGTATTACCAGAGCGTGTCCCAGACGAGTGCCGATTCCACCTCGGAGCAGGAGGCTGTTTCTAGGGAAGCCAAAGAATTCAGAACAAGGCCATGCACCAAGATCTGCACGAGGGACCTCACGAAGTTGATCACCAACTATGAGGAGGTCCTGGAGGCAATAAAACGGCTCCCTAGAAACAAGGCTGCTGGCACCGACAAAATAGATACAGTCCTGCTCAGAAATCTGCCGAGGAAGTCTCTCGTTCTGTTAGTACACATCATAAACGCTGTCATAAAATGGCAGACATATCCACCATCGCTTAAACTGGCGGAGAATATCCCAATCCTGAAGAAGAGCAAGCCAGACACGAGAGTAGAAAGCTACCGCCCCATTTCATTGCCAAGCGCTATAGCTAAGGTGGTAGATCGAATCCTCCTCAAGTGAGTCTAGAGGAGAAGCTCAAGCTCATACCGGCGGAACAATACGGGTTCCGAAAAGGACACTCCACGTCCTCACAGGTAGCCCGGATTGTCCACGATGTGAAGGAGGGCTTCCACCTAGGTCTTAACACAGTTATGGTCCTGCTGGATATTCAAAAAGCATTCGACACCGTCTGGATAGAGAGGTTTATCATGAAGATGCTAAGGGCAGGCATGCCTGAATGCATGGTGAAGATTCTAGACTCATACCTTGTCGATAGAACTTTCAAGGCTAGAATAGGCGGTACCAGCTCTTCAGTGATGCGGGCCGGAGCAGGAGTGCCGCAGGGATCGAGCTTATCCCCACTTTTGTACTCGCTATATACGCACGACTTTCCCACTAATGAGCTCACGAACACGGCCTCTATGCGGATGACACGGCTATATATGCCCAGTCAAACTATAGCTCGTCAGCCGCATACTGGGTGGAGAACCATGTAGAGGAGTCAGTCGTGCCGTATCTGGCGAAAAACAAAATAGTGATGAACTCTGGTGAAACAGAACTCATAAATTTCACAAGAAAACGTGCTACCGTAAGTGTGGCCATCCCTGAGGGATTTAGAGTTCTGGGGAACCAGATTGATGAGTCAGATTCCGTGCGGTACCTGGGAGTACAGCTGGACAAAAAGCTCATACTCAGGAACCACGTCAACCTGGCAATCCAAAGGGCATGTGCCGCAATGGTAGGGACTTACCCCCTGATTGCGAGGAATTCCGGGTTGGCGATGAAGAATAAAATGCTTATTTACAAACAAATCATCAGGCCAGCGATGACATATGCTTGTCCAGTTTTCTGTAGTCTCCCCAAATACCTTATGGTAAAACTGGAGAGAATGCAGAATAAAGTGCTCCGTATCGTCACTAACAGTGACAGGTACATTCGGTTAGTATCACTGCGAGAGATAGCCGATATTCAATCAATCGAAGAACATATCAAGCAAGTCTCTGATAAGTTCTACCGCTTCTTCATCCTTGGAAGTCCATTGACAAGGGACATAACAGCAGTCCGAGCCCACCATAACAGGCCAAGAAGGCATGGTGGGCCGATCTACAAGGCATTAGATATCTTCCATGAGCGCCCAGAGGGCGAGTGACCACTACCTCCACCATAAATAAAAAGACGAGCCAAGGCTCCTACATAAAGCCAACAATGTTTTAACCCGGTTTTTTCTACTTTTTTCCGGGAAGCCACCCACTGAAAATCCCCCTCGATAATGAAATTCAATAGTCTGATGCTTTACACATAATCAAACAAAACTCCCCGTATAACTTGGAGGAGATGGGGAAGCTCCAACTGACCGTCGACTTAACACTTACGGCAGAGGAAAACCTACATAACATCGTAGGCCTGCAACGCAGGAACGAGCACGGTGTCCCCCGCCCGCTGAAGGCCTCAGCAGGGCAGTTGAAGAACTCTCTGCCAATCCAAATATTTGGAAACGCCACATCTCTGTTAGCGAGAGCGCCAAGAGCATAGATTTAATATCTACGGAACTATCTTCCTCCAAGAAGACTTCGAGGGAAAATCCACCCAGAGCCGTTAAACACCTATAATGGTTTTGAATCAATCACACTGAAAATTAATAATTATAGATACATTCTTCTCTCTCTTATTTTTCATCATTCATCTGTTATTTCTTGATAAAATAATGTCAAATATAACGTTCTGTCATGTAAACACAAAATCTATTACTAATGGTTTTCGGAATTCAAGCAGAAGGTATTCAACTTGTATGATATTATCACAATATCAGAGACCTGGTTGACGAATGCTATTACTGATGATTCCATTCGTCTGCCAGGCTATCTACTACTGCGACGCGATAGAGAAGGACGTGGCAGGGGCGTAGCTATATATACTAAAAACACGTTATGTGTTAATTCAATTATCAATGTTGATATTATACGCACCGAATAGTTGTGGATATCGGTCACGGCAGGTAAAACCAAATTCGCTATTGGCGCTATGTACAGAGCTCCTAGTTCATTTTCTCCAGAGTTCTTCACCGAATTAGAAATCTGCTTGTCATTCATATGTCCAAGATTTGATAATGTAATATTTGCAGGAGACTTAAATATAGATTTACTTGAACCTGCTAATCTGTTGTGTACCCAGCTAAATAATCCTTCGGATTAAAACAAATCATCAAAGAACCTACCCGTTTCAGTGCAACAATATGTAAATTACTAGATTCAATTTACTGCACAGAAAATATACCTATAAACACTTGTACTATTGTCGATTGCAGCAGTTTTTCTGACCATTGCCTAGTGTCCTGTACATTAGGCTGTATAACCTCAGTTTGTATCGACTTTCAACACATTTATAGAGATTTCAAGAATTTTGATACCGTATCATTCACTCGCGATCTCTCAGGTGCTAACCTGGAATAAATTCACAATTTGGTGAACATCAATGATGAGTTGACGAACTCAATGGAATAATTATAAACACATTCAACAGGCATGCACCCATAAAAACGATTCGAATCACAAAAAAGCGTGCACCTTGGTTAACTGACAATTTGAAACTACTTATGCGCATTAGAGACAGAGCTCTTATCAGACACAAAAAATCAAGATCTACTCATACCTGGAAATATTACAAGTTATTAAGAAATCTTACCAATCGAACTATAAAATTAGAGAAAAAAGCCTACCTTGAATTCAAGTTACGAAATCATGGAAACATGGAAAGAACTTGCAGATATGGACTTTCACAGCAGAAAGCCAATCAACTCTCTTCCTGAAAATTTGGGCAATGTTGAAGATATCAATCAGTTTTTTAGTGACATATTGAATGTTGATTCGTTACCTGACAGGGAATTAATGGATTACTTCTCTAGAAACAAAAATTTCGACAAAAACTTTCACCTTCAGGAAACGAATGAACAAGAATTCTTTAAAAATCTACTTTCTGTGAAATCTAACGTAGTGGGTCCTGATAAAATTAGTGTCAATATGTTATTGTACTGTTGTCCACTCATGTTGCCCATCATAACCCATGTGTTCAATATATGTATCCGAGAAAATGTATATCCCTCTATTTGGGAGAAAGCTCAAATAATACCCTTGGCCAAAATAACTAACCCACAAAACCTCAACGATCTTCGTCCAATAAGTATCTTATGTAATCTTTCTAAAATGTTTGAGAAAATCGTTAACCTTCAGATAAGAAATTACCTCGATACATTCAATATACTACCTCCCTCCCAGTCAGGCTTTCGTGCAGAACATAGCTGCACCACAGCTATGTTGAAAGTAGTGGACGATATACATGCTGCAGTAGATGCCAATCACCTTAGTATACTGGTCTTGATAGACTATTCGAAGGCATTCGACAGAATAAACCACTCCCTTCTTTTGTGTCTATTGTCATACATTGGATTTTCTGAATATGTTTTGAAGCTGTTGAACAGTTATCTGTCTGACAGGTCCCAATGTGTCATTCTGAATAACCGGATATCAAACTAGCTCACCACAAAGAACGGTGTTCCTCAAGGCTCCATCCTCGGCCCTCTCTTATTTGTAATATATAGGTACTTCACAGTTTCCAGAATGCTTGCAACACACACACATTCACAGCTACGCGGATGACACCCAAATTTATAAACATTTTGACGAAAAATCTGTCATTATCGCCTGTCAACAAATCAATAAAGACCTGAATGCTCTAATAGCAATTTAAAAAAAAAATTGTCTCACAGTCAACCCTCTGAAGTCATTTGTCATGCTTTTCGGCAGAGCAGCCATGAGAACACGTCACATTGAAAACATAAACATTTCTCTTGATAAACTGCGACTGCCATTTAAAGAAAATACAAAAATCTTGGCCTCTTCCTAGACCATACTCTTAGAGTTTCTCTACATACGTCGCATATTCTCAAACGTGGATATTGTAATCTAAAATTAATTTACTCCAACAGAGAACTGCTAAATATGAAATCGAAAAAACTGTTATGCGATGCTCTCGTGTTATGCATGCTAACTTCACAGACGTGGTCTATGGACCAAATTTATTAGTAACGGATAAACACAGGTTACAGGTTTTACAAAACTCTTGTATCAGACTCATTACGGGAACAAGTAGACGCCAACATATATCACACCATT
Source organism: Chrysolina oricalcia (assembly GCA_944452925.2). Classification (NCBI taxonomy): domain Eukaryota; kingdom Metazoa; phylum Arthropoda; class Insecta; order Coleoptera; family Chrysomelidae; genus Chrysolina; species Chrysolina oricalcia. The sequence continues at coordinate 9,655,975 of OX101813.2, read as the reverse complement.
TAAAAACTCTCGGGTGGATGAATGTGGAAACACGTCGAATTTATCACGCCAGTTCGCTGTTTCATAAAATAATAATTACCACGAAACCTAGTTATCTTCATGATAAAATTAGTTACCAAACGGATGTCCATAACTTAAACCTGCGATTTAAACACCTGCTCACGCCGCCAATCTACAAAACGTCCCTCTTACACATATTATATTGCCTGGCTATACAATAGGTTACCGATTTCTCTCAATTCACTTTCCGTCAATGCGTTCAAATCCAAACTTAAATACCTTCTGCTGAAGAATAAATTGCCTAATCTTCATTAGCGTTGCTACCCAAATTTACTTTATCCCTCTGATACAATTTTTTACTTTATGATATTCATTCCTTTTATTTTTTTTTTAATCTTGAATTTCTTGTATTTCTTTCTCTACATAGTTTATTTTTCTAAATATTTGCCTCTGGTTGGATGGAAGAGCAAGCTCGAACCTAGTCTATGACTAGGAGAGAGACTGAATCCTGCCATTTGATAGTATTCATAGTTGTCCTGTTATATATCTGTATATGTCATGTATGTTTTACTATCAATAAAATCAATTATTATTATTATTATTATTATTGGAAGATAAGCCAACATTCGTTGTTTTATTCATCAGAAAATACATTCGTTTACAATTGTTGTTGGGCATTTGGCACCTCGCCAATCGGCTCACAAAATTTCTCTAACCTAGTTGTACAATTCTAACTTAATACTAGTATAAAAGAAAGAAATTTGCAAATGCATATTCAAAACCCCTTAGAACAGTCTCTAAGAGTCCCTCGTTTCACAATACTTAATATTTTCAGGTAACTTAGCAAAGTTACAAAACCACTAATCGCTGATCCTTGTGTTATACCAAAAATAATGTTTTTACTATTTTATCATGGAGTATAGACCTTCTTAAGGAAATGCTTACAACAGCTCTCTAGCTGACAGAGAACACTATATAAATGGGTTGAGATTCACTATAGCTTGGCCTGATAGACGGGAAATACGATCTATAGTACCAGGGATTTTTCCAAGTTCAACTTTGAGATTTACTCTTCCTCATCAGAAGAAGAAGGTGGAGACCTTGGGTCGAGATGGGCCTGCCCTTTTCGGGGTGCAGGGGCCAGTCTCAGGTCATTTATCTGTATATTCAATTCACCACAACCTTTGCTTACAAGATAACATGTGGGGCCGACTTTGCGGATAACTTGGTTAGGACCCACCCAGGTCTCACCAAAATTCCGCTGGTCCCGCTTCGAATTTCTGCATAGTACCCACTGGCCTGCTTAAAAATCAACTGGTTGCGGTTCGTTACGTTGGGGAAAATGCTTTTGTTGATAAGACGTGCTGGCCGCGAACGCATCCGCGACACGCTGATTTCTGGCTTGATTATGGTTCCTACGCCTAGCTTGTTGGGGTGTAGCCCAGTCACCAGGACGCGGTAACTTATATCCAAGCAGAAGCCTGCTCGTGCTGGCCGCGAACGCATCCGCGACACGCTGATTTCTGGCTTGATTATGGTTCCTACGCCTAGCTTGTTGGGGTGTAGCCCAGTCACCAGGACGCGGTAACTTATATCCAAGCAGAAGCCTGCTCGGTGACATCCCCGTGGCTGCATTATGTCTCGTTCGGAGGTTGAAGAGAATATCGGGAATACAGGTTTCCCACTGATTTTCTTCCTTGCCCAGCAAGGCAGCCAGTAGCATTTACTTTATTTCTTGGACTCTTTTCTTAACCGGGTTAGCTTGTTGATGCTGCACTGCGGACAGTTTCAGTTCAATTCTTCAAGTGTTGCAGAAATTCTCAAAATGCCTGCCTCGGAACTGACTGCCGCTATCAGAAATCACGGTCTTGGGGTATCCCCACCGATTAAAAATATCCTCTTGGAGGTATTGAATCAAAGCTTTTGGCTTCCACCCATTTAGAGAAGCAGTCAGTGACGATTAATAGGTAACGGTTACCTCCGGGATGGCGTAGGGGTAGGGTTCCATGACATCAACAGAGACAACCTCCCACGGTTTTGTTGGGACATTCGGTAGTTGGTTTGCTAATTGTTGTGGCTTTGCTCGCTTGGTAGTAGCACACACAAGGCAACGCACTACATAGTCATTTACTCTGACTTTCAAAGGGGCGTACTGGAAATGTCGAGCTATCTGACGGTGAGTTTCCTCAGCGCCAGGGTGCCCAACATCATCGTGATAGCGTTGTGAATGTTTGCATTTGGTTTAGTAGGTACGGCTGGGTCTCCCTCGTAATCGGTCTGCTGCATGATGGCGATGGAGGCGAATTCTACCAAATCATTTCGAGCGCGTGTGCCACCTTGGCCTTCCACATCTCGAAACAGGGCAGTAGCGACTAGTTCTGCTACTCCTCCACCAATAGTTTTCGCAAGATGAGTTGCTTCGAATATATTATGAAGATTATTCATTCCCTGATTCAGAGTCTTTATCCTGTTGACTAAAAGGCACATTCGCCGATTCAATACGATGGAGGGTCTCTCCTTCCTTGCACGAGGCTTCCTGAGCCTCGATAATGGGAAAGAACATCCTCTCCACATCAATTTCTAGGTTCTGGCCTGTTGCCTGATCCTCAGGGTTTCTCGACAGGAAGTCAGGGAGTTGATTTAACTTCCCAGGGACATGGATAATATCAAAATCGTACTCTTGAAGGAGCAACGCCCACCTAGTGAGCTTGGCTTGTTCGTCCTTCATTCGATGAAGCCATAAAAGGGCTGAGTTATCTGTGTATAATTTGAATTTTTTATCTTGTACGAAGTGTTTGTACTTTCGGATCGCCCATACAATCGCCAAGCACTCGATTTCATTTATATGATATCGCTGCTCCGTCTTATTGAGTTTCGCACTACTATAGGCGATAATATCTCGTCCTCCATCTGGTTTTCATTGGAATAAGACAGTGCCAATCCCTACCGAGCTGGCATCTGTTTGTAGGCAATAGGGCCTCGAAGGGTCGGGCCTAGCGAGCTCTTAAGGTTCAGCGACCAGTGCCTTAACTCTTTCGAAGGCGATATTTGCTTCTTGAGTCCATTTAAAGTTCCGGTATTTATCAATCAAATCCGTCAGGGGGGCTGATATCTCCGCAAAGTGTGAGATGTACTAGCGCAGCCACCCTGCCGTACCAAGAAAAGCCTGGACCTGCATATACTTTTTGGAACTGGGAAACCCATAATATTTAGCACATGCGTTTCTTTGGGTTTATTTTCGGACTGTGAGACTACTCGCCCAAGGTATTTAAGCTCTTTGGACGCAAACTGACACTTTGACTGTGATAGCCATAGGCCGTGCGATCTTAAACGTTCCAGAATCTTCCGTAGATGGACTACATGGTCCTCAATGCTGTCCGAATAGACAATTATATCGTCTAGGTACACCTTACAGAAAGTATCGGTGTACCCAACAAGGACAGAGGACATAAGCTTCTGAAAGACCGCCGGCCCATTATTCAGCACAAAACTGAGAATCTTAAACTCATATACCTGGCCGTCTGGAGCCCCAAAAGCAGTATACTTCCACGAATCTTTCGAAAGTGGAGCCTGCCAAAACCCATAGCGCAAGTCCAAAGTTGTAAAAACTTTGGCTTGTCCCATTTCTCTTACTGTCTCCTGTATTGGTGGCAAATTAGGAGCTTCTGAGACTATCAGTTTATTTATCTCACGATAATCCACACAGAAGCGCAATTTTCCATCTTTTTTTGGTACTAATACAACCGGACTGCAATATGGTGAAATGCTCGGCACTATCACTCCTGCTTCCGACAGTTTCCTAATTTCCTCGTGGACAATCTATTTTCGCTCTTCAGACATTTTGTCATAGCGAAACTGCCGGAATGGTTTTTCATGCTTTACTTTAATTATGTGTACGGCCGTTTGAGTAATCGGTTGTCTCACCGTCTCCTCAAATACGTCGGGAAATTCATCTAGAACTTTCAAGACCTTATTTTTTGTTTCGAGGGAAAACTGCCCCTCGTCAAAACTATATTTGTTTTTTGTCGTTCAGACAATTGACTCCAAAAGACGGCTTGCCTGGAATTCTTTCCTACATATAGGCACTTCCGTTTTATATCTAAATTTGCCTCATGGGCTATTAGAAACAGCATCCCCAAAATGACCGGTTCGTTGACGTCACTTAACACAGTAACCACCACATCGAACGAGGTCTCATCAATTTGAAGCTTTGTATTTAAATGACCCAGACTATAGCTCGAATTATTAGAGCACCCCAACTGAACTGCAGTGGGATTTGGCAGATTTGACAAGTCCTTGTCTTGAAGTGAATCGGCTTTGGCAAAATTTGTACTGGCCCCGGTATCCACCAGAGCGAGTACCATTTGTCCATTTATTTTTACCGAAATGCGTGGGAGCTGTCTACCAAATTGCCTCGTAGTATCGAGTGTAATCAATGCTTCTATATCGAACCGGATATTTACAAAAGGGGGTTTATATACAAAGGGGACTGTGGCCTGAGTTTCGGCCTCAACAGGGACACCTTCGGGTAAATCGGAAACCTCAACATCCTTTATAGGTACTTTTATACATACGGGCAAATGTCCTGAGGTTTCTGATTTCCTCAAATGAGGTATTTCCTCAGTGCGACTTTCTAATCCCTTAGGTGACTCGCCGCCGCTGGCGAGGCATCCTCGGAATAGTTTCCCGGTTGAAGGTAGTTCTCGCCCTCATGTATCGAATTTAGTATATTATTATTTCCGGAATTATTTCTGGTACGAGGAGAATTTGCTGAGTTTTGACTATTACGAGCATTTCCTGTCCCGCCTGAATTCCGGTTATTTTGGAAGCTGTTGCTATTCTTTCAGTTAGTATTATTTGTCCCATCATTACCTGTTCCACTATTAATATTTCCTCTCGAAGGCAAAGCCCTGTCGGAATTATTTATTCGTGGGGGCGGAGCACTATCTGTGCTACTAGAATTTTTATTTACAGGAGGTAAAGCTCCTTGTAAATCACTCTCTATGTGAACACATAGCTGAGTTAAATCTTCTACAGTCGGAATATATCTTCCTCGGAGATAGGCTTTAATTCCTGGAGAGATCAGTTCGATTATTAGTCTAATCCTGCTCTCCTTATCAAGGTGGGGTTGGACACAGTTTGCCAACGCCATTTTTGAGGCAATGAAAACATCAATTTTGTCCGTTTTCGCCTGTCTCTGGCCATATAATTTTGAAGTTAGGTTGGCTTTCAATTCAGGATTGTCGAATCTCGAAAAGAAACGATTCAATAAAAATCTCCAAGTTGTGTCTAATGAACTATAGATATTTCCCCAACTTAATGCTTCACCCTTAAGTTGGCCTATTAGTATGCCTGGCCATTCATCCTGGCGTATTTAAGATTTCTGAAATTAGTACAAAAGTTTTTGAACGAAAGTGTTGGGATTTTCGTGGTCAGCACCAGAAAATATGGGGAGACGTTGCTTGTCTAGTTTTTGTGCATAGTTGTGACTGGCTAAGTTCATAAGAACTTGAGCCAGTTGAATCATAGAATCCGGGGAAGTATTTGTTGCCGGATTATTTTGAGTATTAGGGGCCCTAGGGCTTCACTGAATATGGGAGAGAGAAAAATCTCGACCAGCTTGTTGAAATTTTACTTTTTTCTCGGGAAAAGGGGGCCACCAATTCTCTCTGTCTGTATCTTCGACAGAGGGAACTGGAATATCAGATAATAAAATCTCAAACAGGTTTTTACGCCGTGAGAGACCTGGTTTTCCTAAAGAGGCCGTTGTGGCATCGTCACTTATATTATATGAGTCAATTTCCGAAAGTGTATTCCAATCAGAATCCTGAAGATTATCGGCTATTCGAGTATTTGCCGAAATGAATGCCGTATTGGCCATAACCGAAGTTTCGGAATCATAACTTTCCTCATCAGGGAGTTTATTTTCTGGTTCTATCAAAAGTGGTGTTATTTCATCTTCTCTAGATGAAGAGCTTGATTGCCATATTTCCTATCTTGGCCCTCTAGGCCTGATGCCGAAATTTGTCACACTTTCGAATATTCCAGATGTATTTCCGAACCCACTAGGTGTCCTAAAAAGACTCGGTAACATCGAGGGTATATTTTCAAATAGATTCGATGCGTTGTGACTCCTATTTTGGCCAAGCTCGGCACCACTAAGGGCGCCATGTCGTCTTGGCTGGAATCCGATCCTTGAGGAATTTCGGATTTTTGTTTCCGATTCGGCCCGGCTAGCTTTTGGGGGCTCGTAGTCATCAGCCAGATGCGTGTAGTTCGGATTCATCACCAAGTTATCATTGAATATTTATTTGCAAAGTTGAACTTAAAAAAATCCCAATGAAATGGATTTTTTTTGGAAATATCGAAGCTGTTGGACAGCAGTATACCGCTATTCCAGACAGCCACCTTTTAAGAAAGGTTGTTCAGAACAGTTCTTCACAAAACAAGTGGCCTGAAGGGCATAGTATATAAATATTTATCAAAGGTTCTTAAGAATGTTGTAATGTTTAACGTCGGATTTAGTCTATGCGATCACGAATTCTTTAACTAACTCTGAAAAGAGTTTAATATCGATGGCTGCTATGCAGTATAGACTGAAGGACCTTCAAATAATACCTGTCGGGACGTTAGCCCGGGAGAGAAAGCACAATAATATATAAGTAAAAATGTACTTCCAAGTTAAATTTAAATGTCTGGGAATTTATTCTAAAGTTTTAGAAAAAGTTAACACTTTGGCAAAACACTAGCTCATGCTATTAGCTAAAAAGTTCACAGAAGTTTTTGTAGTATAAGCAGGATTATACTCGTTTAGTTCTTCCTTTTGTAAAAGAATTGAATTTAATAAAAATCTATTTATATCAAAACTGATTTCACTTCTAAACCCCCCTGAAAGTTTCTTGCTTGCCGCAGGCCAGCAAATTGTTCTTGTAGTGGAAATCTCGAAGAACAGCAGCCTCTTCGCTCAATGAGCCCGGATCATAAATGAAACAATTTGGTTTGTTCAGTAATCAATCTTCTCTCCAAGAATGCAGACTGTTGCCCAGTGCCGGCAGTAGATTTCTCTCCAAAACTCCACAATAATGCTTCTAATTGTTGATTAGAAGTTAAATAGCAGCTTTGTATTATGTTGTAAGAGCACTTTCACATTAACAGTTTGTTACTTTGTAACAAAAGTACATATACAAGTATGAACAGACGATGTTCTTATACTTGATCAACGCAGGAAACTGCCTGCAGTCACTACAACACGTTCAAACTATCGACTAGTATCGAGTCAAGTTGAATTTGCTCATTACAAACAGCTAGTCAAGACTGTGTCTCTGCGCCACCATGCACCTCCTAAGGTTGAGGCCCGGAAGGATGAACGCCCCAGCACTCGTACGTACTCGAAAGCTCACCCCCCCCCCCTATCCACCACCACCGCTCGTTAAAGCGGTTCCTCATCCTGATGACTGGCGATCAGCAGAATAAAATCTGACCGTTTGATATGGAGTGCCCAGCCCATTCTCGGCTTGATGCTCCCTTATATCTGACATGAGTTGACTTTTAAAACAATGAATTTACTTTATGTGCATGGTGCCCCTCTGAAACTGGCTGAAGGCCTGAAAAAACTCTCATCTGATGGCCGAGTGCTGTGTACTGAGTTAACTGAAATTGAAATTACTTCTTGGTCGGTTCTTCTTGGTATCTGAAACGTAAAAGCATGATTAATCGTGATTTGGTGCCTGTTGAAGTAGACGTTGGCGTCGCCGAAGGTCTCGTCTCCGCCGTACTTCTACAGGGGTGTCGTTCTCTACTTGGTTTACTGGACATCTGTATTTGTCTCTGTCTCTGTCGTCTTGCACACGTCTGTTTTCGAGGAGCTCCGTGAGCAGCGGGTTCGTGTGAGTCTCTACTCTGTCTAGAGTGGTCCCCACATGTTGTCTAATCAGTCTGTCGATATAGTCCGGGTGGATGTCTAAGTCTCGATATATGAACCTGTTGGGCATATATTGTGGTGCGTCTGTTGCCATCCTCAGGCAGATATTGAAGAAAGCCTGTATCCTCTGCCTATAACTGTTCGCGCACTGCCCCCAAGCAGTGGATGCGTACAATATGATAGGCAGAAGAATTGTCTTGATGAGGCGTAATTTTAACTCGAGGGCCATGTTGCTCCTACGTCCTATGAGTGGGTACAGCTTATGCCTTGCGGCTTTCGCTATAGCTAATCTGTGGGAGACGTGCCTCTGAAACGTGAGTTTCTTGTTCAAGGTTACTCCTAGGTAAACGGCTTCGTCTACCCGAGGAATTCTCTCGTCGTTCATAGTAACATGGCCTTCGGGTGTCCTACGTCTCCTTGTGAACAGTATGGCCTTGCATTTGTCTGCATTGATTCCGATCTTCCAACGATTGAACCACGGTTCCAGCTTGTTTATCTGAAGTTGCAGCTTCGATGTTACTCCTCTCTCATGAGATGACTCAGCAAAGATTGCCGTGTCATCTGCATAGAGAGCAAGTTTGGCCATGGGGTTGTCCGACATAGGCATGTCTGCAGTGTAGATCGAAAATAGGTGTGTCGACAGTACTGCTCCCTGTTGTTCTCCTGCTTCTAGCCTCTTTCATGAAAAGAGAGCATTTCCGACTTTGCATCGGTAATGTCTACCCCTTAGGAAGGAGTTTATCAGCTTGACCATTGGTATGGAGTATCTGGCATTAACCAATTTGGCGATCAGCCCATCATGCCAAACTCTATCGAAGGCCTTGGAGACGTCAAGGAAGACTGCTCCTGTAAGATGTCCTCTTCTCGTGCGGTTCCAGTTCTGGATGGTGGCGTCCACTATCCGGGTGACCTGGAGTTCTGTTGAGTGTTCCTGTCTGAAGCCGAATTGCTCATCTGGAAGGATGTTCAATTCTTCAGACATTGTCTCAAGTCAAGTGCTGATCACCCTTTCTGCGACCTTACTCATGGCAGGTGTGAAACTGATGGGGCGGTGATTTTGCGGGAACGTGTGGTTCTTGTTGGGCTTCCGAATCATGATGACCGTTGCTTCTTTCCAGCTGAATAGAAAGTGTCTACATCTGAGTACAGCGTTTATTATGTTTGTCAGGGCTGCTAGTCCTTTCCTAGTTAAGGCTTTTAGTGCCCTGAATTGAATGTTGTCTGGGCCCGGTGCTTTCCTGGTCTTGGCGTGTCTAAGTATGTCCTTGATTTCCTCTGGAGATGTCGGCTCTAGAAGAATGACTGAGTCGTCAGTTCTTCTAAGCCGTCGGATCGTCTGGTCTACATGCGTTTCCGAGTCCTCGACCTCATCGGTGTAATCGACCTCGTTCTCACGGCACTGACGTTCGAAGGAGTCCGCAAAAGCTTCTGCGTTGTCCGTCCCCGTGAAAACGATGCCCATCTCACCATGAAGTGGGGGGCACGGTTTCCTTTGGCCGTGTCTGAGGAATTTCTGCGTCCTCCATAGGGAGTTGTCTTCGGCGTCGAGTTCGTCCAAACGTTCAGACCAATGTCGCTCTCTGAGTAGCTTCAGCTCTTCTCTCAACCGTCGAGACACGTGATTGAGTTGTCGTTTGTCATCGGTCTCTGCGCTTTGGATCTTCTTCGTTTGTATCGGGATGAGACCTGGTCTCCTTTCCCTCTAATCGCGGTTTCGACAGAAAGAGTGTTTGCGACTCTAAGAAATGGTGTTTTGGGTGGAATAGGGGTCCATAAAGGACATCCTAGCCGCCCTCGCTTTTTGCCTGGCATTCATAGGCGAATTTTTAGGGTGAAGTTGCCCTTCACCCAGATTCGACTGAGCTGGTGAGTAGACCTAGGCCACAAATAACCGTGGCCGTTTGAAACGAGTAGGGTCGTCTATAGAGTAATCTACAGCTTCCCTGATTAGTGGGTTTTCGTGCACCTCAGCGCAATCGAAAACCTTTTGGTTTCTCTCCTGGATGCTCTGCTGAATGGAAGGCAGCTTTAAGTCGTCGAGGATTCGCGCGTTTCGCACGAACCATGGAGCGTTTGTGATCATCCGCACTGTTTTTCTCTGGACCCGTTCCAGAGACAAAATGTGGGTGGGGGCGGCATGGCCCCAGGCGGCTGATGCATATAGTATGACCGACCTGATCATCTAGTTATAGAGGAGCACTTTGTTCCTCAGACTTAGCTTGCTCCTCCTGTTGAGGAACGGGTATAGAGTGCCAAGTCTGGAGTACAACTTGCCTCTCAACTCATTAATGTGGTGCCTCCACGTGAGACCTCTATCGATTATAAGACCGAGGTACTTGACCTGCGGTTTCCATTCGATCCCCCTTCCTGAGATCGTAAGCACTGTACGAGGAAAATCCCTCCTCCTCCCCATAGAAATCAACTGCGTTTTTGCAGGATTGACTCGGATTTTCCAGTCCAGGAACCACTGCTTGAGGCTGCCTACTGCGGTCTGCAGATATGACATCCCGAGCTCGCGATCCGCTGAACTGGCGAGTAGCGCGGTGTCGTCGGCGTACAGAGAGACCTTCACGTGATTCGTTCGTGGTATATCGCTGGTATATATACTATATAGTGAGGGAGACAGCACTGCTCCCTGAGGAACTCCAGCTTGTATGTCTCTCGTGTCCGAGAGAGCATTTTCAGCCTTGACCTGGAACGTTCTGCCTTCTAAGAAGGAGCCTATGTAACGCACAAGGCCTCGAGGAAAGCCAAGGAGACCCATCTTGTAGAGAAGACCTTCGTGCCATACTCGGTCGAAGGCCTTCGCTACATCCAACAAAAGTAGAAAAACATGCAATTTCTTGTTTAACGCACTGATGGTCTCCTCAACCATCCGCAAGGCCTGCAGCTCTGTGGAGTGATCTTGGCGAAAGTGCTTAAGGCGCAGTTAGTTGTTCACTAGGTGTTTTAGTGAGGTTACTTGACTCGCCGGGAGCTTCTTCAGCACGTTGTTGCTGAGAGAATCGGCTCCCGGAGCTTTTTTCCTTTTCAACGCGCGAATAGGTGCCTTAAGCTCCTCCTCAGTAGTCGGACGGATCTCATCGTCATCACCATCCCGGAGCAGACGCTCGACCCTGGTCTCCACAAACTCATCCCTGTCATCATCATCCTCTGCGTTGGTGTTGAGGACAAACTGACGCACCATCGTGTCTGCAAAGGCTCTCGCTTTGTCAGCCGAAGAATAGCACATGCCGTTGGGACCGTGAAGGGGAGGTAGCGTTCTCTCCCTGCTCCTTTGACTTTTCACAACTCGCCAAAGCTGTGTCCAGGCTCCAGAGCAGAAATAGTGTCGTTCCACCTCTTGTTTCTGTAATCCAGAATCGCGTATTTGACTTCTGTAGCCTTATGGCTGGCTCTTACCTTGTCTCCAGGGAACAAGGTCCTCTGATAAACTCTCCTGAGGCGGTTGCGCTCTCTAATGAGGTTTTTGATCCTCGGAGGAAACTCATTATAAGTTTTCAGAGGGCCCTGCTCACTGGTCGTAGCGGCCTCAATCGCGTCCTTCACAGTCCTTTCGAATGTTACCACAGCTTCGTCCAACTCGGCAGAAGTCTAAAGTACCTCAGGGACAACAGTTGCCTCTTGAAGAATCTCCGTGAAGCTCTCCCAGTTCGTCGTGCGACGCAGATAGTTTCCTTGGGGAATTGGGTCATCTCCCAGCCATAGAATGACTGGGTTATGATCGGAACTTAGCTCGGACAGTGGATACATCTCCCAAGTCCAGGGGACGTTCCTGGCAACAGCAATATCAAGCACGTCGGGCTTATAATGATGACCGTAGTGCGTAGGCTCAGTAGGGGCGACCACATGATAATCATGTCGGTCCATATGTGCCCAGAGCGCCCTACCGTTACGGTTGGACACTCGGCTCCATGAAACGTGTTTGGCGTTTAAATCCCCAGCGACTATTATCGGCACATTGTCTTCCATCAGCACATAATCCAAGGTATCTGGCTGTAACACGTTGGTAGGGGGGTTGTAAGCTGAGATTACTCTTAGAGTACCTCTACTCGTCTCGATCTCGATACCCACCATCTCAGTGCCGTGACTCCGTTCATCATCAATGCCGCATTGTGAGACTTGGAGGGATCGTTTGGCCAGAATGGCAACTCCTCCTCCACGTCTCCCAATACGGTTCTTTCTAAAGACTCTGTAGTTTGGAACTGTGATAGCATCATTGTCAAGGTGGGTTTCCTGAAGGAGCATCAGGTCAACGTTATGACGTACGATGAACTCCTCCAAGTCCAACTTTTTGTCTCTGAAACCATCACAGTTCCAGAAAACAATCTTCAAGGAACTGGGCCTTATTCTGGTGTCAGCCATTAATTGGTTGACGGGGTCACAGCGGAACTAGGCTCAAACATGGTCTGGAGCATAGGGAACTGGGTGAACAGCATCTTCATCTGTTCAAGTGCGGCGAAGATGTCCGTCGGTGGCTTGCCATGACCTGATGGCTTGTTTCGACTGCCCAAAATCTTCGCATAGGAAGTCCCCTCACGGACAATCCCGGATTTGGTAGCGGGCGCGCTCTGCTGAGCTTTTGCTGCTCCTCCGGAGCTAGAGGGTGCCCCCCTTCCCGTCCCTCCAGTGTTTACACTTTTGGGTTTGGGGAAGTTGGGACATCCCCTGTAATTGGCCGTGTGAGGACCTCTGCAATTCGAGCATGTCGCTTCGTCTGTTCGGGGCACCGCACAGTCGCGAGACAGGTGCTTCCCTGCACACTTAACGCATTCTGGAATTGCCATGCAATTCCTTTGGGCATGTCCAAACCGTTGGCATCTGTGGCATTGTCCAACAATGCCTCTTGCCCTTTGAGATTCGGCAGAGCACTTGACGTTTAAGACGTCGTTAACTTGGAATATGCCTCTCTCTGTCTTAGGTACAAGTACCAAGACAAGAGGCATTGGTTTCCCATCTCGCTTGAATAGTCTGGCCACGCCGTGGGGTTAAACCCCTTGGCCATCAGGTCATTTGCAAAAAAACTCTGGCACACCTCGGAGGATAACCCGGAGTGGCTTATCCTCCGGAAACGAATAATGGTGTGGGATTTTATCCTCGACCAACAGGTGTGTCAGTCGACGATATTCCTCTACTGTTGCAGGCTGGAACCTAATTCCATCCTGGGTGTTCGTCGCTTTTGTAAATTTTATTTTCATTTCACCGCATTTTCTGTTTACGATGGTCCAACACTCTTTCTGTCGGACCGTGATCGGGGGAATTGCAGTCTTTTTTGCTGGTAACTTTATTAGTTTCGACCTTAGACCCTGAGGGCCGAGGTTCGGGCTCGCGACCAGATCCCGTCCCGATGACAGTTTGAGCGTCCCTCATGTCGTCATCATTAATATCACTGCCGTTTAGGACGGCAGGAGTAGTCTCAGTATTATGGATTTTATTTGGTAATGGATTTTGTTCCATTTCCATACCATCGTTAGTTCTGTCTACCTTATCGGACGTTGTGTCCGAGGCCACCGAGGCGCTACCGGAAAGGCTTCCAGTATCCTGGTTTCGGCGCGCACGCTTTCGTAGTCGAAGCTGGAAAGCATCATCCTTGCTGCGCAAGGAGAAAGAAGATGCACCGTCATCTGCATTTAGTACTTTACCCACATCGTCAGGGGTAACGTTAAACCTGACAAGAAGGTGCTTTAGTACTAGTACCAGCTCATTCTTGTCAACGTTTTCGAGGAATTTGCCAATATCTTCGGAAATCATCATGAACAACTCGTCAACAACATTTTCAAAAGTACACTAGCTAGGCTTTTACTCACCCTCGTCTCACTATAACACACGAAGCACTTATTTGCAATCTTTGCGAAATCAAAAATCCCCTATCGCTTTTTCGCCGTAGAGAATTAGCCAAAAACACGTCCGCTCGCTACGGAAACCAAAACGCAAAACGGTTAGGCAGACTTTCGGGATTTTTAATTTTTCTTAAAAATTCACCCTGGCTAGCTGTTCGAGGGTCCGAACTGCCACCGAACGAAAGGAAGGGATTTGTGCTGTGATCCATGATGATCAAATATGCACCCCAGACTTTGCAATAAGATTAATAAGATCGAAATTAACGATATTTTTGACTTTTTTCTTTGAAATCGAGCTGAGTTCTATTTCAAGGGAAAATTGAATGGTAAAAATGCTGAAAAATACGAATTTCAAGTTTCAGATTTTAAGATAATAATTTTACAATTTACAAGGTTGAAGGAGAGGCAAATAATTCTGACCGGGAATACCACCCAGACCACCACGATGGCTACTGCCGGCTCTTGGGTGTTCACTACGAGCCCTAAACCCTAACAAATAAAAGAGTACAATTTTTCGTGATTTAATTTACCTAATCAGGGAAGTTTAACCTCACGTGTCTCCCTACCCGGAGGGAGAATTTGCGTTTAAGGCCTCTGAATCAGAGTGTAGTGAAATTTGACACGTGTCAAATCTCTTCTGATTGCAGTTAGGCGTACTCGGGCATGTACCGTGGGGTCTTGCACCCACTGTCCAAGCCTCAGTACCTCAGTGAGGGCCCCCCGGTCTCTGGGGGCCTGATGAGTGCCAAGTTTAAAGTACCTAGGTACTCACTGAGAGGTTCCCAAGGAATTTACTCACAGCTCGCACATCAGTGCAGGTCGAGTAGCTGAAAAGGGCAAACAGGTTATGATTAGTAAATATTAGCCGGAAATCGTTCCGGAAAATTGTCAGAGTCAGTACCACTGGGATTTTATTTCTTTCAGGTCGAGGAATAATAAGACGGATGTGCTTCGGTACTACAGTTCCCGAAGCCAGGAGAAGCACTTTCTTCCACAAAATGCTTGCCGAAGATCGCTGGATTGGTAGTGGAAAACTCGAGGAATGGCCAAGTCGACGGATAATATCGACAGCAAAGTAGCAGCAGCTCGCTATGTTTGGATATTTGACTGATATCTGATAGCGGCTATAAAACTATCGAAGAATAATGCAAAAGCACTTTTGCAGTAGGAAAACTTGGTAAAATATCGGAGATAAATTTACGAAGTGTACTAAGTTCAAAGTCAGGACTGGAACTGATGTCGAATTACAAATCAGCTCGTCTTTTATAGAAGCAGGATGAACTTTGATTTGCATAATATATTTTTTTATTCTCTGCTTCGCACGGTTTCTCTCGAGGAAATTTAAGAATCGGAAGATCTCCGAATTCAGGATACCGAGAAACCTCCGTTCCGGCGAGAAATTTCTCGCGGGTTGAGACCGCGCTCAGATACACTCGATGCGAATTTTTCCAAAATCCAAAATCCAAAAAGTTTATTCAAAAATTACATTAACAATAAAAAGGTATAGCAACGGACAGCATAATATACAAATACATACATATAAATATTAAAATACGAACATGACATATATTGTATAAATAAAAGCACTCTTTAAAACTATCTCGATACAGCCACAGGGTGGGGTAAGGGAGGGAGATAGGAGTGCTTTAGGGTTGGGAGGTTTGGGTGTGACCTACTGATGTATTCAGTGGTTGGACCGAACCAGCTCCCGTCTGTCCTAGGACAGACCCTACGTTGTGATGTGGGCTCAAATGCTATGTTGCTAAGTCGCATAGCTGTGGGTGTTCTGCCTCCTCCAAGTTATGCAGAAGATGTTGGTGATTTTACATGTTAGACATCAGATCATTGGACTTTCCTTATTGATTTTTCGATGAGGTCCCGGGAAAAAAGCCTACAGCAAAAACCGGGTTAAGACATGGTTTGTGACCTGAAGGTCTGTCACTCACTCCTCTTCTGGAGTTTCATGGAAAATATCCAGTGCCTGGTATATGAGCCCCCCATGCCTCTTTGGCCTGTTATGGTGGGCTCGGACTTCGGTGATCCCTCTAGTCAGTGGACTTCCAAGGATAAAGTATCTGAAGAATTTATCAGACTGTTGTTTGATAAATTCTTCGATGGATGGAATATCGGCTAGCTCCCTTAGTGCTTCCAGCCGAATGTATCGGTCACTGTTGGTGACGATACGGAGTACTTTGTTCTGCATCCTCTCCAGTCTAAGCATGTGGGAATTGGGGATGCTGCAGAACACTGGACATGCGTAAGTCATTGCTGGTCTTATGACCTGCTTGTAGATCAACACTTAGTTTGTCATGGACAGCTTGGAATTCCTGGCTATCAACGGGTATGACCTTCTCACGGCCCCCGCAGCTCGTTGAATTGCCAAGCTGACATGCTTCGCAAGTGTTGATCTCTTGTCCAGAAGTACTCCCAGGTACTTCACCGAATCAGTCACATCAATCTGATTTTCCAGAGCTCTAAATCCCCCAGAGATGATCACGCGAGAGCGTTTTCTCTTCTTTGTGAAATTTATGAGCTCTGTTTTATCAGGATTCAACACTATTTTGTTTTTCGCTAGATACGGTACGACCTCCCATTGCAGGTGCGTTTCCAGTATTGCTGCTGCTGTGTTCGTGCGATAGGCATGGGCGTATATAGCTGTATCATCAGCGTATATAGCCGTATACGTGTTGGGGAACTTTGGGAAGTCGTATGTATATAGCGAATACAAAAGTGGGGATAGACTTGATCCTTGAGGCACTCCTGCTCCGGCCTTTCGCGCTATGGAGCGTGTTCCGTTTACTCTAACCTTGAAAGTTCTGCCGACTAGGTATGAGTCCATGATGTTCACCAAGTATTCGGGCATGCCTGCCCTCAACATCTTCATGACTAAGCCCTCTATCCAGACGGTATCGAACGCTTTCTGAATATCCAACAGAATCATTACTGTATTGAGTTGACGGATAAAGCCCTCCCTCACCTCCTGAACAATTCTGGCGACCTGGGAAGTCATAGAGTGACCTCTTCGGAAGCCGAACTGCTCGTCCGGGATGAGTTCGTGCTCTTCTTCGAAATCTCGAAATCGTTTTAAAAGGATTCTGTCTATCAGCTTGGCAACAGAACTAAGCAGGGAAATCGGTCGGTAGCTTTCAACCCTTGCATCGGGCTTTCCTGGCTTTATGATAGGGATAATCTCCGCTTGCTTCAGGCATTGTGGGTAATGTTGCCACTTTATGATGCTGTTGGTTATGTGTAGTAGTTGCACTAGGGACTTCCTCGGAAGGTTTCTGAGCAGAATCGTGTCCACTCCGTCTATGCCGGGAGCCCTGTTTCTAGGGAGCCGTTTTATGGTCTCTTGAACCTCCTCGAAGTTGGTCATCATCTTCGAGAAGATTCTACCATCTATGGCCATCTTGGGGGCATTTCTGAATGCTTTGGCGTCCCTATTAACAGTCTCGTGTTCCGGCATAGTGTCGCCGGCTGCCTGGAAAACACTCTGGAAGTATTCTCCAAACATCTCCGCCTTCCCAGGATCGGTAGCAACCTGTCTTCTGCCATTCCCTACGGCTGGGATGTCCCTCTGCCTCTTTTAGAGGCTTCGGTTCATCCGCCATAGGGAATTGTCTCCGACATTTAAGCTTTCCAGTTTCCTCTGCCAGGCCTCATTCTTGTGGGTCTGAATAAGTGAACTTATGTTGTTGCCGAGGTTATGCATGTTCTCCCGGTGGATAGGCATGCGGGTTCTTTGCCACTTTTTCCTCTCTTTACTGTTCAGCTTAATCAGATCCAGAATGTGGTCTGGAAGAGGATCCCGGTCCACTCTAACTTTTCTCTTCTTGGTGGTGATATTTCTGGCTTTCTGTATATTATCGATCAGCCTCTGAGTCTCCCTCTCAATGTTCTTTTCCTCTATCTGAGGGGTGATTATTGTTATTTGGGTCAGTACTTTCCTGTACTCTTTCCAGTCAGTAGTGGAGTAATCGTAGAGGATTCTTTGCCCCTTGGGCTTATGTCCTCCACTGACTGAAAAGACTACAGGATCGTGGTCTGAATTCAACTCAGAGACTGTTCGCAGCTCAGTTATATCTGTGACGTTTTTATTCAC
Organism: Chrysolina oricalcia; assembly: GCA_944452925.2. NCBI lineage: Eukaryota > Metazoa > Arthropoda > Insecta > Coleoptera > Chrysomelidae > Chrysolina > Chrysolina oricalcia. The sequence continues at coordinate 9,638,112 of OX101813.2, read as the reverse complement.
CACCAAGTCGAGAGTGCTAGGGGTACTGCCGTTCCATGGGTAGAATGTTGGTGTCTGGGAAGTCTATTACTATGTTGTTATTCATGGAATACTCCCAGAGTGCATTTCCATTTGTGTTACCTATTGGACAGTTCCACTCAGTTCTCTTCGCGTTGAGGTCCCCAGCCAACAGCACCTTGTGTCTGCTTTTTCGCAGCTCGCATGACGCTGCCGTTCAGGGTGCGGTTCTGGTCGAGCCGAGCCCCGAACAAAACTCGATGCAAAGTTTTGCCGAATTTTATTTTAATTTAGTTGTTAATCCGAGGACGACTTGGCTCATGAAATATAATAGTTTTCCATCTACCTTATAATTTACAGCACTGTTTAGTGCTGTAGCTGACACTCCCCTCCTCAAAGGGATCGCTAGCATTTGTAAAAGAAAGTCACTTCAACCAACAACAAAAACTGTTCTTTATTCAATTAAAATTACAATAGTTTTGTGTTAGGTTTTCGCCTCTAATGCCAATCGGGCTCACATATAAGTTCCCTATCCTGATAATATACAATTCTAACTTACAACTACTTATATCTACAAAACCTCTTGTTCGTCTTGTTCGTCTTGTTCGTCTTAACACAGTAGGCTACCTAATCTAAATTGTTCCATATCGGATTCTCACTCGAACCCACGACTCCCGACCGATTACAAAACGGCTTTCACTGGGAATCATAATATTAACACTTCTTAACTTGATTAGGCAGCACAATATGCAATATGTTTAACAACAGTGGTGACGAAGATTAAGAGTGGTTATCCATATCGAATAAAATTCATATCAACCAAAACCACCTGTATATGCATAAGGGGGAAAATTTACAAATTCACGGAAAAATACATACAAAAAAAACAAATTTACAATATTCTATGAGTACATGAAATTAGCAATTTACAGGGTGAGTGGACTCACTATGTCCAAAATATGGGAAAATTTGAGGTGAAAAAAAAATTTAAATTTATTGATATATAAAAACAAGTAATGCATATACAGGGTGATTGGACTCACTATGTCCGGGGGTGGGGGAAAAATGAACTCAGTCTCGATTTCAAATTAAGCCCTTAGTATTGGTCTTCTTCGCGAGGTGTGGGTCTGGGATCTAAGTGATCTTGTCAGGAACGCGGCACCGGGGCTAACCGTAAGTCATCAACGTGGATCTCATAATCACCACCTGCCTTGTTGACGGCATAACAATTTGGCCCTTCCTTCCGTAATACCTGTAACGGACCTACCCAAGTCCGCTTGAACCCACGTTTTTCTTTGTCACTAGCTCGACATAACACCCAATCATCAACCTCGAACTCTACGGGTTGATCATCTCTGTTCTCATTTCTTGGCCTCCGCCTCCGCTGAGTCGAAACAATCCATTCCCCAGGCTTGGGGATGTCATAGCCGAGCAGGAGAATGCTAGGGGTAGTACCCGTGGCAGCATTGTACCTTGTCCGCATATTAAATATTATTTCAGGGAGTTCTCGCTCCCACAAAGTTGGCAACTTGTCTAAAAGGGCCGCTCGTAGCATCTTCTTTATTTCCTGTACTCGACGTTCAACAGGGTTTGCCTGTTGATGATGAATCGCCGAGTATTTGATTTCGATTTGCCGACGCCTACAGAAATCTTCAAAGATCTGACTTCGAAAAGCGATACCATTATCAGAAATAATCACCTGAGGATGACCCCAACGACTCAAAACTTCCTCTTGTAGGAAAGAAATGACATTTGTCGTATCTCCTTTGGGGACAGCCCTTATTTCGACCCACTTCGAAAAGCAATCAGTTGCTACAATGGCGAACCTATTTCCCTTTGGGGTAGTCGGATAGGGCCAGAGTATACCCCCAGTAAACCTCTCGGTTTTTTTTTTTTGGGCCTTTTATTCTCAACCCTCGTCCATTTAGGCTGAATGAGCAGCCTAAATGGACGAGGGTTGAGAATAAAAGGCACAAAAAAAAACCGAGAGGTCACCTAGTGGTTGGTAATTTTTCTGGGCAGACACCAGTCATAGGGGTTGTTAAACACATTGGCCTTCACGTTTATAACCTACAACCAAATACTGCTAGTGACGATCTGCTGAAATTCTTATCACCTACCTTTATAGGAGTGAAATGCGAACTCCTGCAATCAAGGTATCCTAACAGCTACTCTTCGTTCAAGGTATCCATTCCCAGAGACCAAATGGATTCAATAACAAATCCATCAAGTTGGCCCAAAAACGCGTGTGTACGTCATTGAATGCTAAAAGTGTCGGTGTACTAAGTGTATACCGGCCACCAAATGATGCTAACTTCCAGGTATTCCTATTTAATTTATATCAACTCCTAGAAAAAGTCAGCAAAAACCATTACATTTTTCTCTGTGGAGATCTCAATGTTGATTACCTTGTTGATTCAATTCACAAACAATTATTACTAGATCTTTTGCAAGGTTATAATTTAAATGTAAGCTCTCTATGGCCTACTAGAGTATTTACTAATAAAAATGGACTAACTTCTTCAACGAAAGTAGATTATATCCTAACAAACATTGATTCGATGAATTATGAGTCAAGTGTACATGAGACGAATTTCAGCGACCACAGAGTGATGACATTGACATATGAGCTTAGTGAATGTATATCTGAAGAACATCCGAAGAAACTAATGCAATACAGGGATTTATCAAAAAATAATATGGAAAAATTAAATTCAGCACTGTGTGACACTGACTTCACTGATATGTACTCGAAGAATGACATCAACTCTGCCTTTGAATCTTTCTTAAATACTTTTTCATTCATGTTGGATAGTCACTGTCCCCTAAAACTAAGACATAATAATAAGGCAAACAATGCTCCTAACTGGATCACGCCCAGTATTAGAAAGGCCAGTCAAGACCTTAAAAACCTACACTGGTTGAGCAAAAACATCAACACTAGTGATTCTGAAGAAACTTACAGATAAGCAAAATATAATTACAATTAACTACTAACTGATGCTAAACTCAATTTCAATAAGGTTAAAATTAGGGACTCCGATAATAAGCAAAAAACCGTATGGAATTTGGTGAATCAGGACTTAGGTAGGAAAAAAATCCACAAAAACGTTAATTTGCAGGTGGACGGCACAAGCTTTACAGATCCAGAAGACCAAGCGAATGTTTTCGTCGATTACTTTGCTGATATTACTGAAAAGAGTCTGCTGAATCATTTTGGTGACATGAGATCTGAGAATTGCACCGTGTCACCTATGGTCAATAACACATTTTTTTGTTATCCTATAAGCTCGGATGAAGTTGTAATGGTTGTGAGAAATTTAAAAAATAAATGCAGCTCTGGCATTGATAATATTTCGAACAAAATTCTGAAGTCGGTGATTTCTTCGCTCGCTCAGCATCTGGCATATCTGATAAATCTCTCAGTATGCTCTGGAAAATTTCCTTCTGTATTGAAAACTGCAATTGTCATTCCTATTTTCAAAAAAAATGACCCTGCGGAAATAGCTAACTACAGACCGATATCCATCTTACGTATATTTTCGAAAATTATCGAAAGGTTATTATATGAGAGGATGTATAATTATCTATCCAAGTTTAATATTTTTACTGAATATCAACACGGTTTCCGGAAAGAAAAATCTACTCAAACAGCTGCGTGTAGTTTGATTGAATTTATTTATACTGCCTTGGACAGTGGTAAACAAGTGGCGGGACTCTTTTTTGGCCTGTCACGAGCTTTTGATTCCATAAATCTTAATTTTATTTAAAAAAAAATTATATAACATTGGGTTCAGGGGAACTTTTCTAGATTGGATTGACGATTATCTGAGGGACAGAGAGATGCTGGTGAGGGTGGAACACTGTTTTTCAGAGAAGAAAAAGTCTAGCATTGGTGTTCCACAGGGTTCAGTGCTGGGGCCGCTGATATTTTTATTATTTATTAACGACGTGCCTCAGCATATCAATGCCAAACTTTTGGCTATTTTTGCAGATGACACTTCCTTAGCGGTCACAGCATGTACATACGAGGAATTGATTGAATCAACCAAACAAATAATGATATGTTTCAACAGTTGGTGTGCGCAAAATGGTCTAATGGCGATTATCCCTAAAACTGACTGCATATATTTCACTCCCCACACAAATACAAAAGTACTACAGTTTTACTTGAATGGAGCAACTGTAAAATCAATGGAATGTATCAAATTTCTAGGTATATATGTCGATCAGTCCCTTCGATGGACAGACCATATTGATATACTGAGTAAGAAACTGAACAAAGCTAGATTCGCAATAATGCGTTTGATATCCTCTCTGCCAGTGGAGTCATTGCTGACAGTTTATTATTCACTTGTTTATAGTCATATGTCGTATAATGTTATCCTCTGGGGAAACTCTGTCAATAATCATAGAATTTTCGTAACGCAAAAAAGAATAATTCGCACCATGTTCAACTTGCCTCCTAATGAATCTTGTAAGCATCATTTTGTCGCCTACGGAATATTAACATTTCCATGTCTATTTGTATTGAAGTGCTTGCTGTATGTTAAAGACAACATTAGAAAACTCAAAACAAACTCTCACTACCATGACTATCCCACTAGAAACAGAAACCTTTTAAGCATTCCATCACATAGGACTGCTAAATTTGAAGGGTGCCCTACTTATCAAGGAATGATGTTTTACAATCATTTGCCTGAAAGCATTCAGCAGCTTGACGTGAATTCATTCAAGAATAAAGTTAAGTCTTTACTAACGTCCAAATGCTACTACAGCATAGGAGATTTTATGACAGATAGGGAACTAGGTTAAAGCTAGCATACCACATTTTAGTAAATTGTGTTTTTTATTTTATTTTATTATTTGTTGTTACTGTCGTACCTATTTATTGACCTGTCCTATACATCCATTGTCTGAAAGGATTAATAAAGATTGTTATTATTATTATTATTATTATTATTATTATTATTATTATATATCGATAGATATGAACTGCCAGGGTCGTTCCGGAGTATTAGGCCTCAAGTTTGGTGCAGCTTGTGCCTTACTGGCTTTAGTCGTGGCGCAAACCAAACAGCGAGTTACATATTTGGATACCCTTTTGCGCAACGGAGCAAGCTGAAAATGGGCACTAATTTGCCGAAACGTTTCATCGACCCCGGGATGTCCTATATTATCATGGTATCGTCGAAATACTTGGGGTAAGAAATCTTTGGGAATCACCAACCGTCGTACGGAGTTGTCTTCCTGACCAACAAAGTAAACTAGCCCATCATCCATTACAAATTCCGTTGCGATGCGACGCTCGTAATCGCTCGGAGTTTGATTTTCGCGTGCACGTAATATCCGCTCGATAAAACGCTGTACGCTAGGACAATTCCGCTGGGCTTGTTGTACCTCTTCGTAGAAGGTGGTGATTTGATTGAGTTCGACCCCCTTCGAGGGATCACGGTTTATTGAGGCAAATTCCGTGTCTTCGAATATGGCGGATAACATCTCACCTAAAAATGCTGACTCTTCCTCAAGTTTCTTAAGCGACGTCTCGTCACTTTTTGAGGCATCGTCAATCCTTTCCTCACTAGGAAAGAACATTCTTTCGGTGTCTACTGTGATGTCTTGGCCGGTTTCGATTTCTAACGGATTGCGCGATAAAAAGTCGGGTAATTGGTTCGATCGTCCAGGGACGTGATGGATGGAAAAATCGTATTCTTGCAGGAGCAAGGCCCATCGCGTCAATTTGGCTTTCTCATCGCGCATCTTATGCATCCAGAGAAGGGCGGAATTGTCGGTATACAATTTAAAAGGGGCATCTTGCAAGAAATGTTTGTATTTCCTGATGGCCCAGACTATCGCCAAGCATTTAATTTCGTTAATGTGATATTTGCGTTCAGTTTTATTCAGCTTTGCGCTTGAATATGCAATAATGTCTCGCCCACCATCCTCTCTCTCCTGAAACAAGACCGCCCCGAGACCTATATGGCTGGCGTCCGTCTGCAAGGCAAATGGTCTAGAGGAGTCAGGTCTGGACAGCAACAAGGGTTGAGAAACGGATTCTTTTATTTTTTTAAAAGAAGCTGCTGCTTCTTCGTTACACTTGAAGCGCTTCGTTTTATCTATCATATCCGTGAGTGGAGCGGCGATTTCTGAGAAATGCGGGATGTACTCTCGTAGCCATCCCGCTGTTCCTATAAATGCTCTGATTTGTTTCACGGATTTTGGTTCCGGAAATTCCAAGATGCCATTAATATGGGTTTCTTGGGGCTTATTCCCTATTTCGGAAACCACACGTCCCAAATACTTCAGTTCCCTTGACCCGAATTGGCATTTCTTAGGTGACAACTACAATCCGTGGGTGCGGAGTCATTCCATAATTCTCCTTAGGTGTACTAAATGGTCTTCAACGGTGTTGGAGTAGACGATAATATCATCCAGGTACACTTTACAAAATTTGTCAGTGTACCCGGCCAACACCGAAGACATTAGCTTCTGGAAAACGGCTTGTCCGTTTTTCAGGCCAAAACTTAAGACTCTGAATTGATATACCATTCCGTCGGGTCCACCAAAAGCCGTGTATTTCTGGGAGTTTTCCGACAAAGGTGCTTGCCAGAAACCATTGCGCAGATCTAAGTCGTGAAAATTCGGGCATTACCCATTTCTCGTACTGTTTCTTGAAGGGGGTGGCAAATTCGGGGCTTCGGTGACGATTAACTTATTGATCTCCCGGTAGTCTACACAGAATCTCAATTTTCCGTCCTTTTTCGGGACTAGAACTACCGGAGAGCAATAGGGTGAGTTACTCGCCACGACAACTTCGGCTTCAAGTAGTTTCCGAATTTCTTCGTGAACTATCTCCTTACGCGATTCCGACATCTTATCATATCGGAAACGTCGGAATGGCCTTTCTTGTTTCACTTTAGTTTCGTGGATAGAAGCCTGAGTAACGGGTTGTTTAATAGTTTCCTCGAAAACATCTGGGAATTCGCTGATGATTTCAAAGATTTTTGATTTTGTCTCCTGAGAGAACTGATCGTCTCCAAATTCAAGGAGCTCGATTTTTGAAATTTTCCTTTCAATCGCTACATTCCAGAACACCGTCTGGCGTGGATTTTTGCCTGCATATAGGCATTTTCTGGCGACATCAATCGTGACATCCTGTTCTGCTAGGAAAGGCATCCCAAGTATCAGGGGCTCATTCAAGTCGCTTAAGACTGTCACTCCTATAGTGAATGGCGTCCCGGATATTTCAATCAGGATTGAAGTCTGTCCCAGGCTGTAACTATTATTGTCACGGCATCCTTGCTGGATAACCGCGGGGTTGAAAAGGTTGGATAAGTCGGCCTGTTCCAACATATCTTCGGTATCTATCAGGGCGAATATGACCTTTTATCGATAGTGATAGGGATTCTAGGCAATTTTCGGTTGAATTGCCGAGTTTCGTCTATCTTTGCCAGCACTTCTCTTTTATAAAAATTATCCTCGGTGAGGATATCACTCAAGGAGGTTTTATTGGGTAAGGTAATACCGCTTCCTTCTGAACTTCTGTTCAGAATGAGGTTTCCGTTGAGTGATATCAACGTATCTACCTCTGGGGCGTCGTCGGGGAAATTTATATGTACAGGGGGGCAATCAATGTCTGATTTGTTTGAGCAAAAACGGCTGTTTAATGGCTGGGATGGTTCGTCACCGTCGGCGAAACATCCCTGTGGGAGTTTCCCGAGGTAGGTACTAGGTCCCTCTTCAGATATATTGTTTGCCCTCGGGAGATTGCCTCGGGGTTGATTATCCCTTGGACTGGTCCTCCAATTTGAATTGTTTGCATTGTTGTTGGGGTAGTTACGGTTATATGCCGTATTACCCCTATTTCCTTGAGAAATAATATTCGAAGCATTATTCGGATTTACGGGAGCACTCTGTGCTACTGGCTTAGTAGCATTCGGTTTATTTGCTTCATGAATTGATTTAAATAAGCCAATATCTATCTCAATAGATTGGCACACTTGAATTAGGGATTCGATAGTCGCAAACTGTCGTCCCCTCAAGTAAGCTTTTATAGGAGATAGGAGCGACTCTATTGCCAATCCGATACAGCTGTGTTCGTCAAGAGAAGGGAATAGTATATTAGCTAAGGCTAATTTCCCGCCGATAAACACTGCCGATCTCTCGTCTTTAGTCTGATTTTGTCCAAATAATTTGGCACGTAGTCTAGACAATAGTTCTGGGCTATTGAACCTCTCAAGGAATCTGTTTGAAAAGAATTCCCATTTGAGGAATAACCCCCCATAAGTGTTTGCCCAATTCAGGGCTTCGCCCTTTAGTTGGCCCTTTGCAATAGAGGCCCATTCATCGGATTTAATCTCTGCCTTTCTACACTCAGAATATATATTTTTTTAAAATTCTACTGGATCTTCATAATCCACCCCTGAAAAAGTAGGCAGACTTTGTCTATTCTGTTTTTCTTTATACCCGTAAGCTCAGACAGGATTTTTGCCAGTTCTCTAATCGGATCATCCGTAGGAGAGGTTGAGGCCACCGTTTGGGATTTCGCACGATTTGTAGTGCTATTTCCTGAGGGTTCCGAAAAATCCCAAGCTTCGGGTTTATTATTTTCTAGAAAAGCTACTTTTCTATCTAAGTTTGGGCACCATCTGCTCTGGTTTTGCTCGTCGGGAGCAGAAAAGGACGTGATTTCAGGCCGATTCCGGTCCTGACTTATATGGCTAATCGTATGCCAATCTTTATCGCCGAGAAGTTCTGCTATAGTGTCTGGTGATTTTAAATATGCTATATTAGGATCATCATTGTTTCCTTTAATATTTTCAAGCGTTCTCTCCTCATCTCGAGGAAGATTATTTGATGCTTCATCCTGAATTGTACTTAGAATTTCTCTGCCTAAGCTAAGGTCGAAAAATTCTGCATTAGTACTTTCTAAATCGGATTTACTGAATATATCAAAAGAAGCCCCACGTTGCCAGGCGCCATATCGGTTAGGCAGACTTTCGGGATTTTTAATTTTTCTTAAAAATTCACCCTGGCTAGCTGTTCGAGGGTCCGAACTGCCACCGAACGAAAGGAATGGATTTGTGCTGTGATCCATGATGATCAAATATGCACCCCAGACTTTGCAATAAGATTTATAAGATCGAAATTAACGATATTTTTGACTTTTTTCTTTGAAATCGAGCTGAGTTCTATTTCAAGGGAAAATTGAATGGTAAAAATGCTGAAAAATACGAATTTCAAGTTTCAGATAATAATTTTACAATTAACAAGGTTGAATTTTTCCTAGGAGAGGCAAATAATTCTGACCGGGAGTACCACCCAGAGCACCACGATGGCTACTGCCGGCTCTTGGGTGTTCACTACGAGCCCTAAACCCTAACAAATAAAAGAGTACAATTTTTCGTGATTTAATTTACCTAATCAGGGAAGTTTAACCTCACGTGTCTCCCTACCCGGAGGGAGAATTTGCGTTTTAGGCCTCTGAATCAGAGTGTAGTGAAATTTGACACGTGTCAAATCGAATTACAAATCAGCTCGTCTTTTATAGAAGCAGGATAAACTTTGATTTGCATAATATATTTTTTTATTCTCTGCTTCGCACGGTTTCTCTCGAGGAAATCTCAGAATCGGAAGACCTCCGAATTCAGGATACCGAGAAACCTCCGTTCCGGCGAGAAATTTCCAAATCCAAAATCCAAAAAGTATATTCAGTATTAAATTTACAATAAAATGTATAGCAACAACAAGCATAAAATACACTTACATACATATAAATATATAAAATACAAACATGACATATATGTATAAATAAAAGCACTCTTTAAAACAATCTCATACAGCCAAAGGGTGGGGTAAGGGAGGGAGTTAGAAGTGCTTTAGGGTTGGAAGGTTTGGGTCTGACCTACTGAGGTGTTCAGTGGTTGGACCGAACCAGCTCCCGTCTGTCCTAGGACAGACCCTACGTTGTGATGTAGGCTCAAATGCTATGTTGCTAAGTAGCGTAGCTGTGGGTGTTCTGCCTCCTCCAAGTTATGCAGAAGATATTGGTGGTTTTACATGTTAGACATCAGATCATTGGACTTTCCTTATTGATTTTTCGATGAGGTCCCGGAAAAAAGCCTACAGCAAAAACCTGGTTTAGACATGGTTTGTGACCTGGTGGTCAGTCACTCACTCCTCTTCTGGAGTTTCATGGAAAATATCCAATGCCTGGTATATGAGCCCCCCATGCTTCTTTGGCCTGTTATGGTGGGCTCGGACTTCAGTGATCCCTCTAGTCAGTGTACTTCCAAGGATAGAGTATCTGAAGAATTTATCAGATTGTTGTTTGATAAATTCTTCGATGGAGGGAATATCGGCTAGCTGCCTTAGTGCTTCCAGCCGAATGTATCGGTCACTGTTGGTGACGATACGAAGTACTTTGTTCTGCATCCTCTCCAGTCTCACCATTCAAATTCAAATTCAAAAGGGGTTTATTGTATATCATAGTTAAAATTGTACAACACTAACAGCAACAACATATAACAATTATATAAATAGATAAATAAGTATAAAGGACAAGACTAAATAAATAAATAAATACTATATAATGTTATAGACACAGATCTTAAAACTATCGCATTGCCACAGGGTGGTGGTAAGGGAGGGAGTGAAAGATTGTGGTGTGGGGTTCGACACTGCCCGTCTGGGGTGTCAGCGGATGGGCCGAACCATATCGTACCTGCCCTAAGGCTGGTTCTACGATGTTAGGTAGATTCAAGTGCTGTAAGTGTTAAGTCGCCTGATGGTTGGTGCTACCCTGCCTCCTCCAAGTTATGCAGAGGAATTATTTTGTTACATGTCAGACATCAGATCATTGGACGTTTCTTATTGGAGTTTTCGACGAGTTTCCGGAAAAAACATAGGAGAAAAACCGGATTTAGACATTGTGCCTTGGCTTGTGTGTTGTTCTACACGTCTTCTTCTGGGTTTTCTTGGAAAATATCCAGTGCCTGGTAGATGAGCCCAAACTGCTTAGATCTTGGCGTATTATGATGGACTCTGACTGCTGTTATACCTCTGGTCAACGGACTTCCGAGGATAAAGTATCTGAAGAACTTTTCAGATTGTTGTCTGATGTGTTCTTCGATGGAAGGAATATCGGCTAGCTCTCTAAGTGCGGTTAGCCGAATGTATCTGTCACTGTCTGTGACGATACGGAGTATCTTATTCTCTCTTATCTTATCCTCTCCAGTCTCAACATTTGAGTCTTGGGTAGGCTGCAGAATACTGGACATGCATATGTCATTGTTGGTCTAATGACCTGCTTATAGATTAACACATTGTTAGTCATAGACATCCTGGAATCTCTGGTTATCAACGGGTATGTCCGTTTTAAAGCGCCCGTAGCTCGTTGGATTGCCAGGTTGACATGCCTAACAAGGGTTAATCTTTTGTCCAGCTGTACTCCCAGGTATCTCGCTGTAACGGTCTCGTCAATCCGATTCCCCAGAGCTCTGAATCCCCCAGGAATGTTCACGCGAGGGCGTGCCCTCTTCCATGTGAAATTCATGAGCTCTGTCTTATCAGGATTCACCACGATTTTGTTCTCCGCTAGATACGGTATGACTTTGTGTTGCAGATGCAATTTTAGCCTTGCTGCCGCTATAATGCTGAACTCTGACTGGGCGTATATTGCCGTGTCGTCAGCATATATAGCTGTGTTCGTGTTATGGAACATGGGAAAGTCATGCGTATATAGTGAGTACAAAAGTGGGGACAAGCTCGAACCCTGCGGCACTCCTGCTTCAGCGCCCCGCAATACAGAGCTAGTGTCATTTACTCTAACCCTGAACTTTCTGTTGACGAGGTATGAGTCTAAAATCTTAACCATATGTTCAGGCATGCCTGCCCTTAGCATCTTCATGACTAAGCCATCTATCCAGACGGTATCGAAGGCTTTCTGGATATCCAACAGGATCATAACTGTGTTGCGATTCCGATTGAAGCCCTCCCTCACCTCGTGAACAATTCTGGCCGCCTGGGAGGTCGTTGAGTGTCCTTTTCGGAAGCCAAATTGCTCTGCCGGGATGAGTTTGTGCTCTTCCTCGAAATCGCAAAATCTTTTAAGGAGGATTCTGTCGACCGCCTTGGCCACCGAACTAAGTAGTGAAATCGGGCGGTAGCTTTCGACCCTTGCGTCAGATTTGCCTGGCTTGACTATTGGTATAATCTCCGCTTGCTTCAGGCACTGTGGATAGTGTTGCCATTTAATAATGGCATTCACGATGTATACGAGCTGGACGAGAGATTTTCTTGGAAGGTTCCTGAGCAGAATTGCATCTATTTTATCCATGCCAGGCGCCTTATTCCTAGGGAGCCTTTTAATGGTTTCTTGAACCTCCTCAAAGCTGGTCATCAGCTTTGCGAAGGTTCTACCAGTTATTGCCGACTTTGGGGCGTTTCTAAATGCATTTGCTTCCCTAGAAACTGACTGGTGCTCCTGCATGGAGTCAGCGCCTGCCCGGAACGTACTTTGGTAATATTCACCGAACATCTCTGCTTTTCCTGGATCGTTCATCGCTAGTCTTTGACCATTCCCCATGGCTGGGATTACCTTTTGTCTCCTTCGGAGGTTTCGGTTCACCCGCCACAAGGAATTGTCGCCGACATTGAGGTTATCCATTCTCCTATTCCAGGTCTCATTTCTATGGCTCTGAATGAGTGAACTAATTTCTTGGCCCAGGTGTCGCATATTCTCGCTGTGCACGGGATTGCGGGTGGTCTGCCATTTTTTACGCTCTTGGTTGTTCAACTTAATCAGGCCAAGAATGCGATCTGGAAGGGGATCCCGGTCCTCTCTAACTTTTCTTTTCTTGGTGGTCTTATCTCTGGCTTTTTGGATGTTTCCGATCAGCCTCTGAGTCTCCCCTTCGATATTGTTTTCTAGGATGTGGGGGGTGATGGTCGTAAGTTCGTTCATCACTTTCCTGTACTCTTTCCAGTCAGTGGTTGAGTAGTCGTATAGGACTCTTTGACTCTTAGGCCTTTGTCCTCCCTTAACTGAAAAGAGCACCGGATCGTGATCTGAAATTAACTCAGAGACTGTTCGTAACTCAGAGATGTCTATCACATTTTTGTTGACCACCAAGTCAATAGTGCTAGGCGTCACTCCGGACCAGAAAAAGCACGTTGGTTCGTCCGTAAAGTCGATAGAGACGTTATTGTTCTGTGAATATTCCCAAAGCGTCGTTCCATTTCTGTTGTTTGCAGTGTTGTTCCACTCAGGTCGTTTCGCGTTGAAATCTCCCGCCAGCAGCACCTTGTGCCCGCTGCTGCAGAGATTATCCAAGTCGGCAGCTGTGAATTTGTTCTGAGGACGGTTATATACCACATACAGCTTCGTGCCACTTTCCAGCTGTATTCCAGCGTGCTCCATTGAGCTTTGCTGTTGTGGCAGAGGCGCATGTGGTACAGTGTTCCTCACAAGGATCGCAACTCCACCCCCTCTCACGGCGTTAGGCCGTCGACTCTGATGGTGGTGAATCCTCTGATTTTCAGGTTATGTTCCTGTCGGAGCTTCGTCTCGGATAGGAGCATTATGTCAGTCTTATGCCTGTATATGAAATCAGTGACAAGATGGTACTTGTTACTGATTCCATTAACATTGAGCATGCACACCTGAATAGGCATCTATAAGCCGTAGCTTTGGATATTATCCATGACCCTCCAGAAGGCCATGAGTTTCTCCCCGTCGTCCCGGGCACTCCTCAAACCATCAATAATGGCGTCCATGGCCTGCAGTAGGCCTGTGGTGTTTACCAGGCCTTTAATGGTCTGGTGTCTTTCCATGTAACCACTAACACCACTCGCGGTGTTTGGCTGGTCGGCCCGTGGTAATCTTTCTTGGTTTTGGGAATTAGGATGGGATGTTGGATAGGATACCCTGTGGCTTACCCCTGTCTCTTCTTTTCTCCGTTGTTCTTCCTTCCTCCGCTCCCATATGTTGTCCCTGGGTGGAGGGGCCTCAACATATTTTTTCTGCGCTTTTGGTCTTTCTTTTTCTTTTCTCTCTTCTTGTATTTGGACTTGCCTTTGGTAGGATTCACAGGTGGTGGAACAGGAGGTGTGTTGCCCCCCGCAATTTATACAGGTCGCTGGAGTTGTCCTTGGTTTGGGACATGCCCTCGGCCAGTGATCTCCTGCGCACTTCATGCACTTTATAGGTCTATTGCAGTTGGACTGGGCATGTCCCCAGGCCTGGCATCTATAGCACTGTGTGATCTGTCGGTTATTCCGCCGAATTTCCCAACGGACCATCACATCATTTACAACTCGGATGTTGTTGTTAAGAAATCCGACGGTGACATTTTTATTGGTGTTAACTGTGTACATTTTTCGCACAGTGCTATTTATTGCCTGGATTCCAAAGGTTTTGAGGCCTTTCAACTCCAGGTCTGCTTTAATATCTTCAACGGCTGGTCCATTGTCCAGCCCTTTTAGGATGAAGCTGTGCCGTTTTTCCCCCGGCAGCGTATAAGTGTGGTACTCGACGTCGGCACCCTTGAATATAATTTTGAGGTTACGATGGTCTTCCTCTGAAGAAGCATATACCAGTGAGGAGCCATTCGTAAATTTATACGTGACTTCCCCCTGTATATACTTCTTCATACTGTTGCTCGTACTTTTCCCGGTAGTGGTCGCTTATTTCCCGTACGTTCCTGTCCCGGATTTTCAGCCATGGAAATTACGATAGGGCTTCCGGGATTTGGATGTGTGTTCTGCAGAACAGAGAAACCTTTTCCTTCACCTTCTCGGAGATATCCTTTTCTATTTGTGCCAGTTGTTCTGTTATTTGGGTGTGGCGGCTTTCCTCTGTCTGCTCTCTGAACGGGTTGCTGCTTCCTGCTACCGGGGAGCGTGGAGGTGGGTACTTTTGTGGTGGGGGGGTTTTTCCTCTGGGGAGGTCCTCCACTATCCAAGATTGAGGGCCACTCTGAGTTATGGGAGTTGTTGGGGGGCTGGCGGATTTCCTCCTGCTCAGCAGTCTTTCCCTTGGTGGTTCCTTTTCGCTTTCCGTTTTCCTCTTCTCCTGTTTCTCTCGCCGCAACCTGCGTTTTTCGGCAAGCTCTGCTCTCCGTTGCTTGTCAAGTAGCTGCTGAGCCTTGACTTCAGCAGCAAACTTTAACAGGCCTTCGAGTTTCGCCTCCGGTACGTCGAGATTTGCGGGGTTGCTCGTGTTTAGGGGTGGGGGTGTCTTTGCGGCATCGATTTTTGCAGATTCGACCCCTTCCATCTGCTTAGTTTCACATTCTTAGGTTGTTATTGTCTCTGGTGGGGGGGGGGGGTAGTTTACTGGTTTCCTCCTCATCATTCCTCTTTTTCTTCTCCTCCTCCAAGTACTCTTTCAGTATGAGAGTCTTGTCCAGGAGGCTCTTTCCCAGGTTCGAAAGTTCAACTTCCCGCTCCGTACTGGACTTTGAGGTGTCCCTTATTTCTGGCGAAATTTCGTTGTTCGTTTCCTCCCTCTGTTTGCATTCGGGGGAGGGGCTTGCCGTGGGTTTGGGAAGTTGATTTTTGGATTCTTTATCTAAGTCGAAGTCTTTCAAGGTGCGTTTGACATCTTTGTCGAAGCTAACTTCGAAGATTTTTGCTGGCTTCGTCCTTCTTCTTGGCACCTTGAATTTATCTCTTTCCTTCGACTCAGAATCCTTCTTTGCTCCAAGAATGTCGTTGAAGAATTTCTTCCTTTCTTGGAAGCTATTGTCTCCAACGTCATTCTTGGGCCTTTTATCTGGGGGTGAGCCTCCTGTTTCCCTCTGGTACTCGCTGTAAAAGTGGGGAAGTTCTAACTCTAGGGGTGAGGTTGTATTGACTCTTCCTCCCTCTTTCTCTGTAAAGTTACCGTTAGTGGCTTTGGCGTTATCCGCCACCTCAGATGCAGTTCTTTTCTGCGATCTGGGCGTTTCTTTTAGGGTGTTTCTCGCTTTTTCCGGCGACTTTACAGGAATTTGGGAGGGAAGATTTCTTGGAGGGGTTCTTTCTCCCTCTTTTTCTGCTGTCAAAGGGTACTCTATTGTCACTAGCCTCCAATTGGCCTATACGGCCAAAATGGGTGTGGCTTCTGAGCTTAGTCTAGACCAGGCTCCCAAGAGCTGAGGGCAATCCCGCAAGAAGTACCCACTCTCCTGCTCACCTATCTAGACACAAGCCACTTTAACTAGTGATTAAAACTTGAATTAAAAACGTTTAAAATTTGGTGTAAAAATAAAATGCTTTGTAAAAATTTTTAAAAACTATGATATTTTCGGACACACATCTGCTCTGGACGGCTGGCCAGAGCGTACTAGTCTCACCATGTGAGAAATTTCCAAATCCAAAAATCCAAAAATATTTATTACATTAAATTTACAATAAAAGAAGTACGCTCTGGCTAGCCGACCAGAGCAGTCCTATGTCACTTTAGGCAATATTTTAAAAATTTTAACGTGTTTTTTCGTAATTGTTGCAAATTTCAATTGTATATTGTAAAGAAGTGTGGCCCAGTGTCTAGACAGGTCAGCAGGAGAGTGGATAAATCTTGCGGGACTATCCACAGCTCTTGGGAGCCTGGTCTAGACCTAGGCAAGAAGCCCCGCCCACTTTCGCCGTCTAGGCCAATTGCGAGTGGGGTGCCTCAAGACCGGCACGAAGCCATTGTTTTAACTGATATCTATGTTAAACAGTTCGGGGGGTGAGAACGAACTCACCCCCCCGAACTCTGATGCCCCTAAAGTCCCAGAAGGGGAGAAAAGCCCATCAAAGAAGTCGACCTCCCAAATCCCCGTTAAAACTTCCCCAGGAAAGCCAAAAATGCAGGAGCCAGTGAATGCACACAAGCGCACTGCATCACAGGCTGAGAATAACTCAAGTCTAGTCGGGACATCGACACAGAGGGAAGATGACGGGAAGAAAACAGAGAAAATAATTACACCAAGTACATATAGAAGAGAAGCAGGAACCTCACCTCCTGATAAAAAACCCAAAAATGACACTGGAGAAACAAGCTTCCAAGAGAGGCAGAGATTCTTCAGTGACATTTTGGGAGCCAAGAAAAACGTGGAAGAAAAAGAGAGGGAGAAAGTCAAAGTCTCGAGAAGAAAACTCAGACCAACTAAAATATACGAGGTCCAATTCGACAAGGACGGCAAAAGGACACTCAGAGACTTTGACTTTGAGAAGAAATGTAAAAACCAACCCCTTACACCACATCCCCCCAAAGACAACAAGGGAGAGGATCAGGAGGTGAGAATATTGCCGGAAACATCCAAGAATAGCTCAGAAGGATGGGAGGTCGACATCCTGACACAAGGGAAAAGTCTACTGGAAAAAACCAGGAAAATCCAGGAAGACACGAATAAAATAGATGGCGAGATAAATAAGAAACTCGCACAAAAAGAAAAGGAAGAGCAGAAACCTACAGAAAACAGCGCAACACCAGCTGAAACAGTCAAAGAACCCGAAACCAACACTGAAATGGAAGTAGGAAACATAGAAACAACGGAGACAACAACCAACCCTCCCACAACACCAAAATGCGATACACCAGCCCCCCCTAAGGTGATAGAAAGCCCGAAAGGTCTCTTCAAATTCGGCGCCGAGATCAAAGCACAGCAAGTGCGAGATCAACAGCGCAGAATTCGACTAGAAGAACAGAGGAAGGAAAAGCAGGAAGCCCTCGAAAGAGAAAAGAAAAAGCAGCAGGACATCGAGACAGCTGCAGCCCCAAAAGAAAGACTGTTGAGCAGGAGGAAGTCACTGACCCCCCCAACTACCCCTCTACAGGAAATGCCCCGAAGATGGATCGTCGAAGATCTCCCCCCACCTCAGCCCACACACCCCCCGAAAGCAGGAGGTAGCAGACAAAGGCAGAATAGTGTGGAACAAGAGCAAGAAAAGCACACGCAAATATCCGAGCAACTCGAAAAGCTCAAGAAAGAGGTAAACGCCAGAGCAAGTGCAAAAGTCGCACTATTCTGCCAAAAAATCACCATTCCCGATGAGCTGGCGGAGTACCCGTGGCTGAAGATTCGGGAAAGGGAAATTGGAGAAATTGCAAGCCACTTTCGGGAACAATTTGAAAAAGAGGCAAGGGGAAGGAAAGAGGAGCTCCTAGCACTACAGAGGTTACTAACCTCACCGGGCAAGACAAAGGCAAACCCAAACGAACAAGGTGACGCCTTTGTCGAACCTAAGAAAACCACCAAGAGGAAGTGGACTACACTGAACCTAGAGAGCTCCCCTCCCATTGCAGTAAGCAACAGATTCAGGGCAATTTCAGAAGACGAGGAAGATGCACAGGAACGTCAGCAGAGGGACATACAAGTTCACGAACAGTTCCTCCCTGATATATGCTGCAAACCCGGAAGACCACAACACAGTGAAGACTAGACTGAAGGCTGCCGACGTCGAGTACCATACATATACACTGCCGGGGGAAAAACGGCATGCATTTGTCTTGAAGGGGTTGGACCATAGCCCACAAGCAGATGAAGTGAAAGAAGACCAGGAGTCGCATGGCCTTAAAACCTTCGGCATCATGGACATAAATAACACTGTGCGGAAAATGTACATCGTTAACACCGAAAAGAACATAACAGTAGGCTTCCTGAATAGCAACATTCGGATTGTTAACGGTGTACATGTGAGATGGGAGATTAAACGAAATAATCGAACCGTCACACAGTGTTATAGATGCCAGGCCTGGGGACATGCCCAATCCAATTGTAATCGACCAATAGGGTGCATGAAATGCGCAGGTGCTCATTGGTCAAGGGCATGTCCCAAACCGAGGTCGACTCCAGCAGTCTGCATAAACTGCAAGGGACAGCACACCTCATGCTCAACAGTCTGCGAAGTGTACCAACGCCACGCCACCAAGCAGCAAGAAAGAAAAGACAAAGAGAGAAGACCCGTGAATAAATATGTAGAGGCCCCGGCCCCCAGGGCAAACATATGGGAGAAGAGGAGGCTGGAACAGCAGCAAAGAGAAAATGATAGGGTAAGCCACAGGGTATCCTATCCACAATCCCAACCCCCATCCCAAAACAACGAAAGATTGCCAAGGGCCGACCAGCCCGGTACCTCAAATGCTATGAGTGGGTATATGGAACGCCATCAGGCCATCAAGGGTCTAGTAAATACGACAGGATTATTGCAGGCCATGAACGCCATTATTGATGGTTTGACGAGAGCCCGTGATGACACCGAGAAATTCATGGCCTTCTGGAGGGTCATGGACAATATCCAAAGCTACATCTTATAAATGCCTATTAGGGTATGTATGCTAAATGTGAATGGAATCAGAAACAAGTACCAACTTGTGGCTGATTTCATTCACAGACATAAGATTGATGTTATGCTCCTATCCGAGACGAGGATCAGACAGGATCATAAGCTACAGATAAGAGGATTCACGGCCATCAGGAGGGAACGACCTAACGCCAGGGGAGGGGGAGGAGTCGCTATTCTTGTCAGGACAAGTATACCACACATACTTTTACCACAAACACAAAGCTCAATAGAGCACGCTGGCATCCAGCTAGAAAATGGCACAAGGGTATATGTGGTATACAACCCCCAGACAGAGATATCACACCAGCAGATATCGATAATCTCTGCAGCAGCGGGCATAAGGTACTATTAGCAGGGGATTTCAATGCGAAGCGCCCTGAGTGGAACTGTGTCGGATCGAACAGGAATGGAAGGACACTGTGGGAGTACTCAATGAATAACAACGTCGTCATTGACTTTCCGGACACTCCAACATGCTACCCCTGGAACGGTGGTGCCCCTAGCACCCTCGACTTGGTGGTGAACAAAAACGTACTAGATATCTCAGAGCTAAGGACAGTCGCTGAGTTAACATCAGATCACGAACCTGTACTCTTCTCACTTAGCGGTGGACAGAGGCCGAAGGAGAAAAGAACCATATATGACTACTCCATTACTAACTGGAAAGAGTTCAGGCGAGTGATGAATGATCTTACAACCATCACCCCACATATAGATAAAGCCGAAATCGAAGTGGAGACTCAGCGACTGATTAACAACATCCAAAAAGCCAAAAACCTCACCACCAAGACGAGGAAAGTCAGGAAGGACCGGGATCCACTTCCGGACTACATCCTGGATCTGATTAAGCTCAACAGCAATGAGAGGAAAAGATGGCAAATAACCCGCATGCCCAACCATCGGGAAAACATGCGTAACCTCGGCACGCAAATAAGTTCACTTATTCGGACCCACAGGGATGAGGTCTGGAATGGGAAACTGGAACAACTGAATGCCGAAGACAATTCCCTATGGCGGATGAACAGAAGCCTCCAGAAAAGGCATATGGACATCCCTGCTGTGGGGAATGGTCAAAGGCAGGCACTAACCGATCTGGGGAAAGCGGAAATGTTCGGCGAGTACTACCAGAGTACCTTCCAGGCAGCTGAAGACTCCAGGCCGGAGCACAAGATAATAACAAGGGAAGCAAAGAAATTCAGAGAGGCTCCCAAAGAAGCTCTGGATAGAAGAACCTTCTCAAAGGTGATGACCAGCTTCGAGGAGGTTCAAGAAACTATAAAAAATCTACGAAAAAACAGAGCGCCCGGCCTGGATGGAGTTGACAGAATCCTGCTCAGGAACCTTCCGAGGAAGTCCCTTGTGCAGTTACTGCACATAATAAATGGTATAATCAAGTGGCAGTATCACCCACAATGCCTCAAGCAGGCAGAGATTATCCCTATCTTGAAACCGGGGAAGTCCAACGCAAGAGTAGAGAGTTATCGCCCGATATCCCTGCTTAGCTCTGTCGCCAAACTGGTGGACAGAATCCTCCTTAAAAGATATCGAGATTACGAAGAAGAGCACGAACTCATCCCGGCGGAACAGTTCGGCTTCCGGAGGGGTCACTCTACGACCTCCCAGGTTGCCAGAATAGTCCACGAGGTGAGAGAAGGCTTTATTCGTGATCTCAACACAACCATGATCCTGTTAGATATACAAAAAGCTTTTGACACCGTCTGGATAGAGGGCCTACTTATGAAGATGTTGAAGGCAGGCATGCCAGAATATATGGTAAATATCATGGATTCATACCTAGTCGGTAGGACTTTCAAGGTTAGATTGAATGGAACAAACTCCACGGTGCGGAAAGCCGCAGCAGGAGTGCCACAGGGATCAAGTCTGTCCCCACTTTTGTATTCGCTACATACGTACGACTTTCCAATGTGCCCCACCACAAGCACGGCTATATATGCTGACGATATGGCAATATACGCCCACGCATATCGCAGCAATACAGCAGCAGCACTACTGGAAAAGCACCTGCAAAGGAAAGTAGTACCGTATCTAGCGGAAAACAAAATAGTGCTGAACTCCGATAAAACGGAGCTCATAAATTTCACAAAGAAGAGAAAGCGCTCTCGCGTGGTCATCTCTGGGGGATTTAGAGCTCTGGGAAATCGGATTGATGAGACAGACTCCGTACGGTACCTGGGGGTACAACTGGACAGGAAATTAATACTTGGAAAGCACGTCAACTTGGCAATTCAACGAGCTGCAGGTGCCGTGAGACGGACATACCCGTTAATAGCCAGGAATTCCAGGTTGGCTATGCCTACCAAAGTATTGATTTACAAGCAAGTCATCAGACCAGCAATGACATATGCATGTCCAGTGTTCTACAGCATCCCCAAGTCTCAAATGCAGAGACTGGAGAGGATGCAGAACAAGGTACTCCGTATCGTCACCAACAGTGACAGATACATTCGGCTGAACGCACTAAGGGAGCTGGCCGATATTCCTACCATCGAGGAATTCATCAGACACCAGTCTGATAAATTCTACAGACACTTCATTCGAGGAAGCCCACTGACTAGAAACATCACTGAAATCCGAGCCCACCATAACAGACCAAAAAAGCATGGGGGGCTCATTTACCAGGCACTGGATATTTCCCGTGAGAAATTTATCGCGGGCACTCGCTTCGAGCGTTCAGGGCGCGGTTCTGGTTGAGACCGCGCTCAGATACACTCCAAAATCCAAAAATCCAAAATCCAAAAATATTTATTGATTAAATTTACAATATAAAAAGCGCACACATTACAACAGATTAAAAGATACAGTTAAAACTATCCGATACCGCCACAGGGTAGAGGTAAGGGAGGGAGTTTCGACTGCTCCGGAGTTGGGGTTCTATCCTGCCCTTCTGGGGCTTCCAGCGGGCGGGCAAACCTATCCTCACCTGTCCTAGGACAGGCCCCACGGTGTTGTGTGGGCGGGATCTGTTGGATGTGGTTAGTCTCAGCTTAGGTGGTTCCTGCCTCCTCCAAGTTATGCAGGTGAGTTTATGGGTTATTTGTAAGACATCAGGTTATCAGATTTTCCTTCTTGGGTTTTCGAGAGGCTCCCGGATAAAAACAGCGAAAAACCGGGTTTTGTTCATTGTGTCCTTGTGTTTGGTGGTTTATGTTTCACTCATCTTCTGGATTTTCCTAGAAAATATCCAGTGCCTGGTATAGGAAGCCTCCGTGCTTCCACCTCAAATTGTGGTGGGCTCTCACTGCTGTTATGTTCCTAGTCAGTGGGCTCTCCAGGATGAAATATCTGTAGAATTTTTCTGACAGTGTCTTTATGTGCTCTTCTAATGTTGTGATGTTGGCCAGCTTTCTCAAATCAACCAGCCGAATGTACCTGTCACTGTTTGTGACGATGCGGAGTACTTTGCTCTGCATCACCTCCAATCTCAACATTTAAGTTTTGGAGATGCTGCAGAACACTGGGCAGGCGTAGGTCATTGCAGGCCTGATTATTTGTTTGTATATGGTAATTTTGTTTTCTTGACTCAGCTTGGACGTTCTCGCTATGAGCGGGTAGGTCCTTCGGACCGCTGTCGCTCCTCGCTGAACTGCCAAGCTGAGGTGTTTATTCAATGTCATACGCCTGTCCAGTTGCACTCCAAGGTACCTTACTGAGTCCGACTCATCAATCCGTTTATTCAGAACTGTGATCCCCCACGGATCTCCCTGTTATTGAATCTCCGTGAGAAGTTCACCAGCTCCGTTTTATCCGGATTTATCACTATCTTGTTGCTCGCCATATACGGTATGACTAGCTCTTCCAGGTGGGTTCGCACACACTGCGCGGCTGCCTCGCTGCTTAGCGCTTGCGCATAGATTGCGGTGTCGTCCGCATAGACAGCCGTGCTAGTCTGATTGGACATTGGGAAGTCATACGTATATAGCGAGTACAAGAGTGGGGACAAGCACGAACCCTGTGGCACTCCTGCTTCGACTGGCCTCATTGCGGAGCTGACTCCGTTGACTCTTACCCTGAAGGACCTTCCGACTAGGTACGATTCCAGCAGTTTAACCATGTGGGCTGGCATGCCTGCTCGCAGCATCTTCATCAAGAAACCTTCTGTCCAGACGGTGTCGAAGGCCTTTTGGATGTCCAACAGGATCATAACTGTGTTGAGACCTTGTTGGAAACCCCCCCTCACCTCGTGGACAATTCTGGCCACCTGGGAGGTCGTGGAATTACCTCTTCGGAAGCCGAACTGCTCCGGCGGGATGAGGTTGAGGTCTCCCTCAAGGTCAACAAATCTTTTCAGTAGGATTCTGTCCACCAACTTGGCCATATTGCTCAGCAATGAGATTGGGCGATAGCTCTCGACCCTTGCTTCGGACTTTCCCGGTTTTAGAATGGGGATAACCTCTGCTTGTTTCAGGCAGAGCGGGTAGTGCTGATACTTGATGATATGATTTATTATATATATATTATCTGAACTAGGGACTTCCTCGGCAGATTTCTTAGTAGGACCGCCCCAATACCATCCATGCCAGGTGCCTTGTTTCTAGGGAGCCTTTTGATCGTTTGTTGAACCTCCTCGTAGTTGGTTACCAGCTTCGAGAAGGCTCTCCTGTCGATGGTGACATTTGTTTGGCTTCTGAATTCTCTAGCTTCCCTAGAAACTGACTCCAATTGAGAAATGTGAGAAATTTCCAAATCCAAAAATCCAAAAATATTTATTACATTAAATTTACAATAAAAGAAGTACGCTCTGGCTAGCCGACCAGAGCAGTCCTATGTCACTTTAGGCAATATTTTAATGATTTTAACGTGTTTTTTCGTAATTGTTGCAAATTTCAATTGTATATTGTAAAGAAGTGTGGCCCAGTGTCTAGACAGGTCAGCAGGAGAGTGGATAAATCTTGCGGGACTATCCACAGCTCTTGGGAGCCTGGTCTAGACCTAGGCAAGAAGCCCCGCCCACTTTCGCCGTCTAGGCCAATTGCGAGTGGGGTGCCTCAAGACCGGCACGAAGCCATTGTTTTAACTGATATCTATGTTAAACAGTTCGGGGGGTGAGAACGAACTCACCCCCCCGAACTCTGATGCCCCTAAAGTCCCAGAAGGGGAGAAAAGCCCATCAAAGAAGTCGACCTCCCAAATCCCCGTTAAAACTTCCCCAGGAAAGCCAAAAATGCAGGAGCCAGTGAATGCACACAAGCGCACTGCATCACAGGCTGAGAATAACTCAAGTCTAGTCGGGACATCGACACAGAGGGAAGATGACGGGAAGAAAACAGAGAAAATAATTACACCAAGTACATATAGAAGAGAAGCAGGAACCTCACCTCCTGATAAAAAACCCAAAAATGACACTGGAGAAACAAGCTTCCAAGAGAGGCAGAGATTCTTCAGTGACATTTTGGGAGCCAAGAAAAACGTGGAAGAAAAAGAGAGGGAGAAAGTCAAAGTCTCGAGAAGAAAACTCAGACCAACTAAAATATACGAGGTCCAATTCGACAAGGACGGCAAAAGGACACTCAGAGACTTTGACTTTGAGAAGAAATGTAAAAACCAACCCCTTACACCACATCCCCCCAAAGACAACAAGGGAGAGGATCAGGAGGTGAGAATATTGCCGGAAACATCCAAGAATAGCTCAGAAGGATGGGAGGTCGACATCCTGACACAAGGGAAAAGTCTACTGGAAAAAACCAGGAAAATCCAGGAAGACACGAATAAAATAGATGGCGAGATAAATAAGAAACTCGCACAAAAAGAAAAGGAAGAACAGAAACCTACAGAAAACAGCGCAACACCAGCTGAAACAGTCAAAGAACCCGAAACCAACACTGAAATGGAAGTAGGAAACATAGAAACAACGGAGACAACAACCAACCCTCCCACAACACCAAAATGCGATACACCAGCCCCCCCTAAGGTGATAGAAAGCCCGAAAGGTCTCTTCAAATTCGGCGCCGAGATCAAAGCACAGCAAGTGCGAGATCAACAGCGCAGAATTCGACTAGAAGAACAGAGGAAGGAAAAGCAGGAAGCCCTCGAAAGAGAAAAGAAAAAGCAGCAGGACATCGAGACAGCTGCAGCCCCAAAAGAAAGACTGTTGAGCAGGAGGAAGTCACTGACCCCCCCAACTACCCCTCTACAGGAAATGCCCCGAAGATGGATCGTCGAAGATCTCCCCCCACCTCAGCCCACACACCCCCCGAAAGCAGGAGGTAGCAGACAAAGGCAGAATAGTGTGGAACAAGAGCAAGAAAAGCACACGCAAATATCCGAGCAACTCGAAAAGCTCAAGAAAGAGGTAAACGCCAGAGCAAGTGCAAAAGTCGCACTATTCTGCCAAAAAATCACCATTCCCGATGAGCTGGCGGAGTACCCGTGGCTGAAGATTCGGGAAAGGGAAATTGGAGAAATTGCAAGCCACTTTCGGGAACAATTTGAAAAAGAGGCAAGGGGAAGGAAAGAGGAGCTCCTAGCACTACAGAGGTTACTAACCTCACCGGGCAAGACAAAGGCAAACCCAAACGAACAAGGTGACGCCTTTGTCGAACCTAAGAAAACCACCAAGAGGAAGTGGACTACACTGAACCTAGAGAGCTCCCCTCCCATTGCAGTAAGCAACAGATTCAGGGCAATTTCAGAAGACGAGGAAGATGCACAGGAACGTCAGCAGAGGGACATACAAGTTCACGAACAGTTCCTCCCTGATATATGCTGCAAACCCGGAAGACCACAACACAGTGAAGACTAGACTGAAGGCTGCCGACGTCGAGTACCATACATATACACTGCCGGGGGAAAAACGGCATGCATTTGTCTTGAAGGGGTTGGACCATAGCCCACAAGCAGATGAAGTGAAAGAAGACCAGGAGTCGCATGGCCTTAAAACCTTCGGCATCATGGACATAAATAACACTGTGCGGAAAATGTACATCGTTAACACCGAAAAGAACATAACAGTAGGCTTCCTGAATAGCAACATTCGGATTGTTAACGGTGTACATGTGAGATGGGAGATTAAACGAAATAATCGAACCGTCACACAGTGTTATAGATGCCAGGCCTGGGGACATGCCCAATCCAATTGTAATCGACCAATAGGGTGCATGAAATGCGCAGGTGCTCATTGGTCAAGGGCATGTCCCAAACCGAGGTCGACTCCAGCAGTCTGCATAAACTGCAAGGGACAGCACACCTCATGCTCAACAGTCTGCGAAGTGTACCAACGCCACGCCACCAAGCAGCAAGAAAGAAAAGACAAAGAGAGAAGACCCGTGAATAAATATGTAGAGGCCCCGGCCCCCAGGGCAAACATATGGGAGAAGAGGAGGCTGGAACAGCAGCAAAGAGAAAATGATAGGGTAAGCCACAGGGTATCCTATCCACAATCCCAACCCCCATCCCAAAACAACGAAAGATTGCCAAGGGCCGACCAGCCCGGTACCTCAAATGCTATGAGTGGGTATATGGAACGCCATCAGGCCATCAAGGGTCTAGTAAATACGACAGGATTATTGCAGGCCATGAACGCCATTATTGATGGTTTGACGAGAGCCCGTGATGACACCGAGAAATTCATGGCCTTCTGGAGGGTCATGGACAATATCCAAAGCTACATCTTATAAATGCCTATTAGGGTATGTATGCTAAATGTGAATGGAATCAGAAACAAGTACCAACTTGTGGCTGATTTCATTCACAGACATAAGATTGATGTTATGCTCCTATCCGAGACGAGGATCAGACAGGATCATAAGCTACAGATAAGAGGATTCACGGCCATCAGGAGGGAACGACCTAACGCCAGGGGAGGGGGAGGAGTCGCTATTCTTGTCAGGACAAGTATACCACACATACTTTTACCACAAACACAAAGCTCAATAGAGCACGCTGGCATCCAGCTAGAAAATGGCACAAGGGTATATGTGGTATACAACCCCCAGACAGAGATATCACACCAGCAGATATCGATAATCTCTGCAGCAGCGGGCATAAGGTACTATTAGCAGGGGATTTCAATGCGAAGCGCCCTGAGTGGAACTGTGTCGGATCGAACAGGAATGGAAGGACACTGTGGGAGTACTCAATGAATAACAACGTCGTCATTGACTTTCCGGACACTCCAACATGCTACCCCTGGAACGGTGGTGCCCCTAGCACCCTCGACTTGGTGGTGAACAAAAACGTACTAGATATCTCAGAGCTAAGGACAGTCGCTGAGTTAACATCAGATCACGAACCTGTACTCTTCTCACTTAGCGGTGGACAGAGGCCGAAGGAGAAAAGAACCATATATGACTACTCCATTACTAACTGGAAAGAGTTCAGGCGAGTGATGAATGATCTTACAACCATCACCCCACATATAGATAAAGCCGAAATCGAAGTGGAGACTCAGCGACTGATTAACAACATCCAAAAAGCCAAAAACCTCACCACCAAGACGAGGAAAGTCAGGAAGGACCGGGATCCACTTCCGGACTACATCCTGGATCTGATTAAGCTCAACAGCAATGAGAGGAAAAGATGGCAAATAACCCGCATGCCCAACCATCGGGAAAACATGCGTAACCTCGGCACGCAAATAAGTTCACTTATTCGGACCCACAGGGATGAGGTCTGGAATGGGAAACTGGAACAACTGAATGCCGAAGACAATTCCCTATGGCGGATGAACAGAAGCCTCCAGAAAAGGCATATGGACATCCCTGCTGTGGGGAATGGTCAAAGGCAGGCACTAACCGATCTGGGGAAAGCGGAAATGTTCGGCGAGTACTACCAGAGTACCTTCCAGGCAGCTGAAGACTCCAGGCCGGAGCACAAGATAATAACAAGGGAAGCAAAGAAATTCAGAGAGGCTCCCAAAGAAGCTCTGGATAGAAGAACCTTCTCAAAGGTGATGACCAGCTTCGAGGAGGTTCAAGAAACTATAAAAAATCTACGAAAAAACAGAGCGCCCGGCCTGGATGGAGTTGACAGAATCCTGCTCAGGAACCTTCCGAGGAAGTCCCTTGTGCAGTTACTGCACATAATAAATGGTATAATCAAGTGGCAGTATCACCCACAATGCCTCAAGCAGGCAGAGATTATCCCTATCTTGAAACCGGGGAAGTCCAACGCAAGAGTAGAGAGTTATCGCCCGATATCCCTGCTTAGCTCTGTCGCCAAACTGGTGGACAGAATCCTCCTTAAAAGATATCGAGATTACGAAGAAGAGCACGAACTCATCCCGGCGGAACAGTTCGGCTTCCGGAGGGGTCACTCTACGACCTCCCAGGTTGCCAGAATAGTCCACGAGGTGAGAGAAGGCTTTATTCGTGATCTCAACACAACCATGATCCTGTTAGATATACAAAAAGCTTTTGACACCGTCTGGATAGAGGGCCTACTTATGAAGATGTTGAAGGCAGGCATGCCAGAATATATGGTAAATATCATGGATTCATACCTAGTCGGTAGGACTTTCAAGGTTAGATTGAATGGAACAAACTCCACGGTGCGGAAAGCCGCAGCAGGAGTGCCACAGGGATCAAGTCTGTCCCCACTTTTGTATTCGCTACATACGTACGACTTTCCAATGTGCCCCACCACAAGCACGGCTATATATGCTGACGATATGGCAATATACGCCCACGCATATCGCAGCAATACAGCAGCAGCACTACTGGAAAAGCACCTGCAAAGGAAAGTAGTACCGTATCTAGCGGAAAACAAAATAGTGCTGAACTCCGATAAAACGGAGCTCATAAATTTCACAAAGAAGAGAAAGCGCTCTCGCGTGGTCATCTCTGGGGGATTTAGAGCTCTGGGAAATCGGATTGATGAGACAGACTCCGTACGGTACCTGGGGGTACAACTGGACAGGAAATTAATACTTGGAAAGCACGTCAACTTGGCAATTCAACGAGCTGCAGGTGCCGTGAGACGGACATACCCGTTAATAGCCAGGAATTCCAGGTTGGCTATGCCTACCAAAGTATTGATTTACAAGCAAGTCATCAGACCAGCAATGACATATGCATGTCCAGTGTTCTACAGCATCCCCAAGTCTCAAATGCAGAGACTGGAGAGGATGCAGAACAAGGTACTCCGTATCGTCACCAACAGTGACAGATACATTCGGCTGAACGCACTAAGGGAGCTGGCCGATATTCCTACCATCGAGGAATTCATCAGACACCAGTCTGATAAATTCTACAGACACTTCATTCGAGGAAGCCCACTGACTAGAAACATCACTGAAATCCGAGCCCACCATAACAGACCAAAAAAGCATGGGGGGCTCATTTACCAGGCACTGGATATTTCCCGTGAGAAATTTATCGCGGGCACTCGCTTCGAGCGTTCAGGGCGCGGTTCTGGTTGAGACCGCGCTCAGATACACTCCAAAATCCAAAAATCCAAAATCCAAAAATATTTATTGATTAAATTTACAATATAAAAAGCGCACACATTACAACAGATTAAAAGATACAGTTAAAACTATCCGATACCGCCACAGGGTAGAGGTAAGGGAGGGAGTTTCGACTGCTCCGGAGTTGGGGTTCTATCCTGCCCTTCTGGGGCTTCCAGCGGGCGGGCAAACCTATCCTCACCTGTCCTAGGACAGGCCCCACGGTGTTGTGTGGGCGGGATCTGTTGGATGTGGTTAGTCTCAGCTTAGGTGGTTCCTGCCTCCTCCAAGTTATGCAGGTGAGTTTATGGGTTATTTGTAAGACATCAGGTTATCAGATTTTCCTTCTTGGGTTTTCGAGAGGCTCCCGGATAAAAACAGCGAAAAACCGGGTTTTGTTCATTGTGTCCTTGTGTTTGGTGGTTTATGTTTCACTCATCTTCTGGATTTTCCTAGAAAATATCCAGTGCCTGGTATAGGAAGCCTCCGTGCTTCCACCTCAAATTGTGGTGGGCTCTCACTGCTGTTATGTTCCTAGTCAGTGGGCTCTCCAGGATGAAATATCTGTAGAATTTTTCTGACAGTGTCTTTATGTGCTCTTCTAATGTTGTGATGTTGGCCAGCTTTCTCAAATCAACCAGCCGAATGTACCTGTCACTGTTTGTGACGATGCGGAGTACTTTGCTCTGCATCACCTCCAATCTCAACATTTAAGTTTTGGAGATGCTGCAGAACACTGGGCAGGCGTAGGTCATTGCAGGCCTGATTATTTGTTTGTATATGGTAATTTTGTTTTCTTGACTCAGCTTGGACGTTCTCGCTATGAGCGGGTAGGTCCTTCGGACCGCTGTCGCTCCTCGCTGAACTGCCAAGCTGAGGTGTTTATTCAATGTCATACGCCTGTCCAGTTGCACTCCAAGGTACCTTACTGAGTCCGACTCATCAATCCGTTTATTCAGAACTGTGATCCCCCACGGATCTCCCTGTTATTGAATCTCCGTGAGAAGTTCACCAGCTCCGTTTTATCCGGATTTATCACTATCTTGTTGCTCGCCATATACGGTATGACTAGCTCTTCCAGGTGGGTTCGCACACACTGCGCGGCTGCCTCGCTGCTTAGCGCTTGCGCATAGATTGCGGTGTCGTCCGCATAGACAGCCGTGCTAGTCTGATTGGACATTGGGAAGTCATACGTATATAGCGAGTACAAGAGTGGGGACAAGCACGAACCCTGTGGCACTCCTGCTTCGACTGGCCTCATTGCGGAGCTGACTCCGTTGACTCTTACCCTGAAGGACCTTCCGACTAGGTACGATTCCAGCAGTTTAACCATGTGGGCTGGCATGCCTGCTCGCAGCATCTTCATCAAGAAACCTTCTGTCCAGACGGTGTCGAAGGCCTTTTGGATGTCCAACAGGATCATAACTGTGTTGAGACCTTGTTGGAAACCCCCCCTCACCTCGTGGACAATTCTGGCCACCTGGGAGGTCGTGGAATTACCTCTTCGGAAGCCGAACTGCTCCGGCGGGATGAGGTTGAGGTCTCCCTCAAGGTCAACAAATCTTTTCAGTAGGATTCTGTCCACCAACTTGGCCATATTGCTCAGCAATGAGATTGGGCGATAGCTCTCGACCCTTGCTTCGGACTTTCCCGGTTTTAGAATGGGGATAACCTCTGCTTGTTTCAGGCAGAGCGGGTAGTGCTGATACTTGATGATATGATTTATTATATATATATTATCTGAACTAGGGACTTCCTCGGCAGATTTCTTAGTAGGACCGCCCCAATACCATCCATGCCAGGTGCCTTGTTTCTAGGGAGCCTTTTGATCGTTTGTTGAACCTCCTCGTAGTTGGTTACCAGCTTCGAGAAGGCTCTCCTGTCGATGGTGACATTTGTTTGGCTTCTGAATTCTCTAGCTTCCCTAGAAACTGACTCGTGTTCCTGTGTGGAGTCGTCACCTGCCTGGAAGGCACTCTGGAAGTACTCTCCGAACAGATCTGCTTTCCCCCTTTCGGTCCATCCAAGTGTGCGACCGTCCCCTACGACTGGTATGTCCTTGAACCTCTTTTGGAGGCGTTTGGACATACGCCACAGGGAGCCGTCGCCCACATTTAGGCTTTCGAGTTTCCTCTTCCAGGCCATATCCTTGTGCTCCTGGATCCGGGTGTTGATTTCCCTCCCAAGAGAGCGCATATTATCTTTATGAAATGGATTTCTGGTATTTTGCCAGTTCTTTCTCTCTCGGTTGTTCATCCGTATGAGCTCAAGGATATGGTCCGGGAGAAGATCTCTATCTTCCCTTACAACCTTCTTCCTGGTAGTGACATTACGTGCTTTTACGATGTTGTCGATCAGCTTCTGAGTCTCCTCGTCTAACCTATCCTCAGGGATGTTAGGAGTGATTGTGGTGTTTTCACTCATCAGTCTCCTGTATTCTTTCCAGTTGGTGGTGCTGTAATCATATAGGGTTTTCACCTTCCTGGTTTTTTGGCCTCCACTAAGTGTGAAGAATACAGGGTCATGATCCGATATGAACTCAGGAGCTGTTCGGAGCTCCGTAATGTCTGCGACATTTTTATTTACTACCAGGTCGATGGTTGTCGGGTTTCCCCCGTTCCAGGGGAAATGCGTTGGTGAATCTGGATGATCTATAACTACGTCGTTGTTCAGGGAGTACTCCCAGAGAACCTTACCATTTGGATTTTGGCTGGAGCAGTTCCATTCAGGCCTCCGCGCGTTGAAGTCCCCAGCCAGCAGCACTTTGTACCCGCTGCTGCAAAGGCTATCCACATCCATGGCCGTCATGGTGTTACTTGGTTTGTTGTATACCGCATATATCCTGGTGCCATTTTCCAGCTGGATTCCAGCGTGTTCGATGGTCGTATTCCGCTGTTGTAGGATCATATGCGGTATACTGGTCCTAACAAGAATCGCTACTCCGCCCCCTCTCATTGCATTGGGCCTGATTAATCTGGCGTTGTCATCTATCATCCTTACGTTTTTGTTGAGGAAACCTACGGTTACCTTTTTATCAGTCTGTACTAAGTACAGCTGACGCCTTGTATTGTTTATTGGGGTAATCCCGAAGGTTTCCAGGCCTTGGCTAGCCAGGTCGTCCCTAATGGTTGCTATGTCCGGACTGTCGTCCAGCCCCTTCAGCACGAAAGCATGTCTTCTTTCCCCCGGTACAGTGAAAGTGTGGTATTCCACTTCTGCCGTTTTGAGCCTTTCTTTTAGCTTTGTGTGGTCTCTTGCCGAATTTGCATAGATGAGCGAGGACATATTAGTGTATTTATATGCCAGTTTCCCATCCAAGTCCTTCTGGAGCATTAGCTTGGTTGGGTTGTCCAGCCTGATCGTCCCATGTATGATAATCGGCGGGCATTTCCTCTGGGCAGCTACCGGGGGCGGTGCTTTCTTCTCCTTGGCCGTCTTCTTGGTATCCTTCTTCTTGTCTGGGACTTCCGGGGTCTCCGCTTGATATTCATCTTCCTCCCCTCCCGCAATTGCTGCGAAGGAGTTCCTCGTGGGGGTGGGGTGGTCTTGGAGGTTGAGGGAGACGAATTTTCTCTTCCCTGACTTCTTTAGCTGGATGAAGCCTTCTTCGTCTCCACCCTTTGCCTTCTCTGTTTTGCTGGATTCCGCTTTTCCAGGCGATTTTAGTATCTCCAGCATCTTGAGAAGGTTGGCTTTCTCAACCTCCATTTCCTTGCTGAATTTCTCCCTGTAGTGCTCTGAGATGTTCAGAATTTCCTTCTCCCTTCGTTTTAACCAGGGGAAGTCATTCAGTTTGTCTGGAATTGGCCTGTGGACTTTGCAGTACAGTGCCACCTTTTCGTTAGCCTTCTGCTTGACGATCTCGTCGATCTTTTTTAATTGATCGGTGATCTGTGCATGGCTAACGCATATGGTGTACTCCTGCACTGCTTGGGCCGATTCTCTGTGCACTACAGGGGGTGCGATTCCTTCTTGAGTGGTGGGCGTTTGCGGGGGGGTGGAGGAGATCGAGGAAGAGATCGACCTTCTCTTTGTCAGGAGTTTCAGCCTGTCTCTTTCCTGTATCTTTGCTTTTTGCTCAATTCTGAGCTGCTTATCCCGGATCTGTTGGTGCCGGACTGCAGCACAGAATTGAGCCAACCCTTTTAGTTCTTCTTTCTCTTCATTTCCTTTTTTGTCCTCTGTTAGAGGGGCAGGAGGGGTATCATTGATCATTTCTGGAGGTGAGCTTATTTGCGTGTTCTCAAGCTGCCTTATGTGCTCAACCTCCTTTGTTATGTTCTCCGTTGCTGACCGGATTGTTTGGCTAGTCTTCAAGACGTCGATCTCACAGTCCTCAGTGCTGAGTCTTGCCGTTGGTGTGGTGTTCATACTCTGGGCACCACTCGTGCTCGGCGTTACCTCTGGTACGGGAGTGGTTGCCTTTGGTGTATTTGTTGGTGCTTTTTCAGCACTGACTACTGGAATTTCGACTTCCGCGGCAGTTGCGTTTGCATGTATGAGCACTTTTTCTGTTGGATTTTCCGATTTCTTGTCGGCCTTCTCTGCTATCTTTGCGAGAGGAACTGCTGGTCTGGAGTTGACAAGGGATGTTTGCCCCTGGCTGTCCGTCTTCACCTCGAATATCTGTGCTCTCCTTCGTGGCACTTTTGGTTTTTCACCCTCTGACTGGGTCTGCTTGACCACCAGGACTTCATTAAAAAATTTCTGTGTTTCCCTGAAGCGGGCTTCCTCGTGGTCGTGCTTTAACTTTTTGTCGGGGGGTGAATTTTCCAGACTTTCGAATTTCCTTCGAAATTCTTCGAAGGAGGCATTGTGACTGCCAGGGGGCATTCTTCTGACATTTTCCTTCCTCTCGCTAGATGTTGTGTTGAGCTGCGACGCCGGTCTTTTTGGCGCCTGCGAGGGTGCCGCTTCTTTGGCCTTTCTTCTTTCGCTTTTGTCGCCCTTCTCCAGTGCGGCCGTTTTTCTGGAGGGGGTATCTATTTTCTTCTGGGGGGTGACACCCCTTTGCGAAGGCTCCTTTGATGTTTTACGGGGGGTGCTGCCACCCCCCGAGCTGTTTAACATCTTACTAAAAATCCAATTAGGGCTTCGTGCTGGACTTGTGGCACTCCGCTCCTAATTGGCTAAAACAGCGAAAGTGGGCGTGGCTTCTTGCCTGGGTCTAGACCAGGCTCCCAAGAGCTGTAGATAATCCCGCAAGAAATATCTACTCTCCTGCTCACCTGTCTAGACACTGGGCCTCACTTTCGCACTATTTAAAAACAAAATTTAACAAAAACACCTAAAAACACTTAAAAACTTTTAAAATTTTGCCAAGAGCTTCATAGGTGTGCTCTGGTCGGCTGGCCAGAGCGTACAGATACACTCGATGCGAATTTTTCGCAGCTCGCATGACGCTGCCGTTCAGGGTGCGGTTCTGGTCGAGCCGAGCCCCGAACAAAACTCGATGCAAAGTTCTGCCGAATTTTATTTTAATTTAGTTGTTAATCCGAGGACGACTTGGCTCATGAAATATAATAGTTTTCCATCTACCTTATAATTTACAGCACTGTTTAGTGCTGTAGGTGACATTCGCTGTATTTATAGTTCAACAGTGAGGACAACTGGGGCGTGGCCTATGGCCCACATCGCGCAATATTTTGCAGTGTCACGAGGAATGATCTTGATGGGATATTTTTCCTAATAAGAGCATGAATGTTGAGATACCTGAAGGAACAGGAGATCTACTCCTATTAGTCACTCAAAGCCGTAGTTATACTTAAGGCTATGTACAGATTATAGTTTTTAAGAAAATGCGGTATTTTTGTATGTTGTTTGGGTATTGAACCAGTATTTCAGGTTTTTGTAACCTTAGGGTTGAGAAACCGATGATGGTTTCTCGACAAGAAACGTTTAGTTTGTGTTATACACCATACTGAACAAGTCTCATAGCAAAATTCTGTTTGGAAAGGCGTGATACGGGATTATGACCCTTATCGCCCGTGAGCTTTTGGGAGCTCAAAGCGTGCTTTAGGTGATTATAACTTCGTCGCCCTTGGGTTGATTTAGATTATTTCGGTACCGTTGCGTAGGTTATTTTAAATTCTCAATTTGTTACATTAAAACCATATCGATTGGATTGACCAATCCATCCGATATCGCTACAGTTAGGTTTTGGCAATTTACAACACTGGCTTTTGTTCAGCGGTGGCTGAACACCCAGTATTGATATTGGTACCAGAGTTGCCTATTTCTCCCCACGGAATGAAAGTGGAGACCAATTTTGATTTTGTTAAAGATTACAGTAGCTATAGCGATTTTAGTTAGTTAAAATATTAGTAAAACCTTTTGGAATCCGTTCAAACTTTAGAGAGATCTGAAGTTTAATAAAGTAACGTTTCGTGCGTTGAAACTTCAGTAAGATTCCTTCAGAATCCAAAATTATTGAGAAAATTATGATTCCTAAGAGATGCTGGCATTCGCCTCTGGATCGCTCTGTAGGTTCGACACGCTAGTTAGCCTGCCAGATCTAGTTCCGTCTAAGCCATTCTGTTGTGATTATGGTATAATTATGATATGAGTTTAATGGATGACTTCAGTTATTTTAGGATTTATTTCGATTAAAAATAAACACATTACAAATCATTTTTCTCTTATGCAATGATCAGAACATAGAACAACACACTAATACAGAGCTCTTCATAATACGGCTGTCAGTTGTCATTATTCAATGTTACCAACTATGAAATAATCACAAAATGAGAGACAGACCATTTCGATTGTAACATCGACACTCCTCCTCAATCGAAACTTTACATAATTCAAAAATAGATACAAATACAAACATATTAGAACTTGTTACAAACAAGTGTTCACAAACAATATTGGTATCAATCAACATAATCCTAAACAGTATCTTAACTTAGCGAATTGTTCAAAATTGAGATTTTTAGTTAATACATCTGCAACCTGCTGTTTACTGGAAACATTCAACAGTTAACGTTCCTTCTAGAACTAAATCCCTAATAAAATTATATTTTACATCGATATGTTTTAATCGTTTGTGATCAAATCTTTTTGTCAACTTGATACAGGACTGGTTATCCTCAAAAATGACAAGTTTAGGCTTTTCAAAACCAAAATCAACAATTAGATTAGACAACCATATTCCTTCTTTCGTAGCCTCTGCTAATGCGACATATTCTGCTTCTGTGGAAGAAGTTGCGACCGTAGCCTGCTTTTTTGTAGACCAACAAACTGTGCCTCCAAGAATCTTAAACAAAGAACCGGTTGTTGACTTTCTGCCATACTCATCTCCTGCCCAATCTGCATCGGCAAACCCAACAAGTTTATTGTCATCGCGTTTTGAAAAATATAATTCTATATCAATAGTTCCTTTAAGATATCTCAAGATTATTTTTCCATAATTGTTCGGTTGGATTATTTTGATGTCTACTACAAAGATTCACAGAGAAACTTAAATCAGGTCTAGTTGCTAGCATGAGACACATAAGGCACCCAATTAATTCTCTTACAGGCTTATCATCAATTTGTGTATTATTTTCATCATTAGAATTTAATAAGTTACCAGAATTTAGAGGAGTATTTATTGATTTGCATTCGCTCGTTTGAAACCTCTGTAATGAATTATTAATGTAATTCTTTTGACTTAGATAAATTCCATTTTCAGTTTGCTTTATGTTAATTCTTAAAAATGTTTCAAGGTTCCCTAAGTCTTGCATTACAAATTCTTGTTTCAATTTAGCTCTTAGGCTTTCAATTTTTGTTTCATCATCACTACAAATTAAAATATCAACATATAAGAGTAGATAAATTTTATTTAATTTTATATAAAGACAAGGATCAAATTTAGACTTTATTAAATTTTGTTTTTCAGCAAATTCCTCAAAACGTTTGTTCCAACAGTAAGGAGCTTGCTTAAGCCCATAGATAGCTTTAAACTTACAGATATTGCCATCATCCTGAAAACCTTCAGGAATT
Organism: Chrysolina oricalcia; assembly: GCA_944452925.2. Lineage (NCBI taxonomy): Eukaryota > Metazoa > Arthropoda > Insecta > Coleoptera > Chrysomelidae > Chrysolina > Chrysolina oricalcia. The sequence goes on along the minus strand of OX101813.2, from coordinate 9,600,413 downwards.
TCCATATATGTGTCTTCTTTTATTTTTCCATGCAAAAAAGCAGATTTCACATCCATTTGTTGGATTTTGAAATTAGCAACGGCTGAGAAAGTTCTTACAGTAGTAAGTCTTGCAACAGGGGCATAAGTTTCACTGAAGTCAAATCCTTCTCTTTGAATGAATCCCTTTGCCACTAATCTAGCTTTATATTTCACTTTATCACCAAGATTATCTGTTTTAATACGAAAAACCCTTCTACACCCAATTAATCGAACATTTTCAGGTTTTTCTACTAATGTCCAAGTATTGTTTTTGTTGGGAGAATTTATTTCCTCGTTTATAGCATGCTTCCACATGACGTAATCAGGTTGCATTTTTGCTCTTTCTAAACTTTGCGGTACATCTTCGACAAAAGTTAAAGCATTCAGAGCCATATGTTCCATTTCATGGACAAGTACAAAATCATTGTAACGAGAGGGAATTTTTTTAACTCTACTACTTTTCCTAATAACACTTTCGTTATCAAATATTTCTTCCTTCTGATTTTAATTATTTTTGATTTCTGATTCAAGTTCTTTTAAGCGTTCCTTATTAGTTACAGTTATTTTATTTTGCACCTCGTTTTCATCATCAAGTTCTACCACAGAACTGGTATTAAATTTTAAATTACTTATATTTTTTGATTCATCAAAAATTGCGTTTCGTACAATACTAACCTTTTTATTGCCAGAGTCTACACCCTGTATCCATTATTTGCATAACCTATCATTATTTTAGTTTCGCTTCTGGAATCAAACTTTGACTTTTGTTTTTCTTTTGGTATGTGACAATAAATTAAGCTACCAAAGAGTTTAATATTTTTTAGATTAGGTTTTGTTTTATAAAATGATTCAGCTGGAGTGCAAGTTAAATTTACTGTAGGACTACGATTCAGTAAGTATGTGGCACGAAGTATAGATTCCCCCATAATGTCTTTGGTAATTTTGATTGCAATAACAATGCTCTTCCTTTATCTAGTAAAGTTCTATTTAAACGCTCAGCCTTTCCGTTCATTTCTGGGTTATAGAATAGAATAGAATAGACATTTATTTCCAAAAAAAAAACAATATTGTTTGTAGGAAAGAGTACAGTAGAGCTAAAAATATACATAAAACAGGTTCTTGTAAGAAATTCTTGAAAAAAGATCATACACAATATAACATTAACAACACAAATCAATACCTACAAAAATAAAATTTACAATCAGGAACGCGACAGGACGAATAGGGTTAGAAATACAGGTTATTATTAAAATTTCATACACAATATAATATGGGTGGTATTTAACAGTCTACCAAATTTACCAAATCTTTGTGTACAAAAAAATACTTGTGTTTCCCAAAAATACTAAATGCTCACCAAAATTAAGAAAATACATAATCTTAGAGCGACAACCAAATATTAACATCATGCTAGTCTCTTATATTATTTTTTCCTAAAAATAACTTTTGTTTGCTAAAAATGCTAAATTTTCACCAAATTTTATACCGCATTTAATTGTAACATGATGCCCTGATATTTAATCTTCGTTAGTGACTTATATTATTTAGCAGTTAAAAAATTCTATGTTTAGCAAAAATACACAATGTTCACTATATTTTGTACCACATTCAATTCCAAAAGTATACCCTAATTTATAATTCTTGTTAGCCTAAATATCATTTATAAGAAAAATCTATCATGGTTAATTAGATCTCATTTATAAATGGGGACATAGAAATAAGTCTACAAATTCTTGGAAATAAAACAATATCAATTCTTTTACATAAAAACAAACACAACATTCACAAAACCTAACTGAAAATGAAACAAGCACTTATTGCACTATTAAGGCTTTCTTAGCTTTAGTTGGCCGTCCTCTTCTTCTTTTTTCTCCAATTGGTACATTCCTTGCTTCAGTAGGTGGTTCAACAAGTTTCAGGCGAATTGCTAACCCTACTAAATGTTTGCAAACGTAATTTCTAAGGTATTCTGGACAATTGCATGAGCCATTCAGCCAGGCAGACTCGTCCTGTGGTAACTGTACTTCCCACTCGCTGAAATGTTGTTTTTTGAAGTCATCAAACGTCTCCCACATATCTTCAAAAGTTTCACATTCCAGTGCACCTCCACCTAGAATTCTGTAACACTTCTTCATTTCACTAAAATGCTTTAACGATATTTTTTTAGACAGTTTGGCCCACTGATAAGCTTTTGTCCACATCTGCAAAGACATCGTTGGCACGTGGATAAACTCCCTCTCTCTGTTTATAGTGTACTCATTAGACCAATCCTTTACCATTTCTGAAGCAATGATTAAAAATCGAGCAAGCGGATGGCGCTCACGAAGTGTACCTACAAATAATAACAATATTAACAATACCAAATCACGTATATAATTCATTGAAAGTGTACCTTTGACTTTTATTATTCTGTTAAAAGACTCCAATGCATTATTTCTGGCAGGTGTCCCCGGTGCGGCGCCCAAATACCAACAACGATTTTGAGTGAGCCATTCGTCTTTAAAATAAAGTAAAAAACTGTTTTCGTCTTTCCATTTATCTAGAAATTTTTCGCAGGCCCTGTCAAAAACTTTCGTTGTTGAAGCACATTGCAAAGAATCAATATCCTTTAGTATATCCTTCTGGCACTTCTTTTGCACAGATTGCTCAACTCGTACTTGAATCTTCTTTTTTGCATGTGCCCAGCATATTCGTATAATTGTATCCTGACCGAATACTTGCACAAACGCATTTTGGATACTTTTGGCTGCGTCGCATACCAAAACTTTACAAGTTAAATCGTAGGAATACAGTGAGAGGACTGTATTCTTTAAGGTTTGAAATAAAAACACAAAATCATTTGTTTGTTCAGCGGTTGTAACAGCAAGACCAAAGGGGTGAAAATGCTTATCTCTATCCGTGGTTCCAACTACGAGTACTGGAAACCCCTGCCAAACAAGTTTGTAGGTCGCGTCAGCATGAATAACGTTGCATTGACGCGATAGACCAATTAAATATTTGGTCGATAACAACAATCTGAAGCTTGGATTTGAGTCGTCTTTAGAAACTTCGTATGCAGCAACAAAAACTTGATGATCATCGGAAGGTATTTCTGAGTGTTTCAATAACCAGGATTCAAGTTGTCCTAAGCTGATTTCTGCAGATCCATACTTTTTTTTACGTAAAATTGTAAGATAATTGTTCAATTGTTTCATAGACGGTAGAGCCAATCCATGTATTTTGCTCAAATTGTTCATAATAGATTTAGGCTTCAAACGTAATTCGAACAATTTGTCTATTTCTTTTTTTGTGTCATTGCTCAACCCACATTTCGATTGGGACTTCAAATTTTGATGATCATGATCTTTTTCAGTACGAAATAATATTATCTTATCGCTAGCTGCATCAAACAATAAATAAAGTGCAGCTGAACATTGAATTGCTCGACTTTTGGCTTTATTACAGCGATAATATCGCTTTACACCTTCTTCCGTACTATGGCATTTGTGAAAGGACCACAATTTTTCATTCGTAATAAATTCATTTGCACTTTTGATGTTCAAAAATTTTCTCTCAAAACACCAAATCCTACCTTGCTTACGCCGTCTTTTAGGCTGTACCGTGTCAACTTCTCCACCCGACTCCGAAGAAGAACGCAACAGCGGAACTTCGTGTGAAACACCACTCGGCCCCGGTAAACTATCATCGGCCATTTTAGTTTATCATATGGCAATACACTGGTTACACTCACTGTAAAAGATCAGAGCAATGTCTGCGACTGCAAGCTGAAGCCTGCAAGAAGTTTGTCTGGAAGCGAGAAGGAGACATGCGCGAACATATGTCATTATTGAAGTAAAATAATAAATTATTTGACGAACAAGTAGTTTTTTCAAGAAAGACTACATATAAATGGATAGCGCGAATATTTATTATGTACAGCACGGACGCGTAACTTAAGCGTTCCAAATTTGGTGAACATTTAGTAAAATCGGTAGACATATGAAATTTAAAATGTAAGCAATGATAAAACAATTCAACATAGCTATTTTAGTGGTGCTAATTATTTGGGTTCCATTAAGATTTTTTGATATTCATTAAATTTTTTGGCGGACAGCGCTAGGGATGTATGGTTTAATTTGGTGTACTTTATATTAGATCCCATATAATATTAGCAGTGCAAATCAATACATACAAAATAAAACTTACAATGAGGAACGGGACAGAAATAAACAAATTTAGATGCATCAATTATTGAGTCATTAAATTAATCATTTAGATATTCATCGACTGAGTAGTAGGCTTTCTTCAGTAACATATTTTTGACTGACCTCTTGAATTTATTGAAGTGCATACCTTTGAAATCAGGGGATAGTTTGTTATACAGTTTAGCACCGCTGTAGTGCACACTGGTCTCAAAAAGTGTTGTGGTATGCTTAGGAAGTAAGATCAATTGATTGCACTGACGAGTAGGGATGAGCTGAAAGCGTAGAGAGTTCTATTTTTGTGGGCAAAGCATAATACTTCGAGAATATAAAGAGAAGGTTGTGTCAAAATCCCCATTCTAATAAAGTGATCCTTGCAAGAATCTAGACGTCGAAGTCCCAAGATGATTCTGAGTGCTCTCTTTTGAAGTATAAATGAAGACAGCCACTTTACCGATTTACCCCAGAATATAATACCATAAGACATGTGAAAAAAGAAATTTGCAAAATAGACTAGTTTGAGCGTGTCGGTATTGAGGCCCTGGGCCTTTAGAAATCCCAGAACGAAACAACCACTACTAAGCTTTTTGTTGAGTTGAATAACGTGTTGTCTCCAGTTCAGTTGAGAATCTATGGTGAAACCAAGGCATTTACTAGAGCGTTCAAATTTGACATCATAAGAGACTGGGTGGTGTTCTGCAAATGCTCTTTGGGAGAAAGAAACACAGTGGGTCTTGGAGAAGTTTATGTCGATGTTATTTACTCTACACCAAGTATTTATAAGCGATAATGAATTGTTCAGTACTTGTATACAATCAAGTTCGTTGAGACCGGTAAATAAGAAAAGAGAGTCATCGGCAAACATCGTTGTAGAAGCATGTGGTATATTTTTTGGTAGTCATTGATGTACAATAAGAATAGGAGCGGGCCCAAGATTGACCCTTGTGGTACTCCGTTGTTTATGTAATCCCACGAAGAGCACGATTTACTATTATTATTAGATATAATGACCCTTTGCTGTCTGTTTGTTAGATAACTTGAGAACCATTCAAGCGGGATTCCTCTTATACCGTAATGAGCAAGTTTAAGCAGCAATATTTGAAAGCATACACTATCAAACGCCTTTTTGAAATCACAGGCCAAGCCAAAGGGATAGCTTTTAGAGTCCAGTGCTCCATAAATCCTTTGGGTGATATCATACATAGCGGATGAGGTGGATTTATTATTCATGAAACCATGTTGCGCTGGCGTGATAATTTTGTTGACATTTAGAAAGGATAAAAGTCTCTTGTGGACAATTTTTTCCAATAGTTTTGAAAACACAGGCAGTAATGAAATAGGTCTATAATTGTTAAAATCTTGTTTGTCGCCTTTTTTATGAATCGGTATAACATGTGATTTTTTCAGAAAAGCTGGAAAGATTCCCTGGGCTAATGATTCATTGAAAAGTTCAACTATATGAGGTAAAAAAACCTGAATACACTTTTTCAGTAGTTTTGAAGAAACATTGTCATAGCCACACGAGTTTTTAGATTTCATATCATTCAGAGTGTCCAAGTTTTCTTTATCATCAGTAGGGTAGAAGAAAATTGAGGTAGCATTAGGAGCACACTGTTGGTTTAGATATTCGGTAACTTTAGTTACATCAACATTGGGGTTGGAAGAAATGACATTCAGAAAAAAGTTATTCAGTTCCTCACACAGATCTTCCGAATTGTCAATAGAGAGGATTGGATTATTTTGAGAGGCATTTTTCCCTATTTCAGAGTTTACCAGTTGCCAGATTCTTTTACTCTTATTCTCACTCGACCTAATTTCGTTGTCAAAGTAGGCCGTTTTGGCTGCCAAAATGAGTTTTTTTAAAATAGAACAATACGTTTTTTGTATTTCTCTAAAACCTCATTGTAAAAATTTCTCGTCAGTGATATCAATTGTCTTTTATGTTTGCAAGAGATTCTGAGGCCTGTTGTCATCCAGCATCGCTTTGCATCAGATTTGGTTTTTTTTAACGGGAAATTGTCCTCGAAACATTGCACTACAGTTTTCAGGAGATTTTCGAATTTTAGATCTACCTTCTCAAAGAGAATTGATTGATATTCATCAAGAGATTGTTTAGACGTAACTTCATTTTGAAATCTCATTATGTTTTTGTGTGAAAAGGAACGTTTCATGGTGAATTCATTTTTGCTGGTTATATAATTGAGATCAAAATGAATATATTGAGTAAAATGGTCTGCAAAACCGTTGACTACATTCACCACTTCAAAATTCAAGAAATTAACAAAAATATTATCTATACAGGATGAGGAGGTATTACATATCATAGTCGGCTCAAAAATCGTTTGTTGCATATTGAATGATGATAATAAATTCAATAGGTCACTCTTGTTGTCTGATTCTGCCAAAAAATTTACATTGAAATCGCCGTATAGTATGACCTGATGCTTGTGGGTACTGAGCACGCTAGTCAATAATGTTTCTACATTATTGAGAAAAATTGAAAAATCAGAAACTGGGGAACGGTATATGTTTAAGATAATTGTATTTTTTATTTTGATCAAACTAAATTCAATAACTTTTTCAATGAGCAGTTCCTTGTATTTATCTAACATGCAAGTTGAATCATTAGAAAGGTATTTTCTGACAAATATGGCTGAGCCACCATTTTTAAAGGTAGAGCGGCTAAAGTTTGAAACCAATGAAAAGTCGTTGAGAAAATAAAGTTTCTGAGTGCCATTGTGAAGCCAGTGCTCAGAGACACAAAGAAAATCAACACTTTTACCATCACTTTCAAAATATAAATTTAATTCTGCAATTTTGTTGCTAATGCATTGGATGTTTTGATGCATAAGAGTCTTGGGTGAAACGAAAAATGTACCTTTTTCCGTCAGACGAATTCGTTGGTGGGGAGTCGAGTTTTCTCTTGTTCAGAAGCCTGGATTCTTCAACACCTTGTTTCTGGGAGACGTTTGCGGTAATATTTTCCGCATTTGGAAACAGCATACCAGGAGTTTTCATTGGGAAGTTTGAAGAGGTTGACATTTGATTTGTTGACGGCTGGTTAATATTTATATTAGCTTGTATGTTAATTTCCTCTAGGGATGGCATTGTCTGAGTTTCCTTCAGCTTTTGTAGTGACCAATATTCGTTATCAATTAATAGGCCGTTTCTCTTAAAAATTACTGTACTACCATTTTGTTGAGCTTGTATTTTCTGAAAAAGTAAGCATTTTTTGTCAATGCGTTCTTGGGGGGACCTCTCCGAGTCTATTATGATTTTAGTTCCCTTCAGTTTACTCGCAGATTTCAATATTATTTATTTGTGTTTTAGCCTCATTAACTTTACTATCGTTGGTCGACTACGATTGTCGATTTTTTTCCCTAAACGAAAGGAATCATCAATGTCACTGCTTTTTATGGGAATGTCTAGTTTTTTATTGAACAGTTCAAGAACTACTTCTTCGATGTTCTCGGAATTGTTTTCAGGTAATCCAAATATTATTATTCCTTTGGCTCGTATGATCGTTTCTAAGTAGTCAACACGGCTTTGCAATTTCAGCACGGTGCTGTTTAGATTAGTTACCTCTAGTTTCAATGGATGCAGATTGTCAGCTATTGCACTGGTGAACTTATGGCATAACTCGTTCTTAAGGTCAGCATTTTTATCTTCCATCAATTTGCACAGTTTATCAAAAAGTTCAGTATTTGAAATATCAGTCATTTCTAATCTGGCACAAGCGGAGCGTAAAATATAATATAAACACGACCGTTCGATACGACGGCTACTACTATACGTAGGGTACTACATAACGAAGCTGTATGCCTTTCGACTTACAGAAATTTGTAAATTGATTTGATCTGTACTCAGAACCATTATCACATTGAAAAGAACCAATCCTGTAACCTGTTTGATTTGTAACCAAGGCCTCGTATTCTTTAACACATTCAAGACCATCACTTTTATTCTTTAAAAGATTTACTACACTGAAATGAGTATAATCATCTAAGAAAGTAATAAAATATCTCATATTATCATAGGTAGTTGGGGTTATAGGACCACATATGTCACTATGTACAAGCTCAAGTGGTCGTTTTGTAGTTCTGGGTTTACTAGCAGAAGGCAAACGCGTTATTTTTGCTTGGGTGCATATCGAACAAATTCCAATTTCTTTTTCATTTATTTCAATTTCAAGTCCATCTGCCATATTATTTTTAACTAGTTTTTCCAAATTTTGTGTACTGATATGACCCAATCTTGCAAGCCACATTTTTGAACTTTCTGTTTTTTTTGTTTTGTTCACCTCTGTATTAAGAATATCAAATTCTATAATATATAAATTAATTTTCTTTCTACCTTTTGCTACTAAACTTTCATTTTTTAAAATATATATACAATTATCTTCGAAACAAATCTTTAAACCTGATTTTTCAAGTTTTTGCACTGATAATAAATTTTGTCGGAGATTTTTCACATACAGCACATCTTTAATCTCACCTGATACATGTTCATTCAGTTTTACCTTGATAGTTCCTATTTTAGTAGCACCCAATGATTCACCACTCTTTGCTACAGCAATTTTTAGTTCCCCTGCCAGGTGTTTCTCACTAGAGAAATGAATACCATCCTTCACCATATGATCGGTTGCTCCGGAGTCCACAATGAATTTAATTTTGTTTTCATTCATAGGTAGTTCACAATTTAGGGCAGTTCCAACAGTTGCAATAAATGCAATTGTGTTTTCTTCATCTTCCTTCCTTGTTTTATTTACTTGCCTGTTATTGTATGTGTTACATTTACCTTTGTTATACCACCACTGGCTTCTGAGATGTCCAGGTTTCCCGCAAATGTGGCAGCTGACTTTTGGCCGTGTGTTCATTTTACGATTTGAAAATCTATTTCCTTTCTCACTTTTGTTATATCCACTGAAAGCGGCTGTTGTAGACTCTGCATATTCGTTGAAATTTTTCTTTTTAATTTCATGATCCAAGAGCTTGCATTTGACGAATTCCAATGTTAACTTATCTTGATCCAATGTTTCCAAAGCAGTGACTATGGCATCGTACTTGCTTGGAAGTGTCAAAAGTAAGTGACAGACTACATTTATATTTTCAAGTGTAACTCCAACCGACTTTATTTCCCTTATAGTTTCTTCAAACTTAATGAAGTGATTTTCCAGGGTATCATTATATTCTAACTTCATCGTTAGTGATTTTCTACGTAGATATATCTGGCTTGCAATGCCTTTTCGTTGAAACACTTTTTCCAGTGATTTCCACATCTCGTATGACGTTTTTTTATCTTTAATATACTCCAAGTGTGAGTTTGCTACACACTGGACGATTATCGATTTACATTTTTTGTCCAACTTTACTTGTTCTTCCGTAGGTTCTAAAACCTCGTTTTCAATACATGATTTCACTCCAATTTGATCTAACACAGTTTCCAATCGAAATTTCCAGTGATCAAAGTTTCTTCCTTCAAATTGAGTTATTCCATACCTTTCAATGGTGAGGTTAGCTGATCCTGAAGCCATGCCTTTACTTATCGACTCACTGATTCCAAACTTATTTCAATTTCGGGTACTGGGCCCATAACCTGTTGTGATTATGGTATAATTATGAAATAAGTTTAATGGATGACTTCAGTTATTTTAGGATTTATTTCGATTAAAAATAAACACATTACAAATCATTCTTCTCTTCTACAATGATCAGAACACAGAACAACACACTTATACAGAGCTCTTCATAATACGGCTGTCAGTTGTCATTATTTAACGTTACCAACTATGAAATAATCACAGAATGAGAGACAGACCATTTCGATTGTAACATCGACACATTCCGACTTGGTTTTATAATTTTTATTTTTTTTTACAACGAATAGTGTGCTAATTTTGAAATTTACAGTTATTCATATTAGTGTTTCTACAATCGTACTGTATAAGATTCTCGTGAATCTAAGGCATTGGGACAAGTTCAAAGGTATAATAGGAGACATTAGTATGTAAGTGTGGTTTTATCCGTGATGATTTTCAATATGCGTGAGATGTTAGGACGTGAAACGTTTGGAGGTCTCTGTAGCGACTTTTCAAACGTTTCATTTTATATGTGGACGTGGCCCCACCCAGAAACGACGAATCGACCAATCAGACATCAGAATCGGTTCAGGCCGGAGTATAAATATTAATATTTATAGTGGAGTACCGGCCAGTGTCGGTTAGGCAGGAATTTGGGATTTTGTATTTTTCTTAAAAATTCACTCTGGCTAGCTGTTCGAGGGTCCGAACTGCCACCGAACGATCCATGATGATCAAATGTGCACCCCAGACTTAATAATAAGATTAATAATGTTGAAAATAACGGTATTTTTGGCTTTTTTCTTTGAATTCGAGCTGAGTTCTATTTCAAGAGAAAAATAAATGATAAAAATGCTGAAGAATTAGAATTTCAATTTGCAGATTTTTAAGATAATAATTTTGAAATTTTACAAGGTTGAATTTTTCCTAGGAGAGACAAATAATTCTGACCGGGAATACCACCGAGCACCACGATGGCTACTGCCGGCTCTTGGGTGTTCACTACGAGCCCTAAACCCTAACAAATGAGAGAGTACAAATTTTCGTGATTTAAATTACCTAATCAGGGAAGTTTCCCCTCACGTGTCTTCCTACCCGGAGGGAGAGTTTGCGTTTTAGGTCTCTGAATCAGAGTGTAGTGAAATTTGACACGTGTCAAATCTCTTCTGATTGCAGTTAGGCGTACTCTAGCATGTACCGTGGGGTCTTGCACCCACTGTCCAAGCCTGAGTACCTCAGTGAGGGCCCCCCGGTCTCTGGGGGCCTGATGAGTGCCAAGTTTAAAGTACCTAGTTACTCACTGAGTGCATCCTAAGGAATTTACTCACAGCTCGTACATCAGTGCAGGCCGAGTAGCTGAAAAGGGCAAAAACAACTTATGATTGGTACATATTAACCCGGAAATCGTTTCGGAAAAATCGTTCCGGAAAATTTTCAGAGTCAGTAATCACGAGAGTCAATGGTTAGTGTACTAGTCGGGGTGATAACCCGAATAGTAAGCCAAAAGAAAATTGTCTGTTTTAAATATTCACCACAGTGAGAAACGAACAAGCGTTCGGTTTCTATTGTCTTTGTAGCACTTTTTCGCCCAAGGGGCAAGGAACAGCAGGAAGCAGGAACGCCGGAACAAGTCTCGTACCACTGGGATTTTATTTCTTTCAGGTCGAGAAATAATAAGACGGATGTGCTTCGGTACTACAGTTCCCGAAGCCAGGAGAAGCACTTTCTTCCACAAAATGCTTGCCGAAGATCGCTGGATTCGTAGTGGAAAACTCGAAGAATGGCCAAGTCGACGGATTTATTCCCGTAGGAAAACGAATTCTTTCTATAATATCGACAGCCAAGTAGCAGCAGCTCACTATGTTCGGATATCTGAATGATATCTAATAGCGGCTATAAAACCATCGAAGAATAATGCAGAAGCACTTTTGCAGTTGGAAACTTGGTAAAATATCGGAGATAAATTTACGAAGTGTTCTAAGTTCAAAGACTGGTCTGGAACTGATGTCGAGTTACAAATCAGCTCGTTTTTTATAGAAGCAGGATAAACTTTGATTTGCATAAAGAAATTTCAGAATCGAGAGATCTCCGAATTCAAGAAACCGAGAAACTTCCGTTCCGGCGAGAAATTCTCCAAATCCAAATCCAAAAATATATATTACATTAAATTTACAATAAAAGAGCTATAGCAATACAGACAACATAGAAATATATAAAAGCGTAACTAAAACTATCTCGACACCGCCACAGGGTAGTGGTAAGGGAGGGAGTTCAATTGCACTTTTTAGGGTTGACTGTTTGGATCTGCCCTTCTGAGGTATTCAGCGGGCGGGCCTAACCAGTTAACGTCTGTCGTGAGACAGACCCTACGGTGTTGTGTAGGCTCAAATGCTGTGATTGCTAAGTCGCATAGCTGTTGGACTTCCGCCTCCTCCAAGTTATGCAGGGAATGTTCGTTAGTGTTTGTGTTAGACATCGGATGGCTGGGATTTCATAATTGAATTATTCGACGGATTTCCGGGAAAAAACTTATAGTAAAAACCGGGTTTAGACATGGTGTTAGTCACTCTTCTTCCGCAAGAAATTCTCGCAGGACCTTGCTTCGAGCGTTCAGGGTACGGTTCTGGTTGAAACCGCGCTCAGATACACTCGATGCGAATTTTTCCAAAAAGTCCAATTTCATTGCATTGGCTTTTTTTATGCCATTTTTCTCGTTCACAACACTTTTCAATGTACTTGGACAAAAACAGACAAATAAGTGATAAAGGTGAACACAGTGACAGAGACACACATACAAAACACACAAGTGCGAGTGAGAGGACACTACTAGGATTAAGTGAAGTGAAAAAGACACAGTAACTATAAGATAAGTGCAAGTGCAAGACAAAGTGCAAGCCAAGATCTCCAAAAGGCCTGCCACTGGAACTTGAAGCTTTTGAGGTATTTATACATTTAGTTATAAAATTGTGAAACTGACACTGATAAATAGACAAACATACGCATAGCCAGCAGAAACAAATCGTTTCGCTGGCTTTTTTTATCAAAAAATTCCTATTTTTTGTGCCATTTTTTACATCGACCGAGCTACTTCTCGATGGCAAAAAATACATTCCTAGAATAGCTTCACCGATTAACTCAGTGATAACATAAAAATAAAGACAAAAGTGCAAGCAAAACGAGACAGTATACAGGGTGAAACATGGACAACCCCATCAACAAACAGGATATAATGGACACAGGACAGCTACAGAACACACAAAGGGACCACACAGAAGAGGCTAAAATTGCCGCAAGGAGCATGAAGATCGCGAGAACTCCACCACATGTACAAGACAACACACAGAAGAAAGCAAGAACAGAAGGAAACATTCTAAATCAAACGATCATAGGCAACAGCAATGAAAGCGACACAGAAGACGAGGCAAGAGCACAGGAACAACAACAGCGACCACACAAGACAATACAAACCAAAGCGGAGTAGATGAAGGAACGAAAGAAGAGGAAGAAGACATGGGGGACATTATAAAGGCAGTGGACAAAATCACAACCATAATAGCTAGTGAGAATAACGGAAGAATCACAAAAGCGGACCTACACAACAGGAGATCATGAGCAAACTAACAAGGACAATCAGGAAAATAGGGACATTGCAAACAGCAAACGCTCGGCTTACAGGACAAGTCCAACTCCGGAGGACGAGAGCCCAAACAAACCAAGCACAACCCAGACCAACCGCTATGACAACTCAATCACAAAGCCAAACCCGGGAACACTTTCCACAACTGAGGCCAATAGAACCAAGGTACCGACTCCCAGCAACAAACCAAGGATACATTCAACAAGGAGCAGAAAACAAGGAACAACACATACAATCAGAACAAACGAACCAACCACCAAACACCCCCACAACAGCAGAACAGATAGAAGCATGGCAAAGGTTAAAACAAATCAGCGAAACACAGCAACAAATACAACAACAACCAACGTACGCGCAGATGAGCACTAGGCCAGCCACGCAGACACCAACAGCACCATGGACAACGCCACCAAGAAGACACGATCTGATAATAAGGATAGCAGACAAGAAGGACCCACAAAAAACCTTACAGAACATAAAAGAGACCCTACACAAAGAAAAAGACAAGAAAGCTCTAAAGAGCATACGACAACTGGAAAGCGGATCGGTTATTGTAGAGGCACAAAACCAAGAACAGATCGTCCAAGTGCACCAAACGCTCAAGAAAAAGCCTACACTTATGACAAAACATATGGGAAACGAAGACCCAATGATCATTCCAACGGGAATCGATCAAGGGATGAACGAAGACGACATCATACAAGCACTGATCAATGAAAACGAGGAACTCACAACGGAATTCGAATTGGAATACCTACAAAACAACATTGAAGCCATACACAAGAGACCCTGCCGAAACTCGAGAAGAGAGAACATGATTATACAACTAGCATCACCAATATTCAAAAAAATCATACAAATGGAAATTGTTAGTATAGATTTATTAGGAGTCAAGGCTGAGGAGTATGTCAGAGTAGCCATGTGTTACACCCGCTGCAGATTCGGCCACGTAGCAAAACACTGCAAAGAAACAAAGAGGAGATGCTACAGATGCGGGGGAGACCACCAAGGCACCACATGCGAGAGACAACCAAATTGCATCAACTGCGAGACTCTCAGAGTAACACCGCGACGACACGAAGCAAGAGACACCAATTGTCCAATCTACGCGCGGAAACTGCAGCAGACGAGGAGCTACATTAATTATAGCAATGCTTAACACACGAGCAAATAGACAACAAACACCTCGGGGTCTCATGAGTTTCATACAAATCAATATTGGAAAAGGTAAAGCTGCAACAGAGCAACTACAACAAAAAATAAAAGAAGAAAATATACAAATAGCACTCATACAAGAAATCAACAAAAAAACCACACACACACACACACTTTACAGACTAAACGAAAATGCCAAAACAGGAATACTAGTGAGCAAAAAGATCAAACAGGTTATACAAGTTACGGAGCTCACCAACGAAAATGTCACCACAATCCAAATAGGACAAGATAAAAACAAAATAACAATAATAAATATCTACGACGAACCAGGGGGTCAAAACAACACGAGATTCGCAAACATAGAAAACACAATAAACAAACTTGAAGGCGCAATAATCATCGCAGGCGACCTGAACGCGAAGAACATGGTATGGGGAGGAGACGAAACGGACAAAAGAGGAGAACATATCGCTGAATGGACAGTAACGCAAAGTTTCATTATCGAAAACGACAGGACCAGCCCAGCAACATACAGCTGCAACAGGGGAAGCATCTGGGTAGACTTGACACTCACCAAAAACATAAACATAATAAACTGGACTGTACAAGAGGAGGAAACACTGAGTGACCACCGATATCTAACATACGATACGGGGCACTTCGAAACACAGAGCAACAAAACTAAAAGACAATTCAACATCAAAAAGGCAAACTGGAAGAAATTCATGAAGATCCTCAAGAAATACACCCCATTAAATACAGATGACCTCGAAGCCAAAGCGGATCATATACAGGAAGCATGTGAAAAAGCCTGCACAGAAGCAATTCCAACCAGGAAAAAAACCAATATGCCAAACCAAATATGGTGGACAGAAGAACAAAATGAGGAAAAACACAAATAGAACAAGAAGAAAATGGCAACAAGACAAACAAGACCAAAACAAAAAAGAAATCTACGACACGGAGAAAAGAAGATATAAAAACACCATCAAAGAAACTAAAAGAACTTCAATACAAAAATACATAACGCTGAACTGCCAAAATGACCCATGGGGATTAGCATATAAGATACTCAGGAGAAACAAAAAACAAAACACCTAGCTAAACACAATTCAAAGATCAGACGGGACATGGGCAGAAACGGAGGACCAAATCCAGGAAGAACTAATTAACACGTACTTCCCAAAAGATGAAGCAGACAAACCCGAACACACCAACATCAGACAGAAAAACAGGACACAAATAAGACAAACACCAAACGACCCCAATTTTACGCTAGATGAGCTACAGGACATTGCAAATAATCTGAAACACAATAAAGCTGCAGCAGAAGACGGAATCCCAAATGAGGCAGCCAAACTGATCGTGGAGACAATAGGAACAACCCTTGTGAAAATATACAATGGAGCACTGGCACTTGGTAAGTTTCCAAAAACCTGGAAACAATCCACTATAATATGGATTCCAAAAAAGGGAAAAGGTCATAGACCTATATCGCTACAACCTACACTAGGCAAACTTCTGGACAAACTAATAACACAAAGAGTAACGTACTTCCTAGAAACCCACCACAAAATAGACGAACGACAACATGGATTCCGGAAAAACAGAAGCACAAGCGAAGCCATACAAAAATTGGTAAACAACATAAACAACAACAAGGGTAAAAAAATTAACACACAGGTCATCACCCTCGATATAACAAACGCGTTTAATTCAGCATGGATACCCAACATCCAGAATACCATGCAAAAACTCAAAACACCCAAAAACATGGAAAACATATGCATTGACTTCCTCACGGACAGGACAATGAACAGCGGCAACATTACTAAAACAACGGAAAGAGGGTGCCCGCAAGGATCAAGCTTAGGACCAATATTGTGGACAGCAATCATGGAGGACTGGTTCCAGACGGTCGACAAAGCAACCAACAAAGACCTATCCATCAAAATACAGGCCTTCGTGGACGACCAGATTATAGTAATAGCCGGAAGGACGCACAGACAGATCGAAAATAGATGGCAGCAAACGTGGAACGCATGCAAGGAATGGACAACAAGAAACAAACTACAATATAACAAAGAAAAAACGGAATCCATGTACGTCACAGGTATAACCATGACACAACCCCCAGAAATCAAAATGGACACAATAATCCAACCAAACAGGGAAAACATAAAATACTTGGGTCTAATTATCGACAGAAAGATGCTGTGGATAGACCACATAAAGACAATCAGGACAAAAACGCAGGAAATCTCAAATAAACTATCCGTGGTAGCTGGAAGAGAATGGAGAACAGATAGAGAGATCCTCAAGGTGATCTACGAAAAAGCAGTAAAACCGCTAATTCTATACGAAGCCCAAATATGGGGACACAGAGCAAGGGATAGCAGGATAGAAAAACACCTGAAGGCAACCGAAAGATCATTCCTTCTAGCTATCACGAAGGCGTACAGAACCGCCCCGACCGACGCACTGAACGTAATAGCTGGCACAGTACCACTTCAAATAGAAGCCGAAATGGAATACACCCACACACGCGCCCATAGACAAGACATAATACACAACAAAATCCAACATATACACAAAGTTCATCCATCCAAAACACATAGAACCATAGAAGAACCACAAGAATACAACACACACATATACACAGACGGTACGGTCAGCGAAAACCACAGAAGAGCATACGGGCATAGCCAAAACAAAAGACCACAGAAATTGGGAAGAGAAAGGAAAAAGGGTCACAGACGGAGAGGACATCCACAGCATCGAACTGGCAGCGATAGTAGAAGCAGTAAGAGAAACAAGTATTCAGGACGGCAACACCAAAATTCACACGGACTCAACAAGAACGATTGAAAACTTAAAAAACAAAAACAGCACAAACCCAAACATCGTCTATATACAGAAAACAGCACAAGACAAATTCGACGGAGGCCAAACAATACAGATCACACACACAAACAGAAGGAACCAGGGAATCAAGAAAGCAGACAACATCGCAAGGGCTCACACCACGGACGAGGAAATAGAAAATATCCCCAAAAACAAAAGAGAATTGAACAAGATCAAAAATATAGACAAGAACAGAAAATGGCGAAAAGCATGGGACACATCAAAAACAGGTAGGACAATGTACAAAATCTTTCCCACAATAGCCAAAACAAGCCTAGCCCTGAGCTGGAAAACAGCACAGCTCATCGTAGGACATGGAAACAGCCAAAGCTATCACAAAAGGTTCAAGCTGAGAGAAACAAACGGCATATGCGAATGCGGACAAGAAGAAGAGGACATCGAGCACATTATAAACAACTGCACCCTGACACCAAGAACAGATGCAAGGAGAGAAATGACAACATTCCTGGCACAAACAAACAACACATACACCCCAAACTTCATCAACAGACAAACCATCGATACAAAAACCATAGAACACATAAACAAATGGGGAGAGAAAATGATATACGATGATATCCAATAAGAAACTCATGCGGCTACGAAATGGCGCAAAAACATACTCCTCAATCAACCGACAAATAAGGACAAATAAAATAAAATCTCGCGAAAAAATTATTTTTCTTTTCTTATCAAATTTCACAAACAATAGTAACAGAGAATCTTATACCAGCTAATTTTTGGAGTGCGGAGATGGGATGGGTTTCCTTGTCAGTGGTCATCGCTAGATGGATAGTAGTATCAGGCCTTATACCTAACGGGAGGTAGGCCCACCGGTGCCCCGTAAAGGGATCCGGTAAATCACTTTGTCATGTTCACTAATGCCCTACATCGTTGACCCTGAAATTCATCTTCAATCCGCGGTAAATCTGTAAAACGTGCTTCGATCGAATTACTATGTACGATGACTCCCTCCTTACGACGGTACAGAAACCGGACTCCTCTGAGTCCCCCTTCGACATCTCCCCTAAGGGATCCGTCCTCACAAATCTGGCCAACTCAGTGTCCAGACCTGACAGCGCTTGAGTCTGTTTGATTTCGGTCTCTCGCCCCCCTACTTGGACTCGACGCTCGCCCGTCGACGCAGCGCCTCCTACCATCCAAACCCCATACTGTCAGGGCTCCGGCATGGTGTTCAGGACCCGGTTTGTTCCCTTTCAGGGTCGTTGGTGCGCCCTCGGCTACACCTCCGTTGCCCTCTCTCAGCGGACCGGCGTCCTGCTTCTGTAACTTCGACCACCCCGTCAAGGTCGTGGGAGTGCCGCTCTTGGCACTGCCATCGTTGCCTTTCTTCGGAGTGTCGACGTCTACCCTACCTGACCGATCCGACCATCGGACTCGGCCCATGGCCATCTCCAGCAAAACTGGAGCGACCATGATGGGTTCACTCGACTGCATAGAGATCCTCAGACCTCCATGCGGTTGGATTCCGCCCTTCGGCAGAGACCGAAGAGGTTTGACCCCTTTCCGTCCCTGTCGATTTTACGTCTTGGGTGAGTTTAACGCCCTCCGGCGAACCACTAGCAACCTTGATGAGTTTAACGCCCTCCGGCGAACCACAAATGTCTCTAGTGAGTTTAACGCCCTCCGGCGAACCGCAAACTTTCTTTGTGAGTTTAACGCCCTCCAGCAAACCGCAAAAAAAATCCTTCGTGAGTTTAACGCCCTCCGGCGAACCGCAAACACCCTTTGTGAGTTTAACGCACTCCGGCGAACCTCAAACCTTGGTAACGACCCTCATACTTTCGACCGCTACCTGATCGTATTTAAGTGGGATCTCACTTTCCTTTAGTGGACCCCGTTTCCCTAACTCTAACACTTGTCTACACTTTGACCGCACTTGAGTGTCCATATCACTTCTGACGACCGCAGTTACCTCTAAACTATAATAAGGCCCGGCACTCATGCTGGCTGACACCACAGGTCCTCTCTCTATATTCGGATTCAATTCGACTCGTTCCGAGCCCCCTGATGGCTCGTCTTCGAGTTCTTTGAATTCTTTGTTTGCTCGTGCGCCTCTAGCCCCAGAAGGATTTGCGACTTGTTCTCTAGTTGGCTCTACTTTACTCGGGCCAGCAGAGCTAGGCTTTCCTACAGCAGGACAGGGGTCAGGATTGGCTCTGAGCGGCGCCTCCTGTGACGGCTTAGGCCCGTGGCTAGCGCCTGCTCCTCCGTACTGTTGTTTCTTTTCGTTACTCATACTTGCTTTTGCCATGCTCTGCTTAGCTCGTGAGACTGGCTCTAGGCCGGTGCAGTCCTTTAAAGGCAACAGCCCTCTGAGTCAACCTCTCTATGTTATCAAATTCCATAGTACTCAAATATAATTTTAAATCGGGATTTACCCTGTCAAAATAATCTGTACAATCTTGCTTTCACTCATGGCGGGATAGAGTCTTTTTGCCAAAGTCCACTTAGCCATGATGAAGCTCGTAACTAATTTTCCTTCGGCTTGGTCAGTGCCGAACAATTAGGCTTTCAGCCCTGAGACCAACAACTCGTTGTCAAACCGCTCCTGGAGTCGATTCGAAAAATAGTCCCAAGTCATTTTATTATTGTGTCGATAGCCACCAAACCACTGCTGGGCAGCTCCCCTAAGCCATTGGGCTGCCATGCCCACCCACACAGTAGGATGAAGGTCCATCAGCTGTTCTTCACAATCTTTCAAGAACGTAAACGGATCCTCGTTAGGGAGATCACTAAATGTCGGATGTGGCAATTTGACTTTAACCTATTTAGGCTCCGAATATACAGGAGTCCTCCGATGCCTATCCTCAATGACGTCCGCTAGCCTGTTCACGACCGGCTCCAAGTTCCTTAGGGCCGCCTCTTCCACATTCTGCTGACTCATCCGCTTGTCCTTTACAGGACCCACATAGGGAGCTTGATGATCCATCCAATACTCCTTTTCCGCTTCCTCTTCGGCGTCAAATTCCCTCCGTTGTCCTGAGTGCTTCCTTCTCGGCAACTCAGATGCCGCCTGAGTCTGCACAGACCACCCTGGGTCATAGCAGGCCCCCGCTACGTCGTGTCGTCAACTTCTCTGAATTCAAAATTCTGATCCCGGTGTATGTGGTCAGGCCGTTCCTGCTTCTCCACATAACCGGCTCTGGTAGGCGAGGATCGCACATGGAGACCCATAGGCCCCCGTACTCTGTCACTAGCCATCTCTCCTCCTTCGACTCTACCGCGATTTCCTTGGGTTAACACTCTAGGTGCCGATAGGGTCCTTGTGGTAGGCAGGGATCGCACGGAAACCTCAAAAGGGCCCCGTCGTCCCCTATCTGCCTCTTCTCCTTCACCGAAATGCATTCCTACGGGCTCTACCCTCTGCACTTCGTGATAATACCTATCTGGCAGGAATCGCACTAAAGGATCCTCAGACCCCCTTCCCTGCCTTCCTACAACTGCTGGTACATCTCCGTACTCCACACTACGGGTCGAAGCCCTGCGTGTGGACGTACCGTACTCAGCTACCAGGCGTCGCACTGAAACCTGTTGAGGCTCCCGTTCCCTAATGCCATCAGCATGTCGTAGTACCCTACCTAATTGCAGCTGTTTCCGAATATACCGCCTTTGTGCTCTAAAAGCCGGTGGGGGGAGGGATTACATCCTGCCCCCCTACTTCACACCTTTCCCCGGATACCGGAATGTTCTAGAACCCTTGTTCACTCTCTTCGTGAACGTACTGACGGGCAAGGCCAGTATTATTGCCTGATGGGCGCCATATGGTTTTTGTTCCAAGAACGGGATCACCAAAAACCCCTTGTTGGGACTGAAGGTCGCTCGTATAGTAGAAACATCGTTGTGGGTTTTCCTCCTGCAGTGGTCTTTCCACTACACCCGTCACATATCCCCGCTCAACCTCGACTCCGTCGAAGCTAGCAGCGATACGCCTCTGACGAGCCCCACGTTGTCGGGCGCCATGTAATCCATACGCTCTCTTATCTTGCGAAAGCTCCGGCCACATGGCTCCGCTCTGGCTACCATGTGATCCTAAAGCTTGACTGAGCTCTCGAGAATCCGGCCGACTAATGCCCCCACCGGCTATTAGCCCGCCTGACTCCCGCGGATCCTGGTGCCCCGCAGCTAGCGCTGATCCCGTGGCGTGTACTCGGCCCGCCTCGGAGGAGATACTTCGCTCTGTTTCGGAGCAGAGACTCTCCCCTGAAACCTTCCACCACCCCTCTGCACTCCCGCAGAGTCGTCAAGCCACTCGCGGGTCACTGGCGGTCCAGCCCCGAATTTCCTTGAGTGTGACCCATCGCCTGTGATGAGCCCACCCCTGGAGTGCGGCCTATCTCCTTTGATGAACCCACCCCTTTCTACTGTTAGAAATTACTATGTTTTGGAATAATAAACAGGAATGAAAATACTATTTAATTGGAACTTGACGTTATCAATTTATTTTTCTTGACAAGTACATAACAGTTGATAAAAACATATACAGTGTGAATTACACCATAACACATAAATGCAGTATTGTAAGTCTTGAATATTGGACTTCCAACATTCCCCCTCAATTGATAAAACTTACAATATTAAACCCAGTTGTTTAGCAAACTTATAGTGCTTCAGTCGACATAGACATTTCGTAAAAATATCTGCAGTCATATCTTCTGTCGGAATATATTTCAGATCAACAAGTTTCCGTTCAACAGCTTCACGCACGAAATGGTGCTTGACATCTATATGTTTACTGCGATTATGGAAAACGGGATTGTAAGACAACTTAAGAGCACTCTGATTATCAGAATACACAACAAAACTATCTTTCGTGCCAAACATCTCTTCCAATAATCGTTTGAGGTAAATAGCTTCCTTACATGCTTCTGTCAAACCCATGTATTCGACTTCCGTTGATGAAAGTGCTATGGTGGGCTGTTTTTTACTTTCCCAAGTAATTGCTCCATTGGCTAATTTAAAAACAAATCCCGTGTAGGATTTCCTGTCCAATTCATCATTTGCCCAATCAGCATCAACATATCCCACTATATCAGCTCCAGTTGGTTTATAGCATAAGCAGCAGTCCTTGGTAGTTTTCAAATATCTCAGAACTCGTTTCGCATATTTCCAGTGTTCGTCCGTGTAACAGTTGTTGAACTGACTCAGAATACTACTTACATGAGCTATATCTGGGCGTGTGTTGAGAGCAATGTACATCAAACATCCAATCAGATTTCTATACGGAATATCTGGATTATTCCTTTCTGTGTCGTCTGATGGATATTTTAGTTTCAAATTCGATTCCATGGGAGTGAAAATTGGTTTAGCATCCATGAGACCAAATTTTTTAATTATATCTTCAATATATTTTCCTTGGTCAAGAAAAATTTCATCATTTTCTCTTCTTATTCTTATTCCCAGAATTTCTTTTGCTTTTCCCAAATCTTTAATGGTGAACTGAGATTCTAACGAAATCTTCAAAAAATGTTTTTCATTTGGATTATTTGATAATACCAAAAAATCATCCACGTACAAAGCGACAATGGTAACATCACCGTTCAAAAACTTAAAGAACATACAGGGCTCGTTTTCAGATTTCTTGAATCCAATTTCGCTCAGAAAAGTGGTTACTTTCGAATTCCATGCCCTTGACGCCTGTTTCAGTCCATATAAGGCCTTTCTCAGTAAACAAACTTTGTGTTCTTGCCCTTCTGCTATATGCCCTTCGAGTTGATCCATATACAGTTCTTCTTTCAGCTCTCCATTCAGAAATGCAGTACATACATCGAAATGATACATTTCCAGCTTATATTCAGCTGCCAGTGCAAAAAGTAATCGTACTGTAGATCGTCTCACAACAGGAGAGAAAGTTTCGAAGTAATCCACCCCATATACTTGTGTGAAACCTCTTGCTACCAGTCTTGCCTTATGTTTATTGCCATGAGTACCTGATTTTATTTTGTAAACCCATTTACAGCTAACTGTTTTCTTATCGACGGGAAGATCTACCAAATCCCAAGTTCGGTTTGCAAGAAGACTCTGATATTCCTCGTACATTGCAGCTTCCCACTATTTTTTATCTTCACAGGATAGAGCTTGTCGAAAATTTTCAGGTTCACATGTAATTTTTTCAAGATATATCGTATTGTACAGAACATGATCAGGAAATTCTATTCTTTGTCTATTCCTTTCAGGATATCTTTTACTGGATGCTATATTTGTTGGTTCTGAAAAACGTTCTTCCAAGATTTGTTCTTCTTCATTAGAAAATTCTTCGTCGGGGTCTCTAGCTGCTTCCTTCGGATCATTTTCAGGTTCAGTTTCTTCAAAATTTTCAGTTGTTTCAGGAATATCAGTCACATTTTGGATATTAGAACCAGAACTTATTGGACAAACATTTTCATGTGACTTCTCACCAAATTGATTCTCCAGAAAAACAACGTCTCGTGCTTTGGTTATATTCCTTGGATTTTTCGGATCGAAAAGTCTATAGCCTGTGCCGTTTTCGCAATATCCAACGAAAAACAGTCGCTTGCTCTTACTATCAAGCTTCTTCCTATTTTTGTTTGGTATATGACTATAGGCTATACAACCAAATACCCTAAGATGACTTAGGTCAACCTTTCTGCCAGTCCATTTTTCTTCTGGAATCATCCCAGGTACAGCTTTATGTGGGGATCTATTTTTCAAATACAGGGCAGTATTTGCAGCTTCTGCCCACATCTGCTTAAGGCAACCAGCTTGTTGCATCATATATCTCACTTTTTCCATGATGGTCCTATTAGTTCTTTCTGCAACACCGTTTTGTTGAGGATTGTGTGGTATAGTTGTTTGATGTATGATTCCATGTGATTTCAGATGATTTTCGAAAGAATGGTCGACAAATTCCCCACCGTTATCGGTTCTCAATATTTTGATTTTTAAACCGGTTTGGTTTTCCACCATCACTTGAAACTCTTCGAAAATTGATTCAACTTCATTCTTTGATTTTATGAAGTAAATGAAGATTTTTCGAGTAAAATCATCAATAATGGTGAACATGTATTTTGCACCACTCCAAGACGGTATAGACATCGGACCACACAGATCAGCATGCAAAAGTTCTAGCTTCTCTTTTGCTCGCTTGCATCCAGCCGTTTTGAAAGGCTTTTTGCATTGTTTCCCTTCAATACAAGGAATGCACTGTATCTTTTCATCGTCATTCGAGAAATTTACACCCGTAACCATGCCATCTCTCAGAAGTTTCATGCTAATACGGTTCAAATGCCCCAAACGCTTGTGCCATATATCGTGATTGTCAGGAGTGACAGCATTTGCAATTTCATGACAAACAGTACTTTTTTAAGTAACAGAATATCCTTCAGAGGTATCAAGACGATAAATACCCCCAATATTTGTTGCAGTGGCTATAACTGAATCGTTTTCATCATCGTCCAATAATTTGAATCCATTTTTATCAAAAACAGCAACATATCCCCTTGATACTAACTTGCTTACAGAAAGCAAATTTGTTCTCAATCCAGGAACTAACATGACATCACGAATAGTTGTGGAAAGTTCATCATTTTTTAGTTTCACTTGAATATTTCCAACACCTTCACATCGGAGTTTTTCATCGTTGGCCACAGTAACCTCCAACATTGAATCTGTTTCTTTCATATCGTCGCAGAACCAGGCTTCATGAAAAGTCATGTGGGTTGAAGCACCCGAATCGATGTACCAACTATTGCTGTCAGTGTACGCACCTAAGGCAGTCAGTAATGCTTTTTCTGATTTAGGTTTCCTAGAATTCTTGTGATCAGTTTTCTTTGGCACAAAATCTTTCAATGAGCTTTCATTCGAAGATTTTTTAGGACATGATGGACGTAGATGGCCAACATCACCACATCGCCAGCATTTCAAATTTCCAGTACTCTTTTTCTTATATTTAACAAACAGAGCAGAATCCTGGGAATTTTGATGCTTATTTTCCCACCTTGTATCTTGCAACATCTTGGTTTTTACAAAATCACTGCTAATGTCAGCTCCAGAGCTTTCCATCGCCATAATCATGGGTTCATACTCAGATGGAAGACCTGCTAGCATAGCAGCTCCTAGAAATTCATCTTCAACGGCTTTATTCATACTAGACAGTGCCATTTGCAGAGACATGAATTGATTAACATACGATTCCATCGAAGTAAAGTATTCAAGTTTCAATGAACACATAGTACGTAAAAGTTGAATTCTTCTGTTCAAGCCTTTATCCTCAAAAGCTTTTTCCAAATTCATCCACATTTCTTTGGCTGTCGTGCAGTTGCGGATATGAGGATAACAACAGGGTGCAACCATCAAGCCTATTTTTGTGAAAGCTTTTTGGTCATTTTTCTTCTTCATCATCAGTTTTATCATCCGTGGGATAACCAATAACAGCATGCCACAAGTTCAGATCTCGTAAATACAGTTCCATTCCAAATTTCCAGTCTTGATAATTTTCTCGTCCCGCCAATTTCATGAAAGGAGGATACGACGTGTTATGCTCCAAATTTTCTGACATCTTCAGCAGCAAACTTTATGTATACTTGTGCGCAAATACAATTCCACCAAACAAATATACAGTTATTCAGGGTCTGGGCCCATAACCTGTTAGAAATTACTATGTTTTGGAATAATAAACAGGAATGAAAATACTATTTAATTGGAACTTGACGTTATCAATTTATTTTTCTTGACAAGTACATAACAGTTGATAAAAACATATACAGTGTGAATTACACCATGTAACATAAATGCAGTATTGTAAGTCTTGAATATTGGACTTCCAACATCTACCTCGGTTCTCCGAACACGTGACTCTCTTTCTCGTCGTGTTTCTACTATACTATTGGTTTCATTATAAACATCTATATTGTGTACATATCTCATCGGGAGAAACTTCCGCATATCCCCCAGGGATTCTGGCTGGCGAGGCGTTGTGCTTTTCTCAAGTGGCTGATGGCCCTGTATTTCTTGAAAATATAATCGCTCGGCTGTCAAACGAGCCCTTCTTGGTTCAGAGACAAAAGGTCTCTGGACTCCGTAGGCATGCCGGACCCGGGTCTCGAACTCACGTGCTCCTCATTACTTAAAGCTACAACTGCCTCATAACGCCTTTTCAAATTTTCTATTTCCTGCATCAGCGACTCAGGAGTTTCCCTATCTAGCAAAACTGGACTCGTACACGGAGTGCTGATGGAACTATCTGTTCTTGCATGAGGATGTCTTGGGTTATCGCGTATGTCGGATGCCACTAACTTCCTCGGGCTGAAACTTTGGCACTCTGTTTCAGGAATCTGCATATTCCTATCGGAGTTATGAAAACTCGAATGTTGTCTCTCCTGTGTCTGTTTCTCCAGGCAGGTAGCAGACACGGGGGTTCTCGGGTTCGGGGCCCCGGCGAGTGGTTCGATCCCCCGTTGAGATCCCGGACCACTTTCGCGGGCTGCGTTGAGAATTTTCTGGGGTGTGAAAAAATACACTTTCTCGACTGGGTGAGGTGTAGTGTAATCTGACATATTTCCCTGTTTCGACAATGCCTGACTACGTGTAGAAGGCATTGTTAATGATTCAAAATGACTCAGACTGGGATGGCCTGAGAGGTAGGATCACGGAAACCTAGCTGAAAGCTAACCGTTGCCTTTTGAGAGTCGAAACGTATTCGACCCTCCACAGGACTTTTTTGCCTTTTGAGTTGACGAAACGGTATTCGTTAATCTCCGCAGGACTTTCCTAACTCAGCATTATATCGGGATAGGACCTAACGTTGGCTATGCTGTCAGGGCAAGGAAGCAGCCGCAGGATAGGTAAAAGATTGCGCAAAGCTACGCCCACGGGACTCACGGACAGTGAGCTCGACACAGCTAGCTGTGTCTAATGATGGCTTGACAGGTTAGGGCTTGATCACTAACGAGATGAACTTCGTAAAAATTCACGATGAATCCGTTCAGCTACCTGTGCGCCTATTTATTACTACCTGACACCTCTTCTCGACCAGGGATTTTTGTTTTAAACGCGATCCTGTTGCGAAGATGGCCCCAAGTCTTCAACGTCCAAGGATGATCTTCTTTCTTCACTCTTCGATTTTTCCTACTCTACTTCAGAAAAATCCGTCGCCCAAAATTTAATTTTGTTTCCCATCAACGCTATCAAAATTGTCGAAGCGCGCTAGACAAACAGGATAACCGCCTGAATGTCGCCAACCCCAAGTTTAAACACTTTAGCAAAATTCGAAAAAACACTATATTCCGCACCCTGTATACACCGTTCACCGATACTTCCTATCGGACTTCACACTGCCTTAAGAATCTCAACGTTCCTCCGCAACCGACGAGACGAATGTCTTCCTCGAAGAACACTCGAATCGAAGTAATAACAGGAGTCAAAAATCACACAACTTGCTCCTCAGTTCGGAAATACTCTGTATTGAAAAATACAGAGTACTCCTTCTTGCTTCTCGGATGCTCCGACGAAACACTAACACTTTCACTTCGTTTTACCGGGACCCCAATTACCTTACCTGTAAATGGCCCAAACGAAACTGCTTCTTTTCTTTCGGCACAAAACTAGTTGAGAATTGACTGTACAATTCTCCCTAAACTACTTCTGATCTCTCCTGAGATCCGCAACAATCTCACCGAGCTAAACCTAACTTTAACACTACCGTTGCAGTTGGCCTACCAAAAGTTTATTTTCCGAAATCTATACGTAGATTCCTAAGCAAGCTTTCTGAACAAAATTTCTACGTTTCATAGGGGTTTTATATGGTCGGTCTGGGCATCACGCCACATCACGCCATTTTCCGGCTTCCCTATTGGCTTAATCACCGAAAATGGGCGGAGTCGAACCGTAAGGGTCAGATATACCCTCGATTTGTCATCTTTGGCCGAGAGAAGCCAAGATTTAAGAAATGGAGTCCAACAGGAAAAGCAATTCGTTCCCTATTTGGCAAAGGCCAAAAATAATAATTTCGAATAAAATATTCGAAATTGAGTATATCAAACTGCCAGGATTTCAAGGACGGAAACCTGGACGGTTTCTCTGCTCCTGCCGATCGAGCGTGCTAGACCTCGAGCTAGCTACGCCGATAGGCTCCTCCCCTTCAGCTTTCCAACCGCGAAAGCCGTGGAATGGTAAGAGCGATTTCAGCTCTTGTCTATAAATATGGACCAGTTTATGAAATTCAGCAGTGTGTTCAGAAGTAGTCTCTCGAAAGAGAACTACCTACCTGAGAGCTTTGTGTGTTTAAGTGCAGTGTATGTGCCTTTCCTACCGGCGAGAGGACAGCGGTCACTGAGGCTTAATTACCCGCTTGGGTGCGGTCGACCATTTGTTATAGGTGAGTGAGACATTTAGTTTCATTGTGGCTATATGCCGAATTTATTCATTTGCTGAGTTGTTCATAATATTCGACGAAAGGATTGTACTTGCTTCAACGTTTTCTTCGATTTAACCTCATGGATGAGAGGTTATCTGAGGTGAAAGCGGGTGGTCCCCCAGCGATTCGGGATTTTCTTATGGAAATCCTGAAGTACCTGGGCACGACACCCTCCGAAGTATTTTCTAGCACAGAAAATGCGACTCTTCCAGAAAGGAAGAGGAAAAAAGCCCGAGGTCAGGTAATTCAGCCGAATGCCGGGCCGGGTAATCAACATCAACTTGCGACGACGAATGTAGACGACGGTAAAACTTTCTCTGCCATCCCTAAGGAATTCGACATGTACGAAGACGATGCCTCCGACCAGGAAAGCATCGTCAGCGACATGGATACAGGAAGCCATGAACGTGAGGCCGAGGAGGAAACTCCCACTCATGTTCTTTCTCAACCCGCGAAACTCTTGCCACTACCCCCGATTTTACAAAACCTGCTCGATAAGACCAATAGGCAACAGCAGAGTTTGCCCGGATCGAGCCAATTGGACTCGATCCCGACTCAAGGCGAGGAACAACAACCCCAAGTTCCTAAAGCCAAATGCGCCACCATTCCCCCTATTACTATTCGTAAGAAGGAAATATGGGTGAAACTTAACAACGAGCT
This sequence comes from Chrysolina oricalcia, assembly GCA_944452925.2. Classification (NCBI taxonomy): domain Eukaryota; kingdom Metazoa; phylum Arthropoda; class Insecta; order Coleoptera; family Chrysomelidae; genus Chrysolina; species Chrysolina oricalcia. The sequence goes on along the minus strand of OX101813.2, from coordinate 9,570,880 downwards.
GATGAAAAAATCTCTGAATTTTTCAAAAGCGAAAAATGTGGCAGATGGTATTAAAATCAATCCTACCACCATTGAGGATTATCGGAAGATTTCCAAGTTGCTGGTGGAGGAAAATATTCCCCACCATACATACTCCTTCCCTGAGGACAAACCCCTCAGAGTAGTGCTCAGAGGTGTCCCCGAATTTATAAAATCGGAGGACGTGAAAGACGACCTGACCAAACAGGGTTTCCACCCTGAATCAGTCACTCGTATGCATGGGACCAACAAAAAACCCATGCCGTTAGTTTTGGTACTTGTACCTAAAACCGAGAAACATATCTACCAGATCACAGGGGTACTGAATCTGGTAGTAAAAACCGAGCCTCAGAGACCGAGAGCAACTATAGGCCAATGCCATAGATGCCAGAAGTTCGGCCACTCGCAAAGGAATTGCCATGCAATTCCTGTGTGCGTTAAATGCGCGGGAAAACATCTCACTCCCGATTGCAAAGTCCCAAAGACCCAGGCAGCGAAGTGTGCGAACTGTGGGGACGCACACACGTCAAGCTACCGAGGCTGCCCTCACTACCCAAAACTGAGAAGTGCTCCTGCCACTTCCGGTGCGCGTAGTGGCCCCCCTCGGTCAACCACCCAAGCCAGACCGGCAGGCGCGGCTAACGTCCGACCCGGCCTATCCTATGCAGGCACACTTAACGCGAGCCCAAAAGACAAGTCCCCCCTAGGGTCCTTGGCAGCAGCTCTGTTATCTCTAACAGAGCTACTTAAACAAAACCCTCTCCTAGAAGGTCTGATTTCCTTAAACACCAACGCGACCTCGGCTCTAGTTAATGTATAGACAAATGCAAAGACTGCCAACCTCACTGAAGATTATTTTCTGGAATTGCGACGGTTTCTTAAGTAAGAAACAGGAGTTTGAGACGTTTCTTGTGGAAGGTAACTACGACGTAGCCCTTCTTCAGGAAACCCACTTAAACAACGAGCCGTTAACTGTAGCCAACTACAGGATTTACAGAAAAGACCGTCTTGGGAGACGAGGTGGCGGAGTAGCCATAATGGTGAAACGATCTCTGAAATCCTCCCAATTCGGAATTAGTGAGGACGAGACCCATGGCACAGAGGTCGTGGGAGCACACGTTGAGACGAGCAGGGGATTATTCAGAATAATTTCTGCCTATAATCCCCCAAACATCTTGCTACAGGAAGACACCCTGAACGTGCTGCTCATGGAGTCAGACCTTCCTACGATCGTCGCGGGAGACCTAAACGCGAAACACCTGCAATGGAGCCTATCCAGAGCCAACCCCAGCGGAACGAGACTATGGCGACATTGCGAAGCAAATGACTACCAAATCGTTGCACCAGCTGAACCCACGCAGTACGGTGCAGTGGGTGCACCAACCGTCCTGGACATAGCGTTGATTAGAAACGTCCCATGGAATTGGGACGTTTCGAACCTAACAGAGTTATCATCAGATCACAACCCAGTAGTACTAATGCTGGGTGAGGATCCGATACCCCAGGACGGCTCCCTGAAGAGGACGACGGACTGGGACGCGTTTCAGGAAATTCTGACAGGACACAATGGTATCCCCGCCAGAATAGGAAATCCGGCTGAGTTAGACGAAGCAGTGGCACATTTTGAGCGCATCTTGAAAACCGCACACGACACAGCATCCACCTTGGAACAGGGACCTGTGAGGTTCTATAACGAATTCCCTAATAGGATTAAAAACCTTATTAGGGAACGAAACCGTCTTCGACGTGTATACCAAAGGACCCTGTTCCCAGGTGATAAAATCAGAGCCAGCCATGAGGCAAATCAAGTTAAACGTGAGATAAACGATTATCGAAATGAAAAGTGGGCCGAAACCCTCGAAGGACTGGAACCCGGAGACAATGAGCTTTGGCGAATTGTTAAAGGGCGAAAGAACAAGAGGGTGGCACTCCCACCTATTCACGGTGCGCGTGGAATGTGCTACTCGACCGACGACAAAGCGACGGCCTTCGCGGATACCATGGAGCGCCAGTTTGAGCTAAATGAGGATAGGAGAGATGACGATGACCGATACGCCCTGTTAGAAGACAGGGCCAGAGCTCTGCTTGAGGAGATCGACGAAGATGACATTCGTCCTGCCACTGAGGAGGAACTCAGAGCGCACATCAAATGTCTCAACGTGAGAAAGGCACCCGGGGCTGACGCAATATCTAATAAGATATTGAAGAAGCTCCCGGAATGTCAAGTTCTCGCGTTGTTGAACATCATCAACACCTCACTGCGATTGAGGCATTTTCAAAAGAGGTGGAAACATGCCATTGTATTCATGATCCGAAAGCAGGGTCAAAATCCGAGATTTCCCCAAAACTATAGACCAATCAGTCTACTTAGCTCAGCTGGCAAGCTCGCCGAAAAAATCGTCCAGGAAAGGATGACGGAAGACATCGAAGACAGGAACATCCTACCCAACGAACAGTTCGGGTTCTGGAAAAACCATTCCACTGAGTTGCAAGCACTGAGGTTGGTAGAGGAGGCCATCTCAGAGCTCAACAGGAGCAAGTGTGCACACCTGCTACTCTTAGATGTATCAAAGGCCTTTGACCGTGTCTGGCACGAAGGCCTTATATACAAAATGGACCATCTGGGATTCCCCAGAGGTCTGGTGAAGTGGATAGGTTCCTTCCTGGCGGATAGAACTTTCCAGGTACGAGTCGAAGGATCTCTCTCAGAAACGAGAGAAATCCAAGCAGGCGTCCCCCAAGGGGCCGTGCTCTCCCACACTCTGTACTGAGTGTACACGAGTGACATACCCCGAACGGAACGTGTCAGAATTTCCCTGTACGCCGACGACACAGCCCTACTAGCGAGCTCTATGAATCACCGACAAGGGATTGTCTATCTGCAAAATGCAGTAAACAACCTCGAGAGGTGGTTCCTCGACTGGAAAATTCGTGTAAACCCGGATAAAATCCAGCTGATAGCCCTAGGGAGGAAAAGACCCCCCAACGATTTGGTAACCATCTCTGGAAGAGAGATAGAATGGAGGAATCAGGCTAAGTACCTAGGTCTAGTAATAGACCGTAGGCTTACCTGGGGCCCCCATGTCAACGAGATCAAAAGGAAACTGGCTTCTAGGATGAACGTACTCTACCCGCTCCTAAACAGGAGGAGTAAACTCAACCTAAAGAACAAAGTTCTCCTTTATAACACCATGATCAAATCCGTCATAATGTACGCCTCAGCAGCGTGGGGGCACTTAGCCCCCACAAACTTGAATATTCTGGAGCGGGTCCAGAATAAATATCTCAGGATGATAGTGAACGCACCCTGGTACGTTCGAAACGCCCAAATCAGGAACGACCTGAAGATCCCTACCATCAAGGAAAACATCCAGAGTCGGAACGCGAAGGTCCTAGAGGCCGCCGAATCGCACGACAACCCCCTCATACGAGCCGCGGTAGATTACCCGGCAGACGCCCCCACCAAGTTCAAACGTCCCAGAATGTCCCTGTAGACCAAAGAGTCGAACAAAAACCCTGAAAACAACGAATCTCAAGGAGATTCTAGCTCACACCCAGCGAAAAAGGGGTGAATCCCTGTGAGTGACACCTTAACCCTAAGGCATGTCTTACCCCCCAATTACCCCTGAGTTTACATCAGCCCAAGTTGGCACGAGTCATAAGAGTAAGAGGCTTAAGCGCCTAATCTCGAACATAGTTACCACGACCCACAGAGAAATTCGGCAGTACTTTGCATCACTTTAAGGAGTGATGTTGTCAAGTTGAATAAAGTTTTATATTCGACTTCGCGTTTCTGGTACAAATCTCGAGTAGATAAATACTACTCACAGTTTAGTTCACTTATACTGAACTTTTACTAGCGATACTCGATAGTATTGCTTTTTCTCGATTTATTCGAGCACCATTTCAGTTCTACCAAACAGAACTTGAGTTGAGAGTAAAAAGACTCAACTCACACTAGCTTTTCTTAGTGGAATGCCCACTAGTAGAATAGAATAGAATAGAATAGAATAGAATAGAATAGAATTTTATTTCCCAAAAATACATCTTTACAATATTTCTGTAGGTAGCAAATACCCATACAGTTAGCTATAATCAATAATTATTTACCTTATATCTATTATATACATCTATGTATTTCAGTCACATAGAGCTTAGGGAAAATGGCTATAACCAATTCTCATTTTGTAAATGATTACATCAATTGATTAAAAATATATATATATATATATATATATGTATTACAATACAATTCATTTGTCATCGGTATGAGGCAGTGTGAAACTATTATAGATCAGTATTGAAAAATTCATTCAAATTATAGAAAATATGTTGGTGTAATAATTTTTTTAATTCGGCTTTGAATTTCGTCATGGAGAGAGATTTCAAAACTTGAGGAAGCTGATTATATATGTTAATCCCTGAATACAGGGGTCCCCTACGAGTTCTGTTGAGTCGGTAATTTGGTAGGATTATAGATTGGTTTCTCGTTGGATAGGAATGTATATCTGTAGGGCGCAACAGGGAACCTCTATTTTTGTGGATGAGTAGTGAAAGTTTGTAAATATATAAGGTGGTTAATGTGAATATTTTATGTTCTGCGAAATAATCCCTGCATGAATCCCTGTAACTCAGATTGAAAACTGTTCGCATCGCACGTTTTTGTATAACAAAAGTAGATGATGATTCAACAGACGTACCCCAGAATTCTATACCAAATTGCAGAAGGCTATGGAAATAGGCATAGTAAACGGTTTTAGCGACTTCATTACTTGTGTTCATTCTGACAGTTCGAATGGCGAATATAGCTTTGCTCAATCTCGTGTTCAATTGTTTTATGTGCTCAGACCAGTTTAAGTTACTATCAATGGTGAGTCCTAAGAATTTGGTGGAGTGTGATGGATTTATTGTATCATTGTCCAAAATTATCTGAAAATTATCAATATTTCTATAGGGATTGAATAAAATATTATGAGTTTTACTTAGGTTGAGAGATAGTTTATTCGCCACGAACCAGTCCAGTATACCATTCATAGTCCTTTGTGAGAGACCAAGTAATGTCTGTATCTCTGAGCCATTGAAAATAATGCTAGTGTCATCGGCAAAAAGGGTGAAGGTCACATCAGGAAAGTTGCACACTATATCATTCACATATATGAGAAATAGGGTGGGCCCAAGAATAGACCCTTGTGGGACACCTGCCTTTACATCTGCCATTTCCGAATATGACTCGGTTATGAATCGATTTCTTTCATGTTCAATTTTAACTCGCATCTTCCTCTCGCCAAGGTATGTCTCAAACCACCGTTTAGGGATACCGCGTATACCATAGTACTCCATCTTGTTCAGAATGATATTATGATCGACGCAATCAAACGCTTTAGATAAGTCACAAAAAATCCCAAGTGGATTTTTATTTGATTCTATTAGTTCATTTACATATTCTAATAAAGCGTAACTTGCGTCGGTTGTATTCAAGTTTTGGCGAAAACCGAACTGCGAATCTGTTAAGATATTGTGTTGCCTAAGGTACGTCAATAGTTGAGAATTTACAATCCATTCTAGAAGTTTTGAGAAGCTGGGAAGCAGTGAAATCCCCCTATAATTATTGGTATCTAATTTATTACCTTTCTTGAAAATAGGAACGACAATTGAAGTTTTAAATAAATCAGGAAAAGTTCCGGTGGATAAAGATTTGTTGACTAAAAAAGTTAAGGGCTTGATTAATAGTTCGACATTCTTTTTGATCAACGTCATTGGTATTTCGTCAATACCAGTCGATTTCTTCGGTTTTTGAGCATTGATGCAATTCCTCATATCATTCTCTGTTATTGGTGAAAAGAAAAACGAGTTAACAAAGTTGAGATTCATATTTTTAAGGAATTCATCGCTACTCTTTAGACTATTTCGATCGATGTTTGTGTGTGCGGCAATAGATGAAAAATGTTGTTTGAATTCTTCTGAAATTTGATGAGGGTCTTGAATGAGCATATTGTTTTTTGTTAGGCAGATGTTTTCGACTTTTGTACTTTTCTTTTTAGTGAAATGATTGACCAGATTCCATGTAGTTTTACTTTTGTTGTCTGATTCAGTGATAGTGCTATTGTAGTAATTAAGTTTAGAAATATTGATGGTTTTTCTTAGAATACGTTGATATGTTTGTATATATTTTAATATGTTTAAGATATTGGTATACTTTTTCATAATTTGGAGGAAACGCTTATTTCTGCAGGATATTTTTATGCCAGTAGTTAACCATCCTTTGAATTTGTTTTTTTCTGTTAGGGCTACTGTTTTTGGAGGGAATGCTGTAGAAAAACATGAATTGAATAAAGAGTAAAATATATCAAGCGACTCATTCATCTCTGTGACTTCATATATTTGATTCCAGTCCATATTGCTTAATAGCCTAGTGAAATTTACATTATTCTTCTCATTATATAATCTTATTTTCCTATTCCGCACTTTATCGTCATTTTCGGAGTCATACTCAACGTATAAAAATTGTGCATGGTGGTCAGATAAGCCCACGTCCATAACGGCTGTTGAGAAGGGTTTATCGATTTTGACCAACACATTATCGATGGTTGTAGATGTGGTTTGGGTTACCCTTGTTGGTTCATTGATAGTTATGGTTAGTTTAAGCGTATTGAGAACAAGTTTCAAATCGCTCAAGTATTTACTAGGTGCATCGAAATTTAAGTTAAAGTCACCGCAAACAATAAAATTATAATTTTTAAATTTGACATATAGGTCGTCCATCACACCAAGAAATGCATTTAAAAAAATGTCAAACTTACCTAGGGGACTCCTATAAGTACAGAGAACAATCACATTAAATTCGCGGCAGCAAGCTGCTGTGAATTCGATGTCTTTTTCAATCGGGATTGAATCACTAATAAGAATTTTTTTGAAATTGATATTTTTACGAGCAAAAATTATTACACCACTATGAATAAAGGTTTTACGAGAAAATGAAGAAATTAGTTCATATCCGTCTGGTTGATAGAACGCCACTTCTTCTTCTTTCAGCCAGTGTTCAGAAAAGCAGATTATATCAATATTTTTAGTTTCTTCCTTATAATCATATATAAAAGAATTCACTTCATCCAACTTATTCCTCAAGGATTGAATGTTCAGATGCATCAGAGTAAGAGTATGAGGCGTTGAGAGTGCTGAATCCTATGGTTTTCTTGAGGTGTTGCGCAATGAGTAAGATTTCTGTTTATAGTCAGGAGGACCTTGCGATGATGACGTTGTGGTTTCACTCTGGCTCTGTTCTCGAATCATCTGGTATTCTGGGCATTTTACAATATTTTCAAGTGAGTATTTTTTATTTTCGATAATGATGAAGTTCTGCCTTAGAAAAGCATTCTTCCCCATTTTTCTTGCAATATCGAGATAGGGTGCAAGGCTTCTTCTTTCTTCCATGACGGCTTGTGTGTAATTTTCAGATATTGCAAAAGGGGTTCCTTTGAGCTGCTTGGCATTCTTGAATAATTCATATTTTTTCTGTGAATTATTTAGTTTAAGGAGTACTGGACGAATTGTATTGTCTCTTTTGGTGCTAATTCTGTGAACATCTACTATGTGATTGGGATCGAGAGTAACATTTAAAATTGTGCTAAAAGTTGATATGATTTTTTGCAGTACTGCGTCATTTGTTGGGAAGTCGGCTTCTGGAAGTCCATAGAAAATGATATCGTTGAGTTTTTGTTGTTTCTCCATGTATATCAGTTTTGTTTCTAATTTACTAACCCTGTTTTTGAGTTCAGCATTTTCTTGTACAAGATTACTCATATCGTTTTTAATCATTTGTATATCTGTTTTTATTTCAGACATAGTTTTTATGAGCAAGTCTAGTTTTTGTTCCGTATTCATGTTGATTTATTTACTACTTATTCGTTTCTTTGGCTATGAATTGAAATCAAATATTTCTTTTTTGTTTAGTCCAGTTGATTAATAAGAACTACGTGAAGATGTATGGTTTTCACTGGGATAGTTTCTCACGATAACACAGATTTATGCACTTTCGGAACTAACTTATTCGCACTTTACTGGGAGCTCACATAAAACACGTCCGACTACGTTGAGTAAATTGGCAATTAGTGTTAACAATTAGGCCGCGAACGATTGCTTTTCTGGGTTCTCTAAACATCTTCGAGATTAGAGATCTACAGCCAGCACTGAAAGAAGTTCTTACCTATTTTTCTGACCTGCCCTCAGAAGATTGAAGAGAGTTTTGGAAACAAATGTTTTATTTCCTGACCTGTCCTGCTCTTGACGAACCTTAGTAGTTAAAGACGACAAGAACTTCAAGAGGCCGTCCAGACGCCAAGCAGCTCTGTAGCTAGTGGGTGGTGAACACTAAAGCAAGTATATTTGGAAGTGACAATAATTTATGTATCCCTATCCTGCGTACTCTGTACTCGCTCAGACCAGGCTTTGTCAAACATACCAATAGAAAAGAATTCGGTAGCGACAACGAATCATAAAAGCATTCGATCTACGGATAAAGCCTGAGTTCTGCTCCCTATGATGATATTGACTATATAAACTCTAGTGATTGATTTTTGGTGAACAATTTATTCAGTTAATTATCACATTTAACTTTGGCCCTCATCATTCTCCGATTGCTCAGGGATATTCAGGTCTTCCTGTTTAGTGCAGACATTAGAGGGTTCGATATTGGCATTTTCTTACCAGAAATATTCTGTAAAGACAATTCCACTCCCTTCTTCCTTTGGGTACATGCTCGATCCGTCCGGACGTGACATGGAACCCCTCAAGCAGCGTCAGATCGAGTTCGGAGTCGAACGCCGAGCTAGCTGGAATAATTTGGCTCCCGAAGCGGGAAACCAAATTCCTAAAATAATAAACCCCGAACTCCGACGAAGACGACATGGCGCCCGTAGTGGGGCCGAGCTTGGCGATATCCATGCTCATAATAGGTATGAAGAGAATGAAGGAACAACAGCATGCCCAGGTCGTGCTGATTTCCTAGATTCGACAAATATTTTCAGCCACAGGTTTGAAAATATTATTCAGGAGCCTCCGCAAGAAATGGATTTCTTTGCCAGCTTTATCTCCGGGATGGATGATAGAACCCCTTCGCTGGTAAAGGAAGATTTTAATCACACTGATGCAGAAGTACTGCCTACAGAGTGTTACGCTGAAACGGAAGTATCCAGCTGGAATAATACTACAGCAACCCTAGACCGAGATACATCACATGTAAATATGGGAAAAAGTTGTTTCTCGAATTTTCCAATTCGTCACGAAGACGATGAAAACGCGACGAATCGGTGGCGCCCTACACAAAGAAAAGTAACTTTTCACGAACAAAATCCTTTTCGATCCACACCAGTGAATCGTATACAGGACAGGCCGGTTCAAGCTCCTCAAATTTCCGAGCCAAATATGAATCAATCTGATTCCATGATGCAGTTAGCCCGAGTAATTATGGGACTAGCAAGAGGTGATAATCACCCACCGAAACTAGACCGACAACGCCTTCCGGTGTTTTCCGGGCTAGAAACGGAGAGCCCTCATTTTTTTATGCAAAAATTCGTCTCGGACATGACTCGAGCTCGAATCGAAAAAGATCCTGGGAATTTCTTATGAATAGATTTCTCTCCAGATTTGATAATCCGGAATTGTTGTCAAAATTGATGTTAAAACTTTACGGTCAAAAACAGCAAAAGAATGAAAAGGTAGAAATTTTCATTGCTGGAAAAAGAGCCCTGGCAAATCGCCTTATTCCCCAGCTAGATGAACAAAAGTTGATATATTTAGTGGTAGAATCTTTGCTCCCACAAATCAAAGCGTTTTTGAGAGGTCGTCAAATCACTCAAATGGAGGATTTGATTCGACTCTGTGTGAGTATCGAAGGTGACGTGAGTCAATTTTCGATGAAAACACAAAGCGGTCCAAAAGGCCCCCCCTAGCGAAGACGGCAGTTCAGGCTTCGAGCAAAAATGCCAACCAGTCATCGAGTCCAAAAGGCCCCCCCCGAAATTCTGAACCGTCCAATTTCAGAAACATGAATAGGAACTGGCGTGGCAATAACAATTATAATAATAATGATTCTGGTTCAAGGAATCAGGATAATGATGGAAATAATTTACCACAATTTGGAAATCCAAATAATCCGGGTATTTCGAATAATCCAAATAATAATCGTCCAGTTTACCAAGGCCCTTCGGCAGCTATTGGTAGTAAGCTGATTGTTATTGAGGAAGTAGTTGAAGTCCATCAAGAATCGAGAAACGATTCGCGAGGTGTCCTGTCGGCGACGATGGGCCATCTGTCTCGAAACTAAGTCGCCAACCGGAACTGATCGACACAAATAAATTCCCTGTAAATAAAATCCCCCTCGTGTAAATAAAATTTTAAAAGTGTCGTATCAGGAGGTGATAACTCAGAAGAACAATGAGTATGCTCGCAATCAGGTTTCTACTGAGGAAGGTCCCTCCGAAGTAGAAACACTTATTTTACTTGATACCGCTCGGCAGTTTGGAAAAAAACTTCCGAGGATAGTTGTGTCTGTGAATGGCCAACAAATTTGTGCCCTGATAGATACAGGAGCTAGCGCAAATTTTGTAAGAGCCGATCTTTTTGCAGGAAAAGACTTGACAAATCTTCCGAACCCCACGGCTGTGCAGTTAGGGTGTTCAAACAATACTAGTTATAGTTTAGGACATTTGCCGATGCAAATAAAAGTCGAAGACAATTCATACGGAATTGTGGCGACAGTTTTGCACGATTTAAATGAACCCATGATCTTGGGTATGCCATTTTTGTTGTCGCACGATGTAGTTCTAGACATCAAGAGGAAATGTCTCTATGTCGACAAACGGTATTTTGGAGTGAGGCATCTGAGAGGCGGAACTTAGGTGTCCGCAAGCCAGATTTTTCTGATGAACAATTTTCGGAAAATACTAGGGCAGAAATTTCGAAAGTAATTTCCGACTTTCCGGATGTTGTTTAAGAGACCATCAGGCAACCGGTTACCCAAGCGGCAGTGCATGAGATAAGAGTGAAACACGAAAGGCTGTTTAGACAATTTCGTTACGGACGGATGTCCGAAGAACGAAAAATGATCGTCCATGAGGAGATCAAGAAATTGTCTGAAGCGGGAGTTATTGTCCCGAGTGTATCTCCATACTGCAGCCCGGTAGTACTAGTGCCGAAGAAAGATGGGAAACTTCGATTTTGTGTAGATTACCGAGAAGTAAATAAACTAATAATCAGCGAAGCTCCTAATTTACTCCCGATTCAGGAGACTGTTCGAGAAATGGGTAGAGCTCGCATTTTTACCACATTGGACTTGCGAAATGGATTCTGGCAAGCACCGTTGACCAAAAACTGTAGAAAGTATACTGCTTTCGGCGCACCGGATGGTCAAGTATACGAATTCAAGGTTTTGAGTTTTGGCCTAAAGAATGGTCCAGCAGCCTTCCAGAAATTAATGTCTTCAGTACTCGTGGGTTACACAGACTCCTTTTGTAAAGTTTATCTGGATGACGTGATCGTGTATTCAGATAATTTGGAGCAACATAAAATAGAAATTCTTGAGAAGGGCACAAAGGAAAAAAAAGAGTTGAGTCCAAGGGAGCGGAAAATTTTCAAATGGTTTTTAATTCACGATGGATTATTATTTAGGAGGGGAACTTTGGGCACGGAAGGCTTTCAGTTGTGTGTCCCTAAAACACAGATAACTGAGTTGGTGAAACAGCGACATGAAAGTATCGGTCACTTTGGAAAAACAAAAACATTTGGGAACATGAAATCTCATTTTTATTGGCCGAAAATGCAAAAACACATAAGACAGGTTGTAGCCAGTTGCGACTTGTGCCAAAAAACAAAAATTTCGAAAACTTCTCAAGGAATTAGACATGCAGTTCTTGTTGAGAAACCTGGAGAACTGGTGTGTCTTGACCTTATGGGACCACTACCTCGAAGCCGAGGTGGCGTTCAACAGCTATTAGTATTGGTTGATGCTTTTAGCAAATATGTACGATTATGTGCGCTCAAGGGTGCGTCCGCTAGGGCCATATTGAATAGAATTGTAAATGATTACATAATCAAGGTGCAAAAACCCAAATGCATCCTTAGCGACAATGGGACGCAGTTCACATCAAAAATTTGGGGGGAAAAATTGAGGGAATCTGGAATAAAACATAAATTGATTTCAGTGTATTTTCCGCAAGGGAACCCAACGGAAAGATATAATCGGGAAATTGGGCGGCTGTTAAGAGCATACTGTGCTGAAAAGCACACGAAGTGGGCCGTAATGTTACCATGGGTTGAAGAATGTTTGAATAACGTGATTAATGAAAGCACCGGCTTCACGGCCAACTTTTTGCAGTTTGGCAAAGCACCGACGGATCCCTTTGAAAAGGTTATCAACTTTCCCAAAATATCTGAACCCATATCGGAAAATCTTGAACATTTTTGGGTACTGGCATTAAGGCGATCACGCTCAAAGGCCGAAAGGCGAGCGGCCCGACATAACGCAAAAATCAAACCAGTTCAATTTACAATTGGTGATAAGGTCCTTGTCCGATCACATCCCCAGTCTTCTGCTGAAAGCCACATTATTAAAAAAATTGTATGGTTGTATGAGGGACCATTTACCGTTATGCGTCAGGCAGGTCCTAATTGCTACATCTTAGGTGACAATCAAGGCCAGGAATTGTCTAAACAAAATGTCATCAACCTCAAACCTTACTATGACTCTTTTGAATTAGAGTAACTGTTTTGGAAACTATAAATTTGTTGATCTGATATTTTCTTTTTTTTTTCAAATTTTTTTTATATACCTACCGTTTTCGCTAAACTTTGCATTTCTAAAATAGTTAATTGAATAACCAGCTTCCAGTTGTACTTAAATTGCCGTTCGTATGTAACTTAATTTAAGTAGGGGGGTCATGTACCGGTTCACTAATGTCTGAAAGTGCGGAAACTATGTGCGTAGTGGCAACATTGGCCGGGAGTACTGAGAAAACGAACAAGTGTGAGAGGTGAACGGAGGAGAAGAGACGAGGTAGTCGGTCAGTGACCGTGATAGCGTAAGGAGGTCACGGCGGTCACGCGCGACAAAACTGAATTTCAAAGGCATTCTTGACGGGTTGTCAAAATACTTAGTGTAATAAGTCATTCTGGTGTTCCTGTTTAGAAATAAATATATTAAGTGTCGATGGTCCAATTATTTTAAAGAAAGAACCCGAGTCTCATCGCAGCCTCAAGAAACACATATACTAAATGTGAGAGATTTTCCAACCCCTAAAACTTCAAAACAGTTAAGGGCGTTTCTGGGTACTGCAGGGTGGCTGCGAGAATATATTCCACACTTTGCGGAAGTGGCAGCTCCCCTGACAGACTTAATCGATAAAATTAGGAAGTTTATATGGACTCCGGAAGCCGAAGTCGCTTTTATAGCGGTAAAGAAACTTTGCGCTGAGCCTTTGCAGTTGGCAAGGCCTGACTCCTCCAAACCCTACTGTTTGCAGACTGATGCCAGTTCTGTGGGTATTGGGCCGATGGAGGTCGAGACGTCGTAGCGTATAGTAGCGCTAAGTTGAACGCCACTGAGAAAAAGTATTACATCAATGAAATAGAATGTTTAGCGATGGTTTGGGCCATACGAAAGTATAAGCATTTTTTGCAGGACCAGCCGTTCACGTTGCTAACTGACAATTCGGTACTTTTGTGGCTGGACAAAATGAAAGACACGAAAGCGAAACTTACTCGTTGGTCTTTGTTGTTACAGGAGTATGCTTTTACTATTGTCCATGTTCCGGGCAAGTTAAATCAACTCCCTGATTTCCTATCTCGAAATCCCGCCGAGCAAGTAACTGGCCGAGATTTGGCAGCCGATTCTGAGAGAATGTTTTTCCCTACAGTGGAAGCCCAGGAGGTCCCCTCTTTAGATGCGGAGGAACTCTGCCTGGCAAAGGAAGATTTTCTTTTTGTTGAAGGAGAACGAGAGATTTTTGATAATAGTGCGGAGCAATACTTTCAGAAGATTGCCGCAACGAACTTTGCTAAAAATAAGGGTAGACTAGCTGAGGTAGTCACCCATATGGTTTTTACAGACAAATTAAAAGTAGAAGGGGAGGGACACCACAATGAAATTGTGGAGTTCGCTTCTTTTGCCATTATGCGGCAAGCAGACCACGAGGAGGATCTTATTTTAGATCAGGTTACCACGTTCTACGACGAAGTTGTAGAAGCGCAGCGAGAATGCCAAGGTATACAGCGGTTTATCGATAGGATAATCCGTGTTCGTGAAAGTAATGACCCGACTAGTTACGATTTTAGAATCGGAACCGAATTTGAAATTGAAGATGGCTTAGTGTATTTTGTGGGAGCACAAAACACTGAAAAGCGATTAGTTATTCCTGAGTCCTTTTTTCCGAGGGTACTTGAAAGATACCACGACGATGTAGGACATCCCGGCGCGGAAGAAACTCATAGGCAGATTTCCCGCTATTTTCAATTAGCGCCCCTGAAAGCTAGGGTACAAAAATATGTGGTACAATGCTCAACGTGCGCCACTACGAAGCGGGCCAAACCGCAAGCAACCGCGTGTCAAATCCCCAACACTCCTTCCAAACCCTGGGAGATGGTGTCGGTCGATGTGATGGGACCCTATCCTTGCGAACCTCAAGGGAATCGCTATTTACTCATAGCCACTGATATGTTTTCCAAGTGGGTGGAAACAAAAGCGGTAGTGCGAGCAGATGCTCCGGTAGTTGTTAAATTCTTGGAAGAGGACGTCTTTAGTCGTTGGGGCTACCTGTCACAAGTACCTTAGTACTTGTGACAGACAGCGCGAGTCAGTTCCGAGGCAGATTGTTTGAAACACTCTGCGAAACTCGAAGTATAGAACTGAAGCTGTCTGCAGTCAATCACCAACAGGCTAACCCAGTGGAAAGACGTGCGCAAGAAATAAAAAAGATGCTTCGGGCGGCTTTGTTGAACAGAGCAGAACACTTGTGGGAGGCCCAAGTGCCCGAAATCGTCTTTAATTTACGCACCAGACATAATGCGGCAACCGGTATGACACCCTCAATGTTACTATTAGACTACGAAATAGAGCGGCCAGGAGATTGGGCGATACCTGCGCAAGGTAGGCGAAATAATCAGAATCGAAATCGGGATCAACATGTTGCAGAAGCAAGCGAGGCTACGCGCGCCTATCAACGGAAACATTTCCCTAATATCCTGCAACAACCTCTAGAATTTACGGTAGGGCAATGGGTACTATGTAGAAATTCTAAACTGCAAAGGAAGAATTTCGGCCAAACGTGGGTTGGCCCATATCAGGTTCTGAGAAAATTAGGTCCGACCTGCTATGTTGTTAATAAAGGAGGGGGAGAGTGGAATGTCCACACTGATGACATTAGGGCTGCTCCGGCACCCCGTTCCGGTCAAGCTAACCTTGATCCGCGCTCACCACCCTCATCTTCGTATGAAGAAGACTAAAAAAATGATCTGAACTGAACTGGAAGCCTGAGTATTCTCCTCCCTGAGGTATAGCGAACCTCGAGCAATCTCCCTGAACATGTAAATATCCCTGTCAGACTTTTAATAAATTGTTTTGTATAAAACTTTTTCGCTTCCCTTTCAATTCTGTATCATACTGTATATATTAGATAATAAGTTAGTTTTGCTTTCCTCCCGCGGTATAGGAACTGCCTAATACGTGAAGATTTCGACTTTTGGAGAAAATATGCTTCTCAAAAGCGATCCCATGTGTATTTGGGAATAATTTTCACCGTTTCACAAATGCTAGGATGTTGTATTGTTTAAAGTTCACAAACTCTTTTCGGGAAACAATCAATTGTACCGAGTTAGCAATAAGTTATAATCGTATATTAGGATGTAACCAATTTCTGTGAACCCAGTGGGTACTTTTGAAAAATACTGTATTTAAGATTGAATAAAGCAACAAATGTTGATCATTCCAACTGAAGGCAGGCTTTGAACTTCTTAAGTGCCAGCGATCTTTTCAAGGGGGGGCGTATCATCTTTGGCCGAGAGAAGCCAAGATTTAAGAAATGGAGTCCAACAGGAAAAGCAATTCGTTCCCGATTTGGCAAAGGCCAAAAATAATAATTTCGAATAAAATATTCGAATGTTATGAGGTATGATCTTCTTGGACATATTTTTGTAACATCGTGCAGATATTAGGACTACTGACAGAGCAGGAAGTCACCCTAATGATCGCCAAAGGCCATAGTTAGCTAATAATTCATTTTGTATATATGGTAGGAAGTAGAAAAGTGCAGTTATTAGGAGTTTTTATTAAATTTGTAAATTGTTATGTTTACTTTTGTCAGAATAGGCAGGTTTTGGGATCAGAGCGGCTGTTTAAGGCAGAAACAGTGACGCTCTGACTCATTACAAATTTTAGTCAGGTAGAAGACTGCACAGAGCAGGCCCCATGTCGGTAACTGCGTAGTTAAGGAAAATGCGCGATTTTGGCGCTTATGGACTTTAGATAAGTGGCCATAATCCCGTAACCCTTGGACGGACCGAGATGATCTTGCTACCGTTAAATAGATATTGTTTAGGCCTAAAAGTTTTGTATTTAAGCTTTATCGATCGGACGAGAGGATCCGACCGATATCGCTACCAAATGAGAAAAATCAAAATTGAAAGGGTATAAAACTGCCTTGTGCTCAGCAGTGGCTGAACACTCGGTATTGAAATTTGTACCAGGATTGTCCTTTCACGTTCTCGGAAGGAAAGTGGAACTGAATTCAAGAAATATTCGGTATTACAGTAGCCACAGCGATTTTAGAGAAGTCAGTGTTGAAGTATAGTAAACTTATTCCAAATTTATTGAAATTCTAGAATAGGCTAGAAAGCATTATTTGAAACTTTTCTGCGTTTACAGAATGTTTAAATTCGTTTGGGCTTAAAAGTTATAATCGAAATTATGATTCTGAGGGAGTGCCGGAATTTGTCCTGTAATCACCCTGTAGATTAGATAGGCACATCCACCTACAAGATTCAGGTGCATCTAAGCCACCCCTAGTTGGTTTTATAATTTCGTTTGATTTGCTGTACGAATAATCTGTTATTTTTGCGATTTCAGATGTTCGAATTTTTCAGGCTAGAAATGCCGTTTCTAAAATCGCCACTGTATAGATTTGCATGGGAGAAATTCGCGGTTTCCGCATGGGAAATGTTCGAAAATAGGCATTAGAATAATATGTAAATATTAGTTTAGTCTTTTGCGTACGGGTTTTAGAGAAAATCGGTGTTTTCGCGAAGAGTTGGGGTCGAATCGAGGGTATATCTGACCCTTACGTTTCGACTCCGCCCATTTTTGGTGTTTAGGCCAATAGGGAAGCCGGAAAATGGCGTGATGTGGCGTGATGTCCAGACCGATAGTATAAAACCCCTACGAAACGTAGAAATTTTGTTCAGAATGCTTGTTTAGGAATCTACGTATAGATTTCGGACAGGAAACTCTTGGTAGGCCAAATGCAACGGGAGTGTTAAGGTTAGGTTTAGCTTGGCGGAGTTTGCTGTGAATCTCAGGAGAGATCAGAAGAAGATTAGGGAGAATTTTACAGTCAATTCTCGACTAGTTTTTGTGCTAAAAGAAAAAGCAGTTTCGTTTGGGCCATTTACAGGTTAGGTAATTGGGGTCCCGGTAAAACGAAGTGAAAGTGTTAGTGTTTCGTCGGAGCATCCGAGAAGCAAGAAGAAGGAGTACTCTGTATTTTTCAATACAGAGTTTTTCCAGATTGAGGAGCAAGTTGTGTGATACTTGACTCCTGTTATTACTTCGATTCGAGTGTTCTTCGAGGAAGACATTCGTCTCGTCGGTTGCGGAGGAACGAGGAGTTTCTCAAGGCAGTGTGAAGTCCGATAGGAAGTATCGGTGAATAGCGAATACAGGGTGCGGAAGAAAATAGTGTTTTCTCCGAATTTTGTAAAGTGTTTAAAATTGGGGTTAGGGACATTCAGGCGGTTATCCTGTTTGTCTAGCGCGCTTCGACAATTTTAATAGCGTTGATAGGAAATAAAATTAAATTTCGGGCGACGGATTTTTCTGAATTAGAGTAAGAAAAATCGAAGAGTGAAGAAAGAAGATCATCCCTGGACGTCGAGGACGTGGAGCCATCTTCGCAACAGGATCGCGTTTAAAACAAAAATCCCCGGTCGAGAAGAGGGGTCAGGTATTAATAAATAGGCGCACAGGTAGCTGAACGGATTCATCGTGAATTTTTACGAAGTTCAGCTCGTTAGTGATTAAGCCCTAACCTGTCAAGCCATCATTAGACACAGCTAGCTGTGTCGAGCTCACTGTCCGTGAGTCCCGCGGGGGTAGTTTTTGCGCAATCTCTTCCCTATCCTGCGGATGCTTCTTTGCCCTGGAAGTATAGCCAACGTTAGGTCCTATCCTGATATAATCCCGAGTTAGGAAAGTCCTGTAGAGTTTGACGAATACCGGTTCGTCAACTCAAAAGGGCAAAGAAAGTCCTGTGGAGGGTCGAATACGTTTCGACTCTCAAAAGGCAAGGTTTAGCTTTCAGCTAGGTTTCCGTGATCCTACCTCTCAGGCCATCCCAGTCTGAGTCATTTTGAATCATTAACAATGCCTACTACACGTAGCCAGGCATTGTCGAAACAAGGAAATATGTCAGATTACACTACTCCTCACCCAGTCGAAAAAGTGTATTTTCTTACACCCCAGGAAATTCTCAACTCAGCTCGCGGGAGTGGTCCGGGATCTCAACGGGGGATCGAACCACTCGCCGGGGCACCGAACCCGAGAACCCCCGTGTCTGCTACCTGCCTGGTGGATCAGACACAAGAGAGACAATATTCGAGTTTTCATAACTCTGATAGGAATATGCAGATTCCTGAAACCGTGGGCACAGAGTGCCAAAGTCTCAGTCCGAGGAAGTTAGTGGCATCCGACATACGCGATAACCTAAAACCTTCTTATGTAAGAACAGTTAGTTCCATCAGCACTCCGTGTTCGAGTCCAGCATTGCTAGTTAGGGAAACTCCTGAGTCGCTGATGCAGGAAATCGAAAATTTGAAAAGGCGTTATGAGGCAGTTGTGGCTTTAAGCAATAGGGAGCTCGTGAGTTCGAGACCCGGGTCCGGCATGCCTACGGAGCCGGCTTTCGTTCGAACGGAAGGCTCCAGAGTAGTAAAGGAGTTTATGGGAGTCCAGAGACCTTTTGTCTCTGAACCAAGAAGGGCTCGTTTGATAGCCGAGCGATTAAATTTCCAGGAAGTACATGGCCATCAGCCACTCGAAAAAAGCGCAACGCCTCGCAAGCCAGAATCCCTGAGGGATATGCGGGAAGTCCTGGAACCCTCAAGGAGAAATTCAAATAACGTAGAGGTTTATAACGAAAGGGACAGTATAGTAGAAACGCGACGAGAAAGATAGTCAAGTGTTCGGAGAACCGAGGTAGGAAGGGGTGGGTTCATCACAGGCGATGGACCACACTCCAGGAGTGGGCTCATCACAGGCGATGGGTCACACTCAACGCAATTCGGGGCTGGACCGCCAGTGACCCGCGAACGGCATGACGACTCTGCGGGAGTGCAGAGGGGTGGTGGAAGGCTTCAGGGGAGAGTCTCTGCTCCGAAACAGAGCGGAGTATCTCCTCCGAGGCGGGCCGAGTACGCGCGGGAACATGCCACGGGATCAGCGCTAGCTGCGGGGCATCAGGATCCGCGGGAGTCAGGCGGACTAATAGCCGGCGAGAGCATTAGTAGGCCGGATTTTCGAGAGCTCAGTCAAGCTTCAGGATCGCATGGTAGCCAGAGCGGAGCCATGTGGCCGGAGCTTTCGGTAGATAAGAGAGCGTATGGATTACACGAAATTGAGTATATCAAACTGCCAGGATTTCAAGGACGGAAACCTGGACGGTTTCTCTGCTCCTGCCGATCGTGTTATCTTTTGCCAGGCAGGCAGGCACAAAAACGCCCTGCCCCAAAAGCTGCCAGCGCCGGCAGCCCCAGCAAGGTCTCTAATGAGATGGAATTGGGGGATAGAAAAGTCGAGTTCGTAAGTGACTACCAAAGGGAAGCCGGGAACTCCCCCCCTGACAAAAAGCCGAAAATGAATACCACTGGAGCCGAGAACTTCCTATCAACCCAGAAGTTCTTCAGTGGTATTCTGGATGCCAAGCAGCAGGCTAATTCAGGGGGAGGGAATCCCTCACAATCCAAAGCTCCCAGAAGAAGAATGAGAGCAGAAATCTTCGAGGTCACTTACGACAAAAATGGGAGAAGAACAGTGCTGAACCCACCAACCCCAAAAAATCCAGCTCAGCCTTCTGCAAACACAGAGCAGGAACCGGAAATTATCGGCAGCGAACCGGGCACAAGCGAAGAGGGCAGTCAGAAGGGAGGACAGCCACAGAAACGCCTCACAAGAACCCTTTCCGACTATGCAATACTCCCTTCAGACGGAGACGAACCCACATCCACCCCTCAGCCTATCGAGGAGGAACCGAAAGACGAGAGCGCCCCCGCCAACAACAGCGAAGGAGCCAGCAGCACGGTTGAACAGGAGACTGAGCTGGAAAGAGCAGGCCGAAGCCTCATCGAAAAAATCCGATCGATGAAGGAAAAGGAAAGGGCCACAGTCGTAAATGAAAACAAAATGATAGAGAAAACTATCGAAGAAGTGGCAACAGGCATGGAACTCGATCTCCCCCAACCACCTACCACTCCTCCAAAGGGCCTCGCAATATTCTGTGCTGCCGTCAGGGAACAGCAAATCCTTGACGAGTAGCAGTAGAAATGGAACAAGACAGGCAGAATAGGGAGGATTATCCAACATATAGCCAGATTCGTGACCAAATCAAGGCGTTGGATAATCACGTAAAGACCAAGGTGAACGAGAGGGTCTACCTATTTTGCAAAGTCACCAGACCCATCTCTCAGGAACTCGCTGACTACCCTTGGATGAGAATCCAAGACAGGGAGCTGAGGGAGGTCACAGACTACTATCGGGAGAAGTACGAGAAAGAAGCAGCCAAAGAAAAGGAGCGACTGGAGGGAATTTTGAAAATTCTCAAGTCCCCTCCAAAGACCTTAAGAGAGAAGGAAGACGAGGGTTTCCAACTCCCCAAGAAAACAGCAAAAAGGAAATGGACGGCCCTCCCCCTCCAGAACGCTCCTATCCACCTAAACAACTCCTTCGATGCGATTGCGGAGGAAGAGGGAAGCGAAGACAATCCTGCGGAGGAAACACAGGGAAAGGAGACCAACCCTGGATACACCCTCCCCCAAACGAAGACTGCCACAGCGAAGGCAACCAAACAACCGCCGCCCCCGGCAGGAAGTAGGAACAAAAATGTCCCCCTATCATCATAAAAGGGACAATCAAATTGGACACCGAAACAAAAAATTCACTCCAAGGAGACCTACAAGGAAATCTGACGTACAAATATACAGCAAAATCGTCGTTGATATACGCGAGTACGTCAGAGGACCACACTAGCCTGAAGAATAGGCTAAAAGTGGATGGTGTCCAATTCCACACCTACACCCTGGGGGGGGAAAGAAAGCACGCCTTCGTACTGAAGGGGCTGGACCACTCCCCCAAGGTCGAAGATATAACCGAGGACCTGAAGAGTCAAGGACTAGACACCTACGGCATAACAGAGATTAATAGCACTGAGCGGAAGCTCTACATCGTACTCACTGACAAGAAGGCAACGGTCAGCTACCTGAATAAAAACCTCCGAGTAGTGGGAGGTGTCATAGTACGATGGGAGATAAAAAGGAACAAGAGAACCGTCACTCAGTGCTATCGATGCCAGGCATGGGGACATGCCCAGTCCAACTGCAATCGTGCAATCAGATGCATGAAGTGCGCAGGAGAGCACTGGTCGAGGGCATGCCCCAAGCCAAGGTCCACCCCGGCTATATGCTTCAACTGTGGAGGAGCACACACATCTTGCTCGGAAGTCTGCGAGGTATATCAGCACCACGTTAAGGCCCAAGAAGACCGGAAGGCAAAAGCAGACCCGACGCCAAGATACAAGCCAGCCCCAGCAGTCGAAAATAACATCTGGGAGCAAAGGAGAAGAGAACGGGAAAACCAGCCACAAGAGCAGCAAAACGCAGCCACAATAGTAAGTCACAGGACTCCCTCACCACAATCCCTACCCCCATCCCAAACACAGCATAGGGCAGACCAGCCAGGTTTAGCCAATGCCGTAAGTAGTTACATGGAGAAGCATCAGACTATAAAGAGTCTGGTAAACACCCAAGGCCTACTGCAGGCCATGGACGACATTATCGAGGGCCTCAGAAGGGCTCGAGATGGCAATGAGAAATTCCTGGCCTTCTGGAAGGTCATGGAAAATATCCAAGGCTACGGCCTATAAATGCCCATAAAGGTGTGCATGCTCAATGTGGATGGAATCAGCAACAAGTATGAGCTTGTTGCTGAGTTCATCCATAGGCATAAGATTGATATAATGCTTCTATCCGAGACAAAGCTTCGGCAGGAGCATAAGCTGCAAATCAGAGGATTCACTGCCATCAGGAGAGAAAGGCCCAACGCAGTGAGAGGGGGCGGCGTCGCTATACTCGTGAAGGTGGGTATACCACATGTACCCTTGCCACAGAGGCAAAGCTCGATCGAACACACAGGCATAGAGCTTGCCTGTGGGACAAGGATATATGTGGTATACAACCCTCCACAAAACGTGTTCGAGGCGATGGATTTGAATAATCTCCTCCAAAGCGGGCACAAAGTGCTGCTGGCGGGAGACTTCAACGCTAGAAGACCTGAGTGGAACTGTGCTACTTCGCCCAACGCGAATGGAAAGACGCTCTGGGAATACTCACAGGATAACAATGTCATCAATGATTATCCTAGCGAGCATACGCACTTTCCTTGGAACGGTAAGTCTCCCTCGACCCTCGATTTGGTGGTATACAAGAACGTCTTCGGCATCTCTAGACTCAAAACGGCCCCCGAGCTCATTTCGGATCACGACCCTGTGCTCTTCTCAGTCAAGGGTGGAGCACCCCCTAGGGGGGTGAGAGTCATGTATGACTACTCCACAACTGATTGGAAGGAGTACAGGCGAGTGCTAAATGAAAAAACCAACATAACGCCACAAATCGAGCGCGATAATGTGGACATCGAAACTCGGAGGCTGATAGAGAACATCCGAGAAGCCAGGGACGTCACCACCAAAAAGAGGGTCGTGAGAGAAGATAGAGATCTTCTTCCAGACTTTATCCTAGGGCTCATCAAATTGAATCACACGGAAAGGCGTAAGTGGCAGAACACTCGAAGGCCTGTCCATCGTGAAAATATGATGAGCCTAGGAAGTGAAATAAAAGAACTTATTAAAAAACATAGAAACGAGGTCTGGAAGAGGAAACTCGAAAGTCTAAAAGCGTCCGACAGTTCCCTATGGCGAATGTCTAAACGTCTTCGAAAGAGACACAAAGAGATTCCAGCCGTAGGGAATGGTCGGACTCTGGAAACGGCCGAACAGGGAAAGGCGAAGCTATTCGCTGAATATTACCAGAGCGTGTTCCAGACGAGTGCCGATTCCACCCCGGAGCAGGAGGCTGTTTCTAGGGAAGCCAACGAATTTAGAACAAGGCCAAGCACCAAGATCTGCACGAGGGACCTCACGAAGTTGATCACCAACTACGAGGAGGTCCTGGAGGCAATAAAACGGCTCCCTAGAAGCAAAGCTGCTGGCGCCGATAAAATAGACACGGTTTTGCTCAGAAATCTGCCGAGGAAGTCTCTAGTACAGCTAGTACATATCATCAACGCCATTATAAAAAGGCAGACCTACCCACCAACGCTTAAGCTGGCGGAGATTATCCCAATCCTGAAGAAGGGCAAGCCAGACAACAGGGTAGAAAGCTACCGCCCCATATCACTGCTAAGCGCCATAGCCAAGCTGGTAGATAGAATCCTCCTGAAAAGATTCGTGAGCCTAGAGGAGAAGCTCAAACTCATACCGGCGGAACAATTCGGGTTCCGAAAAGGACATTCCACGTCCTCACAGGTAGCCCGGATTGTCCACGATGTGAAGGAGGGCTTCCACCTAGGACTCAACACAGTTATGGTCCTGCTGGATATTCAAAAAGCATTCGACACCGTCTGGATAGAGGGGTTTATCATGAAGATGCTACGGGCAGGCATGCCTGAATGCATGGTGAAGATTCTAGACTCATACCTTGTCGACAGAACTTTCAAGGCTAGAGTAGGCGGTACCAGCTCTTCAGAGATGCGGGCCGGAGCAGGAGTGCCGCAGGGATCGAGCTTATCCCCATTTTTGTACTCGCTATATACTCACGACTTTCCCACTAATGAGTTCACGAACACGGCCATATATGCGGATGACACAGCTATATATGCGCAGTCAAACTATAGCTCGTCAGCCGCATACTGGGTGGAGAACCATGTAGAGGAGTCAGTCGTGCCGTATATGGCGAAAAACAAAATGGTGATGAACTCTGGTAAAACAGAACTCATAAATTTCACAAGGAAACGCGCTGCCGTAAGTGTAGCTATCCCTGAGGGATTTAGAGTTCTGGGAAACCAGATTGATGAGTCCGATACCGTGCGGTACCTGGGAGTACAGTTGGACAAAAAGCTCATACTTAGGAATCACGTCAACCTGGCAATCCAAAGGGCATGTGCAGCAATGGTAGGGACTTACCCCCTGATTGCGAGGAACTCCGGGTTGGCGTTTGAGAATAAAATGCTCATTTACAAACAGGTCATCAGGCCAGCGATGACCTATGCTTGTCCAGTTTTCTGCAGCCTCCCCAATTACCTGATGGTAAAACTGGAGAGGATGCAGAATAAAGTGCTCCGTATCGTCACTAACAGTGACAGGTACATTCGGTTAGTATCTCTGCGAGAGGTAGCCGATATTCAATCAATCGAAGAACATATCAGACAAGTTTCTGACAAGTTCTACCGCTTCTTCATCCTTGGAAGTCCATTGACAAGGGACATAACAGCAGTCCGAGCCCACCATAACAGGCCAAGAAGGCATGGTGGGCCGATCTACAAGGCATTAGATATTTTCCATGAGCGCCCAGAGGGCGAGTGACCTATCACCACAAATGAAAAGACGAGCCAAGGCTCCTACATGAAGCCAACAATGTCTCAACCCGGTTTTTTCTACTTTTTTCCGGGAAGCCACCCACTAAAAATCCCCCTCGATAATGAAATTCAATAGTCTGATGCTTAACACATAACCAAACAAAACCCCCCGTATAACTTGGAGGAGACGGGGAAGCTCCACTGACCATAGACTTAACACTTACGGCAGAGGAAAACCTACAAAACATCGTAGGCCTGCAACGCAGGAATGAGCACGGTGTCTCCCGCCCGCTGAAGGCCTCAGCAGGGCAGGCAATACCCCACTCCAAAAACCCAGTATTATTCCCTCCTTTCCCCCCTGTGGCAAAGTGATAGTTTTACTGTGTGTTTTTAAACTTTTTATTTATTTCTCTGTTGTGATGTGTTATACACTTTTATTATAAATTTAATATACATCTTTGCCTTTGCCTTTGCCAGAAATTTGATACTCACTATCGTATATCTGGAGGCGAGAGCTCTAATAGGCTCCGCCTACCAGTACTTTTGCGATACCATTGGCCTACTCAAATGTTCGGCAATGGTATAAATTTGAGCTTGGTTGGCTGTTTTATGCAGTCATCCAGAAGTCGCCCGAGGGCTCGGACAGTTTCCAGGGAAGTAGCCCTCACTGCTGGATGGCTCAGTAGAGTTAAGCACGTGTACATAGTATTTCTGGCTTTTTAGGTATCTACGGCCTGGCATGCGAATTAATGGAACCTCGTTGGTTGGCAACACCAACCAATCCAAAAAGAATTCGTATGTCAGACACGTTCCTGCTGGTTTTCCAAATAAATGAAGAGTACCGGAGTGGATGGGATTTTTGCGATGAGATTCTCCGAGCTACCTGGAATTGTAGAAATTTTGAACTCGCTTCGGAGCGTTTGGATTAAGCTCCGGTGAGCTAGTCGGAGGCTGAAGTATTTCCCCGCTTCGTAGTCCATTTTCCTTTCGTTCCGGATAGATGTCATTGCGCCCAACGTGGGGCCTAGTGAAGTTGTAGCTTCCGAGCTGTCTCCGAATGGAGCAGGGGCCCATGAAATTCCAGTAAGGTAGTCTCGGAAGTCAGTAGCCCGGACTTGAAGATACTTATCGGAAAGTTTTCTTGGATGCACTTTCGGGATGATTCTGAAGCAAGTTAGGCCAGTGAAATCGAGGACGTCCATATCCTTCGTGGGTTTGTCCGCAGCCAGCCTGTTGTTCCTGAGCCGGATGGCCAGGGCAAAGGAGCTGTTTTGGTGGAGGTGCCCAAGGGCCGAGTCTGATGGTCGGATAGGTCGGAAACTAGCTGTCGGTCCGCTGAGGGAAGGCAACGGGGGCGATGCTGGGAGCACGCCAACGACCTTGAAGGGGAACACACCGAAGCTAGTTGGCCAGGACGCCGGTCCGCCGGAGATGGGCAACGGAGGCGATGCTGGGAGCACGTCGACGACCCAGTAGGGGATTAAACCGGGTCCTGAAGGAGCGGAGGTGCTGCGCCGATGGGCGAGCGTCGAGTCCAAGTAGGGGGGCGAGAGACCGAAGTCAAACAGACAACAGAGCTGGTTGTCCTAGCCAGGGGCAGGTGCGAAGACATGTGGCGCCTCTTTGGAAGCTGGATAATGAGCGGATGTGGATATATGGTACATTCCATAAAAGTCCCGTAAAGGAGTAACCTGAAATTCCTACGATAAGCCTGCAACAACATCTGCAAGATTTGGATAGCCAGTAGTTGCAACATAGTTCTCTTTTAGGTTTTATTTTTAGGTACCTGTTCGAGAGAACTGGCCCTTTTCAGGGCAAATCCAATGACGTTCCATCCGCATGACAAGCGATCCCTTAAGTAGGGGGGTGTATTCTTTTGCCAGAAATACTATAGTTTTGATACTCACTAGAGTATATCTGGAGGCGAGAGCTCTAATAGGCTCCGCCTACCAGTACTTTTGCGATACCATTGGCCGACTCAAATGTTCGGCAATGGTATAAATTTGAGCTTGGTTGGCTGTTTTAGGCAGTCATCCAGGAGTCGCCCGAGGGTTCGGACAGTTCCAGGGAAGTAGCCCTCACTTCTGGATGGCTCAGTAGAGCTAAGTGCGCGTGTATATAGTATTTCTGGCGTTTTTAGGTATCTACGGCCTGGCATGCGAATTAATGGAACCTCGTTTGTTGGCAAAACCAACCAATCCAAAAAGAATTCGTATATCAGACACGTTCCTGCTGGTTTTCCAAATAAATGAAGAGTACCGGAGTGGATGGGATTTTTGTGATGAGGTTCTCCGAGCTACCTGGAATTGAAGAAATTTTGAACTCGCTTCGGAGCGTTTGGATTAAGCTCCGGTGAGCTAGTCGGAGGCTGAAGTATTTTCCCCCGTCGTAGTCCTTTTTTCCATTTCGTTCCGAATAGATGTCATGGCGCCCAACGTGTGGGGCCTAGTGAAGTTGTAGCTTCCAAGCTGTCTCCGGATGGAGCAGGGGCCCATGAAATTCCAGTAAGGTAGTCTCGGAAGTCAGTAGCCCGGACTTGAAGATACTTATCGGAAAGTTTTCTTGGATGCACTTTTGGGATGATTCTGAAGCAAGTTAGGCCAGTGGAATCGAGGACGTCCATATCCTTCGTGGGTTTGTCCGCAGCCAGCCTGTTGTTTCTGAGCCGGATGGCCAGGGCAAAGGAGCTGTTTTGGTGGAGGTGCCCAAGGGCGGAGTCCGATGGTCGGATAGGTCGGAGCAACTAGCTGTCGGTCCGCTGAGGAAAGGCAACGGGGGCGATGCTGGGAGCGCGCCAACGACCTTGAAGGGGAACACACCGAAGCTAGTTGGCCAGGACGCCGGTCCGCCGAAGATGGGCAACGGAGGCGATGCTGGGAGCACGTCGACGACCCAGTAGGGGATTAAACCGGGTCCTGAAGGAGCGGAGGCGCTGCGCCGATGGGCGAGCGTCGAGTCCAAGTAGGGGGGCGAGAGACCGAAGTCAAACAGACAACAGAGCTGGTTGTCCTAGCCAGGGGCAGGTGCGAAGACATGTGGCGCCTCTTTGGAAGCTGGATAATGAGCGGATGTGGATATATGGTACATTCCATAAAAGTCCCGTAAAGGAGTAACCTGGAATTCCTACGATAAGCCTGCAACAACATCTGCAAGATTTGGATAGCCAGTAGTTGCAACATAGTTCTCTTTTAGGTTTTATTTTTAGGTACCTGTTCGAGAGAACTGGCCCTTTTCAGGGCAAATCCAACGACGTTCCATCCGCATGACAAGCGATCCCTTAAGTAGGGGGGTGTATTCTTTTGCCAGAAATACTATAGTTTTGATACTCACTAGAGTATATCTGGAGGCGAGAGCTCTAATAGGCTCCGCCTACCAGTACTTTTGCGATACCATTGGCCGACTCAAATGTTCGGCAATGGTATAAATTTGAGCTTGGTTGGCTGTTTTAGGCAGTCATCCAGGAGTCGCCGGAGGTTCGGACAGTTCCAGGGAAGTAGCCCTCACTTCTGGATGGCTCAGTAGTGCTAAGTGCGCGTGTATATAGTATTTCTGGCGTTTTTAGGTATCTACGGCCTGGCATGCGAATTAATGGAACCTCGTTGGTTGGCAACACCAACCAATCCAAAAAGAATTCGTATGTCAGACACGTTCCTGCTGGTTTTCCAAATAAATGAAGAGTACCGGAGTGGATGGGATTTTTGCGACGAGATTATCCGAGCTACCTGGAATTGAAGAAATTTTGAACTCGCTTCGGAGCGTTTGGATTAAGCTCCGGTGAGCTAGTCGGAGGCCGAAGTATCTTCTCGCTTCGTAGTTCTTTTCCTTTCGTTTCCGAATAGATGTCAATCGAGCGTGCTAGACCTCGAGCTAGCTACGCCGATAGGCTCCTCCCCCTCAGCTTTCCAACCGCGAACGCCGGGGATTGGTAAGAGCGATTTCAGCTCTTGTCTATAAATATGGACCAGTGACAACTAAATGCGTGCGCACGGAGGTACGGAAGTCGGAGGTGAGTACCTCATCCGGTGGGCTACTCTCCGCACACAGCATCGTCGCAATCCAGCAACAATCCAGCTCCTTTGCCCAGGCCATCCGGCTCAGGAACAACAGGCTGGCTGCGGACAAACCCACGAAGGATATGGACGTCCTCGATTTCACTGGCCTAACTTGCTTCAGAATCATCCCGAAAGTGCATCCAAGATAACTTTCCGATAAGTATCTTCAAGTCCGGGCTACTGACTTCCGAGACTACCTTATTGGAATTTCATGGGCCCCTGCTCCATCCGGAGACAGCTCGGAAGCTACAACTTCACTAGGCCCCACACGTTGGGCGCCATGACATCTATTCGGAACGAAATGGAAAATGGACTACGAAGCGGGAAAATACTTCAGCCTCCGACTAGCTCACCGGAGCTTAATCCAAACGCTCCGAAGCGAGTTCAAAATTTCTACAATTCCAGGTAGCTCGGAGAATCTCATCGCAAAAATCCCATCCACTCCGGTACTCTTCATTTATTTGGAAAACCAGCAGGAACGTGTCTGACATACGAATTCTTTTTGGATTGGTTGGTGTTGCCAACCAACGAGGTTCCATTAATTCGCATGCCAGGCCGTAGATACCTAAAAAGCCAGAAATACTATGTACACGTGCTCAACTCTACTGAGCCATCCAGCAGTGAGGGCTTCACCCCTGGAAACTGTCCGAGCCCTCGGGCGACTCCTGGATGACTGCCTTAAACAGCCAACCAAGCTCAAATTTATACCATTGCCGAACAATTGAGTCGGCCAATGGTATCGCAAAAGTACTGGTAGGCGAAGCCTATTAGAGCTCTCGCCTCCAGATATACTCTAGTGAGTATCAAAACTGTAGTATTTCTGGCAAAAGATAACAATTTTAGAGTATATCAGACCTCGATGCAGACCAAAACGGAATACTGGACGCTTACGCAAAATTTCAAGCTAGAGTATATCTCCGCAGAAAACTCTAAAAGGCCCCGCCCCACGCTAACGCGGAGCGGTGCGGAAGGCGATTGGCGAATTGGAAACAATATTTAGTATTTTTCCAGCGCTTGTCCTGAAACGACACTTCCTGGTTTTCGAAAAGTGTTCGAAAGTGCTTTCGCTGTGTTGCTGTGTGCATTCTTGAGAGTCGTGCGACTCCGAGACGATAACTTCCGTTCTTTTACAAACAAATCTGTAAAGAACGCTCTTCCTAGAGAACTTCGATAGTGGATGGTGGTTTTTCCTATAAACCTAAAAATAAGATCCTGACAGAAATCTCCAGCCTGCTTATACAGAAATCGAGAATCCAAGTTGGAGACTTGAAGTGTTGTAACCTGAATCGCTGCTTGTATTATTTCCTGACCTTTTCCAATGGTGAAGCCAAATTGTCAAGAAGACAACAGAAAGAAACTTATTTCGAAAGAAAAACTGTGAGTAAACGTTTAAGTCAATTACATGTTGATTAAATAGACATCATCCTAGTAATCCTGCTTACTTGGACATCAAATCAAACATTATTTTGAAAGTGCTTCCAATATCCCAGTGACCCGAATAAGTGCTGAAACAACTTTGCAACCCTTTTGGTTAAATATTCTAAACAGTCATTGACCCTTCGGGTAATTTTTACTTGAACAATTTTTTGTCTGTTTGAAGACAAAGTGATATTGTATTTTCTCAGTGTTTATTTTTGTTGATTGTCCTCTTGCTCTCGGCTAACGTCCGAGAACAAGTTGTAGTATATATTGTTGTGATTTTTGGGCTAACTTCCCGCCATACCTTATTTTTCAGGCGTCGGCTAGGTTGGTGTCACAGTAGCTGCCTTCGAGCTCTTTCTAGAGCAAATTTAAAAAGAATTCGTAAATCCAGTGGCACCCTAGCAGACGAGAAAAACATTACAACTTTCTTAAGCATACTGTATATAATACTTTTTATCAAAAATACCGTATCTATCTTGTCAAGCTAAGCAATTCTCTGGACGGCCGCGTACGCGGTCAGCCATAGCGAGATTTCAGCCCTGTTCGGGGCTCTTTTTTTTCCGGGTGAGATCTGGTTCGAATGCTATGCTGATGATTCTACCTTGTATCAATCTAATACGGATGCTACCATCCTAGATGAACTATCTAAACAAGCCGAGGCCAAGGCAAAAGCCTGGTTCAGCTCAAACCTCCTCAGATTAAATAAAGATAAAACATTCAATGCGATTTTTTCCACAGATAATCATGTCGCAGAGGGCCATGATGTTAAATTTCTTGGGTTTACGATCGACGATCGGTTGAAATGGGGTAAACATATTGATCAATTATGCAGTAAGTTGTCATCTCAGCTATACCTCTTACATAAACTGAGACGATCAACAAGCTTACCAGTACTCAAAACAGCTTATTTTGGATTGTTTCATTCTCACCTCCATCATGGAGTAATTCTCTGGGGTAATGCTAATGCTACAGATTTAATGAGAGATTTTCGTTTACAAAAAAGGGCAGTTGGGCTCATATGCAATGCAAACTACAGAGACACATGTCGTCCCTTTTTCAAAGCTCATAAGATTCTACCTCTCGCCTGCCTTTACATCTTCAGCTGTGTAACCGAGATACATAAAAATATGTCTTCCTTTCAAAAACATACAGACCACCACAACTAATCTACGAGAAATGGAAACATGTTGATACAACCAAAATATTGACTCGCAGTGTCGGCAAACAATTCTGTGGATGTCAAGTTGTACAACAAGCTACCTCAAACAATGAAAGCCATGAGCTTGAATAAATTTAAATGTAACATAAAAGATTTCTTACTAGTCAATTGCTTTTACTCAATCAGCGAGTATATGGAAACGCCCATTAACTTGCTCAATCCAGGAGTGCTATGATATGATGATATACTCTGTTTTTTTTAATTGATAATTTTTTTATTACTTTTGAAATTGTCCTTTTTGCCATAAATGTTTTCATTCTATGTACTATTAGATGAATGTATGACCTGCTACAAATGTAATCTTTTTATATAATGTAGTCAAATAAATGGTTGATTGATTGATTGAATCGTAGATTCGAGCTTACCACGTTTAGGCAGTATGCACAACGGACCTGGAGCTAGTCGAGCCAAGTTGGGAATGGATTCAGAAAATTTTCCCAATTCCTACATACAGCCTTTACGACATGGCGCCCAACGTGGGGCGAGTGTTAGGGAAAACTACCACCCATTGTCGCGTGGAGCGCGACAGCTTCACAGATATCAGGCTGTAGCCCAACTATCTTTTGATGAAAAAACCCCTAACACATTTTCTCAGCGTGAGAAAGGATCCCCCCAAAAAGTGTATAAAAACAACTCAGTTGTTTTTCCCACACATTCAAATTTCCAATCACCCGGAGGAGTATCAGACTCATACTCATTATACGATAAAAAAAACCCTGTACTTTACCGAGATGAATTTTCTCCAATATACCAACAAAATACTGTGATTAAGCCACGAATGGTAATAAATCCAGTAGATAAAAACTTTGATATTGCTTTTGTGAGTACAGGAACTCGCATTGCGGAAGTTTTTGAAAATGAGGACTGGCATACTGGGTAAACAACTTCAAACTTAGAAGAAGAGATTCCTCGTGATTACCCTGAACGAAGACAAACTCGAAATTCCTTCGAGCAGCTTCTCACGTCCCCTCCTATTCAAATTTTGAAGAGCCCGAAAGTACCTTTTGGTTTCGAAAAACAAACTTTGCATAACTCTGCGAAAGTTCAGAGTCCCCATCAGGGTGACTATATGCTCCAAATGGCGCAAATATTAAAGCAAGTGGCTGATAGCCTTCCCAATACAAAATAAATTGATAGGGCTCTACTCCCTACCTTTTCCGGTGGGGATGAGGACCCCAAAGCTTTCATTTCCAAAATGAAAACTGAGTTCAGCCGAACTAAAACAGAAAGTCATGAGTGGGTAGCTACTACTAAAACCCAGTTAAAAGGCGATGCCCTTACTTGAGTAAACAGTTATACAGGCATTGAAATGGCCTGGACCTATTTTCTGAATCGATTCTATGCACGCTTTGACAGCCCTGAATTAATTTCCAGACTGATGTCTAAATTATACGGACAACGTCAAGCGAAAGGAAAGGTAGATATCTTCATAGAAAAGAAAAAGGCTCTAGCCCAACGTTAAATACCAAATATATCGGAACTGGAATGTATCCGACTCATCATTGAACTGATCACTCCAGCTATTGAAGCTTTTCTGAGAGGCAGGATATTCTAATAATTCCCAATTAATCAATGCGGCCAATAACAATAATGCCTCGAATAATTCTTCATGGAGGAATAGTAGCAATAATGACCTCTATCAAGCTCGTGGGAGTTATTCTGCTGCGAGAGGCCGTAGAGGTGGCAATCCGATGAACCGGGATTCTCTCAACTCCCAGCCTTCAACTAGTAACAATCATAGGGCTTCGCCCCAATGAGATTCAAACCGTTTAACGAATATCGAAGATCACAACGATTATTCGGGAAACTCAGAATGTGTATCACCGGCGACGTTGACTCACCTAGATTGGTAGTAAGTCGTCTGATGTCCCAAAATACCCTTCACCTTCCGCGTGTAAAAATTTATTCTCATTCTCCACTTGTAAATAAAAAGAAAAGATCGTCGGTGGGAAGACACCACGAACTTGTCTACTGTACAGATATACTCTCTGATCCCCCGGTTCTGATCAATCTGGATGATGGTCATCAGGTGAATCGAAACCTTGCTCGTGTCCCTATCTCAGTTAACGGCCAGACAGTGGCAGCGTTGATTGACACCGGAGCTAGTAACAATTTTGTTAGAGCAGACTTGTTCTCCGATCTAAATTTAGATAATCTGCCTAACCCAGTGGCGATCCTACTCGGTTGTCGAGGGAACGTAAGCCGTAGTCTGGGTCAGATTGATATGCAAATAGATATGGATGGAAGCAACTATGATGTTTCAGCTACAGTCCTGGAGGACTTGAATGAAGCACTCATCCTAGGAATCCCATTCATGCAACAGCATGAAGCGATATTAGACATAAAGCGAAAATGCATGTATGTCGGTATCAATCCCCGCCAAACAGTATTTTGGAATACTGTGGCAGAGCGACGCCTGTGCGACATCGCTATGCCAGAATTTTCTTCTGATCAGTTCTCTTCGGACACTCGGGATATGATAATGTCCGTGATTCGGGACTTTCCTGATGTGTTCGAGGAGACTGTGCGACAATCAATTACGAAAGCCTCGGTGTACGAAATCCGAGTGCGCCAGGAACGGCCTTTCCGACAATCACGCTATGGCAGGATGTCGGAAGATCGAAAGGCCCTGGTGCACGAGGAAATCCGAAAACTTTCCGAGGCCGGAGTAATAACTCAGAGCACTTCACCATACAGTTCCCCTGTAGTCCTCGTCCCGAAGAAGGACGGTAAATTACGGTTTTGCGTTGACTACAGCGAGATTAACAAATTAATAATCTCTGAGGTCCCTAACCTCCCACCGATGCAAGAGACGGTTCGGGAGATGGGCAATGCTACTATTTCTACCACACTCGATCTCCGAAATGGCTTTTGGCAAGGCCCCTTTCGAGAGAGTCTCAGAAATATACGGCGTTCGAAGCACCGGATGGGCAGTTCAAAGTTTTGAGCTTTGGAGCTTTAGAATTTCAGAAATTGATGTCTTCCGTGCTTGTGGTGTACACGGATACCTTCTGCAAGTTTTATTTAGATGACATAATTGTGTACTCTCACAGCGCGGAGAAACATTGTGACCATCTGAGGCGAATACTGGAGCGACTCCGATCGCACGGTCTGTGGCTCTCTCCGAATAAATGTTGTTTCGGCTCTAAGAACTGAAATACTTAGGCCGATTAGTGAAAAAGGCAAGCGACCTCAAGACACTCATGTGATAAACACCATAGATTTTCCCACGCCGAAGTCAATACGACAAGTACGCGCTTTCCTTGGCACGGCGGGATGGCTCAGGGAGTACATCCCGCATTTTGCTGAGATCGTTGCCCCCCTCTCTGACCTTATTGATAAAGAAAAATGATTTCGGTGGTCTGAAAAGATCGAAGAGGCTTTCAAAAAAATCAAAATGTTGGTGGCAAGTCCTTAAGAACTAGCCAGGCCCGATCCCTCCCGTCAGTACTGCTTGCAAACCGACACCAGTGCCGTAGGGATCGGAGTAGTTCTATTCCAGGAAGGAGATAATGGCCATAGAGATATAATCACCTACGCCAGTGCAAAACGCAATAAAACAGAGAAACGATATCATGTAATTGTGATTTAGTGCCTAGCCATAGTATGGGCGGTTAAAAAGTATGAACATTTTATTCAGGAAAAAACATTTAAGTTATATACCGATAGCTCCGCCCTACTATGGTTGCACAAAATTAAAGATAAGAAGGCAAAGTTAACGCGTTGGTCACTACTCCTGCAAGAGTATGACTTCGAACTCATTCATGTCCCAGGCCGACTGAACCAATTCCCAGATTTTCTTTCGAGGAATCTCTCAGAAGAAGGAACAGGCCACGACCTCGTAATTGATACAGAAAGGATGTTCTTTCCCATTATCGAGCCCAAATGCATCTCGAAAGATGAATGGGAAAGTTTACAAGTGTCCGAGGCTGACATGAATCCCCCTGAAACATTAACTCAAGTTCAAACTTTCTACGAGGAAATGGTACAGGCTCAGCGCGACTGTTCTAGCCTTCAAAGATTTGTAGAGCGCATAATCCGGGCTAGACGAGCTGTCGAACCCTCAGATTACGAACGTCGAATTGCAGCTGAGTTCCAACTAGAAGAAGGTACGTTGTACTTCGTAGGCCAAGACATGAAAGACGCCTCGTGATACCCAAGACTCACTTCTATGAAGTGATGAGGATATATCATGATGATATCGGCCACTCTGGAGTGGACGAAACCCACCGCCAGGTAGCCAAACATTATCAATTGGCCCCTCTGCACAAAAGACTCCACGACTATGTTACTAAGTGTTTAGTTTGTGCTACTACCAAACGTGCTGCACCACAGCCCACCTCAAACTTGAGGCCGAATACCCCTGAGAAGCCTTGGGAGCTTGTTTCTGTAGACGTGATGGGGCCGTACCCCGCGTCTGCGAATGGAAACAGGTACTTGATGGTTGCCACCGACTGCTTCAGCAAGTGGGTGGATACCAAGATCACTCCCAAAGCTGATGCTAATCTTGTGGTGTGCTTCCTGCAGGAGGATGTTTTTAATGTTGGGGGTACCCGAGTACGATCATTTCAGATAGCGCGAGTCAGTTCAAAGGAAGGGCCTTTGAGACCTTTGCCGAGCGACACCACATTGCGCTGGAGTGGTCGCCGGTGTACCACCAACAAGCTAATCCTACAGAGAGGCGCGCCCAAGAAATTAAAAAAATGTTGAGGGCTGCTCTTCTGAACAAGGCAGAAAACCTCTGGGAAGAGCAGATTCCTAACATCGTTTTCAATCTTAGAACCCGATTAAATGCCGCTACGGGTACAACGCCCAGCATGTTGTTGTTAGGTTACGACCTTCCCCGGCCAGGAGAATGGGCTACTCCAGCCCAGGGCCGTCGGAGGCGTCGTAATGACAATGTAGACGAGCGAGTAGCTTCCGCGGCGACCTCGTCCAATGCATATCGCGCTAAACATTATCCTAACCCTGATGACCAGCCAGTTACCCTCCAATGTGGCCAATGGGTATTGTGTCGCAGCGGCGACAAATACCGTCGAAACTTTGGTCCGACCTGGGTAGGCCCCTACCAAGTTGAGAGAGTAGTTGGGCCCAACTGTTACGTGGTCCTCAAAGGTGGTCTGGAGCGCAATCTGCACATAAACGACTTAAGACTTGCCCCCAATCCAAGACAAGGCCAGGATCACTTAGTTCTCCACAGCCTCCTCCTCCGGATGGAGATGAGGACAACCGTTCCAACCTTAGAGGTTGATGTGCAACAATATTGATACGGAGAAACCGTATCCCCAGAGTGCGAGACGAGGCTTGACGAAGATAGGTTTGATGAAAGTATTTTCTATACACCCCTGTTCCGTCCCTGATGAGGGACGATGCTTGACGAAACCTTTTTGTAAATATTTCTTGATACTTCCTGTAACTAGTTTTAAGATACTCTGTATAAATATTCCTCATATCTGAGATGGTTTACATTGTTTTAGTTTATAAGTTATTATTGTGAGAATAGGCTGAGGACTTATTGTACGACCAGATGACTAGGACGATTGTCCAATCATTGTATTTTTTTTTACCTTTATAACTTGAATGAATAAAGCAACAGATGTTGGCTTTAGGGTGAAAACCCACGTTTCACGATTTCCAATAGCAAGCGATTTCTAAAAGAGAGGTCATGTTATCATCTCCCTAATTTTTGCTAAAATAACAGAAGAACCACCAACTCACCTGCGATTAATAAAATTAATTATCATCTCCTTTGCTGGTCTGTTCGAACTGATGAAGAAAAAACTCTTCATTTGTCATAACCTCTCGTTATCAAAATTTCATAAATTTTTTTAACGTCCTTCTTCGAGAAACAAAGTTTCAGTAATGAAAGGTACAAGCATTCGAGAAAAGTGTAGTCACGGAGATTGAACTCCGTTAGGCTCCGCCCACTGACCGATTTTGACGCTTCGCGCAGCCGTTGGTCGGGCGAAGTGCTTAAATATACGCCATGTCGTAGATGCCGCGTCTCTATATTGTAAGAATTTTGGGCT
This sequence comes from Chrysolina oricalcia, assembly GCA_944452925.2. NCBI lineage: Eukaryota > Metazoa > Arthropoda > Insecta > Coleoptera > Chrysomelidae > Chrysolina > Chrysolina oricalcia. Next base: position 9,533,044 of record OX101813.2, on the reverse strand, counting down.
GAGCTCGAAATTGAATGCCATGAAGCTTCAAGCTCGAGTTGACTCCCGCCAAAAGGTGCTGTAGGGCTTCCGCCAACTGGCCCTGAGGTACTCCCGCCAACCGGCACCTCTGAACTCACGCCGGGTAGTACTGCGTTCCACATCTTGGATGTAGAACACAAAATAATTCTTTTTGAAATATTTCTCTTTGAAGAGGAAGCTCGAATTTACGATAAAAACCTAGAAAAGAGTTTATACTCCTTCCAGAGCAGGAGAACTGACAAACTACAACCGGATTGTAATAGTTATAGTTTCGCGAAATCTATACATGTACAGTTTGGTTAAATGTTGTAATGTTTAAAGTCTAGACTGTCAGCACTAAACGAATTGGTCCTGAAAAGAACCAGTGAATGACGGCAGCTTACAGTGCTAGCAGATTCGACCCCTGAAAGGAAGGTATAGTCTTCGGGACGTTAGCCCGGTAATGAATATAAAATTTCTCAAAGATATATAAAAAAAAAATTGAATAATAGTAAAAAAAATATTTTTTTTAAATTTAAAAGAAACTATCAAAATCTAGCTTGTTTAATAGCATAAAATTTTTTTACTCAAAATGGTCTAGTCCTTCAACAAAATAATCAAGTTTACTGTCCCTTTTTTCAAAGCAAATGTGAAACGATTCGAATTTGATTTACTAGAATTTACTAGACAGTTTATCACTGACACAATGTTTTTCGACTTACCGGACTGTAGTCTGCTTTCTGCACCAACACCATACACCATACACCTTTCAGGAACGGGTCCATAAATGAAAGAAGCGGGTTACTTCGGAATGGTAACTCACTAAGTGGAAGGCTGGAATCCCCCAAGAAACCAATGAGCAGGCTTAAGATTTCTATTAATTTTTTGTTTTTCCAAAAGCCAAGTTCTCTGAAAATTGAATCTTTCATGCACATGAAAGATTTATGACGGTAAATGCCCGTAAGGTTTTTATCTTTAGACGGGAAGTCGTAGACTTGAAGTAAAAGCACTTTCACAAAGAAATATCAATTTCTTAAAATTTTTCGAAGTTCCAATCAGCAAAATCACACTATCGAAGGTTTAACGTGGCCCCTACTCAGTTCAGAGTCAAAATCATACTAATCGTCGTGTTGAATTTCGGTCTCTTAAAAAGACAACCGTGCGGTGGGCGGGGCCTATCGGAGTTCGACCGGGAGATATACTCTCGGGCTTGGTTTATTCATTCGCTTTCAGATCGACGAGAACTTGGACAATTTGGCCAATACGTGGGTGATCAGAAGGGAATATTTACAATTTGCACTTTCAATGCTGGCAACATCCAGGTGCGTCACGGAGGGCATTACATACATTCAACCAAAAATATACCGATATGATTTCATTAATGAATTCAAATTTCTTTCTACTAATTTAAGGTGATAGTTGTTGTCTGTCAATCCTCCTCCTCTGGAGGAGGGAGGCGAGGATCTAAATGATCCTGGCCCGGTCGCGGTGCGGGAGCTAACCGTAGGTCATCGTTATGGATGTTTCGTTCTAAGCCTGCTTTATTCACGATAAAGCAATTCGGTCCTGCCGCTCTTTCGACCTGATAAGGTCCAACCCAATGTGGGCCGAAATTCTTGCGATACTTATCGCCATTGCGGCAGTGTACCCACTATCCGGGCAGAAAACCACGACGGACATACCTGCGAGAGCCAGATCCTAGAATGCACCAACTGCAAGAAGATGGACATAAAGCCAAGACAACACATGGCAAAAGACACAAGATGCCCAGTCTACAGACGGAAAACAGAGCTTCAACGGAACTACATCGACTACGGAACTTGACGAGAAGAAGAAAATACACAAGGAGATGGAATTGAGGGTGATACAATTGAACGCAGGTGAAGGCAGAGCTGCCACAGAACAATTACTAGAAAAGATCAAGGAGACGAAAACGGATATAGCAATAATTCAAGAAATAAACAAGAAAACAGCAAGCACAGACACACACACATTACACAGAGCAACAAAACACTCAAAAACAGGCAACCTCGTCAGCAAACGGATAGAAACAGCAGTGACAATAACTGACAGGTCAGACGAAAATGTGACGACTGTGCAAATAGGAGACCAAAACCAAAAAAACAACCTTCATCAACATATATGACGAGCCGGGAGGAAACACGAACACCAGATTCCAAGCCATCCAAAGGAAGATAAGGCAACTGAAAGGGAGCATTATTATAGCAGGAGACGTCAACGCCAAGCATTCGTCATGAGGAGGCAGATACATCGACCCGAGAGGGGAGGAGATAATGGACTGGACGGTTGAAAACGGTTTTATTATAGAAAACCATAGAAGCAGCCCTGCAACATACAGCTGTAATCGAGGTCAAAGCTGGGTGGACTTAACAATAACGAAAGGCACAACAGCCTATAACTGGCAGGTGTTACAGGAAGAAAGCCTAAGTGATCATCGCTACATACAGTACACAATAAACAGCAGGGAAAGAACAAAAACAACACAGAAACCAAAATATAATGTCAAAAGAGCCGACTGGAGCAAATTCAAGGAAAAATTATAAGCGGCACATATAACAGCCGACATGGAACTGGAAGAAATGGCAACATCGCTACAAAAAATTTGCGAAAGCGCATGCGAAGCCACAATCCAAAGGAAAAGGAAACAGAAAAGACATAACCAGATCTGGTGAACAAACGAAATAAATGAAAACAGGAAAAACACTAACAAAGCAAGACAGGCATGGCAAAAAGACAGAAACAACGACAGGAAAAGAAACACCTATGAAGAAACAAGAAGAACATACAAAAATAAAATCAAAGAAACGAAGAGGGAATCCATAAGAAAATATATAACAACCCAAAGCCAAGAAGACCCATGGGGCATCTCATATAATATCCTAAGAAGGAGGAAAACAGAACGAACAACAATGAAGTCCATACAGAGAGAGGACGGAACCTGGGCAACTACGGAAGATGACATACACGAAGAAATGATTTCAAAATACTTCCCGAAAGACGTACGAGACAACCCGGAGCAAGAAAAAATCATAGAAAAAGCACAAGAGGAACCGGACATCATAGAAGAAGACCACCCTTTCACGCTAGAGGAAATCTCGCTGATAGCACAGGAACTAAAATCAAACAAGGTAGCAGCAAGAGACGGCATTCCAAATGAAGCGGCTAAACATATATTGGAGGAAATAGGCGAAACAGTTGAAACGGTCTTCAACAAAGCCCTGACAACAGGCCTATTCCCAAAAATATGGTAAACCGCTAACATCATCTGGATTCCAAAAAAAGTAAAAGGCCACAGACCGATCTCGCTGCTGCCTACCCTGGGCAAACTCCTGGACAAGGCTATCACGACGAGACTAACGTACTACCTCGAAACACAAAACAGAATAGACACGAGACAATACGGGTTCAGAAGATCAATCAACACCACAGACGCCATCAGGAAAATCGTTAAAACCGTCCAAGCAAACAAACTCCAGAAAATTCAAACGCAAGTCCTCACATTGGACATAGCAAACGCTTTCAACTCCGCATGTGCACCAAACATTATATTCCAAATGCTCCGCAAACGAACGCCATATAATATAGTCAGGGTATGTACCAGCTTTCTCCAAGATAGAAAAATCAACTCGGCAAACGTGACGAAACAAACGATAAGAGGATGCCAACAAGGATCGAGTCTGGAACTAGTGCTCTGGACACTCGTCATGGAGGACTGGTTAGAGACAGTCGACAAGAAAACAGACAAAGACAAGGGAATCACCATACAAGCGTTTGCTGACGACCAAGTGATCCTGATAGCAGGAAGGACGAACGAACAGATCAGGAAAAGATGGGAGAAAGTCTGGGACGCCTGCAATGACTGGGCCACGAGAAACAAAATAAGTTACAACACCAACAAAACCGAAATTATGCACATAACAGCCGCAGAACAGATAACAGCACCTCCACAAATTCACATGGACAACTACACACCATCACAGCAGGATACTATAAGATACCTAGGGGTGATGATTGACAAAAAGCTATCGTGGATAGAACACGTCAAATACGTAAGGGCAAAGACACGAGAGATCTCAAACAGACTGTTCGTGGTAGCTGGCAGAGAATGGGGGACAGACTGAGAGGTGCTACGAATGATATACGAGAGAGCAGTCAAACCCTTGATACTGTACGGGGCAGAAAAATGGGGAGAAAGGGCAAAAGACTCGAGAATTATCAAGCGCCTCAAAGCAACTGAAAGACCATACCTGCTGGCCATCACAAAAGCGTACAGAACAGCACCTACGGACGCCCTACACGTGCTAGCAGGAACCACCCCTGTCCACATAGACGCCGCTATTGAAAACAAGCACAGTAAGGAAAACAGAAACTACATAGATGGAAAAAAAACAAAACATATATACACCCCACACCCAGCAAAGCTACAAAGGCAATCAGACGACACCAGGGAAAGGACACTACATATATATATATATATATATATATATATATATATATATATATATATATATATATATATATATATATATATATATATAGGAGAGAGGTAGTCTTTGCTGACTAGTTAAGATCAAGCTAGGGAACTTGTTGGGTGAGCAGCATGCAGGAAGTATACTCTTATAACACTTTATTCCAATATTTCGACAAGTATTATTGTCATCATCATCATCATGTATATATATATATATATATATATATATACAGACGCCACGCAAAGTGCACACAACAGCAGAGCATTTGGAATGGCAAAGACGACACACCACACTGACTGGGAAGATCTGGGACACAGAATCAGCGATGGCAACGACATCCATGAAGCAGAACTCCAGGGCATACTCGCTGCACTGCAATGGGGAGCAGATACCGACCAGGACCTCAAAATATACAAGGACTCCAATCGGTCACTGGAAAGGATAGGAAAAGTAGGAAGCCGAAACCTCCATATCAAAAAAATCCAGAAGATTATCCAAAACAGGCTAGACAGGAACAGGAGAATGTTATATCTTTTCTACTTTGGCAGAGATGATTAAATTAAACAAGAAAGTGATAATTTGTATATTCTCATAAAAATTATTTGACAGTGAGTTATCTCAAAAACAGTTTCAAACATAATAAACATTAGCATAGCAACGTAACACAGGATGTATCATAATATACAACAATATCCCCGCCACTAAGCTAAACGATCAGGTGGTTTCAAAGTAAGCCTACTTCTCAAGTCGTAACGATTACCAGGTTGAGTTTTATCAACTTGGTCGGCCATTGTACTTGAATTTGAACCAGTAGGATCGCTTACTTTGGTACCGGAAGAAATAATATCAGAATTATCAGAAACAGGGTCCTCTCGGGTTTCATCAAAATCACTATCTGAATCGTTATTTATAGATGGAAAACTGTTTGAATTGGGATCTCTCATTGCATTATCGGTGTTATTGCATTTCAGTAACTGATCTACATGACGTTTCCAAACAATTTCCTCACCGAAAATTTTACAAAAGTACATCTTATTTCCTAACACTTCATCAATCACACATTTTGTCTATGTTTTCCTATTAGGACATCGAAAATCTCTACAATATACTATTTCTCCCACTGTAAATTTATTGTCACTTAATTCCCCTGCATTATACAACATAACATCTTTCCTATTGATATAACTTTTCAAAAGATCGAGTCTTGTTTTTGGCTTGTTCTTTAAAATCATATTAGAAGGTGTCAAACCTGTAGTCATTTGTACGCTAGTTCTTGAACTAAAAAGATATCTAAACATCAAGGTTTCGAAACTAACATTTCTATTGGCTGGATCTTTCAATGCTTTGGACATTGCTAATTTAAAGCTTTTGACTGAGTTTTCTGCTTGACCATTACTAGAAGGATGATACACAGGTGAAGTCATATGACGAATACCATTCATACTCAGAAAATTTGAAAATTCTTTGGATGTAAATGAGCAACCCAAAGCGAGAAAAACATTCCCTGCACTTCTCGATAGTTTCCGCAGTATCACATTTTTTCATAATGAAAGCTTCTACCCATTTTGAGTAGGCATCTACAATTATCAATATCATTTTATTATGGAAAGGACCCAGAAAATCACAATGAACTCTCTCATACATTCTATTGCATCTATTCCAAGGGCGTGAAACAGATTTCACAGGTTCGGGACGAAATTTAACACAAATTTCACAATATTTTACCTTATTCTCAATATCCTCATCTAATGACGGCCACCAAAAATAGGATCGGGCAGTAGATTTCATTTTAACAATTCCCTCGTGATTTGCATGTAATTCATTCAATAGAGTTGCCCGAAGTTTAAAAGGAATTACTACCCTGTATCCCCACATTATTATATTATTCTCAATGTAAAGCTCCCCTTTTCTCCTAACATATGGTTTTAAATCTTGACCACATTCTTCTTCTGGAAAGCCATAACGTACATAATTAAAAACTTTTCCCAAAATATTATCCGTCCTAGTTTCAGAGCGAACAAGCTTGGTATCTATTATATTCATATTCTCAACAAAATTCAAATGATCTAAATCACTTTTTTCATTATTTTCTATTTTTCCGACAGGCAATCGTGATAAAGCATCTGCTCTTGTATTATTTATACCCCGTATATAATCAAACGTATAATTGAAATTTGACAAAAACAATGACCATCTTTGAATACGCCCTGAAGCCATTTGTGGTAAACTTTTCTTCTCGCCAAAAAGAGTAATGAGAGCCTTATAATCTGAAATGATTCTGAAATGTCTACCAGCCAAATATTGATAAAGCTTCTGTACCGCCCAGTAGACAGCTAAAGCCTCTTTATGGACAATTGAATAGTTTTCCTCAAATTTATTCAAAACTCTCGAAATAAAACACACGGGTTTCTCTGAACCATCTTCGAAAACATGTGACAAACAAGCTCCAATACCTTGACTACTAGCGTCACAATATTAATTCAATGGTTTGTTTGGATCATAATGTACAATTACATTTTCTGATATTAAATCATTTTTAGCAATTTCAAACGATCGCTGGCAATCCTCAGACCATTCAAATTTTTTGTCTTTTTCACATAGACTATACAATGGTTTTACCGGACAATGTAAAATGCCACTTATTTTATCATTATCTTTCATCAGGCCTTCAGAATTAATTATATGTCCTAAATATTTAATTTCTTTTTTGAAAAAATTACATTTTTCCTTATTCAAACGTAGACCTGACAATTTCAGCCGTTCAAAAACGGTTTTAAAATTTTTGAAATGTTCCTCATTAGTTCCGCCGGTTACCACAATATCATCTAAATAGTTAACTACCCCTGGTATACCCAACAAAAGCTTTTCTACCGCTTGCTGAAAAATTGCACAGGCGGGTTTAGTTCCAAATAGAAGACGATTCACCCTGTAAATACCCTGCTCAGTACTCCATGCTAATAACATACTAGATTCATCATCCAGCTCCAACTGATTATAAGCATTGCGAAAATCAAGTTTTGTGAAATATTGACCACCCTGTAAAGCTGCAAAAATACATTAGATTCTTGGTAAAGGATGATTGACGTCAGTTAAATATTTATTTACAGTAATTTTATAATTTGCACACAATCTGATATCTTTCCCATTTGATTTCAAAGCCACCACCAAAGGTGTTCCCCATTTAGAATTATCTATTTTCTCTATAACTTTTTCTCTTTCTAAACGTTGAAGCTCATTCTTTACTGAATCCTTATAGGCATATGGAATTGGTTTCGACTTATAAAAAATTGGCTTAGCCGACCTATCATATTCCAGTGTAATTTTCAACCCTCTATATAAACCCAAATCGTTTTTGAAAAGTTCATCATATTCCTGTAGCAAATCATGTAATTTTGTTTCACTACTCAATGAATTGACAAATATAGGTGACAGAAGTGACAAAACGTCAATCTGAAACTTTTTCAACAAATCGCGTCCAAAAAGTAATCTACATCCACCATTTACCACTATTAAGTCACAAACCTGGTTCATATTTTTCAAAGATACATTGACCTTTATCTTGCCAACAGGCTTCCATCGTAGGTTCTGAGCTTAACCGGAGTATCAGTCAAAGTAACATCAGAAAACGATTCCTCATATAGCTTCAATGGAATACAAGACAAACCTGCACCTGTTTCCAGCTCCATTTTCAATAACTTTCCATTCAAAAGAACATTAATATAAATGGGTTCCAACCTAAAACTCGAATTATCATTAGTATTAAACATCTCTATGAAATCATTAGGATTTTCCACTTCTTCAGAAGGATCCTGATTGAGAGCGACAAAATGATTTTTATTTTCCTTACATGCTGTCTGAATATGGCCCTTTCTTTTGCAAAGATCACAGGTGAAATTTCTGAATGTACAGTAACGAAAATCATGATTGGTTTTGTTACAAGCAAAACAAACCTTTTGAAAAGTTTCATTCGGAAACCTACTCGAAATCCGTTTTATTATCCCTTTCTGGTATGTTCTTATAAGCACTTTCAATTTTTTGAATCCTATTAACCTGGATCGGTTGTTTTCTCTCTTCTAAAACTGCCTCTCGCGACAAAGCAATTTCAAATAATTCTTCCATAGATTTCTTCACTGGAGATTCTTCACAAAGTCGATCTAGAATCCGACCCGGCTTGAGCTCAACCACAAATTTGTCCTTAACACGGTCATTCAAGGAACTGCCAAATTCACAAACTGCAGCCAGTTGTTTCACTCTGACGAACCAGTTACTGATACTCTCATCTCCTTGCTTGAGATTATCAAAAAATATCCTCTGACGGTAAATACTGACTCTTTTCTTGAATTGACTACTCAATAACTCAACAATCTCTTTGTAGGTCTTGTCTTTGGGAAGTAACGGATCACAAAGATTCTTCAATACTTTGTAAACTGCTTCATCTACCAATGTCAATAATACAGCTGCCTTCCTCTTCTCGTCTATTGAATTTGCCACAAAATACTGCTTCAATCTTTCCGAAAATATCTCCCAGTCATCACCCGGTCTGAAACTATTGATGGTGCACACAGAACCATTAACAACCATTACTTTCTCAGCCATAGTTCAAACTTCTAAAACCGTTTTCCTCGTCGCCACGTCTTGTTATGTCTTTTCTTCTTTAGCAGAGATGATTAAATTAAACAAGAAAGTGATAATTTGTATATTCTCATAAAAATTATTTGACAGTGAGTTATCTCAAAAACATTTTCAAACATAATAAACATTAGCATAGCAACGTAACACAGGATGTATCATAATATACAACAGAGAACAAGGATAGAATATACCAACGGCACAATAGAAGGGATGAAGAGAGCCGAAAAGACAGCGAAGCAGACTAATACACAACAATAAATAACGATAAAAAAAAAAACCAAGGAGCTAATAAAAGAAAAAACCAGAGCAAACTAGCAGCATGGCAACAACACTGGGAAGAGTCGCAGGCAGGACGGTCAACATACCAGATCTTCCCAACAGTGAGAAGACAAAGAATACCACTAAACTGGAAAACAACACAGTAAAAACAGGACAAGGACATCTACAAACCTACTATAAAAGGTTTGTATTACGAGACACAGACGGAAGATGCCCATGCGAAACAGGCGACGAGGATGCCCACCATATCATAAACACCTGCACAGCACAGGAAAGAACGAGAGCAACAGAACGATTTACACAACACTTACAATCTGTGCAATTAACTCACCCTCCAACCTTCAACAATAGGGAGAAATTAACCATGAACACAATATCAGAGCTAAACATCTGGGGAGACTCCTTGATCTTTGACGACGCAGGATAGTGAATCACCCTCAACGCCACCCGAAGATAGAACAAATCAACTAACAAAAATGTGAAAGCAAAACAACAACATTGTAACAATGTAAACTAACCAAATGTAAACCTCAGAAGAAAACATCAATAAAGGCGGAACAAGGGTCTTTCCCCGCAAGTTTTGGGAAGTGCGGAGTTGAGAAGGGTTTCCTCGACAGGTGTTTTGCTAGATAGATGGTAGACAAACATGGCCTCATGCCGCAAGATGGGAAGGCCATCTGGCCTCGGCCAAAAAACGCGTGCTTCCCTGTCCGGGCTCGAACTGGACTGGCTGATGATCAGGGTTAGGATAGACTTTGCGTCCGTAGGCTTGGGAGGACGTTGCCGCAACACGTTCTTCCCGGTTCTCATTACGACGTTTCTTTCTGCGTTGGGCGGGGGTAGCCCACTCGCCTTGCTTAGGAATGTCATAATCGAGAAGTAACATACTCGGAGTCATACCTGTGGCAGCGTTATGTCTCGTTCTGAGGTTAAAAATGATAGAAGAAAGATGCTCTTCCCATAGGTATTCTTCCTTATTTACTAGGGCAGCTCGTAGCATCTTATTTATCTCTTGCACCCGTCGTTCCACGGGGTTCGCTTGTTGGTGATAAATGGGAGACCACTTCAGCTCAATTTGATGTCTCTTCGCAAAACGTTCTTCCTCTGAATGTACTGGAGCTGTCGCTTATAAGCGTTTGTGGATATCTCCACCGATTAAATACGTCTTCTTGAAGGAATTGAATGACTATCAACGCGTCAGCCTTAAGCACTACCTTTGCCTCTACCCATTTACTTAAGCAGTCTGTCGCAATGATAACATAACGATTACCATTCGCTGATGCAGGGTAAGGTCCCATTACATCCACCGAGACCAACTCCCATGGTTTCTCGGGAACGTTCGGGCGTAGGTTAGATGCAGGTTGAGGGTTGGCTCTTTTTGTGGTAGCACAAACGAGACACCTAGTAACGTAATCATGGATTCGTTTCTTCAATGGAGCCAGCTGATGATGAAAGGACACCTGACGATGGGTTTCATCCACACCGGGATGCCCAATGTCATCGTGATATCTTTTCATCACCTTGGGAAAATAGTCTTTTGGTATGACGAGATGCTTGTTCTCGGGGTTCTCTCCTATGAAGTGCAGGTAGCCGCCTTCCATCACGAACTCGGTTGCAATACGACATTCGTAGTCTGATGGATTGGCGGTTCTCCTAGCTCTGAGGATTTAATCTATAAACCTTTGCATGCTTGGACTATTCAGTTGGGCTTGCATTACCTTCTCAAAGAAAGTTTGCATTTGATTCAACCTTTCAGGCAAAACTTCAGCATCAGCTGGCTGAAGGCTTGCCCACCGATCACATATGGCTGGTTTAGCCTCTATGGAGGGAAAAAACATTCGTTCAGCGTCTGCCGAAATGTCCTGACCGGTTTCCTCATTAGCCGGGTTTCGTGACAAAAAATCTGGCAATTGATTTAATTTGCCAGGGACGTGGATTATAGAGAAGTCGTATTCCTGGAGTAGCAAGGACCAGCGAGTTAACTTAGCTTTTTCATCTTTTATTTTCCCTAACCAGAGCAAGGCATAATTATCCGTGTAGAGCTTGAATGCACGGTCTTGACTGAAGTGCTTATACTTCTTGACCGCCCACACTATAGCTAGACACTCAATCTCGTTAACATGGTACTTCTGTTCGGTTTTGCTCAACTTCGCGCTGGCATACGCAATGATATCCCTTTGGCCATCGTCTCTTTCCTGAAACAATACGGCTTCGATCCCCACGGTACTGGCGTCTGTCTGCAAGCAATACGGGCGAGAGGGATCGGGCCTGGCCAACTCCAAGGGTCCAGCAATGAGCTCTTTAATCTTCACGAAGGCTTCTTCTGACTTAGAAGTCCATTTAAATCGCCGTTCCTTATCAATTAGGTCAGACAACGGCGCAGCAATTTCTGCAAAATGTGGGATGTATTTATTTCCTCAGCCATCCAGCAGTTCCAAGGAAGGCACGGATCTGTCGAATTGACTTTGGAGTGGAGAATTCTTTAATGTTAATGATATGAGTGTCCTGAGGTCTATTTCCTTTCTTTGAAACAATCCTCCCCAAGTATTTTAAATCGGAGGATCCGAAGCAACACTTTTGGGAGGAAAGCCAAAGCCCATGGGAACGAAGTCTCTCCAATATTCTGCGCAAGTTATCACAATGTTCTTTGATCGAGTGGAAGTACACAATGATATCGTCCAAATAAACCTTACAGAACTTATCTGTGTACCCCACTAAAATTGCGGACATTAGTTTTTGAAACACTGCAGGCCTGTTCTTTAGACCAAAGCACTTTGAATCGGTATACCTGTCCATCAGGCGCGCCAAAAGCAGTATATTTCTGAGATGATTCCGACAAAGGAGCCTGCCAGAATCCATTTCTCAGATCCAGAGTGGTGAAAACAGAAGCCTTTCCCATTTCCCGTACAGTTTCCTGTATCGGAGAAAGATTCGGGGCTTCAGAAACTATAAGTTTGTTAATCTCCCTGTAGCCGACGCAAAATAAGAGCTTCCCGTCCTTTTTCGGGACGAGGACTACAGGAGAGCAATACGGAGAGTCACTCTGTATGATTACCCCAGCTTCTGATAATTTTCGGATTTCTTCGTGCACTACGGCCTTCCTAGATTCCGACATTTTTCATATCGGGAACGACGGAAAGGTCGTTCTTCATGTACACTTCTTCAATTTCACATAATTGCTTTCCCACGATAGGATTCCAAAAAATTGTTTGTCTCGGCGTCAGGCCGACATACAAACATTTTCTTTTAATATCCAAATATCTTCTTGGAGATGAATTATTTTGTAAAGATGCGTACGCTCTGACTTCTGTGCGCTGAGTGATCATAAATGAGATTTAGAGCTTGTCGTCGTGGCTGAGTATTCGGGGTTTTTATGAAAGTCTGGCTTTCAATATCAAATTCCTGGCTAGCGATGGGTTCGTCCGAATACCAGTATAGACGCGTAAAGAATTCAGCCATATTTTAAAATGACAAAAATTCCCGCAAGAGGACACAAAAAAATATATATATTTCGTTAACTCTGGGTAGGCCAAGCAAACCCAGAGAAAATATTCACCTTTGTTCTTTTATAATTAAATTCAATAATTACTCAAAAAAAAGTTGAATCTGACGGGAGCTTTATCCGACAAAAATCAATTTGTTGAATTCTTCCGATGACACGGAAATACTGGTAATAAATATGCCTGTTTTATAGGGAAGGATGACCCAAGCTTGTCTAGATATGAGAGGTACGAATTCTTTGGTTTCAGGGTAGTTTTTTTTTGTATTTCTTTATTAAACTCTTTTTTTGTCTGTATCGATCTAGATCAAGCCAAGGTCAGGAGACGGTGCATAGTGCCACCTAAGGAAGAGTATTCACACAAAAATATTTACAACACAATGCAAAAATAAAATCAACATGCAAATATCCTACTTCACTTCCTAATCCCGGCAAAAGAATTTCAACAGGTAATTTCAGACCAGAAGGGTCTTCTCAATGAAATAGTTCGAACACGTAAATAGGTTTGAACTTTGAACAATATAAAGCAATTGAATTTTTTCTTGAAAAATTCAACAAGTTATCAAAAAAAACTATTGAGTATTTATTAACATGAAATTTATCAATCAATCATGAAAGGAAGTTCATTAACTCTAAAATAGCAATATGAAAAAATACTGTTTGAGAAAAAAACAATTTTAAAAGTTTTATTTTTTTCTTACACGAAAAAAAAAATCACTAAATGTCTTCCCGAAAGAGCACAATAAGAAAAATAGGTTACTTTAAAAAGAGACGAAATTCAGCTAGCGAAAATAAGTCACTGATTATCTTATAAAGTGCACCAACCTTTTTCCTCCTGCTAAAGCTGGTTCTCTGGATGAATGCGGAAAGTTTGTGGGGTATAAGCTCGCCTTCCAGATACTACAGAGATCGATTCCTTGTGCTGGCCGAAGATCTAACTGCTTCCACAAATTTCAGGATCGTTTTTCTTGGTTCTACTGAATACGGCCAATCAGTTGTCTCGAGTAGAACAGTGTTTTTCCACTAAGTGGGAAAATCGGCAAAATGATTTCTCAATGAAAATCAAACAGCTTCCAGCTTCTAAGCTCTTAGAAGTCTGGATCAAATTTCTTTAGCACTAAAGAATAGCTCGAACTTTACTTCAATGTTCACTTTCAGAGCAATACTGTAGCTCGATTATAGAACTTGTGTTTTACGAAGAATAAAGTGAGTCTCTAAATAAATACTTGGTCAACTGCCAAGAAAACAAGAGCTCGTATAAATAAGTACTTGGTCAGCTGCCAAGAAAACAAGACGCTTTTTTCGACTATCACGTATTTATATACGCGGGCTGTGGGCGTGGCCTCGCCCAATGTGCAAGTTCCTTGCTGACGGCGCTATTGAGTCTACCGTCCTAGAGCGGAGACAAAACTCGGCGGAAAAATGTTTCGGTCCAAAAGGCCCCCAGGTGAAATTTTTCAGAGAAAGAAAACGATGTCTGAATTTGTGGTAGCCCTTCAAAAACAAACGCAATCATTGGCTTTTGTTGTCACGCCCCCCTCGAAAAGATCGCTGGCACAGTTATCGATCAAAGCTAGTATGCGGGATTTGAGACAACAAGTGTTGCTTTATTTATAAAAAAACATATTTATATACATGGCCATCCGGCTTCATATCATAGGTACATTTTTCTTAATTTTAAATGTTACATATACCAGTCTTAATCTAAATTATCAAACAACCCTTATCCTAAGACATAAATTCATCCACCGATGAAATTGTCCTTAAATTTCTATTACAGAACTTACTGTCTACGAAAATCAGAATGTTCTTAACCTTTATTCCGAATCTAAATTCCTAATTTACTTTACTTTACTTATATACAGGGTAGTGTGTGAATACCCTTTATAAAAAAACGTAATGGAAAAAAAGCAATATATACACGGGGTGGGAAAAATAAATTACTGATATTTTTCGAAAATGATTTAAACTTGAAAATGAACATTTTCTAATCTTCCTCGTCTGAGGAAGGGGGAGGAGTTCTTGGGTCAATATTGTCTTGGCCACTACGTGGTGCTGGAGCGGCTCTTAAGTCGTCCAGGTGGATATTCCACTCACCACCACCCTTGTTGACTACATAAACTGTTGGTGTCAACTTTCTCAGGACCTGACACGGGCCTACCCAAGTCTGACCGAAATTTCCTTGTTCTTGTTTCAGGTTTCTGCACAACACCCATTGTCCTATAGCAAATTCTGTAGGTTGCTCTGGGCTGTTTGCATTTGGAAAATGTTTACGTTGATGATTTTCTGTGGCAGCGGCCGCTTCGGCAACTCGGGCCTGACGATTGCGGTTACGAACCTGCCTCCTATTCATCGGGTGCATAGCCCAATCTCCAGGACGCTCAAGTTCATATCCCAGCAGCAACATTGACGGGCTCATTCCCGTTGCTGCGTTGAACCGAGTCCTGAGATTGAACAGAATTCGGGGAATCTGCTCCTCCCACAACCGTTCTGACTCCATGAGCAATGCGGCTCGTAACATTTTTTTAATTTCTTGAGCTCTTCGCTCCACGGGATTAGCTTGTTGGTGTTGTATTGCCGATAATTCAAGGGTAATTTGGTGTTGATTTAAGAATGTTTCAAACGACCTCACTCGAAACTGACTTGCACTGTCAGTGACAATTGTTTTAGGGAACCCCCAGCGATTAAAAACTCCATCTCTTGAAAATGCAATAACAGCCGGAGCTTCGGCCTTTATTATAGCTTTGGCTTCTACCCATTTTGAAAACATATCGGTAACCACAATTAGATACCTATTTCTCCTTGCTTCGGCCGGATACGGCCCCATAATGTCTACATACACCATTTCCCAGGGTCGGGATGGAGTATGTGGACTCTGATGTGCCTCCGGCTGCGGTTTAGCGCGTTTATTCTTCGTACACGTGATACATCGTGTTACGTAATCTGTAACTCTACTTCTTAGAGGTCCTAATTGGAAATATTTCGAAATTTGCCTATTTGTTTCGTGTATTCCCGGATGACCTATATCATCGTGGTACCGTTTTAATACGCGATGAAGAAATTCCTTGGGGATTACAGGTCTCTTTTCTTCATTGTTTCGTCCAACGAAGTAAACGAGACCTTCAATAATGTCAAACTCTATTCCTATCCTATTATCATATTCAGTGGGATCATTTGCCTCTCTAGCCCGAATAATTATTTCCACGAAGCGCTGCATGCTCGCGCTCTCGCGCTGAGCTTCGCAGACTTTGTCGAAGAAAGTAACGATCTGATTACACAAGACCGGCTCGTCATCATGTACTGATTGACGGAACATAGCCACTTCTACATACTGCACTAGATCGCTCTTAGGTTCATTTTGGCCCTCAAACGGTTTTTCCTGGAAAACCATATGGGTGACCACCTCGCTCAGGCCACCTTTGCTCTGAGCAAAATCTGTATTTGCAATGGATTGGAAGAATGTGTGAGCACTATCGTCAAGGGCTTGACTATCATGCTCATTACCTTCGGGGACCTCCTGGGTCTCCTTACTTGGGAAAAACATTCTTTCAGAATCAAGGGCTAGGTCGTGACCTGTAGCTCCATCCTGCGGATTTCGGGACAGAAAATCTGGAAGCTGATTCAATTTGCCTGGGACGTGCACGATTGAAAAATCATACTCCTGAAGCAAGAGTGCCCATCTGGTAATCTTGGCCCGGCTATCCTTCATTCGGTGTAACCACAACAAAGCACGGTTGTCGGTTATAAGAACAAAATGCTTGTCCTGTAGGAAGTGCCTGTATTTACGAATGGCCCAGACCATAGCATAGCACTCCAACTCATTAATATGATAATTTCGCTCTGTGGCATTAAGCTTGGCACTACTATAAGCTATAATATCACGTTCTTTGTTCTCCCTCTCCTGGAATAGGACGTCTCCAATACCCACCGAACTTGCATCGGTTTGCAAGTAATACTGGCGAGAGGGGTCTGGCCTAGAGAACTCAAGAGGCTGTGAACAAAGCTCCTTGATTTTTTTAAAAGCAGTGTCCGCTTTTTCTGTCCAACAGAACTTTTTTGTTTGATCAATCAGATCTGTAAGTGGAGCGGCCAATTCTGCAAAATGCGGAATGTACTCTCTGAGCCATCCTGCGGTGCCCAGAAAGCCACGCAACTGCTTGATCGTACGGGGGATAGGATAATCCTTTACATTCAGGATATGCGTTTCCTGATGACGGTTTTCTCGTTCCGAAACAACACGGCCTAGATAATTTAATTCGGACAGTCTGAACTGGCACTTCTTTTGGGACAGCCACAACCCATGTAGCCTCAACCTTTCCAATATTCGCCATAAATGATCACAGTGCTCCTCGAGGGTGCTTGAATAGATGATGATGTCATCTAGGTATACCTTACAAAAGGTATCCGTGTACCCTACTAGCACTCAGCTCATTAATTTTTGGAAAGCAGCTGGCCCATTTTTAAGTCTGAAACTCAAAACTTTAAATTCATAGACCTGCCCGTCCGGAGCTCCGAATGCCGTGTACTTTCGACTATTTTTCGTCAATGGCGCTTGCCAGAAACCATTCCTTAAATCAAGCGTCGTGAAAATTTTTGCGTTTCCCATCTCCCGCACAGTCTCTTGGATTGGCGGAAGATTAGGTGCCTCTGAAACAATAATTTTTTTCACCTCCCGGTAGTCTACACAAAAGCGAAGCTTTCCGTCCTTCTTTGGGACAAGAACTACCGGGCTACAATAAGGTGAAACACTAGGCGTGATCACACCAGCCTCAGAGAGTTTCCTTATTTCCTCATGAACTATTTTTTTCCTGGTTTCAGACATCTTGTCGTATCGAAACTGTCGGAAAGGTTTTTCTTCCTCAACCTTTATCTGATGGACTGCTGCTCGAGTTACTGGCTGTCTGATTGTTTCTTCAAACACGTCAGGAAATTCGGATAATACTTGCAAGGATTTTCTCTTCTGTGTTAGGTGTAAACTGTTCATCTGTAAATGCCGGAACTTCGGCACTTTTTTTACAAACCCTTATCGCGTTAGACCAGAAGACTGTCTGCCTAGCTACTGCCCCGACATACATACACTTCCGTTTCATGTCTAACACCACATCGAGTTGTATTAAAAACGGTATACCTAACACCAAGGGTTCATTTAAGTCCTTTAACACAGTGACTTCAATATCGAACTATCCGAATATTCGTTTTCAGACAACCTAGGCTATGACTCACATTATTCACACAGCCCAGCTGTACAGAAACAGGGTTAGGGAGATTCATCAAGTCCTTGTTAAAAAACACATCAGCTCGCACGAAATTCATGCTAGCGCCAGTGTCGATTAGAGCCATAATGGTTTTATTATTTATCGACTCAGGTATCCTCGGCAATTGTTTACCAAATTGTCAAGAACCATCTAGTACGATTAACGTTTAAACTTCGGGAGGGACATCTTCAGGAGACACATCCCGTTTTCGGACGGGTCTGGGACTCACAGACCTGTCTCGAGTGGATTATTTTTCTATTTGGCGACTTTTCAATGACTGAGATGGATTGCCGCCGCCGACAAAGCATCCCGTCTATCGTTTCACGAGCTCGGGGCATGAACCTCGGGGACAACCACGATTTCGTTGAATCTTTGTTGTCCACCTGAATTTCCTTGATTCGGGGGTGGACGACTTTGATTCTCATTAGGGGGAGGAAGATTTCGATTATTATTCGATTATTTGGCCCATTATAACGTGATTGGTTATTATTATTTCGGGAAGGTCCGTTATTATTGTTATTCCTCTGGTAGGAATAATTATTGTTATTATTCTGGCTACGCCAATTTTGACTCTCTTGGCCCTGTTGGTTATCAGCGCCAGATGAGAAACTTCCAAACTGTTGGTTTTGTCTCGCAGGGGCTGGTGCTATGTTTTTCGGCATTGCCGAACTTTTCCCAAAAATGCTTGACAAATTTCCAATGAAATGAAATGACAGAACTGCCAGAAATACTACTATTTTTGAGTTTTGGAAAAATACTCGGAGAGTATATCTGGAGGCGAGAGCTGTAATAGGCTCCACCTACCAGCACTTTTGCGATACCATTGGCCGACTTAAATGTTCGGCAATGGTATAAATAAAGGCTCAAATGGCTGTTTTAGTCAGTCATCCAGGAGCCGCCCGAGGGCTCGGACAATTCCCAGGAGAGAAGCCCTCACTTCTGGATGGCTCAGTAGTGTATAGTAGAGTCAAGTGTAAATAGTATTTCTGGTTTTAGTGATCTTCGGCCTGGCATGCGAATTAATGGAACCTCGTTGGTTGGCAACACCAACAAATCCAAAAAGAATTCGTATGTCAGACACGTTCCTGCTGGTTTTCCAAATAAGTGAAGAGCTCCGGAGTTGCTGAGATTTTGCGACGATGCTGTACTTCGGATAGGTGGTACTGAGCTAGCCGGAAGAGGTGAAACATCCTGTTTCCTACCATCCGAGTATACGCATTTGTTGACATGGCGCCCAACGTGGGGCTAGTGAACAAGAGTTTACGACCGTTTTCAGTGGGAGACGGGGCCCTCGAAGAATTTAACAACTTTTCCAGTAACCCGGACTTGAGGATACTTATCGGAAAGTTTTCTTGGATGCACTTTCGGAATGAATCTGAAGCGAGTTATGCCAGTGGAATCGAGGATGCCCATATCCTTCGTGGGTTCGATGGAAGTGTCCATTCCACAGCCAGCCAGTTGTTCCCAAGCCAGGAGGCTGGGGTAATTCGACATAGTGAAAGCTACCTCGCCAACGGTTGGTTGTCCTGGCCAGTGGGCAAGGGCGAAGTGAATATGGCCCCTCTTTGGAAGCTGGATAATGAGCGAATGTGGATATATGGCACATCCCATAAAAGTTTCGTAAAGGAGTAACCTGTACAGTATTCGACACTCAGGCAAATTTGATTAGATTCAGTTAGGTAACCGTGAATCCTTCCTCTTAGACAATCCCAGTCTAAGTCCCTTTGTTGTTAGGAAACAATGCCACTCACACGTAGTCAGGCCTTGTCGCAAAAAGAAAACATGTCAAACGATACCACACCCCACCTGTCAGAGGGAATTTATTTTCTTACCCTCCAGGAAATCCAGAACGCAGCCCGTAATAGCGGTTCAAGTCCCATGCAGAATGTCGAGCCGTTCGCTGGAAGAACTTTAGTTCGAACCCCTGTGTCGACTTCTTGCCTGGAAGAGTCGTCACAACTTTCGAAACAAAATGTGAGTTTTAATAACTCCCCGAGAAATTTCCCTATTTCTCAATCCGTGGGCGGAAGTCGCCAGAGTCTCAGTCCGGGGAGCGTGGCCTCGTTTGATATGCGCGAGAAAATCTTGTCATTTTCAGAAATGGAAACAGCGGTTTCCACAGGAATCCCGTGTTCTAGCCAAGCTTTGTTTGTTAGGGAAAATTCCGGCCAGTTGGACCGAGAAATTCAATCACTAGAAAGGCGTTATGGAGTTACTCTCAGACGTGAAGAGGGTGAACCTAATAACTCGAAACGAGGGGCTGGAATGCCTACAGTGTCTCGTTTCGGGCAAATGGGAGACCCTGTAGATCCTAAAAACCGCAAGAGATGGACGGATCCCATCAGAAATCGGAGGGCCCTTCTGGCCTCCGAACGAATTTTATTTAGTGAACCGGCACTCGGTCGGTCACAGACGTCTGAGACACTCCGACAGCTAGAGTCCCGTAAGGATATGCGAGACTCTCTTCGAAAACATAACGCACAGAAAGCCGAACTAGAACAATTAACGGAAAACGGCACAATGAAGTCTCAAGAGACTCATGAGAGAACTGAGGACCGAAGGGGTGGGCTCACCGCGGGAGGTGGGTCGCACTCAATAGAACTCAGGGCTGGACCACCAGACCTGACTCAATCGTCGAGAAACCTTGACGCCTTGCTGGACGAAGCAAGGGGTGGTGGAAGGTTCTCGGGGAGAGTTATGGGCTCGACGAAAGCCGATATATCTCCTCAGGGACGGGTCAGAGGAGTCAGGGAGGACTGGGGTGTGCCAGCGCTAGCTGAGGGGCACCAGGATGAACTAAGGCAAAGCCCTGGTTTGCTACATGGCGCTTTCCTTGTAAAGGACGCCGGTGCTAAACCTAGTTTATTACAGTAAAACTGATATTTTTGACGAAATATTGCCAAAATGTCCAAGTTCTTGTCGATCGGGAAGCGAATGAAGAAACTAAGCCGGAGAGTATATCTCCCAGTCGAACTTCGATAGGCCCCGCCCATCGCGCGGTCGTCTATTTAAGAGACCGAAATTCGACACGACGAGCAGTATGATTTTGGCTCTGAATTGAGTAGGGGCCACTTTAAATCTTCGATAGGTGATTTTGCCGATTAGAACTTCGAAAAATTTTTAAGAAATTGATATTTCTTTGCCACCAGTTGGCGGGAGTCCACTCGAGCTAGAAGCTTCATGGCATTCAATTTCGGGCTCAGCTCGAAATTCTAACAATATAGAGACGCGGCATCTACGACAGCGGAGACAAAACTCGGCGGAAAAATATTTTCGGTCCGAAAGGCCCCCAGGTGAAATTTTTCAGAGAAAGAAAACGATGTCTGAATTTGTGGTAGCTCTTCAAAAACAAAGGCAATTATTGGCTTTTGTTGTCGAACTCTATATAAATAGACAAACACTCACATTGTATTCAGCCAATCAGCGCGCTTAAACGTGAAATGGCCCAGTGGGCGGAGCCTAATGGAAATCTCGCTCTGAGAGTACTCTCGAGGCGATTTCTGGCCAACCGTCCGTCAGTCGTCAAAAGCGTGCTCACAGACTAAGAAACGTTGACAACCCGCTCCCGAGAAATATTGAATTCCTGGCGAAAAATTCCCGAATTAATTTATTGCTGTTGCTGATATCGAACCATCAGAAGTCTCCTACTACGAAAAGAAGTATCCCCTGACCGCTAGATTGCCCGCTGGTTGTGGGGAACGATTTGTTTAATAAGTTGGAACTGTCATTTTGACATTTGTGACAAAGTGACAAAGTAAGTTTTTCTAATTAATTTTTTGCTTTCGTTCGCTTGTATTATTTGCGTTGCTGTTTATGCTGCTGGAATCAGTTACTGATTTCCTTAATAAAGCCGATAGGCGAGAGATATTGGGGTTGCTTAAACACCTCCTTATCCGATTCGATTTCAAACCCGAGGAATTGGGTCGAGTAATGAATGAAGATACTTCTTCCAGCCTAGTACTTAGTTCCAGGGAAGATTATCCCCCTCTGGCAGACACTGTCAGACCGAAGAGAGTTTGCATTCGCAAACTACCCTCTTCGAGAGACTCCGTGACGTCGAAATCTTCGGAAAACCGAAGACCTGCGAGCGTGTCCGAGCGCAGTAATGACGTAAAAACCGCACTCCGAATGGAGTCCGATGACGATAACATGCGTGCTACGGTTGTTCCGGCCGTCGGAACTATTCCTGTGCCCAGGAATGAACCAGATGACACACAGGGTGAAGACAATATGACTATTGTTGGTGCAGGACCGGATCAGATGCATGCCGCATCAACAAGCAGGCCTGCCCAAGTCACTAACGATGCTGGCACTTTCAATGTACCTAAGAAGGTCAGTATCCCACCGATCACAATCCGGCAGAAGGATTGTTGGGTCACCATGAACCGTAAATGCGCCGATAAGAAAATCACGTTTTTCAAGGCGAAGAACGTCCAGGACGGTATCAGAGTCCAACCCGCTACTGTCAAAGACTACCGTGAGTTTTCACATATGTTGGTGGAGGACGAAATCCCCCACCATACATATAATTTCTCCGACGAGAAGCCACTCAGGGTCGTCTTTAGCGGCGTCCCTGAGCATCTCAAAAAAAAGGACATCGAAGATGACCTTCTAAGGAAGGGTTTCCATCCTGAAACAGTCGCCCGACTGTACAATCGCAATCAGAAACCAATGCCCCTGGTACTCGTGTTGGTTCCGAAAACTGAGAGAGATATTTACCAGGTCACAGACCTCCAAAGCCTTATGGTCTCAGCGGAGCCACAACGAGCCAGAGGATCGGTCGGACAGTGCCACCGCTGTCAGCGATTTGGCCATGCTTAAAGAAACTGCATTGCAGTTCCCGCGTGCGTTTAATGCGCGGGGAGGCATTTGACTCGGGATTGCGTCAAGCCGCGCACTGAACGAGCCAAGTGCTTCAACTGCGAGGGACCTCACACGGCCAGTTATAGGGGATGCCCCAGCTTCCCCAAACCCAGGAGTGGAAACACAAATGGGACGAAAAGGGGAGCACCTTCTAATGCCATAAAGGCAACCAATGTCGGCCCAGGCCCGACCCAGATAATTGTAGGTTCCGGCGCTGTCCGTGCGGGGACCTCCTATGAAGGGGCTTTGAGTAGTACGAAACCCTCCCCTAGTCCGTCTGGCGAAGTAACTGATATTTTCGCCGCACTGGAGCAGATGAAGAAGCTGTTCACTCAGTTTCCGGAGTAACAACAAATGTTTGTACCCAGCACCGCCGTGGTTTCAGTCGCTTAAATGGCTGTGCACCTAACAAAGCCCAGTTCCTTGAAAGTTGTTTTCTGGAATTACAACGGTTTCAGAAATAAGAAGCTGGATCTTGAAGATTTTGCGGTGCGACACAACGTCGACCTCGTGCTCCTTCAGGAGACACACCTTAATAACGAGCCCGTTGTAGTTTCAAATTACAGGTTCTTTCGTAAGGACCGTATTAGGAGACATGGAGGCGGTGTTGCTGTCCTGGCAAAACGCTCCCTTCCAGTTTCACAATACGGCATTGATGGCGATCGAAACCACGGTGTGGAAGTGGTGGGAGTTCAAATTGAAACGAGTAGGGGTCCTCTTAGGGTGGCTTCTGCTTACAACCATCCGCTCAATCAACTGCAGGATGATACTCTGGATTCTTTGTTGATGGAATCCAACATCCCGACGATCATCGCTGGGGATTTCAACGCGAAACACGTGTCATGGAGCCGGGTGGCAAACCGCAATGGAAGGGCACTCTGGGCGCACATGGACAGGCATGATTATCATAGAGTGAGTTCTGGTGAGCCTACGCATTATGGTCGGTTCAGGCCGGATGTGCTGGACATCGCGTTGGTCAGGAATGTCCCCTGGACTTGGGAGATTTATCCCCTGTCCGAGCTAGATTCGGATCATAATCCAGTCGTTTTATGGCTGGGTGATGATCCTATCCCCCAGGAAAGTTATTTGCGGAAGACGACGAACTGGGAAAGTTTCACGGAAGTTTTCGAAGGTGCATATGTCGTACCTGAGAGACTCCAAACTTCAGCCGAGTTGGACGAAGCTGTAGTAACTTTCGAGCGCACTTTGAATGACGCACTTGAGGCCTCCACGACCAGTGAGCGGGGTCCTCTGAAATCTTATAATGAGTTACCCCTGAGGATTAAAAACCTCATAAGGAAGCGTAATCGACTCAAGAGAGTTTATCAGAGGACACTGTTCCCTGGAGACAGCTGCCTGGGGCCATGCAGCCCACACCCATATTTTAAGTCTGGAGCGGGTCCAGAATAAAATCATGCGGATGATAACTGATGCTCCATGGTTCGTGCGTAACGCTCGAATCAGCGATGACCTGAAGTTGCCTTCCATATAACAGAGTGTTCAAGCAAGTAATTAGCGTGTATTTGATTGTGCTGAAATCCAATTGTTAGGGTCGCAGTAGTGTCGTCGTGGTTGAGTACTAGGAGAAAAAAATATATCGGGTTGCCCTTCATTTCTGACAGGCCGGCCAGCCGGTAGAGGGGTGTGAGAGTCAACCAGACGCAATTCATCGCGATTATCCATCACGGCCAAACTTGGAAAGTCGGGACGGAGAGGAACAGAAGCAGGGGAAGAAGAATCCTCTTTGGAAATTGAAATATAAAATAAGCCCGATCCGAAATTATGACAAGCTTTTCGGACTTAGAAACTTTCCTCGTATGAAGAGAACAGGGGTCCAGGAAAAATTGTTGAATTATGCATTGAAGGTTCAGTCCTAGAATATAGCTAGGGGAGATAACCGGGAGGTTCAACTTCGGGCACCACGTTGGCTATTGCCGGCCACGAAGAAGTCACTACGATTCCCTAAACTCTACTATATAAAAGTGAAAGAAAGGTTCATGATTAAAATGAATAATTTAATCACGGAGTTTATAACGAACAGATTCCCGTCCGGGGGAATTGAACCTTACTACTCCTTTCTCAGTGAATGCCACTTAGCACGAGCTAAGAAGCGTAGAGAGCAAGTAGCCTACCAGGAAATATACCGTGTGCTGGGTAGCCACTGTATAAGCCCCGGGTCCCTAACGCTGAAAGAAAGATATTGGGATTAGTCTAGCCCAATCGGGCATACAATAACACAAGACAGGACAGCAACCCAAGAAATTACAATTGAGTGTGATACTTGAGACAACTGCCTGAAGGTTAATGGATATATAGTCACTGGTGTTGTAATGGTTCACTCACCTGGGAGCTCTCTTGACAGGTATCCTCTCGTCTCTCGTTCTCTCGTTGTTGCATTAACAAATGCAATTATACTGCTTTTCTATATGTGTTTTTCACGAATTCTTTTTGTATTGATTTGGGGGATTTTTAACAATCCGCCACCAAACCGACTCGACGATGATAAATTGCGAAAACAGGTCTGGCCTAAGATGTCAATACTGCGGCAACCTGAGCTCCCAGGCTGGATGCTGCAAATTCCACACGATTTCCTTCTATATGGTGTTGCTTTATTGTTGGAAAGTCAACACACTGGATAATCGATGCGAAGATTACTGCTTTGTCGTAGATTATTCGTAGAATGCCAAACCATGGCGTTAAAATTTGTTTTTGCTATTGTCTTTATGTAGACATGAGCAATTAAAGCTTTTTGTAGCTAAAATATCTTCGTGAAGACGAATTCTTTTATAGAGATGCGTACGCTCTGACTTCTGTGCGCTGAGTGATGCCAAATGCTTTGGATCTTCTTCGTTTGTATCGGGATGAGACCTGGTATCCTTTCCCTTTAATCGCGGTTTCGACAGAGAGAGTGTTTGCGACTCTAAGAAATGGTGTTTTGGGTGGAATAGGGGTCCATAAAGGACATCCTAGCCGCCCTCGCTTTTTGCCTGGCATTCATAGGCGAATTTTTAGGTGAAGATGCCCTTCACCCAGCTTTGCCTGAGCTGGTGAGTAGACCTAGGCCACGGATAACCGTGGCCGTTTGAAACGAGTAGGGTCGTCTATAGAGTAATCTACAGCTTCCCTGATTAGTGGGTTTTCGTGCACCTCAGCGCAGTCGAAAACCTTTTGGTTTCTCTCCTGGATGCTCTGCTGAATGGAAGGCAGCTTTAAGTCGTCGAGGATTCGCGCGTTTCGCACGAACCATGGAGCGTTTGTGATCATCCGCAGTGTTTTTCTCTGGACCCGTTCCAGAGACAAAATGTGGGTGGGGGCGGCATGGCCCCAGGCGGCTGATGCATATAGTATGACCGACCTGATCATCGAGTTATAGAGGAGCACTTTGTTCCTCAGACTTAGCTTGCTCCTCCTGTTGAGGAACGGGTATAGAGTGCCAAGTCTGGAGTATAACTTGCCTCTCAACTCATTAATGTGGTGCCTCCACGTGAGACCTCTATCGATTATGAGACCGAGGTACTTGATCTGCGGTTTCCATTCGATCCCCCTTCCTGAGATCGTGAGCACTGTACGAGGAAAATCCCTCCTCCTCCCCATGGAAATCAACTGCGTTTTTGCAGGATTGACTCGGATTTTCCAGTCCAGGAACCACTGCTTGAGGCTGTCTACTGCGGTCTGCAGATATGACATCCCGAGCTCGCGATCCGCTGAACTGGCGAGTAGCGTGGTGTCGTCGGCGTACAGAGAGACCTTCACGTGATTCGTTCGTGGTATATCGCTGGTATATATACTATATAGTAAGGGAGACAGCACTGCTCCCTGAGGAACTCCAGCTTGTATGTCTCTCGTGTCCGAGAGAGCATTTTCAGCCTTGACCTGGAACGTTCTGCCTTCTAAAAAGGAGCCTATGTAACGCACAACGCCTCTAGGAAAGCCAAGGAGACCCATCTTGTAGAGAAGACATTCGTGCCATACTCGGTCGAAGGCCTTCGCTACATCCAACAAAAGTAGGAAAACATGCAATTTTTTGTTTAACTCACTGATGGTCTCCTCAAACATCCGCAAGGCCTGTAGCTCTGTGAAGTGACCTTGACGAAAGCCAAACTGTTCGTTTGGCAGAATGTTCCTGTCAATGACCTCGTTGTTGAGCCTCTCCAGCACGACTCGTTCAGTAAGTTTCCCCACCGAACAGAGGAGGCTGATAATTTTGTGGAAACTTGGGGTCTTGCCCAAGCTTCGGGATCATAACGATCAGAGCGTGCTTCCACCTACTAGGGAAGTGCTTAAGGCGCAGTGAGTTAATCACCAGGTGTTTTAGTGAGGTTACTTGACTCGCCGGGAGCTTCTTCAGCATGGTGTTGCTGAGAGAATCAGCTCCCGGAGCTTTTTTCCTTTTCAACGCGCGAATATGTGCCTTAAGCTCCTCCTCAGTAGTCGGACGGATCTCATCGTCATCATCATCCCGGAGCAGACGCTCGACCCTGGTCTCCACAAACTCATCCCTGTCATCATCATCCTCTGCGTTGGTGTTGAGGACAAACTGACGCTCCATCGTGTCTGCAAAGGCTCTCGCTTTTTCAGCCGAAGAATAGCACATGCCGTTGGGACCGTGAACGGGAGGTAGCGTTCTCTCCCTGCTCCTTTGACTTTTCACAACTCGCCAAAGCTTGTTGTGTCCAGGCTCCAGAGCAGAAAGAGTGTCGTTCCACCTCTCGTTTCTGTAATCCAGAATCGCGTATTTGACTTCTGTAGGCTCATGGCTGGCTCTTACCTTGTCTCCAGGGAACAAGGTCCTCTGATAAACTCTCCTGAGGCGGTTGCGCTCTCTAATGAGGTTTTTGATCCTCGGAGGAAACTCATTATAAGTTTTCAGAGAGCCCTGCTCACTGGTCGTAGCGGCCTCAATCGCGTCCTTCACAGTCCTTTCGAATGTTACCACAGCTTCGTCCAACTCGGCAGAGGTCTGAAGTACCTCAGGGACAACAGTTGCCTCCTGAAGAATCTTCGTGAAGCTCTCCCAGTTCGTCGTAAGACGCAGATAGTTTCCTTGGGGAATTGGGTCATCTCCCAGCCATAGAATGACTGGGTTATGATCGGAAATTAGCTCATACAGTGGATACATCTCCCAAGTCCAGGGGACGTTCCCGGCAACAGCAATATCAAGCACGTCGAGCCTATAATGATGACCGTAGTGGGTAGGCTCAGTGTTGGCGACCACATGATAATCATGTCGGTCCATATGTGCCCAGAGCGCCCTACCGTTACGCTTGGACACTCGGCTCCATGAAACGTGTTTGGCGTTTAAATCCCCAGCGACTATTATCGGCACATTGTCTTCCATCAGCACAGAATCCAAGGTATCTGGCTGTAACACGTTGGTAGGGGGGTTGTAAGCTGAGATTACTCTTAAAGTACCTCTACTCGTATCGATCTCAATACCCACCATCTCAGTGCCGTGACTCCGTTCATCATCAATGCCGCATTGTGAGACTTGGAGGGATCGTTTGGCCAGAATGGCAACTCCTCCTCCATGTCTCCCAATACGGTCCTTTCTAAAGACTCTGTAGTTTGGAACTTTGATAGCATCATTGTCAAGGTGGGTTTCCTGAAGGAGCATCAGGTCAACGTTATGACGTACGATGAGCTTCTCCAAGTCCAACTTTTTGTCTCTGAAACCATCACAGTTCCAGAAAACAATCTTCAAGAAACTGGGCCTTATTCTGGTGTCAGCCATTAATTGGTGGACGGGGTCACAGCAAAACTAGGCTCAAACATGGTCTGGAGCATAGGGAACTGGGTGAACAGCATCTTCATCTGTTCAAGTGCGGCGAAGATGTCCGTCGGTGGCTTGCCATGACCTGATGGCTTGTTTGGACTGCCCAAAATCTTCGCATAGGAAGTCCCCTCACGAACAATCCCGGATTTGGTAGCGGGCGCGCTCTGCTGAGCTTTTGCTGCTCCTCCGGAGCTAGAGGGTGCCCCCTTCCCGTCCCTCCAGTGTTTGCACTTTTGGGTTTGGGGAAGTTGGGACATCCCCTGTAATTGGTCGTGTGAGGACCTCTGCAATTCGAGCATGTCGCTTTGTCTGTTCGGGGCACCGCACAGTCGTGAGACAGGTGCTTCCCTGCACACTCAACGCATGCTGGAATTGCCATGCAATTCCTTTGGGCATGTCCAAACCGTTGGCATCTGTGGCATTGTCCAACAATGCCTCTTGTCCTTTGAAATTCAGCAGAGCACTTGACGTTTAAGACGTCGTCAACTTGGAATATGCCTCTCTCTGTCTTTGATACAAGTACCAAGACAAGAGGCATTGGTTTTCCATCTCGCTTGAATAGTCTGGCCACGCTCGTGGGGTTAAACCCCTTCGCCATCAGGTCATTTGCAATGTCCGTTGGTTTCAAAAACTCTGGCAGACCTCGGAGGATAACCCGGAGTGGCTTATCCTCCGGAAACGAATAAGTATGGTGTGGGATTTTATCCTCGACCAACAGGTGTGTCAGTCGACGATAGTCCTCCACTGTTGCAGGCTGGACCCTAATTCCATCCTGGGTATTCGTCGCTTTTGTAAATTTCATTTTCTTTTCACCGCAGTTTCTATTTACGATGGTCCAACACTCTTTCTGTCGGACCGTGATCGGGGGAATTGCAGTCTTTTTTGCTGGTAACTGCTCAACTTTATAAGTTTCGACCTTAGACCCTGAGGGCCGAGGTTCGGGCTCGCGACCAGATCCCGTCCCGATGACAGTTTGAGCGTCCCTCATGTCGTCATCATTAATATCACTGCCGTTTAGGACGGCAGGAGTAGTCTCAGTATTATGGATTTTATTTGGTAATGGATTTTGTTCCATTTCCATACCATCGTTAGTTCTGTCTACCTTATCGGACGTTGTGTCCGAGGCCACCGAGGCGCTACCGGAAAGGCTTCCATTATCCTGGTTTCGGCGCTCACGCTTTCGTAGTCGAAGCTGGAAAGCATCATCCTTGCTGCGCAAGGAGAAAGAAGATGCACCGTCATCTGCATTTAGTACTTTACCCACATCGTCAGGGGTAACGTTAAACCGGACAAGAAGGTGCTTTAGTACTAGTACTAGCTCCTTCTTGTCCGCGTTCTCGAGGAATTTGCCAATATCTTCGGAAATCATCATGAACAACTCGTCAACAACATTTTCAAAAGTACACTAGCTAGGCTTTTACTCACCCTCGTCTCACTATAACACACGAAGCACTTATTTGCAATTTTTGCGCAATCAAATAGCTACTGTTCGCTTTTTCGCCATAGAGAATTAGCCAAAAACACGTCCGCTCGCTACAGAAACCAAAACGATACTGTGACTACTACTCTGATGCCAAATGTCTGGATCTTCATGACTATTATCGAGCCAGGGCCCAGCCCTCATGCTCTTTGATGACTCAGATGGATTGTTAGCTCAAGGTGAATAGATTGTGCAAGGACAAGACATCTGCGCTGCCTGGCGTTGAAATGCCCAATAATCGCGGGGGCTGTATTGAGTAAAAAGTTGAACTGTTTGCTCAGTTTAGTCGCGATGGGTGAAGAGTTTTAGGCCACGGATAGGCGTGGCCCTTTGAAACGAGAAGGGTCGTCGATAGTGTAGTCTACCGCTGCAATGATGAGGGGATTCTCATGCGCCTCAGCACAATCGAATACACGCTGATTACGTTCTTGGATAATCTGCTGTATGGAAGTCAAATTCAGATCTTCGCGGATCCTGACATTACGCACAAACCATGGTTCGCCTGTTATCACTCGCAGGATTTTATTCTGGACCCGTTCCAGACTTGAAATATGGGTGGGGGCGGCGTGTCCCTAGGCGGCTGAAGCATACAGCAAGACAGACTTGATCATTGAGTTATAGAGGAGCACTTTGTTTCTCAAACTGAGTTTACTCCTCCTGTTGAGGAGCGTGTAAAGTGTACTCAGCTTAGAGCGAACTCTAGCTCTCAACTCGGCTATGTGGGGGCCCCAAGTGAGCCGACGATCAATTATAAGCCCGAGGTACTTGACCTGCGGCCGCCAAGCAATCCCTCTTCCTGAGATTGTCACCCTCCCTTCCGGTGGAAATCGCCTCCCCAAGGAGATCATCTGAGTCTTGGCTGGATTAACTCGAATTTTCCAATCCAGGAACCATCGCTCAAGATTGTCAACTGCGGTCTGCAGATAGGCAACCCCAAGCTCGCGATTCGCTGAACTGGCCATCAGCGCTGTGTCGTCGGCATACAAGGAGATCTTCACATGTTGCGTTCTTGGTATGTCGCTCGTGTATATTGAGTATAGAACCGGTGAAAGAACTGCCCCCTGAGGGACTCCTGCCAGAATATTTCTCTTATCAGAGAGAACATTCTTGGTCCTGACTTGAAATGTCCGGCCCTTCAGAAATGAGCCGATCCATCTAACCAGACCTCGAGGGAAGCCGAGGAGGTCCATCTTGTAGAGAAGACCTTCGTGCCGAACGCGGTCGAAGGCCTTCGCCACGTCAAGAAGCCATAGATAAACGAAGTGTTTTCTATTCAACTCGGTGATGGCCTCCTCTACCAATCTCAAGGCCTGCAGCTCAGTGGAGTGACCAGGGCGAAACTTAAACTGTTCGTTGGTCAGGACATCCCTGTCGATCACCTCATCGTTGATTCTTTCCAGAACGACTCGCTCAGCTAGTTTTCCCACCGAGCAGAGAAGGCTGATGGGACGATGATTATGCGGGAACATCGGGTCTTGCCCGCTCTTCGGAATCATAACGACGATGGCATGCTTCCACCTGCTGGGAAAGTGCCTCAGGCACAAGGAGTTGTTTATTATATTCATTAGTGAAATGATCTGACTGTCCGGGAGCTTCTTCAAAATCATGTTAGAGATTGAATCGACTCCCGGAGCCTTCTTCTTGTGAAAACTCTTTATATGCACACTAAGCTCCTCCTCAGAGGTAGGCCGGATGACATCGTCATCTCCATCACGAAGAATACGCCTGACCCTTCGCTCCACAAACTCATCTATGTCCTCGTCGTCCTCCTCGCTCGTATTTGGGACGAACTTACGCTCCATCGTATCTGCAAAGGCAACGGCCTTGTCGACTGAGGAGTAACATATTCCGCGCTCGCCATGAATAGGTGGAAGTTCATCCCTCCGATTTTTTCGCCTTTTGACAAGGCGCCAAAGCTCCTTGTCTCCAGGCTCAAAACCCGAAAGAGTCTCATTCCACCTTTCATTCCTGTAATCCAGGATCGCGTTTTTAACTTCATTAGCCTTCAGGCTGGCTCTTACCCTGTCTCCAGGGAACATTGTCCTCTGATAGACCCTTCTGAGTCTATTTCTCTCCCGGATAAGATCTTTGATCTTCCGGGGGAACTCGTTATAAGACCTCAAAGGACCCTGCTCACTGGTCGTGGAGGCCTCAAGTGCGTTATTCACCGCGAGCTCAAAAGATGCCACAGCCTCTTCTAACTCGGCAGAGGTTCGGAGCTCCTCAGGGGCGACATATGCCCCTTCAAGGACTGCAGTGAAGGTCTCCCAGTTTGTCGACTTTCTCAGACAACTTCCCCGGGGGATTGGATCATCACCCAGCCACAGAATGACTGGATTATGATCTGACGACAACTCGGAAAGGGGGTAGATCTCCCAGGTGAAAGGGACATTCCTAGCCAACGCAATATCAAGCACATCAGGCCTAAAACGACCATAATGTGTCGGCTCAGCAGGACTCACAACATGATAATCACGCCTGTCCATGTGTGCCCAGAGCGCCATCCCATTGCGGTTTGACACCCGGCTCCATGACGTGTGTTTGGCGTTCAGATCCCCAGCGATGATGGTCGGAATGTTGGATTCCATCAGCAGAGAATCCAGAGTATCACCCTGTATCAAATTGAGCGGGGAATTATAAGCAGAAACTACCCTAAGGGTACCCCTGCTCGTCTCAATCTCGACTCCCACCACCTCCATACCGTGGTTTCGGTCGCGATAAATGCCATATTGTACGGCGCGAAGAGAGCGCTTAACCAGGATGGCAACACCCCCTTCTCGTCGCCCAATGCGGTCCTTGCGAAAGACTCGATAGTTAGGAACAGTAACGGGCTCATTGTTCAGATGGGTTTCTTGAAGCAACATGGCGTCGACGTTATGCCGCACCATGAAGTCTTCTAGATCCAATTTCTTATCTTTGAAACCGTTACAGTTCCAAAAGACGAGCTTCAAGGAGCTGGGCCTTGTTTGGGGCGCAGCCATTTATTTAGCGACAGGAATCACGGCTGTGTTGGGCACAAACATATGCTGTAACCCAGGGAACTGAGCAAAGAGTTTTTTCATCTGATCCAAGGCAGCGAAGATGTCGTTGGCACCCTTGGATTCTGCTGGAGCTGGGCTCACCTTGGGCTTTTCGCTCAGAGCTCCTGCATAAGAGGTCCCCGCACGGACAGTGCCGGAACCAACTGGTCGCGTGGCGCCTGTATGGCCGGCGCCAGTTGCCTTTCCGGCAGAGGATGGAGCTCCTCTTTCCGTCCCTCCAGTGTTGCCACTTTTGGGTTTCGGGAAGCTGGGGCATCCCCGATAACTGGCCGTGTGTTGGCCCCCGCAGTTGCAACATTTCGCCTGCTCTGTGCGCGGCTTGGCACATTCACAGGTTAAATGTTTTCCTGCGCATTTGACGCAAGCAGGAACTGCCATGCAGTTCCTTTGAGCGTGCCCGAAACGCTGGCACCTGTGACATTGCCCGACCGATCCTCTGGGTCGTTGAGGCTCCGCCGAGATTCGGATGTTTAATAAATCGTATATCTGGTATATATTCCGTTCACTCTTTGGTACCAGAACAAGTACCAGAGGCATCGAGGAATCTGTTATAGAGGCGTGCCACCGTCTCCGGGTGGAAACCCTTCATCAGCAGATCATCCTCTATATGCTCACATTTCATGAATTCAGGGACACCCCGTAGGATGATCCTTAGAGGTTTTTCCTCTGGGAAATTATAAGTATGGTGAGGGATTTTTCCTTCAACCAATAGATGTGACAGTGAACGGTAATCATTCACTGTAGCGGGCTGGATCTTGATACCATCCTGTATGTTCTTTGCCTTTGTAAAGGCGATTTTTCTTTCGGCGCACTTTCTATTCACCTCGACCCAGCAATCCTTCTGCCTGATGGTGATAGGAGGGATCACCTCCTTTTTTGGAGGGATCTAAATAGCGTTAACGTCATCGATCTCAATAGGAGCAGGCCCCTTGCTGGTGGAAGCAACTGGGGCTGGTCTGGGTCCTGCCTGGACAACTGTCCTTGCATCGTCATTATCCGTGATGTTTGCAACTGGTGCAATATTATTATTAACTCCTTCGGACATAGGAGTTTCCATCTCGGTATCTTTGGAATTAATAATTCCATCGTTTCCTTCGTTTTCCCCGCACTCACTCACGCCAGAGGAGTTCGAGGCTTGCGACGAACCGAGTTTTCTAACACACTTCCTCTTCACGCGGTTAACCGGCGGAAGAGGAGGGAATTGGCTATCATCACGACTGTTGTCGTTAGCCGGCGTAATTGAGGAGGAACCGCTGTCACGCGAGTTCCTCATCAGATCTTCAGGACCAATATCAAATTTGGTGACTAGGTAACTAAGAATTTCTAATAGCTCGCGTCTATCTACATTTCTGAGGTACTCTACAGTTTCCTCCTTCATCATGAACAACTTTCAAACGATAATTCGAACTAAACTTACGGTTTTTTTTTCCTTCTGTCACACTGACAGTTCGCCCAATTACAAGAAAACGATCCCCAAAACACGCAGACAAAACCAGCGGTTCGGGGGCTCTTCTTTTCGTTGTTAGGAGACACTTATTGGTCTATTCCAACGTTTATCGCAATTTTTGGAACAATATTTCTTCGCAAAAATATCTAAATCTTCAGCAGCTTGTCAGAGCAGTATGGTAGTGGCTAATGGCACGCTGTGACTCGATGCCAAATGAGATTTAGAGCTCGATATAAATAGACAAACACTCACATTGTATTCGGCCAATCAGCGCGCTTAAACGTGAAATGGCCCATTGGGCGGAACCTAATGGAAATCACGCTCTGAGAGTACTCTCGAGGCGATTTCTGGCCAACCGTCCAGGTTTCCGTTCTGGTTCTCGGACCGGAGAACAAAACTAAATTTTGTTATGAAGTATGATTTTCTTGGACATATTATTGTAACATCGTGCAGATATTAGGACTCCTGACAGAGCAGGAAGTCACCCTAATGATCGCCAAAGGCCATAGTTAGCTAATAATGCATTTTGTATATACGGTAGGATATAGAAAAGTGCAGTTATTAGGAGTTTTTATTAAATTTGTAAATTATTATGTTACTTTTGTCAGAATAGGCAGGTTTTGGGATCAGAGCGGCTGTTCAAGGCAGAAACGATGACGCTCTGACTCATAACAAACTTTAGTCAGGTAGAAGACTGCACAGAGCAGGCTCCATGGACTTTACATAAGTGGCCATAATCCCGTAACCTTCAGACGGACGGAGATGATCTTGGTACCGTTAAATAGATATTGTTTTGTATTTAAGCTTTATCGATCGGACGAGAGGTTCCGACCGATATCGCTACCAAATGGGGAAAATCAAAATTGAAAGGGTAGAAAACTGCCCTGTGCTCAGCAGTGGCTGAACACACGGTATTGAAATTTGTACCAGGATTGTACTTTCACGTTCTCGGAAGGAAAGTGGAACTGATTTTGAGAAATTTTTGGTATTACAGTAGCCAGAGCGATTTTAGAGAAGTCAGTGTTAAAGTGTAGTAAACTTATTCCAAATTTATTGAAATTCTAGAATAGACTAGAAAGCACTATTTGAAACTTTTCTGCGTTCACAGAATGTTTAAATTCGTTTGGACTTAAAAGTTGTAATCGAAATTATGATTCTGAGGGAGTGCGGGAATTTGTCCTGTAATCACCCTGTAGATTAGATACGCACATCCACCTACAAGATTCAGGTGCATCTAAGCCACCCCTAGTTGGTTTTATAATTTCGTTTGATTTGCTGTACGAATAGTCTGTTATTTTTGCGATTTCAGATGTTCGAATTTTTCAGGCTAGAAATGCCGTTTCTAAAATCGCCACTGTATAGATTTGCATGGGAGAAATTCGCGGTTTCCGCATGGGAAATGTTCGAAAATAGGCATTAGATTAATATGTAAATATTAGTTCAGTCCTTTGCGTACGGGTTTTAGGGAAAAATGGTGTTTTCACGAAGAGTTGGGGTCGAATCGAGGGTATATCTGACCCTTACGTTTCGACTCCGACCATTTTCGGTGTTTAGGCCAATAGGGAAGCCGGAAAATGGCGTGATGTGGCGTGATGTCCAGACCGACAGTATAAAACCCCTACGAAACGTAGAAATTTTGTTCAGAAAGCTTGTTTAGGAATCTACGTATAGATTTTGGACAGGAAACTCTTGGTAGGCCAACTGCAACGGGAGTGTTAAGGTTAGGTTTAGCTTGGTGAAGCTTGCTGCGAATCTCAGGAGAGATCAGAAGAAGTTTAGGGAGAATTGTACAGAGTTTTTCCAAAGTGAGGAGCAAGTTGTGTGATACTTGACTCCTGTTATTACTTCGTTTCGAGTGTTCTTCGAGGAAGACATTCGTCTCGTCGGTTGCGGAGGAACGAGGAGTTTCTCGAGGCAGTGCGAAGTCCGATAGGAAGTATCGGTGAATAGTGAATACAGGGTGCGGAAGAAAATAGTGTTTTCTCCGAATTTTGTAAAGTGTTTAAAATTGGGGTTAGGGACATTCAGGCGGTTATCCTGTTTGTCTAGCTCGCTTCGACAATTTTAATAGCGTTGATAGGAAACAAAATTAAATTTCGGGTGACGGATTTTTCTGAATTAGAGTAGGAAAAATCGAAGAGTGAAGAAAGAAGATCATCCCTGGACGTCGAAGACTTGGAGCCATCTTCGCAACAGGATCGCGTTTAAAACAAAAATCCCCGGTCGAGAAGAGGGGTCAGGTAGTAATAAATAGGCGCACAGGTAGCTGAACGGATTCATCGTGAATTTTTACGAAGTTCAGCTCGTTAGAGATTAAGCCCTAACCTGTCAAGCCATCATTAGACACAGCTCACTGTCCGTGAGTCCCGTGGGGGTAGTTTTTGCGCAATCTTTTACCAGTCCTGCGGCTGCTTCCTTGCCCTGGAAGTATAGCCAACGTTAGGTCCTATCCCGATACAATCCTGAGTTAGGAAAGTCCTGTAGAGATTGACAAATACCGGTTCGTCAACTCAAAAGGCAAAGAAAGTCCTGTGGAGGGTCGAATACGTTTTGACTCTCAAAAGGCAAGGTTTAGCTTTCAGCTAGGTTTCCGTGATCCTACCTCTCAGGCCATCCCAGTCTGAGTCATTTTGAATCATTAACAATGCCTACTACACGTAGCCAGGCATTGTCGAAACAAGGAAATATGTCAGATTACACTACTCCTCACCCAGTCGAGAAAGTGTATTTTCTCACACCCCAGGAAATTCTCAACACATCCCGCGGGAGTGGTCCGGGATCTCAACGGGGGATCGAACCACTTGCCGGGGCACCGAACCCGAGAACCTCTGTGTCGGCCACCTGCCTGGAGGAACGGACACAGGAGAGACAACATTCGAGTTTTAATAACTCCCATAGGAATATGCGGATTCCTGAAACCGTGGGCACAGAGTGCCAAAGTCTCAGCCCGAGGAAGTTAGTGGCATCCGACATGCGCGATAACCCAAGACCTTCTTATGTAAGAACAGTTAGTTCCATCAGCACTCCGTGTTCAAGTCCAGCTTTGCTAGTTAGGGAAACTCCTGATTCGCTGATGCAGGAAATGGAAAATTTGAAAAGGCGTTATGAGGCAGTTGTAGCTCTAATCAATAGGGAGCACGTGAGTTCGAGACCCGGGTCCGGCATGCCTACGGAGCCGGCTTTCGTCCGAACGGAAGGCTCCAGAGTAGTAAAGGAGTTTGTGGAAGTCCAGAGACCTTTTGTCTCTGAACCAAGAAGGGCTCGTTTGATAGCCGAGCGATTAGACTTTCAAGCAACACAGGGCCATCAGCCACTTGAGGAAAGCGCAACGCCTCGCCAGCCAGAATCCCTGAGGGATATGCGGGAGGTTTTGGAACCCTCAAGGGGAAATTCATACAATATAGATGTTTACAATAAAAACGACAGTATAGTAGAAACACGACGAGAAAGAGAGTCGAGTGTTCGGAGAACCGAGGTAGAGAGGGGTGGGTTCATCAAAGGCGATGGGCCACACTCAAGGCAATTCGGGGCTGGACCGCCAGTGACCCGCGAGCGGCTTGACGACTCTGCGGGAGTGCAGAGGGGTGGTGGAAGGCTTCAGGGGAGAGCCTCTGCTCCAAAACAGAGCGGAGTATCTCCTCCGAGGCGGGCCGAGTACGCGCGGGAACATGCCACGGGATCAGCGCTAGCTGCGGGGCACCAGGATCCGCGGGAGTCGGGCAGGCTAATAGCCGGCGAGGGCATTAGTCGGCCGGATTTTCGAGAGCCCAGTCAGGCTTTAGGATCGCATGGTAGCCAGAGCAGAGCCATGTGGCCGGAGCTTTCGGTAGTTAAGAGAGCGTACGGATTACATGGCGCCCGACAACGTGGGGCTCGTCAGAGGCGTATCGCTGCTAGCTTCGACGGAGTCGAGGTTGAGCGGAGATATGTGACGGGTGTAGTGGAAAGACCACTGCAGGAGGAAAACCCACAACGACGTTTCTACTATACGAGGGACCTTCAGTCCCAACCAGGGGATTTTGGTGATCCCGTTCCTGGAACAAAAACCATATGGCGCCCATCAGGTAATAATACTGGCCTTGCCCGTCAGTACGTTCACGAAGAGAGTGAACAAGGGTTCCAGAACATTCTGGTATCCGGGGAAAGGTGTGAAGTAGGGGGGCAGGATATAATCCCTCCTCCACCAGCTTTTAGAGCACAAAGGCGGTATGTTCGGGAACAACCACAATTAGGTAGGGAACTACGACATGCTGATGGCATTAGGGAACGGAAGCCTCAACAGGTTTCCGTGCGACTCCCGGTAGCCGAGTACAGTACGTCCACACGCAGGGCTTCGACCCGTAGCGTGGAGTACGGAGATGTACCAGCAGTTGTAGGAAGGCAGGGAAGGGGGTCTGAAGTCCCTTTAGTGCGATTCCTGCCAGATAGGTATTATCACGAAGTGCAGAGGGTAGAGCCCGTAGGAATGCACTTAGGTGAAGGAGAAGAGGCAGATAGAGGACGACGGGGCCCTTTCGAGGTTTCCGTGCGATCCCTGCCTACCACAAGGACCCTATCGGCACCTCGGGTGTTAACCCAAGGAAATCGCGTTAGAGTCGAAAAAGGAGAGATGGCTGGTGATAGAGGACGGGGGCCTATGGGTCTCCAGGTGCGATCCTCGCCTACCAGAGCCGGTTGTGTGGAGAAGCAGGAGTGGCCTGACAACATACATTGGGATCAGAATTTGGAATTCAGACAAGTCGATGACGTAACGGGGGCCTGCTATGACCCAGGGTGGTCTGTGCAGACTCAGGCGGCATCTGAGGTGCCGAGAAGGGAGCACTCAGGACAATGGAGGGAATTTGACGTCACAGAGGAAGTGGAAAGGGAGTTTTGGATGGATCATCAAGCTCCCTATGCGGGTCCTGTAAAGGACAAACGGATGAGTCAGCAGGATGCGGAAGAAGTGGCCTTAAGGAACCTGGAGCCGGTATTAAATAGGTTAGCTGATGTCATCGAGGATAGGCATCGGAGGACTCCTGTATATTCGGAGCCCAAAGAGGTTAAAATCAAATTGCCACATCCGACATTTAGTGGTCTCCCTAACGAGGATCCGTTTACGTTCTTGAAATATTGCGAAGAACAGCTGATGGACCTTCATCCTACTGTGTGGGTGGCTATGGCAGCCCAATGGCTCAGGGGAGCTGCCCAGCAGTGGTTTGGTGGCTATCGGCACAACAATAAAATGACTTGGGACTATTTTTCGAATCGACTCCAGGAGCGGTTTGACAACGAGTTGTTGGTCTCAGGGCTGGAAGCCCAATTGTTCGGCACTGACCAAGCCGAAGGAGAATTAGTTACGAGCTTCATCATGGCTAAGTGGACTTTGGCAAAAAGACTCTACCCCACCATGAGTGAAAGCAAGATTGTACAGATTATTTTGAACAGGGTAAATCCCAATTTAAAATTATATTTGAGTACTATGGAATTTGATAACATAGAGAGGCTGACTCAGAGGGCTGTTGCTTTTGAAGGCCTGCTTCAGGGCACCGGCCTAGGGCCAGTCTCACGAGCTAAGCAGAGCATGGCAAGAGCAAGTTCGAGTAACGAAAAGAAACAACAGTACGGAGGAGCAGGCTCTAGCCACGGGCCTAAGCCGTCACAGGAGGCGCCGCCCAAAGCCAACCCTGACCCCCGTCCTGCTGGAGGAAAGCCTAGCGCTGCCGGCCCGAGTAAAGTAGAGCCAACTAGAGAACAAGTCGCAAATCCTTCTGGAGGAAATGTAACGTTCCGTCAGAGGGGCTGTTACAACTGCGGGGGAGCCCACTTCATGGAGGATTGTAGAAAGCCTAGAAGGAATAATGAACGCTCCACCGGCGAGGCGAATCCGATCAAGGGCGGATCCGACCGGAACTGGCGGAAGCGAGATGCAGATGAATATAATGTTAATACTGTCCAGAGAGTAGTGATAAGACCTCGAATGGAGAGGCGCACGAGCAAACAAAGAATTCAAAAAACTCGAAGACGAGCCATCAGGGGGCTCGGAACGAGTTGAATTGAATCCGAATATACAGAGAGGACCTGTGGTGACAGCCAGCATGAGTGCCGGGCCTCACCAAAGTTTAGAGGTAACTGCGGTCGTCAGAAGTGATATGGACACTCAAGTGCGGTCGAAGTGCAGACAAGTGTTAGAGTTAAGGAAACGGGGTCCACTAAAGGAAAGTAAGATCCCACTCAGATTTATAACGAACGTGTGCGGTTCGCCGGAGAGCGTTAAACTCAACGGAAGATCGCCGGAGGGCGTTAAACCCATAAGGGACGTTTGTGGTTCGCCGGAGGGCGTTAAACTCACCAAGGTTGCTTGTGGTTCGCCGAACTCAACCAAGACGTAAAATCGACAGGGACGGAAAGGGGTCCGGAAGGGCAAAAACCTCTTCGGTCTCTGCCGGAGGGCGGAGTCCAACCGCATGGAGATCTGAGGATCCCTATGCAGCCGAGCGAACCCATCGGGGTCGCTCCAGTTTTGACAGGAAGTCCGCCGGAGGGCGTTAAACTCATCCGATTTGTAGGAGTTGGTAGTGAAAAGGCATCGGAGGGCCTACCAACGAATGCGGTAAATCTAGAGAGAGTTATAGGCCGGATCAAAGAGGTCTCACGAGAAGTGTGCCAAACTAGGTCTCGGACCTATGACAAGAGGAAAGGAAGACCCGAGGAAGGAAAACGCGCGATCGATGGGCGAGCGTCGAGTTCAAGTAGGGGGGCGAGAGACCGAAATCAAACAGACTCAAGAGCTGTCAGGTCTGGACACTGAGTTGGCCAGATTCGTGAGGACGGATCCCTTAGGGGAGAAGTCGAAGGGGGACTCAGAGGAGTCAAGGTTTCTGTACCGTCGTGAGGAGGGAGTCATCGTACATAGCAATTCGATCGAAGCTCGTTTTAAAGATTTACTGCGGATAGAAGCTGAATTTCAAGGACAACGATGTAGGAGGTTGGTGGACAGCAGAGGTTCGCGAGAGCCTCACGAGCTAAGTTTGTCATCAGGTACTTGGAGGGTGGATGAACTTGAAGAAGCTCCACTGCTCGGGTATCCCTGGCTGGTGGTAGACAAGGCAGCTGTACCATGCAATACGGTCCAGAGGAAGCGGCAGCAAGAGGAGGATACTTATTGGGTGGGGCCCTATAAGGACGGTTTTGGGGGTTCGGTGCCAGAGAGGGCTCGAACAAAGGTAA
This sequence comes from Chrysolina oricalcia, assembly GCA_944452925.2. Lineage (NCBI taxonomy): Eukaryota > Metazoa > Arthropoda > Insecta > Coleoptera > Chrysomelidae > Chrysolina > Chrysolina oricalcia. Next base: position 9,491,073 of record OX101813.2, on the reverse strand, counting down.
AGCTGAAGGAGCTTGCGGTATGCCGGCGTGCGTTAAACGTACAAGAAACTGGTAAGAGACCAGGTAGGTTGAAGAGTCGCCGGCAGGCGTTAAACGTAGAAGAGTCCAGCAAACGGCAGGAAGGATGAAAGGACGCCGGCGGGCGTTAAGCGTACAGGAAGCTGGCAGAATGCCAGGATCGCAGCGAGATAGCTACATACGAACCTTGGTGAAGAGGACTCTGCCGGAGGGCCAGACAGAAAGTGTGGACCCGGAGTCAGACCAACCAGAGTCGGGAAACTCGGATCCTGAGGAGGAGAAGGAGGAGGAGCAGTCACGTGGGGGTGATGTTCAAGAGTCGGCTGACCTAGTTGGTGGCCGCAAGACTCTAGGAGACCGCCGGAGGGCGTTAAACTCTACAGGAACCCGCCGGCGGGCGTTAAACGCAGCGGAAGGAGGTGAGGTAACACCGGAGAGATGCGTCGGAGATTTGGAGAAGCTGCGAATGCTGGAGATGGTCCGAGTAAAAGACGAGGCGCCAAGGAGGAACTGGCAGCGCCGAGACGTGATCTGGAATCCGCGAGAAAGAAGAGGAGGTCAAGGTGATCTTAAAAGGCTGAGGAGGGACCCCTACGAATGGAAGACTGACCGGAGAACCTGTGGGTCGAACGCAGGGCTAGTAGGACACAGGGGTCAGGGGCTTCCAAGGGATGGCCGAAGCCAGAAGGAGCAGAAGGGCCAGACTGACGGGAGTTCAGGGCTGGGACAGGGTACTGCGGAGTCAGACCCTGTGGACGAGCGGAGAAGGGAAACCAGACATGTAGTAGGCGTAGGAGGGAGCACCGTAGTGTGTGATCCACAAGGACCCGCGGTAAGACCAGAGGGAGATGGCCAGCTTGTCGATGAAAGGATCAGAGAGGAACCAACGAAGGAGTTGGGAGGGCCCTCGGTGAAGGAGCCAATGGAGGATTCAGAATGAAGGACAGCGGTAGCGAGACCGCTGACTTTCAGTGAGGATGCACTAGCCGAAGATCCCAGAGTAATCGGCGAGTTAGGAGAACTTGGTAACAAAGTAGGGGGGCAAGAGCCTCAAGAGAAGGGAGTTTCGAAGCCAAGGAAGGCGACGGAATCCCAGATATCTGCGTCACGGGACGAGATATCGGTGGAAAGTGGAACTGAATTTGAGAAATATTCGGTATTACAGTAGCCACAGCGATTTTAGAGAAGTCAGTGTTAAAGTGTAGTAAACTTATTCCAAATTTATTGAAATTCTAGAATAGGCTAGAAAGCACTATTTGAAACTTTTCTGCGTTCACAGAATGTTCAAATTCGTTTGGACTTAAAAGTTGTAATCGAAATTATGATTCTGAGGGAGTGCGGGAATTTGTCCTGTAATCTCCCTGTAGATTAGATACGCACATCCACCTACAAGATTCAGGTGCATCTAAGCCACCCCTAGTTGGTTTTATAATTTCGTTTGATTTGCTGTACGAATAGTCTGTTATTTTTGCGATTTCAGATTTTCGAATTTTTCAGGCTAGAAATGCCGTTTCTAAAATCGCCACTGTATAGATTTGCATGGGAGAAATTCGCGGTTTCCGCATGGGAAATGTTCGAAAATAGGCATTAGATTAATATGTAAATATTAGTTCAGTCCTTTGCGTACGGGTTTTAGGGAAAAATGGTGTTTTCACGAAGAGTTGGGGTCGAATCGAGGGTATATCTGATCCTTACGTTTCGACTCCGACCATTTTCGGTGTTTAGGCCAATAGGGAAGCCGGAAAATGGCGTGATGTGGCGTGATGTCCAGACCGACAGTATAAAACCCCTACGAAACGTAGAAATTTTGTTCAGAAAGCTTGTTTAGGAATCTACGTATAGATTTTGGACAGGAAACTCTTGGTAGGCCAACTGCAACGGGAGTGTTAAGGTTAGGTTTAGCTTGGTGAAGCTTGCTGCGAATCTCAGGAGAGATCAGAAGAAGTTTAGGGAGAATTGTACAGAGTTTTTCCAAAGTGAGGAGCAAGTTGTGTGATACTTGACTCCTGTTATTACTTCGTTTCGAGTGTTCTTCGAGGAAGACATTCGTCTCGTCGGTTGCGGAGGAACGAGGAGTTTCTCGAGGCAGTGCGAAGTCCGATAGGAAGTATCGGTGAATAGTGAATACAGGGTGCGGAATAAAATAGTGTTTTCTCCGAATTTTGTAAAGTGTTTAAAATTGGGGTTAGGGTCATTCAGGCGGTTATCCTGTTTGTCTAGCGCGCTTCGACAATTTTAATAGCGTTGATAGGAAACAAAATCAAATTTCGGGCGACGGATTTTTCTGAATTAGAGTAGGAAAAATCGAAGAGTAAAGAAAGACGATCATCCCTGGACATCGAAGACTTGGAGCCATCTTCAGATGTTCGAATTTTTCAGGCTAGAAATGCCGTTTCTAAAATCGCCACTGTATAGATTTGCATGGAAGAAATTTGCGGTTCTCGCATGGAAAATGTTCGAAAATAGGCATTAGATTAATATGTAAATATCAGTTTAGTCCCCTGCGTATGGGTTTTAGGGTAAAACGGTGTTTTCGTGGAGAGTTGGGGTCGAATCGAGGGTATATCTGACCCTTATGGTTCGACTCCGCCCATTTTCGGTGTTTAGGCCAATAGGGAAGCCGGAAAATGGCGTGATGTGGCGTGATGTCCAGACCGACCGTATAAAACCCCTACGAAACGTAGAAATTTTGTTCAGAAAGCTTGTTTAGAAATCTACGTATAGATTTCGGACAGGAATCTTCTGGTATGCCAACTGCAACGGGAGTGTTAAGGTTAGGTTTAGCTTGGCGGAGTTTGCTGTGAATCTCAGGAGAGATCAGAAGAAGTTTGGGGAGAATTGTACAGTCAATTCTCGACTAGTTTTGTGCCGAAAGAAAAAGCAGTTAGGTAATTGGGGTCCTGGTAAAACGAATTGAAAGTGTTAGTGTCTCGCCGGAGCATCCGAGAAGCAAGAAGAAGTATTTTTCAATACAGAGTTTTTCCAAAGTGAGGAGCAAGTTGTGTGATACTTGACTCCTGTTATTACTTCGATTCGAGTGTTCTTCGAGGAAGACATTCGTCTCGTCGGTTGCGGAGGAACGAGGAGTTTCTCAAGGCAGTGCGAAGTCCGATAGGAAGTATCGGAGAATAGTGAATACAGGGTGCGGAAGAAAATAGTGTTTTCCCGAATTTTGTAAAGTGTTTAAAATTGGGGTTAGTGACATTCAAGGCGGTTATCCTGTTTGTCTAGCGCGCTTCGACAATTTTAATAGCGTTGATAGGAAACAAAAATTAAATTTGGGGTGACGGATTTTTCTGAGTAGGAAAAATCGAAGAGTGAAGAAAGAAGATCATCCTTGGACGTCGAAGACTTGGAGCCATCTTCGCAACAGGATCGCGTTTAAAACAAAAATCTCCAGTCGAGAAGAGGGGTAAGGTAGTAATAAATAGGCGCACAGGTAGCTGAATGGATTCATCGTGAATTTTTACGAAGTTCAGCTCGTTAGTGATTGAGCCCTAACCTGTCAAGCCATCATTAGACACAGCTAGCTGCGTCGAGCTCACTGTCCGTGAGTCCCGTGGGGGTAGTTTTTGAGCAATCTTTTACCTGTCCTGCGGCAGCTTCCTTGCCCTGGAAGTATAGCCAACGTTAGGTCCTTTCCCGATACAATCCTGAGTTAGGAAAGTCCTGTAGAGATTGACGAATACCGGTTCGTCAACTCAAAAGGCAAGAAAGTCCTGTGGAGGGTCGAATACGTTTCGACTCTCAAAAGGCAAGGTTTAGCTTTCAGCTAGGTTTCCGTGATCCTACCTCTCAGGCCATCCCAGTCTGAGTCATTTTGAATCATTAACAATGCCTACTACACGTAGCCAGGCATTGTCGAAACAAGGAAATATGTCAGATTACACTACTCCTCACCCAGTCGAGAAAGTGTATTTTCTCACACCCCAGGAAATTCTCAACACAGCCCGCGGGAGTGGTCCGGGATCTCAACGGGGGATCGAACCACTCGCCGGGGCACCGAACCCGAAAACCTCTGTGTCGGCCACCTGCCTGGAGGAACGGACACAGGAGAGACAACATTCGAGTTTTAATAACTCCTATAGGAATATGCGGATTCCTGAAACCGTGGGCACAGAGTGCCAAAGTCTCAGCCCGAGGAAGTTAGTGGCATCCGACATACGCGATAACCCAAGACCTTCTTATGTAAGAACAGTTAGTTCCATCAGCACTCCGTGTTCGAGTCCAGCTTTGCTAGTTAGGGAAACTCCTGATTCGCTGATGCAGGAAATGGAAAATTCGAAAAGGCGTTATGAGGCAGTTGTAGCTTTAAGCAATAGGGAGCACGTGAGTTCAAGACCAGGGTCCGGCATACCTACGGAGCCGGCTTTCGTCCGAACGGAAGGCTCCAGAGTAGTAAAGGAGTTTGTGGAAGTCCAGAAACCTTGAGTCTCTGAACCAAGAAGGGCTCGTTTGATAGCCGAGCGATTAGACTTTCAAGCAACACAGGGCCATCAGCCACTTGAGGAAAGCGCAACGCCTCGCCAGCCAGAATCCCTGAGGGATATGCGGGAGGTTTTGGAACCCTCAAGGGAAAATTTATACAATATAGATGTTTACAATAAAAACGACAGTATAGTAGAAACACGACGAGAAAGAGAGTCGAGTGTTCGGAGAACCGAGGTAGAAAGGGGTGGGTTCATCAAAGGCGATGGGCCGTACTCCAGGAGTGAGCTCATCACAGGCGATGGGCCACACTCAAGGCAATTCGTGGCTGGACCGCCAGTGACCCGCGAGCGGCTTGACGACTCTTCGGGAGTGCAGAGGGGTGGTGGAAGGCTTCAGGGGAGAGTCTCTGCTCCGAAACAGAGCGGAGTATCTCCTCCGAGGCGGGCCGAGTACGCGCGGGAACATGCCACGGGATCAGCGCTAGCTGCGGGGCACCAGGATCCGCGGGAGTCGGGCGGGCTAATAGCCGGCGAGGGCATTAGTCGGCCGGATTTTCGGGAGCTCAGTCAAGCTTTAGGATCGCATGGTAGCCAGAGCGGAGCCATGTGGCCGGAGCTTTCGGCAGTTAAGAGAGCGTACGGATTACAATTTTTAAAATTTTTGTTTTCACTTTAATAAATGAATTGGAACAAAGGGAACTTTGCAGACTATTTGAGGCCTGAAAATTCTTGTTCATTTTCTTATTTATTTGATATTCGTGGGGATTACGACATTCCCCCCCTTAAGACATCGCTAGTACTGTTTCGCAATATTCACCATACGAGGTGGTCGGCACGGCAGACCTCGTTTAATCGTTTACCAAAATTTTTGTTCTTCAAAATTACAAGGTTATATGGACCGTAGTCCCTGTCCTAAACAGGCTCACAATGTTTGTGCCCTATCCTATAAATACAAATCTAACTTAAGACTAGTTATTCACAAAGGTTATTTGTGAAGATATATGTCCAATCGGGACAAAACAGATTGAAGGGAACGAAACAGAGAAACACATGTTTACGTCTATATTTATATCTTCCGAGCCATTCACTCTGGAAGTTAAAAGTATTTTTAAAATTAGTTACATCTCCAACATATGCAAGAAGGAGTACGGAGCAGGATAGTAACCCTGTACCGTCGAGACATTGTTTCTTAAGATTAATTTAAATACTACAGCTCATTCGCTGATATCAGGAATAGCATCGTGTGTTTCTAATATCTAGTAAATTTCGCTAATATCTAAAACGCATTCTTACGATATGCGGCCGGTTCGTCGAATCATATTTTCGCGGGCGTGGGAGAATTTTTACATGGGAACTTGAATAAATGCCGTCACGGTCGTGTGAAATTTAAGTCATGGGCGTGTGAAAGATTGTCATAATTCGGGGATGTGTATAAATATTCGAGTTAGTCGGAATCGGAACTCTCGACTTGGACGTCTTCCTCGTCGGAAGAATGAATGGGCGATCGGGGTTCAAGATGCTCTTGCCCTCGGCGAGGTTCAGGTGCTAATCGCAGATCATCTACGTGTATCATTAGTTCTCCTCCTCCTTTGTTAACTAGGTAACATGATGGCCCTTCTTTGCGGATGATTCAACAAGGTCCCACCCAAGTTCGGCCGAAATTTTTACGTTCTTTTTTCGAGTTTTTACAGTATACCCACTGGCCTGCCTGAAAGGAAGTGGGCGGAGGTAAATTCTTTTTCGGGAAATGCTTTCTTTGATACGAGGTGGATGCCACAGCGGCGTCCGCGACTCGTTGGTCTCTATTGTGATTTCTGTTTTTACGCCGGGCTTCCTGGGGAGTTGTCCAGTCACCTGGGCGCGGTAGTTCGTAACCGAGTAATAGCATACTGGCTGTCATGCCTGTTGCTGCATTATACCGGGTACGTAAATTGTATAAAATTTCGGGAATATGTTGCTCCCATAGATGCTCATCTTTGTCAAGTAAAGCTGCTCGTAGCATTTTCTTGATTTCTTGAACTCTACGTTCAACAGGGTTGGATTGTTGGTGGAATACCGGGGACAATTTAGAATTTATATGATGGTGCTCGAGGAAAGTTTCGAAGATATGACCTCGAAATTGACCACCACTATCTGAAATTATCGTTTTCGGGTAACCCCAACGATTGAAAACTTCGGAATGCAAATACTGGATTACTACAGAGGCATGAGCTCGTGGAACAGCCTTGGCCTCAACCCACTTGCTGAAGCAGTCGGTGACAATCATTAAATATCTGTTTCCTTCAGGAGCAGACGGATAAGGACCCATAACATCCACAGATATCATTTCCCATGGTTTAGTAGGAGTGTTAGGAAGCTGGGGTGCGGAAGCCTGTGGCCTTGCACTTTTTGTGGTTTGACAAGTAATACATTTTGACACGTATTCGCGGATACAGGACTTCAGCGGGGCAAGCTGGAAATGGCGTGAGACTTGGCGATAGGTTTCGTCAACACCTGGATGGCCAACGTCATCATGATAGCGTTTTAAAACGTCTCGGTCATCGTCGTCTCTCCTATCCTCATTTAGCTCAAAATGGCGCTCCATGGTATCCGCGAAGGCCGTCGCTTTGTCGTCGGTCGAGTAGCACATTCCACGCGCACCGTGAATAGGTGGGAGTGCCACCCTCTTGTTCTTTCGCCCTTTAACAATTCGCCAAAGCTCAATGTCTCCGGGTTCCAGTCCTTCGAGGGTTTCGGCCCACTTTTCATTTCGATAATCGTTTATCTCACGTTTAACTTGATTTGCCTTATGGCTGGCTCTGATTTTATCACCTGGGAACAGGGTCCTTTGGTATACACGTCGAAGACGGTTTCGTTCCCTAATAAGGTTTTTAATCCTATTAGGGAATTCGTTATAGAACCTCACAGGTCCCTGTTCCAAGGTGGTTGCTGCGTCGTGTGCGGTTTTCAGGATGCGCTCAAAATGTGCCACTGCTTCGTCTAACTCAGCCGGATTTCCTATTCTGGCGGGGATACCATTGTGCCCTGTCAGAATTTCCTGAAACGCGTTCCAGTCCGTCGTCCTCTTCAGGGAGCCGTCCTGGGGTATCGGATCCTCACCCAGCATCAGAACTACTGGGATGTGATCTGATGATAACTCTGTTAGGTTCGAAACGTCCCAATTCCATGGGACGTTTCTAATTAACGCTATGTCCAGGACGGTTGGTGCACCCACTGCACAGTAGTGTGTGGGTTCAGCTGGTGCAACGATTTGGTAGTCATTTGCTTCGCAATGTCGCCATAGTCTCGTTCCGCTGGGGTTGGCTCTGGATAAGCTCCATTGCAAGTGTTTCGCGTTTAGGTCTCCCGCGACGATCGTAGGAAGGTCTGACTCCATGAGCAGCACGTTCAGGGTGTCTTCCTGTATCAAGATGTTCGGGGGATTATAGGCAGAAATTATTCTGAATAATCCCCTGCTCGTCTCAACGTGTGCTCCCACGACCTCTGTGCCATGGGTGTCGTCCTCACTAATTACGAATTGGGAGGATTTCAGCGATCGTTTCACCATTATGGCTACTCCGCCACCTCGTCTCCCAAGACGGTCTTTTCTGTAAATCCTGTAGTTGGCTACAGTTAACGGCTCGTTGTTTAAGTGGGTTTCCTGAAGAAGGGCTACATCGTAGTTACCTTCCACAAGAAACGTCTCAAACTCCTGTTTCTTATTTAAGAAACCGTCGCAATTCCAGAAAATAATCTTCAGTGAGGTTGGCAGTCTTTGCATTTGTCTATACATCAACTAGAGCCGAGGTCGCGTTGGTGTTTAAGGAAATCAGACCTTCTAGAAGAGGATTTTGCTTAAGTAGCTCTGTTAGAGATAACAGAGCTGCTGCCAAGGACCCTAGGGGGGACTTGTCTTTTGGGCTCGCGTTAAGTGTGCCTGCATAGGATAGGCCGGGTCGGACGTTAGCCGAGCCTGCTGGTCTGGCTTGGGCGGTTGACCGAGGGGGGCCCCTACCCGCACCGGAAGTGGCAGGAGCACTTCTCAGTTTTGGGTAGTGAGGGCAGCCTCGGTAGCTTGACGTATGTGCGTCCCCACAGTTCGCACACTTCGCTGCCTGGGTCTTAGGGACTTTGCAATCGGGAATGAGATGTTTTCCCGCGCATTTAACGCACACAGGAATTGCATGGCAATTCCTTTGCAAGTGGCCGAACTTCTGGCATCTATGGCATTGGCCTATAGTTGCTCTCGGTCTCTGAGGCTCGGTTTTTACTACCAGATTCAGTACCCCTGTGATCTGGTAGATATGTTTCTCAGTTTTAGGTAGAAGTACCAAAACTAACGGCATGGGTTTTTTGTTGGTCCCATGCATACGAGTGACTGATTCAGGGTGGAAACCCTGACTGGTCAGGTCGTCTTTCACGTCCTCCGATTTTATAAATTCGGGGACACCTCTGAGCACTACTCTGAGGGGTTTGTCCTCAGGGAAGGAGTATGTATGGTGGGAAATATTTTCCTCCACCAGCAACTTGGAAATCTTCCGATAATCCTCGATGGTGGTAGGATAGATTTTAATACCATCTGCCACATTTTTCGCTTTTGAAAAATACAGAGATTTTTTCATCAGCTCGTTGTTAAGTTTCACCCATATTTCTTTCTTACGAATAGTAACAGGGGGAATGGTGGCGCGTTTGGCTTTAGGAACTTGGGGTTGTTGTTCCTCGCCTTGAGTCGGGATCGAGTCCAGTTGGCTCGATCCGGGCAAACTCTGCTGTTGCCAATTGGTCTTATCGAGCAGGTTTTGTAAAATCGGGGGTAGTGGCAAGTGTTTCGCGGGTTGAGAAAGAACATGAGTGGGAGTTTCCTCCTCGGCCTCACGTTCGTGGCTTCCTGTATCCATGTCGTTGACGATGCTTTCCTGATCGGAGGCATCGTCTTCGTACATGTCGAATTCCTTAGGGATGGCAGAGAAAGTTTTACTGTCGTCTACATTCGTCGTCGCAAGTTGATGTTGATTACCCGGTCGGGCATTCGGCTGAATTACCTGACCTCGGGCTTTTTTCCTCTTCCTTTCTGGAAGAGTCGCATTTTCTGTGCTAGAAAATACTTCGGAGGGTGTCGTGCCCAGGTACTTCAGGATTTCCATAAGAAAATCCCGAATCGCTGGGGGACCACCCGCTTTCACCTCAGATAACCTCTCCTCCATGAGGTTAAATCAAAGAAAACGTTGAAGCAAGTACAATCCTTTCGTCGAATATCGTGAACAACTCAGAAAATGAATAAATTCGGCATATAAGCCACAATGAAACTAAAAGTCTGGCTTACCTACAACAAAAGGTCGACCGCACCCAAGCGGGTAATTAAGCCTCAGTGACCGCTATCGTCTCGCCGGTAGGAAAGGCACATACACTGCAGTTAAACACACAAAGCTCTCAGGTAGGTAGTTCTCTTTCGAGAGACTACTTCTGACTCACTCACTGCTGACACTGATGCCAAATGAGATTCAGAGCTCGATATAAATAGACAAACACTCACATTGTATTCGGCCAATCAGCGCGCTTAAACGTGAAATGGCCCATTGGGCGGAGCCTAATGGAAATCTCGCTCTGAGAGTACTCTCGAGGCGATTTCTGGCCAACCGTCCAGGTTTCCGTTCTGGTTCTCGGACCGGAGAATAAAACTAAATTTTTAAAATTTTTGTTTTCACTTTAATAAATGAATTGGAACAAAGGGAACTTTGCAGACTATTTGAGGCCTGAAAATTCTTGTTCATTTTCTTATTTATTTGATATTCGTGGGGATTACGACAGTAGACTATACTATTGACGACCCCACCCATTTCAAAAAACCACACCTCTCCGTGGTCTGAACTCACAACACTCAGTCGAAGCTGAGTGAGGGTTTCTTCACTCAAATCCCCGTGATTATGGGGCGTTCAAAGCCAGTGCAGTATATATTCCTTTTCTAATTCTAAGAGACTCAAAAATCGTCCTGTCAAATTAACTCGATTTAAGAGCAGGAGGTGTTATCTTTGGCCAGAAATACTACTATTTTGAAGTTTTTGAAAATACTCGCTGGAGTATATCTGGAGGCGAGAGCTCTACTAGCGTTTTTGCAATACCATTGGCCGACTTAAATGTTCGGCGATGGTATAAATAAAGGCTTATTTAGCTGTTTTAGGCAGTCATCCAGGAGCCGCCCGAGGGCTCGGACAATTCCCAGGAGAGAAGCCCTCACTTCTGGATGGCTCAGTAGTGTTGAGTGCATAGTGTAAATAGTATTTCTGGTTTTTAGGTATCTTCGGCCTGCCATGCGAATTAATGGAACCTCGTTGGTTGACAACACCAACAAATCTAGAAAGAATTCGTATGTCAGACACGTTCCTGCTGGTTATTCCAAATAGATGAAGAGCCCTGGAGTTGCTGAGATTTTTGCGACGATGCTGTACTTCGGGTAGGTGGTGATGAGCTAGCCGAGTGCACGCATTTGTTGACATGGCGCCCATCGAGGGGCTAGTAAACAGGAGTTTACGACTGTATCCGGATGGAGCAGGGCCCCTGAAAAACAACTTTTCCAGTAACCCGGAGTTGAAGATACTTATCAGAAAGTTTTCTTGGATGCACTTTCGGAATGATTCTGAAGCGAGTTATGCCAGTGGAATCGAGGATGTCCATATCCTTCGTGGGTTCGATGGTAGTGTTCCATTACGCAGCCAGCCAGTTGTTCCCATGCCAGGAGGCTGGGGTAATTCGACATAGTGAAAGCTACCTCGCCAACAATTGGTTGTCCTGAGCCAGTGGACAAGGGGCCAGAAACTGCAACATCTGCAAGATTTGGATAGCCAGTAGCTGTAACATAGTTCTCTTTTAGGTTTTATTTCTTAGGTACATGTTCGATAGAACTGGTCCTTTTCAGGACAAATCCAACGACGGTCCATCCGCATGCCAAGCGATCCCTTGAAGGGGGTCCGTGTTATCTTTGGCCAGAAATGCTACTATTTTGAAGTTTTTGAAAATACTCACTGGAGTATTTGGAGGCGAGAGCTCTAATAGGCTCCGCCTACCAACGTTTTCGCAATACCTTTGGCCGACTTAAATGTTCGGCGATGGTATAAATAAAGGCTTATTTGGCTGTTTTAGGCAGTGTCACAGCGTGCCATTAGCCACCACCATACTGCTCTGACAAGCTGCTGAGAATTTTGATATTTTGCGAAGAAATATTGCTCCAAGAATTGTTGAAAGCGTTGGAATAGACCAATAAGAGTCTCCTTACTACGAAGAGAAGAGCCCCCGAACCGCTGGTTTTTGGGATCTATTTTTGTAATTGGGCGAACTGTTAGTGTGACAGAAGAGAGAAACCGTAAGTTTTAGTTCAATTTATTGCTTGCAAGCTGTTCATGATGAAAGAGGAAACCGCAGAGTACCTCAAAAATGTAGACAGACATGAGCTTCTAGAAATCCCAAGCTATCTCGTTACTAAATTTGATATTGGGCCCGAAGATCTGGTGAGGAACTCGCATGATAGCAGTTCCTCCTCATTTACGCCAGCTAACGACAAAAGTCGTCAAAATAGCCAATTCCCTCCTCTTCCGCCGGTTAACCGCGTGAAGAGGAAGTGCATTAGGAAACTTGCTTCGTCGCAAGCCTCGAACTCATCTGGCGTGAGTGCGGGGAAAATGAAGGAAGTAATGGAATTATCAATTCCAACGATACAAAAATAGTCGATGGAGTTATTCATAATATTGCACAAGTTGCAACTATTAATGACAATGACGATGCAAGGACAGTTGTCCAGGCAGGACCCAGACCAGCCCCAGTTGCTTCCACCAGCAAGGGGCCTGCTCCTATTGATGATAATAATGATATTCAGATCCCTCCAAAAAAGGAGGTGATTTCTCCTATCACCATCAGGCAGAAGGGCTGCTGGGTCGAGGTGAATAGGAAGTGTGCTGAAAGAAGGCAAAAAATATACAGGATGGTATCAATATCCAGCCCGCCACCGTGAATAATTATCGTTCACTTTCACACTTATTGGTTAAAGGAAAAATTCCTCACCCCACATATAATTTTCCAGAGGAAAAACCTCTAAGGGTCATTTTACGGGGTGTCCCAGAATTTATGAAGTACGAACACATAGAGGATGATCTGCTGAGGAATGGTTTCCTTCCGGCGACGGTGGCATGCCTCTACAACAGGTTCAAACGTCCGATGCCTCTGGTACTTGTTCTGGTACCAAAGAGCGAAAGAAACATATATCAGATATACGATGTATTAATCATCCGAATCTCGGCGGAGCCTCAACGCCCCAGAGGATCGGTCGGACAATGCCACAGCTGTCAGCGTTTCGGGCACGCCCAGAGGAACTGCAAGGCAGTTCCTGCATGCGTCAAATGCGCAGAAAAACATTTGACTTGTGAGTGTGCCAAGCCGCGCACAGAGCAAGCGAAATGTTGCAACTGCGGAGGTCAACACACGGCCAGTTATCGAGGATGTCCCAGCTTCCCGAAACCCAAGAGTGGCAACACTGGAGGAACGGAAAGAGGAGATCCATCCTCTGCCGGAAAGGCAACTGGCGCCGGCCATACAGGCGCCACGCGACCAGTTGGTTCTGGCACTGTCCGTGCGGGGACCTCATATGCAGGAGCTCTGGGCGAAAAGCCCAAGGTGAGCCCAGCTCCAGCAGAATCCAAGGGTGCCAATGACATCTTCGCTGTCTTGGATCAGATGAAGAAACTCTTTGCTCAGTTTCCTGGGTTACAGCATATGTTTGTGCCCAACACAGCCGTGATTCCTGTCGCCAAATAGATGGCTGTGCCCCAAACAAGGCCCAGCTCCTGGAAGCTCGTCTTTTGGAACTATAACGGTTTCAAAGATAAGAAATTGGATCTAGAAGACTTCATGGTGCGGCATAACGTCGACGCCATGTTGCTTCAAGAAACCTATCTTCACAATGAGCCGGTTACTGTTCCCAACTATCGAGTCTTCCGCAAGGACCGTATTGGGCGGCGAGGGGGAGGTGTTGCCATTCTGGTTAAGCGCTCTCTTCGCGCCGCACAATATGGTATCTACCGCGACCGAAACCACGGTATGGAGGTGGTGGGAGTCGAGATTGAGTCGAGCAGGGGTATCCTTAGGGTAGTTTCTGCTTATAATCCCCCGTTCAATTTAATACAGGGTGATACTCTGGATTCTCTGCTGATGGAATCCAATATTCCGACGATCATCGCTGGGGATCTGAAAGCCAAACACACGTCATGGAGCCGGGTGTCAAACCGCAATGGGATGGCGCTCTGGGCACACATGGACAGGCATGATTATCATGTTGTGAGTCCTGATGAGCCAACACATAATGGTCGTTTTAGGCCTGATGTGCTTGATATTGCGATGGCTAGGAATGTCCCTTGGACTTGGGAGATCTACCCCCTTTCCGAGTTATCGTCGGATCATAATCCAGTCATTTTGTGGCTGGGTGATGATCCAATCCCCCAGGGAAGTTGTCTGAGACAGTCGACAAACTGGGAGACCTTCACTGCAGTCCTAGAAGGGGCATATGTCGCCCCTGAGGAGCTCCGAACCTCTGCCGAGTTGGAAGAGGCTGTGGCATCTTTCGAGCTCGCGGTGAATAACGCACTTGAGGCCTCCACCACCAGTGAGCAGGGTCCTTTGAGGTCTTATAACGAGTTTCCTTGGAGGTTCAAAGATCTCATCCGGGAGAGAAATAGACTCAGAAGGGTCTATCAGAGGACACTGTTCCCTGGAGACAGGGTAAGAGCCAGCCTGAAGGCTAATGAAGTTAAAAACGCGATCCTGGATTACAGGAATAAAAGGTGGAATGAGAGTCTTTCAGGTTATGAGCCTGGAGACAAGGAGCTTTGGGGCCTTGTCAAAAGGCGAAAAAATCGGAGGGATGAACTTCCACCTATTCATAGCGGGCGAGGAATATATTACTCCTCAGTCGACAAAGCCGTTGCCTTTGCAGATACGATGGAACGTCAGTTCGTCCCAAATACGAGCAAGGAGGACGACGAGGACAGAGATGAGTTTGTGGAGCGAAGGGTCGGGCGTATTCTTCGTGATGGGGACGACGATGTCATCCGGCCTACTTCTGAGGAAGTGCTTAGGGCGCATATCAAGAGTTTTCACAAGGAGAAGGCAGCGCAGATGTCTTGGCATCAGTCCCTGCACAACCTATTCACCTTGAGCTAACAGTCCATCTGAGTCATCAAAGAGCATGAGGGCTGGGCCCTGGCTCGATAATTAGTCATCATGATCCAGAAGTTTTAGGCAGTCATCCAGGAGCCGCCCGAGGGCTCGGACAATTCCCAGGAGAGAAGCCCTCACTTCTGGATGGCTCAGTAGTGTTAAGTGCATAGTGTAAATAGTATTTCTGGTTTTTAGGTATCGTCGGCCTGGCATGCGAATTAATGGAACCTCGTTGGTTGGCAACACCAACAAATCCAGAAAGAATTCGTATGTCAGACACGTTCCTGCTGGTTATTCCAAATAGATGAAGAGCTTCGGAGTTGCTGAGATTTTTGCGACGATGCTGTACTCCGGATAGGTGGTGCTGAGCTAGCCGGAGGAGGTGAAACATCATGTTTCCTACTCTCCGAGTGCACGCATTTGTTGACAGAGGGCTGGGCCCTGGCTCTATATAATAGTCATGAAGATCCAGAGTATTCAGTCTTCTGTCCTCAACTTCTCGTCGAGGTCCAACAAAACTAAATTGATTTTATCGATTTATGATTATCTAATGGGAATTTAGGAGGATACGAATAATTATGAAGAATTCCGAATGAATGAAAGAGTTGTCTGCTTGAATATTTGGTAGGTATGTTTTCTGAGAAGAAGGCAAAATATGGCCTTTGTTGACAACCAGGCTCCCAAGAGCTGTGGATAGTCCCGCAAGATTTATCCACTCTCCTACTCACCTGTCTGTCAGAGGACTTACAGAAGAACAAATCATAGAGACAATGATCAATGAAGATGAAGAACTAACAGGAGAACATGAAAGAGAATACCTGATAACAAATATTCAACCGATACACAAAAGACCATGCCGGAACCCCCGAAGAGAAAATATGATCATCCAAATCAAACCGGACATATTCAGGACGCTAATTAAACTAGGAGAAGTGTCAATAGACCTAGTATCGATAAGAGTAGAGGAATACGTGCGCGTGGCCATGTGCTACAGATGCTGTAGATTTGGGCATGTAGCAAAACACTGTAAGGACAACGAAAGATGCTTCCGATGTGGGGGAAGCCACACAGGGACAACCTGTGATAGGAATGCTGATTGCACTAACTGTGAACAGCTGAGAATAGCACCGAGATGCCACGAGGCAAGAGACGCTAGATGCCCAGTCTACACCAGAAGATTGCAACAGACGAGAGGGTACATCAACTATCAAAATGCCACCTAACGGAAGCAACAAGAGACAGCAAAAGCCACTACACATGAGGGTAATACAAATAAACGTAGGCAAAGGGAAAGCAGCCACAGACCAACTGTTAGAAAAAATAAAATCAGAAGATATCTCAATCGCCATCATCCAAGAAATAAACAAGAAAATGACCTCGACAAATAAACACACACTATATAAACACAACGAAAAATTAAAAACAGGCACACTAATAAAAAATAACATCAAGCAGACAATAAAAGTAACCAATTTCACAAACGAAAACACAACAACAACACAAATAGGAGAGGAAAGAAACAAGATCACGACAGTAAATATATACGACGAACCCGGAGGACAGAAAAATGAAAAATTCAACAAAATCGAAGAACACATTAGCAATATAATAGGGAAGACAATTATAGCAGGCGATCTGAACGCAAAGAACACAGTATGGGGAGGACAAGAAACTGACAAAAAAGGCGAAGAACTAATGGAGTGGTCAGTCGCCCAAGGTTATATAATTGAAAACGATAGGAAAGGAATAGCCACATACAGCTGCAATAGAGGACAGAGTTGGGTTGATGTCACCATCACTAAAGACATAGACATACAAAACTGGACAGTACAAGACGGAGAGACCTTAAGCGATCATAGATATATCACATACGAAACAGGCTACATCACACAAACAAACAGCACACAAAAACACCATGATATACAGAGAGCTAACTGGGACAAGTTCAAGCAAGTCCTCGGGACATTCATACCAATGGAAGGAACAATAAACCAGAGAGCAGAAAACATCCAAAACATCTGCGAAAAAGCTTGCAACGAAGCAATACCGCAAAAGAAGGGCCAAAGGAGAAAACAACAAATATGGTGGACACAAAAAATCGCAAAACAAAGGACAGACACAAACAAAGCCAGACGAAAATGGCAAGAGGACAGAAACGACTCAGAAAAGAGAAGAATATACGAAGAAAAGGAAAGAAAATACAAAAACGACATAAAAGAAACGAAACAAAAATCGATAAGAGATTATATCACCACAAACGGACAGAATGATCCATGGGGACTAGCATATAAACTCCTCAGAGGAAACAAGAAACAAAGCACACAGCTCAGTACAATACAAAAAGCAGACGGAACATGGACAGAAAACGAAGACGAGATACACGAAGAACTGATCAACACCTACTTCCCAAAAGACACCACAAACACAGAAGAGCACACAAACATATTACACAACATAAACACACAACCAATACACACCGAAGATGACACACCATTCACACTGGAGGAACTCCATGAGCTTGCCAGGAAGCTGAAATCGAACAAGGCAGCAGCGAAGGACGGTATCCCGAACGAAGCCACGACACATATACTTGATCTATACAACGACGCACTGGCACAAGGGATCTTCCCAAAAGTATGGAAAAAAGCCAACATCATATGGATACCGAAGAAAGGGAAAGGCCAAAGACCTATTTCGCTGTTGCCAACACTCGGGAAGCTACTGGACAAGCTCATAACACAGAGAAGAAGCTGCACACCCAAATCATCACTTTAGATATATCTAATGCATTCAACGCAGCCTGGACACCTAACATCAACAGTACTATGACAAGAATAAAAACACCCAAGAACTTACAACACATCAGCATGGACTTTTTAAAAGACAGAAACATAACGAGTGGTAACATCACGAGACAAACAGAACGGGGCTGCCCCCAGGGATCAAGCCTAGGACCCATATTATGGACCATAGTAATGGAGGACTGGTTTGAGACCCTGGACGCAGCATCCGGAAAAGACGAATACATTAAAACCCAGGCATTTGCAGACGACC
This sequence comes from Chrysolina oricalcia, assembly GCA_944452925.2. Lineage (NCBI taxonomy): Eukaryota > Metazoa > Arthropoda > Insecta > Coleoptera > Chrysomelidae > Chrysolina > Chrysolina oricalcia. The sequence continues at coordinate 9,473,392 of OX101813.2, read as the reverse complement.
AAGTCATCATAATTGGTGGAAAGACAAACCAACAGATAATCCGAAAATGGGAAAAGATTTGGGCCGCCTGCAAAGCCTGGGCAGACAGGAATAAACTGACATATAACAAGGACAGAACAGAGACTATGTACATTACCGGGACCACACAGATGAACATTCCAGACATAGACATGGACGGACACAGCCCAACAAACAAAGAAAGCATCAAATACCTGGGATTGACAATCGATCGTAAAATGCTTTGGATTGATCACGTTAAAAACATAAGAGCAAAAACGCAGGAAATAGCAAACAGACTCTTTGTGGTCGCTGGCAGAGAATGGGGAGCAAGTAAAGAAAACTTAAGAACAATTTACCAAATGGCTGTTAAACCACTAATCCTATACGCAGCAAACATCTGGGAGAAAAGAGCCAAGGACACGAGGATTCAAAGACACCTAAGAGCTACAGAAAGACCATTCCTGCTAGCGATCACAAAGGCATATAGAACATCTCCAACTGACGCACTGCATGTTCTAGCTGGCACGACGCCAGTCCAGATTGAAGCAGAAGTAGAGTTCAACCACACACAAACACACAGACAGGCCATAGAAGGAAACAAAATTAAACACGTACACAAGACCCACCCAGCAAAAACATACAGAAAAATAGAGGAACAAGAAGAATACAAAACACACACCTACACGGACGCAACATCGAACGAAAACGGGAGAAGAGCCTACGGAATAACAAAAACAAGAAATAACACAACATGGAAAGAAAAAGGAGGGAGAGTAACGGACAATAAGGACATACACAATATAGAGCTACACGCAATTAAAGACAAACATAAACGATGGAGACACAACAATACACACAGACTCCAAAAGATCCATAAGTATGATACAAAATAGAAACAGCACCAACATCACAGTAACAAGAATACAAAAACAAATACAAGATAAGAATGACAGAGGACAAAAGATAATAATAAAATATACACCAAGGAACAACGGAGGAATTAAAAAAGCAGAAGGCATAGCGAAAACAGCCATAAACAACGATGAAATAGAACACATACAATACAATAAAAAAGAATTGAAGAAACTAAAGCTCACACAAATGAACGACAAATGGCAAAGACACTGGGAGGAAGCAAAATCAGGAAGAAACACATACAACATATTCCCGACAGTGAAAAACCATAGAATAGAATTAAGCTGGAAGACAACACAATTAATAATCGGCCACGGAAACATGAGAGGATACTACAAGCGCTTCAATCTGAGAGCAACCGACGGGACATGCAGTTGCGGAACAGAGGAAGAAAACGCCACACATATCATACAACACTGCACAAGCACACAGAGAGAAATAGCAAGACACACATTAACAGAACAATTAAACACGTTGGACATGGCATATCCACCAAATATAAGAAACAGAGACACACTAACACCAACACTATCAGCATACATAAACAAATGGGGAGAGGAAATGATCTTTGATGATGACGATTGAGACACCCTCATGTGTAAACGCAAATAAATAAGTACCCTCTTGAAGGCCACGCGCGCGCATGAAACTGTAGATAAGTAACATATATGTATAGTAGAATTGAGGAAATGTAAAACTGTAAAATAAAAACGGATAAAAAGAAAAAAGGAAAAGGAAAAAGAAAAAGAGAAAAAAAGAAAAAAAGACAAAAATCTTGAACCGCTAATTTTTAGGAGTTGTGGAGATGGGATGGGTTCCATTGGCAGTGATGAAGCTGGATAGACGGTAGAAACAGGCCTAATACCTAACGGTGGGAAGGCCATCCAGTGCCCCGTAAAGGGATCTGGAAAACACATTTGTCACCTGTCTAGACACTGGGCCACACTTCTTAACAATATACAATTAAAATTTATGACAATTACGAAAAAACACGTTAATATTTTTAAAATATTGCCTAAAGTGACAGAGGACTGCTCTGGTCGGCTAGCCAGAGCGTACTGTGAATCCAGTGGGTACTTTTATGAAAGATTGTATTTAAATTTGAATAAAGCAACAAATGTTGATCATTCTAACTGGAGGCAAGGTTTTGAACATCTTCAAGTGCTAACGATCTTTTTAAGTGTTATCTTCAGCCGAGTAAGGCTTAAGATCTGAAAAACTACATCCAACAGGAAAAGCAATCCGTTCAAGAATTGGCGAATGAAGAAAATAATATTTTCGAATAAAATACTCGAAATCGAGTATCGACATCTCTTTGGAACGAATGAAAACGAACTATGAAACAGAAAATTTCTTCAGCATCTGACTAGCTCAGTCCAAACGTTCCGAAGCGAGTTCAAAATTTCTTCAATTTCATGTAGCTTGGAGATTTAATATACGCAGTCAGCAACAGTCCTAAGACTATAGTAACCCTCCTAGCTTTGACAAAAGCAGGGGATTATTCCATCAAGGCAGCGAATCCGATTTGCTTCGAGCTTTGATAAAAGCTCGAACTAAAACGCCAAATGTAAACGTCCAATACGAATTCTTTCAGAACTGGTTGATGTTACCCAACGAAGTTCCACTTGTTAGTCAAAACCAGGCTGTAGATTTCTGATAACCATATTCGGTCGAAACCGTAACTCAAACTCGCAAATTTCCTGAGCCGGAGCAGACGACTGACGTCTGCTCCCTCCAAGGCTTGGAGACGACTGCCCCCGTTCCCGTGAAGCTGGCCTATACTTATCGAAAAGTGTCAACCAGTCACGATCCGGATCGTTGAAAATAGCCGAGGGGCGGAGCCTAATGAAGCTCGCTCCTGGCATATACCCTCGAAATCGGCCGGATATTGTAATAAACTAGGTTTGGTACCGGCGTCCTGCACAAGAAAAGCGCCATGTAGCAAACCAGAACTTTGCCTTAGTTCATCCTGGTGGCCCTCAGCTAGCGCTGGCGCACCCCAATACTCCCTGACTCCTCTGACCCGTCCCTGAGGAGATATATCGAATTTCGTCGAGCCAATAACTCTCCACGAGAACCTTCCACCACCCCTTGCTTCGTCCAGCAAGGCGTCAAGATTTCTCGACGATTGAGTCAGGTCTGGTGGCCCAGCCCTGAGTTCTATTGAGTGCGACCCACCTCCTGCGGTGAGCCCACCCCTTCGGTCCTCAGTTCTCTCATGAGTCTCTTTTGACTTCATTGTGCCGTTTTCCGTTAATTGTTCTAGTTCAACTTTCTGTGCTTTATGTTTTTGAACAGAGTCTCGCACATCCTTACGGGACTATAGCTGTCGGAGTGTCTCAGACGTATGTGAACGACCAAGTGTCGGTTCACTAAATAAAATTCGTTCGGAGGCCAGAAGGGCCCTCCGATTTCTGATGGGGTCCGTCCATCTCTCGCGGTTTTTAGGATCTACAGGTTCTTCCATTTGCCCAAAACGAGACACTGTAGGCATTCCAGCCCCTCGTTTCGAGTTATTAGGTTCACCCCCTTCACGTCTGAGAGTAACTCCATAACGCTTATCTAATATTTGAATTTCTTGGTCCAACTGGCCGCAATTTTCCCTAACAAACAAAGCTTGGCTAGAACACGGTATTTCTGTGGAAACCGCTGTTTTCATTTCTGAGAATGACAAGGTTATCTCGCGCATATCAAACGAGGCCACGCTCCCCGGGCTGAGACTTTAGCGACTTCCGCCCACGGTTTGAGGAATAGGAAAATTTCTCAGGGAGTTATTAAAACTCAAATCTGGTCTCAAAAGTTGTGACGACTCTTCCAGGCAAGGAGTCGACACAGGGGTTCGAACTAACGTTCTCCCAGCGAACGGCTCGATGTTCTACATGGGACTTGAACCGCTCTTACGGGCTGCGTTCTGGATTTCTTGGGGGGTAAGAAAATAAATTCCCTCTTACAGGTGGGGTGTGGTATCGTTTGACATGTTTTCTCTTTGCGACAATGCCTGACTACGTGTGAGTTTCCTAACAACAAAGGGACTCAGACTGGGAGTGTCTAAGAGGGAGGATTCACAGTTACCTAACTGAATCTAATCAAGTTTGCCTAATGAGTGTCGAATACCGTAATCCGACACTCCACAGGTCTTTTTACGTGCCTTTTTGAGCCAACGAATACGGTAATCCACTGGGCTCCACAGGTCTTCCTAACTGTTTTTATCATAAGGAAAAGGAACCTAGTCGATGGCTATACTCCTAGGAATAGAAATCGGCCGCAGGAAAGGTAAAAGATTTGCGCAAGCTAACCCCCACGGGATCCACGGAAAGTGAGCTCGACAACAGACTAGCTGAAGTCTAATGAAGGCTTGACAGGTTAGGACTTAATCACTAACGAGCTGGATTCGTAAAAATCCGTACGTGGATTTGCCCAGGGGAAAAGTCCTCCTTTACAACTCAAGTGTGCGCCTATTTATTAATACCTGACCTCTCTTCTCGACTGAGGATTTTTGGTTTAAACGCGAAATCGAAGCGAAGATAAATCCAGCTGACTGTGGAAAAATCCACGGGAATGGTCTCTAATCGGCCCACAGCCTGGCATCCACTTCACACTCTTGCAGTGCCTTCCGAACCACACTGGTCGGGTAACCTGTTCGTCCGGTCTTCCTGGAGCTCTTCTCCAACTGCAGTGCCTCCAGGGTTAGGATGGACAGCTGACCTCTTCTTGGTTCTGTGCGTCTCTCCGAGAGATCACACTCTTGAAATTGTCGCCCGAAAATTTATCTACTTCCTAAATTCGATTTTAATTTGTCGCAGCGCGCAAGACAACTAGGATACCCGCCTAGTGTCACTAAACCCCAGGTTCAAATCTATACCTATTTCGAAATACTTTCACTTTGTAAACCGATAGCTCCTATCGTATATCAACTCCTTCGAAACCCCAGGTTTCTTCGCAATCGACGAATCAACAACCTTTCTCAAAGTCTTGTTGAAACGAAGCCAAATATTCTCGTAGATGGGAATGCTCCGATGTTTCGTTGCACGCACTATTCACTATTTACCGAGTGTCCAATGACCTAGCTATAAGTAGCCCAAACGAGACTGCTTTTTCTCGTTGATTCGGTACAAAACTAATCGAAATCCAACTGTTTGGATTTCCCTAATTTCACTTGTCTTCCTGAGACCGACGTTTCAAAAGCTAAAAACTATCTGAACACTTCGCGAATGCAGTCGGCTATACCAACAATTTCTTTCCCGGAAAGACGTGGCGTTCCCAAGCAATCTTTTTGACTGACTCGAATTTTTGCAAATAGCTATTTATATTATCTATTTTCTCTGACGTCATGTGTTGTTTATTTCGCATTTCACCATATTGCACAATGTTGTGCAATAACCGTCTCTTTAGACCAAATTCAGAATCCGTTAGCGTCCTCCTCCTGGTTTTTCCTCAATCCATGTTGTCGATTGGCTCGTTCCAGGAGTACTAAGCCGGCTGACGGTGCTCCACCCCATGCACCCCCTAAGGTTGAGGCCCGGAAGGATGAACTCCCCAGCACTCGTTTGTACTCGAAAGCTCACCCCCCCTATCCACCACCCCCGCTCGTTAAAGCGGTTCCTCATCCTGATGACTGGCGATCAGCAGAATAAAATCTGACCGTTTGATATGCAGTGCTCAGCCAATTCTCGGCTTGAAGCTCCCTTATATCTGACATAAGTTGACTTTTAAAACAATGACTTTACTTTATGTGCATGGTGCCCCCCTGAAACTGGCTGAAGGCCTGAAAAAACTCTCGGCTAAGGGCCGAGTGCTGTGTACTGAGTTAACTGAAATTGAAATTACTACTAAGTCGGTTATTCTTGGTATCTGAAACATAAAAGCATGATTAATCGTGATATGGTGCCTGTTGAAGTAAACGTTGGCGTCGCCGAAGGTCTCGCCTCCGCCGTACTTCTTCAGGGGTGTCGTTGTCTCCTTGGTTTACTGGACGTCTGTATTTGTCTCTGTCTCTGTCGTCTTGCTCACGTCTGTTCTCGTGGAGCTCCGTGAGCAGTGGGTTCGTGTGGGTCTCTACTCTGTCTAGAGTAGTCCCCACATGTTGTCTGATCAGTCTGTCGATATAGTCCAGGTGGATGTCTAAGTCTCAATATATGAACCTGTTGGGCATATATTGTGGTGCGTCTGTTGCCGTCCTCAGGCAGACGTTGAAGAAGGCCTGTATCCTCTGCCTATAACTGTTCGCGCACTGCCCCCAAGCAGTGGATGCGTACAATATGATAGGCAGAAGAATTGTCTTGATGAGGCGTAGTTTCAACTCGAGTGCCATGTTGCTCCTACGTCCGATGAGTGGGTACAGCTTATGCCTTGCGGCTTTCGCTATAGCTAATCTGTGGAAAACGTGCCTCTAAACGTGAGTTTCTTGTCCAGGGTTACTCCTAGGTAAACGGCTTCGTCTACCCATGGAATTCTCTCGTCGTTCATAGTAACATGGCCCTCGCGTGTCCCTCGTGAACAGTATGGCCTTGCTATTGTCTGCATTGATTCCGATCTTTCAACGATTGAACCACGGCTTGTTTACCTGAAGTTGCAGCTTCGATGTTACTCCTCTCTCATGAGATGACTCAGCAAAGATTGCCGTGTCATCTGCATAGAGAGCAAGTTTGGTCATGGGGTTGTCCGACATAGGCATGTTTGCAGTGTAGATTGAAAACAGGTGTGGCGACAGTACTGCTCCCTGTGGTACTCCTGCTTCTATCCCCCTTCGTGAAGAGAGATCATTTCCGACTTTGCATCGGTAATGTCTACCCCTTAGGAAGGAGTTTATCAGCTTGACCATTGGTATGGAGTATCCGGCATCAACCAGTTTTGCGATCAGCCCATCGTACCCATCGGCCGACTCAAATGTTCGGCAATGGTATAATTCGAGGCTTATTTGGCTGTTTTAGGTAGTCATCTAGGAGCCGCCCGAGGTCTCGGACAATTCCCAGGAGAGAAGCCGTCAATTCTGGATTGCTCAGTAGTGTTAAGTGCATGGTGTAAATAGTATTTCTGGTTTTTAGGTATTTTCGGCCTGGCATGCGAATTAATGGAACCTCGTTGGTTGGCAACACCAACAAATCCAGAAAGAATTCGTATGTCAGACACGTTCCTGCTGGTTATTCCAAATAGATGAAGAGCTCCGGAGTTGCTGAGATTTTTGCGACGATGCTGTACTTCGGATAGGTGGTGCCGAGCTAGCCGGAGGAGGTGAAACATCCTGTTTCCTACTATCCGAGTACACGCATTTGTTGACATGGCGCCCAACGTGGGGCTAGAAAACAGGAGTTTACGGCTGTTTCCAGTGTGAGACGGGGCCCTCAAAGAATTTAACAACTTTTCCAGTAACCCGGACTTGAAGATACTTATCGGAAAGTTTTCTTGGATGCACTTTCAGAATGATTCTGAAGCGACTTATGCCAGTGGAATCGAGGATGTGTCCTTCGTGGGTTCGATGGTAGTGTTCCATTCCACAGCCAGCCTGTTGTTCCTGAGCCGGATGGCCAGGGAAAAACGACATAGTGAAAGCTACCTCGCCAACAGCTGGTTGCCCTAGCCAGTGGGCAAGGGCGAAGACATATGGCGCCTCTTTAGAAGCTGGTCTGAGCGAGTACAGAGTACGCAGGATAGGGATACATAAATTATTGTCACTTTCAAATATACTTGCATTTGTTTTCACCACCCACTAGCTGTAGAGCTGCTTGGCGTCTGGACGGCCTCTTGAAGTTCTTGTCGTCATTAACTACTATGGTTAGTCAAGAGCAGGACAGATCCGGAAATAAAACATTCGTTTCCAAAACTTCTATCAATCTTCTGAGGGCAGGTCAGAAAATAGGTATAAACTTCTTTCAGTGCTGGCTGTAGATCTCTGTTCGCGGCCTAATTTAACACTAGTGGGCATTCCACTAATAAAAGCTAGTGTGAGTTGAGTCTTTTTACTCCAAACTCGAGTTCTGTTTGGTAGAACTGAAAGTGGTTCTCGAATAAATCGAGAAAAGGCAATACTATCGAGTATTGCTGATAAAAGTTCAGTATAAATGAACTGATCTGTGAATAGTATTTATCTACTCGAGATTCGTACTAGAAACGCGAAGTCTATTATAAAACTTTATTCAACTTACAACATCACTCCTCAAAGTGATGCAAAGTACTTCCGAATTTCATAAACTGGCCAATATTTATAGCTGAAACCGCTCTTATCAATCCCTGGCTCTCGCGGTTGGAAAGCTGAGGGGAGGAGCCTATCGGCGTAGCTGGCTCAAGGTCTAGCACGCTCGATTGTCACGAGGAATGATCTAGTAGTGGGTAGCGTTTTGGTTTCCGTCACGTGCGGACGTGTTTGGATCAGCTCACTACGGCGAATAGGCGAACAGTGGTTTTTTAGTTTTGCAAGGGCTTGCAAAACAGTGAATTGTGTTGTTATAGTGAAGACGAGGGTGAGTAGGCTTGGCAGTATTACTTTTGAATATGTTGTTGCGGGCTGTTCATGATGATCTCTGACGAAATCGGTAAAGTGCGGACAAGAAGGAACTAGTACTTGTACTAAAGCACCTTCTTGTCCGATTTAACGTGGCCCCAGATGATGTTGGGAAGGTTTTAAATGTAGACGACGATGCCTCTTCTTTCTCCTTGCGCAGCAAGGAAGATACTGTTCCGCTTCGTTACAGAAAGCGCGCGCGTCGTAATCAGAAGTCTGGAAGCATTTCCGGTAGCACTTCGGTGGCCTCGGACACTACGTCCGATAAAATAGAAAAACAAAATGATGGTATGAAAACGGAACAAAATCCGTTACCTGAAAAAAATGAGACTACTCCTGCCGTCCTGAACGGCAGTGAAATAAACCATGACGATATGAGGGACTCTCGCAAAGTCATCGGGATCGGATCCGGTCGCGAACCCGAACCTCGGCCCTCAGGGTCAAAGGTTGAACCCAACAAAGACGAGCAGGTACCTGCAAAAAAGACGTCAATACCTCCGATCACAGTCCAACAGAAAGAGTGTTGAACTATTGTAAATAGAAAATGCGGTGAAAAGAAAATCAAATTCACGAAAGCGACGAACACTCAGGATAGAATAAGGGTCCAGCCTGAAACAGTGGAAGATTATCGTCGACTGACACACCTGTTGATCGAGGATAAGATTCCTCACCACACCTACTCGTTTCCGGAGGATAAACCACTTAGGGTTATCCTCAGAGGTGTACCAGAGTTCCTTGCGCCCAAGGATATCGCGAAAGACCTGCTGGCCAAGGAGTTTAACCCCACGAGCGTATTCAGACTACGCAAACGCGATGAAAAACCAATGCCTCTTGTCTTGGTACTTGTGCCAAAGACAGAAAGAGGCATATATCAGGTTGAAGATGTCCTAAACGTCAAATGCTCTGCTGAGTCGCAAAGGACAAGAGGCACTGTTGGACAATGCCATAAGTGCCAACGGTTTGGACATGCCCAAAGAAATTGTATGGCAATTCCAGCATGCGTTAAGTGTGCAGGGAAGCACTTGTCTCGTGACTGTGCATTACCTCGCACAGACAAGGCGACATGCTCTAATTGCAGAGGTCCTCACACGGCCAATTATAGGGGATGTCCCAACTTCCCCAAACCCAAAAGTGGAAACACTGGAGGGAAGGGGGGCACATTCTAGCTCCAGAGGAGCAGCGAAAGCTCAACAGAGCGCGACCACTGACAAATCCGGGGTTGTCCGTGAGAGGACTTCCTATGCAAAGATTTTGGGCAGTCCAAACAAGCCAGCAGGTCATGGCAAGCCACCAGCAGACATCTTCGTCGCTGAAGATGCTGTTCACGCAGATGAAGATGCTGTTCACCCAGTTCTCTATGCTCCAGAACATGTTTGAGCCTAGTTCCGCTGTGACCCCGTCCACCAATTAATGGCTGACACCAGAATAAGGCCCAGTTCCTTGAAGATTGTTTTCTGGAACTGTGATGGTTTTAGAGACAAAAAGTTGGAATTGGAGGAGTTCATCGTTCGTCTTAACGTTGACCTGATGCTCCTTCAGGAAACCCACCTTGACAACGAAGCTATCACAGTTCCAAACCACCGAGTCTTTAGAAAGGATCGTATTGGGAGACGTGGAGGAGGAGTTGCCATTCTGGCCAAACGATCCCCCCAAGTCTCTCAATGCGGCATTGATGATGAACGGAGTCACGGCACTGAGATGGTGGGTATCGAGATCGAGACGAGTAGAGGTACTCTAAGAGTAATCTCAGCTTACAACCATCCCACTAACGTGTTACAACCTGATACCTTGGATTATGTGCTGATGGAAGACAATGTGCCGATAATAGTCGCTGGGGATTTAAATGCTAAACACGTTTCATGGAGCCGAGTGTTCAACCGTAACGGTGGGGCGCTCTGGGCACATATGGACCGACATGATTATCATGTGGTCGCCCCCACTGAGCCCACGCACTATGGTCATTATAGGCACGATGTGCTTGATATTGCTGTTACCAGGAACGTCCCCTGGACTTGGGAGATGTATCCACTGTCCGAGCTAAGTCACTCAGTCGACAGCTCTCATAGAGTAAAGACGTGCTTTTAGTCGCTCCAGTTTTCTAGCCAGTGCGCAAGATCACCAGCCAATGCAATATAGTTATTGCATTGGCTTTTTTTATGCCAAAATCTCGGTTCACCACACTTTCCAAAATAGTTAGAAAAATCAGTGAAAAAGGACACAGTGACAAGGACACAGATAGTTATAATAAGTGATAGACAAAGACACAACAATTAAGTGAAAGGACACATCAGAAAGTGAAAAACGTGAAAAAGTGATAAAAGACAGCTAGTATTAAGGAGATAAGTGCAGTGATCTCCAGGGGCACAGCCACTGGAGCCTGGGAACTTTTACAAAGTAAGTTAGTTTTGATATAAAGTGATATACAGACACGTTTAGAAATCAGTGAAATAGACGCTCAAATACCAGCCGGTGAAACAAATTGTTTCAGCCGGCTTTTTTTTTATCAAAAAACCTTGATTTTTTTTTAACAACACATAAATAGAACTCGGCCAAATAGACAATAAAAAACGTACATTCCATAAACAATTCACCGATCTCCACTTGTGATAGCTACAAATCGAACCCAAAAGTGCACACATACACTCAAATATACAGAGTGAACATGGACAAGGATAAAGTGGAAATGAACAAGCGAGATACAGGACAATCAGTAAACACCCCGACAACACTGACAGCACCGGCACTGAGAGACCAGAGAGAACAGGAGGCAATAGCACAAAGAAGCACCAAAACCAATCGGACACCACCTTTCGCAGACGAGAATACAACGAAAAAATCAAGAACAGACGGAGTTACCCTGAACGACACAATAATATACAACGCAGACGATTGCGAAGAAGAAGAAGGAGCGACAGGAATAAATCAAACCATAGGAACCAACGAACAGGACAATGAAAACCAAAAGGAGACAAACGCACCAGACGAAGACGAAAGGGACATGGAGGACGTTATCAAGGCAGTTGACATAATAACACGAACAGTAGCCAGCGAAAATAACGGCAAATTAACGAAAGCCGATCAAGCAGCAATAAGATCAGCCACACAAGAGGTCATGGCGAAATTGACACGGACGGTGAGAAAAATAGGGGCTTTGCAGACCGCAAACGCCAGACTGAACGGTCAGGTCCAACTGTGGAGGACGAGGGCACAAATAAACCAACAGCAAAGAAAGGAAGATTTCCCAAACCTACCAGGCACGGACCAAATGGCAAACATGATACGGCAGGCAATAGAAGAGCAAATCCAACAACAGCCAACAACATCCAGACCACAATTCATGCCACCAACAACAACAGGGATCACACATAGACAACAGGACATGACATTCCAACCAAACATACAGGAGCAACAACCGACTTATGCGAGAATAGCAACGACACCAAGGAACCCACAACCAGGACCAGAGGAAGGATGGAAAACACCCCCAAAAAGACACGAGATGATCATTAGGATCCCAGAAAAGGCGGACCCACAAATCACCACGAGAGCAATCAAGGAAGTTCTACTATCAGGAGACAAAGACACGAGAGGACTAAGGAGTATCCGGCAGCTACAAAGTGGAGCAGTCATCGTGCAAGGAAAGGACGAAAAACAAATAAAGGCAGTACAAGAACAACTAAAGAAGAACCCGACATTACAAGCGAAGAACATGGGAGGAGAACAACCGACACTTATGATAACGGGGCTTGAGGTCGGTTTGAACGATGATGAAATAGTAGAAAGTTTAATAAAAGAAAACGACAGCTTAATAAACGAACACGGACAAGAACACGTAACAAACAACATAAAACTTGTGCATAAACGACCCTGCAGAAACCCCAGGAGACAAAACATCATTGTCGAGACCTCGCCACAAATATTCAGGACCCTTATAGGACTAGGAGAGGTCAGCATAGACCTAGTATCATGCGGTGTAGAGGAATACATACGAGTAGCAATGTGTTTCCGATGCAGTCGCTTCGGACATGTGGCCAAGCACTGCAGAGAGGCACAGGATAGGTGCTACCGATGCGGAGGCCAACACCAAGGAACGGCATGCGAAAACCCACCCAACTGCCCAAACTGCGAACAGCTGAAGATAGCACCACGAGGACACGAAGCCAAGGACACCAATTGCCCTGTGTACTTGAGGAAGGTCCAGCAATCGAGGGGGTACGTAAACTATAATAGAACTTTGAACAATAAATAAAAGACATGACCATATGAAGATGCTACAAATAAACATTGGAAAAGGCAAAGCCGCCACAGACCAACTGACACAAACATAAAAATTATAACGATTCAAGAGATCTACAAAAAATGACTTCGACAGAGACGCACAAACTATACCGACACAGTGACGAGGCAAAAACGGGAACGCTAATACACAACAGCATAAAAGACGTAATACAGCTAAACGAACTAACGAATGACAATACAACTACAATACAAATAGGGAGGGATAAAGACAAAATCACAATTATCAATATGTACGATGAACCAGGGGGACAGTTGAACAGGAGATTCGAACAAATAAAGGTCAAGGTAAACAAAATAAAAGGGACAGTGATAATAGTGGGTGATTTTAATGTAAAAAACACAGTATGGGGAGGGCGCGAGACGGACTTAAGGGGGGAACAAATAATGGACTGGACAGTGACACAAGGCTACATTATAGAAAACGACAGACGGGACATCGCAACATATAGTTGCAACAGAGGACAAAGCTGGGTGGATCTGACCATGACAAAAAACATAGACATCCACAACTGGACGGTAACAGACGAAGACACGCTCAGCGACCACCGATACATAACATACGACATAGGACAGACAATACAGCAACAAAACAAAACAAGAATCAACTTCAACATTAAAAAAGCAGACTGGTGCAGATTTTCAAGAAAACTCACCCAATATCGTCCACCAGACACGACAGACATCAACGTACTCACGGAACACCTACAAGAAGCATGCGAGGCAGCATGCAAAGAAGCCATACCGACGAAAAAAGCAAGACAAAGACAAAATCAAATCTGGTGGACAGAGGAATTGACAAAACTAAGAAGAGACACAAACAGAGATAGGAAGAGATGGCAGACAGATAGACAGAACGAAAACAAAAGACGACAATATGACGAAACAAAAAGACGGTACAAAGAAGCGATCAAGCAGACAAAGAGGACATCAATAAGAGAATACATAACGGAAACATGCCAAAGTGACCCGTGGGGCCTCGCTTACAAGATCCTGAGAAGGAAGAAGAAAGAGCAAACACAACTTACCTCGATACAAAAAACAGACGGGACATGGACAGAGACAGAAGAAGAAATACATGAGGAACTCGTAAGGAAATACTTCCCGAAGGACAATGAAAATCTGCCAGAACACACAGACATACTAGAAAACATACAAAGACAAAACCCACAAACAAGCGACGACATAGAATTCACAATAGAAGAACTGACGGACATAGCGGACAACCTGAAACCCAACAAAGCAGCAGCCGAGGACGGTGTGCCAAACGAATCTGCACGATGGATAACAAGAGCCATAGGCACACACGTGCTGGACATTTTTAATATGTCCCTCAATCAAGGAAAATTTCCAGAAAGGTGGAAAATGGCCAACATCGTGTGGATACCGAAAAAAGGTAAAGGGCACAGACCGATCTCGCTGCTGCCAACACTGGGAAAACTTCTAGACAAATTAGTGACAAAACGACTAACATACCACCTGGAGACTGAAAACAAGATAGACAAACGACAATACGGCTTCCGCAAGACAATCAACACCACGGACGCGATAAAACAAATAACCAAGACAATACGAAACAACAAACAGAACAAACTACACACCCAGGTGGTAACACTAGACATCGCAAACGCCTTCAACAGCGCATGGACACCAAACATACAAAACATGATGACAAGGAAACATATACCAAACAATATACAACAGATAAGTATAGACTTCCTAACAAACAGAAAAATAACTAGCGGACCCATAACAAGGACGACAGAAAGAGGCTGTCCACAAGGATCGAGCCTGGGCCCCATACTGTGGACAACGGTTATGGAGGACTGGTTTGAGACCGTGGACAGCAAGACAGACAAAGACGACACGATAGCCATCCAGGCGTTTGTGGACGACCAGGTCATTATAATTGCGGGCAGAACAAACATGCAAATTGAGAAAAAGTGGAGCAAGATCTGGGACGGCTGCAGCGCCTGGGCGACTAGGAACAAACTGAAATATAACAAAGAAAAAACGGAGACTATGTACATAACAGGGACATCACTGACAACACCACCAAATATAAACATGGACGGACACACAACAAAAAACCTTGAGACAATCAAATACCTAGGACTGACAATAGACAGAAAAATGCTCTGGGTTGAACACGTGAAGAACATAAGAACAAAGACACAAAACATCGCCAACAAGCTCTTCGTGGTGGCGGGGAGAGAGTGGGGCGCGGACAAAGAAGTGCTCAAAATAATATACGAAAAAGCAGTTAAGCCACTGGTCATGTATGCAGCGGAAGTCTGGGGACAAAGAGCACATGACTCTAGAATACAAAGGCACCTCCGAGCGATTGAGCGCCCATTCCTCTTGGACATCACAAGGGCTTACAGAACGGCACCGACGGACGCACTGCATGTACTGACAGGGACAACACCACTGCAAATAGACGCAGAAACAGAATACACACACGCGCGCACACACAGACAAGACATACAAATGAACAAGATCAAACATGCACACAAACCACACCCAGCCAAAACACACAGACAACCACAAACACCAGAAAACTATAAGACACACATATACACAGACGGAACACTCGACGAACACGAACACAGGGCCTTTGGGATAGCAAAAACAAGAGATAACGCAACATGGACACTAACAGAAAAACGAATAACAAACGGAAAGGATATACACAACACAGAACTAGAAGCGATACACGAAGCCATCACAAGCCTAAAAATCACAGACAGGAACATACACACGGACTCACAAAGAGCTATACAGATGATAAGTAACACAAGGAGCACCAACCCAACAATAGCCAGCATACAAAAACAGATACAGGACAAACACGACCGAGGACAGTCACGCTCTCACGCAAAAATAGATCACAAGAAGGAATAAAGAAAGCAGAACAAGAAGCGAAAACATATCTAATGCAACAGGAAATCCAACACACACACAAAACCAAAAGAGAGCTGGGAGAGATAAAACACAAGGACAAAATTACGGCATGGCAAGTACACTGGGACACAACGCGCACAGGCAGAACGACACACACCATCTTCCCAAAGGTCCACACCACACGTATACAGATATCGTGGAAGACAACACAATTAATTACAGGACACGGAAACACACAAACATACTACAAACGGTTCAACCTTAGAGCAACAGACGGGACGTGTCCATGCGGACAAAGCGATGAAGACATTACACATATAATAAACAACTGCACGCTGGCAAAACGGACAAACGCCAGGGAAATACTAACACAGAGACTTACAGAAAACGACATGACATACCCACCAGTATTCAACGATAGGACGAAACTAAATAGACAGATCACAGAATACATTAACAACTGGGGAAACGAACTTATAAACGACGATGACGACAGATAGGAACGGTAGCACCTTCATAGACGGCTCCCTCATGAAAGACCTCACCAAGTAAGATGTAAAACAGGACTACAAAATGTATTAGAACTAAGATAACATATGTAAAAAACAAACACAAAATAAAATAAAATAAAGTCTTCTGGACCCGCTGATTTTTGGGAGTGCGGAGTTGGGAAGGGTTCCCTTGACAGAGTTTCACCAGAGAGATGGTAGATCCACGGCCTTATACCGAAAGGGAGGAGGGCCATCTGAGAGACACCTAGTGTCTCCCACAAAACTACATTCGCCATGTCCGAGCTAAGTTCCGATCATAACCCGGTCATTCTATGGCTGGGAGATGACCCAATCCCCCGAGGAAATTATCTGCGCCGTACGACGAACTGGGAGAGTTTCACGGAGATTCTTCAGGAGGCAAACACTGTCCCTGAGGTACTTCAGACCTCAGTTGAGTTGGACGAAGCTGTGGTAACATTCGAAAGGACTGTGAAGGACGCGATTGAGGCCGCTACGACCAGTGAGCAGGGCCCTTTGAAATCTTATAATGAGTTTCCTCCAAGGATTAAAAACCTCATTACAGAGCGAAATCGCCTTCGGAGAGTTTATCAGAGGACCTTGTTCCCTGGAGACAAGGTAAGAGCCAGCCAGAAGGCTACAGAAGTCAAATACGCGATTCTGGATTACAGAAACGAGAGGTGGAACGACACTCTTTCTGCTCTAGAGCCTGGACATAACGAGCTTTGGCGAGTTGTGAAAAGTCAAAGGAACAGGGAGAGAACGCTACCTCCCCTTCACGGTCCCAACGGCATGTGCTACTCTTCGGCTGACAAAGCGAGAGCCTTTGCAGACACGATGGAGCGGCAGTTTGTCCTCAACACCAACGCGGAGGACGATGATGACAGGGATGAGTTTGTGGAGGCCAGGTTCAGGCGTCTGCTCCGGGATGATGATGACGATGAGATCCGTCCGACTACTGAGGAGGAGCTTAAGGCACATATACGCGCGCTGAAGAATAAGAAAGCCTCAGGAGCTGATTCTCTCAGCAATATCGTGCTGAAGAAACTCCCGGCGAGTCAAATCACTTCACTAACACACCTAGTGAACAACTCACTGCGCCTTAAGCACTTCCCCAGTAGATGGAAGCACGCTCTGATTGTCATGATCCCGAAGCCCCGGCAAG
Organism: Chrysolina oricalcia; assembly: GCA_944452925.2. Classification (NCBI taxonomy): domain Eukaryota; kingdom Metazoa; phylum Arthropoda; class Insecta; order Coleoptera; family Chrysomelidae; genus Chrysolina; species Chrysolina oricalcia. Next base: position 9,456,105 of record OX101813.2, on the reverse strand, counting down.
ACCCCAGGTTTCCACAAAATTATCGACCTATCAGCCTCCTCTGTTCGGTGGGGGAACTTACTGAACGAGTCGTGCTGGAGAGGCTCAACAACGAGGTCATTGACCGGAACATTCTGCCAAACGAACAATTTGGCTTTCGCGCAGGTCAATCCACAGAGCTACAGGCCTTGCGTATGGTTGAGGAGACCATTTGTGAGTTGAATAAAAAGCTACAAGTATTCCTACTGCTGTAAGACGTAGCGAAGGCCTTCGACCGAGTATAGCACGAAGGCCTTCTCTACAAGATGGGTCTCCTTGGCTTTCCTCGAGGACTTGTGCGCTACATCAGCTCTTTTTTAAAAGGCAGAACGTTTAAAGTCAAGGCTGAAAATGTTCTCTCGGACACGAGAGACATTCAAGCTGGAGTTCCACAGAGAGCAGTGTTGTCTCCCTTGCTTTACAGTATTTATACCAGTGATATACCTAGAACGAATCACGTGAAGGTCTCATTGTACTCCGACGACACCGCGTTACTCGCCAGTTCAGCGGATCGCGAGCTCGGGATGTCATATCTGCAGACCGCAGTAGACAGCCTCGAGCAGTGGCTCCTGGACTGGAAGATCCGAGTCAATCCCGTAAAAACGCAGCTAATTTCCATGGGGAGGAGGAGGGAGCTTCCTCGTACAGTGCTTACGATCTCAGGAAGGAGGATCGAATGGAAACCGCAGGTCAAGTACCTCGGACTTATAATCGACAGAGGTCTCACTTGGAGGCACCACATTGATGAGTTGAGAGGCAAGTTGTACTCCAGACTTGGCAATCTATACCCGTTCCTCAACAGGAGGAGCAAGCTAAGTCTGAGGAACAAGGTGCTCCTCTCGTTACCCTAATATTACAAGGTTGTATGTAACATTTTTGAATTTTTTTGCCTTTCAGTATTGCAAGGTTCTATGATATATAAGCTTATATGTAAGCTTGAAAGGATACCTCTAGCTAACATGGAACTTCGATAGTCATGAAAAAATCATGGGTGTATGTTTGAAATGTCGATTTCGTGTATAACAAAGGTGTAAGTTAAACATACATCTTTGTAATAGATATTTATTTGGTAAAAATAATATTACACAGTTCTATGTTGTTACATGCAACCTAGTAATATTTTTGAGGTTATGTTAGTTTGTATTTAGTTTAGATGAAATAGGTTTATGTGAACGTTATCTGCCTTTGTTTTCCAAGTAATGGGTGATAAAAGTGATAGTGACTTAAGTGACAATCACGGCTATGACAGTGATAAAGATGTGGAGTACATACCGCCTCAAAAATCATCGAAAAAAGTAACAAGGTAATAGATTATTCTGTAAGTGAGGTTAGAGTTCTCAAAGTTTCAATAATTTTTGTTTCAGAATCAAAATTCGCGGAAGTTATATTACAATTCCATCACCAACAAATTATAGCAGCAACAGCAGTGAAAGTGAAGACTCCAATGCTATTTCTGAAACGGATTTTAGGTAATCGAATTATTAAAAATTTTTATTTCAATTACTGTTTTAATTTTTTTTAGGAGTAAGTTCAGCATGTCCTCAGAAACTGCTACTTCTTCGACAAAGAAGAATGTGGTAGAAAACAATAAAACCGAGACTGAAAAAGCTGTGCACAATTTAGAAATGCCCGAGAAAGAAGTGAGATTGCAGGATTCTGAGATACACGTAAGCTCTGAAACTCCTCAAAATCCTACCGCTGATATAAATGGAATAACGGTAGAGATTGAAGAACAAACCAGAACAAAATTGGCACGAAAACGAAAAAATAACCCTTCGGAATAGGCATGTAACGTAAGGAAAGCGAGATTTGATCAGGGTCTTGAATACATCTCTTCCCGAAAAAAGAGAGTGCCGGCAAGAGAAATAAAAAATAAACAAGATTGTGTTGAGAAATGCTTATTCCAGTGCTCTCACAAAATAAGTGAAGAGCAACGAAAGGAAATGTTCAAAAATTATTATTCGCTTCTGGCTGCAGAGAAAAGAAACTATATTTTGAATACCACCGAAGTTGACATTCCGTGGAGAAGAAGAAAAGGCAAAAACCAAAACAACTCGAGGAAAAATAGAATTTTTAGGTATTATTTTAAGTTAAGTGGGCACAAAGTTCAAGTTTGCAAAGATTTTTATACTGGGACACTATGTATCAGCCAAAAGCCAATTTATAATGTGCATCAAAATAAAACCCAGACTAACACATTACCTACAAGTCGGCAAGGGAAACATCAAAAACGAGTAACCTCACCTGAAGATACTGAATTAGTCAAGGACCATATTAACATGTTCCCGCGTGTACAGTCACATTATTGCCGCAAGAAAAGCAATGAAGAGTATTTTGAAAGCGAAATGAGCATCAAAAAGTTGTATGAAATGTATTTAGAATATGCAAATAAAAAAGAAAAATCTCCAGTTTCATTTTGCGTATACAGAAAAATATTCTGCAATTCTTTTAATATAGCATTTCACAAACCACGAAAAGATAGATGTGATACTTGCGAAGAAATGAAAGTAAAAAGAGATGAGAATGACGTAGATGAGGTATCAGAAAAAGCGTACGAAAATCATTTAAATGAAAAAGAAAAAATGAGGGAGGAGAAACAAAAAGATAAAGAAAGTGGAAAGCCTATATTATGTTTTGATCTCGAAAATGTTTTAACGTGTCCAAAAGCGGATATAAAGAACTTTTTTTACAAAAGCAAATTAAATGTGTATAACATGACGGGTCACCTCTCCATTGTTAATAAAGTTTGTTGTGCTGTATGGACCGAGGCTCAACATGGTAGAAGTGGGAATGACATAGCTAGAGCGGTCTATAAAATGATGCATAGAGTACTAGAAGATTATCCAGAGTTTACGGAAATCATTTTGTGGAGCGATAGCTGCGTACCACAAAATAGGAATAGTTTCATGAGCTATGCTCTCGCTCACCTCATTCAAACTCACAAAAATTTAGAGAAAATTACTATGAAATTTTCAGTGCCGGGGCATTCGTGCATTCAGGAAGTGGATGCTATTCATAGCGTAATAGAAAGGTCATTGCGCAAAGTAGAATATTATTCTCCGTTGTCTCTTCTTCGCTTTCTATTGAAAATAAACCGACACGATCCCTACACAATCATACAGATGGACAGACAAGATTTCATTGATTTTCAGTCGTACTCAAATCAGTTAAACTATAACACTGTACCATTTTCGAAAGTAGTGTCTTTGCAGTTTTCTAAGTAATTTTTTGAGCTGAAGTATAAAAACTCTTTCACATCGGCAGCGGATGATAATTCTACTACATTCAAAACCGTAAATTTGCACCAAAGGAAACTCCGAAAAGCTCACGTTACGGCCGAAACAAAACATCCTATTCCTCTAGAATTGAAAAAATGCGATAACAAGGTAACACTGCCCCAAATGAAGGTGGATGCTATCAAATCTATGTATAAGTGGATGCCTCAAGTAGACAGACAATACTATGATACGATTTTTAGATCTTAGATTACTGTTTTAAATAAGCGTCATTCATGTTTTTAGAATGTTTTTTCTGTTCCAAAGGCCTATGTTAGTATAGTATCTATGGAGGGTCTAAAACATCTCTTATGTAAATTAACACGGGAAAACGCCAAGGTTCGTTTTGGCAATTTTTACTCTTTTTGGGGTGGGGGGAACAAGCAGAGCGATGTAATCTTGCCGCAAGCTGGGTGTTATCAAACCGCAAGCCAAGAGTTGGAATAAAAACAATAGTAATTGTGAATGAATTAATTCGAATTGTTAAAGTGGTATAATAATAATGATGTTTGGAAAAATAGGAAAAATGGCGGATAACGGGAGTGTAACGTTTCAACGTGCGATTCCAATGAGAAACGTATACAGGGTGTTTGAAAATATATGATTTGAGAGAAAAATCAACAGGGTGTCTCAAAACAGTCATCAGTTGAGAGAAAAAACAACAGGGTGTTTCAAAATACATCATTTAAGAGAAAAAATATGGAATGTTGGGTGGGAACATGAATCATCACATCATTGGGGCATCGCATCATTGGGGCATGCAGGGATTCAGGAGTTTTCGTTTTACGTATACAGGGTGTGTCAAAATACACCATTTAAGGAAAAAAATAAATACAGGGTGTCTCATAAACGTGCACAGTGATGGGGTTTATTTAAGAAAAAAATATATACCAGGTGTACCAACGTGCCAGTTGAGACAAAAAATATATACAGGGTGTCTCATAAACGTGCATCGTGACGGGGTCCGTCATTTTTAAAGTGCGATACCAATTCGTTTTCAAGGAATACATCAGAGCCATCTGTCGTTCAATATATACATTAATGATATTTTGGATCTGTACGAATCATCAAAAAATAAACACTTCCGGGTTCAAAAATTTAAGATAGAAGAAAAGTAATAGTAAATTCGGATTACCCACATCGAGGAGAGTCCAAATCTGCAATAAAATGGCTACTTCCGGTCCAAACCGGAAATGACACTTCCGGTCGTCCGATTTTGATGATTTTGGCATCAATAGATTCGTTTGGATGTCAAGAAACATTTTTAAGCATTTTCCGAGGTCAAAAGGGCATAGGAGGCTATCTTCGTTATTAGTAAAGTTACAGAAACGTGCGGGTACTCTTAGAAGACAACTTTCATGGGAGATCAAGAAAATAATAGAATTTGCGTACGTCAACTGTCATATGGGCCGTAAACCGCACATATTAATGCGTTATGTACTTATTGCTTAAATCTTAGAAGCTGATTCGTAAGTTTAGTAAAATGGGTGTACCAACTCGACATTTATGAGAAAAAACATGGCAGCTGTCAAATTTGGTATACAGGATGTCTCAAAATACATCGATTAAGAGAAAAAACATGGCGGCTGTCAAATTTGGTATACCGGGTGTCTCAAAATACATCGATTAAGAGATGAAAAAAACATGGCTGATGCCATACAGGGTGTACCATCATAGTATTTAAGAGAAAAAAACATGGCTGCTGCCATACAGGGGGTACCATCATAGTATTTAAGAGAAAAAAACATGGCTGCTACCATACAGGGTGTACCAACTTGGCATTTAAGAGAAAAAAACATGGCTGATTGTCAAATGACATGAGACAGAGATAAAAAAAACATGGCAGCTGTCAAATTTGGTATACAGGATGTCTCAAAATACATCGATTAAGAGAAAAAATACATGGCTGCTGCCATACAGGGTGTACCATCATAGTATTCAAGAAAAAAAACATGGCTGCTACCATACAGGGTGTACCAACTTGGCATTTAAGAGAAAAAAACACGGCAGCTATGAAAATTGGTATACCGGGTGAACCAACGCAAAATTTAAGAGAAAAAAACATGGCTGATTGTCAAATGACATGAGACAGAGAAATAAAAACATGGCAGCTGTCAAATTTGGTATACAGGATGTCTCAAAATACATCGATTGTCAACGTATATACAGGGTGTCCTACAACGTTTGAGAGAAAAAACATGGTGAATCATTAAGAGAAAAAACATGGCTGCATGAGTAATGGAAGAACGCTTCAATGGAAATATGGAGATTCGAAACAACTACTTGCCCATGCAGAGATTGAATTACATCCGACATCTAAATGTGTAATAAGAGGGCGTATGGACCGTTAATTTGGGAAAAAAAAACACAGCGGAGTCTGATTGGTCAAAGCTCATGGGTAGTTGAAGTAATCACCAATAGAATGGTATCTGGAGAGTACAGACAGAAGGTTGAGGATTCATTCGTTCCAAAAAACAACTAAAATAACAAACGCTAAAATGTGTAAAAAATTTGACAAATTCAGCGGTTTTCACGTTCCAAAAAATGAATAAAATTACAAGCGTTAAAAATTTACGTTTACATGTATTTCTTATGGAGATTTGACATTTCAGAATCGTTCAAAATTATCGTTTTTGCGTCCCAAAAAACAAGTAAAATTGGAAGCTTCAAGACACGTAAAAAATGCAACGAAAACATGTGTTTTCATGTTCGAAAAAACATATAAAATTTCGAACGCCGAATTACATAAAATATGTAACGAATACATGCGTTTTCGTGTTCCAAAAAACAGCTAAAATTACGAACGCCAAAAATTTACTTTTACATGTAATTCTTATGGACAATAGGCATTTCAAAATCGTTTAAAATTATCGTTTTCGCGTCCCAAAACACAACTAAAATTTGAAACGCTGAAACACGTGAAAAATGCAACGAAAATAGACGTTTTCGCTTTGCTTTCCAAAAACCAAGTAAAATTAGAAGCGTTAAAGCACGTAAAAAATGCAATGAAAATAGAAGTTAACGCGTCCCAAAAAATGATTAAAATTACAAGCGATAAAAATTTACTTTTACATGTATTTCTTATGGATATTTGGCATTTCAAAATCGTTCAAAATTATTATTTTCGCGTCCCAAAAAACAAGTAAAATTAGAAGCGTTAAAACACGTAAAAAATGCAACAAAAATAGACGTTTTCGCGTCCCAAAAAACGAGTAAAATTATAAGCGTTAAAACAAGTAAAAAATCCTATCAAAAAGTATCAGTTATCACACTTATATAGTAAATTTTACTCAATTGCACTTAGCTTTAAGTATTTTTGGTGGTTATGAGGCTTCAACTACTTGCACTCAGTTCTGGACGTTTTGTAGTTATTATTAAAAATTACAATTTAGTTATCAGTTTGTATAGTAAATTTTCATAAAGTGAGGTTAGATAGATAAATCTAAAAAAAAAGCATGTTAGGTGTGGGATTCCAACCCACGCTCCCTTTGGGAATCGCAGCTTAACGCCACAACGCCTTAGACCGCTCGGCCAACCTAACTTATAAGTATACATAATAAGATGTTAGTATTGTAGGATAAGGTAAAAAATTCAAACATCTTGAATACAAAATTTATTAAGCATTTTTATTTCGGTAACATATCATATAGCCATTTGTAAAGAATATCTACGTTTCGGAGGCTGCAATTGTAGTTGGTATTGTTGCGACGAATGTATGCATACAAGGTGAGATGCCATCATTGTTGCTGAATGTGGGAACCATCCAAAGCGTATTATCATAATCCTCCAAGTTCACAACTCGTATAAGTAGGCCCAACTGGTGAAATTTGGTAGTAATATAGTCACGTTTTTGAAGTGGGAAAAATCGACCATTTTTCTTCAATAGTTGATGTGTTGAGTGATCTTTGTATCAAGGTTTTTTGTATACAAATTGATGAGAACGTCAATACACACAAAAATATGCGACCAAAATAGACGTTCCTTATGCTCCAAAAAAAAGAGTAAATTCAAAAAGCGTTTGAACTCGCAAAAATGTGAACAGAACATACGTTTTACGCGTTTCAAAAAAGATAAAAAATACGAACGTCAATTCACGCAAAAATACGTAAAAAAATAGCCGTTTTCGCATTAATTATTATGACGAAAATCAAGGCAAACAATATACACGTTTACATGTATTTCTTATGTAGATTTGACATTTCTAATTTGTTTAAAATGGACGTTTTTATACGCTACAAATAAGATAAACGTCAATTCACTCAAATGATATGACCAAAATATACGTTTATTACGTTCAAAATTGAAATTTTAAAAGCGCAATTCACGCAAAAATGAGTATCACTACAAGTTGAGCTTACATCGTGGAAGTAAAAAAGGTAAGACCTTCGGTCGGTAGAGATTATTTCTATTGAACAATCCATAAAAAAGCATGAGTTTTCGTGATTTCGTGTATGGTGATAGTGGCCACAAAACGGATCTTAGAGGCACAAAACAAAACTCGATTATTATAACCGACGTACTTCCCGTTGAGTTATTATCGCATTTCCTGTGAGCGAAAACCCAGAAATGAAAATGTTATTCATAGTTATTTTGTGACCAGTACCGGCATCATTTTAAGTATGTGTAGTTTGTAATTCAATATAATATGGATTATGTTTGAAAGTACAGATGATTTTGAGGTAAGTGGGTTTCAGTTAATCATGTAGCAACGTAGTCTAAAGATGACAATAATTGATCATTCAGTCGAGAAAACATAATTTCAGCAAATATCGTGTTTTATTATTGGAGTTATCACCATTGTGTGGTTTAGGGCGATAGGCGTTTATATTTCATATCTTGAATTTATCCAGGAAATTATGAGTATTATTATTCATTTTACTTCAGTTAGCATCTACAAAAATTTATTTCGTGTTGTCGATTTTCACAATGTTCATTTTGAATAAAGTCCGTTTTGGATACATACGTCCATTATGATTTTTTTTTGAGATAGTCAGTTTTATTGAATATAGGGGTTTTTACAAATTATTAGAGTCTAATTTCAAAATAAGATAACATTTTCGCCATATGTGTTTAATTATCTGAAATGTGATTGAGTGAAATTTTCATAAAAGTTTTAGCTGTGAGGCATGGTGACGTCATTATTGGTTAATTGATTATTTTATCTACAATAATTTTTTATATAAACATATGTTCATACATGAGAATCAATCTCAAAAGTACAGCTTTCAAATCAGATAATAAACCTTTATCGGGACATGATACAATATTCGTATAAAAAAATCAAATTCGATGATTTGGATCAAACGAAAACAACACAAAATATCATGAAAATAGTGGTAATAATTATAAAAGAAATTAGATGACGTCATATAAAGTATGGACGACTGTACATAAATTATGTTTGCGGCAGATTTCAAGCTTGACGCGTCAGAAGAAATGAAATAAAACGGGATGAATCAACGAAATTATGAAAATAATAATAGTAATAAATATAGAGGTCAGCGCATTGAAATATAAGTATGGAAGGGATCAAATTCAACGATTTGGATAAAACGATGAAACGACACAAAAAATCAAGAAAATAGTGATGATAATAATAAAAAATGTAGAAGACATCATATTATACAGTATAGAAGGCTGTTAATAAATTATGCTTGCGGCAGATTTCAAGCTCAACGCGTCAGAAGTAACGAAATGAAACGGGATGAATCAAAGAAATTATGAAAATAATAATAATAATAGTGATAAATGTAGAGGTTGAAATAAATATGGAAGGTATCAAATTTGATGATTTGAATGAAACGAAACGACACAAAAAGTTATGAAAATAATGACAATGATAATAAAAATGCTGTCGACGTCATATACCCTAGGCGTCCGACGGGTATCAAACTTGACGCGTTGGAAGGAACAAAACGATATGAAATGAAAGGAAGCAAAAATGAATTAATGAAATCATAAAAAAAATTGTGATTATGAGAAATAGAGAAAGCGCATAAATTACGCGTTCGACAGGTTTAGAGATCAATGCATTGAACGAAACGTCGCGTCGTGAAAATAATAATAATACTACGAAATATAGAGAACAACAACTAATAACCTATGTGTCTGACTTGACGTGTTGAATGAAACGAATCGCAATGAAACGAAAGGGTAACGTAAAAAATAAAATGCCAACGAGATTCAAAATGAAAAATTGAGGTGAAAAAAAGTCATGGAACGATGGGAAAAGATGCATTCAAGGAACAGTTTCATGGACATTTCGTAATCACAGTGTTTATCGAGAGACAATAACATATAAAAAACAAATGAGACACCAAAGTTGATATTCATTAGATTTGGTTTCAATTAAATAAGTCTCATGCAGTGTGTTAGCAATAGAGTTTGTGAGAAATAAATCATAGAGGAGAGAAATTTCAGTAAGCAAGTTTGTTAGAAAGATACCCATCAAAGTCGTTTAATATCCACCAGTTTTTTTTGCAGTGATGGCAGATCTCGTTCATAACTCCACTTTGTAAATTCGATAGCTTCGGGGTTTTTTCGAACGTGTTGCAAGAGTATATAATCCTCGTTCCTATATGAAAATGGTGTTTGGTTGCCTATGAGATGATATCTCTAGAGGGACCAAAAAAATCAACCCTCTATAAAATACATCAATTCCGTTGCCATTCTTTATTCACACTATTTCCAATGACATCTTGGGCATTTTTCTATAAATTCCATTTAAGTTCTTGTGGAATTCCTCTGAACGTTTTTGATCTGATTTGAGTATTCCTCAAGGAACCATTACATAATCAGACACCAAATTTAACGTGCGGGTGGAAGGATTCATCAGATTGGTATTCAATTCAACTCAATTCAATTCAGGTGTTGTGTTATGGTCCAATTAAGTAAGCTGGTTTGTGGGCGAGACTTCACTGACAAAGACATCAACTTTGACACAAGATTAGGAGATTCATCAGATTGGTTTCCATCAAACGAAAGGCTCGTGCAGTTTGGTACTATGAAAGTATGTGAGAAATACATCACCAACGAAAGGAATTACTTTAAATGTTAAATATTTTCAAGTGAATCGTATGTTATTACTTCCCAGTGGAAATGAGCCGAAAGACTTGAGGTAATATCGAGAGGAATATTTTCGACTGAACTATGTATCGATTCAGATGTAAAGTTTCACCAAAATGAATAATATATGCAGATCATTTTTGTTGAAATTGCTTTTAGCCAAAGCACCATTTACAAACTCACCAAACTCACTCAAATAAATAGTTCCAGATGATTTTGGCTGAAAACACTACTACGCATGCCCCGTGTGAATACATATTTTCCTTCGAATGGACAAAAAAATTAAACAATAGTGATCATCGAAGAAGAAGTTCAGAATTGGTTTTCTCTTCAAAATTATCTATTGCCAAAAAGTCCACTGCTTGAATAGCTGAAGAGGTAATTCCTTCTATCGAAAAAACGGAGTTATACAGCGAATTGGAGTTTTAATAATATTCCTTCAAAAACACTAGAAGACATAGCCTGTGCGGGTGGAAAATGGTTGTAATTATTATTATTTGCCAGGGCGCACCAAGTCGACTTATTCACTTTACAGCTGTAGGAAAACTCGGATAACTTATCCCACCACCATTACAAAAACGAACATGTGAATTACAAGAACAAAATCAAATATATCAAAATATCAATGAGGATTTGAGAATTCAAGCTAAAAGAACCATGTAACAATTTGTTATTCAAGGATTAGCACAACGAAATATCTAAGAAAATTAGGTAGTTCAAACGAAATATACATGAAGTTGATAGAAGAATAGTTCTAGAATCGTCAAATCAACCAAAAAAGACTTGTTATGAATATGTGCCAAACCGAAATAACTCTTTGAAGGAAATGCGGGATCACATCATACAACAATATCAAGAAATTCCTTGGGGAAAGAAAGGTGCATGACAAAACAATACGGATAGTTGAAATGTGCTAAAAAAAATTCTTTCAAATACACCACTCCGATAATGAGTCTTCGGAACAAAATTCAAGAGTTGCATTATCACCGATGTTACGGCTTTAAGTTAATCAACCGTATAAAGACAGAAATCGAATGTTTGAGTGAAGAAGACTAACGTAAAAAATATTGGGATAATTGTGAATATTTCTTTCAAGTGTCGAAATTTGAAAGTAATCTCGAGATTTCATGGCTGGGAAGATTATTCTGTTTCAACTCAACAAGCATTGTGGTATATGTTTCAGTGGAGTGAGTTGGTGCATGAGCAAGATTTCATCGACGAAGGCACCAAATTTGATGTGTGTTAGTAGACAAATTTGTAAGAAATATATCACCGACGAGAGAATCTTCTTCAATAAGTATCAAGATGACTTGAAATATTTCCAAGTGAATTGTAAGAGTTGTCCGTAGGTAGATTTCATGGAGGATAAACATATAATTTTAAAGTCGTTTTCAACCTCCATACCCCAATGAAACGATTTTTCATTGCCTCATTTTCCAACAGACATTTGACAAGCAGCAGCCATATTTTTTTCATCTCAAAAGCTGTGTTTTTTCTCTGTCTCATGACATTTGACAGGCAGCCATGTTTTTTTCTCTTAAATGTTGCGTTCGTTCACCCGGTATACCGAATTTGACAGCCGCCAGGAGATTCTGTTGGTGTGCGTGCGCACCAACAGAAGCTCACTTCCGACTTTGATATGTACATTTCAACCATAACACAATGTTGAATTGAAAGCGAATTGTCTTTCCGCCCATGAAATCTACCTACGGACAACTCTCACAATTCACTTGGAAATATTTCAAGTCATCTTGATACTTATTGAAGAAGATTCTCTCGTCGGTGATATATTTCTCACAAATTTGTCTACTAACACACATCAAATTTGGTGCCTTCGTCGATGAAATCTTGCTCATGCACCAACTCACTCCACTGAAACATATACCACAATGCTTGTTGAGTTGAAACAGAATAATCTTCCCAGCCATGAAATCTCGAGATTACTTTCAAATTTCGACACTTGAAAGAAATATTCACAATTATCCCAATATTTTTTACGTTAGTCTTCTTCACTCAAACATTCGATTTCTGTCTTTGTACGGTTGATTAACTTAAAGCCGTAACATCGGTGATAATGCAACTCTTGAATTTTGTTCCGAAGACTCATTATCGGAGTGGTGTATTTGAAAGAAATTTTTTTAGCACATTTCAACTATCCGTATTGTTTTGTCATGCACCTTTCTTCCCCCAAGGAATTTCTTGATATTGTTGTATGATGTGATCCCGCATTTCGTTCAAAGAGTTATTTCGGTTTGGCACATATTCATAACAAGTCTTTTTTGGTTGATTTGACGATTCTAGAACTATTCTTCTATCAACTTCATGTATATTTCGTTTGAACTACCTAATTTTCTTAGATATTTCGTTGTGCTAATCCTTGAATAACAAATTGTTACATGGTTCTTTTAGCTTGAATTCTCAAATCCTCATTGATATTTTGATATATTTGATTTTGTTCTTGTAATTCACATGTTCGTTTTTGTAATGGTGGTGGGATAAGTTATCCGAGTTTTCCTACAGCTGTAAAGTGAATAAGTCGACTTGGTGCGCCCTGGCAAATAATAACAATTACAACCATTTTCCACCCGCACAGGCTATGTCTTCTAGTGTTTTTGAAGGAATATTATTAAAACTCCAATTCGCTGTATAACTCCGTTTTTTCGATAGAAGGAATTACATCTTCAGCTATTCAAGCAGTGGACTTTTTGGCAATAGATAATTTTGAAGAGAAAACCAATTCTGAAGTTCTTCTTCGATGATCACTATTGTTTAATTTTTTTGTCCATTCGAAGGAAAATATGTATTCACACGGGGCATGCGTAGTAGTGTTTTCAGCCAAAATCATCTGGAACTATTTATTTGAGTGAGTTTGGTGAGTTTGTAAATGGTGCTTTGGCTATAAGCAATTTCAACGAAAATGATCTGAATATATTATTCATTTTGGTGAAACTTTACATCTGAATCGATACATAGTTCAGTCGAAAATATTCCTCTCGATATTACCTCAAGTCTTTTGGCTCATTTTCACTGGGAAGCAATAACATACGATTCACTTGAAAATATTTAACATTTAAAGTAATTCCTTTCGTTGGTGATGTATTTCTCACATACTTTTATACTACCAAACTGCACGAGCCTTTCGTTTGATGGAAACCAATCTGATGAATCTCCTAATCTTGTGTCAAAGTTAATGTATTTGTCAGTGAAATCTCGCCCACAAACCAGCTTACTTAATTGGAACATAACACAACACCTGAATTGAATTGAGTTGAATTGAATACCAATCTGATGAATCCTTCCACCCGCACGTTAAATTTGGTGTCTGATTATGTAATGGTTCCTTGAGGAATACTCAAATCAGATCAAAAACGTTCAGAGGAATTCCACAAGAACTTAAATGGAATTTATAGAAAAATGCCCAAGATGTCATTGGAAATAGTGTGAATAAAGAATGGCAACGGAATTGATGTATTTTATAGAGGGTTGATTTTTTTGGTCCCTCTAGAGATATCATCTCATAGGCAACCAAACACCATTTTCATATAGAAACGAGGATTATATACTCTTGCAACACGTTCGAAAAAACCCCGAAGCTATCGAATTTATAAAGTGGAGTTATGAACGAGATCTGCCATCACTGCAAAAAAAACTGATGGATATTAAACGACTTTGATGGGTATCTTTCTAACAAACTTGCTTAATGAAATTTCTCTCCTCTATGATTTATTTCTCACAAACTCTCTTGCTAACACACTGCATGAGACTTATTTAATTGAAACCAAATCTAATGAATATCAACTTTGGTGTCTCATTTGTTTTTTATATGTTATTGTCTCTCGAGAAACACTGTGATTACGAAATGTCCATGAAACTGTTCCTTGAATGCATCTTTTCCCATCGTTCCATGACTTTTTTTCACCTCAATTTTTCATTTTGAATCTCGTTGGCATTTTATTTTTTACGTTACCCTTTCGTTTCATTGCGATTCGTTTCATTCAACACGTCAAGTCAGACACATAGGTTATTAGTTGTTGTTCTCTATATTTCGTAGTATTATTATTATTTTCATGACGCGACGTTTCGTTCAATGCATTGATCTCTAAACCTGTCGGACGCGTAATTTATGCGCTTTCTCTATTTCTCATAATCACAATTATTTTTATGATTTCATTAATTCATTTTTGCTTCCTTTCATTTCTTATCGTTTTGTTCCTTCCAACGCGTCAAGCTTGATACCCGTCGGACGCCTACGGTATATGACGTCGACCGCATTTTTATTATCATTGTCATTATTTTCATAACTTTTTGTGTCGTTTCGTTTCATTCAAATCATCGAATTTGATACCTTCCATATTTATTTCAACCTCTACATTTACCACTATTATTATTATTATTTTCATAATTTCTTTGATTCATCCCGTTTCATTTCGTTACTTCTGACGCGTTGAGCTTGAAATCTGCCGCAAGCATAATTTATTAACAGCCTTCTATACTGTATAATATGATGTCTTCTACATTTTTTATTATTATCATCATTATTTTCTTGATTTTTTGTGTCGTTTCATCGTTTTATCCAAATCGTTGAATTTGATCCCTTCCATACGTATATTTCAATGCGCTGACCTCTATATTTATTACTATTATTATTTTCATAATTTCGTTGATTCATCCCGTTTCATTTCATTTCTTCTGACGCGTCAAGCTTGAAATCTGCCGCAAACATAATTTATGTACAGTCGTCCATACTTTATATGACGTCATCTAAGTTCTTTTATAATTATTACCACTATTTTCATGATATTTTGTGTTGTTTTCGTTTGATCCAAATCATCGAATTTGATTTTTTTATACGAATATTGTATCATGTCCCGATAAAGGTTTATTATCTGATTTGAAAGCTGTACTTTTGAGAGTGATTCCCATGTATGAATATATGTTTATATAAAAAATTAATCAATTAACCAATAATGACGTCACCATGCCTCACAGCTGAAACTTTTATGAAAATTTCACTCAATTACATTTCAGATAATTAAACACATATGGCGAAAATGTTATCTTATTTTGAAATTAGACTCTAATAATTTGTAAAAACCCCTATATTCAATAAAACCGACTATATAAAAAAAAATCATAATGGACTTATGTATCCAAAACGGACTTTATTCAAAATGAACATTGTGAAAATCGACAACACGAAATAAATTTTTGTAGATGCTAACTGAAGTAAAATGAATAATAATACTCATAATTTCCTGGATAAATTCAAGATATGAAATATAAACGCCTATCGCCCTAAACCACACAATGGTGATAACTCCAATAATAAAACACGATATTTGCTGAAATTATGTTTTCTCGACTGAATGATCAATTATTGTCATCTTTAGACTACGTTGCTACATGATTAACTGAAACCCACTTACCTCAAAATCATCTGTACTTTCAAACATAATCCATATTATATTGAATTACAAACTACACATACTTAAAATGATGCCGGTACTGGTCACAAAATAACTATGAATAACATTTTCATTTCTGGGTTATCGCTCACAGGAAATGCGATAATAACTCAACGGGAAGTACGTCGGTTGTAATAATCGAGTTTTGTTTTGTGCCTCTAAGATCCGTTCTGTGGCCACTATCACCATACACGAAATCACGAAAACTCATGCTTTTTTATGGATTGTTCAATAGAAATAATCTCTACCGACCGAAGGTCTTACCTTTTTTACGTCCACGACGTAAGCTCAACATGTAGTGATACTCATTTTTGCGTGAATTGCGCTTTTAAAATTTCAATTTTGAACGTACTAAACGTATATTTTGGTCATATTATTTGAGTGAATTGACGTTTATCTTATTTGTAGCGTATAAAAACGTCCATTTTAAACAATTTAGAAATGTCAAATCTACATAAGAAATACATGTATATTGTTTGCCTTAATTTTCGTCATAATAATTAATGCAAAAACGGCTATTTTTTTACGTATTTTTGCGTGAATTGACGTTCGTATTTTTCATCTTTTTTGAAACGCGTAAAACGTATGTTCTGTTCACATTTTTGCGAGTTCAAACGCTTTTTAAATTTACTCTTTTTTTTGGAGCGTAAGGAACGTCTATTTTGGTCGCATTTTTTTGTGTGTATTGACGTTCTCATCAATTTGTATACAAAAAACCTTGATACAAAGATCACTCAACACATCAACTATTGAAGAAAAATGGTCGATTTTTCCCACTTCAAAAACGTGACTATCTTACTACCAAATTTCACCAGTTGGGCCCACTTATACGAGTTGTGAACTTGGAGGATTATGATAATACGTTTTGGATGGTTCCCACATTCAGCAACAATGATGGCATCTCACCTTGTATGCATACATTCGTCGCAACAATACCAACTACAATTGCAGCCTCCGAAACGTAGATATTCTTTACAAATGGCTATATGATATGTTACCGAAATAAAAATGCTTAATAAATTTTGTATTCAAGATGTTTGAATTTTTCACCCTATCCTACAATACCAACATCTTATTATGTATACTTATAAGTTAGGTTGGCCGAGCGGTCTAAGGCGTTGTGGCGTTAAGCTGCGATTCCCAAAGGGAGCGTGGGTTTGAATCCCACACCTAATATCCTTTTTTTCTAGATTTATCTATCTAACCTCACTTTATGAAAATTTACTATACAAACTGATAACTAAATTGTAAATTTTAATAATAACTACAAAACGTCCAGAACTGAGTGCAAGTAGTTGAAGCCTCATAACCACCAAAAATACTTAAAGCTAAGTGCAATTGAGTAAAATTTACTATTTAAGTGTGATAACTGGTACTTTTTGATAGGATTTTTTACTTGTTTTAACGCTTATAATTTTACCCGTTTTTTGGGACGCGAAAACGTCTATTTTTGTTGCATTTTTTACGTGTTTTAACGCTTCTAATTTTACTTGTTTTTTGGGACGCGAAAATAATAATTTTGAACGATTTTGAAATGCCAAATATCCATAAGAAATACATGTAAAAGTAAATTTTTATCGCTTGTAATTTTAATCATTTTTTGGGACGCGTTAACTTCTATTTTCATTGCATTTTTTACGTGCTTTAACGCTTCTAATTTTACTTGGTTTTTGGAAAGCAAAGCGAAAACGTCTATTTTCGTTGCATTTTTTACGTGTTGCAGCGTTTCAAATTTTAGTTGTTTTTTGGGACGCGAAAACGATACTTTTAAACGATTTTGAAATGCCTATTGTCCATAATAATTACATGTAAAAGTAAATTTTTGGCGTTCGTAATTTTAGTTGTTTTTTGGAACACGAAAACGCATGTATTCGTTACATATTTTATGTAATTCGGCGTTCGAAATTTTATATGTTTTTCCGAACATGAAAACACATGTTTTCGTTGCATCTTTTACGTGTTTCAAAGCTTCCAATTTTACTTGTTTCTTGGGACGCAAAAACGATAATTTTGAACGATTCTGAAATGTCAAATCTCCATAAGAAATACATGTAAACGTAAATTTTTATCGCTTGTAATTTTAATCATTTTTTGGAACGTGAAAACCGCTGAATTCGTCAAATTTTTTACACATTTTTGCGTTTGTTATTTTAGTTGTTTTTTGGAACGAATGAATCCTCAACCTTCTGTCTGTACTCTCCAGATACCATTCTATTGGTGATTACTTCAACTACCCAATGGCACTATAATGAGCTTTGACCAATCAGACTCCGCTATGTTTTTTTTTCCCAAATGAACGGTCCAAACGTCCTCTTATCACACATTTAGATGTCGGATGTAATTCAATCTCTGCATGGGCAAGTAGTTGTTTTGAATCTCCATATGTCCATTGAAGCGTTCTTCCATCACTCATGCAGCCATGTTTTTTCTCTCAATGATTCACCATGTTTTTTCTCTCAAACGTTGTAGGACACCCTGTATATACGTTGACAATCGATGTATTTTGAGACATTCTGTATACCAAATTTGACAGCTGCCATGTTATTATTTCTCTGTCTCATGTCATTTGACAATCAGCCATGTTTTTTTCTCCTAAATGTTGCGTTGGTTCACCCGGTATACCAATTTTCATAGCTGCCATGTTTTTTTCTCTTAAATGCCAAGTTGGTACACCCTGTATGGTAGCAGAAATGTTTTTTCTCTTAAATATTATGATGGTACACCCTGTATGGCAGCAGCCATGTATTTTTTCTCTTAATCGATGTATTTTGAGACATCCTGTATACCAAATTTGACAGCTGCCATGTTTTTTTTCTGTCTCATGTCATTTGACAATCAGCCATGTTTTTTTCTCTTAAATATTGCGGTGGTTCACCCGGTATACCAATTTTCATAGCTGCCATGTTTTTTTCTCTTACATGCCAAGTTGGTACACCCTGTATGGTAGCAGCCATGTTTTTTTCTCTTAAATACTATGATGGTACCCCCTGTATGGCAGCAGCCATGTTTTTTTCTCTCAAATACTATGATGGTACACCCTGTATGGCATCAGCCATGTTTTTTTCTTATCGTAATCGATGTATTTTGAGACACCCGGTATACCAAATTTGACAGCCGCCATGTTTTTTTCTCTTAATCGATGTATTTTGAGACATGTTTTTTCTCATAAATGTCGAGTTGGTACACCCATTTTACTAAACTTACGAATCAGCTTCTAAGATTTAAGCAATAAGTACATAACGCATTAATATGTGCGGTTTACGGCCCATATGGCAGTTGACGTACGCAAATTCTATTATTTTCTTGATCTCCCATGAAAGTTGTCTTCTTAGAGTAACCGCACGTTTCTGTAACTTTACTAATAACGAAGATAGCCTCCTATGCCCTTTTGACCTCGGAAAATGCTTAAAAATGTTTCTTGACATCCAAACGAATCTATTGATGCCAAAATCATCAAAATCGGACGGAAGTAGCCATTTTATTGCAGATTTGGACTCTCCTCGATGTGGGTAATCCGAATTTACTATTACTTTTCTTCTATCTTAATTTTTTGAAACCGGAAGTGTTTATTTTTTGATGATTCGTACAGATCCAAAATATCATTAATGTATATATTGAACGACAGATGTCTCTGATGTATTCCTTGAAAACGAATTGGTATCGCACTTTAAAAATGACGGACCCCGTCACGATGCACGTTTATGAGACACCCTGTATATATTTTTTTTCTCAACTGGCACGTTGGTACACCTGGTATATATTTTTTTCTTAAATAAACCCCATCACTGTGCACGTTTATGAGACACCCTGTATTTATTTTTTTCCTTAAATGGTGTGTTTTGACACACCTTATATAAGTGAAACGAAAACTTCTGAATCCCTGCATGCCCCAATGATGCGATGCCCCAATGATGTGATGATTCATGTTCCCACCCAACATTCCATATTTTTCCTCTTAAATGATGTAATTTGAAACACCCTGTTGTTTTTTCTCTCAATTGATGACTGTTTTGAGACACCCTGTTGATTTTTCTCTTAAATCATATATTTTCAAACACCCTGTATACGTTCCTCATTGGAATCGCACGTTGAAACGTCATTTTTCCTATTTTTCCAAACATCATTATTATTATACCACTTTAACAATTCGAATTAATTCATTCACAATTACTATTGTTTTTATTCCATCTCTCGGCTTGCGTTTTGATAACACCCAGCTTGCGGCAAGATTACATCGCTCTGCTTGTTCCCCCCACCCCAAAAAGAGTAAAAATTTCCAAAATGAACCTTGGCGTTTTCCCGTGTTAATTTACATAAGAGATGTTTCAGACCCTCCATAGATACTATACTTATGTTACATATTTGTAAAAAAGGTTCACTTTAAGAATTCCAAAGTTCTGTTTTTTTAAAACAAATAAATATTTTGATAGTAATGCGTTTTTTTCGACAACATTTTCATTGAAATCAGTTAATTGACCAATCTCACCCACCCTATAAAAAGAAATATGAATTTATTTAAACATTAATTGGTATATGGTATACATTTTTTTTCAATTTATTTTTCTCAAAACAACAACAATGTTACATACAACTTTGTAATATTAGGGTAACGCTCTATAACTCGATGATCAGGTCGGTCTTGCTATATGCTTCAGCCGCCTTGGGCCATGCCGCCCCCACCCATATTCGATCTCTGGAACGGGTCCAGAGAAAAGTTCTGCGGATGATCACAGACGCTCCATGGTTCGTGCGTAACGTGCGAATCCTCGAAGACTTAGGGCTGCCTTCCATACAGCAGAGTATCCAAGAGAGAAATCAAAAGGTGTTTGACAGCGCTGAGGCGCACGAAAACCCTCTCAACAGGGAAGCTGTAGATTACTCTATAGAACACCCTACTCGTTTCAAACGGCCACGTTTATCCGTGGCCTAAGTCTATACACCAGCTCAGCTAAAGCTGGATGAAGAGCACCTTCAACTAAAAATTCGCCTATGAATGTCAGGCAAAAAGCGAGGGCGGCTAGGGTGTCTTGGACCCCTATTCCACCCAAAAACACCAATTATTAGCGTCGCAAACACTCTTTCTGTTGAAAAACCGCGATTAAAGGGTAAGGAGACAAGGTCTCATCCTGATAAAAGCGAAGATGATCCAAAGAGGAATGATCGTGTCGTCGTCGTCACAGCGTGCCATTAGACAGCGTTGATAGAGGTCAAATTGCTACCTGAGATTTCCGAATTTTTGGTGAAAAAACCTATCATTAATTGTACTGAGCTGAACAAACCAAGCAATAAGAAGATCCTAAACCCACCTAGAAGACTCCCCAAGCCGCTGGATTTACCTGCTGGTTGTGGGGAACGTTCTGTTGTAAGAGTCGGTACTGTCAGTTTGACAGTACCTAAACCGTAAGTTTTTTCCCTTTACTTTCGTTTGTATTATCGCTTGCCTAGTTGTTACCTCCAGAAAGTCCAGAAAGTCGATCGCAAGGAGCTGCTCGCTTTGCTATCCCATCTTGTGATCAGATTCAATGTAAGGCCTGAGGACATTGTTCGAGCTTCCCGCGACAGCAATCCCTCAGTTACGGCCGATACTTCCACTTGCCCGCCCGATGACAATCCTGCTCCTTTTACGGTGGTTACCCGTAAGACGAGAGTAGGATTACGTAAGATTCCTTCCTCTGAAGCTTCCTCCGTTTCAAACGGTAGTATACGGGGTGATAACACCAAACCGACCCCCGCGAATGTTGAAACAATGCATGTCGAAAATGACATGCAAGCGGCTAACGAACAAGGGGATGCTCCCCCGGCCAAAACGTAGCCGCAATGCGACTGACAGTGTTGACGGAGACACTGTTGTTCAGACGGGGCCTGAACCTGTGGCTTCTTCAAGCAGGCAGGCCGACGCTAGAGAACCTGCGAATACCACTCCTCCAGAGAGGAAGTCAGCCGTTCCGCCGATCACCATTCGGCAGAAAGAGAGTTGGGCTGCAGTCAACAAAAAATGCAGCGACTGTAACGTGAGTTTTTCCAAAGCCCGCAACACAGCGGATGGAATCAGGGTACAGCCCTCTACTGCCGAAGACTACCGTGAACTCACGTACATTCTGGTGGAGGATAAAATCCCCCACTATACGTACTCCTTTCCTGAGGACAAGCCACTAAGGGTCGTTTTCAGGGGAGTCTCTGAGTACATGAAGATACAGGATATCGAAGACGATCTCTTGACGAAGGGTTTCACCCCCCGAATCTGTGGCGAGAATGTTCAATCAGAACAAAAAGCCGATGCCCTTGGTTCTGGTGCTCCTGCCGAAGAATCAACGCAAGATGTACTAGATCGTTGATAATCTTGATATCAGGATCTCAGCAGAGCCCCAGAGAGCAAGGGGGTAAGTGGGACAATGCCATCGGTGCCAGAGATTCGGGCACGCACAGAGGAACTGTATGGCAGTTCCTGCATGCGTTAAATGCGCAAACAAGCATTTGTCTCGCGACTGCGCCAAGCCGCGCAGCGAAAAGGCAAAATGCTGTAATTGCGGAGGAGCCAAAACGGCCAGTTACAGGGGGTGTCCAAACTTCCCCAAACCCAAACGTGGCAACACGGGGGGGACGGAAAGGGGAGCATCCTCCTCAGCTGTGAAAGCAGCCAAAGCAGGCCCAGGCCCTGCAGCGAGACCAGCTGGTTCCGGCGCTGTCCGTGCGGGAACCTCCCATGCAGGAGCTCTGAGCGCAAGTGTGGAGCCCTCGTCACATTCGTCAAAGGGCACGAAAGACATTTTCGCTGCCCTTGAACAGATGAAGAGACTCTTCACTGAATTTCCTGGGCTGCAGCATATGTTTGTACCCAGTATCGCCGTGCTTCCTGCCGCCAAATAAATAGCTGCTGCCCAGTTCCTTGAAAGTTGTATTTTGGAACTGTAATGGTTTCAACGATAAGAAGCTCGATCTCGAAGAATTTACGGTGCGACATAACGTCAACCTCGTGCTCCTTCAAGAGACGCATCTTAACGGTGAGCCAGTTGCATTTCCCAATTACAGATTCTTTCGAAAGGATCGTATTGGGAGACGATGGGGAGGTGTTGCCATTCTGGCAAATCGTTCCCTCGGCGTGTCACAATTCGACATTTATCGCGACAGAAACCACGGCATGGAAGTGGTAGGAATTGAAGTCGAAACGAGTAGGGGCCCTCTAAGAGTGATCTCTGCTTACAATCCTCCGAACAATCTAATACAGGGTGATACTCTGGATTCTTTGTTGATGGAATCCAATATTCCGACGATCATCGCTGGGGATTTGAATGCCAAGCACGTGTCATGGAGCCGGGTGTCAAACCGAAATGGGTTGGCGCTCTGGGCACATATGGACAGACATGATTACCATGTTGTGGGTCCAAACGAGCCAACACATTATGGTCGTTTCAGACCAGATGTGCTTGACATTGCGTTAGTCAGAAACATCCCCTGGCCTTGGGAGATTTACCCGCTTTCCGAATTGTCCTCGGATCACAATCCAGTCGTTCTTTGGCTGGGTGATGATCCTATTCCCCGAGGTAGTTGTCTGCGGAAGTCGACGAACTGGGAGACTTTCACTGAGGTTCTTGAAGACAAGTATGTCGCTCCTAAGAGACTCCAGACTCCAGCCGAGTTGGAAGAAGCTTTAGCATCTTTCGAGCTAGCCGTGAATGACGCACTTGAGGCCTCCACGACCAGTGAGCGGGGTCCTTTGAGATCTTACAATGAGTTCCCCCGTAGGATCAAAGATCTTATCCGGTAGAGGAACCGACTCAAAAGAGTTTATCAAAGGACACTGTTCCCTGAAGACAAGGTAAGAGCCAGCCACAAGGCCAATGAAGTCAAAGCCGCGATCCTGGACTACAGGAACGAAAGGTGGAGTGATACGCTTTCCGGCTTCGAACCCGGAGATAAGGAGCTTTGGCGCCTTGTTAAAAGGAATCGAAGTCGGAGGGCTGAGCTTCCGCCCATTCATGGCGAGCGCGGAATGTGTTATGCCTCGGTCGACAAGGCCACGGCCTTTGCAGATACGATGGAACGACAGTTTGTCCCCAACACGAGCGAGGATGACGACGATTTCAGAGATGATTTTGTAGAACGGACGGTCAGGCAAATTCTTCGGGAGGAGGATGACAGTGACATTCGTCCCACCTCTGAGGATGAGCTTAAGGCGCACATTCGTGGCCTTAAAAAAAGAAAAGCTTCGGGAGCTGATTCAGTAACCAATCAGATTTTGAAAAAGCTTCCGGACAGCCAGATTGTCTCCTGAAGGAACATTATAAACAACAGTCTGCGCCTTAGGCACTTCCCCAGTAGGTGAAAATATGCCATTGTCGTGATGATCCCGAAGGGAGGCCAAGACCCGACGTTCCCACAGAATCATCGACCAATTAGTCTACTCAGCTCGGTGGGAAAACTTGCTGAGCAAGTCGTACTGGAAAGGCTGTCTGAAGAAGTCACTGACAGAAATATTCTGCCCAATGAACAATTCGGTTTTAGACCAGGTCACTCTATGGAGCTTCAGGCCTTGAGGATGGTGGAGGAAGCCATAGGTGAGTTGAACAAGGGACAGCCGTATGCATAGTGAATCGCCAACGACTCGCCAGAGTTTCGCCGTTCGCTACACAAGGATTATAATGCACAGTTGAGCTCCAAAAAAGTGACAACTACGCTGTAAGTCAGATATTGGCGAAACGCAGGCGATGTACCACTTTTTTGGAGCTCGACTGTGCATTATAGTTCTTGTGTAGCGAGCGGCGAAACTCTGGCGAGTCGCTGGAATTGACTATGCATACGGCTGTTCGTGTTCCTTCTTCTTCTCGATGTGGCGAAGGCTTTCGACCGTGTTTGGCATGAAGGCCTTCTATACAAGATGCACCTCCTTGGTTTCCCTCGAGGTCTGATCAGATGGATAGGCTCCTTTTTAAGGGGCAGAACATTTCAGGTTAGGGCTGAAAATACTCTCTCGGACACGAGAGACATTCTCGCCGGGGTCCCTCAGGGTGCTGCTCTCTCACCCCTGTTGTATTCCATCTACACTAGCGACATTCCGAGAACAGAGCACGTGAAGGTCTCTCTCTATGCCGACGACACCGCGTTGCTCGCCAGTTCCATGAATCCGGAGCAAATGATGGTCTATCTGCAGACTGCAGTGGACAATCTGGAGCAATGGTTCTTGGACTGGAAGATACAAGTCAATCCTGCGAAGACGCAGATGATCTTCTTGGGGAGGAGACGAGGACTGCCGGAAAGAGGCGTGATAATCTCGGGAAGGAGGATTAGATGGTCAAGCAAGGTCAAGTACCTTGGTTTAACAATCGATCGTGGGCTTAGTTGGGGCCCACACATCACCGAGTTGAGGGCCAAAATGCGCTCTAGATTGAGTTCTCTTTACCCGCTCCTTAACAGGAGGAGTTAACTCAGTTTAAGGAACAAAGTGCTCCTTCATAACTCCGTAATCAGGTCTGCTATGTTATATGCATCAGCCGCCTGGGGTCACGCAGCCCCCACCCATATTTTGACTCTGGAACGGGTCCAAAGCAAAATTCTGCGGATGATAACCAATGCTCCATGGTTCATGCGAATCGTTCGAATCCGCGAAGATCTAATGCTGCCTTCCATTCAGCAAAGCATCCGTGAGCGTAATCAGCGTGTATTTGATTGTGTGGAAACGCATGGAAATCCGCTAATAAGGGTTGCAGTAGATTACACTATTGACGACCCAACTCGTTTCAAAAGGCCACGTCTATCCGTGGCTTAGGTTCCCAGCACTCCGACGAAATAGGTGAAGAGTCTCTTCACTTAGATACCCCTGTCATCTTGGGGTATTTCCAACTCCAGGACGGCGCAGTGTCTGTGCTCTGTTTCCGTCATATCCAAAATCTACACGTGAATTCTCTTTCTACCGAATGTGAGATCAGAGAGCGAGGGGCAGGGCCCCGACTTGAACAATAGTGATCATGACCCTGAGAGGAATAATCTTGATGGGATATTTTTCGTGATAAGAGCATGAATGTTGAGATACCTGAAGGAACATGAGATGTACTCCTATTAGTCACCCAAAGCCGTAGTTATACTTAAGGCTATGTACAGATTATAGTTATTGAGATAATGCGGTAGTTCTGTATTTTTATTGGTATTCAACCCGTATTTCAGGTTTTTGTAACCTTAGGGTTGAGAAATCAATGATGGTTTCTCAATAAGAAACGTTCAGTTTGTGTTATATACCGCACTGAACAAGTCTCATATCAAAATTCTGTTTGGAAAGGCGTGATACGGGATTATGACCCTTATCGCCCATGAGCTTTTGGGAGCTCGAAGCGTGCTTTATGTGGTTAAAACTTTGTCGCCCTTGGGTTGATTCAGATGATCTTGGTACCGTCGTGTAGGTAATTTTAAATTCTAAATTTGTTACATTCAAGCCATATCGATTGGATTGACCAATCCATCCGATATCGCTACAGTTATAATAATATAATATTTATATTGTCATAAAATCATCAAGGACATGGACAACGTCAAAAAAGAGTTGAATACACCGATAATGTAAAATAATGAGTGAAAATTTACAAAGAAAAACACTTCACGGAATCAACATGTTGTAAATATAAAACTTCGCTCAATAGACAGGAAACAATATTAATCATTCACAAAAATCAAACTTATAGAATACTTCTTCCTTCCAGTAATCAATGACTGACCTGAATTTCTTAATATTGCTGATAGCTTTCAACTGAGTTGGCAGCCTGTTATAAGCCTTCCCTGCTCTGTATTCAGTACTCCATTTAAAAAAGGCAGTTTTGTGATGTGGAATCCTGAGATCAGCCCGGTTACGAGTTGTAAAAAAAAAATTAAAGTTAACATATTCATTTCAGTTGAATATTTATCTGCATTTGTAGAGAACAAGTATTGGTGTTTCTTCACGAAAATCACCAGAGATAAATAGTATAAAGAGGGTACTGTTAATATCCCATGATTTGCAAAATATGACTTGCAGGAGGTATTATACTCAAGACCAAGAATACAACTCAATATTCGCTTTTGCAATATGAATATTTCATTTGCGTTTGAACTGGAACCCCAAAAAGGTATTCCATATGCGATGATTGACTGGACATGTCCATAATAATATAATTTCATTCCATATTCTGACACCTGCTCTCTCAGATATCTAATTACACCGCAGACCGAAGCCAGTCTGTTGGCCAAGGTATCCACATGTAATTCCCAGCTCATATTAGAGTCAATGTACACTCCTAAGAATTTTATAGATGCCAGCATTGGCACTAATTTTTCATTTAATCTAACATAGGTTAGGTTAGGTTTTGACATTTTACCACACTGGTTTTTGTTCAGTGGTGGCTGAACACCCAGTATTAATATTGGTACCAGGGTTGTCTATTTCTCTCCTCGTAATAAAAGTGGAGACCAATTTTGATCTTGGTAAAGATTACAGTAGCTATAGCGATTTTAGAATAATTCAAGTAAAATATTAGTGAAACCTTTTGGAATTCGATTAAACTCTAGATAGATCTGAAGTTCAATAAAGTAACGTTTTGTGCGTTGAAACTTTAGTAAGATTCCTTCAGAATCCAATATTATTGGGAAAATTATGATTCCTAAGAGACGCTGGCATTCGCCTCTGGATCGCCCTGTAGGTTCGACACGTTAGTCCGCCTGCCAGATCTAGTTCCGTCTAAGCCATTCCAAACTGGTTTTATAATTTTGATTCTTTTCCGTACAACGAATAGTCTGCTAATTTTGGAAATTACAGATATTCATATTAGTGCTTCTACAATCGTACTGTATAAGATTCTCGTGAATCTAAGGCATTATTTTGTGTGGAACAAGTTCAAAAGTATAATAGGAGGCATTAGTATGTAAGTGCGCTATTATCCGTGAAGATCCCCAACACGCTGGAGATGTTAGGAGGTGAAACGTTCGGAGGTCTCTGTAGCGACTTTTCCAACGTGTTGTAAAGGCGGTGTTCCGTGATTGAAATGTCTTAGTGAAATTTCATATTCACATACCCGGCTAGCAGTGGGTCTTCTGCCGCCTAGACGCTCTTGGTTTGGATCCATGATCCGAAAAACCAACTGCTTTGTTTTTAGTCCTAACCAACGAAAGCTATTTCCCGAATGTATAACTAAAACAGTCAGGTTTCTTTTGAAATCTGACAGTTTCAACTGATTTGTCTTTTAAAGAAAGATCTGGAAGTGACAGAGTTTACTTTTGACTTCTCAAAAAGAATTACTTGTGAAAAGTATACTGTAAAAAAGGTTAAAGAATGTTGTAATGTTTATAAAATCTGAGTCACCAGAGTACTATAGACGAATTCTCTTTTGATTTAGTCCAGAAGAACTTTTATAGCGACGGCAGGAACTACTCTAGTGAAACCGACTTGCTGAAAAAAAGGTATGCCTTCGGGAATTTCCCGAAGACCGAAAATATTCAAAGTTCAAAAATTAAATTGTTTCTCACTGTTGAAAATTGTTGAAAAGTTACTGACTTCCCTACAGCATTATGTAGGTAGTCACTTTGAATATCTTTTTAATCACACTTATTTATATTCACCTGTGATCCTGCACAGGTCTCACTTTTCTTTCTTCGAGTTCTTGGGAAAAGGCGTAGAAAAAAAACCACAAAAGTTCATACAAAAAAACCAATCCAGTTTCCTCTGCTTCAAACCAAGCGGGCCTAAGATTCCTTCCAGCCAGAAACCAGTTCCAATTTCCGTGATTCGAGAAATTCAATCAATTTCTCTCACTGCTTCCACAAATTCACAAATTCAATCGAAGAAAAACCTCCAAAGCAAAGCTTTCAAAAGGTTAGGAGGATACTTAAAAGTATTGGGTGAAATATATTCAAAGAATATTATTTCCAATAACTTTTATTTGTCTTATCGAAAATGGCTACTCAGTTCACCACTTCAAGACAAAAATTCTGCTAACATCAGACAACTCTCTCGCTTGAATGCCAAGAGAATACTGAATACATCACCATGCACCCACTAAGGATGAGGCCCGGAAGGATGAACTCCCCAGCACTCGTTCGTACTCGAAAGCGCACCCCCCCTATCCACCACCCCCGCTCGTTAAAGCGGTTCCTCATCCTGATGACTGGCGATCAGCGAAATAAAATCTGACCGTTTGATATGGAGTGCCCAGCCATTTCTTGGCTTGAAGCTCCCTTATATCTGACATGAGTTGACTTTTAAAACAATTACTTTACTTTAAACTGAATAACTGAATAAATCGCCAAACTGGCGTATATTTAAGCACTTCGCTCGACCAACGGCAGCGCGAAGCGTCAAAATCAGTCGGTGGGCGGAGCCTAATGGAGTTCACTCTCCGTAACTACACTTTTTTCGAACGCTTGTAACTTCCATTATTGGAACTTGGTTTCTCGAAGAAGGACGTTATCAAATTCATGAAATTTGATAACGGGAGGTTTGGATCCTATTAACTTCTATCAAGTCAATGCCTTGCAGTCCGACTCTTTAAACTGACTTTCCCTTAGGAGGACTGCCGACTCAAAGAACAAAACATGCAAGACGACATCAGAGTGAGACTCTGTGCCGCCCTGACTCACAAATCCCTACACTCACGGGTGGTAGATTGCGGACATGTAAACTGTCCACGCAGTTTGGACGTGAATTTAAATTACCAAGCAAATGGCAATCCATTTACTCTGTATTTTGGACGTAAATTTGGATTACTACGTAAATGGCAAGCCATTTACTTGGTAGGTAAGATGGCGGTGTTCGGGGTGAACATTAGTTGGAGACTAGGAAACTGCGTGAACAGTTTACGCATCTGGTCAAGGGCGGCAAAGATGTCTCCTGCCTCACCTGACGCAACTGGAGAGGGGGTTGCCACTGGTTTCACGCCCAGTGCCCCTGCATATGAGGTTCCCACGCGGACAGTGCCTGAACCTACAGGTCTCGGCGTCGGCTCCTGGCCGACGTTGGTATTTCTAGCAGGGGGGCCCCTTCTAGCCGAAGCATTAGCTTTTCTGCTGGTCAACTTGGGGTAGCATGGGCACCCCTTATAACTGGCCGCGAGGTCTCCCCCGCAGTTGGATCACTTGGCTGGCTCAGCGCGTGGCTTGACGCACTCGCAAGTCAAGTGTCTTCCGGCACACTTCACGCAGGCTGGAACTGCTTGGCAATTCCTTTGGACGTGACCAAACCTCTGGCACCGGTGGCACTGGCCTACCGAGCCTCTGGGTTTTTGTGGTTCTGTAGAAATACGTAAATTGAGTAAATCATGTAACTGATAAATGTTTCTTTCTGATTTCGGTACTTGAACCAAAACCAGAGGCATGGGTTTGTGGAACCGGCCACTGTCTCCGGATTGAATCCCCTCTCCAGAAGTTCATCCTCTATATCCTCACTTTTTATGTATTCGGGGACTTCTCTCAGGATCACCCTGAAAGGTTTGTCCTCCGGGAAACTAAAGGTATGATGAGGCACCTTGCCCTCTATGAGTAGGTGCGTTAGATCGCGGTAGTCTCGCTCGGTAGAGGGCTGGACCCTGATACCGTCCTGCACGTTCTGACTTTGACCCAGCAGTCCTTCTGCCGGATCGTTATTGGCGGATAGCAGAAAGTTTCTGCTTTTTAGTACTGGTTTCAGTATTATTTACGTACTCATTGTTAGTAATAGGTTCCCGCGAGGGACCTGGTCGGGGCTCGGGCATTGACTCGACAACGGTTTTGTTGTCCTCGTCTTCGAAATCAACAGGGATTCTTTGTCGACTTCCGGACCTGGAATTAATTCCAGACCCGGAAGCGACAGGGGCGGGCTTGTTCTGGACGTCTAGGTCCATTTCGTCATCTATTGCACGCTTTTACGCTGTCTGTTGGAGCTCGGGGGACGTCGGCAATGCTCGGATTTCCGAATCATCGGACGTGGACCCCGTTGACTGAGTTGATCTACTTACACAAAGCTTTTTTGGTCTTGAAGCAGAGGCGACGGGAGGAAGGCTAGGAAAGTCTTCTTTGACTGAGCTTAAGCAAATGCTCTGAAAATCGTCATTTACTTCCAATCAGTGGGTTTGACGTCGAAGCGGATAAGAAGGTGCTTCAACAAACGAAGAAGCTCCCTCTTATCCGCGTTCTCGAGGTATTCGTCGAGCACCTGAACAAGCTTTGCAAATGATATAATCGAAAATACAGGCAAAAAGTTCAAAAACTTACTGTTTATCTGACTGCCACTGTCAAAGTGACAGTTCGCTCAAATAGCAAACGTCCCTCCAATAACCGTAGGGAAATTCCCGGAGCTTCGGAGGATTACTTATCTTGTAGTCTGGATCTCTATTTGTGGATTGGCATTCATTTCGTGTTCATCAGCCAGATATTTTTCTCAAAAATCTCGATTTTGTCGGGAGCGTGTAGAGTACCTAGCGTCTTGTTTCTCGGTTGCTATGGTACTAACGACGACGACGACGACATAACGGGATAGTTAGGGAGGCGAGGCAGCTAAATGGCGTAATTCAACGGCGCCGTCGAGACCTATCACAATCGAAAGATAAAATAATTTCGAAAAGAAAAGCTCGTATGGTAAAAACCATTTTAGCGGTGGGTTTCGCGTGTACGGTTTTTCAAAAATGTTTAAAAAAACCGTTACTTGGGCATTCTCGAGCGCGTCAGATATTCATACTACGTATGCCCCAAGTGCCTCTGATAACAACGGTATACTAATCTGCCGGTTTGCGTGGTGGGGGTAGGCATATAAAGTAGTCAAAAATGCAAAAAAAAAAATTTACCCGAGCGCGTCAGATTTTCGGAAGGGGTGTTAAGTAGGCCCCAAGGAAGCTCCCTTTAAAAAAACTGACGATTTCGGCGTGACCATAAGTTACAATGAATTTTTGAAAATGCAAAAAAAAAAGTTTTTTTGAAATACTCGAGCGCGTCAGATTTTCATAGGGGAGGTTTATCTCGGTATCCTGAAAGCATATTTTCTTAATCTGACAAAAATGTTTCCGCGAAGCGCTCAGTCTGTATTACATGTTTATGGCAAATTCCTCTTTTTTGCTTCAATTCTTCACTTCGTTTTGCTTACGGTACGTTCAAAAAACAATTTGAGGATCAACAGGCTATTGAATAATATACATACATGAAACTGTACATGTTAATAATACTTTTGTATACAGATACGCGTAACTTTTTCCGAGTCCACGAAAATTGTCGAGAAGCTTTAGAAAAAGAATTTTTTTTGAGATATAATAAAAGTCACATAATTTAATCATCGTTATTTCATATCCATTTTTTCTAACACCCTCAGTTTTCGAGATATACTCAAAAAACCGGGAGTTTGAGTTTTTATGATGCTTCAAGTCAAAAAGTTTTAACTTTGGACAAAAATGTAAGGAGACCTTTTTTGTGTAAAATAAAATTACCTATTTTGTTTATTTAAACTTTTTTTTTGGAAAATGTATCGTTCGCGACTTATATGCCGCAACGCGTTTTTCGGAAGACGAAATGGCTCCTCCACACTTCCGGTCACGCGGAAACCGGCAGATTTTGTATTTTTAGTAAGTTTTAGATTATATTCTTCAAAAAAAAAAAAAAAAAAACGCGCTCGAGAATGCCGGATTAACGTTTTTTTTTACAAGTTCGCGACCCTATAACTCGGTGGCGTCAATCACTTATCATCAGATTAGTTAAATTTAGTCTTAAAACACTAAAATCAACCCCCAATATCTTAATCTGACGCGCTCGAGTATATCGATTTTTTTTTACTAATCTGATCGTCTATCCTAGGCGCGCGTCACTACATATAGAGCTAAATACTTTAGGTCCAAGGTATCTCTCATATCTTAAACTGCCACGCTCGAGTATTACCGAAAATTCCCCTATTCTCCTCCCTAACTAGGAGGTTATGACAAACGATTCATTTTATATGTGGACGTGGCCCCGCCCAGAAACGGCGAATCGACCAATCAGATAGCAGAATCGGTTTAGGCCGGAGTATAAATATTGATATTTATAGTCGAGCACCGGCCAGCCGGCTTAGTACTCCTGGAACGAGCCAATCAACAACATGGATTGAGGAAAAACCAGGAGGAGGACGCTAACGGAGTCTGATTTTGGTCGAAAAAGACGGTTATTGCACAACATTGTGCAATATGGTGCAATGCGAAATAAACAACATATGACGTCAGAGAAAACGGATAATATAAATAGCGATTTTGTATTAATTCGATTTAGTCAGAAAGCTTGCTTGGGAAAGCCACGTCTTTCCGGGTGAAAAATTGTTGGTATAGCCGACTACATTCGCGAAGTGTTCAGATAGTTTTAGCTTTTGGAACGCCGTTCTCAGGGAGACAAGTAAAGATAGGGAAATCCATACAGCTGGATTTCGATTAGTTTTGCTATCGAATCTACGAGAAAAGCAGTTCGTTTGGGCTATTTATTGTTAGGTCATTGGGGACCTCGTAAATAGTGAATAGTGTGTGCAACGAAACATCGGAGTATTCCGATTAACGAGAAGAACATTTGGCTTCGTTTCAACAAGACTTTGAGAAAGCTTGTTGATTCGTCGATCTCGAAGAAACCTGGGGTTTCGAAGGAGTGGAAATCCGATAGGAGCTATCGGTTTACAAAGTGAAAGTGTTTCGAAATTTGTATAGCTTTAAACCTGGGGTTTAAGGACACTAGGCGGGTATCCTTGTAGTCTTGCGCGCTGCGACAAATTAAAATCGAATTTAGGAAGTAGATAAATTCTCGGGTGACATTTTCAAGAGTGTGATCTCTCAGAGAGACTCACAGAAGCAAGAAGAGGTCAGCTGTCCATCCTAACTTCGGAAGCACTGCAGTTGGAGAAGAGCTCCTGGAAGACCGGTCGAACGGGTTATCCGACCAGTGTGGTTCGAAAGGCACTGCAAGAGTGTGAAGTGGATGCCAGGCTGTGGGCCGATGCAAGACCATTCCCGTGGATTTTTCTACAGTCAGCTGGATTTATCTTCGCTTTGATTTCGTGTTTAAACCAAAAATACTCAGTCGAGAAGAGAGGTCAGGTATTAATAAATAGGCACACACTTGAGTTGTAGAAGGGGACTTTCCCCTGGGCAAATCCACGTACGGATTTTTACGAAGCCAGCTCGTTAGTGATTAAGCCCTAACCTGTCAAGCCATCATTAGACTTCAGCTAGTCTGTTGTCGAGCTCACTTTCCGTGGGTCCCGTGGGGGTTAGCTTGCGCAAATCTTTAACCTTTCCTGTGGCCGGCCGCTCCTTTGTCCTGGGAGTGCAGCCATCGACTAGTTCCCTTTTCCTTAAAATAAAAATAGTTAGCAAGTCCTGTGGAGTCCAACGGATTACCGTATTCGTTGTGCACAAAAAGGCACGTAAAAAGACCTGTGGAGTGTCGGATTACCTTATTCGACACTCATTAGGCAAACACGATTGGATTCAGTTAGGTTACCGTGAATCCTCCCTCTTAGACAATCCCAGTCTAAGTCCCTTTGTTGTTAGGTAACAATGCCACTAACACGTAGTCAGGCATTGTCACAAAGAGAAAACATGTCAAACGATACCACACCCCACCTGTCAGAGGGAATTTATTTTCTTACCCCCCAGGAAATCTAGAACGCAGCACGTGAGAGCGGTTCAAGTCCCATGCAGAACATCGAGCCGTTCGCTGGGAGAACTGTAGTTCGAACCCCTGTATCGACTTCTTGCCTGGAAGAGTCGTCACAACTTTCAAGTCAAAATTTGAGTTTTAATAACTCTCCGAGAAATTTCCCTATTTCTCAACCCGTGGGCGGAAGCCGCCAGAGTCCCAGTCCGGGGAGCGTGGCCTCGTTTGATATGCGCAAGAAAACTTTGTCCTTTTCAGAAATGGAAACAGCGGTTTTCACAGAAATACCATGTTCTAGCCAAGCTTTGTTTGTTAGGGAAAATTCCGGCCAGTTGGACCGAGAAATTCAATCATTAGAAATACGTTATGGAGTTACTCTCAGACGTGAAGAGGGTGAACCTAATAACTCGAAACGAGGAGCTGGAATGCCTAGAGTGCCTCGTTTTGGGCAAATGGGAGACCCTGTAGATCCTAAGAATCGCGAGATATGTTCGGACCCCATCAGGAATCGGAGGGCCCTTCTGGCCTCCGAACGAATTTTATCTAGTGTACCGACACTTGGTCGCTCACAAAAGTCTGAGACACTCCGACAGCTAGAGTCCCGTAAGGAAATGCGAGACTCTCTTCAAAAACAGAAAGCACAGAAAGCCGAACTAGAACAATTTACGGAAAACGGCACAATGAAGTCAAAAGAGACTTATGGGAGAACTGAGGACCGAAGGGTTGGGCTCACCGCAGGAGGTGGGTCGCATTCGATAAAACTCAGGGCTGGATCACCAGACCTGACTCAATCGTCGAGAAACCTTGACGCCTTGCTGGACGAAGCAAGGGATGGTGGAAGGTTCTCAGGGAGAGTTATTAGCTCGGCGAAAGCTGATATATCTCCTCAGGGACGGGTCAGAGGAGTCAGGGAGGATTGGGGTGCGCCAGCGCTAGCTGAGGGGCACCAGGATGAACTAAGGCAAAGCCCTGGTTTGCTACATGGCGCTTTCCTTGTGCAGGACGCCGGTACCGAACCTAGTTTATTACATGTCGCCCAGAAGCGTGGCGCTCGAGGACGTATCGTCGGTAATTTCAGCCCGGTTGAAATTGACGATGAATATGACAACCGAATGATAGACGGACGTCTATCCCGAACCACGAGGTATAGGCCTCATTGTGCTGTAGACAATATGTCTTTTGTTGGGATAGGTGGTAATCCCGTCGTTACGACAAAAACCGCATGGCGCCCTTTAGGCAATAACAATACTGGTCTTGCCCACCAGTATGCTCATTTGAAAAACGAGCATTTGAAGAAGAGAGTCCCTGCATACAGGGAAGAAAATTATGCAGAGGGGGTAGGTATAATACCGCCCCCACCAGCTTTCTTAGCGAAACGTTGTAATGTGAGGGAGCAATCTCAGCTTTACAAAGAAATGCGATTATCTGTAGGCACTAGGGGACGGGAGTCTATGGTTGAACCCGTGCGATCCCCGCCAGCCCAGTACAGTACAGCCATAAATAGGGCGTCGTCCCGTATTATGGAGTACGATGAAGTACCAGAAATCGTAGGTAGAAGGGGACGGGGACATATTGGTTTCCCCGCGCGATCCCCATTTAACGGAGATCCCAGAGAGATGCAGAGGGTAGGACCCGTGGAAATGCATCGGGAAAGCGATAGAGACACAGGCTTTAGAGGACGGGAGCCTTATGGTTTTCCCATGAGATCCTCCCCAGCCAGCGCTATGTATGTGGATATCCGGGAAGAACCCGACCACATACATAGAGATAAGAATATTGAATTCTATCCAGAAGTCGTCTGAACGGGGGCCTATGCAGGTCCAGTGCGATCCATTCCGGGTCGGGTACAGGCCACAGGACCAAAGGATTTGAACCAAGAACAGGTTCTGGAGTGTGGCGTCGTTGAGGTGGAACAGAGGCAGTATTGGGAAAGACAATCAAAGCCTCGTGTTAGTGAAGTGCCAGTGAGGGCAGTGCCATTCCATCAGGAATCCATGGACGCTGCCACGAGTCTTGATGCAGTTTTGAATCGTCTAGCTGACGTTCTGGAAGAACGACATCGGAGAACCCCGTCACAATCGGACCTTATCAAAGTCAAATTGCCACATCCCATTTTTAGTGGTCTCCTGCACGAAGACCCTTTTACATTTTTGCAACATTATGAGGAACAATTAATGGGCCATCATCCTTCGGTTTGGGTGGGTATTGCGGCCCAGTGGCTCAGGGGAGCAGCCCAAGCCTGGTGTGTTGGCTATAAGAATAATGTAGCTCCCACTTCAATCGTCTCCAGGAGAGATTTGAAAATGATTTGTTGGTCTCAGGGTTAGAAGCCCAACTTTTTGGCAATGACCAAGCCAAAGGGGTACCGGTCACCAACTTCATCATGGCCAAGTGGAGTCTAGCAACTAGGCTCTAACCCACGAATCCGGAAGGCCACAAACCTCTTCGGTTTTTGCCGGAGGGCGAAAACCAAAACCTGGGTGGTCTACTCCCAGTGATGACGTCGCCGGAGGGCGTTAAACTCAATTCTGTGTTGGTGAGGGATGGCAATACGAGTTCATCGAAGTGTATTCCAGCATCAATGCTCGAGGGTCTGGTAGAAAGGATCAAAATGGTGGCACCTAGGGTGAGCCAGAATAGATCTAAGGTTCACAGCCGAAAGAGCCAAAGTCCCGTGAAAGGAAGACACCAGGGGTGTGATTTCCTTGTGAGGGCAGATAATAGTCAGCGTCGTACCGTGCCCAGGCACATATCCGACCGGTTGATACAACGTACTAGTTCAAGTTTCGATATACCAAAAATTAGGTTTTGTCTGAAAGACAGTAATAGTAAAACACGCAAGGCTATTTCAGTGGGGGTGCCAAAAGGCCGAGTCCGATTGTCGGATAGGTCAGAGCAACTAGCTGTCGGTCCGCTGAGGGAAGGCAACGGGGGCGATGCTGGGAGCACGTCAACGACCTTGATGGGGAATACACCGAAGATAGTTGGCCAGGACGCCGGTCCGCCGGAGATGGGCAACGGAGGCGATGCTGGGAGCACGTCGACGACCCAGAAGGGGATTGAGCCGGGTCCTGAAGGTCAAATCAGGAAACTGCGAGGAAGCAGGCTGGTTAGCGAGGGCGGAGGCGTTGCACCTATGGGTGGGGGCAAGAGACCAAAACTGAACAGACTTGTGCGTTGAGTTGTAGTATGGACACGGTGTTGTCCGAGTTTGTGAAGACCGATCCTTTAGGGGTGAAGTCATCAGTGGGTCAGTTAGGACCCAAGTACTTGTATCACCGGATGGAGAAGGCCTCCCATAACAATCTCATCGATGGACAGCAGAGAGAATTGCCACGCATTGAAGTGGAATTCCAAGGAAAACGTTGTGAAGTGCTAGTGGACAGTGGAAGTTCGCTCAATCTTCTTCGACGTAGTTTGTTACCAGATACTTGGAGGGAGGAAAATAAGCAAGTGACACCTTTGCAACTTGCCTGCGTCGGTCAGAACATGCTTAGTCAGGGCGAAACAACTATTCGTATCCTTATTGACGGCGTATGTTATGAAGTCGTAGTACAAGTGGTGGATGATCTTGTGGAAGATCTATTACTCGGGTGTCCCTGGCTGGCAGCAAACGAAGCAATGGTCGACTTTGCAAGTCGTACCATTTACGTAGGTAGAGGACCACGAGTAGATATACTAGGAGAGCCAAACCCCAGCTATAGGAAAAACCGTGTGTATGAGAGAGAGAGGGTCCGAGCGTGTGAGAGAGAAATACTGCGACCGCGCTAGTGCTAGACGAGGTCGCTGGAGAGTGGCGTGCGGTGGGAGCATAGACATAGGGGTCTCGACATTGAAAATTAAAACAGGATGATTGAAAAATGTGCCACAGAAACATGGACCCACGTAAAGAATAATAATTGTAGATGGAAATATTCAGAGTATGAAAAGTGTGATAATAATAATGATGTTTGAAGAATTGTTGAGCAACTGGAGTCGTAGCGTTTTAACGTGCGATCCCAGTAAGGAACGTATATACAGCACGTCTCAAAATACATCGATTAAGAGAAAAAAACATGGCGGCTGTCAAATTTGGTATACCGGGTGAACCAACTAGACATTTTAGAGAAAAAAACATGGCCGCTGCCATACAGGGTATACCATCATAGTATTTGAGAGAAAAAACATGGCTGCTGCCATACAGAGTGTACCAACTTGACATTTAAGAGAAAAAAACATGGCAGCTATGAAAATTGGTATACCGGGTGGGACGAGGTCGCTGGAGAATGGCGTGCGGTGGGGACATAGACATAGGGGTTTCGACATTGAAAAGTAAAACAGGATGATTGGGAAATGTGCCACAGAAACATGGTCCATGGGGAATGTCTTCATTGGGAATGTCTTCATAGGGGAGTGCAAAATGGGCCATGTGTCATACAACAACTGTCGTGTGACTGTTTTTGTGTATTGAACGATTTTGATTCTTCCTATTCCATTTTTTATATGAATTTTCAATGACTGCCGCAGACACTAACAAATTAAACGAACATTTCAATTCAAAGTATTTTTATTTTTATTTTTTGGCGGAGGACATTCATTTTTTGTAGATTGAACAGGACTATTTGGCATGCTTTCATTACATTGTAAATCCCAATTTGGATCATTATGTTTAACAATTGACTTTGTACAAAAACAAAAATGCTTCCTACAATATTTACACCATTGCGTTCCATTCATGTTCAAGCGTCTTCGAAATACTTGGAGCAAAAGTCTTTTTCGTTGTCGTTCACAACTTTTTGGCTTCTTCCACGTACTGTCCTATGAAGCAGCATTCACAAGTATCAGGACCTTCTGTTACATCAGGATATGACCAACAGCAACTTTTGTAATGTGAATTATTGGTTCCAATATTTTGTATTAACTCTAGACGTTTTTTACGCTGTTCCCATTTTTTAAAAATCACTTCATAAATATCATATCTATCTTTGTGTTTATTGATGAAATCATTTATTTTTTCACACGTGAATAATGAGTCTGAACTTGTCGGAGGAATATTACTCAATGGAAAACAGAAACATGATGATAAATCAAATACCAAAAATGAAGCGTAAAACATATACAGGGGTGTTTCAAAATATACCGTTGAAGAAGAAAAACATGATGACATCCCTTGGAACATGTTCCAAGGTGCGACAAACAAAAATATCTCAAAAATACGTTGAAGAAAGGAGAAATATAATTCAAGGGTCACGTATCATGACGTGTCATCCGTCAATTGTCAATTGGCAGATGATGTGTTGACAAATGACATCTGAAGTAATTGACAAATTGACCAACGCCATCTCGAATCCATACCACCATGACGTAAGCACGTGATTGGTTGATGGTAACTGAAAAAGTGGAAGTGGAGGGGCGGTCTCAAGCGCCCCACGACCACACATTCATGTGGGAGGTCGAAAAAAAAGCATCAAATTTTTCAATGTACTGATAAAAAATACATATTATTTAGGTAATATATCACAGAACCATTTGAATAAGATATCAACGTTATGAAGACTGCATTTGTATGAGCGTCCTTTAAAATGATGTGTACAGGATGGAGCCCCGCTGGTATCATCGAAGACGGCTGAAACCCACATTGAGTCTTGATTTTCTTCCAAATTTATAACTCTCGTATGTATATTCAACTGTTGCAGTTTATTATCCAAAAATTGTTTCTTTTGGTGTCCTCGCACGCAAATAATGTCAACATCGAATAGGTTGTCTTTAAGGAGGTCATCTAGCAGTTTATATTCCACAAAGCCAGAGGAATATCTCAGATCATGAACGTTTTTTTCCAAGTAACAGGCGGCACGTCGATCTTCTTTACTCAAAGAGAAAAACGGTATGCTTGAAAGTAGTAAAAAATTACCACATTGAGCGCCAATCCTAATTGCAATCTCATTGGGATAGAATTGTTGTTCGATAATGAACCCTTGAATATCTACAAGTGCTACCCTCATGATATATCAACAACTATTATCATCACTGTCAACTTCAGACTAACATAAAATGCAGTTCAGTTCCACTTTTTAACAATTTCGCTAAGTGGGAGGTGTTCAATGATGGTATCATGTACTATGATGCAATAAGCTCTAGTATTGGTTGGAAATCCTTGCGATCACTTTATCTCCAGCTTAACGTCAACAGTGGAATTTTTAACTGATTCATCTCTTCTGGAACAATCGATGGCAAAGAGTGCTTTGTCGTTGAAGTCATTATAACTCAACAAAGGATTGTGTTGAGGGAACTGTTTGTAGCCAAGTCCAAATTGGGCGTAGTTGAAATAAGCT
This sequence comes from Chrysolina oricalcia, assembly GCA_944452925.2. NCBI lineage: Eukaryota > Metazoa > Arthropoda > Insecta > Coleoptera > Chrysomelidae > Chrysolina > Chrysolina oricalcia. The sequence continues at coordinate 9,415,386 of OX101813.2, read as the reverse complement.
TGTGAAACATCTTTTTTGGTAAAGTTCAAGTGCAACATCTCTTTGGGGTATGTTTCACCGTTGAGAGTTAACGTAATATTGGTAATATTAATCTGATTGAATGCTGTAGGGTCGTTATTCACTTTGGTATAATCTCGATTCACTTGGAAGCATACAATAACATATCGGGAGCTCTCGAGAAACGAAGAAGTCTTTACGGCCCATATTTCATTTGTAGCAACAACCGTTAGAGCAGGCAGCATATGCAAGTTTCATTTCCGAAAAGGCATCAATATTGGAGTGTCAGCTTGGATTGCTTTCAAAAGTTGCAGCTTGATTTGATCATTGGGGAAAATTCTCTTAACTTTCAGCTCCACATTTTCAATTTCTAATTTGACATCAATTGGCACCGTAGCCACACCAGTTGCTGGTTCAAGAACTTTGATGCAATTATTATCATTACCATCTCGAACCAATCAAATTGTATGTTTACCGTAGGAGACATACTGGTAGTCGTTGAATATGTTCAAAAAGTGCTTGAGAGGAATGAGAATGCTAATCGATTGATCGGTAACATCATCATTGGTGAGGGAGTAAGTCCAACCAGCTGCTGCCAAATGTTTGGTTTCATCGGCGCTATAGCATAGAAATCCTCGAACGGTACTAACGATGCCCAACTCGCCTACAACTTCTAATTCTTTACCATTTTGATCGTAACTGATGGATTGAAACATAAATGCTCCAGCGTTATTCACAAAAGTAACCCGTCCTACACCTGCAGTTCTGGTCACTTTTCCACTGATATATAACAGACTATCGTAGATTGCATCGTAGGCATCAGATTGATTGATGTTTATTTCGATGACGTCATTATTTCGAAAAGACTTTACGTACGGGTAGTATGTTCTCCATTCTACTTTTTGGATGGGTTCGTCTTGCTGAGGTTTGCGGAAAATGTTGAATATTTGAGCCGATAACATGGTAGCCAAGCGATTTGAGGAACTCTATATTTTCAGTAGATAGATGACGGGAACAGTCGAAGGTCTTCGTGAAGAGTGGCGGAGCAAAAGGCTATGAGTTGGTTTTATAGAAGTTCAAGACCATAATTTCTTCAGTTCCAATCGAATTAGTATTTCTTCGTTCCGGAAATCCACCATCTCCGAGTTTTGATCAAGTACTCTAATCGTTATATTGTTTATTTCGTTAATATGCAATATAGGTAGATACATAATATGGTTGGGTGTTTCGTCTATTGCGAAACCCGGATCAGAATCGATAGCAAATTCGTATATCGTATGGGAGGGTCTTTCGTTGAAGAATGCTCCCGACGTAATGTTGGTATCTGGTGTATGGTCCTTACTTTTATAATATTGACGGCAGATCGGACACGTAATTAACGTTTGGTTTTAGAGCACTGGGAGAAAAACCCAGTATGTTTGCTAGAGAATCTTCTTGTGAGGTGAAATCAATGGCGTACAACAGACAAAATATTTCGCTTTTCAGCGTATTATTGTTCGGTTTGAGTAAATGTGCTATGAGCATTCAAAAAGTAAGCTTACCTGAAATAACACGGGAAAACGCCAAGGTCCATCGTGGACCTTTTACGACGTAAAGGTGAGTTCACACCTTCACGAACACGCAGTGACGATGGTATCTCTAAAGCCTCGAAGTCGTGGAATATCAAGTGGGCTTTAGCTTCAGCTCGCTGGTCTGCCGTTCAGCTGTGACGTAGTCGAGCTGATCTGCCGTGGCGATAAATATTTTCCCAGTACTCAACGCCGGATAGTGAAAATGAATATTTGATATATATGCAATGAAATGAAAAAAAGATTGTTAGACTGAGGGATCGAAGTGTAGCGAACCAGCAATCTTCGGATTACGAAGCGCATGTCTACACAACTAGGCTATGGGACTTCTTAGTGAATGTAGGTTGAAATGTTGTTCATACAGCGCGAGCCGCCGATCAGCGAAGTCGAGCGGCGTTATCTACCGCAGGCATGCTTCGAGCGCTCGAATATTAAATAAAAAGAATAGTGATTGTGAATGAATAAATTTGAATTGTTGAAGTGGTATAATAGTAATGATGTTTGAAAAAATTGGAAAAATGGCGGGGTAACGAGGTTGTAATGTTTCACCGTGCGATTCCAATGTGGAACGTATACAGAGTGTTTCAAAATACATTATTCAAGAGAAAAATGAACAGGGTGTGTCAAAGTGTATACAGGGTGTTTCAAAATACAACATTTAAGAGAAAAAACCGCTGAAACATATAAAAATACGACCATAATATGCGTTTTTCGCATTCCAAAAAACATCTAAGATTTGAAACGTTGAAACATGCAAAAATGCAACTAAAATAGACGTTTTCGCGTCCCAAAAAACAGTCTAAAATTAAGCTGTGAAAACTGTATGTTCACATGTTATTCTTATGGAGATTTGACATTTCAAAATTGCTTAAAATGAACGTTTTCGCGTCCCAAAAAAACAACTGAAATTTGAAACGCTGAAACATGTAAAAATGCGACCATAATATGCCTTTTTGGCATTCCAAAAAACATCTAAAATTTGAAACGTTGAAACATGCAAAAATGTGACCACAATATGCGTTTTTCGCATTCCAAAAAACAGTCTGAAATCAAACCATAAAAACTGTATGTTTACATATTATTCTTATGGACAATAGGCATTTCAAAATTGCTTAAAATGATCGTTTTCGCGTTCCAAAAAACAACTAAAATATGAAACGCTGAAACACATAAAAAATGAAACAAAAACATGCGTTTTCGTGTTCCAAAAAACAACTAAAATTACGAACGCCCAAAATACACATTTACATGTAATTCTTATGGACAAAAGGCATTTCAAAATCGTTCAAAATGATCGGTTTCGCGTCCCAAAAAATAACTAAAATTTGAAACGCTGAAACACGTAAAAAATGCAACGAAAATAGACATTTTCGCGTCCCAAAAAACATCTAAAATTTGAAAAGTTGAAACATGCAAAAAACAGTCTAAAATTAAACCATAAAAACTGTGATGTTTCAAAATACAACATTTAAGAGGAAAAAACAACCGGGTTTCTCAAAATGCATCATTTGAGAGAGAAAAACAACGGGGTGTCTCAAGATACGTCATTTAAGAGGAAAAATATGACGACTGCTTGTCAAATGCTATACCGGGAGTACCAACATATGAATTAAGAGAAAAAACATGGTCGCCTCTGCCATTTGTCAACTGTTAGGTGGAAAATGGGTCGAAGAAAAACGTATCATTGGAAATATGGGGATTCGAAACAACGACATACCCATACATAGAGATTGAATTACATCTGTCATCTATGTGATGTTCTTCGACGAGGGTGTTTATACTCGTCAGTCAACTGTCATCTGTCATTTCAGAAAAAGGTTCGTTAAAGAAAAAAAAAACATGGTGGCGCTGGATTGGCCAACGCACATCATGGGACGTCTTGCAAAAACGCTTCATGAGATATTCGAAACAATCACCCATACATAATTATTGCATTATATCTAACATCTATGTAATGATAGTGTTAGATAGGAGACAGGAGATAGGAGACGGGAGATAGGAGGCAGAAGATGGGACATAGGAGACAGAGGATAGGAAATAGGACTTAGGAAACAGACAGATTGACAGATATTCAGTCTGATCTAACCAGAACGAACTAACCTTAGGTATAGCGACTTAAGAACTTCAACGTTGTTAGGAAAAAAGATGACTGCTGTCATTTGTCAAATATCAGGTGGAAAATTTATCAAGGAAAAAACGTATCATTGAGGATTCGAAACAACTACTAGCTCATACAGAGAGCTTGAATTACATCTTTGTATGTAATGTTCATTAAAGAAAAAATATGTCGGCGTTCATAGCATACAGCTAAAAATTTATGCTTGAGGATATGAGCATCTGAAAAATACTTGCCCATACAAAGAGATTGAATTACATTTGTGTGTATTGTTTGTTAAAGAAAAAATCAATGCAGCGTTTATATTTCATTGTACAGGGTGCCTCATAAACGGTATCATGATGGGGTCAGACATTTTCAACGTGCGATACCCATTGAAACGTTCACCAAAAATTGTGGAATGTTTCTAGCAGGGCGAAAGAAAGATAAGTTGCAATTGGAATTTAACGTTTATAGAATTCTAATCATAGTTTCCACGATACTGACATGCATTTTATTTAGGATGTTATTGGAATTAATTATGGAATTTAACAAAAAATATGTATTTTAGTTTGAATAAATTATCAAATATTCAAATATTTCATTCAATATGAAAATATGCGAGCAGAGTTATTGTTATCAGTTGGTATTTCAAGCGCGCGGTCTCCGAGCTAACATTATCGCCAATGGCGAGGCGGACGGGAAATTCACATGAGATAAGCTATTTGCAATTAACTTGAGGTTAGCATAACAGGAAATTGCAAAACCACACACTAACAACGACTTTTTTTGTTTTCCAAATGCATACGTGAGAACTGAGAATTGTTGATGGAGTGGTAGGAGTGGGCAATCTTATAAAAACAATTCTGGGTGTGGCCGGCGTCATTCTGCATTCAAAAGTTTTGTTGAACTATTTCGTGTGTTTAAGTGTTTGTGCTTCTATTTCTAAAAACAATGTAAGTTTCTCATTCATTATATGCTACTATTGGTATTGTAGGTTGTGAGCGATACATTTTCTGGGGGAAATTTGTGAGCGAAATATAATTGTTGTTATTATCTAAAATATTGTACTAGTTTTTTAAAATTTCTCAGCTATCGAGGAAAAACGGTCGACTTTTTCCTACACAAAATCACGACAGGTACCCGAAAGGGGAGAGTATCGGCTTTGGGGTCTGTAATTCCTCTCTGCAAAGGGGGTTGTCCCTATTAAAAGAGTTTGGTATGAACAGTGTTTTTTGTAAGGGGGAAATCGTCACCTGAACGGTTATCGAAGAACTGTATTTTCTCTAGCTGTATGTTTATTCATTTTAATCCTTAATTTTTGTTCAACTCAGAGTATTTTTATTCATAGATTTACCTCAAATTAACTCATGTTTCAATACAATATATTAAAATTTTTGGAACATAGCCAAATTTTTCGAGTAATTTTTTCATAATGATAAACCTATGTTTTTTATATTTAGTATGGAAAGACGCTAATATTTATAACATCTTTTACTAATCAAGTTCTTGCTCATGTCCGAAAATTATGTCAGTATGAATATTTCAATTATTTTTTGGGACATAGTCAAATTATACGATTTTATCAATTATTATTATTTTAAGGTAGATAGTTTTGATTGTGATAGTCGTGTTTCTATACAACATTTTTTTCCATCAAAGTTATGTTTCCAAACAATATTTTTTTTAATGATAATAATAATAAATGGTTTTATTGGCGTAGTAATAAAATATATCGAAAAGGCAGAGTTAGCGCCTTCTTATACTAGATGAGAAAGTACTTTCTTACACTCAACCTGGAGCAACTCGAAGCATTTTTATTTAAATATTTGATTCACATAGGCGTGTTTCCATACAATATTTTTTCTCAGTTAAAATAATGTTCTCAAACAATATTTTGTATTTGTTAAAAGGGAAATTTTTTACGTTTAATACGAAAATAGTTTGCGATTCCATACAATTTTTCGAATCTAGTAGTGTAGAAGGCCATTTTCAGATTCAGTAATTATACAAAAATTTGATTAATAACGTTAAAATCGGGCTGTTTAGGAGGTCATTTTAGGCAAACATTCAAAAGCATTATATAAGATTGAATAGTGTATCCACTCACTCAACAAATATGATATGATAATTTTTATGTGATTCAAATCAGGTGGTTTAGAAGGCCATTTTAGGTAAACATTCAATACCATTATTTAAAAATTTAATCAACACCATTTAGATTCGATAGTTTAGGAGGTCATTTAAGGTAAACATTCATTAGCATTATTTAAAAATTTGATCAATAGCATTCAAATCGGGCTGTTTAGGAGGTCATTTTGGGCAAACATTCAAAAGCATTATATAAGAATACATAGTGTACCCACTTACTCAACAAGTATGATATAATAATTTCTATGTAATTTAAATCAGGTGGTTTAGGAGGCCATTTTAGGTCAACATTTAATACCATTATTCAAAAATTCGATACATGCGATGAGGATGGATGCAGGCCAGCTATCAATTGTATAACATACATTATCGTTAATGAAACAAGCATTTTTCCAAAAAACAATTATTCATAGATGGAAATCACTTTCGAAAGTATAGTTTTTAATTGGGATAGTAAGTTTTTATTGGGGCACGGCAATCCAAACATATTCCAGTTGAAATCGCCAACTTGAACAAGTTTTCTTTGGAATTCATTATATTTGAAATATGTCTTCCCGCGAAAAAAGTACATATGTCCATCGATATATCTAAACGCTGTCGTAATATCACCAGGAATACCAGGAAACATATCGCTGATGCGACCTCTATTAGTAACTTGGCTATTACTTTCACTAAATTCGATAAATGAGGAATTATCATAAAATAGATAAGTTGCTCCAGCATATGTTTGGAAAAAAGCATTTATTCGTGCACCTCTCGGTATTTGAATATCTACGTCTTGATCGATTTGTAAGTTCGGAAATGAACCCGAGTAAAATTTATTACTACTCTCGGCAAATAATTGACCAGGATAAGTCTGAAAAATATGATTCACGCTACCAATTTCTAAGGGTAAATAATTTCCTAGTTTTTTCTGGTTCTGGTATGGTTTTATCATTGTTTATATCCAACTTCCATATCAGATCTCCATTTATGATGTAGAGACGATAATTTGGGAAAATAGGTGCGAACGCTAAGAACATTACATCGGGAGGCTATTCAATCTGACATAAATTGGTGAGCGGTTTGGTGGGCGCTTTGTCTATAGTTGAGGCGGTATTCATCGTCGTCGTACGAGGGGTGCTTTGAGCGGGTTTCTGTATACGCGCGAATTTTTGTTTACGTCCATAGAGAGCTTCAATTCCATTTAAATCATCTTGTTGGAGAGGTATTGTTGTTCTTTGATAAAATCTATACATAATTGCTGATTCGGAATGTGAATGCCCCAAACCTAAAGTATGCCCGATTTCGTGTACAAGGGTCATCAGCAGATTGTAGGTATCATCTGGGGGTGTTTTGTCATCGCCCAAATACCATTCTTAATCATCATCGACATGAATTCAACACATGTCGAACCTTTTGAAGGAAAGTAAGAGTGTCCCAACATTCTTCCTGGTCCATCAAGAGTGCTGCCGCATTGGTGTTTACCCATGCAGGTTGCTCGAAAATTATGTGCCCCGTTTACCAATAATATTTGGCTGTTGTTTAAGTTTCAGGTTCACTTGTTTGAATTTTAAAACAGTAACGTCTTGCCAAATATTGAAAGCTTTTTGAACAAATTTTTTGTAAGTATTATATTTCCCTAAATCCATATTGATAAAAAGAACAACGTACCACAGATCAAAAAGCGAATTGGCATCTATACACCTTTGATTGGTTCATATAAAAATTGAATTCATATTCAAATCAATACATTTAGAGGCTAATATTCAATCAATAAATATCCTGGAATTTTTTTATTAGTTAACGAATCTAAGTATTTAAGCGGATATTTTCAGGTACAATGGGGGAACATACAAGCGTTATTGAAAGACTTAAATTTTTTAATCATTTTATTACGGATATCTTAACATTGGACATATTATTTCACCACAATAATAACAACCACATTTTTCGAATAATCGTTCAGATTCTTCATTGCTGCAAAAAGCTGTAAATTCTTCATGATTCTTAATGTGAGCGATGAGCTTAGCTGCATATCCTTTTCTTCGGAATTCAAGTAATGTATGAATATAATTGATAGTTTTCGGTTTTGAATGTTTCCTCAAAGGGTCAAAATCCATGATTGAGAGCAGCGCAAATGCTGTTGGTTTATTGTCGATGTAAATAATATAGCAGCTGATTTTTCAATCATGATACCACTGTTGTATGAAATCACTATCGATATTCAACTGCCTTATTTTCTTAGCAGCTTGAGCACCATAAAATAATCTCACTGCTTCCATCTTCGATATCGTGAATGAACTGCGTGCGAGGGAATTTCCTCCACTGGATAAAACTTCTTTATCCCCTCTCCTTTTTGGTTAGTATTACACCCTTATGTCATTTTTGAGTTGGCTATATGTATTCAATCATTCTCAATATTAATTTTTCTCGTTGTCAAGTATTGTAGCTATAACATTATGAATATTTTTACGTATTTTCAATAAACTTTTTGGAGCTCCATCAAAGTACTCTGTTGTGGACTTGGTTTGTTTGACATTACGATAAATTCGAAGCATTTTGGTATCTTCAGCACTATGACGCATAAACATTCCTTTCTTCGAAGTAAATGGGTATTCATGATGAAAATAGTATTTAGTGATGGCGTCAGTAAGATCATACACTATTTGATTATGCTCAATCCAAAAATGCGGTGTAATTGTAACACCATTCGAATAAAACTTCGTTCCGACACATAACTTTACTGTAATTCCATACTTCTTGGCTAACTCATATAAAATTAAACTTGCCGGCACACATGCCCCACAATAATTGTTTTTTTATAAATGCTTGTTCAATACATGATTTAATCAAGTTTAGGCGAAATTGGTGGAATGTTGGATTAGACATATTTGCTAATGCGACTGCGCAGAGTGAATGTTAAATGGTGAATGAAACTTCCAAATCATTTTTTAAATATTTTTCCGTCCGACAGATTTTCTTTACCCCCACCCCTTTCATTGGACGTTTGAAACATAGTTTTTTGAAAATTTCATCTTTTCAATTTCATGCGTCAAACGATATACAACATTTTACATGCATTCTTTTGGAAAATCAAGAATAAAAATGTTATAAATATCTCGATATATAATAAATGCAGCACTTTTATATGTATTCTCATGCTAACTGACGCATACATTTTTATAAACTGAGGGCCTTTTGAAACATTAATATTCCCGTCTAAGAAAATTTGTCTATCGAATAAACTATTAATATTTACCCCCACCATTTTTATTAGACGTTCAATCTGAAACACAGTTTTCTGAGAATTTCATTTTTCAATTTCATGTGTCAAGTGACATGCAGCATTTTGCATGCATTCTTATAAAAATTGTAACATAAAAATGTTACAAATGGCTCGATAGATGACCAATGCAGCACTTTTATATGTATTCGTATGTTAATTGAAACACAAATCTTTACAAACTGGGGGTCTTTTGAAACAGTTCAGTCGTCGTTTGTAAAATTTTCTTTACCCCCACCCTTTTATAAAGCGTTCAGTCTTCTGTCCGACCTAAGTTTACATATGCTGAGCTATGTTAAATTTCATCAGTCTACTTTAGAATGTTTAACGTTTAACACCTGACTTTTTTGAAATTACAGCAATCACAATATTTGTCGAATTGATTAAATATCTTGCCACCATCCTGGGAGTTATCACCCCTAATGATGACTTAAAAATCAGAGAAGGGTTGAGGCAATGTGTGAAGGGGATGCGCCGGATTAGAGATGCCATGAAGGATGCAACTTCTGTGGGAGAGAAGCAACATCTGGAGGCATGTCTAAGAAATATCAAGACTATGAGGGTGCACAGTAATTATACTATAGGAGTTCACCGACCAAATCGCGTGTTATTTTAAATGGAGGTTCATTCTGGCAATTTTGTGACATAAAGCTGAGTTTACACTATCACGAACACATTGACGCTACCATTGCTAAAGCTGATCTCACACGCTTGCGGGCTCGCGTCCCTCAGGGCTTATGTTAGACGTACGGAGTATACAAAAAAATAATGAAAAAAATTTAACTAACCTCGTTCAGCCCCTCAGAACCCCTATATGAAAAAAATCAACCAATCATAACGTATTACACCTTTTTGGAAAGGTATTGTCGTATAGAGTATGAAAAAATATGGCTGCAGATAATACAGGGTGTTTCAAAATACTTCGTTTAAAAAAAAACAGCATATCGTATAGGGTCTCCCAAAATAATTTAAAATTAATCAGCCTTGCGGGAGAGGTATTAGCGTTTGATCAAAGTATGGTCGTTTAGAGTATATAAATAATTATTACTACCCCGTTCACCCCAACCCCCCCAGAACCCACATTTGAAAAAAATCAACCGTTCATAACGTATTACACCTTTTTGGAAAGGTATTGTCGTATAAAGTATGAAAAAATATGGCTGCAGATAATACAGGGTGTTTCTACGAAAAAACATGGCGGCATATCATACAGAGTGTTTGAAAATACATCGTTGAAGAAAACACAGCAAATCATATAGGATGTCCAAAAATTGATGAAAAATTAGTCAGCCTTGTGGGAGAGGTATTAGCAGATTTTTGATACGTTAAATCAAGGATCCCCAGGACACATCTCTAACGAATTTTTGACACCCAGCTGAGATTCACTGATATGGATTCATTATTCTTCCAGATGGCCCCCGCTCACCATTGTGAACATCCTATACAATTTTCACTCGACCACTAACCTAACCAGCCTTTATTTTAAAAGTTCGAAAATTGCAGATTGAAATGAAAAAAAAATGCGTTGCTGTGGCTTGAACCAGCTACCTATGACTTTGTTACCAGCCATCCTATCCATCCGGCTATGAAGGGTATTTGTATATTTAGATGAAATGGTTGTTCATAAAAGAGAATGTGAAAGGCGAACTGCGAGGTGCGTCGTTACTTCATCAATCTGTTTTTTGTAATGTGAATCTGAGTTATTCTGTGTATCTATATCAGATATTGTTAATCATCAACTGATTGAAACAAGTAGATGCGTAATTTTGACCGTCCTATATCCCAATGGGACATTCGAAATAAATATTTGGCAGTCCGCACCTTATTAGTGAAGAGTAATTCAACTAATAACTAATGAATGAATATTTTGTCTGCTGTACCATATAGGGCGTCTCTTAATAAATGAGTATTTTTGATAATAAACAATTTTCTTTGGTTTAACGAAATGTTGCATTCGAAATAAATATTTGACAGTCCGTCCCTTATTAGTGAAGAGTAAATCAATCAATAACTAATAGATGAGTATTTTTGGCGAAATGCCATCTTATTAGTAATTTGGGAATAACAAATCGATTCAAAGTAATTTTGGAAGCTCCTTGTATACATTTTTGACAATAAACAATTTTCTGTGGTTCAACTAAATTTTGGAGAGAGTCCTGTACTTCAATGGGGCATTCGAAACAAATATTTGGCAGTCCGTCTCTCATTAGTGAAGAGTAAATCAATCAATAACTAATAGATGAGTATTTTTGGCTGTTTGTTATGCAATCTTATTAGTAATTTAGGTATAACAAATCTATTCAAAGTAATTTTGGAAGCTCCTTGTATACATTTTGGATAATAAACAATTTTCTGTGGTTCAACAAAATTTTGGAGAGAGTCCTGTACTTCAATGGGGCATTCGAAACAAATATTTGGCAGTCCAACCCTTGCTAGTGAAGAGTAAATCAATCAATAACTAATAGATGAATATTTTTGGCTGTTCGCTATGCAATCTTATTAGTAATTTAGGTATAACAAATCGATTCAAAGTAATTTTGGAAGCTCCTTGTATAAATTTTTGATAATAAACCCCTAATATTTCAACGTGCGATAAAGTCTACTGATATAAGAGACACGGTTTCAAAGTGTGATACTATGCATTAATTCAACAATTTTTTTTTCCTTGGTGTTTTGACATCAACTGCTATGGTCTTTAGCCATGTGTTCTGGATAGGCCTTACGCCACTTCAGGAGCAGCAATGTTAATTTTCAACGCAACAGTGAATCGTGGAGTAATTCAACTATTATAGGAGACATAGTCTTTTGATTTCAACGTGCGATACCCTTCATTCAGTCATATGCCTTTCATTTCCAGGTGTAATGCCCTGCATTTTATTTTTGTAGACCTTCATTTTTAAAGTGCAATACCATGCATTCACTCAACTATCCTAAGAATGTGGAAATCTCAAATTCAGCAAAGCACAAGTGACGAGGGGCCCTAGCTTTCAACGTGCGATGACAGGCGAATTGTTTTTTGACTCAGTCCTGTGAGACGTGAACCTAATTTTTTGAAGTGTGATGAATTTAGTCAACTGTTATAAGTGACGTAGACATTAGATTTCAAAGTGCGATGCCAGGCGCTCTGCCATAAAAGACGTAGGCCTAACATTTCAAAGTGCATTCAGAGATTTAACATTTGCATTTTGACGTGCGATGTCATGTATTCAGTCATAAGAGACGTAGGCATACCATTTTTGAGTGCTATGTCAGGCACTTGTATATCAAATCTCAGAAGTCGGTTCAGTTTTCGAACAAACTATGAGGTTCGTTAAAAGGCATAAGTATTTATCGTATTCAATATCCGTCATGGTATTAGCTAGGAGAGTAATTGTCCTGATATCCGTCAATATCCGTCGTTGTATCAGCCATGAGAGTACTTGTTTCAATATCAGTAGTGGTACTAGCCAAGAGAGCAGTTTCCCATATCTGTAATGGTATCAGCTAGGAAAGTAGTTGTTTCAATATACGTCATGGTATTAGCCAGGAGAGTAGTTGTTCCAATATCTATCGTACTATCAACCAGGGAATTAGTTGTCCCGATATTCGTCATATTATCAGCCAGGAAAATAGTTGTTTCAATATCCGTCATGGTATAAGCCAGGAGAGTAGTTGTTCAAATAGCTATCGTACTATTAGCCAGGGAAGTAGTTTTTTCAATATTTGTCGTGCTATTAGCCAGGAAAGTAGTTGACGAAGTAGTTCTTGCAATACCCGTCGTGGTATTAGCTAGGAAAGTAGTTTTCTGACAGGTATTAGTCACATTGTATGAGTTCTCTAAGACGCTTAAGGTCTGGTTCCCGAAAATTTTTAAAAAACAACAATATCGCGGGTATTTGAATGTACAATTGAACGTCAATTGATTATTTAAAAATGAGTATTGCCAATTTTAATTTGGGTCTAGTATTATTTTGATGTAGGTCATAAAGGAATTTAATAAATAAAAAGATTTACGAATTTTTTGGTTTCAAATGACCGATATGCAATCGAAGTTGTTACCGAAATCAGTCTGTATGCATTACCTTAATAATAAACTAACCCTATGATCATTCCCCAATATCTTGTTATCATTGTAATTCTAAAAATTAATAATTTCCATTAGAATCGTTCATAATTACTCAAAATTGGTAAAATCATTCAGTATTTGACATTAGAAAGTCAATGATAAAAGAGAATGTCCTAGCGGTGTTTAAGCGCGGCCGTCTTCGAATGCAGTGGGTATGATGATGGTATTCCGCACGGAACAGTTTCATAGGCTTCTACTAAAACATTCTTTTGAATTTTATTTCAATGTTGTTTGCCGCAAGAATGAGATCTCTAAGCATTTTTAATATAATTATTACATAGACAAAAACAATCAGACATCAAATTTGACATGGGTGAGGAGATTCATCATGATCGGTTTCAATTCAATGAAAGCCTTGTGTTTCGTTTCAGTAAGCAAGTTTGTAAAAAATAAGTACAACACCATCGAAATGAATAACTTCGACAGAAGACAATATCAAATTAACTTGGAAGAATTCTTTCCGAACTCAGTGTTGATTCAAATAGGCAGATGTGGACCCGTTGCGAGGGAGACCCCTTGGAAGTTGTAGGCAATGATTTGTGAATATGAGACAAAACTTGTCTTTTAGTGAAAAACAAAGTGAAATGTCCGATATAATTCAATAATTATGAAAGATAAAAAATGTGAGATGGTTTCATCAAAGATTCTTTTAACATCAAACAAGTCAATTTTTCATTGAGAATGTTTCTCTTTTCAACATTAAATAAGTCACTTGTGCTATGTTTCTGTAAGCAAGTTCGTGAGCGAGATTTCACCGGATGATAATGTCGAGCATTTTTTTTTGTCAACAAACACCCTTCATAACCTGCTCCAAAAATATAAGAATCATTTCGAGTTTATGAACCGTTTCAATACCTAGTATCTCAACATGTTTTTGTGTATTCTTTCACAACTCTCGAACAGTTTTTCGAGGAAGAGGTACTCATTTAAACGTTCACAAGAAAACAATGAAGTTTTATTTTCAGACTCGTACGTTTACAAATAATATGTAAGTATCATTTTTGTTCAAGACGTTTTCCGTAGATTTTTTTATCTATTTTTTTTAATTACGTGTTAACTGGGAAGGTATAGCCACTTGAGGTTCGTAAGATTTCCCATCTGGAGTTTTGTGAAAAAATGGGTAACTCTCAAATGAAATGGGAAATGTCACCATTTATTTATTCAAACGGTTCTTGTGATAAACATCTTGAACCCTTTCTCAAAAACCCATATGTTTAGTAAACGTAAACTTTTTTTAAATTCGCTACAGTCATTAGTTATCTTCAATTTTATTTCAAGACCATCTATGCTAACACATAACAAAGCAAAATTATAATCTCAACGAAATGTGCTTCATGGGTAGGTAGGTAAATCTCCACGATTGTGGGTATTGTCTTGGCAATAACAATGTTCCCGTAGAAATTATACGGATGGTTTTCAAATTTCTGGACTTTTCAGTATATTAACACATATTTTTATCTCCTTAGTGCTCCTAAACGAACACTATCTTCGTGGAAGATTGACACAAGAACGTCCTGTGGTACTTTTCAAAATATGTAAGTGAATTTGGATTTTTTTTTTGTTTTCCTGTGGGTGTTTGTTCTCAGAAGGGATAATGGAACATTGTTCTGGGTTATTAGGTGTAACTTCAAATTTAGCAACAAAACTTTTTCAACTTCAAGTTTCAATAAAACGACTTCAGACATATTTTTATGGTATTTCTTGAGGAACCTAACATTTTGGCTAACAATTTTTTGTGGTGTAACACTGCTATGAGATATGATGATTCGAAGCTGAATCTTGATTCATAAATATTGTTCTGCGCTTTTCATTCAGAATGGGTCAAAGAAATATTTTGATACTTTGTACTTTAATAATTTTTTCACTGATCCAAACATATTTTATAACTCAGAACTTTTTAAAAAATTCCACTGAGTCAGAAATTATTTTGATACTTGAAACTTTGAATTTTTTTCTCATCAAAATAACTAATTTCCAAAAAGTTTACTGATTGCAGGCTGAATGGGTGGTTCCTTCTAACAGAAAAACGAGAATTTACAAATTTAAATGAAAAAATAGAAAATTTTCAAGGGAAATTCTATGAATATAAAAATAATTAATTGAAAAAAATAAATATCAAAATATTATTTGAGATATGAGAATTCAAGTCAAAATGAACATGCAACAATTTGGCATTCATGGATTCTTATCACAACGAGATATCTAAAAAAATTAGGAGTTTTGGCAAAATATACAAAAAGTTGATAGAATAGTTCTAGAATTGACAAATCAACCAAGAAAAATTCATTGTGCCACTTGTAATTAATATGAGTGAAAAGGAACCTAGCGAGTTAAAATCACTATCAACCAATCGGCTGAAGTTGAAGTGTCAGATCGCATCATGAATCAATATCAAGAAACTCCGTAGAGAAGGAAGGTGTCTGACAAAAAATGCGGAAGGTTGAATGTATCTAAAAAATTTCTTCATATAGAATATCTAATTTGATCAGTATTTGGAGCAAAATTCAAAAACAACCTTGAATACCAATAATACTCGGGATGTATCGTCTTTAAATCCTGCTGAGGTGATACAATTCCTTTATAATTATAACAATTTCAGAAATATTTTCATCAATTGGTAGTTATGAGCAAACTGATGCAAAATTGTCAATGGAAAAAATTATTAATTATTTTTATTCAGATTTTGTTTAAATATGATATAGCTGGAACTGCACTGAGCAAACACTCCCAAGAATATATTTTTGATTAACTCAGTTCAAGTGTAATCTGGTCGAAAATGCACAGCACAAACTCGGTAACATGGATATGGTAGGATTATTTCAGTACAAATGGAAATGTTTCCAAAACTACACTGTGCAAACTAGTTCAAATAAATATCAGTGTACCTTCACACCGATAAAAAGAGGCTGATCAAGAGGAGGCAGGACGATGGAGAAAAAATTATATACAAAATTATTTTATTCCCTCAAATCATCATTGTCGTCAAAACCTTTAGAAAGTTTCTATTTTTGAATAATGCCTCTTGGTATAAATATTTCATTAGACCACATGTTATAATTTTTTCATAGAATTGAGATGTGATCAGAAGTCTTTCAATGAATGTAAACATCATAACGATCATTATATTCTTTTTTCTTTTAGTTACCACAATTCCAACTCGTTTTCATCATAACAAATGCCAATATCATAACTTGTTTTAATATCAACAGCTTTGAGCCTATTTTCATTTTTTATACTCATATAATCGCGTACAATAAAATGTTATTTAATCAAGTTCGATCATGACCCCGAAAAGATTCGAACTACCGATTCAATTTCGAAATATTATGCTCAAAAGCAGTACGAAAAATATAAAAAAATGAAAATTTCGTAAAAAACTTGTTGGATTTGAAATTCCCAACGGGTAGTCAAAAAATTATCTCTTTATTGCAAATACTCAGATTCATGAAATAATATCCTTTGATGTGTTCAAGGTATCAACAAAATATTAGTGTTATTTTTCGAATAATCACCGTCGAGAAAGCATTCTGCCATACTTTCAAACCGATAAAAAGAAATCAATCAACACGGAGCACAGAACTTTAGAAAAAAAATTATATGAAGTGGTTGGATGACTTTGAGAGGGAGACAAAATGACTATGTTTTTTCTGGTTACACCTGGCAACAACACCACAATATTTTAAACAAAATTGCTGTAAAATAAAAAAAATCACTAACATTATCAAAAAATTGTAGCATTTGAATTCTAATAGAATTGATGATGATTTTATATGATTCTTGGTATTTGGTCAAGTGGAAATATTCATGTTAATTTGCATCAAATTAAATTTGGTGAATTTTGTTGACAAAGAACAAAAGCAATTTTTCATTATCACTAATACGAGTCATGTCATTTTTCGAATAGATGAAATCATGACCTAAATTATTTTTTTGTACTATTTTTAAAATATGAAAAATTTGAGACTTGTATCAACACATATGTTCGCAATTTGAAATAAAATGGAAAGCTGTGTGAATTATTGTTTTATTTCATTATTCTCATATTGCTGCTTGTTTGGGTTGTATGGAAGAGCAACTATGTTGAATACCGCCCCCACGATATAAAATGTATTGTAATGTATTTTTCATGAAAATAAAGTCACATATTATTATTATTTCATCGTAGGGATGATAGACGATTATCAATTTTAGTTTCTCATAGCTCATAAATCACAGTAAGCTTGAAATAACATACCGAGTGTTTGTTTCAGTATTTAAAAATAAACCATTTAATAGATTACTTCGTCGGTTGTATCACAATTCAAACAACAATTTTTGGTATTGTCCAAACATTTTGTCCGTGAATATTGTATTGAATGACGTGGTAAAGAGTAGGTTCTCTCGTCGATGATTCCTCACAAACGTGCTTGCTTTTCTGAAACACTGCACAAAAGTTGTTTAATTGAAACCGATCTGATGAATTACACCTTCCCACCTGTTTTTTGTATATAAAATTTTAGTTTTCTGCTGGAATTTTACTGCAATTCTCCTATGCGACACCTTCAATACCACAAGTTGGTATCTAATTTTGATGGATTTCAATAGAAAAGTCTTCGACATGTATGTATCAAAGTTGATATTTCCCTGTATTTTTTTTCAACCCAGCTCGAACACCGGTCTCATGCTTAGCATAACTCGTTAAAAGGTAAGGGACTCGTCTTCAGACATAAACATAAATAGCCGTTCGAACGTCATCATATACATTTTTTTTTCAGAGGTTAGCTTCGGTTAGACATAGGGTATTGTTTTTAGGCGGTTTTCCGCGGGTTAGCTCCGGTCGGCGCGCCGACCGGTGGAAAGGTGTAATTCATCAGATCGGTTTCAATTAAACAACTTTTGTGCAGTGTTTCAGAAAAGCAAGCACGTTTGTGAGGAATCATCGACGAGAGAACCTACTCTTTACCACGTCATTCAATACAATATTCACGGACAAAATGTTTGGACAATACCAAAAATTGTTGTTTGAATTGTGATACAACCGACGAAGTAATCTATTAAATGGTTTATTTTTAAATACTGAAACAAACACTCGGTATGTTATTTCAAGCTTACTGTGATTTATGAGCTATGAGAAACTAAAATTGATAATCGTCTATCATCCCTACGATGAAATAATAATAATATGTGACTTTATTTTCATGAAAAATACATTACAATACATTTTATATCGTGGGGGCGGTATTCAACATAGTTGCTCTTCCATACAACCCAAACAAGCAGCAATATGAGAATAATGAAATAAAACAATAATTCACACAGCTTTCCATTTTATTTCAAATTGCGAACATATGTGTTGGTACAAGTCTCAAATTTTTCATATTTTAAAAATAGTACAAAAAAATAATTTAGGTCATGATTTCATCTATTCGAAAAATGACATGACTCGTATTAGTGATAATGAAAAATTGCTTTTGTTCTTTGTCAACAAAATTCACCAAATTTAATTTGATGCAAATTAACATGAATATTTTCACTTAACCAAATACTAAGAATCATATAAAATCATCATCAATTCTATTAGAATTCAAATGCTACAATTTGTTGATAATGTTAGTGATTTTTTTTATTTTACAGCAATTTTGTTTAAAATATTGTGGTGTTGTTGCCAGGTGTAACCAGAAAAAACATAGTCATTTTGTCTCCCTCTCAAAGTCATCCAACCACTTCATATAATTTTTTTTCTAAAGTTCTGTGCTCCGTGTTGATTGATTTCTTTTTATCGGTTTAAAAGTATGGCAGAATGCTTTCTCGACGGTAATTATTCGAAAAATAACACTAATATTTTGTTGATACCTTGAACACATTAAAGGATATTATTTCATGAATCTGAGTATTTGCAATAAAGAGATAATTTTTTGACTACCCG
Organism: Chrysolina oricalcia; assembly: GCA_944452925.2. Classification (NCBI taxonomy): domain Eukaryota; kingdom Metazoa; phylum Arthropoda; class Insecta; order Coleoptera; family Chrysomelidae; genus Chrysolina; species Chrysolina oricalcia. The sequence continues at coordinate 9,396,300 of OX101813.2, read as the reverse complement.
TTGGGAATTTCAAATCCAACAAGTTTTTTACGAAATTTACATTTTTTTATATTTTTCGTACTGCTTTTGAGCATAATATTTCGAAATTGAATCGGTAGTTCGAATCTTTTCGGGGTCATGATCGAACTTGATTAAATAACATTTTATTGTACGCGATTATATGAGTATAAAAAATGAAAATAGGCTCAAAGCTGTTGATATTAAAACAAGTTATGATATTGGCATTTGTTATGATGAAAACGAGTTGGAATTGTGGTAACTAAAAGAAAAAAGAATATAATGATCGTTATGATGTTTACATTCATTGAAAGAATTTTGATCACATCTCAATTCTATGAAAAAATTATAACATGTGGTCTAATGAAATATTTATACCAAGAGGCATTATTCAAAAATAGAAACTTTCTAAAGGTTTTGACGACAATGATGATTTGAGGAAAATAAAATAATTTTGTATATAATTTTTTCTCCATCGTCCTGCCTCCTCTTGATCAGCCTCTTTTTATCGGTGTGAAGGTACACTGATATTTATTTGAACTAGTTTGCACAGTGTAGTTTTGGAAACATTTCCATTTGTACTGAAATAATCCTACCATATCCATGTAACCGAGTTTGTGCTGTGCATTTTCGACCAGATTACACTTGAACTGAGTTAATAAAAAATATATTCTTGGGAGTGTTTGCTCAGTGCAGTTCCAGCTATATCATATTTAAACAAAATCTGAATAAAAATAATTAATAATTTTTTCCATTGACAATTTTGCATCAGTTTGCTCATAACTACCAATTGATGAAAATATTTCTGAAATTGTTATAATTATAAAGGAATTGTATCACCTCAGCAGGATTTAAAGACGATACATCCCGAGTATTATTGGTATTCAAGGTTGTTTTTCTTTGTTAATCATTTTAATACTAGTTTCAATTTTATTCGTCAGCCGTTGTTTTGCTTCCAATGACGGTATGAGACATCTATTCAAAGCATCTTGTTCAAACAATAATTTCAATTCCTCAAACATGCTTATTTGTTTAAGTTTTTGTTATTTTGCAAACTTTAGCATTTGAAATAAAAATTAATTGTCATTCCTGTATTTTCAACGTGAGTCTTCTTCACTCAAAAATTCGATTTTTGTTTTTGTACGGTTAATAAACTTGAAGCCGTAACATTGGTGATGATACAACTCTCGAATTTTGCTCCAAATACTGATCAAATTAGATATTCTATATGAAGAAATTTTTTAGATACATTCAACCTTCCGCATTTTTTGTCAGACACCTTCCTTCTCTACGGAGTTTCTTGATATTGATTCATGATGCGATCTGACACTTCAACTTCAGCCGATTGGTTGATAGTGATTTTAACTCGCTAGGTTCCTTTTTACTCATATTAATTACAAGTGGCACAATGAATTTTTCTTGGTTGATTTGTCAATTCTAAAACTATTCTACTATCAACTCTTTGTATATTTTGCCAAAACTCTTAATTTTTTTAGATATCTCGTTGTGATAAGAATCCATGAATGCCAAATTGTTGCATGTTCATTTTGACTTGAATTCTCATATCTCAAATAATATTTTGATATTTATTTTTTTCAATTAATTATTTTTATATTCATAGAATTTCCCTTGAACATTTTCTATTTTTTTATTTAAATTTGTAAATTCTCGTTTTTCTGTTAGAAGGAACCACCCATTCAGCCTGCAATCAGTAAACTTTTTGGAAATTAGTTATTTTGATGAGAAAAAAATTCAAAGTTTCAAGTATCAAAATAATTTCTGACTCAGTGGAATTTTTTAAAAAGTTCTGAGTTATAAAATATGTTTGGATCAGTGAAAAAATTATTAAAGTACAAAGTATCAAAATATTTCTTTGACCCATTCTGAATGAAAAGCGCAGAACAATATTTATGAATCAAGATTCAGCTTCGAATCATCATATCTCATAGCAGTGTTACACCACAAAAAATTGTTAGCCAAAATGTTAGGTTCCTCAAGAAATACCATAAAAATATGTCTGAAGTCGTTTTATTGAAACTTGAAGTTGAAAAAGTTTTGTTGCTAAATTTGAAGTTACACCTAATAACCCAGAACAATGTTCCATTATCCCTTCTGAGAACAAACACCCACAGGAAAACAAAAAAAAAATCCAAATTCACTTACATATTTTGAAAAGTACCACAGGACGTTCTTGTGTCAATCTTCCACGAAGATAGTGTTCGTTTAGGAGCACTAAGGAGATAAAAATATGTGTTAATATACTGAAAAGTCCAGAAATTTGAAAACCATCCGTATAATTTCTACGGGAACATTGTTATTGCCAAGACAATACCCACAATCGTGGAGATTTACCTACCTACCCATGAAGCACATTTCGTTGAGATTATAATTTTGCTTTGTTATGTGTTAGCATAGATGGTCTTGAAATAAAATTGAAGATAACTAATGACTGTAGCGAATTTAAAAAAAGTTTACGTTTACTAAACATATGGGTTTTTGAGAAAGGGTTCAAGATGTTTATCTCAAGAACCGTTTGAATAAATAAATGGTGACATTTCCCATTTCATTTGAGAGTTACCCATTTTTTCACAAAACTCAAGATGGGAAATCTCCCCAGTTAACACGTAATTAAAAAAAATAGATAAAAAAATCTACGGAAAACGTCTTGAACAAAAATGATACTTACATATTATTTGTAAACGTACGAGTCTGAAAATAAAACTTCATTGTTTTCTTGTGAACGTTTAAATGAGTACCTCTTCCTCAAAAAACTGTTCGAGAGTTGTGAAAGAATACACAAAAACATGTTGAGATACTAGGTATTGAAACGGTTCATAAACTCGAAATGATTCTTATTTTTTGGAGCAGGTTATGAAGGGTGTTTGTTGACAAAAAAAATGCTCGACATTATCATCCGGTGAAATCTCGCTCACGAACTTGCTTACTGAAACATAGCACAAGTGACTTATTTAATGTTGAAAAGAGAAACATTCTCAATGAAAAATTGACTTGTTTGATGTTAAAAGAATCTTTGATGAAACCATCTCACATTTTTTATCTTTCATAATTATTGAATTATATCGGACATTTCACTTTGTTTATCACTAAAAGACAAGTTTTGTCTCATATTCACAAATCATTGCCTACAACTTCCAAGGGGTCTCCCTCGCAACGGGTCCACATCTGCCTATTTGAATCAACACTGAGTTCGGAAAGAATTCTTCCAAGTTAATTTGATATTGTCTTCTGTCGAAGTTATTCATCTCGATGGTGTTGTACTTATTTTTTACAAACTTGCTTACTGAAACGAAACACAAGGCTTTCATTGAATTGAAACCGATCATGATGAATCTCCTCACCCATGTCAAATTTGATGTCTGATTGTTTTTGTCTATGTAATAATTATATTAAAAATGCTTAGAGATCTCATTCTTGCGGCAAACAACAATGAAATAAAATTCAAAAGAATGTTTTAGTAGAAGCCTATGAAACTGTTCCGTGCGGAATACCATCATCATACCCACTGCATTCGAAGACGGCCGCGCTTAAACACCGCTAGGACATTCTCTTTTATCATTGACTTTCTAATGTTAAATACTGAATGATTTTACCTATTTTGAGTAATTATGAACGATTCTAATGGAAATTATTAATTTTTAGAATTACAATGATAACAAGATATTGGGGAATGATCATAGGGTTAGTTTATTATTAAGGTAATGCATACAGACTGATTTCGGTAACAACTTCGATTGCATATCGGTCATTTGAAACCAAAAAATTCGTAAATCTTTTCATTTATTAAATTCCTTTATAACCTACATCAAAATAATACTAGACCCAAATTAAAATTGGCAATACTCATTTTTAAATAATCAATTGACGTTCAATTGTACATTCAAATACCCGCGATATTGTTGTTTTTAAAAAAAAATCGGGAACCAGACCTTAAGCGTCTTAGAGAACTCCTACAATGTGACTAATACCTGTCAGAAAACTACTTTCCTAGCTAATACCACGACGGGTATTGCAAGAACTACTTCGTCAACTACTTTCCTGGCTAATAGCACGACAAATATTGAAAAAACTACTTCCCTGGCTAATAGTACGATAGCTATTTGAACAACTACTCTCCTGGCTTATACCATGACGGATATTGAAACAACTATTTTCCTGGCTGATAATATGACGAATATCGGGACAACTACTTCCCTGGTTGATAGTACGATAGATACTGGAACAACTACTCTCCTGGCTAATACCATGACGTATATTGAAACAACTAGTTTCTTAGCTGATACCATTACAGATATGGGAAACTGCTCTCTTGGCTAGTACCACTACTGATATTGAAACAAGTACTCTCATGGCTGATACAACGACGGATATTGACGGATATCAGGACAATTACTCTCCTAGCTAATACCATGACGGATATTGAATACGATAAATACTTATGCCTTTTAACGAACCTCATAGTTTGTTCGAAAACTGAACCGACTTCTGAGATTTGATATACAAGTGCCTGACAGCACTCAAAAATGGTATGCCTACGTCTCTTATGACTGAATACATGACATCGCACGTCAAAATGCAAATGTTAAATCTCTGAATGCACTTTGAAATGTTAGGCCTACGTCTTTTATGGCAGAGCGCCTGGCATCGCACTTTGAAATCTAATGTCTACGTCACTTATAACAGTTGACTAAATTCATCACACTTCAAAAAATTAGGTTCACGTCTCACAGGACTGAGTAAAAAAACAATGCGCCTGTCATCGCACGTTGAAAGCTAGGGCCCCTCGTCACTTGTGCTTTGCTGAATTTGAGATTTTCACATTCTTAGGATAGTTGAGTGAATGCATGGTATTGCACTTTAAAAATGAAGGTCTACAAAAATAAAATGCAGGGCATTACACCTGGAAATGAAAGGCATATGACTGAATGAAGGGTATCGCACGTTGAAATCAAAAGACTATGTCTCCTATAATAGTTGAATTACTCCACGATTCACTGTTGCGTTAAAAATTAACATTGCTGCTCCTGAAGTGGCGTAAGGCCTATCCAGAACACATGGCTAAAGACCATAGCAGTTGATGTCAAAACACCAAGGAAAAAAACATTGTTGAATTAATGCATAGTATCACACTTTAAAACCGTGTCTCTTATATCAGTAGACTGTATCGCACGTTGAAATATTAGGGGTTTATTATCAAAAATTTATACAAGGAGCTTCCAAAATTACTTTGAATCGATTTGTTATACCTAAATTACTAATAAGATTGCATAGCGAACAGCCAAAAATATTCATCTATTAGTTATTGATTGATTTACTCTAAACTAGCAAGGGACGGACTGCCAAATATTTGTTTCGAATGCCCCATTGAAGTACAGGACTCTCTCCAAAATTTTGATGAACCACAGAAAATTGTTTATTATCCAAAATGTATACAAGGAGCTTCCAAAATTACTTTGAATAGATATGTTATACCTAAATTACTAATAAGATTGCATAACAAACAGCCAAAAATACTCATCTATTAGTTATTGATTGATTTACTCTTCACTAATGAGGGACGGACTGCCAAATATTTGTTTCGAATGCCCCATTGAAGTACAGGACTCTCTCCAAAATTTAGTTGAACCACAGAAAATTGTTTATTGTCAAAAATGTATACAAGGAGCTTCCAAAATTACTTTGAATCGATTTGTTATTCCCGAATTACTAATAAGATGGCATTTCGCCAAAAATACTCATCTATTAGTTATTGATTGATTTACTCTTCACTAATAAGGGACGGACTGTCAAATATTTATTTCGACTGCAACATTTCGTTAAACCAAAGAAAATTGTTTATTATCAAAAATACTCATTTATTAAGAGATATGGTACAGCAGACAAAATATTCATTCATTAGTTATTAGTTGAATTACTCTTCACTAATAAGGTGCGGACTGCCAAATATTTATTTCGAATGTCCCATTGGGATATAGGACGGTCAAAATTACGCATCTATTTGTTTCAGTTGATAATTAACTATACCTGATATAGATACAGGACACTCAGAATAACTCAGATTCACATTACAAAAAACAGATTAATGAAGTAACGACGTACCTCGCAGTTCGCCTTTCACATTCTCGTTTATGAACAACCATTTCATCTAAATATACAAACACGCTTCATAGCCGGATGGATAGGATGGCTGGTAACAAAGTCATAGGTAGCTGGTTCAAGCCACAGCAACGCATTTTTTTTTTCATTTCAATCTGCAATTTTCGAACTTTTAAAATAAAGGCTGGTTAGGTTAGTGGTCGAGTGAAAATTTTATAGGATGTTCACAATGGTGAGCGGGGGCCATCTGGAAGAATAATGAATCCATATCAGTGAATCTCAGCTGGGTGTCAAAAATTCGTTAGAGATGTGTACCGGGGATCCTTGATTTAACGTATCAAAAATCTGCTAATACCTCTCCCGCAAGGCTGACTAATTTTTCATCAATTTTGGAACATCCTATATGATTTGCTGTGTTTTCTTCAACGATGTATTTTCAAACACTCTGTATGATATGCCGCCATGTTTTTTCGTAGAAACACCCTGTATTATCTGCAGCCATATTTTTTCATACTTTATACGACAATACCTTTCCAAAAAGGTGTAATACGTTATGAACGGTTGATTTTTTTCAAATGTGGGTTCTGGGGGGGGGGGGTGAACGGGGTAGTAATAATTTTTTCTATACTCTAAACGACCATACTTTGATCAAACGCTAATACCTCTCCCGCAAGGCTGATTAATTTTAAATTATTTTGGGAGAACCTATACGATATGCTGTTTTTTTTTAAACGAAGTATTTTGAAACACCCTGTATTATCTGCAGCCATATTTTTTCATACTCTATACGACAATACCTTTCCAAAAAGGTGTAATACGTTATGATTGGTTGATTTTTTTCATATAGGGGTTCTGAGGGGCTGAACGAGGTTAGTTAAATTTTTTTCATTATTTTTTTGTATACTCCGTACGTCTAACATAAGCCCTGAGGGACGCGAGCCCGCAAGCGTGTGAGATCAGCTTTAGCAATGGTAGCGTCAATGTGTTCGTGATAGTGTAAACTCAGCTTTATGTCACAAAATTGCCAGAATGAACCTCCATTTAAAATAACACGCGATTTGGTCGGTGAACTCCTATAGTATAATTACTGTGCACTTCAAAGCGGCGCAGAAGAAGGGGGCAGGGCATTCTTCAAGACCTGAAGGAGCGAGAAAACGTGTGCACTGGGATGATACCGACTCAGCCTTCAATAGTCGAATCAGGAGTGGTGTTATTCCCAACCTCAAACACAAGGATCCAGGCTCATTCCTGATTGATTCCAAAGCCATATTCAAAAGGAGACTTCAGAATGCTCTCAAGAAGGATGAATCAGTGAAAGTCAACATGGTTTTCTGTGGCGAATTTGAGATCTTGAAAGGGGCGCAGATATTGAAGGAGTATAAATACTTCACCACCACCAACTCTCCGATTTACCAGGACACCAATCTGGATGAATGGTTCCAACACAAGGTTATTGCTTCTATCATGAAAGACCTTGAGGAGTTCCAGGAACGCGATTCAGGCTGGGCATTGAGGAAGGTGGTAAACTTGGGAGTCAACATCAACAAATTTACTCCCCAGCTTGGATCATCATATATCGAGTTGCCCGAAGAAATCAAGAAAAAGCATGCATGTATTAATGTTAAGAATGATGACCAAGCTTGCTTCGCTTGGGCTGTCGTTTCTGCTTTGTATCCAGCACAATATGATCTGCACAAACTCTCATCATACCCTCACTACTCCAGTGTACTCAAACTAAAAGGTATTCAGTTCCCAATGACCATGAAGCAGATCCCTTACTTTGAGAAACAAAATAACGTCTCAATTAACGTATATGTGTTGGAAAAAAACAAAAAGCTGTTCAAAACCCTTTCTGCATATCTGACTAAAGATAAGAAGGAGAGGCACGTCAATCTGCTAATGGTGCAGGATAAATATTATGTTGAGGGTGAGGAGGACGGTGGAGCTCCATCAAAATTCCATTTTGTGTGGATTAAAAATATGTCGAGACTTTTATCAAGACAGCTGAGTAAACATAACGGGTCAAAGTTTTTCTGTGACCGATGTCTCCACTACTTCCATAGTGAACAGAAGCTCAATAGCCACCTTGAGGACTGCGTTGAATTAAATGAGACGCCATTAAGATGCCCGAGCCGGGGAAAAACACCTTGAAATTCAAAAATTACATGAACAAAGAAAGGGCCCCATTCGTGGTGTATGCCGACTTGGAGAGTGTGTTGGAGAAGAGTGATAATCCTAAGAAGCCTCAGCACCACGTTCCAGCTACCGTCGGATACTACATGAAATGCTCCAATGATGATTCCCTCTCTTTTTACCGGTGTCATCGTGGGCAGGACTGTAGGGCATGGTTCGCTGATGAGATGGCACAACTAGCTGAAGATTTGGCTACTGTATTCTGGTGTCCTTATGAAATTAATATGTCTTGGGTGTAAGAAGCACAATTCAAACTCGCTTCCCATTGTCATATTTGCGAGCAGCCATTCACTGCAGAATGTAAGAAGGTTAGGGATCATAACCACCTGATTGCCGGGAATAACTATCGTGGAGCAGCTCATGAAGGGTGCAATATTAACTACAAGGACTCCCATACTGTTCCTGTTGTTTTCCATAACTTGAGTGGATATGATGCGCATTTCATCGTGACAGATATCGCTACAAGAATGGCAGGAAAATTTGATCTGCTGTCTATCACCAAGGAAAAATATATTTCCTTCACGAAGCACGTTGATGATACACCCATTCAATTTCGATTTATTGACTCCTTTAGATTTATGAATTCCTCTCTAGATAAATTAGCATCTTATCTACCTGAGTTTCCTAACCTAAAGTCTCAATTCACAGATATACCTATGGAACACTTCAAACTGCTAACGAAAAAAGGAGTCATACCATACGATTATATTGACTCCTTTGATCGATTCGCTGAAACGGCTCTGCCATCTCAGGATAAATTTTATAACAAGCTGGAAAATAAGCCCTGCCCCTGACGTCTATACCAACGTGCACAAAATGTTTGGACCACCTTCAATTGCCAAAACTTAGGTGAATATGTTGATATTTATATGAAGACTGACATTCTCCTGCTGGCTGATGTCTTCGAGATGTTTAGATCGTGCATCCTTAAGTCGCATAAATTAGACCCCGCCCACTATTTCACGCTGCCGGGCTATACTTGGGACGTCATGTTGAAATATACTGGGATTGAGTTTAAGCTCCTCACCGATGTCGATATGTTTTTGTTCGTTGAACGCGGTATTCGAGGAGGGCTCAGCCAAGTTTGCTCAAAAAGATGAGCCAAAGCCAACAACAAATACATCAACAATCATGATCCATCCAAACCTTCAACCTTCCTGATGTATTATGATGTCAATAATCAATACGGTTGGGCTATGTCTCAGTACCTTCCTTATGGAGGGTTTGAATGGGCTGATACGAATATTGACGTCACCCAAATTCCTGATTATGTTGATGTGGGATACATGTTGAAGGTAGATCTAGAATATCCTAAACACTTGCATGACAAGCACAAGGATATACCATTCTGCCCCCAACATATAAGCTCCAAGACGCGAAAACCTCCGGTGAAAGCTAAAGAACTCACAAAATTAATGGCCACCCTTCATGATAAGACCAAATATATAATACATTATAGAGCATTGAAACAGGCGTTGGAGCATGGCTTAGTATTGAAGAAAATTCATCGCGTGTTGAAATTTAAACAATCCCATGGCTGAAATCCTATATTGACTTAAACACCGAGCTCCGTAAGAAAGCCACCAATGAGTTTGAAAAAAACTTGTATAAGTTGATGAACAATGAAGTCTTTGGTAAAACAATGGAGAACGTTCGGAAGAGGGTTAACATCCGCCTGCTCACCGAATGGAGTGGACGATATGGTGCAGAAGCCTACATCGCTAAGCCTGAATTTAAAAACTGCACCATCTTTAATGAAAACTTGGTGGCTGTTGAGCTTAACAAGCTGCAAATTTATCTCAATAAACCGATTTATGTTGGACAAGCTATTTTGGATTTGGCAAAGACTACCATCTACAACTTCCACTATAGCTATATGAGGGAACGTTTTGGTGAGGACTGTACAGTTATGTATACAGACACCGATTCCTTCATATATGAGCTGCGCCAAGATTCCTATGAACTAATGAGGAAGGACTGCCATCAACGTTTCGATACCTCCGACTATCCACCCAACAACATTTATGGAATTCCTCAGGTCAACAAAAAAGTGTTGGGTATGATGAAGGATGAAAATAATGGCGTTCCTATGACGGACTATGTTGGTCTTCGGTCGAAATTGTATGCAACAAAGGTGCTGACAACTGAGGCTGATAATGAGGAGGGGAGGAAAAAATTGCATGAAGATGGTTATGATGAAGATGAAATTGTGATAGAATTGAAAAATTTGGGAACCACCAAGAAAGCAAAGGGCGTGAAATCGTCTGTGGCGAAAACAACGATTACGTTTGGAGACTATATCGATTGTCTCGACAGCTGCGACAAGAAGATTGTACGCCAGAATTTGATTCGCTCTGAAAAACATTAAGTACACTCCATCGTTCAAGATAAAATTGGGCTGTCTCCAGATGATGACAAACGCTACCTGATTCCGGGGACTAATGAAACATTGCCATGGCGATATTATTTAATCCCGCTAGAAGAGGCGATGGATGTTGATAGCACTATATTACATTCCTAATATTGAAACTTTGTTCGCTACCTGATTCCTGGGGGGATTAATGAAACATTACCATGGGGACATTATTTCATCCCGCTAGAAGAGGCGATGGATGTTGATAGCACTCTAATATTTTTTATCATGACGTTGTTTGAAATAACATTACATTTATATTTACATTTATTTCACATTCTTAAGATTGAAACTCATATAGTCCTTAGTAGTAGTACTATGAGAGTATCACGGAATTCAAGTTCAAGCTAACCGAAACACCAGAATGGACATTGTAACAAATTTTTTGATACTCCACTGTGAATCTGCCGTAATTTGTGGGATCCTAACCCCCCGGGTACCTCATAGAGAACATCCTGGCATTCCTAGCAAATTTTTGATACTCCACTGTGAATCTGCCGTAATTCCTAAAAAGAAAAAAGATATGTGTGCTTGGCGTAGAATCGAACTCGGTCCGTTCGCTTGAGTACAAAATATGTTAACCACTAGACTATCTGAGCTATTAAAAATGTAAGAGATTAAAGACATGCCAACAATGTAACTGGTGATGTAGGCTAACAACGTCGAGGTGGGCCATTTATTATAATCGAAATTATATTGTGAAAAAAATTCAGTACAGATAGAATTTCAACATCTAATATATTTTTGGAGAATAAATGTATCAATTATGAAACTTGCTCAATACGCATTATTTTTGGTACCCCAGTTGAGTGCAAACATCACAATGTGCCATCCATAATGCTATATTTCGGGAATAATTATATCAATTACGAAAAAATAAATCTAATCTGCATCATTGAGTTTTTGTAATAGAAATCAGAGTTATTTTTACATTTCGGTAGCCCAGTGCGCATCACAATGTTTCATCCATAATAATATTTTGGAGATTGCCCTGTACATCATATTTCATTTATTTTTTTTTTATTTATTGTGATGATAAATCGATTAAACGTGATTTTGGGAGGTCCCCTCGTATAAGTTATGATAATAATGAATCTCCTTGTATACATTATGATAATAAGAGTGAATCTCCTGTGATTTGACGTAATTTTGGAAAAGGTCCTGTACATCATATTTAATTAATCTTATATCGACTATGACAAATCGATTGAAAGTAATTTTAGGAGGTCCCCTTGTATACATTATGATAATAAGAGTGAATCTCCTGTGATTTGACACAATTTCGGGAGGTCCATGTAGAGAAAGTTGTAAATTGTCTCACTTTGCAAATTGTTTGGGGAACCCTAACCACCCGGTACACATCTCTAACAAATTTTTGACACCCAGCTGAGATTCACTGATATGGATTCATCATATGAGTTATAGAAGAAATGTAGTCTTCATTATTCTTCTAAATGAACTCCGCTCACCATTGTGAACATCCTATCAAATTTTCATCAATGTTCATCACTCGACATGCTTACTAACCAGCCTTTATTTTATAAGTATGAAAATTGCAGATTAAAAAAAAAAAAAAAAGATGCGGTGCTGTGACTTGAACCAGCTACCTTTAACTTTGTCACCAGCCACCCTATCGATTCGGCTATAAAGCGTGTTTGTATTATTAGATGAAATGGTTGTTCATAAAAGAGAATGTGAAAGGCGAACTGCGGGGCGTTGTTACTTCATAAATCTGTTTTTTGTTATGTGAATCTGAGTTATTCTGTGTGTCCTGTATCTATATCGCGTATAGTTAATTATCAACTGATTGAAACAAATAGATGTGTATTATTTTGGCAAACCCGCACCTTATTAGTTGAAGGGTAATTCAATCAATAAATAATGAATGAGTATTTTGACTGTCCGCTGGTGCCAGTCTCTTACTAAATGAGTATTTTTGATAATAAACAATTTTCTTTGGTTTAACGAAATGCTGGGGAGGGCCCTGAACATCAATGAGGCATTCGAAATAAATATTTGACAGTCCGTCCCTTATTAGTGAAGAGTAAATCAATCAATAACTAATAGATGAGTACTTTTGGCGCTATGTCATCTTATTAGTAATTTGGGAATAACAAATCTATTCAAAGTAACTTTGGAAGCTCCTAGTATACATTTTTGACAATAAACAATTTTCTGTGGTTCAACTAAATTTTGGAGAGAGTCCTGTGTACTTCAATGGGGCATTCGAAACAAATATTTAGCAGTACATCACTTATTAGCAAAGAGTAAATCAATCAATAACCAATAGATGAGTATTTTTGGCTGTTGCAATCATAGTAATTTGGGTATAACAAATCGGTTCAAAGTAACTTTGGAAGCTCCTTGTATACATTTTTGATAATAAACAATTTTCTGTGGTTCAACTAAATTTTGGAGAGAGTCCTGTACTTCAATGGGGCATTTGAAACAAATATTTGGCAGTCCGTCCCTTATTAGTGAATAGTAAATCAATCAATAACTAATAGATTTAGTATTTTGGGTATAACAAATCGATTCAAAGTAATTTTGGAAGCTCCTTGTATACATTTTTGATAATAAACAATTTTCTGTGGTTCAACTAAATTTTGGAGAGGGCCCTGTTCATCAATGGAGAATTCGAAACAAATATTTGGCTGTCCGCTATGCCATCTTATTAGTAATTTGGGTATAACAAATCAATTCAAAGTAATTTTGGAAGCTCCTTGTATACATTTTTGATAATAAACCCCTAATATTTCAACGTGCGATACAGTCTACTGATATAAGAGACACGGTTTTAAAGTGTGATACTATACATTAATTCAACTATTTTATTCCTTGGTGTTTTGGCATCGACTGTCAACTTTGAAACACTGTCAAAGCTTCGCTGAGAGGCGCAATTAACGTAGCGTGTGTCATAAAACGTCATTTTCAACTTAAATTCAATTCCTGCCGCAGTAATAACCAAGAGAGATGTATTTTTTCAATAATCATCGTGGTATTAGCCGAGGGAGTAGTTGTTTTCTAACAAGTATTTTCCATTTTAAGCCTGTGTGAAGTATTCAAATAACCACTATGTATTTTCTGCTGCAAATAACCAGTATTCAAATGTTTCACCGATGATATTCATAGCGTCGTGACAATAACGTACATTTTTTCAGAAATCGTTGAATATTATTCACTTCAATAATAATATAAGTATCCGTATCGGTGGGACCTATAAGCAAATTCGCGCTAAATAATCAAAAACGCCTTTTGATAGCTTTACAATACAAAGTATTTTCAAGAAAATCTATGAAAAATGAAAAGTTCAATATCTATTACAAACGCACATGAGGAGAATGTTTTTTTCTATTTGGTAAGCCACAAGAGTCCATTACATAGCTGAATTGTGGTGTAACACTTCTTAGATAATTTTTATCCCAGTGTTGTTTATGAACCTATTTTCTAACATTTTTTTGTATAAATTATGTCATTTTGGTTTGCTGCAAGGGTCCATAACATGACTGATTTGGAGTGTTTCAGTTTTTGGAGTTTTTTAAAATATTAGTTATGAACCAATTTCCTAGACATTTTGATGATATGAATTTTATATCTCCACGATTGTGGGTATTGTCTTGGCAGTAACAATGTCCCCGTAGAAATTATACGGATGGTTTTCAAATTTCTGGACGTTTCAGTATATTAACATTTTATCACCTTAGTGCTCCGAAACGAATACTATCTTCGTGAAAGATTGACACAAGAACGTCCTGTTGTACTTTTCAAAATATGTAAGTGAATTTGAATTTGTTTTTGTTTTCCGGGGGTGTTTGTTCTCAGATGGGATAATGATACATTGTTCTGGGTTATTAGGTGTAACTTCAAATTTAGCAACAAAACTTTTTCAACAAGTTTCAATAAAACGACTTCATACATGTTTTTGTGGTATTCCTTGAGGAACCTAACATTTTGGCTAACAATTTTTTGTGGTGTAAAACTGCTATGAGATATGACAATTCGAAGCTAAATCTCGATTGATAAATATTGTTCTGCGCTTTTGATTCAGATTGAGCCAAAGAAATATTTTGATACTTTGTACTTTGAAAATTTTTTCACTGAGCCAAAAATATTTTGTTACTCAGAACTTTTTAAAAAATTCCACTGTGTCAGAGATTATTTTGATACTTGAAACTATGAATTTTTTTCTCATCAAAATTACCAATTTCTGATTTACTTATTGCATGGCTGAAGGGGTGATTCCTTCAGAAAAACGAGAATTTACAAATTTAAATGAAAAAATGGAAAATTTTCAAATGAAATTCTATGAATATGAAAATAATCAATTAAAGAATTAAATGTTAAAATATTAATGAAGATTTGGGAATTCAAGTCAAAATGACCATGCAACAATTTGGCATTCATGGATTATTAGCACAACGATATTACTTGGAAAATTTTAACGATATTACTGAGAAAATGAAGGCAAAATTTACGAAAAGTTGATAGTTTCAGAATGATCAAATTAGAAAAGAAAATGAAAGTTCATTGTGTAATGAATATTAGTAAAGAGGAAAAGGGGGAGTTAAAATAACTTGCACCCAATTGACTGAAGTTGAAGTGTGATCATGTATCATGAAACAATATCAAGAAACTCCGTAGAGAAGGACGGTGTCTGACAAATAATGCGGATGATTGAAAGGAACTAAGAAAATTCTTTAAATCAAATAAACGATCTGATCAGCATTTGGAATAAAATTCGAGAGTTGTATCATCATCAATGCTACGGCTTCAAGTTTATCAACCGTACAAAGACAAAAATCGAATATTTGAGTAAAGAAGACTCACGTAAAAAATGCAGGAATTATTGCAGAATTTTAATTCGAATGCTGAAATTTGGGAAAGAATAACAAAAAATCATACAAATGAGCATGTTTGAGGAGTTGAAATTAGGAGTTGAACAAGATGCAGTGAATAGATGTCTTATTCCGTTATTGAAAGCAAAACAAGAGCTAACGAAAAAAATTTAAACTACTATTAAGATAATTAACAAAGAAAACCAACCTTAAATACCTGTCACTCGGGATGTTTCATCTTTAAATCCTGATGAGGTGATACAATAGATTTATAATTATTACAATTTCAGAAATATTTTCATCAATAGGTAGTTATTAGCAAACTGATGCAAAATTGTCAATGGAAAAAATTATTAATTATTTTTATTCAGATTTTTTTCAAATATGATATAACTGGAACTGCACTGAGCTAACACACTCAAAAATATATTTTTGATTATCTCATTTCAAGTGTAATCTGGTCGAAATTGCACAGCACAAACTCGGTAACATGGATATGGTAGGATTATTTCAGTTCAAATGAAATGTTACCAAAACTACACTGCGCAAACTAGTTCAAATAAATATCAGTGCACCTTCACACCGATAAAAAGAGGCTGGACGATGGAGAAAAAATTATATACGAAATGTTATTTTATTCGCACAAATCGTCATTGTCGTCAAAACCTTTGAAAAGTTTCTATTTTTGATTAATGTCACTTGGTATAAATATTTCATTAGACCACATGTTATAATTTTTTCTTACAATTGAGATATGATCAAAAGTCTTTCAATGAATGTAAACATCATAACCATCATTATATTCTTTTTTCTTTTGGTTAACACAATTCCAACTCGTTTTTACTTGAGCCTATTTTCACTTTTTATACTCATATAATCGCGTGCAATAAAATGTTATTTAATCAAGTTCGATCATGACCCCGAAATGATTCGAACTACCGATTTGATTTCGAAATATTGTGCTCAATATTAAGATAATTAACAAAGAAAAACAACCTTAAATACCTGTCACTCGGGATGTTTCATCTTTAAATCCTGATGAGGTGATACAATCGATTTATAATTATTACAATTTCAGAAATATTTTCATCAATAGGTAGTTATTAGCAAACTGATGCAAAATTGTCAATGGAAAAAATTATTTATTATTTTTATTCAGATTTTTTTCAAATATGATATAACTGGAACTGCGCTGAGCAAACTCACTCAAAAATATATTTTTGATTATCTCATTTCAAGTGTAATCTGGTCGAAATTGCACATCACAAACTCGGTAACATGGATATTGTAGGATTATTTCAGTTCAAATGAAATGTTACCAAAACTACACTGCGCAAACTAGTTCAAATAAATATCAGTGCACCTTCACACCGATAAAAAGAGACTGGACGATGGAGAAAAAATTATAAACGAAATGTTATTTTATTCGCACAAATCGTCATTGTCGTGAAAACCTTTGAAAAGTTTCTATTTTTGATTAATGTCACTTGGTATAAATATTTCATTAGACCACATGTTATAATTTTTTCATAGAATTGAGATATGATCAAAAGTCTTTCAATGAATGTAAACATCATAACCATCATTATATTCTTCTTTCTTTTGAATGACACAATTCCAACTCGTTTTAACTTGAGCCTATTTTCACTTTTTATACTCATATAATCGCGTGCAATAAAATGTTATTTAATCAAGTTCAATCATGACCCCGAAATGATTCGACCTACCGATTTAATTTCGAAATATTGTGCTCAAAAGCAGTACGAATAATTGAAAAAATTCAAATTTCGTAAAAAACTTGTTGGATTTGAAATTCCCAACGGGTAGTCAAAAAATTATCTGTTTATTGCAAATACTCAGATTCATGAAAAAATAACCTTTGATGTGTTCAAAGTCATTGAACTGTATGCTTTCAAACTGGTTTGAAACGCAAATATTCTGATATTCAAGGTATCTACAAAATATTAGTGTTATTTTTCGAATAATTACCGTCGAGAAAGCATTCTGCCATACTTTCAACTTGATAAAACAAAATCAATCAACAAGGAGCACAGAACTTTAGAAAAAAATTATACTGAGTGGTTGGATGACTTTGAGGGAGACAAAATGACTATGTTTTTCTGGTTACACCTGGCAACAACACCTCAATATTTTAATCAAAATTGCTGTAAAATAAAAAAAACACTATCGTTATCAACAAATTGTAGCATTTGAATAAAAATAGAATTGATCATGATTTTATGATTCTTGGTATTTGGTCAAGAGAAAATATTCATGTTAATTTGCATCAAATTGAATTTGGTGAATTTTGTTAACGAGAACAAAAGCAATTTTTCATTGTCACTAATACGAGTCATGTCATTTTTCGAGATTTATTGTTTTATTTCATTATTCTCATATTGCTGCTTATTTTATCATCGTAGGGATGGTAAAACGATTTTCAATTTTAGTTTCTCATACCTCATAAATCACAGTAAGATTGAAATAACATACCGAGTGTTTGTTTCAGTATTTAAAAATACAACATTAAATAGATTACTTCGTCGGTTGTATCACAATTCAAACAACAATTTTTGGTATTGTCCAACATTATGTACGTGAATATTCTATTGGTGACGTGGTAAAGAGTAATTTATCTCGTCGATAATTCCTCACAAACGTGCTTGCTTTTCAGAAATACTGCACAAAAAATGTTTAATTAGAACCGATCTGATGAATTACACCTTCCCACCTGTTTTTTGTATGTCAAATTTTATTAGTTTTCTGCTGGAATTTTACTTCAATTCTCCTATGCGACATTTTCAATACCACAAGTTGGTATCTAATTTTGGTGGATGTCAATAGAAAAGTCTTTGAAATGTATGTATTAGCTCCGGTCGGCGCGCCAACCGGAGCTAACCACCGAAAAAATGACGCTAATGAAGCTAACATCCGGAAAATATTGTGCTCTGACCGTAGCTAACCGCCTAGAAACATTACCCTAGGTCTAACCAAAGCTAACCTCTGAAAAAAATATTTGTATGATGACGTTGGAACGGCTATCTTTGTTTATGCCTGAAGACGAGTCCCTTACCTTTTAACGAGTTATGCTATGCATTAGACCGGTGTTCGTGCTGGGTTGGAAAAAATACAGGGAATTATCAACTTTGATACATACATTTCGAAGACTTTTCTATTGACATCCACCAAAATTAGATACCAACTTGTGGTATTGAAAATGTCACATAGGAGAATTGAAGTAAAATTCCAGCAGAAAACTAATAAAATTTGACATACAAAAAACAGGTGGGAAGGTGTTATTCATCAGATCGGTTCTAATTAAACATTTTTTGTGCAGTATTTCTGAAAAGCAAGCACGTTTGTGAGGAATTATCGACGAGATAAATTACTCTTTACCACGTCACCAATAGAATATTCACGTACATAATGTTGGACAATACCAAAAATTGTTGTTTGAATTGTGATACAACCGACGAAGTAATTTATTTAATGTTGTATTTTTAAATACTGAAACAAACACTCGGTATGTTATTTCAATCTTACTGTGATTTATGAGGTATGAGAAACTAAAATTGAAAATCGTTTTACCATCCCTACGATGATAAAATAAGCAGCAATATGAGAATAATGAAATAAAACAATAAATCTCGAAAAATGACATGACTCGTATTAGTGACAATGAAAAATTGCTTTTGTTCTCGTTAACAAAATTCACCAAATTCAATTTGATGCAAATTAACATGAATATTTTCTCTTGACCAAATACCAAGAATCATAAAATCATGATCAATTCTATTTTTATTCAAATGCTACAATTTGTTGATAACGATAGTGTTTTTTTTATTTTACAGCAATTTTGATTAAAATATTGAGGTGTTGTTGCCAGGTGTAACCAGAAAAACATAGTCATTTTGTCTCCCTCAAAGTCATCCAACCACTCAATATAATTTTCTTCTAAAGTTCTGTGCTCCTTGTTGATTGATTTTGTTTTATCAAGTTGAAAGTATGGCAGAATGCTTTCTCGACGGTAATTATTCGAAAATTAACACTAATATTTTGTAGATACCTTGAATATCAGAATATTTGCGTTTCAAACCAGTTTGAAAGCATACAGTTCAATGACTTTGAACACATCAAAGGTTATTTTTTCATGAATCTGAGTATTTGCAATAAACAGATAATTTTTTGACTACCCGTTGGGAATTTCAAATCCAACAAGTTTTTTACGAAATTTGAATTTTTTTAATTATTCGTACTGCTTTTGAGCACAATATTTCGAAATTAAATCGGTAGTTCGAATCATTTCGGGGTCATGATTGAACTTGATTAAATAACATTTTATTGCACGCGATTATATGAGTATAAAAAGTGAAAATAGGCTCAAGTTAAAACGAGTTGGAATTGTGTCATTCAAAAGAAAAAAGAATATAATGATGGTTATGATGTTTACATTCATTGAAAGACTTTTGATCATATCTCAATTCTATGAAAAAATTATAACATGTGGTCTAATGAAATATTTATACCAAGTGACATTAATCAAAAATAGAAACTTTTCAAAGGTTTTACCGACAATGACGATTTGTGCGAATAAAATAACATTTCGTTTATAATTTTTTCTCCATCGTCCAGTCTCTTTTTATCGGTGTGAAGGTGCACTGATATTTATTTGAACTAGTTTGCGCAGTGTAGTTTTGGTAACATTTCATTTGAAATGAAATAATCCTACCATATCCATGTTACCGAGTTTGTGATGTGCAATTTCGACCAGATTACGCTTGAAATGAGATAATCAAAAATATATTTTTGAGTGTGTTTGCTCAGTGCAGTTCCAGTTATATCATATTTGAAAAAAATCTGAATAAAAATAATCAATAATTTTTTCCATTGACAATTTTGCATCAGTTTGCTAATAACTACCTATTGATGAAAATATTTCTGAAATTGTAATAATTATAAATCTATTGTATCACCTCATCAGGATTTAAAGATGAAACATCCCGAGTGACAGGTATTTAAGGTTGGTTTTCTTTGTTAATTATCTTAATAGTAGTTTAAATTTTTTTCGTTAGCTCTTGTTTTGCTTTCAATAACGGAATAAGACATCTATTCACTGCATCTTGTTCAACCACTAATTTCAACTCCTCAAACATGCTCATTTGTATGATTTTTTGTTATTCTTTCCCAAATTTCAGCATTCGAATTAAAATTCTGCAATAATTCCTGCATTTTTTACGTGAGTCTTCATTACTCAAATATTCGATTTTTGTCTTTGTACGGTTGATAAACTTGAAGCCGTAGCATTGATGATGATACAACTCTCGAATTTTATTCCAAATGCTGATAGATCGTTTATTTGATTTAAAGAATTTTCTTAGCTCCTTTCAATCATCCGCATTATTTGTCAAACACCTTCCTTCTCTACGGAGTTTCTTGATATTGTTTCATGATACGTTCTCACACTTCAACTTCAGTCAATTGGGTTCAAGTTATTTTAACTCCCCCTTTTCCTCTTTACTAATATTCATTACACAATGAACTTTTCTTTTCTTTTCTAATTTGATCATTCTGAAACTATCAACTTTTCGTAAATTTTGCCTTCATTTTCTCAGTAATATCGTTAAAATTTTCTAAGTAATATCGTTGTGCTAATAATCCATGAATGCCAAATTGTTGCATGGTCATTTTGACTTGAATTCCCAAATCTTCAATGATATTTTAACATTTAATTCTTTAATTGATTATTTTCATATTCATAGAATTTCATTTGAAAATTTTCCATTTTTTCATTTAAATTTGTAAATTCTCGTTTTTCTGAAGGAATCACCCCTTCAGCCCATGCAATAAGTAAATCAGAAATTGGTAATTTTGATGAGAAAAAAATTCATAGTTTCAAGTATCAAAATAATCTCTGACTCAGTGAAAAAATTTTCAAAGTACAAAGTATCAAAATATTTCTTTGGCTAAATCTGAATGAAAAGCGCAGAACAATATTTATCAATCGAGATTCAGCTTCGAATCGTCATATCTCATAGCAGTTTTACACCACAAAAAATTGTTAGCCAAAATGTTAGGTTCCTCAAGGAATACCACAAAAACATGTATGAAGTCGTTTTATTGAAACTTGTTGAAAAAGTTTTGTTGCTAAATTTGAAGTTACACCTAATAACCCAGAACAATGTATCATTATCCCATCTGAGAACAAACACCCCCGGAAAACAAAAACAAATTCAAATTCACTTACATATTTTGAAAAGTACCACAGGACGTTCTTGTGTCAATCTTTCACGAAGATAGTGTTCGTTTCGGAGCACTAAGGAGATAAAATGTTATTATACTGAAACGTCCAGAAATTTGAAAACCATCCGTATAATTTCTACGGGGACATTGTTACTGCCAAGACAATACCCACAATCGTGGAGATATAAAATTCGTATTATCAAAATGTCTAGGAAATTGGTTCATAACTAATATTTTAAAAAACTCCAAAAACTGAAACACTCCAAATCAGTCATGTTATGGACCCTTGCAGCAAACCAAAATGACATAATTTATACAAAAAAATGTTAGAAAATAGGTTCATAAACAACACTGGGATAAAAATTATCTAAGAAGTGTTACACCACAATTCAGCTATGTAATGGACTCTTGTGGCTTACCGAATTGATACAGTGCATACTTAGAAAATTGGTTTATAAACAACATTTGTAAAAAAACTCCAAAATCTGTAACACTACAATTTGACTGCGTAATGGGTCCTTGCGGCACACCGAAATGACATAATTTATACTTTAAAAATGTCTAGAAAATTATTTTATAAACAACATTGAGATAAAAATGCTCTAAGAAGTGTAACACTACAACTCAGCTATGTATGGACCCTTGTGGCTTACAGAAATGAAACAGTGCGTGCTATGAAAATATCTAGAAAATTGGTTCATAAACAACATTGGGAGAAAAATGCTCTAAGAAGAGTAACATTACAATTCAGCAATGTAATGGACCCTTGTGGCTTACCGAAATGATACAGTGCATACTATAAAAATGTCTAGAAAACTGATTTTCGGGTATACCATTCTTGTGATACAAAAATTTCCATGGAACTGATCCTTGAAACATTAAAATTATACTTATTAGTTCACTTTCAAATATTTTCAATATAATCCTAATATATCCCGCTATTTTATTTCTCTCGTTTACTTCAACAGCTGTGAAATTCCACATAACTTCATCAGTTTATTGTTTTGATGTAACAAGTATGTAAGCAATATGAGAGTCTACCACCACATTGACGACAGCTAGTTTATTAATTGCGATCACAATAGAAAAAAACATTCTCCTCATGTGCGTTTGTAATAGTTATTGAACTTTTCATTTTTCATAGATTTTCTTGAAAATACTTTGTATTGTAAAGCTATCAAAAGGCGTTTTTGATTATTTAGCGCGAATTTGCTTATAGGTCCCACCGATACGGATACTTATATTATTATTGAAGTGAATAATATTCAACGATTTCTGAAAAAATGTACGTTATTGTCACGACGCTATGAATATCATCGGTGAAACATTTGAATACTGGTTATTTGCAGCAGAAAATACATAGTGGTTATTTGAATACCTCTCACAGGCTTAAAATGGAAAATACTTGTTAGAAAACAACTACTCCCTCGGCTAATACCACGATGATTATTGAAAAAATACATCTCTCTTGGTTATTACTGCGGCAGGAATTGAATTTAAGTTGAAAATGACGTTTTATGACACACGCTACGTTAATTGCGCCTCTCAGCGAAGCTTTGACAGTGTTTCAAAGTTGACAGTCGATGCCAAAACATCAAGGAAAAAAATAGTTGAATTAATGTATAGTATCACACTTTAAAACCGTGTCTCTTATATCAGTAGACTGTATCGCACGTTGAAATATTAGGGGTTTATTATCAAAAATGTATACAAGGAGCTTCCAAAATTACTTTGAATCGATTTGTTATACCCAAATTACTAATAAGATGGCATAGCGGACAGCCAAATATTTGTGTCGAATTCTCCATTGATGAACAGGGCCCTCTCCAAAATTTAGTTGAACCACAGAAAATTGTTTATTATCAAAAATGTATACAAGGAGCTTCCAAAATTACTTTGAATCGATTTGTTATACCCAAATTACTAATAAGATTGCATAGCGAACAGCCAAAAATACTCATCTATTAGTTATTGTTTGATTTACTCTTCGAGGGCCCTGTACATCATTGAGGCATTCGAAATAAATATTTGACAATCCGAGTTGAATTAATGCATAGTATCACACTTTAAAACGGTGTCTCTTATATCAGTAGACTGTATCGCACGTTGAAATATTAGGGGTTTATTATCAAAAATGTATACAAGGAGCTTCCAAAATCACTCAATTTGTTATACCCAAATTACTAATAAGATGGCATAGCGGACAGCCAAAAATACTAATCTATTAGTTATTGATTGATTTACTATTCACTAATAAGGGACGGACTGCCAAATATTTGTTTCGAATGCCCCATTGAAGTACAGGACTCTCTCCAAAATTTAGTTGAACCACAGAAAATTGTTTATTATCAAAAATGTATACAAGGAGCTTCCAAAGTTACTTTGAACCGATTTGTTATACCCAAATTACTATGATTGCAACAGCCAAAAATACTCATCTATTAGTTATTGATTGATTTACTCTTTACTAATAAGTGATGTACTGCCAAATATTTGTTTCGAATGCCCCATTGAAGTACACAGGACTCTCTCCAAAATTTAGTTGAACTACAGAAAATTGTTTATTGTCAAAAATGTATACAAGGAGCTTCCAAAGTTACTTTGAATAGATTTGTTATTCCCAAATTACTAATAAGATGACATAGCGCCAAAAGTACTCATCTATTAGTTATTGATTGATTTACTCTTCACTAATAAGGGACGGACTGTCAAATATTTATTTCGAATGCCTCATTGATGTTCAGGGCCCTCCCCAGCATTTCGTTTAACCAAAGAAAATTGTTTATTATCAAAAATACTCATTTAGTAAGAGACTGGCACCAGCGGACAGTCAAAATACTCATTCATTATTTATTGATTGAATTACCCTTCAACGAATAAGGTGCGGGTTTGCCAAAATAATACACATCTATTTGTTTCAATCAGTTGATAATTAACTATACGCGATATAGATACAGGACACACAGAATAACTCAGATTCACATAACAAAAAACAGATTGATGAAGTAACAACGCCCCGCAGTTCGCCTTTCACATTCTCTTTTATGAACAACCATTTCATCTAATAATACAAACACGCTTTATAGCCGAATCGATAGGGTGGCTGGTGACAAAGTTAAAGGTAGCTGGTTCAAGCCACAGCACCGCATCTTTTTTTTTTTTTTTAATCTGCAATTTTCATACTTATAAAATAAAGGCTGGTTAGTAAGCATGTCGAGTGATGAACATTGATGAAAATTTGATAGGATGTTCACAATGGTGAGCGGAGTTCATTTAGAAGAATAATGAAGACTACATTTCTTCTATAACTCATATGATGAATCCATATCAGTGAATCTCAGCTGGGTGTCAAAAATTTGTTAGAGATGTGTACCGGGTGGTTAGGGTTCCCCAAACAATTTGCAAAGTGAGACAATTTACAACTTTCTCTACATGGACCTCCCGAAATTGTGACAAATCACAGGAGATTCACTCTTATTATCATAATGTATACAAGGGGACCTCCTAAAATTACTTTCAATCGATTTGTCATAGTCGATATAAGATTAATTAAATATGATGTACAGGACCTTTTCCAAAATTACGTCAAATCACAAGAGATTCACTCTTATTATCATAATGTATACAAGGAGATTCATTATTATCATAACTTATACGAGGGGACCTCCCAAAATCACGTTTAATCGATTTATCATCACAATAAATAAAAAAAATAAATGAAATATGATGTACAGGGCAATCTCCAAAATATTATTATGGATGAAACATTGTGATGTGCACTGGGCTACCGAAATGTGAAAATAACTCTGATTTCTATTACAAAAACTCAATGATGCAGATTAGATTTATTTTTTCGTAATTGATATAATTATTCCCGAAATATAGCATTATGGATGGCACATTGTGATGTTTGCACTCAACTGGGGTACCAAAAATAATGCGTATTGAGCAAGTTTCATAATTGATACATTTATTCTCCAAAAATATATTAGATGTTGAAATTCTATCTGTACTGAATTTTTTTCACAATATAATTTCGATTATAATAAATGGCCCACCTCGACGTTGTTAGCCTACATCACTAGTTACATTGTTGGCATGTCTTTAATCTCTTACATTTTCAATAGCTCAGATAGTCTAGTGGTTAACATATTTTGTACTCAAGCGAACGGACCGAGTTCGATTCTACGCCAAGCACACATATCTTTTTTCTTTTTAGGAATTACGGCAGATTCACAGTGGAGTATAAAAAATTTGCTAGGAATGCCAGGATGTTCTCTATGAGGTACCCGGGGGGTTAGGATCCCACAAATTACGGCAGATTCACAGTGGAGTATCAAAAAATTTGTTACAATGTCCATCCTGGTGTTTCGCTTAGCTTGAACTTGAATTCCGTGATACTCTCATAGTACTACTACTGTCCTTCTTTGTAGTTTGCCGTATTTACTCAGACATAAACTTACACGTCACACTCGAACTACTGCTCAAACAGCAGTCCTTTTCAAAAGTAAATGCATTAAAGGTATCTACTTTGACTATTCGGATATTACTATCGATTGTTGTAAAGTAAAATCATTAATGATGGGAACCTGTGTGTTCACTCGTTGTATACCCAAAAAAGAAAAATATATCCAAGTTTTGAAGAATATCTCCTAACTAAACTTGGGAACCTGTATATTCACTCCTTGTATTCGCAGAAAAAAAAGCAAGGTTTGAAGGATATCTCCTAACTAAACTTGGGAACCTGTGTATTCACTCCTTGTATTCGCAAAAAAAAATATGAACAAGGTTTGAAGAATACCTCCTAACTAAACTTGGGAACCTGTGTATTCACTCCTTGTATTTTAACTACACCTCATCATGATATTTCCGTTAACTGACCACCATCGTTTCATCATTGATGTACTTACTTTACATCAATTCGATATTAATATCCAATTAGATGAACTAATCCTATAGCATGAACATTGGAAACGACTGCTGAATAAAATTTTATTACCCATATGCATACTTACTATGTTTTTGTACCTAACTTTATATTGAGTATTTCTACTCACTCCCACAATGACAAAATTTGTATTGGCTACATAAGCAATAACTTAAAAATGATTTGGTGGTTATGGTAGGCCTACTGGGGAAACTTCCACAATAAAAAAAGGAAACGCATTGGCTGTCTTACCTCTTGGGTGATGTGGAAACGGACTTATCATCATGTGGATTGAGTACATTTTTTCCAGATAAAATTTCATACATCATTACATTTCACGTGCGATTCATTTAATATTTGAAATTATTATTAATTAAGCAAAGTGTTATTTAAATAGTACATAAATGAAAGCTGATTAGAAATAAAACACACATCATAATTTGAATATCTATTGAATACAAGAGGACCTCTGCATAATCTATAAGCTTCATCTATTTTTCTGTCGAAATATTCGAGTTGTCCCATATCACTTTTCATTGCTCTATTGTTATCAATATAGGAGAGCGTTTGGATATTGCTGCCGCTGCGATGTTCAAGCTGGGTATTGTATGATAAATTCTTATTTTTTCTTCTTTTAGGTGGGAACAACATGGATATAATATTTCGATATTTCCATGAACTATTAGCGTTCACAGGTTCGTCTGATTTATATCTTTGCTTGTGAGCATTAGTCATCATTAAAATATTTTTATATGCTGTCAAATCTTCTGCATTGTAATGCTGAGGTACTCGTTTACATAACAATTGGAGTAACCCCTCCGTTAGAATAAAACTTTTGTCATGTACAACCACTCAATCATTTTCATAACGTACTGGGATATTACCAATAACATATCCATCGTTGAATCATAGACCATAAGTATCAGACTCGATCATTCTCTGCTGTTTCCCATGATTACTACCCTCCACCTCTATATTTTCACAAACTGTTCGGTGCAACATATTGAATACAACTGAATTGTCTACATTCCATCAAGTCTTTATATAACAACGACATACTGCACCATACTGCGACATACTGCAACATACCGAACATACCCATACTGCATCATACGGCGACAAACCGAACCATACCGAACATATCCATACTGCGACATACTGCGACATACCAAACTTACCCACACTGCATCATACGGCGACAAACCGAACCATACCAAACATATCCATACTGCGGCATACTGCGATATACCGAACATACGGTGACAAACCGAACCATACCGAACATATCCATACTACGACATACGGCGACATACCGAACACACCCATACTACGACATACGACGACACACACCGCGTTTAGCGTAAGTATGGTATACTGTGACATACACTAACATACTCAACCATACAGAACATAACCATACAGCTACATCCCGCGTTTTTATCTAACCTCACTTTATGTTGAAGAAATAACGCTAGCAAAAACGAAGAACGCTGACATATATTTTTTGTTAAATTCCATAATTATTTTTAATAACATCCTAAATAAAATGCATGTCCGTATCGTGGAAACCATGATTAGAATTCTATAAACGTTAAATTCCAATTGCAACTTATCGTTCTATCGCCCTTCTAGAAACATTCCACAATTTTTGGTGAACGTTTCAATGGGTATCGCACGTTGAAAATGTCTGACCCCATCATGATACCGTTTATGAGGCACCCTGTACAATGAAATATAAACGCTGCATTGATTTTTTCTTTAACAAACAATACACACAAATGTAATTTTTATCTCTTTGTATGGGCAAGTATTTTTCAGATGCTCATATCCTCAAGCATACATTTTTAGCTGTATGCTATGAACGCCGACATATTTTTTCTTTAATGAACATTACATACACAGATGTAATTCAAGCTCTCTGTATGAGCTAGTAGTTGTTTCGAATCCTCAATGATACGTTTTTTCCTTGATTCATTTTCCACCTGATATTTGACAAATGACAGCAGTCATCTTTTTTCCTAACAACGTTGAGGTTCTTAGGTCGCTATACCTAAGGTTAGTTCGTTCTGGTTAGATCAGACTGAATATCTGTCAATCTGTCTGTTTCCTAAGTCCTATCTCCTATCTTCTGTCTCCTATGTCCCATCTTATGCCTCCTATCTCCCGTCTCCTATCTCTTGTCTCCTATCTAACACTATCATTACATAGATGTTAGATGTAATGCAATAACTATGTATGGGTGAGTAGTTGTTTCGAATCCCTCATAAAGCGTTTTTGCAAGACGTCCCATGATGTGCGTTGGCCAATCCAGCGCCACCATCTTTTTTTTCTTTAACGAACCTTTTTTGAAATGACAGATGACAGTTGACTGACGAGTATAAACACCCTCGTCGAAGAACATCACATAGATGACAGATGTAATTCAATCTCTATGTATGGGTATGTCGTTGTTTCGAATCCCCATATTTCCAATGATACGTTTTCCTTTGACCCATTTTCCACCTAACAGTTGACAAATGGCAGAGGCGACCATGTTTTTTCTCTTAATTCATATGTTGGTACACCCGGTATAGTATTTGACAAGCAGTCGTCATATTTTTCCTCTTAAATGACGTATTTTGAGACACCCCGTTGTTTTTCTCTCTTAAATGATGCATTTTGAGAAACCCGGTTGTTTTTTCCTCTTAAATGTTGTATTTTGAAACATCACAGTTTTTATGGTTTAATTTTAGACTGTTTTTTGCATGTTTCAACGTTTCAAATTTTAGATATTTTTTGGGACGCGAAAACGTCTATTTTCGTTGCATTTTTTACGTGTTTCAGCGTTTCAAATTTTAGTTGTTTTTTGGGACACGAAACCGATCATTTTGAACGATTTTGAAATGCCTTTTGTCCATAAGAATTACATGTAAATGTGTATTTTTGGCGTTCGTAATTTTAGTTGTTTTTTGGAAAACGAAAACGCACGTTTTCGTTGCATTTTTTATGTGTTTCAGCGTTTAAAATTTTAGTTGTTTTTTGGAACGCGAAAACGATCATTTTAAGCAATTTTGAAATGCCTATTGTCCATAAGAATAACATGTAAACATAAAGTTTTTAGGGTTTGATTTTAGACTGTTTTTTGGAATGCGAAAAACGCATATTGTGGTAACATTTTTGCATGTTCCAACGTTTCAAATTTTAGATTTTTTTTGGAATGCGAAAAA
Organism: Chrysolina oricalcia; assembly: GCA_944452925.2. NCBI lineage: Eukaryota > Metazoa > Arthropoda > Insecta > Coleoptera > Chrysomelidae > Chrysolina > Chrysolina oricalcia. The sequence continues at coordinate 9,366,375 of OX101813.2, read as the reverse complement.
CGCATATTATGGTCGCATTTTTACATGTTTCAGCGTTTAAAATTTCAGTTGTTATTTTGGGACGCGAAAACGTTCATTTTAAGCAATTTTGAAATGTCAAATCTCCATAAGAATAACATGTAAACATACAGTTTACACAGCTTAATTTTAGACTGTTTTTTGGGACGCGAAAACGTCTATTTTCGTTGCATTTTTGCATGTTTCAACGTTTCAAATCTTAGATGTTTTTTGGAATGCGAAAAACGCATATTATGGTCGTATTTTTATATGTTTCAGCGGTTTTTTCTCTTAAATGTTGTATTTTGAAACACCCTGTATACACTTTGACATACCCTGTTAATTTTTCTCTTAAATAATGTATTTTGAAACACATTGTATACGTTCCACATTGGAATCGCACGTTGAAACATTACAACCTCGTTACCCCGCCATTTTTCCAATTTTTTCAAACATCATTACTATTATACCATTTCAACAATTCAAATTTATTCATTCACAATCACTATTCTTTTTATTTAATATTCGAGCGCTCGAAGCAGGCCTGCGGTAGATAACGCCGCTCGACTTCGCTGATCGGCGGCTCGCGCTGTATAAACAACATTTCATCCTACATTCACTAAGAAGTCCCATAGCCTAGTTGTGTAGACGTGCACTTCGTAATCCGAAGATTGCTGGTTCGCTACACTTCGATCCCTCAGTCTAACAACCTTTTTTTCATTTCATTGCATATATATCAAATATTCATTTTCACTATCCGGCGTTGAGTACTGGGAAAATCTTTATCGCCACGGCGGATCAGCTCGACTACGTCACAGCTGAACGGCAGACCAGCGAGCTGAAGCTAATGCCCACTTGATATTCCACGACTTCGAGGCTTTAGAGATACCATCGTCACTGCGTGTTCGTGAAGGTGTGAACTCACCTTTACGTCGTAAAAGGTCCACGATGGACCTTGGCATTTTCCCGTGTTATTTCAGGTAAGCTTACTTTTTGAATGCTCATAGCACATTTACTGGTTTAAGATAGAAGAATTCTTCAGGTTTCTCAGCATACGTTTTTGGTACGATATGTTTCCGAATTAGCGTTTCGATATCTCCAATCTCGTAAGCTCCAACAGAAATATCGATGCTCTTTCTCACTTTCTTCTTTTTATCCTTAATAATTTCGTAATAATAGAACTTTGTACTCTGTTTGACGTTTGCTATAATATTGAATGAATGGAAACTTAGTAGAGCTAGACCGGATTCGGAATTAGTTTCCAATGGAATAGGTGGTGTGAAATCCATGGAAAGCGTCGAGGAACGACTTTTCAAAGTCAACAGCATAGACATGACTGATTTAGTGTCATCAGAGACATACGTTAAATAATAGAAACAAGAACATATTGTGTGGAAATCATTTATTGATACAATAATTTCATTCGTGAGCGAATCGAATTAATACAATAAAAAAAATCAATCACAGACATTGTGAAGTAAAAACTTTAGACAGAGATGGCCGCAGTTACTCTGATTAAAATTTTGATATCGCTCATTGTTATATGTGATTTTAACATCGTTACCCAAATATTGAACCAATTCCCGCGGAGGTTTCAGATTGCCGAAACTATCAAAATATTTTACATCGTTAACAAATTTCATGTAAGCTACCCAGTGAGTACCCATATTTTCCTTAGAGTCCAAGTTCAACACAGCACATTCCCTCTGTTTGGGTTGCGTTGGTAAATAATCACGCATATAGACTCCTCGAAAATTAGGCATTTTTATTTTACGAGCAAATTTTTCAATTTCTTCATCGTATAATGCTCTATTGGGTAGCTTCCTCAACAGTTTTTTTGTTTCTTCAAGTAGAGACCTCGTGCGCGTTTTTGTTTCTCCAAAAATAGTCCATATCCTTGAGGTGTTTTACGAAGATATAGTCCAGAACCCAAATGCTCCATAACCTTATTGTGGCGTTGATCCTCTTCAAGCTTCTTTTCAGCATTATTTGCACCTAATACCATCTTTGCTACAGCGCTTGCCCCGCCCACCAACGAACCTAAAGCTGAAAGTCCAGCAAAGATAGGTATGAGAAGTAGGATGCCGCCAGACTTGGATTCCAATGGAATGATTCTCGGTATACGTATCCGTTTACGTCCTCCAGCTTTTTTGACCGCTTTCTTAGCCGCTCTCAAAGCCCAAGTGACGGATTTTCCCATGTCGCTGCTGCTATTGGGGGGCGTCCAATCCTTGAGGATTTTTTGCAGAACATTGTTGCGGAAGGATTTCGTAGCACCCATACCAAACTTGCGGTTCGCCTTCATTGCGCCGCTGACGGAAAGAGCGCTCGTTTTTTCACCAAGTTTTGCATCTTTGGATTTGAATCTTTCCCAAGCTTTTTGTTGGAGAACTTTATCGGCTTTATGAGAAATTTATATTGTAAATATACGATATCGTGTTGCTTGCAAGCTGCATCCAATGGGTTGATGCCAGGATCTCCTTTTGCGAGCCTCTCTTGTAAATGAGTGCCCGGCCCACAATACCGATATCAAGGTATATGTAATTCGAACGGTAACTTATTGATGAGCGTATTGACAACACCTTCACCTTGATATGTCTGCTTTGGGAATGCCATCAAGTGTACGGTGTCGTCTCTTTTTATAAACATGAACTTGCTTCCATCAGTTCTCACACCATGAAGGTCGTTCAACAAAAAAACACGTTACCTATCGAAAACTTGGATTATTTAAATGATAATAATGACACAATGTATCGCAAACATGGCAAATTGTTACCAAATTCATTTCGAGCTATCGTATGTGGATCGAGCGGTTGTGGTAAAACGAACGCCGTATTAGCGCTGTTGTTCCACCCCAATGGCGCGAAATTTGAAAATGTTTACGTCTACTCAAAGTCGTTATATCAACCAAAGTATCAGTTGCTGCAACAAATACTGGAAAAAGTCAAAGGCGTACATTATTTCCCGTTCAAGGAGAACGAAGATGTTATCAGCACCCACGACGCTAAGCAAAATTCCATTTTCATATTCGATGACATTTCATGTGACTCACAGCAAAAAATTCGTGAATATTATTCCATGTGCAGACATCGCGGTATTGATGCTATATACATAGGACAAACATTCAGCAAGGTGCCAAAACAGCTTTTGAGGGATAATTGTAATCTAATCGTACTGTTTAAACAAGGTGAAGTGAATTTAAAGCACGTATATGATGAACACGTCTCTCCCAATGTTACATTTGAACATTTCAAACGAATGTGTGCTGATTGTTGGCGCCATAAGTATGGAACATTGGTCATTGCAAAGGATTACGATTTGAATGATGGTCGGTATCGTCAAGGTTTTGATAAATATATAAATATGTAATAGATATACATATAACATTATTCGTAAACATGAAGCCATTAAGCAAAGAGGTTGATGTCATACGAAAAAATAAAATAAACGAAATTGCAAAAGTCATTCGAAAAAAGTATCTGGCTTTGAAATTGGGTAAATCTGAAGAAGAATAATCCCTACTGAAATTTTGCGAACCAATTTCATCCCCATTGGTAGAATTGATAGAGCACAAAAGAAAACGCTTAGCAAAACGTGACATCAAGAATGAACCAAAAGAAGAAATCAAGGAAGAAAAAGAAGAACCTCAGGAAGAAAAAGACCAAACGAAATTTCTACCTCGAACATGTCGCCAGCAGCAGCACATCAGATGATGTGTTTGCAGAACCTTCTGATGAGTTTTCAGAACCTGCCTATAACTATACTCAAATCCCTACTGCGGTTATGGAAGATTATATTGAACAATATCCCGTAATGGCTCAACCCTACATTAAAGATCATTGGGCACGCAGCATCAAAATTGACAAAGTGTACGGCCCCGCATCTATAGTTCAAAATCAGTATGTGAAAGGAACTCCCGGATTATATGAACTAATATTCTACGATAAACCTGAAAACTTCAATGAAGCAGATATAGGGACATATAAATCTATCTTGATTTTGACGGGAGCTCACTTGGGGTCGAACAGTTTTTTGAAATCATCACCACGGTGGAAATATACGCAAATAATAAAACCATTGTTTCGAAAAACAACGAGTTCAACGACTGGCGCAGGCAATATCATCCCCATGAGGATGGTGCACAATACCAAACCTATGTAGTATGTTTATTGGAATGATCCTAATGAATTGTGTGATCGAGTAAAATTGTTGGTTGCATCAAAAAATGATGGCAACACTTCGCACGACAACGAAATACTAGCCGTAATCAATGAACTCAAAGAAGCAAAAATAATTTATTAGAATCCTTCCTTATAAGACAGCAAGCTTTGCTCGATACATTAACATTTTCAAAATGGTAATCGATAAGTTCGGACGTAGCAGCTCGAACAGAAAGAGGAAATTAGAACCTTCCGCACCATCTGGTGGCGGTTTGTTTTACACACCAGATGGCAATATAGATTTTGATAATTTGAAACTGAGTAATGTCAAACGGCCGACCCTCGGTACGGATGCAGATAATAAAGAATACGTAGATGAAATCCATAAAATAATAACTGATTTGTTTAATGGAACGCAAGTTGATCTACAAAGTATCAAAAAGGAAATCAAAATAATAGATGATAAAGAGCAGCACACCTCTGAGCAATTGCAGACTTCCATTCATAAACTAAGTTCCGACTCTATCGAAATGCGATCGGATATGAAAAATATTCAAAATCAATCTGAAGAATTCGATGGAAAAATGCACGCACTAGACAATAAATTGGTTAAATTGACTTAAATGAAAGTTGAACGCTTTAATAAGCTATTTGCTCTTTGCGATAAAAGTTATAAAGCTGATATGAAAATATTCGCGACTATGTATCGAAGAAAACCGCAGAAATGATTCAATCACATGGTATGGATGAGAAATTATTGCCGGAGCAAAGTGGAACATCAAACGAAAAAAATTAGAAAGAGGAGAAAAAGTTAACCAATCAATCAAAATCTTAAATTGAAGCCTTTTTCACTCATAACCTCAGTACTATGGCTTCCATGGAGAAGATTCAACTTGTTCACGAAATACACAAACCAATAAGAAAAAATTATCCCCGACGTCGCACCATCATCAAAGGATTGGACGATTTGTGGCAAATGGATTTTGCTGAGATGAGACCGTACGCTCATCAAAATCGAAATTTCAAACTCATTCTAGTCGTTATAGATTGTTTTTCAAAATTCGTGTGGACTAGACTGCTGAAAACGAAGATGGGTGCGGAAATTGCCGAGACGTTTGCCAATATTTTGGTACATACGAAACGTTGTCTGAAAAATGTGCAGACTGAACAGGGGACGGAATTTTACAACAGCAAATTTCAGAGTTTGATGAAAAAACATGACATAAACCACTACAATACGTACAGCATCATGAAGGCTGCCATGGCTGAACGTGTCATAAGGACCTTAAAAGAGAGATTGTACAAGTATTTTAGTTTGAATGGCACCTACAAATGGTTGAATATATTGCCCGAAATCACAAAATCCTACAATGATACGCGCCACTCAAAGACGGGCATGAAACCTTCGGAAGTCAACAAAACCAACGAAAAAGATATTCTAGAATCAACATACAGCCACTTGAAAATAGCAGGATTTGCAAAGTTCAGTCGGTGATGTTGTGCGAATCAGTAAGGCAAAACATGTTTTTGAAAAGGGTTACACACCCAATTGGACGACGGAATTATTCAAAATTATCAAAATCGACATCACCAATCCCGCCACCTTTATGCTTGAGGATATGCAAGGTGCTCCTATGAAGGGTGCTTTCTATGGGGAGGAACTGCAAAAAACTGCAAATCCAGATATATATCTCGTGGAAAAAGTGTTGAGGAAAAAAGGCAGAAAAATGTACGTTAAATGGCTCGGCTTGGATGCCAAACATAACAGATGGATAGAAAACGTTGATTTTGTGAAGAATCTTATGGAAAACGAGCACACTGAATCTTTCATTGGAGGGCCTTTCAATCATTTTTTTTAGCCAACAAAGATGCACAAAAAATTAACCATGTGATCTAAGGATATAAAAGCTTATGCAAACACAGTTGAACATTTGGTTTGAAAACGGTAGCGAAGTTGAAGTGATGTGTGATAGTGATGGCGAAGAATACAACGAAACTCTAAATGTCGTCGATAGAGCATTGGAGCATTACGAAATAGCAGCTCGAAACGAAAACCAATTGTTGTTGATGACCTTTCCAATGGCATCCTATGAAATTTGATGCGGCCTGAGTCCATCCAGAGACTTTAGCCCATGCATCATCTTGAAGCAACAATTCTCCATTCGTTTCATTAATTTTGCATGCGATGAATGGACAACCCTCATTGGTATCTTGCGAACATCGAAAGAAATTTTTTTTTTAATCACAAATCGACGACTATGTAGACGAATATAATCCAACTACAACACGTTGCGAGGAATACATTTACGTTACGCAGTACATCGAAAGTCAAACCAAACAAATTTCCATTTCCAAGGATACCACAAACATGGAGCTGTCTGAACAAGATGTAAACGACATTCTCAATACACACACTAGGGTGCTGTCCGACCGTATCGCTATACTGGATGCTTCGAACTTTTGTGAATATTATTGTGGTGTTTTTGACATCATCCAGACATGGTTACGTGAAAATAAAACCAATTTAAGTTTGGAAGAAATTACACAAGGTTTTTGTCAAGCTTCATCTTTGGATAGTATGTATGCTAATGGTTTACGCGAATATGTATTTTATATTAAATAAAAACTCTTGTATGATTTATGTAATAGATGAAAAAATTGTACTTTTGAAAAATGTATGATGTAATAAAATGCTAAATTTCAATATATTTTTTTTATTCATATCAAATCAACGTGTGTATGTGGTTACAATAATAATTCATTCATAAAAACAAATCAGTTTCGACAGCATATCTTTTGAGTCATCCAAAAGTTTACTACTCGGATATGGAATATCGAACATATTCCAATTGAAGTCTCCTACTTCAATAAGTTTCTCTGGAACTCATTGTACTTGAAGTAAGTATTTTCTTTGAAAAAATATATGTGACCTCTAGTGATTATTGCTTTTGCAGTGGAATCCATCCCATTGAATTCAATAAAGGACGCATTGTTATAGAATACGTAAGATTTCCCTGTATACGTTTGAAAGAGGGCATTTATTTTAGCATTTGGAGGTAGAGAGGGAATTTCGATATCTCTATCGATTTATAAGCTGGGGAATGCACTTGAATAAAATCTATTTCTGCTGGCAACTAATAAATTACCAGTACCAGTTTGGAAAATGTGATCTATACCATTGGTAGCCACTTCATTGGGTAGATAATCCATGAGTTTTTCAGGTTCAGTAATTTTCTTTTTCTTATCCTTAATATCCACTTTCCAAAATAAATCCTTCACAATAATATATAATTGAAAGCTTGGAAAGCCTAGGGAGTACGCCAAAAACATTGAATTTGGTGGAGATGTGACTTCACATAAATTTTTACTAACTTCAGGTGAATGATGAAGGTGGTGTTTACTTATAGTACGAACTGCAGGAGAAGTTTTGAGAGTCGTGGTAGTTATCCAGGTTGCAGGAGAAATTTTACGTGTTGTGGTGGTTGTCCGGGCAGTAGTTGTAGATGGAGGTGTTTTGCGGGACGTGGCAGTCATCCGGGTAGTAGTTGTAGATGGAGGTGTATACTTAGGTATAGGAACAAATCGATTCTTTCGACCATACAGCACCTCAGGTCCAGTTATGTCATCATGATGTATAGGACGAAATTGTTGCTGATACCATGGAAACATAATGGCTTTCTCTGTATCACAATGAGCCAATCCTAAAGAATGACCAATTTCATGGACAGCAGTCATTAGTAAATTTGTATATCCATAGGGCATTTCACCGTCTTCTGTATACCAGTTTCCTCCGCTATCAAAATGAAATTCTCTACAATTGCCAGGTGCTTGAGGAAAGTAAGCGTGAGCAAGAATATCACCAGGCCCATCAAGAGGAAAACCACAATAAGCGGTACCCATACAAGAACTACGAAATTGATGCTCCAGTTTTACAAATGTTATCGTAATATCTGATTCTTTAGGTGTTGCCACCATTTCAAATTCCAAAGTTATTGCATTCACCCACATTTCGAAAGCTTTTTTGAACACACGGAGATATTCATCATGATAGCGAGACAAACACCAACTCAAATGAGTTTCATTCCATTTAGTGTGCACTCTATATTCATTTTCACCTTGCCGATATCTGGGTCTCGCAATGAAATTCTTCGTTTCATTATTCAAACTCCCATCTACAGGTAAATTATAACGTTCTAGAAAATCACTAAGAGCTGTCGTAAACTCTGTCTATGAATTATTACCAACATATCCATACATTTCAAGGTACTTTTGCATAGTACTTGACGAATTGTCAACTATTGTTGTTACTGCTACAGTGACAGACAGTGTCATTATAAGAAGCAATATGTTGTCCATTCTTAACGCTAGTATGCAATAGAATGAGCCAACCAAGGAAATAATTATACTTATATGCAAAGTATAAAATGTCTGAATATTTTCCATAATTCCACTTAGCTACATAAATCATACAATAATTTATTTTCATAATACAACAGATAATCCCTCAAGGCGTAAGCGTACTCAATATCTATAGATTCTTCATAAAAGTAACATTTTACGTTGTTATTCTTTGGACGAAGCAGTTTCAGCGACCCATTAACCACATAGGTTATACTAACCCGCAACATACTTTTCCCCATCTTCTTTCAAAAAAGAATCGTAAACACTCTAACTTATTTCAATGAACACCAACTACTAAATAGGATAATAAATGCTCACTCGCACATTTACTTTTCGTTGAAATGACTTCGAGTTTTTGCGACTTTCTACGATTTTTTCAACCTCTAGAAGTAATTTCTCTTGTGTTGTTCCTCAAAGCTCCGTTCTGTAGACACTAACACCATAAATGTCGCAACCGACCGAAGTTTTCACCTTTTAACGGCTACGACGCGCGACGTAAGCTTCACATGTAGTTGACACTAAAACATTTTTGCGTTAATTGCTCTTTTAAATTCAAATCTTTGACGTTTTTTCTCTGTCTCATGACATCTGATAGGCAGCCCTGCTTTTTTTCTCTTAAATGTCAAGTAGGTTCACCCGGTATACCAAATTTGGCAGCCGCCATGTTTTTTTTCTCTCAAATGCCAAGTTGGAACACCCTGTATGACAGCAGCCATGTTTTTTCTCTAAAATGTCAAGTTGACACTCCCTGTATACCAATTTTCATACCTGCCATGTTTTTTCTCTTAAATGCCGAGTTATTACACCCTGTACTTGAAATTTTAACTCAGACGCTTCAAAAGCATCACAAAAACGCTTGAGACGCGTGCAATACGGCTGAAACGTCTACACAATTGCTGGGATTGCACATATAAACGGTCTAAATGTTCGTATTGTACCTTCAATAATAACGAACTTAACCTCCTATAACCTTTGGGAAATGCTTGAATATGTTCCCTGACATCGAGATGAATCAATTGATGCTGAAGTTATCGATTGATCTATCATTCGTAAAGATATAAAACAGTCTTGATTCATATATTGGTCACCTCGACAATAGATGACGCTGATGTATTCCTTCTTGATGACGGTGGCAGTAATGTATTTTTTCATTGATCATACTTTCAATCCTTCTGTATACTGAATGCCAGTTGACAAGCTCCATGTTTTTTATTAATAATTGAATTCAAAAGCCCTATATATTTTTCGGTAACGCACTGTATACGTTCCCCATTGGAAACGCATGATGAAACACTACGACTCCCGTTAAACCATCATGTTATTCGAGACACCCTGTATACGATCCTCAGTGATTTGGCAATATTTTTTTTTCTTAAATGTTATGTTGGTACTCCTGGTATAACTCATTGACAGTTGCCATTTTTTTTTCTCTTAAACGCTATATTTTGAGATGTCCTGTATATATGGTGACATTTTTAACAAATAACCCTCATATTTTTTTTTCTCTTTTTTTTCTGTTAAATGATATGTTGGTACACCCCGTATACCAAATTTAACAACCGCTTGATAATGAGCTATCTAGCCTTCATGGTTTTTCAGTAACCGATAACGGATGCTCAAATACCGCGATTCAATGTCAGGTGATAATACGCCGAATAACAAATGTAGATAACGAATTGTTTTTTTCATATATCTGTCAACAAAAAAAAAATAAACCAAATTCAATTTACAAACATTTTTATTTAAGCCATTTTCTGGTGATTTCTACACTTATTTCCTGTGCAACTCTTAACAATACACATGCTAATATAGTAGATACTATGATGAGAATTCTATATAATTCAAATTCCAATTTTGACCTCCTTTTCTGTCTCATTGCCTGCACTGGAAAGACCTCCTCCATATTTGTATCAATTTCTCGAAAATCTTGAAGTATGAGCTTCAATTTGTACTTGAATGATGTATTCTTTGGAATTGCTCCTGAAAAAACTGCTAGCTGGCTCTCATCGACTGATGTCAAACGCAATGTTTCCCATTGTGTTCTGTTACATGCACGATCAAAATCGTCAGTCTTCACGCATATTGCTATAAATTTCACGCCATTTGGTACATTCACATACAAAACATTATTTATTATTGCAGTTAAAAGCACAAAATTCGTTTTTACCAGCGGCGACATATTCTGCACTGTGAGGTTGAATTCTTCGTAATGGATATTTTGATTGTGGTGATTTTCGATCCAACACTTTGTCCTGAATATCCAAATTATTCAACTGCTTCACAACATTCTCCTTATCTTCATAAAATTGGACGTCTTTCTTCAATTCTTCAACACGCCTACAAAACTCCTCCACCTTCTGTCTATGTTCTTTAGATGTCATTCTATCACTGCTCAACTGCTCAACGGCACTAACATACTTTCCAAAAATAATATTACCTAACCCCTCCATGAAAAGCGAAAACAAAACAGAGGCAAACTTGCACATTAAGCTGAAAACACACAACGAAAATGCGCTGTTTTTCATAAACAAATGATTTTGAAGCCGTTTTCAACCTCCATACCCCCAATGAAACGTTTTTTCATTGACTCATTTTTCACCAGACATTTGGCAATGAGCAGCCATGTTTTTTTTTCTTCTTGAATGCTGTGTTTTTTCTCTGTCTCATGGCATCTGACAGGCCGCCATATTTTCTTTCTCTTAAATGTCAAGTTGGTTCACCCGGTATACCAAATTTGACAGCTGCCATGTTTTTTTCCCTGTCTCATGTAATTTGACAGGCAGCCATGTTTTTTTCTCTTCAATGTTCCGTTGGTTCACCCAGTATACCAATTTTCATAGATGCCAAGTTTTTTTCTCTTATATGCCGAGTTGGTACACCCTGTATGGCAGCAGCCATATTTTTTTCATTCAAATACTATGATGATACACCCTGTATGGCAGCAGCCATGTTTTTCCTCTAAAATGCTCAGTTGGTACACCCGGTATACCAAATTTGACAGTTGCCATGTTTTTTTCTCATAATAGATGTATTTTGAGACACCCTGTATACCAAATTTGACAGCTGTCATGGTTTTTTTCTCTGTCTCATGTCATTTGACAGGCAGCCATGTTTTTTCTCTTAAATGTTGCGTTGGTTCACCCGGTATACCAATTTTCATAGCTGCCATGTTTTTTTCTCTCAAATGTCAAGTTGGTACACTCTGTATGGCAGCAGCCATGTTTTTTTCTCTTAAATCGTATATGCCTCCGATATCAGCCGTTCGTGTCCCTGAGGTCAACATTGTTGTTGATTATCGTTCTTATCAGCAAGTTGCTTTGCGTGAATGTATGTTTCACATTCATTTTAATGCAATTAATATAAAAATCTTATAGACGAAAAAATAAAACGTAGAAGATTCATTTAGATTTCTCTATTTGGAGCAAATATTCGATTCATAACTAAAGTCAATAATATTTTTTAGTTATATCAAAACACATGTTATCACATCCACTCAGCTTGATTGCATTCCTTCAATTCCTCAGTGGCAAGACATATTCTCATCTCTTTCACCCCATTTGGTACGTTAACGTAAGAACATTATTGACTATTGCAGTCAGAATGATAAAGTGCGTTGTCAACAATGGCATTTTGGTTGGAGTGTATTCTTCGCAAAGGATACCTGGTTTGTGGTATATTACGTTCGAATACCTTATCCCAAATAGTTAAATTATTTAGTAAACTCAAGGTCCTCTTCGTGTCCTCGTAAATTTGAAGGTCTTTTTTCAATTCTCATATATGTCCACAAAATTCCTCAAGGTTATGTCTATACTCTTCAGACGTCATTGTATCACTAATCATTTCAACTCCTGAATGACATTAGCACACGTAACAACCCCACCATAACATGTTTTCAAATGGCCCATTTTGCACTCCCCCATGAAGACATCCCCAATGAAGACATTGTCCATGGTCCATGTTTATGTGGCACATTTTTCAATCATCCTGTTTTAATTTTCAATGTCGAAATCCCTATGTCTATGTCCCCACCGCATGCGACTCTTCAGCGACCTCGTCCCACCCGGTATACCAATTTTCATAGCTGCCATGTTTTTTTCTCTTAAATGTCAAGTTGGTACACTCTGTATGACAGCAGCCAAGTTTTTTTCTCTTAAATACTATGATGGTACACCCTGTATGGCAGCAGCCATGTTTTTTTCTCTAAACTGTCCAGTTGGTTCACCCGGTATACCAAATTTGACAGCCGCCATGTTTTTTCTCTTAATCGATGTATTTTGAGACGTGCTGTATATACGTTCCTTACTGGGATCGCACGTTAAAACGCTACGACTCCCGTTAGTCCACAATTTGTCAAACATCATTATTATTATCACACTTTTCATACTCTGAATATTTCCATCTACAATTATTATTCTTTACGCGGGTCCATGTTTCTGTGGCACATTTTTCAATCATCCTGTTTTAATTTTCAATGTCGAGACACCTATGTCTATGCCCCCACCGCACGCCACTCTCCAGCGACCTCGTCCAGCACTAGCGCGGTCGCAGTTTTTCTCTCTCACACGCTCGGACCCTCTCTCTCTTACACACGGTTTTCCCTATAGCTGGGGTTTGGCTCTCCTAGTATATCTACTACCACGGCAGACTATTTTCTGGACGGAAGAGGCATACCTTCCTCCAGAAAAGTTTCCAAGTCCGCAACTCACAGAACAACAACTACCCACCAAAGACAGCGCTGACTTCGGGAGTCTTATCTTGGAATTCGCAGATGTATTCTACGAATCCCCAAGACAACCTGTAACGAGAGCAGCTGTCCATAAAATACGACTCAAGGACGAAACACCTTTCAAGCTTAGGCCTTATAAGGTGTCGGACGAGAAACGAACCCTGATCCAGACTGAGGTTGACAAGATGTTAGCTGCAGGCGTGATCAGCAGGAGCCATTCCGCCTCTCAGAGCCCGGTAGTGATCGTGACCAAGAAGGACGGATCAGCCCGGTTCTGCGTGGACTATCGAAAATTCAACAGTATAACGGTTCCGGAATCGTCGGTACTACCTGGTATCCATGAAACCATTGAGGGACTGGGAACTGCCAAGGTGTTTACCCCTTTAGACTTGAAGTCTGGATATTGGCAGGTCCCCATCGATGAACAGAGTAAACGATATACTGCATTCGCGACACCGGATGGGGGGGTATATCAGTTTAACTCAATGCCCTTCGGCTTGAGCAATGTACCTGGAAGCTACCAGATACTCATGACCGATGTACTCGTCGGGTATATAGACAAATTTGTCAAAGTATACCTAGACGACATTATCATATACAGCAGGACGGAGGAAGAAAACCTTTTCCATCTGAGACTAGTGTTGGAGAGATTTAGAGCCCATGGACTCTGGTGCAGTCTGACGAAGTGTTTCTTTGCGCAAAGAAGACTGGAGTATCTGGGGCATGTCATCACCGAGTTCTCCAATGAACCTCTCGAGAAGCATGTTCTAGCAGCACAAAAGTTTTCGCGCCCAAAGAACATTTCCCAGCTACGTGGGTATATGGGAACAATCGGCTGGTTGCGTGAGTTTATTCCGAACCTTGCTGAACTGGAAGCCCCAATCAGTGACCTACTGCAAGGCCGTACAGCTAAGAGAGGGGAACTGAAATGGGCACCGGAGGCAGAAACGGCCTTCGAGAGGATAAAGGAAGCAGTATCGAAACCGATGATGTTAGCCAGACCGGACATGACATTACCATTCGTTTTACAGACAGACGCTTCAGGTGTAGGGCTTGCTGCCGTGTTATACCAGGTAATCAGCGATGGCGACAGACGCATCATTTCGCATGCTAGTGCAAAGCTCAAGGGAGCTGAAAGAAACTATCACATGGATGAGACGGAATGTTTAGCCATCGTCTGGGGTATAAAGAGGTACAGGCACTATCTCGAGGATAGACCATTCATCCTCAGGACAGATAGCAAGGCTTTGACTTGGCTCGCCAAGTTCAAGGATGCCAAGGCGAATCTCACTAGGTGGGCCCTACTACTACAAGAGTACCAGTTTGAGGTGGAACACGTTGCAGGGAAGCATAACCAGCTTGCTGATTTCCTATCAAGGAATCCCATAGGTACCCATCAAGAAGATCTAGATGCAGTTATAGAACGGATGGGGTTACCACCTACGAAAGTGCAGTAAGCCAGCCATATACATATCGTCAGCGTGGTAGAAACTCCTTTTGAAGCGGTGAGGCGAGTGAAAACCACGGATAGGGAAACCCAAGATCTACGTACCCGCTTAAGGACAATCAGGGAGAGAGGACCCAATTCCAGTGAAGACGAGAAGGTGTGTTACGGGTATATTTTGCACTAGAAAACCCTTCCTGTTTTAAAACAATAACATCAGAAATTCTCTGTCATTGATATACACTTTCCACTCTGTACGCCACTGTATTCTTCTTCTTCTTCAGATTCCTCAAAATGACAACTTGATCGTTGTCATGTATAGCTTGTTCCGAATGTTAGTACTTACCTTTGCTGTACTAGTTCGAGCGGACATGAACCGGCCTTAAACTAATGACAGTTATCAGTTGTTCTATTTTGCGGTATGACAGCGTTATTTTGTAAACATACTTTTGGTTAGTCTATTGTTTTGTACTTAGAACACAAAACCGTAACATTCCTACTCTATCTCTATCTTGTGTCATTGAGGTACCTATTTCACATTCGAATACTTGACCTTTTGTTTGTTTGGTTCTGAGATTGAGAGGCTGGCGTTTTCGTGTTGTTTCATCTGGCAACACTGAATCTTAAGGTGTTCTTTTCATAGCTCCTATTAGCTCGAGTTAGTTCCTGGATTGTTCCCACCGAACACTAACGAACAAGAAAGCGCCTTGTCAGATATTGACAGTTTTGACTTTGACGTCTGAGAGATACTCTCTTCTTCCTTATTTGATCTTGATGAGTGACTGACCTACTTTGAAGATTTCCAATTAAAGTTTGATCATCGTTGATAGATCTTTGGAAAATTCATATCAGGAGATTTTCTCATATTGTTTGCGATTTTTGACGTTTTATATTTTTGAGAAATCTCCGTTCGCTTTGCGGATTTTTGAGGTTAGAAGTCACTTCATCATTGTGTGAAACCACTGGAACGAGAAACTCGCTTTCAGACTGCAAACAGACCATCAAAGCTGTTATCAGAACCCTCCCACTTAATAGAGGTTAGTATTTGCATTTGGGCTCTACTTATGGCCCCATACAAGTGTAATCAGAAGTCAGACTGGTATTGTATATTCTAGGGTTCTCTGCTGCGGCTACCACTCTGCTACTACTTTGCTCCGCTGTGGATAGTGCTTGTTACCACTCTGCTACTTCTCTGCTGCAGCTACCACTCTGCTACTACTTTGCTCCGCTGCGGATAGTGCTTGTTACCACTCTGCTACTTCTTTGCTTCTCTGCGGTTACCACTCTGCTACTGCTCCTCTGCGACTACCACTCTGCTACTACTTTGCTCTGCTGCGGTTAGTCCTGCTACTACTCTGCTACCGATTATTGGAGTTCCACTAATGTGATTGTTCCACTGTTTCGTTGCTATACGATTGTCTTTCCACTGTTCCACTACTGTGATTGTTCCTGCTCGAATGTGGTTGTCCCACTGTATATCTGTTGTTCAGCATTCCTTCGCTATTCGTCCCAGCTGTATTGATTGATTGTGTCGTACCCACTGTGCTCCTGTATACACCAAGGCACTGATGAACTACTACCACAATAATTGGTGAACTTGCATGCTTGAGAATATCTACATATTATCAGATAAGTTTAGAATAAGACTGCCCCTAAGGCGTAAGTATCGATTATTGTAAGCTATCATCGTGACGTCACAGGCATAGCCCTCACTGGAGGTTTCATATTATATATTCGAACAATACCATACTCCCAATCACAGCATTCACTTGAATTCATCTTGGTGGTTGATATTTACATTAATTTCATTTTCTTTTGTACGGTGAGCTGAACTGTGCACATACAGGGTGTATAACGATCAATATATTTTATTAGTAAGGGACATGACTATTTATTTTATTCTGGTCCAAGTTATCTAAGCGTAAGGGAAGACAAAATCTCTACATATTTATATATTATTATTATACCATTTACAGGTATCTATTGTTTAATATTTTAGTAATATTAGTGCAGTGGGTTGTCCCATTCCATCAGGGTGGTTTCGGATTTTTCACTAGCGATAAATCCGTGGCGCTCCGGAAAATTAACCCCATATTTCAATCTTATCGAAATCAATTTTTATTGTCGAATCCGCGCCTACTGAGCTGCTGGGTATGTTAGAGGCGTGACACATCATTGCACATTCACTGCTCTCCTTTCCTAAATTTCGCCCCTAACAAAATGGCGCCCTAACGTTTTTGAATTTTTTTGATTTTATAGATTCCGAATAGAATCAGGTAGAGGTATTTGTATTTCCTTCTGTTCGTTATATGGAATACTAATAGAAGTGCACTTGATAAGTATACACTGCTTACTGCTTATTTTGAATGCTTTTCATGTATTATTTTTTATAGTTTATCTAGAATTGAAGCGCAGCAGTTGGTGTACTTATAAAGGTGTTTTTCCTTCTCGGTATCTTGGATCGGGATGGAGAATAGTCATTTTGAGAGTTGCATTGTCTCATAGTTGAATAACTGAAATTATTTTCTATCTTTCAGTATTATTTAGAGTTGTTGTCAAGTGGTACAGTGTGAATTATTTGTTTTTTTTTGTCTCAGTCGTCGCGACGCTCACCGTCACCCAGCGTCGGTTATTGGAAAGTTGCTATTTCTGGTATATTTTGGTTTTGTTAGCACTTTCTTATAGTTTTAGAGTACCGACGCTGACTGACGCTTACGGACGCTAGGCGTCGTTTTTCTAAAAGTGCTTATTTCTGGTATATTTTGGTCTGCTTTGCACTTTTATAGAATTTTAACGCACCTACGCGCTCCGACGCTTACCGATGTTCGGCGTCGTTTGTCTAAAAGTGTCTATTTCTGGTATAATTTGGTTTTTTTGACACTTTTATAGCTTGCAAACGTCCGGCGTCGCCTTTTTTTTAGTGACTAATTTGTTGAAATTTTGTTTTATGGTCACTTTAATCTGTTTATTATATTTAAAGTATTTTATTATCTGGGTGATTTGAACTGTTTTCTTTGCATTTTTAAAAATGAGTTCTTCAAAAATAAAATTAGATGTCAATCGTCTTTCTAGAGATGAATTAATTTATGACATAATGGTTAGAGGTCTTGGTGATGGTACATACTTAACAGTAGCTGATATTAGGGCAGCTTTGCGGAAAGCGTTGTCCTTAGAAAAAACTTCACTTGCTATTAAAAATCCAGCATATCCTTTCAAATTTATTGATGACTCTGCGGCTATTACTGTTAATATTGATTTGTTGAAAACTTTGATCGATGACTTTTCAGGTACAGAAAAAGATACAACTTATGTAGGTATATCTTCAAAAATAGCTCATGTTTTAGGTCGTGTGAATAGGTGTAGTCCTCAGAATGATGCTGAGAAGAAAATTAAATCTGATTATCGAGTACAATTGTTATTGTTGCTAGATAAGTTACAAGGAAAGGCTCGTAAAGGCCATAAAGATTCCTCTGTAATTGATATCTCAGTTTTAAAACATTCCTTGACAGCACCGAATGCACACAGCTCTGCTGTTTATTCTAGTGATTCTTCCAGTGAGGAAGAAGAACCTTTGAAAATTAGGCCAGTCCCAGTTCGTGATTGGGGTATGAAATCCACTGGAAGGCCTGGAATGATGTCGTTCTCTACTTTTGTTGAGAAAGTAGGAACAATGAGAAAGTCTAGAGGTATATCGAAATCAATATTGTTTCGGGATGCTGCAGATTTATTTGAAGGAGATGCTGCTACTTGGTATAACTTAGTGAAAACTTGGGCTTCTGATTGGGATTCTTTAGTTCAATTGATGCGACAGCAATTTTTACCTGCCAATTTTGACAAAGACTTATTTGAAGACATTAAGCGTAGGACACAAGGTCCTGATGAGTCTATTGGTTTGTATGTTGCTAGCATGAAGAGTTTGTTTAATAAAATGTAAACATCTATATCAGATGAAGTTCAACTTTCATTAATGATGGAACGGATTAATCCATATTATCATCCATTCTTAGCATTCAAGCAAGTTAATTCTATAACTGAGCTTATTGATGTTTGTCGTACTCTTGATGAGAAGCGGGATTTAGTGAAATCTTATGTTCCCCCACCATCAAGAAGCAAATCTTTGATTCCTGAGTTGGCATATGCTTCTAGTTCATCAAGGAGTGACTCCGTACCAGATTTGGCAGAAGTTTCATCTCTGGGTAGTTGTTTTAACTGTGGAAGTGATAGCCATACTTTCAGAGGATGTTTAGCTGAAAGGAAAAAATTCTGCTTCAGGTGTGGAACTCCTAACGTTACACTTCGTGACTGTCAAAAATGTTCTCAAGAACATAGCAGAAGGAACAATAGAAGTAGAAATAACAACATACATGCTAACAACTCTTCTTCATCACAACAGGGAAACTCTACGGGGAGACCTTAGGTGGTCAGGAAGTTTCTCCCGAGTCAAATAATTTGACATTTTCTGTATTAGATTCTAGGAAGCAAATAATTCTTGATTATGTACTCTCAAGTGTGTCTGGTGATGAACGACCATACCTTGATGTTTCTATTTTAGGATGTCCTATTACTGGATTGTTGGATTCTGGAGCATCCAGAACAATTGTTGGCCAAGCTGGTTATGAGTTTCTGAGACAACGGGGTTTAAGTTTGTATAGTTCTGTCAATGAGTGTAGAGTGGCTAATGGTCAAATTTGTAGAAGTGTTGGTTATGTGACCACCCCTCTATGCCTAGGTGGCAAGATTTGTGTTATAGATATTTTGGTTATCCCCGAGTTGCCTCATACTCTAATTCTTGGTATTGATTTCTGGAGGTCCATGAATATTATTCCAGATTTGAGACAAAGAGTTTGGCATTTCTCCAAAGATTTTCCACAGTCAGTTGAGATGTGTGGTATAGAATGTGATGAAATGCTTTCTCTTTCTCAGCAAGAACAGCTCAGACACTTGGTAGAGGAAAAGAAAGATTTGATGGGAACTTGCTTAGGTAGAACTAATTTGGTTGAACATAGCATTGAGCTACTTCCCAATACAAAACCAATTGAGCAACGCTATTATCAAGTTTCCCCTATTAAACAGCAAGTTATTGATGAAGAAATTCGAGACATGTTATCCAAGGATATCATTGAACCTTGTAGAAGTCCATGGGCTTCCCCTGTGTGTATGGTCACAAAGAAAGATGGGTCATATCGCTTTTGCGTCGATTATCGTAAATTAAACGCAGTTACAATTAAAGATGCTTATCCTTTGCCATATATTTCTTCAATTTTAGATAAACTTCGTGATGCGAAATATATGAGTGCATTGGACATTAAAAGTGCGTACTGGCAAGTCCCTATTGAGGAAGCTTCGAGAGACTATACAACTTTTACAGTCCCTGGGGGACTGTTTGGTTTTAAGGTTATGCCATTCGGGTTGACCAATGCTCCAGCTACCTGGGAACGTTTGATTGAGAAAGTACTAGTCCCAGATTTGTCCCCATCAGTCCTTGTATACTTAGATGACATAATCATAATCATTATTTCTCAGGATTTTGAAACTCATTTGAAAACCTTAAGTGAAGTGTTTGATAGGTTATATTCTGCAAAGTTAACAGTTAGTTTCAATAAATGTCATTTCTGCCGACCTGAGTTGAAATATTCATGCTATATTGTGGATCGTTTTGGTTTGCGTCCGGATGCTTCAAAAGTGGAAGCTATTTCAAATATCCGTTCCCCAACTACAGCCAAGCAGGTGAGACAGTTCATTGGCACAGCATCATGGTATAAGAGGTTTGTACCTCAGTTTTCCTCAATTGTATCACCATTGTGTAACCTTACCAAGAAAAATGTTAAATTTTGCTGTACGGATGAGTGTGAATCCTCATTTCTTCACATGAAGGAGTGTTTGGTAAGCGCACCGATTCTTACGTGCCCTGATTTCAGTAGAACATTCTATGTTCAAACAGATTCTTCTGCATTTGGGGTCGGAGCGGTGTTGTCAGAACTTTGACGATGGTGAAAAGGTAATTGCCTATTTGTCTCAATCACTGACTGCGCAGGAGAGAAAATATAGTGCCACGGAGCGAGAATGTCTAGCTGTCATATGGGCGGTAGAAAAACTCCGGCATTATCTCGAAGGATATCATTTTGTGATTATCACAGACTGCCATTCGTTGCAGTGGCTTCACAACTTGAAAGATCCTCAGGGTAGATTAGGTAGATGGAGTCTACGTTTACAACCATTCGACTATAAGATTATTCATAGGAAAGGAGCAGATAATGTTGTTCCTGATTTTCTTTCTAGATCTGTTCCTGTTTCCGTGGAATCGGTTGATGTCAATAGGTTGATTATTCAGGATTTTGAGAATTTTTATTATGCTGAAACTGCTGATCGATGGTATCAAAAGTTGTCAGCTGAAATAAAACAGAATCCTGCACGCTACCCTTGTTTCCGCATAAATGATGAAGGTCAAATTTTCAAGTTTGTTCGTCCACAATACCATGAATTATCAAGTCCATCTGAACAATGGAGGTTAGTTGTTCCCAAGGAGAGACGTTTTGGAATCCTCCAAAAGTACCACGATGATCCAGTATCAGGTCACAGGTATATATAAAACGGTTGCTCGTATTTCCAATAAGTATTATTGGCCAAAATTGAAATCTGATGTGACGAAGTATATTCGACGTTGTCAAATTTGCTATTCTATTAAATCAGAGCAAAAAGCTCCATCTGGATACATGTTGAGTAAAACTCCCACTGTAGATAAACCATTCCTTCTTCTCAGTGCAGACCTTATGGGACCTCTGCCTAGAAGTTCAAAGGGCTTTGCATATATTTTAGCGGTCTGTGACGCTTTCAGTAAATTTGTCTTGCTCTTTCCATTGAGATCTGCTACTGCAAGTAGCATAGTTAAGATTATGGAGGAACAAGTTGTTCTTATGTTTGGTGCACCAAGGAAAATTATCGTTGATAATGGTGTGCAGTTTAGGAGTAATCTCTTTAAAAATCTTGCAAAGACTTACAATTTTGATATTGCATATACCGCCAACTATCACCCTCAGGCCAATCCTACTGAGAGAGTGAACCGAGTCATTAAGACCATGCTCACGGCGTATGTTTCAGATAATCAAAAATTGTGGGATACTTATCTCCCAAAAGTTGCTTATGCAATTCGGTCGTCCAAACATGAAACAACTGCTCTAACTCCTAATTTTGTGAATTTTGGACGTGAGGTCTCTCTTGATGGAAAGAATGAAATATATGTTCCTAGCGAGTCACCTTACCCTATTTGTTCTGCAGAGTACAAGAAAAATGCATTTTCTAGAATTTATAAAGATGTGCAAGATCGAATACTGAAAGCACATACTAAGAGTAAACAACAGTATGACCTTCGGCGACGTTGTGTAAAATTTTCAGTTGGACAGAAGGTATGGAGGCGAAATTATGCAAATTCAAATGCAGTTAAAAACTTCACTGTCAAACTAGCTGCAAAATACCTTGGTCCTTTCATCATTACTAAAATAGTATCACCTTGGACTTATGAATTAAGAGATGACAAGGGTAAGAAGTATATCTGGCATGGAAAAGACTTAAAGGCTCATCCTCCGGACCACCCAGATTAAAATTAAATTCGGTAATTTTGGGGCCGAAGTTGGCTGTCCCTGGCGTATGCCTAAAGCAACTAGAACTTGGACTTAGTTCCCAACTAGTGAGATTTTGCACCCATAATATCTAGGGAAAATGATTGCGATTATAAAATCTCACGACAGCAACACTGCTGCATTTATAATTTTTGTTTGGTGTATTGTTCTATAATTTTGTGGCCATTCAAAAATTATTGTCCATCATTGGATGTTATGTTCCAGTAAATTCATTATGAATTTATTTTTGTATCATTTAAGATGTTCTTCAGTAGAATTTTTGATTTTTTCTGTTCTTGTCTGTGATGAGTTGACAATAGTGATTGTCCACAGACTAAAGATTTGCGTTGACGGTGATTGATTAAAATTTTTATTATTTACGTTGTTGATGTTGAATGCAAGCGCTGTCTCGGTGGTTCTGGATAGAAGTTGGCTATCCCTAGCCTCGGCTTAAAGCTACTTGAACTAGGCTAGTTCCCAACTAGTGATTTTTTTTCACGACAGAAAAACCTCTGTTTGACAGTGTCATGCCACACCGACACTTGGAGCCAAAAATATGTCCTTTTCTGAGGATTGGTATTATTTTAATCTGCTGTCAAGAGATTACTTTATTGTCCGGGTTAGTAATTGTGATTTCGGGATTTGTTTTCTTGCAGCATATTTCAGTACACGTGTATTTTGGTAACGAGCTTTGCATTGTTGCATATTTGAGCTGTTTTTGTGGCACTCGTACTGATGTCCTCCTTTGAGGGATTTGTTTGATTAAATGATCACCTTTCTGTAAAGACATATTTTTATTTATATTTCACTGGGTATTTGGATATGATGGATTTTTATTTTTATTGGAATGACCAACACCGGCTTATGTTATTAAGTATTGTAGAACCCAGATTGATAATATAAACATTTGACCACTTGACATCAATTTACTCAATCACTGATTGCTTTGTAGATATTGTATTTAATTATTATAATTTCGGTTGTTTAATTGTGTAGATATTATGTTTTTGTGTTTTTCTCACAGTTGATAGTACCAGGTGGACATATCAACTAACCTTCGACTCTTCCTAACAAGTATTTATTGGATGAAGTCACCTTTTCTATCTTAATTACATTGAAATGTCAATCTTTTGTTTGACATGCTCATTTTCATATGCGTTGTTGGTGATTATTACATTTATTATATGCGGAGTCGATATAGTGGTATTGTTCCACTGATGCTTCATCTTCTTTACTTTCTTATAATGTTATTTGTTATCTACCAGTCTGATTTACACTTCCTTGAATTTCTTATTGTTGGTTAAATAATGTTATTGTTAGCTTTATGGCTAATCGTCATTAAAGTTCTGGGAACTTTAATGCCTCTCCGAGTAGAGGGGGGATTTGTTACGGGTTTATTTTGCACTAGAAAACCCTTTCTGTTTTAAAACAATAACATCAGAAATTCTCTGTCATTGATATACACTTTCCACTCTGTATGCCACTGTATTCTTCTTCTTCTTCAGATTCCTCAAAATGACAACTTGATCGTTGTCATGTATAGCTTGTTCCGAATGTTAGTACTTACCTTTGCTGTACTAGTTCGAGCGGACATGAACCGGCCTTAAGCTAATGACAGTTATCAGTTGTTCTATTTTGCGGTATGACAGCGTTATTTTGTAAACATACTTTTGGTTAGTCTATTGTTTTGTACTTAGAACACAAAACCGTAAAATTCCTACTCTATCTCTATCTTGTGTCATTGAGGTACCTATTTCACATTCGAATACTTGATCTTTTGTTTGTTTGGTTCTGAGATTGAGAGGCTGGCGTTTTCGTGTTGTTTCAGTTGGCAACACTGAATCTTAAGGTGTTCTTTCCATAGCTCCTATTAGCTCGAGTTAGTTCCTGGATTGTTCCCACCGAACACTAACGAACAAGAAAGCGCCTTGTCAGATATTGACAGTTTTGACTTTGACATCTGAGAGATACTCTCTTCTTCCTTATTTGATCTTGATGAGTGACTGACCTACTTTGAAGATTTCCAATTAAAGTTTGATCATCGTTGATGGATCTTTGGAAAATTCATATCAGGAGAGTTTCTCATATTGTTTGCGATTTTTGACGCTTTATATTTTTGAGTAATCTCCGTTCGCTTTGCGGATTTTTGAGGTTAGAAGTCACTTCATCATTGTGTGAAACCACTGGAACGAGAAACTCGCTATCAGACAGCAAACAGACCATCAAAGCTGTTATCAGAACCCTCCCACTTAAATAGAGGTTAGTATTTGCATTTGGGCTCTACTTATGGCCCCATACAAGTGTAATCAGAAGTCAGACTGTTATTGTATAATCTAGGGTTCTCTGCTGCGGCTACCACTCTGCTACTACTTTGCTCCGCTGTGGATAGTGCTTGTTACCACTCTGCTACTTCTCTGCTGCGGCTACCACTCTGCTACTACTTTGCTCCGCTGCGGATAGTGCTTGTTACCACTCTGCTACTTCTTTACTCCTCTGTGGTTACCACTCTGCTACTGCTCCTCTGCGACTACCACTCTGCTACTACCACTCTGCTACTACTTTGCTCTGCTGCGGTTAGTCCTGCTACTACTCTGCTACCGATTATTAGAGTTCCACTAATGTGATTGTTCCACTGTTTCGTTGCTATACAATTGTCTTTCCACTGTTCCACTACTGTGATTGTTCCTGCTCGAATGTGGTTGTCCCGCTGTATATCTGTTGTTCAGCATTCCTTCGCTATTCGTCCCAGCTGTACATGTACGTTGATTGATTGTGTCGTACCCACTGTGCACCTGTATACACCAAGGCACTGATGAACTACAACCACAATAATTGGTGAACTTGCATGCTTGAGAATATCTACATAGTATCAGATAAGTTTGGAATAAGACTGCCCCTAAAGACGAAATCATACCCTTGCGAATTCCGCAATTTTTCCGCGAATAAAATGGCTGCCAGATTTGCCGCAATAAAGTTCAAATATTTTAACTTTTTGCGAATTCGCGCAAACCACGGAACCGTGTGTTCATCGACATAAAAGGTTATGTTGATGTGTGTGTACTGTGTACCTAACGTCCTAACCTGAAAATTGACTTTTTATTTGTGTTTTTGACTGTATTATATAATGGAAGATCTTTTGAAATTATATGAAATTCACAGACTATACCGGCTTTGGTCTTTACGAACCTCAAAACGAAATAGAAGAACTTGTAGTGTTCGTCAAATATTTCGGCAAAGGAAAGCTCAGGGAGATTACTATAATCTCGTTAAGGAGATGCGGATCTATGATCCCAATAAATATTTCAGTTATTTTCGGGTGACCTGTGCTCAGTTCGACGAACTATTGTCCATAGTGGGGCCAAAATATTTAGGTACAGAACCCTTACCTCCTGCAGAAAGGTTAGCTGTAACTTTGAGGTGAGTTATACAATATTTGTATTTTTTGTACCCTATTATTTCATCTTAGATTTTAAAATCACATGCGTTTTTGATTCTTGAAAGGTCTCATAAGTTGCAAATTGCATCTGAATAGATATCTACGGCAACTGCATTGTCTTTCTTATTTGTTGAAGGTACTTAGCTTCCGGAGACAGCATGACATCAATGTCATTTGCGTTTCGAATTGGAAAATCCTCAGTATCCCAAATTATATTTGAAACATGTAAGACACTGTGGGAAACGTTGAGTGAGCAATACCTTTTACAGCCAACTGAAGAGGCATGGTTATCCATTGCAGAGGATTTCAATAACATATGGCAACTCCCACATTGTATTGGAGCAGTAGATGGAAAACACTGTACAATACAGGTGCACCTTTTTTTAATATTTTGTGTATAGTCCATAATAAAAATTAAAGAATAGTTGTCTCATAATAATAATTTTTATAGAACAGAATCATTATTTAATTTCAGGCTCCCCCTAACTCAGGTTCAGAGTTCTTCAATTACAAGAAAACATTCAGTCTAGTTATTCTTGCTACCTGTGATGCTAAGTATAAATTCACTATGGTTGATGTTGGTGCTAAAGGGAAGCAGAGTGATGGAGGAATTTTACAACATTCTGAAATAGGGAAGAGATTATATAGAGACTCGTTAAATATACCTCCACCTGCTGCTTTATGTGGCACTGAAGAAAAATTTCTTTGTTGGAGATGAGGCATTTCCTTTAAGAGAAAACTTGATGAGGCCGTATCCTGGCACATTTTTAAGCTCCATAAAGAAAGTTTTCAACTATAGGTAAGTATTTGTTGTAATGAAGAAAACCATACCTAACAAATTCACAGATCTGTTTCTATTGAGTTTTTTTTAATGTTCTAGGCTCAGCCGTGCAAGGCGAACAATTGAAAATAGCTTTGGCATCTTATCATCTCGATGGAGAATACATCGAAGACCTCTGATTTCTTCTATTCTTACTGCAGAGGCTATTTTCCTAGCCACAATTTGTCTCCACAATTTTTTGATGGCAAAAAATGAAATTGAACCTGGCCCTTACTGTCCTTCCAATTATGTGGATTATGAAGAGAAGGGCATTCACAAACCGGGATTATGGAGGAGAAAAAATGAAAATGTTCTTTTAAGTATTGGACGAACAGCTTCTAATGTGTATAAAAGAAATGCTGGAACCATAAGAGACAATTTGGCAGTATATTTTGTTACTGAAGGAAGAGTAGAATTCCAGTTTATGAAAGCATTTGGGATGTAATTGATCTTGAAAACATTTTTCAGCATTTAGTTTTATATGAATAAAGTCGATTTCTTATTATTATGTGTCTATACTTTTCTAAAATGTGGTGTTATCTCCACTGACAAGGGAGATATTGCCCCACTTATTTTATCCATAAGCTCAATGAGTAGGAGTGAGAAACTTTTTCTGGCGGGTCCATTCAGCTCTCTCTCCCACTCATTGAGCTTACGGATAAAATAAATGGCGAAATCTTCGTAGTCATTAGAGCCTGGTATCATTGGATTCCTCATGATCATCCCTAATCGATCATGTAATAATATACAGGGTGTCCCATTTGGAAATCGAAAGTTGATATCATTTCCGGAAAATCCGGAACATGAATTTGTTTTACAAATATGTCAAAAAATGCCGTCCAGTGAGCAAATTCAATGTTCCAAATTTCAGAAATATAGCCAGAGAAACAAATTATGAGATACCTATTAAAAAAATTAGCTTTCTTGTCAACAAAACTACAATAAAAAACGGTGTTTTTTATATAAATTATTCAAAAATAACATATATAACTCTGAACATAGAATAAATAAAGCATGAACTTAAATACATTTATATCACCAATACTATAAAAAAATGGAAAGGAACTTGAATGTACTGAAACTATTTACTTTTATTTATGGAAGGATAGGCAGTTCTATAGGTTAGGGTCATCAATTCTAACTCTAACTGAGCTCTCTTTTCCTCATTCAGTACATCAAGGATTTGTGAAATCTTTATGCATATCGGGTTTATTACATATTCCTTATTTTGATAGGATTTCAATGGCCTAACATTTTGTATTGCTTCTATAAAAGCATCTTCCACTGGATTTGATTTGCTAGATTTCTTTTGTGTAGAGGAGGTGGCCACATTATCGTTCTCTTTATCTTCATTTTCTCCTTCAGACAAGTTAGTTGTCGTTTTTCTGAAAATATACAAATTTTGTAACTATAATGAGGAAAAAAATTAGAATTTATATTATAAATGCGTCGATTTGGTATCAATACATCAAGCATAACAGAAAGAAGCATAACAAATGTGCAATTATCATTTCAGGTAGGTTGTACAGTACAGAGTTCAGTGGGAGGAAAGCTATGGTTGAATTTGAATTGGAAATCATGTCGTACCTAGGTGCCACTGTATCTGATAAAAATTGCAGCAAATCGTAATGTTTCCAAATTTTCTTCTTCTTCTTTGGAGCCGCAGAACCACTTGGAATATATTCATCCACCTCTACTTTTTTCTTCATGAAAGTGTCTCTCAGGTTTTTCCATTTCTTCTGAAGGAACTCAATGCTATATTGCCCTTGAAGTGATTCATATATTTCCAACCAAAGCTTTTCCCTAATCACTTTATTCCTTTGCGTTATAGGAATTCTAGTGTCCCACAAAGGCCTTCTATCCTCCACCAAAGCAATCAAGAGTTCTTCCAGCGTATCTCCTGAAATATCCCTCTCTTCAAGAACTTCCCTTGAAGTCTCCTGCATTTCCTCAGCGACAGAGGTATCTTCTAGTGTTACATGGTCACAAACGTTATCAAGTGTAACGTAGCCACAAAGTTCGCAGTAAATAAACTGAAAAATCAAATAACATTTGTACCTAAATAAAGTGAAGAAAGTATGTCAGTACCTACTAAGCTACTGGTGTTTTGAAGTTTTCAACTCAACAGTATGGGTAGGTACCCTGTTACTCAAATTTTTCAATAGGTAAGTATTCACCAATTCAATATAATAAATAAAATAATTACCTGCTCTTCTTCCGAATCCATGTTTGATTTGCTAAAACTATTAGAATAAGAACTGCGTGGAAATATAGAAATATTTTAATATCTCAGTAAAAGTAAAAAACAAACAACATCTAACGTCTAACCATGCTTTTCAAAAGTCCTTGTTCGAAGATTTGGGAATATTTTAATTTCTAGTCTAATCCTAATCAAAAAAGAAAAAAATCTGATACATAACGAAAAATGACATGTGACATGTTATTATTATTCATGAGGTTAACCGCACTTTTTTTGCCGCATGAGTATGAACGTTCATGCGGCGATTTTTTTGCGATTTGCGAATCGCAGAAAAATTGCGAATATTCGCGAGGGTATGAACGATCCTTAAGGCGTAAGTATCGATTATTGTAAGCTATCATCGTGACGTCACAGCCATAGCCCTCACTAGAGGTTTCATATTATATATTCAAACAATACCATACTCCCAATCACAGCATTCACTTGAATTCGTCTTGGTGGTTGATATTTACATTAATTTCATTTTCTTTTGTACGGTGAGCTGAACTGTGCACATACAGGGTGTGTAACGATCAATATATTTTATTAGTAAGGGACATGACTATTTATTTTATTCTGGTCCAAGTTATCTAAGCGTAAGGGAAGACAAAATCTTTACATATTTATATATTATTATTATACCATTTACAGGTATCTATTGTTTAATATTTTAGTAATATTAGTGCAGTGGGTTGTCCCATTCCATCAGGGTGGTTTCGGATTTTTCACTAGCGATAAATCCGTGGCGCTCCGGAAAATTAACCCCATATTTCAATCTTATCGAAATCAATTTTTATTGTCGAATCCGCGCCTACTGAGCTGCTGGGTATGTTAGAGGCGTGACACATCATTGCACATTCACTGCTCTCCTTTCCTAAATTTCGCCCCCAACAGGTATTGTGAAACACAAGGAGTCCTTTATAGGATAGGAGAAGACAGTAGGTTGCTGTTCTTGCCCGAAGAACTTCGTGAGGATGTTGCGGCTTATTATCACGAACATCCGACCGCTGGCCATCCAAGGCAGGCCGAGACCTTGCGGGCCTTGAAGAGGCATTATTGGTGGCCACAAATGGATGACTATGTCAAAGCCTATGTACGAGGATGTTTAGTGTGCCAATGTACCAAGGCGGTTAGACATGAGCAAGCGGCTCCGTTAAGGCCGAATGTGCCTACACGACCGTGGCAGATATTATCCCTTGACGTATTGGGCCCCTATCTAGAATCGTCCAGGGGAAACAGGTTCGTCCTAATCGCCATGGATATGTTTTCGACGTGGGTAGAAGCGAGAGCAACGAAGACGGGTTCTGTAGAGGAGGTGTGTCGTTTCATGGATGAGGAGATTCTCGCCCGATGGGGCAGTCCAGGGACGGTCATCTCAGATAACGGAGGGGCGTTCCAGACACCAAGGACATATAGGGTCGGGGACCAAGTGCTAGTGCGCAACTTCGTGAAGGGTAATTTCGTAGGGACGCTATCAGAGCCGCACCCAGTTACGAAGGTAATGGGTCGGGATAGCTACCTCGTCGATCGAAATGGGTCTGAACGACTAGTACATGTGGATGATATCCGAACTTGGGTAAAGAGAGTTCTGCCGAGGGTCGATCACAGGAGTGACGACTCTGACTCGGACCAATCAGGACAAATAGACTCTGACCCCGAGGATGTCGATGAAGAGCAGTCGCGTTAAACGTAGAAGGAGGACCAGGACGTCTAGAGAAGTTACGGATGGTGGAGATGATTCAAGTGAAAGATACGGAGCTTAGGAAGAGCTGGCAGCCACGAGATCGGATCTGGGAGCCAAAGGACAGAAGTGGTGGTCATGGTGACACGAAGAGGCTGAGGAAGACTCCATGCTGGAAAACCGACTTGGGAAACTACGGGCTAAAAGTAGGACGAGTAGGACGTAGGTGTCGAGTTTTCCCAATGGATGACCAAAGCCGGGGTGGGCAATTGGGCCAGACAGAGCAGGGCTCTGGGCAAGGACAGGGCGCTATAGGAGTAGGCCCTGTGGACCAGCAGAGTAGGGCAACCAGGCAGGCGATAGGTGGAGAAGGGAGCACCGTGGTGTGTGATCCACAAGGACCCTCAAGAGGGGAGACTAGTCAGGAAACGGCAGCCTCAGGAGACCCAGTCATCGGAGTAGGAGGTGATGGAACAGGCGGTCCTGTCGAAGAGGTCAAGGAAAATCCAGCGCGCGTAGCCGCAAGAAGAACAGTGGTGGAGCGACCACTGAACTTCGGTACAGAGGTACCAAATGGGAAACCCAAGGTTATTGGGGAGGCTAGGCAATTGGGTAAAATCGTCGTAGCAGGGCAAGATGCTCCACAGGAAATTGTGATTTCCGACAGGGTATCGTCGTCATGGGACGAGATAGCGGTGGTTCCGGAGTTCAAGGAGTTGGATAGGAACAAACCTAGGGAAGCTCGTAAGACGGTAGGCGAGCAGACTAGTATATCTGAAACGATACCGCCAGAGAAACCTAGGCGTCGGAGTGTTAGGATTGTTGCGGTCCATAACTTGCCGGAGAGCAAACCGACAGATGTAGATAGGGGTATAGATAAGGAGGCCGAGACTCAGGTCGAAGCTCCACACCGGGTGGTTGTTACCGCGATGGTACACCACAGCGCTGATGGGGACGAATAGGAGACATTCGTAGTGCTTTACCCTTGTCGGTTGCTTCCGTCTGAAGAATCGAGCAAAGATAAATCTTTAAGTAGGGGGGTGTCACGAGGAATGATCTTGATGGGATATTTTTCGTTTAAGAGCATGAATGTTGAGATACCTGAAGGAGCAGGATATCTACTCCTATTAGTCACCCAAAGCCGTAGTTATACTTGAGGCTATGTACAGATTATGGTTTTTAAGATAATGCGGTAGTTTTGTATTTTTTTGGGTATTGAACCCGTATTTCAGGTTTTTATAACCTTAGGGTTGAGAAACCGATGATGGTTTCTCGATAAGAAACGTTTAGTTTGTGTTATATACCGCACTGAACAAGTCTCATTTCAAAATTCTGTTTGGAAAGGCTTGATAAGGGATTATGACCCTTATCGCCCGTGAGCTTTTGGGAGCTCGAAGCTTGCTTTAAGTGGTTATAACTTCGTCGCCCTTAGGTTGATTCAGATGATCTTCTCACCGTCGTGTAGGTTATTTTAAATTCTAAACTTGTTACATTCAAGCCATATCGATTGGATTGACCAATCCATCCGATATCGCTACAGTTAGGTTTTGACATTTTACCACACTGGTTTTTGTTCAGTGGTGGCCGAACACCCAGTATTAATATTGGTACCAGGGTTGTCTATTTCTCTCCTTGTAATGAAAGTGGAGACCAATTTTGATCTTGGTAAAGATTACAGTAGCCATAGCGAATTTAGAATAATTCAAGAAAAATATTAGTAAAACCTTTTGGAATTCGATTAAACTCTAGAGAGATCTGAAGTTTAATAAAGTAACGTTTTGTGCGTTGAAACATTAGTAAGATTCCTTCAGAATCCAAAATTATTGAGAAAATTATGATTCCTAAGAGACGCTGGCATTCGCCTCTGGATCGCCCTGTAGTTTTGACACGCTAGTCCGCCTGCCAGATCTAGTTCCGTCTAAGCCATTCCGAACTGGTTTTATAATTTTGATTCTTTTCCGTACAACGAATAGCCTGCTAATTTTGGAAATTACAGATATTCATATTAGTGCTTCTACAATCGTACTGTATAAGACTCCCGTGAATCTAAGGCATTATTGTGTGTGACACAAGTTCAAAAGTATAATAATAGGAGGCATAAGTATGTAAGTGCGCTATTATCCGTGACGATTCCCAACACGCTGGAGATGTTAGGAGGTGAAACGTTCGGAGGTCTCTGTAGCGACTTTTCTGTCAACAAATGCGCGGACTCGGATAGTAGGAAACAGGATGTTTCACCTCTTCCGGCTAGCTCAGTACCACCTATCCGAAGTACGGCATTGTCGCAAAATCTCAGCAACTCCGGAACTCTTCATTTATTTGGGAAACCAGCAGGAACGCGTCTGACATACGAATTCTTTCTCGATATTGTTGGTGTTGCCAACCAACGAGGTTCCAGTAATTCGCATGCCAGGCCGAAGATCGCTAAAAACCAGAAATACTATTTACACTTGACTCTACTATACACTACTGAGCCATCCAGAAGTGAGGGCTTCTCTCCTGGGAATTATCCGAGCCCTCGGGCGGCTCCTGGATGACTGCCTAAAACAGCCATTTGAGCCTTTATTTATACCATTGCCGAACATTTAAGTCGGCCAATGGTATCGCAAAAGTGCTGGCAGGCGGAGCTTGTTAGAGCTCTCGCCTCCAGATATACTCCAGTGAGTATTTTTCGAAACTTCAAAATAGTAGTATTTCTGGCAGTTTATGACACGGCCCCCCTTTAAGGGATCGCTTGGCATGCGGATGGAACGTCGTTGGATTTGCCCTGAAAAGGGCCAGTTCTCTCGAACGTGTACCTAGAAATAAAACCTAAAAGGGAACTATGTTACAGCTACTGGCTATCCAAATCTTGCAGATGTTGTTGCAGGCTTATCGTAGGAATTCCAGGCTACTCCTTTACGAAACTTTTATGGGATGTGCCATATATCCACATACGCTCATTATCCAGCTTCCAAAGAGGCGCCATATGTCTTTGCCCTTGCCCACTGGCTAGGACAACCAGCTGTTGGGCGAGGTAGCTTTCACTATGTCGTTTTACCCCAGCCTCCTGGCATGGGAACAACTAGCTGGCTGTGGAATGGACACTTCCATCGAACCCACGAAGAACACGGGCATCCTCGATTCCACTGGCATAACTCGCTTCAGATTCATTCCGAAAGTGCATCCAAGAAAACCTTCCGATAAGTATCCTCAAGTCCGGGTTACTGGAAAAGTTGTTAATCGGGGGCCCTGCTCCATCCGGATACAGCCGTAAACTCCTGTTTACTAGCCCCACGTTGGGCGCCATGTCAACAAATGCGCGGACTCGGATAGTAGGAAACAGGATGTTTCACCTCTTCCGGCTAGCTCAGTACCACCTATCCGAAGTACGGCATTGTCGCAAAATCTCAGCAACTCCGGAACTCTTCATTTATTTGGGAAACCAGCAGGAACGCGTCTGACATACGAATTCTTTCTCGATATTGTTGGTGTTGCCAACCAACGAGGTTCCAGTAATTCGCATGCCAGGCCGAAGATCGCTAAAAACCAGAAATACTATTTACACTTGACTCTACTATACACTACTGAGCCATCCAGAAGTGAGGGCTTCTCTCCTGGGAATTGTCCGAGCCCTCGGGCGGCTCCTGGATGACTGCCTAAAACAGCCATTTGAGCCTTTATTTATACCATTGCCGAACATTTAAGTCGGCCAATGGTATCGCAAAAGTGCTGGCAGGCGGAGCTTGTTAGAGCTCTCGCCTCCAGATATACTCCAGTGAGTATTTTTCGAAACTTCAAAATAGTAGTATTTCTGGCAGTTTATGACATTTCCAACGTTTCATTCTATATGTGGACGTGGCCCCGCCCAGAAACGGCGAATCGACCAATCAGATAGCAGAATCGGTTTAGGCCGGAGTATAAATATTGATATTTATAGTCGAGCACCGGCCAGCCGGCTTAGTACTCCTGCAACGAGCCAATCAACAACATGGATTGAGGAAAAACCAGGAGGAGGACGCTAACGGAGTCCGATTTTGGTCGAAAAAGACGGTTATTGTACAACATTGTGCAATATGGTGCAATGCGAAATAAAGGACATATGACGTCAGAGAAGACGGATAATATAAATAGCGATTTTGCATTAATTCGATTTAGTCAGAAAGCTTGCTTGGGAAAGCCACGTCTTTCCGGGTGAGAAATTGTTTGTATAGCCGACTGCATTCGCGAAGTGTTCAGATAGTTTTAGCTTTTGGAACGCCGGTCTCAGGGAGACAAGTAAAGTTAGGGAAATCCATACATTTGGATTTCGATTAGTTTTGCTATCGAATCTACGAGAAAAGCAGTTCGTTTGGGTTATTTATTGTTAGGTCATTGGGGACTCGGTAAATAGTGAATAGTGTGTGCAACGAAACATCGGAGCATTCCGATTTACGAGAACAACATTTGGCTGCGTTTCAACAAGACTTTGACAAAGCTTGTTGATTTGTCGATTGCGAAGGAAGGAGTGGAAATCCGATAGGAGCTATCGGTTTACAAAGCGAAATTGTTTCCAAATTTGTATAGCTTTAAACCTGGGGTTTAGGGACACTAGGCGGGTATCCTAGTTGTCTTGCGCGCTGCGACAAATTAAAATCGAATTTAGGAAGTAGATAAATTCTCGGGCGACATTTTCAAGAGTGTGATCTCTGAGGGAGACGCACAGAAGCAAGAAGAGGTCAGCTGTCCATCCAAACTTCGGAAGCACTGCAGTTGGAGAAGAGCTCCTGGAGGACCGGTCGAACGGGTTACCCGACCAGTGTGGTTCGGAAGGCACTGCAAGAGTGTGAAGTAGATGCCAGGCAATGGGCCGATCCAAGAGCATTCCCGTGGATTTTTTTACAGTCAGCTGGATTTATCTTCGCTTCGATTTCGCGTTTAAACCAAAAATCCTCAGTCGAGAAGAGAGGTCAGGTATTAATAAATAGGCGCAAACTTGAGTTGTAAAGGGGGACTTGTCACCTGGGCTAATCCACGTACGGATTTTTACGAAGCCAGCTCGTTAGTGATTAAGCCCAAACCTGTCAAGCCATCATTAGACTCCAGCTAGTCTGTTGTCGAGCCCACTTTCCGTGGGTCCCGTGGGGGTTAGCTTGCGCAAATCTTTTACGTTTTCTGCGGCCGCACCCTTGTCCTGGGAGTGCAGCCATCGACTAGGTCCCTTTTCCTTGAGATAAAAATAGTTAGGAAGTCCTGTGGAGTCCAACAGATTACTGTATTCGTTTGCTCAAAAAGGCACGTGGAAAGACCTGTGGAGTGTCGGATTACAGTATTCGACACTCATTAGGCAAACACGATTAGATTCAGTTAGGTAACCGTGAATCCTCCCTCTTAGACAATCCCAGTCTAAGTCCCTTTGTTGTTAGGTAACAATGCCACTCACACGTAGTCAGGCATTGTCGCAAAGAGAAAACATGTCAAACGATACCACACCCCACCTGTCAGAGGAAATTTATTTTCTTACCCCTCAGGAAATCCAGAACGCAGCCCGTAAGAGCGTTTCAAGTCCCATGCAGAACATCGAGCCGTTCGCTGGGAGAACTGTAGTTCTAACCCCTGTGTCGACTTCTTGCCTGGAAGAGTCGTCACAACTTTCAAGTCAAAATTTGAGTTTTAATAACTCTCCGAGAAATTTTCCTATTTCTCAACCCGTGGGCGGAAGCCGCCAGAGTCCCAGTCCGAGGAGCGTGGCCTCGTTTGATATGCGCGAAAAAACTTTGTCCTTTTCAGAAATGGAAACAGCGGTTTTCACAGAAATACCGTGTTCTAGCCAAGCTATGTTTGTTAGGAAAAATTCCGGTCAGTTGGACCGAGAAATTCAATCATTAGAAAGGCGTTATGGAGTTACTCTCAGACGTGAAGAGGCTGAACCTAATAACTCGAAATGAGAGGCTGAAATGCCTAAAGTGCCTCGTTTTGGGCAAATGGGAGACCCTGTAGATCCTAAGAATCGCGAGAGATGTACGGACCCCATCAGGAATCGGAGGGCCCTTCTGGCCTCCGAACGAATTTTATCTAGTGAACCGACACTTGGTTGCT
Source organism: Chrysolina oricalcia (assembly GCA_944452925.2). Taxonomy (NCBI): domain Eukaryota; kingdom Metazoa; phylum Arthropoda; class Insecta; order Coleoptera; family Chrysomelidae; genus Chrysolina; species Chrysolina oricalcia. Next base: position 9,329,798 of record OX101813.2, on the reverse strand, counting down.
CACAAACGTCTGAGACACTCCGACAGCTAAAGTCCCGTAAGGAAATGCGAGACTCTCTTCAACAACACAAAGCACAGAAAGCCGAACTAGAACAATTAACGGAAAACGGCACAATGAAGTCAAAAGAGACTCATGGGAGAACTGAGGACCGAAGGGGTGGGCTCACCGCAGGAGGTGGGTCGCACTCGATAGAACTCAGGGCTGGACCACTAGACCTGACTCAATCGTCGAGAAACCTTGACGTCTTGCTGGACGAAGCAAGGGGTGGTGGAAGGTTCTCGGGGAGAGTTATTGGCTTGATGAAAGTCGATATATCTCTTCAGGGATGGGTCAGAAGAGTCAGGGAGGATTGGGGTGCGCCAGCGCTAGCTGAGGGGCACCAGGATAAACTGAGGCAAACCCCTGGTTTGCTACATGGCGCTTTCCCTGTGCAGGACGCCGGTACCAAACCTAGTTTATTACAATTGTAATCCGTACGCTCCCTCGTCTTGCGAAAGCTCCGGCCACATGGCTCCGCTCTGACTGAGCTATCGAGAATCCGGCCGACTAATGCTCGCCTGACTCCCGCGGATCCTGGTGCCCTGCAGCTGGCGCTGATCCCGTGGCATGTTCCCGCGCGTACTCGGCCCGCCTCGGAAGAGATACTCCGCTCTGTTTCGGAGCAGAGACTCTCCCCTGAAGCCTTCCACTACCCCTCTGCACTCCTGCAGAGTCTTCAAGCCGCTCGCGGGTCACTGGCGCTCCAGCCCTTTCTACCTCGGTTCTGCGAACACTCGACTCTCTTTCTTGTCGTGTTTCTACTATACTGTCGTTTCTGTTATAGACATCTACCGGGTGGCTACGGAAGTATTGCCTACGGAATATTTCAGTTATTGTATGAAGTAGGTTTGTAAAATTTGGAGCGTCGATATAATGACATAAGAGCTAGCGTCAATACATTTATTGACTCTGGTGATATTTTCATGTAAAACGTTTCTCAACATTTGGGGCGTGATATCTTGGAAAGCTCTACGAATTTTTACTTTTAGCTCATGTAGAGTTGTAGGCTGTGTGGAATACACCCTATTTTTAAGATGCCCCCATGGAAAAAAGTCACACGGAGTAAGATCAGGTGACCTTGGTGGCCACCTGACTGGACCATGGGTTGTTATAAGTCTCTCTTGAAAGCGATTTTGAAGATAATTTCTCGCTAGTCTTGAATTATGCGGAGGGGCGCCATCTTGCTGGAAGTACATTCTCTCAGTTATTTCCGCTAGTAGGTTGTTAATGAATTCCGAAATTTCATTAGTTAAAAAATTAAAGTATCTCTCTCCGGTTAGTTGGCCTTGAAAAATAATGGGGCCAACAATATGAGTTCCAACTATTCCTGCCCAAACATTCACACCAAATCTCTCATGGAAGCCGCCTTGTCGAAACCGGTGCTCGTTTGCTATCGCCCAGTACCTGGAACAAAAGACCGTTCACACTTTGAGCACTTTACACTTCGACTATCGACAATAATCCAAATAAAGTACAGTACCTACCTTGTATTATTCCTGTTAAATAATCCATTGTTGGTAAATCTTGACTCGTCCGTAAACAATATATAATAGTTAAATAGGTGATTCTCAGCATTTTGTCGAAGAAACCAATTACAATATTCCAGGTGCCTTTCACCGTCATTTTCATACAAATGTTGATGCAACTGATACTTGAATGATTTCAATCGATGTTTTTTCAAAATTTTCCTAGCAGAGTCCTTACTTATAGCTAATTCGGCGCCAATCTGCCTTGAGGAAATTGTGCTATCATATTGTACTAAAGCTAATACATTAATTTCAGTTTCCTCATCAATAACAAATGCTTCTTAGTCTTCGTGAACATCAGGCTCAGTTCTTAATTTTTCTTCAAGCCACTGGAAATATCTTCTTGACGGTTGCTGCCTCCCTGGATATCGCTCTAAATACAATCGTTCAGCGGCATAAGAATTTTTTAAACATTCACCATAAATGAGAAGCATGTCAATTTGTTCGGTTCGTGAATAACGGGGCATTTTTTGAATATTCCACTAACTGATTTCGATTTCCAAACCCTTTTAAAATGGCAGAATCAAAAACACTACTTCTAACGTCGAAATAATATGGATAGCAGCGTTCGTGACAGCTCTCATTTCTTTTTTATTTCATTCCAAAATACATCTTAATCAGCCTACTTGTTAATATTTTGGTTCGAATGATTATTGCAATGGAATGATTATTCTGAATAGCACAAACATCGTCCATAGGTAGATATTAGAATATCTATGGACGATGGCACAGACCAAGTACGTTTATGTTCCTATTTAACCTAGAACCTACAGGATATAATTTATCATTCCACATTATTTTTAATTTTATTTTTGCGTATGGCGATAATCTGTTTTGTTATTTGAAGAATAATAATTGGATTTTTCGGTATCTCTGTTCAAAAAATTATTTTCTATTATATCATTAGAAAGGAATGGTTATGCTGAATAGTACAGGCAAGAAAAAGTTGTATGTTCCTATTTAAGTTATGGACCTACAGAGTATTGTTTTTTTCCCAATTTTTCAAATATTTTTTTTTTGGCGGCTTTTTATAACGCCGACGAATAAAAATAAAATATCACAGTAGTAGCAACTGTTATCAAGTGACGTATGGTTTCCATAGCTAACTTTTCAATTTTTGGCTTTCATTTAGCTTCCAAGGCCTACTCGGTGAATTTCGATAATAATTTTTTTCTGATCTGGTTTCTAGTTAGATACCAACTTGTGATATGTCATTAGAAAGGGAATTGAATGCTGAATAAAGCGAAAAGAAAAAAAATAGGGTTCTCATTCAAAATAAGAAAGTTGATGTTACTTCCGGTCAGACCGGAAGTTAACTTCGACATGTCAATATGCTCAAATTCTAGCTCTTATGTCAATATATCGACGCTCCAAATTTCACAAACATACTTCATACAATAACTGAGATATTCCGTAGGCAATACTTCCGTAGCCACCTGGTATATTGCATAAATTTCTCCTTAAGGGTTCCAAAACCTCCCGCATATCCCTCAGGGATTCTGGCTGGCGAGGCGTTGCGCTTTCCCCAAGTGGCTGATGGCCCTGTGTTGCTTGAAAGTCTAATCGCTCGGCTATCAAACGAGCTCTTCTTGGTTCAGAGACAAAAGGTCTCTGGACTTCCACAAACTCCTTTACTACTCTGGAGCCTTCCGTTCAGACGAAAGCCGGCTCCGTAGGCATGCCGGACCCGGGTCTTGAACTCACGTGCTCCCTATTGCTTAAAGCTACAACTGCATCATAACGCCTTTTCAAATTTTCCATTTCCTGCATCAGCGACTCAGGAGTTTCCCTAACTAGCAAAGCTGGACTCGAACACGGAGTGCTGATGGAACTAACTGTTCTTAGATAAGAAGGTCTTGGGTTATCGCGTATGTCGGATGCCACAAACTTCCTCGGGCTGAGACTTTGGCACTCTGTGCCCACGGTTTCAGGAATCTGCATATTCCTATCGGAGTTATAAAAACTCGAATGTTGTCTTTCCTGTGTCTGTTCCTCCAGGCAGGTAGCCGACACGGGAGTTCTCGGGTTCGGTGCCCCGGCGAGTGGTTCGATCCCCCGTTGAGATCCCGGACCACTCCCGCGGGCTGAATTGAGAATTTCCTGGGGTGTGAGAAAATATACTTCCTCGACTGGGTGAGGAGTAGTGTAATCTGACATATTTCCTTGTTTCGACAATGCCTGGCTACGTGTAGTAGGCATTGTTAATGATTCAAAATGACTCAGACTGGGATGGCCTGAAAGGTAGGATCACGGAAACCCAGCTGAAAGCTAAACCTTGCCTTTTGAGAGTCGAAACGTATTCGACCCTCCACAGGACTTTCTTGCCTTTTGAGTTGACGAACCGGTATTCGTCAATCTCTACAGAACTTTCCTAACTCAGGATTGTATCGGGATAGGACCTAACGTTGGCTATACTTCCAGGGCAAGGAAGCAGCCGCAGGACAGGTAAAAGATTGCGCAAAAACTACCCCCACGGGACTCACGGACAGTGAGCTCGACGCAGCTAGCTGTGTCTAATGATGGCTTGACAGGTTAGGGCTTAATCACTAACGAGCTGAACTTCGTAAAAATTCACGATGAATCCATTCAGCTACCTGTGCGCCTATTTATTACTACCTGACCCCTTTTCTCGACTGGGGATTTTTGTTTTAAACGCGATCCTGTTGCGAAGATGGTTCCAAGTCTTCGACGTCCAAGGATGATCTTCTTTCTTCACTCTTCGATTTTTCCTACTCTAGTTCAGAAAAATCCGTCGCCCGAAATTTAATTTTTGTTTCCTATCAACGCTATTAAAATTGTCGAAGCGCGCTAGACAAACAGTATAACCGCCTTGAATGTCACTAACCCCAATTTTAAACACTTTACAAAATTCGGGAAAACACTATTTTCTTCCGCACCCTGTATTCACTATTCACCGATACTTCCTATCGGACTTCGCACTGCCTTGAGAAACTCCTCGTTCCTTCGCAACCGACGAGACGAATGTCTTCTTCGAAGAACACTCGAATCGAAGTAATAACAGGAGTCAAGTATCACACAACTTGCTCTTCACTTTGGAAAAACTCTGTATTGAAAAATACTCCTTCTTGCTTCTCGGATGCTCCGGCGAGACACTAACACTTTCACTTCGTTTTACCGGGACCCCAATTACCTAACTGCTTTTTCTTTCGGCACAAAACTAGTCGAGAATTGACTGTACAATTCTCCCTAAACTTCTTCTGATCTCTCCTGAGATTCACAGCAAACTCCGTCAAGCTAAACCTAACCTTAACACTCCCGTTGCAGTTGGCCTACCAAAAGATTCCTGTCCGAAATCTATACGTAGATTCCTAAACAAGCTTTCTGAACAAAATTTCTACGTTTCGTAGGGGTTTTATACGGTCGGTCTGGACATCACGCCACATCACGACATTTTCCGGCTTCTCTATTGGCCTAAACACCGAAAATGGGCGGAGTCGAACCGTAAGGGTCAGATATACCCTCGATTCGACCCCAACTCTCCACGAAAACACCGTTTTACCCTAAAACCCATACGCAGAGGACTAAACTGATATTTACATATTAATCTAATGCCTATTTTCGAACATTTCCCATGCGGAAACCGCGAATTTCTTCCATGCAAATCTATACAGTGGCGATTTTAGAAACGGCATTTCTAGCCTGAAAAATTCGAACATCCGAAATCGCAAAAATAACAGACTATTCGTACAGCAAATCAAACGAAATTATGAAACCAACTAGGGGTGGCTTAGATGCACCTGAATCTTGTAGGTGGATGTGCGTATCTAATCTACAGGATGATTACAGGACAAATTCCGGCACTCCCTCAGAATCATAATTTCGACTACAACTTTTGAGTCCAAACGAATTTAAACATTCTGTCAACGCAGAAAAGTTTCAAATAATGTGTTCTAGCCTATTCTAGAATTTCAATAAATTTGGAATAAGTTTACTATACTTTAACACTGACCTCTCTAAAATCGCTGTGGCTACTGTAATACCGAATATTTCTCAAATTCAGTTCCACTTTCCTTCCGAGGACGTGAAAGGACAATCCTGGTATAAATTTCAATACCAAGTGTTCAGCCGCTGCTGAGCACAAGGCGATTTTCTACCCTTTCAATTTTGATTTTTCCCTTTTGGTAGCGATATCGGTCGGAAACTCTCGTCCGATCTATGAAGCTTGAATGCAAAACTTTTAGGCCTAAACAATATCTATTCAACGGTACCAAGATCATCTCGATCCGTTCACGGGTTACGAGATTATGGCCACTTATCTAAAGTCAATAAGGGCCACAATCGCGCATTTTCCTTAACTACGCAGTTACCGACATGGGGCCTGCTCTGTGCAGTCTTCTACCTGAATAAAATTCGTTATGGGTCAAAGCGTCACTGTTTCTGCCTAAAACAGCCGCTCCGATCCCAAAACCTGCCTATTCTTGCAAAATAAACATAGCAATTTACAAAATTAATAACAACCTCCTAATAACTGCACTTCTCTATATCCTAACATATATAAAAAATGCGTTATTAGCTAACTACAGCCTTTGGCGATCATTAGGGTGACTTCCTGCTCTATCAGGAGTCCTAATATCTGCACGATGTTACAAAAATATGTCCAAGAAGATCATACTTCATAACAATACTGTAATAAACTAGGTTTGGCACCGGCGTTCTGTACAAGGAAAGCTGGCGCACCCCAATCCTCCCTGACTCCTCTGACCCGTCCCTGAGGAGATATATCGGCTTTCGTCGAGCCAATAACTCTCCCTGAGAACCTTCCACCACCCCTTGCTTCGTCCAGCAAGGCGTCAAGGTTTCTCGACGATTGAGTCAGGTCTGGTGGTCCAGCCCTGAGTTCTATTGAGTGCGACCCACCTCCCGCGGTGAGCCCACCCCTTCGGTCCTCAGTTCTCTCATGAGTCTCTTTTGACTTCATTGTGCCGTTTTCCGTTAATTGTTCTAGTTCCGCTTTCTGTGCGTTATGTTTTCGAAGAGAGTCTCGCAAATCCTTACGGGACTCTAGCTGTCGGAGTGACTCAGACGTTTGTGACCGACCGAGTGTCGGTTCGGAGGCCAGAAGGGCCCTCCGGTTTCTGATGGGGTCCGTCCATCTCTCGCGATTTTTATGATCTACAGGTCTCCCATTTGCCCAAAACGAGACACTGTAGGCATTCCAGCCCCTCGTTTCGAGTTATTAGGTTCACCCTCTTCACGTCTGAGAGTAACTCCATAACGCCTTTCTAGTGATTGAATTTCTTGGTCCAGCTGGCCGGAATTTTCCCTAACAAACAAAGCTTGGCTAGAACACGGTATTTCTGTGGAAACCGCTGTTTCCATTTCTGAAAATGACAAGGTTTTCTCGCGCATATCAAACGAGGCCACGCTCCCCGGACTGAGACTCTGGCGACTTCCGCCCACGGATTGAGAAATAGGGAAATTCCTCGGGGAGTTATTAAAACTCACATTTTGTCTCGAAAGTTGTGACGACTCTTCCAGGCAAGAAGTCGACACAGATGTTCGAACTGAAGTTCTCCCAGCGAACGGCTCGACGTTCTGCGTGGGATTTGAACCGCTCTTACAGGCTGCGTTCTGGATTTTCTGGGAAGTAAGAAAAAAAATTCCCTCTGACAGGTGGGGTGTGGTATCGTTTGACATGTTTTCTTTTTGCGACAATGCCTGACTACGTGTGAGTGGCATTGTTACCTAACAACAAAGGGACTTAGACTGGGATTGTCTAAGAGGGAGGATTCACGGTTACCTAACTGAATCTAATCGTGTTTGCCTAATGAGTGTCGAATACTGTAATCCGACACTCCACAGGTCTCTTTACGTGCCTTTTTGAGCCAACGAATACGGTAATCCGTTGGACTCCACAGGGCTTCCTAACTGTTTTTATTATAGGGAAAATGGATCTAGTCGATGGCTGCACTCCCAGGACAAGGGAGCGGCCGCAGGAAAGGTAAACGATTTGCGCAAGCTAACCCCCACGGGACCCACGGAAAGTGAGCTCGACAACAGACTAGCTGAAGTCTAATGATGGCTTGACAGGTTAGGACTTATTCACTAACGAGCTGGCTTCGTAAAAATCCGTACGTGGATTTGCCCAGGGGACAAGTCCCCCTTTACAACTCAAGTGTGTGCCTATTTATCAATACCTGACCTCTCTTCTCGACTGAGGATTTTTGGTTTAAACGCGAAATCGAAGCGAAGATAAATCCAGCTGACTGTGAAAAAAATCCACGGGAATGGTCTTGAATCGGCCCACAGCCTGGCATCCACTTCACACTCTTACAGTGCCTTCCGAACCACACTGGTCGGGTAACCCGTTCGTCCGGTCTTACAGGAGCTCTTTTCCAACTGCAGTGCCTCCGAAGGTAGGATGGACAGCTGACCTCTTCGTGCTTCTGTGCGTCTCTCCGAGAGATCACACTCCTGAAAATGCCGCCCGAAAATTTATCTACTTCCTAAGTTCGATTTTAATTTGTCGCAGCGCGCAAGACAACTAGGATACCCGCCTAGTGTCCCTAAACCCCAGTTTTGAAGCTATACAAATTTCGAAACACTTTCACTTTGTAAACCGATAGCTCCTATCGGATTTCCACTCCTTCGAAACCCCAGGTTTCTTCGGAATCGACGAATCAACAAGCTTTCTCAAAGCCTTGTTGAAACGAAGCCAAATGTTCTTCTCGTAGATCGGAATGCTCCGATGCTTCGTTGCACGCACTATTTCACTGATTACCGAGTCCCCAATGACCTAGCAATAAGTAGCCCAAATGAAACTGCTTTTCTCGTAGATTCGATAGCAAAACTAATCGAAATCCAACTGTATGGATTTCCCTAACTTTACTTGTCTCCCTGAGACCGGCGTTCCAAAAGCTAAAACTATCTGAACACTTCGCGAATGCAGTCGGCTATACCAAGGGTATCTTACCCGGAAAGACGTGGCTTTCCCAAGCAAGCTTTCTGACTCACTCGAATTAATGCAAATGGCTATTTATTTTTTCCGTTTTTTCTGACGTCATATGTTGTTTATTTCGCATTGCACCATATTGCGCAATGTTGTGTCGAGGATGCGGTGTGGTGAAATTAGAAAATTCCGAACATCTTTGTTCTGGATTTGCCACGGCCAGTCATGAGTTCGGCACCGTCCTCGCAGAGTGATAATTCTCCATAATATCTGATTATGGGAATTATTTAATAGGCTGAATATTTTTAGAAAGTTAACACCAGAAGAATCTAATTCCCTGAATCCCTATTCTGACTTAAAACTAAAGAAAATTTAACATTTAAAAGATTTATGAAATTCTGACAAAAGTGAAATACTAATTTTTCGGCAATTCTAAATTCCTAAAAGATAGATAATTCTGACCGATGACTCTACCGGAGGCACCACGATGGCTACTGCACGGCCACCTGGTAGTCCCTGCGCTCCCTAAACCCTATACGACACTTTTGCACAATTCGTGAATTTTCCCGAAGTTATCAAGGACTTTTAACCACGTGTTCCCGTAGCCGGAAGGGAAGGCTTCGTTTTTAGCCTCGTTTACTGAGTGCAATAATTTTCCCCACGTAGGGTCAACCACAGTAAACGGTGGGCCTCCACCGAGCATACATTGAGTGGTAGCTTAATGTAATCCTCAGCAGGGTCAGTAGTATGTGTTTCTTCTTGGTGCAGTTTAGATCTGAAAAGATCTGATCTTCCATCTATATTTGTGGTTAAACGAATTCTCTTTTGAAGGGATTTGGTTTTTTTTTTTTGGTTAGCAATCCCTTCAAAAGAATCGTGGCGCTTATTTAGCGAAATACTGGCTGTAGATCGTAGTATGGCAATTGAACAGCTTTCCTATCTTCTTATATTTGGGAATCTGCTTGCTGTAATATTTCTTCTCTCCAATATCCTGGTTTGTTCCGGAATAACTTTCCCTTGACTAGGACAATTATACGAATTCTTTTGTTTTTGGTTCTTAAAAGAACAGATAAAGTTCGTTATTGAATAACGAAAAACTAATTCTTTCAATAAATCAAAGCTAGCCTGCACTTGCTCAAAGCCTAGCTCGAATACAAAATGGAATTATTGAATACTTTAGTTAAAATGGCAGCGGGGTGCCTGATGCCTGAAGATCGAGTGCGTACTGAACAATACGAATCGCGAATCTCGAATGAGTGCCTTGAACGCTCTGGCAGCGCTTTATTTATAGACGAGAAGCCCGCGCGCCGGGCGCGATTGGCTGAGGCGGACTGACCAATGAGCGCGCAGGCGGAAAACGAAACTCGGCCGCAGTTCCGATCGAGAGCGCAAAGAGGTCGGACGCTCCGAAGAATGCTCCTCGGAAAACAATTATTTTTGGCGAAACTAATTGAAAATAAATGTTCAATTGTTGCCAGATGATAACAGTTGAGCAATAACCGTCTTTTTCGACCAAAATCAGACTCCGTTAGCGTCCTCCTCCTGGTTTTTCCTCAATCCTTGTTGTCGATTGGCTCATTCCAAAAGTACTAAGCCGGCTGGCCGGTGCTCGACTATAAATATTGTTATCTTTTGCCAGAAATACTAATTCAGAAGTAGTCTCTCGAAAGAGAACTACCTACCTGAGAGCTTTGTGTGTTTAAGTGCAGTGTATATGCCTTTCCTACCGGCGAGACGATAGCGGTCACTGAGGCTTAATTACCCGCTTGGGTGCGGCCGACCTTTTGTTGTAGGTAAGCCAGACTTTTAGTTTCATTGTGGCTTATATGCCGAATTTATTCATTTGCTGAGTTGTTCATAATATTCGACGAAAGGATTGTACTTGCTCCAACGTTTTCTTCGATTTAACCTCATGGAGGAGAGGTTATCTGAGGTGAAAGCGGGTGGTCCCCCAGCGATTCGGGATTTTCTTATGGAAATCCTGAAGTACCTGGGCACGACACCCTCCGAAGTATTTTCTAGCACAGAAAATGCGACTCTTCCAGAAAGGAAGAGGAAAAAAGCCCGAGGTCAGGTAATTCAGCCGAATGCCGGGCCGGGTAATCAACATCAACTTGCGACGACGAATGTAGACGACGGTAAAACTTTCTCTGCCATCCCTAAGGAATTCGACATGTACGAAGACGATGCCTCCGACCAGAACAGCATCGTCAACGACATGGATACAGGAAGCCACGAACGTGAGGCCGAGGAGGAAACTCCCACTCATGTTCTTTCTCAACCCGCGAAACTCTTGCCACCACCCCCGATTTTACAAAACCTGCTCGATAAGACCAATAGGCAACAGCAGAGTTTGCCCGGATCGAGCCAATTGGACTCGATTCCGACTCAAGGCGAGGAACAACAACCCCAAGTTCCTAAAGCCGAACGCGCCACCATTCCCCCTATTACTATTCGTAAGAAGGAAATATGGGTGAAACTTAACAACGAGCTGATGAAAAAATCTCTGAATTTTTCAAAAGCGAAATATGTGGCAGATGGTATTAAAATCCATCCTACCACCATTGAGGATTATCGGAAGATTTCCAAGTTGCTGGTGGAGGAAGATATTCCCCACCATACATACTCCTTCCCTGAGGACAAACCCCTCAGAGTAGTGCTCAGAGGTGTCCCCGAATTTATAAAATCGGAGGACGTGAAAGACGACCTGACCAATCAGGGTTTCCACCCTGAATCAGTCACTCGTATGCATGAGACCAACAAAAAACCCATGCCGTTAGTTTTGGTACTTGTACCTAAAACCGAGAAACATATCTACCAGATCACAGGGGTACTGAATCTGGTAGTAAAAACCGAGCCTCAGAGACCGAGAGCAACTATAGGCCAATGCCATAGATGCCAGAAGTTTGGCCACTCGCAAAGGAATTGCCATGCAATTCCTGTGTGCGTTAAATGCGCGGGAAAACATCTCACTCCCGATTGCAAAGTCCCAAAAACCCAGACAGCGAAGTGTGCGAACTGTGGGGACGCACACACGTCAAGCTACCGAGGCTGCCCTCACTACCCAAAACTGAGAAGTGCTCCTGACACTTCCGGTGCGGGTAGGGGCCCCCCTCGGTAAACCACCCAAGCCAGACCAGCAGGCGCGGCTAACGTCCGACCCGGCCTATCCTATGCAGGCACACTTAACGCGAGCCCAAAAGACAAGTCCCCCCTAGGGTCCTTGGCAGCAGCTCTGTTATCTCTAACAGAGCTACTTAAACAAAACCCTCTCCTAGAAGGTCTGATTTCCTTAAACACCAACGCGACCTCGGCTCTAGTTAATGTATAGACAAATTCAAAGACTGCCAACCTCACTGAAGATTATTTTCTGGAATTGCGACGGTTTCCTAAATAAGAAACAGGAGTTTGAGACGTTTCTTGTGGAAGGTAACTACGATGTAGCCCTTCTTCAGGAAACCCACTTAAACAACGAGCCGTTAACTGTAGCCAACTACAGGATTTACAGAATAGACCGTCTTGGGAGACGAGGTGGCGGAGTAGCCATAATGGTGAAACGATCGCTGAAATCCTCCCAATTTGGAATTAGTGAGGACGACACCCATGGCACAGAGGTCGTGGGAGCACACGTTGAGACGAGCAGGGGATTATTCAGAATAATTTCTGCCTATAATCCCCCGAACATCTTGCTACAGGAAGACACCCTGAACGTGCTGCTCATGGAGTCAGACCTTCCTACGATCGTCGCGGGAGACCTAAACGCGAAACACTTGCAATGGAGCTCATCCAGAGCCAACCCCAGCGGAACGAGACTATGGCGACATTGCGAAGCAAATGACTAACAAATCGTTGCACCAGCTGAACCCACACACTACTGTGCAGTGGGTGCACCAACCGTCCTGGACATAGCGTTAATTAGAAACGTCCCATGGAATTGGGACGTTTCGAACCTAACAGAGTTATCATCAGATCACAACCCAGTAGTACTGATGCTGGGTGAGGATCCGATACCCCCGGACGGCTCCCTGAAGAGGACGACGGACTGGGACGCGTTTCAGGAAATTCTGACAGGACACAATGGTATCCCCACCAGAATAGGAAATCCGGCTGAGTTAGACGAAGCAGTGGCACATTCAGTGGCATCCTGAAAACCGCACACGACGCAGCATCCACCTTGGAACAGGGACCTGTGAGGTTCTATAACGAATTCCCTAATAGGATTAAAAACCTTATTAGGAAACGAAACCGTCTTCGACGTGTATACCAAAGGACCCTGTTCCCAGGTGATAAAATCAGAGCCAGCCATAAGGCAAATCAAGTTAAACGTGAGATAAACGATTATCGAAATGAAAAGTGGGCCGAAACCCGCGAAGGACTGGAACCCGGAAACATTGAGCTTTGGCGAATTGTTAAAGGGCGAAAGAACAAGAGGGTGGCACTCCCACCTATTCACGGTGCGCGTGGAATAAGCTACTCGACCGACGACAAAGCGACGGCCTTCGCGGATACCATGGAGCGCCAGTTTGAGCTAAATGAGGATAGGAGAGACGACGATGACCGAGATGCCCTGTTAGAAGACAGGGCCAGAGCTCTGCTTGACGAGATAGACGAAGATGACATTCGTCCTGCCACTGAGGAGGAACTCAGAGCGCACATTAGATGTCTCAACGTGAGAAAGGCACCCGGGGCTGATGCAATATCTAACAAGATATTGAAGAAGCTCCCGGAATGTCAAGTTCTCGCGTTGTTGAACATTATCAACACCTCACTGCGATTGAGGCATTTTCCAAAGAGGTGGAAACATGCCATCGTAGTCATGATTCGAAAGCAGGGTCAAAATCCGACATTTTCCCAAAACTATAGACTAATCAGTCTACTTAGCTCAGCTGGCAAGCTCGCCGAAAATATCGTCCTGGAAAGGATGACGGAAGACATCGAAGACAGGAACATCCTACCCAACGAACAGTTCGGGTTCAGGAGAAACCATTCCACTGAGTTGCAAGCACTGAGGTTGGTAGAGAAGGCCATCTCAGAGCTCAACAGGAGCAAGTGTGCACACCTGCTGCTCTTAGATGTATCAAAGGCCTTTGACCGTGTCTGGCACGAAGGCCTTATACACAAAATGGACCATCTGGGATTCCCCAGAGGTCTGGTGAAGTGGATAGGTTCCTTCCTGGCGGATAGAACTTTCCAGGTGCGAGTCGAAGGATCTCTCTCAGAAACGAGAGAAATCCAAGCAGGCGTCCCCCAAGGGGCCGTGATCTCCCCCACTCTGTACTCAGTGTACACGAGTGACATACCCCGAACGGAACATGTCAGAATTTCCCTGTACGCCGACGACACAGCCCTACTAGCAAGCTCCATGAATCACCGAAAAGGGGTTGTCTATCTGCAAAATGCAGTAAACAACCTCGAAATGTGGCTCCTCGACTGGAAAATTCGGGTAAACCCGGATAAAACCCAGTTGATAGCCCTAGGGAGGAAAAAACCCCCAACGATTTGGTAACGATCTCTGGAAGAGAGATAGAATGGAGGAGTACCTAGGTCTAGTAATGGATCGCAGGCTTACCTGGGGCCCCCATGTCAACGAGATCAAAAGGAAACTGGCTTCTAGGATGAACGTACTCTACCCGCTCCTAAACAGGAGGAGTAAACTCAACCTAAAGAACAAAGTTCTCCTCTATAACATCATGGTCAAACCCGTCATAATGTACGCCTCAGCAGCGTGGGGGCATTTAGCCCCCACAAACCTGAATATTCTGGAGCGGGTCCAGAATAAATATCTCAGGATGATAGTGAACGCACCCTGGTACGTTCGAAACGCCCAAATCAGGAACGACCTGAAGATCCCTACCATCAAGGAAAACATCCAGAGTTGGAACGCGAAGGTCCTAGAGGCCGCCGATCGCACGACAACCCCCTCATACGAGCCGTGGTAGATTACCCGGCAGACGCCCCCACCAAGTTCAAACGTCCCAGAATGTCCCTGTAGACCAAAGAGTCGAACAAAAACCCCGATAACAACGAATCTCAAGGAGATTCTAGCTCACACCCAGCGAAAAAGGGGTGAATCCCTGTGAGTGACACCTTAACCCTAAGGCATGTCTTACCCCCCAATTACCCCTGAGTTCACATCAGCCCAAGTTGGCACGAGTCATAAGAGTCAGAGGCTTAAGCGCCTAATCTCGAACATAGTTACCATGACCCACAACAGAAATACTATAGTTTTTGAAAATACTCACCGGAGTATATCTGGAGGCGAGAGCTCTAATAGGCTCCGCCTACCGGTGTTTCTGCGATACCATTGGCCGACTCAAATGTTCGGCAATGGTATAAATAATAAATGGCTGTTTTAGGCAGTCATCCAGGAGTCGCCCGAGGGCTCGGACAGTTTCCAGGGGGCTCAGTAGAGTTAAGTGCCCGTGTAAATGGTATTTCTGGCTTTTTAGGTATCTACGGCCTGGCATGCGAATTAATGGAACCTCGTTGGTTGGCAACACCAACTAATCCAAAAAGAATTCGTATGTCAGACACGTTCTTGCTGGTTTTCCAAAAAAATGAAGAGTTTTGAAGTTGCTGAGACTAGCGGTGGTACTGAGCTAGCCGCAAGAGGTGAAACATCCTGTTTCATACTATCCGAGTGCACGCATTTGTTGTTAATATCAATATTTATACTCCGGCCTGAACCGATTCCGCTGTCTGATTGGTCGATTCGGCGTTTCTGGGCGAGGCTACGTCTACATATAAAATGAAACGTCGGAAAAGTCGCTACAGAGACCTCCGAACGTTTCACCTCCTAACATCTCCCGCGTATTGGAGATCTTCACGGATAATAGCGCACTTACATACTAATGCCTCCTATTATACTTTTGAACTTGTTCCACACAAAATAATGCCTTAGATTCACGAGAATCTTATACAGTACGATTGTAGAAACACTAATATGAATATCTGTAATTTCCAAAATTAGCAGACTATTCGTTGTACAATAAAATCAAAATTATAAAAACAGGTCGGGATGGCTTAGACGGAACTAGATCTGGCAAGCGGACTAGCGTGTCGAACCTACAGGGTGATCCAGAGGCGAATGCCAGCGTCTCTTAGGAATCATAATTTTCTCAATAATTTAGGATTCTGAAGGAATCTTACTAAAGTTTCAACGCCCGAAGCGTTACTTTATTAAACTTCAGATCTCTCTAAAGTTATGAAGTCCAAAAGGTTATGCTAATATTTTAACTGACTTATTCTAAAATCGCTATGGCTACTGTAATCTTTACCAAAATCAAAATTGGTCTCCACTTTTTACGAGGGGAGAAATAAACAACTCTGGTACCAATATCAATACTGGATGTTCAGCCACCACTGAACTAAAGCCAGTGTTATAAAATGTCAAAACCTAACTGTAGCGATATCGGATGGATTGGTCAATCCAATCGATATGGCTTAAATGTACCAAATTTAGAATTTAAAATTACCTACACAACGGTACCAAGATCATCTGAATCAACCCAAGGGCGACGAAGTTATAACCACTTAAAGTACGATTCGAGCTCGTGCGATAAGGGTCATAATCCCGTATCACTCCTTTCCAAACAGAATTTTGATATGAGACTTGTTCAGTGCGGTGTATAACATAAACTAAACGTTTCTTGTTGAGAAACCAGTAGCGTTTTGGTTTCCGTAGCGAGCGGACGTGTCGTGGATCAGTTCTCTACGGCGAAAAAGCAAACAGTGGCTTCTTGGTTTCGCAAAAATTGCAAATCAGTGTTTGTGTGTTATAGTGAGACGAGGGTGAGTAAAAGCCTGGTTAGAATACTTTTGAAAATGTTGTTTATGGATTGTTCATGATGATCGTAGTAAATGCGAAGTAAATGATGAGGGACTCTCGCACAGTCATCCGGGGACCCGGTCGCGAGCCCGAACCTCGGCCCTCAGGGTCGAAGGATGAACCTAATAAAGTCGAGCAGGCTCCTGCAAAAAAGACTTCTATACCCCCGATAACAGTTCGACAAAAAGAGTGTTGGACTATCGTAAACAGAAAATGCGGCGAAAAGAAGATAAAATTCACTGAAGCGACCAACACCCAGGATGGAATAAGGGTCCAGCCTGAGACAGTGGAAGACTATCGTCGACTGACACACCTGTTGGTCGAGGATAAGATTCCATACCACACTTATTCGTTCCCAGAGGATAAACCAATCAGGGTTATCCTCAGAGGTGTACCCGAGTTCCTTGCGCCCAAGGATATCGCGAATGACCTGCTGGCTAAGGGGTTTAACCCGACGAGCGTGGCCAGATTACGCAAACGAGATGGGAAACCAATGCCTCTTGTCTTGGTACTTGTACCAAAGACAGAGAGGGGTATTTACCAGATAGAAGACGTCTTAAACGTCAGATGTTCGGCTGAGTCACAAAGGACAAGAGGCACTGCTGGACAATGCCATAAGAGCCAACGGTTTGGACATGCCCAAAGGAATTGCATGGCAATTCCAGCATGCGTTAAGTGAGCAGGAAAGCACCTGTCTCGAGACTGTGCGTTACCTCGCACAGACAAGGCGACATGCTCGAATTGCAGAGGTCCTCACACGGCCAACTATAGGGGATGTCCCAACTTCCCCAAACCCAAAAGTGGAAACACTGGAGGGACGGGAAGGGGGGCACCCTCTAGCTCCAAAGGAGCAGCAGAAACACAACGGAGTGCGACCACTGCCAAATCTGGGGTTGTCCGTGAGGGGACTTCCTATGCAAAGATTTTGGGCAGTCCAAACAAGCCAGCAGGTCATGGCAAGCCACCGGCAGACATCTTCGCCGCTCTCGAACAGATGAAGATGCTGTTTACTCAGTTCCCTATGCTCCAGAACATGTTTGAGCCTAGTTCCGCTGTGATTCCGTCCACCAATTAATAGCTGACCAGAATAAGGCCCAGTTCCTTGAAGATTGTTTTCTGGAACTGTGATGGTTTCAGAGACACAAAGTTGGACTTGGAGGAGTTCATCGTGCATCATAACGTTGACCTGATGCTCTTTCAGAAAACCCACCTTGACAACGAAGCTATCACAGTTCCAAACTACAGAGTTTTTAGAAAGGATCGTATTGGGAGACGGGGAGGAGGAGTTACCATTCTGGCCAAACGATCCCTCCAAGTCTCTCAATGCGGCATTGATGATGAACGGAGTCACGGCACTGAGATGGTGGGTATCGAGATCGAGACAAGTAGAGGTACTCTAAGAGTAATCTCAGCTCACAACCCTCCCACAAACGTGCTACAACCTGATACCTTGGATTCTGTGCTGATGGAAGACAACGTGCCGAAAATAGTCGCTGGGGATTTAAATGCTAAACACGTTTCATGGAGCCGAGTGTCCAACCGTAATGGTAGGACGCTCTGGGCACATATGGACCGACATGATTATCATGTGGTCGTCCCCACTGAGCCCACGTACTATGGTCATTATTGGCCCGATGTGCTTGATATTGCTGTTACCAGGAACGTCCCTTGGACTTGGGAGATGTATCCACTGTCTGAGCTAAGTTCCGATCATAACCCAGTCATTTTATGACGAACTGGGAGAGTTTCACGGAGATTCTTCAGGAGGCAAACACTGTCCCTGAGGTACTTCAGACCTCAGCCGAGTTGGACGAAGCTGTGGTAACATTCGAAAGGACTGTGAAGGACGCAATTGAGGCCGCTACGACCAGTGAGCAGGGCCCTCTGAAATCTTACAATGAGTTTCCTCCGAGGATTAAAAACCTCATTAGGGAGCGCAATCGTCTCCGGTGTGTTTATCAGAGGACCTTGTTCCCTGGAGACAAGGTAAGAGCCAGCCATAAGGCTACAGAAGTCAAATACGCGATTCTGGATTACAGAAACGAGAGGTGGAACGACACCCTTTCTGCTCTAGAGCCTGGACACAACGAGCTTTGGCGAGTTGTGAAAAGTCAAAGGAGCAGGGAGAGAACGCTACCTCCCCTTCACGGTCCCAACGGCATGTGCTACTCTTCGGCTGACAAAGCGAGAGCCTTTGCAGACACGATGGAGTGTCAGTTTGTCCTCAACACCAACGCAGAGGACGATGATGACAGGGATGAGTTTGTGGAGACCAGGGTCGAGCGTCTGCTCCGGGATGATGATGACGATGAGATCCGTCCGACTACTGAGGAGGAGCTTAAGGCACATATACGCGCGCTGAAAATTAAGAAAGCCATGGGAGCCGAATCTCTCAGCAACACCGTGCTGAAGAAACTCCCGGCGAGTCAAATCACTTCACTAACACACCTAGTGAACAACTCACTGCGCCTTAAGCACTTCCCCAGTAGGTGGAAGCACGCTCTGATTGTCATGATCCCGAAGCTCGGGCAAGACCACAGGTTTCCACAAAATTATCGACCTATCAGCCTCCTCTGTTCGGTGGGGAAACTTACTGACCGAGTCGTGCTGGAGAGGATCAACAATGAGTTCATTAACCGGAACATTCTGCCAAATGAAAAATTTGGCTTTCGGACAGGTCATTCCACAGAGCTACAGGCCTTGCGGATGGTTGAGGAGACCATTTGTGAGCTGAACAAAAAGCTACAAGTTTTTCTATTGCTGTTGGACGTAGCGAAGGCCTTCGACCGAGTATGATACGAAGGCCTTCTCTACAAGATGGGTCTCCTCGGCTTTCCTCGAAGCCTTGTGCGCCATATCAGCTCTTTTTTAAAAGGCAGAACGTTCCAAGTCAAGGCTGAAAATGTTCTCTTGGACACGAGAGACATTCAAGCTGGAGTTCCACAGGGAGCAGTATTGTCTCCCTTACTTTATAGTATTTATACTAGTGACATTCCAAGAACAAATCACGTGAAGGTCTCCCTGTACGCCGATGACACCGCCTTACTCGCCAGTTCAGCGGATCGCGAGCTCGGGATGTCATATTTGCAGACTGCAGTAGACAGCCTCGAGCAGTGGTTCCTGGACTGGAAGATCCGAGTCAATCCCACAAAAACGCAGCTAATTTCCATGGGGAGGAGGAGGGAGCTTCCTCGTACAGTGCTCACGATCTCAGGAAGGGGGATCGGATGGAAACCGCAGGTCAAGTACCTCGGACTTACAATTGACAGAGGTCTCACTTGGAGGCACCACATTGATGAGTTGAGAGGCGAGTTGTACTCCAGACTTGGCACTCTATACCCGTTCCTCAACAGGAGGAGCAAGCTAAGTCTGAGGAACAAGGTGCTCCTCTATAACTCGATGATCAGGTCGGTCTTGCTATATGCTTCAGCCGCTTGGGGCCATGCCGCCCCCACCCATATCCGATCTCTGGAACGGGTCTAGAGAAAAGTTCTGCGGATGATCACAAACTCTCCATGGTTCGTGCGTAACGTGCGAATCCTCGAAGACTTAGGGCTGCCTTCCATACAGCAGAGTATCCAAGAGAGAAATCAAAAGGTGTTTGACAGCGCCGAGGCGCACGAAAACCCTCTCATCAGGGAAGCTGTAGATTACTCTATAGACGACCCTACTCGTTTCAAACGGCCACGTTTGTAACGAAGTTACTAAATTCCCCAGTTTTGTAAGACAAGCAGAAGCAACAATTATTTGGTAATTCTATCTCCGTTATTAGTATTCATAAAAATGTCATTCATTTTCGAGTAAAATCCGTGAATTATCCTTGTGTAAATAGAAACACCAGTATATAAGCGCTTCAGTTATGTAAGTCACATCCCTGAGGCTCACTGAGCGTGCGAAATCAGCCCCCTCCGCCTTGATTCGAATCTCCACGACTACCTGAACGGAATTCACAGCGACAGACTTCAGTCGTTCCGTTGAGAGCAGTCTGATCGCCACGCCGTGCAGAGCCAGTCCAGCCGCCTACGTCACAGAGTAAGTAGAAACTATCCTTAGTTCCAAAACCGTTTCGCGCAAGTCTGAAAGGGGCCGATGGAAGGGATGGCTAGGTGAGCTCTAGACAGAAGTCGACTGGAGAATTCAGTAGTGAAGCCATCGCGACTGAAGACACCATGCCGATTCCGAGAGGTGAGTGACCAGAAGCCAACAAGTCGAGCAGAGTGCCGCCGAAGGAACATATTGGTGAGCTAAGAAGGGTGAGCAGTTCTCAGAGTACAGGGTGAGCCACTGTTAATGAATGCAGTGTGCCTGTAACATCTTTCATTGATAGTCGCAAACCAGATTCACCCATACCGAGTGAGCCACTGTCAGTGGATGCAATGTGCCTGTAACATCTTCTACTGATAGTCGCAAACTACATTCTCTATACCGGGTGAGCTACTGTCAATGGATGCAATGTGCCTGTAACATCTTCCATTGATAGTCGCAAGCTAGATTCCCCATACCGAGTGAGCCCCTGTCAGTGGAAGCAATGTGCCTGTAACATCTTCGACTGATAGTCGAAGGCTACATTTTTTATACAGGGTGAGCCACTGTCACTGAAAGCAATGTGCCTGTAACATCTTTTGCTGGCAGTCGCAAGCTGAAAGTCATACAGGGTGGGGTCTATGATTATAGAGGTATCAGACTCCGTCATCCGTGCCTAAACCGTGAATAGCTTGAACTGTGAATTGCAAGCCCCATTGTAGAACTTTGACGTTGAACTTAGAGCTTTTTGCCTGTTGTAACCTGCACATCGCTTGCTGTCACCCCCGTTGATCCGTTGCCTTCCGCTTATTCCGCCATTAATCGCTCATTTTATTTTCCCGTTGTTGCTTCCGCTTTAGTATTTAGAATAGGTGATATTTTGTTTGATGAGTGTATATTCCCCATAACCGTTTCCCCTTAGGTAATAATAATAATAAACGCATGGTATTCTCATTAGTGTTTCATTATATTCATATTGATTATTTCTTTCTCCTCCCAATTAATAAGTGCTTTGCGAATATTCCAACTAAGAGCAGCAGGTACCCAGGAATCGAACCCAGGAACGGCAAGTAAAGTCTGCCTTACTGGCCACAGAGGTTTTGGTCAATACCGTAGTGACTCCTAGAGTATTATTTTCTCCACTGAGGCTGCCCGGAGCAAGTGGCCATTCCCACTATAAACAGAGATGGCGCCCGGGAAAATCCGTAACCTGGACTCGTGTGCCAAAGTAATCCGTAAAGCACAAAGAGCTTCACAAATTTGGCGCCTGAGCAGGGACTTTTTTTATGGTTTACCGAGACCGCCGAATACCGAAATCCGAGTAAAAACCGATTTGGAGGAGAAGTAATCAATTTGTTGAGATAGACCGTTGAAACCGCTTGAAAACGCTTCCGGAGGTAGAATAACACCGAAATATACAAAAGCCACCAACCTGTCATTTTTGACAGATTATCCACTTTGGCCAGAAACGAGTAATCCTACTCTGCGACACCTCGTTTGATAGGTTTTCGAGTGCACAGAAGCGATTTCCACCACCCGTTCACCGATCGGAAGCACCATTGTCGAGATACGAGCCGACAGCAGGGAAGTAAGTGCCTGACCGTGAAGCTAGCAAGACGTGAGTTCTCCAGAAACCAAGAAGAAATGTCTGACGAGGAATCCAATACACCAGAACCTACGGTTGTAAACCAGAATCCACCGGCGGGAGTAAGCGGACCACCAGACACCCGAGTCGGGTGGATATACCTGCTGAGGAAGGATGAGCTCGACGCCGAGTTGACCAATTTCCGTCTGGAGACTACTGGTACCGTGGACGACAAGCGTCGACGCCTGTCCAAGTTTATACGAGAGGGCCGAGCTTCGCCTATTCCGACCACGATGATGCCGTTTATTTACCCAACCACGTCTGGAGGAACGACCGTGACTGCCGCACCACCGACCGTCACCGTGACAAGTACAGGTGGACAGACCATCCCGAACCTACTCCATGGAACGTTGGTAGGCATCCAGTCTGTCCAGCCCCAGCCAGTAACATCGCTCAGTCCCATGCTGCCGCCTTTGAGGACTGAGGACTGGAGAACATCCTTCGATGGAACTCAAGACCCTGCCACCTTCTTGGAAAGGCTAGAAGAGATCCGGGAGTCCCAAGGCATTTCTCCAGACCGCCTCCTGAAATCTATGCCTGAACTGCTGCAAGGCATGCCCGCCTTATGGTTCAGAAACAACAGGACCCACTGGGCTGACTGGCCAGCTTTCTGTACTGCTTTCCAGAGGTTTCTCTTTCCCGTGAATTACCTGATCGACCTGGAGGTAGCCATCAGCAGGAGGGTACACCATCTGCAAGAAATTACAGCAGCCTACATCACCGACCTGCAGACTCTAATTCGCCGGCATGGAGGAATAACGCTAGCACAGGAGCTGAACTGGCTCTACCGAAACCTCCATCCAGAGTTTCGACGACAGATCCGCAGGACTGATTTCACGGATGTCCAAGAATTCGCGGGAGTCACCAGGGAATACGAGCTGCTTCGTTCAGAGATTGAGCAAGCCAACCGAACAGCACCGACCCCTCGCACCAGGCCGCATCAAGAAACTCCAATGAGACCTGTTCAGCAGCCCGTTGCATACCAACCGCCCCCCAGATCCGCCACCGAAGGGCCTATAAGCCAAAACAGTGGTCGTGGCACGAACCAAAACAACCCCACTATACCCGCCGCTATCCTTTCCGAAAGGAGAGTTCAAGAATGTTGGCGATGTGGTCAGGCCGGACATTTCCGGAACCAGTGCCGAGCAGCCCCCAGGATCTTCTTCTCAAGATGCAAACGGGATGGAGTCATGTCCCGTGACTGTCCATGTGCTCGGTCGAAGAACTGATAGGGCGATGCAACAACATGAGGCCTGTGCAGCAAAGCCCTAGTGATGCCTCAAATACCACTCCCCTGACGAACAATGTCAACCGCCCTCCTGACGCCGTGTCCATCAGGACATTTCACCAGGAAGACCACCGCCCCCATATCCGAGTTAATGTTCCTGGAGGAACTGTTGACGCACTTATTGATACCGGAGCTGTGATCTCCTATGTGGGAGACAGGGTAGCCAGACAATGGGACTCGATGGGAGTACTGAAAGCTCCGACCGCAGCAAGTTCGGCCAGGCTGGCTAATGGAGAGACCGTCATAGTCCCAGGAACATACCAGGTGGAGATTGAACTCGACAACCACCGATTCAAAGAGACGTTTGGACACTTAGGTGGACTCTCCTCTGACATGGTTCTAGGAATGGATATCCTCCAGAAGAGACGGTTTAGCATGGATTTAGGAAGTGGACAGATTTCAGTGAATAACCGTCCAGTCGCAATGGAAACTCGGCCCGTCCCTTGTTTTCCCATTGGAGTCACTGAGACAAGGCCACCGCTGACACTTACCGATGAGGAAGAAGCCAGTTTACACGCTTTCCTGCAAGAAGAACTACCGTCGTTCGAGGAGATTCGAGGAGTAACGCCGTTGGTTGAACACAGGATCCGTCTTTTAAATCCTGAACCAATAAAACGGCGTTATCGACCGCAGAATCCACGAATGCAGGAAGTGATAAACATGGAGGTACATCGGGTGTTGGACGAAGAAATCATAGAACCATCAGAGAGCCCATGGAGCTCGCCTGTAGTCATCGTCCGAAAGAAGAATGGGCAACCAAGGTTCTGTATCGACTTCCAGAAAGTCAACTCCGTCTCCGAAAAGGATGCCTATCCACTCCCCTTCATCAACGCCGTCTTGGATAAACTCCGAAGAGCCAGATACATCTCCAGAATCGATCTCCGCCAAGGCTACTGGCAAGTAGCGCTGTCAGAAGACAGCAAACCCATCACCGCATTCACCGTACCGGGAAGAGGATTGTATCAGTTCCGAGTTATGCCTTTTGGACTTCATGCCGCTCCTGCCACATTTCAACGCTTGATGGATCGAATCATTGGACCTGAGATGGACCCATATTGCTTCGCTTATCTGGATGATATAATTGTACTAGGAAGTACATTCGAAGAACACCTGGACAATTTACAAGAAGTCTTCCGCCGTCTCCGAGCTGCCAACATGCGAGTGAACCCTGAGAAGTGTCAGTTTGGAAGAAGGTCACTCAAATACCTGGGCCACGTGGTGACGTCCGAAGGAATCCGTACGGACCCAGAAAAAGTGGCCTCCATCGTGGAATTGACCGCCTCCACAACTGTCCGAAGTTTAAGGCGCTTTCTGGGAATTGCTTCGTGGTACCGAAGGTTTGTGCCGGCATTCTCCGAAGTAGCCGCACCACTTCACTGCCTACTCGAGAAACACCACGCCGGCAATGGGGATCTGAGCAAGAAGAAGCTTTCCAAAAGCTTAAAAGAAGCCTGACAGAAGCACCCGTTCTTGCTTGCCCTGACTTCGACAAGCCGTTCACCCTACAAACCGACGCTTCCGACCAAGGCCTTGGAGCAGTATTAACCCAGAACGTTGATGGAGGCGAACACGTGATAGCATACGCCAGTAGGTCACTGACTTCCGCTGAACGAGCATACTCCGTGACAGAGAAAGAGTGCCTAGCCATAGTCTGGGGGATCGAAAAGCTACGACCATACCTAGAAGGATACCACTTCACCGTCCTCACGGATCACCAGTCACTTCGTTGGCTCAATTCTATCAAGAGCCCGGCTGGACGCCTTGCCCGATGGAGTATGTTTCTGCAGCAGTATGACTTCGACATCAGATACCGCCGAAGGGGCATGAATAAGGTCGCAGACGCCCTATCCCGAGAACCACGAGAGACTGAAGAGATAAATGTCGTAGGGCCGAGTACAGGATGTTCTTGGTACGAGAAAAAGAAGGAAGAGGTACAACGAAATCCAGAATCATTTCCGGATTACAGCATACGAGAGGATCGCCTGTACCGACACTTCTGGGACTCCAACGACTTCACGGAGCCAGAAGCAGCGGACCCATGGAAGTTGTGCGTCCCTAAGGCAACACAAGTACTCAAGGAAATGCACGATGCACCAACCGCTGGACACATGGGCATAGCCAAAACCATTGCAAGGATTGCAGGCCGTTACTATTGGCCCGGCATGTTCCGTGACATCGCCAAATACGTCCGTAGCTGTGACTCCTGTCAACGGTTCAAATCATCACAGATGAAGCCAGCCGGCAAGATGCAGCCCTCGCCGAATCACCAGCCATGGGAGTGTGTCAGTACAGATTTGGTTGGCCCACTGCCCCGATCTTCGAAAGGGAATACTTTTCTGGTAGTTTTCCAGGATAGATTCACGAAGTGGGTCCAATGCCGGCCAATCCGTAAGGCCACCGCTAAAGCCGTCACCCAAGCATTATACGAAGAGATAGTCACCCGCTTCGGATGCCCGAAGATAGTCCTTACTGATAATGGGACCCAGTTTACTGGCCACCTATTTGAAGATATGCTGAATGAGCTGGGGATCAAACACCGTAAGACACCTCCGTATACCCCACAGGCTAATCCGGTAGAGAGAGCGAATAAGACGCTCAAGACAATGATCGCCCAGTTTTGCGACCAGGATCACCGGAAGTGGGATCTGCACCTTTCTGAGCTACTGTTTGCCATCAACACGGCCCGCCAGGACTCCACCGGATATTTACCCACATTCCTGAATTTTGGACGAGAGCTAGAAGTACCTAAAGCTGTTCACCATACTCCACCGCTACCAGAACAGGAAGATGAAGAACGATCCGGTCAAGTTGAGACTACCCTTCACACAGAGAGGTTGCAACGTTTGCAGGAGACGTTCGAGATGGTCCGAGTAAATCTCGCAAAAGCTTTCACCGTTCACAGTCGACACTACAACCTGAGGCGAAGAGAATGGCGATGCCACATCGGGGACCAAGTATATCTTCGGCCAAGAAAGGTTTCGCCGCGAAACTCGCCCCAAAATATTCCGGTCCATATACCGTAATCCAAGTCTTGTCACCGGTAGTATATAACATCAAAGGTCGAAATGGCAAGCGGCTCTTACGCGTTCATGTCAAAGATCTACGCCCGGCTCATGCCTCCGATTGGGAACTTGCATAACGCTTATTTTCCCCTTGCAGCAATCCCAAATGTCCAAACGTTGCCCCGGTGAACCACCAATTCTGCTCCCGATGTGGGCTGAAAGGCGTCCTATCGCGCCACTGCCCGTGTGATGACCCACCATTAATACCGGCCCGACGAGGACACTCCCCCAGTAAACGTGATACTTGCCCACGTTGTCAATGTCCCCATCCACGAGACCACGTGACCTGCCCCGACTGTGGATGTCCGCAGCCTTTTGGCAGAAGACATCACCGAAGATAGAAGGTATCAATTTTTATGAAGTTCCGAAGAATGATGTTTTTTGTTTTTTTTTTCTCTCTCTTGATTTATTGTAACGGATGTACCTACCCCTAAAATATAGGGTTCGTCTATTTAGAGGGGTAGGCGCCTGGCCGGGATATATATGAATGTATATGTAGGCAATATATGTTTTTGTACTTAAATAGGGTTTGGTGAGTTTTGTCCCTGTTTGGGAGTTTTTTTTTCTTTCATTCACTTTATCTTCTTGGATTTTTGCGTTATATATATATGTTATATATATATATATATATATATATATATATATATATATATATATATATATATAGATATATTAAAAAAAATTTTTGTAAACCATTTTTTTCCCGAAGTGGGAAGGGTGACTCCCGCGAATTCTTGAAGGAACATATTGGTGAGCTAAGAAGGGTGAGCAGTTCTCAGAGTACAGGGTGAGCCACTGTCAATGAATGCAATGTGCCTGTAACATCTTTCATTGATAGTCGCAAACCAGATTCCCCCATACCGAGTGAGCCACTGTCAGTGGATGTAATGTGCCTATAACATCTTCTACTGATAGTCGCAAACTAGATTCTCTATACCGGGTGAGCTACTGTCAATGGATGCAATGTGCCTGTAACATCTTCCATTGATAGTCGCAAGCTAGATTCTCCATAACGAGTGAGCCCCTGTCAGTGGAAGCAATGTGCCTGTAACATCTTCGACTGATAGTCGAAGGCTACATTTTTTATACAGGGTGAGCCACTGTCACTGAAAGCAATGTGCCTGAAACATCTTTTGCTGGCAGTCGCAAGCTGAAAGTCATACAGGGTGGGGTCTCTGAGTATAGAGGTATCAGACTCCGTCATCCGTGCCTAAACCGTGAATAGCTTGAACTGAGAATTGCAACCCCCAGTGTAGAACTTTGACGTTGAACTTAGAGCTTTTTGCCTGTTGTAACCTGCACATCGCTTGCTGTCACCCCCGTTGATCCGTTGCCTCCCGCTTATTCTGCCATTAATCGCTTATTTTATTTTCCCGTTGTTGCTTCCGCTTCAGTATTTAGAATAGGTGATATTTTGTTTGCTGAGTGTATATTCCCCATAACCGTTTCCCCTTAGGTAATAATAATAATATACTCATGGTATTCTCATTAGTGTTACATTATATTCACATTGATTATTTCTTTCTCCTCCCAATTAATAAGTGCTTTGCGAATATTCCAACTAAGAGCAGCAGGTACCCAGGAATCGAACCCAGGAACGGCAAGTAAAGTCTGCCTTACTGGCCACAGAGGTTTTGGTCAATACCATAGTGACCCCTGGAGTATTATTTTCTCCACTGAGGCTGCCCGGAGCAAGTGGCCATTCCCACTATAAACAGAGGTGGCACCCGGGAAAATCCGTAACCTGGACTCGTGTGCCAAAGTGATCCGTAATGCACAAAGAGCTTTACACGATTATCTGTGGCCTAGATCTACGCACCAACTCAGCTAAAGCTGGGTGAAGACCATCTTCACCTAAAATTCGCCTATGAATGTTGGGCAAAAAGCGAGGGCGGCTTGGGTGTCTTGGAACCCTACTCCACCCAAAAACACAAACTTTTAGCGTCGCAAACACTCTTTCTGTCGAAAAAACACGATTAAAGGGTAAGGAGACAAGGTCTCATCCTGATAAAAGCGAAGAAGATCCAAAGTGTTGAGAAACCATCATCGGTTTCTCAACCCTAAGGTTACAAAAACCTGAAATACGGGTTCAATAACCAAACAAAATACAAAACTACCGCATTATCTTAAAAACTAGAATCTGTACATTGGCTTAAGTATAACTACGGCTTTGAGTGACTAATAGGAGTAGATCTCCTGTTCCTTCAGGTATCTCAACATGCATGCTCATATCACGAAAAATATCCCATCAAGATCATTCCTCGTAACAATACTCAATTTCGAATATTTTATTCGAAATTATTATTTTTGGCCTTTGCTCTGGCCAGCCGTCCAGAGCAGTTGTATACAACCGTAGGCAAATTTTTAAAATTTTTATTCGTAAAGTGAACGTTTTCACTGTCAAAAGTGTTAAACACACAGTGTATCACTTCGTAGTGGCCAGTGTCTAGACCAGGTGAGCAGGAGAGTGGGTATATCTTGCGGGAATACTCTCAGCTCCTGGGAACCGGCGTCTAGACCCAGGCGAGAAGCCACGCCCACTTTGGCCATATTGACCAATCAGTGGAAGTATTGAGCAAACAATTCTCACATCGGTGAAGAAGAATGTTAAACTCTTCGGGGGGTGAGAAGGATCTCAAACCCCGGAACAATGTCTCCCTTGTCAAAGACCGACAGGGTGGAAGCACACCACACACCACCCCTCAAAAGAACGTCTCCAACAGAGATATCGTGCAGGCACAAAAGCGCCCTGCCCCAAAAGCCACCAACATCGGCAGCCCGATTAAGGCCTCCAACGAGACGAAAACGAGAGAGAAAAAGGAAGACACCAATGAGTTCGTAAGTGACTACTAGAGGGAAGCCGGGAACTCTACCCCTGATAAAAAGCCAAAAATGAATACCACTGATGCCGAGAACTTCTTATCAACTCAGAAGTTTTTCAGTAGTATTCTCGACGCAAAGCTGCAGGCTAACTCAGGGGTTGGAAACCCCTCACTTTTTAAAGCCCCTAGGAGAAGATTAAGAGCAGAAATCTACGAAGTCACTTACGACAAAGACGGGAGAAGAGTGGTGATGAACCCGTCAGTCCCAAAAAAGCCAGCTCAGCCTGCCACAACCCCCGAGCTGGAAACAAACCCCCTCAATGATACTGCCACGAGCGAAGAGGGTAACCCGAAGGGAGAATTGTCACAAAAAAGTTTGACGAGAACTCTCTCGGACTACGCAATTCTCCCTTCATATGAAGATACACCCACCCCTCAGGCCACTGAGGAGGAATCGAAAGATCAGAGCGACCCCGCCAATATCAGCGTAGGCGCCAGCAGCACGGTGGATCAGGAGACTGAGCTGGTGAGAGCAGGCAAAAGTCTACTAGAGAAGATCGAGTCAATGAAAGATCACGAAAGGGCCACCAAAATGATCGAGGAAACAATCCAAGACGTGGCGACCGGCATGGACCTCGACCCTCCTCCAGCAGTGACAGCCACCCCTCCAAGGGGCCTCGCAATATTCTGCGCTGCCGTCAGGGAACAACAAATCCTTGACGAGCAGCTCAGGAAAGATGAGCAGCTCAGGAGAGATGAGGGAAAACAACGTATGGCTAAAGCGAGACTCCTCGAGAGGAGGAAGTCGGTCTCCCCCCCAAAAACCTCATCAACCCCGCAATCGCCTGGAGAGGCAACAGGAGGTGGAACCCCCCGATAATGGAAATAGTGGAGCAGAATAGGGAGGATTATCCAACGTACAGCCAGATTTTTGATCAAATCAAGACGTTGGATAATCACGTAAGACTAAGGTAAACGAGAAGGTCTATCTATTCTGCAAAACCAGCAGACCCATCTCTCCAGAACTGGCAGATTACCCCTGGCTGAGAATCCAAGACATGGAGCTGAGGGAGGTCACTGACCATTATCGGGAAATGTTCGAGAAAGAAGCGGCTAAGAAAAGGAGCGACTGGAGGGAATACTGAAAATCCTCAAGTCCCCTCCGAAGAACAGCAAAGAGAAGGATGACCAGGGCTTCCAACTGCCCAAGAAACCGGCAAAGAGGAAGTGGACACCCCTCACCCTCCAGGACGCACCAATTCAGCTTAGCAACTCTTTCGATGCGATTGCGGAAGAGGATAACAACAAAGATAAGCCCTCAAATGAGCCCCAAGGAGAGGAGACTTCAAGAAAAGCTCTCCTTCCCCCAACGAAGACTGCCACAGCAATGCAACAGCATCAACAGCACTAACAAAACAATTGGCACCCCCGGCAGAGAATAGACACAAAAAATGTCTCCCTATTATCATCAAAGGGACAATCAAATTGGACACTGAAACCAAGTACTCAGTCCAAGGAGATCTACAAGGAAATCTGACATACAAGTATACGGCCAAATCGTCGTTGATATACGCGAGTACGTCAGAGGACCATACTAGCCTGAAGAACACCTACACCCTGCCGGGGGAACGAAAACACGCCTTCGTACAGAAGAGGCTGGATCACTCCCCCAAGGTTGAAGGTATAGCCGAGGACATGAAGAGGCAAGGCCTCGATAATTACGGCATCACAGAGATCAATAGCACTAAGAGGAAGCTCTACATCGTACTCACTGACAAGAAGGCAACGGTCAGCTACCTGAATAAAAACCTCCGAGTTGTGGGAGGTGTCATAGTACGATGGGAGATAAAAAGGAACAAGAGAACCGTCACTCAGTGCTATCGATGCCAGGCATGGGGACATGCCCAGTCCAACTGCAATCGTGCAATCAGATGCATGAAGTGCGCAGGAGAGCACTGGTCGAGGGCATGCCCCAAGCCAAGGTCCACCCCGGCTGTATGCTTCAACTGTGGAGGAGCACACACATCTTGCTCGGAAGTCTGCGAGGTATACCAGCACCACGTCAAGGCCCAAGAAGACGGGAAGACGAAAGCAGACCCGACGCCAAGATTCAAGCCAGCCCCAGCAGTCGAAAACAACATTTGGGAGCAGAGAAGAAGAGCAAGGGAGAACCAGCCTCAAGAGCAGGCAGCCACAGTAGTAAGTCACAGGGCTCCCTCACCACAATCCCTACCCCCATCCCAAACACAGCATAGGGCATACCAGCCAGGTCTAGCCAATGCCGTTAGTAGTTACATGGAGAAGCATCAGACTATAAAGAGCCTGGTGAACACCCAAGGCCTACTGCAGGCCATGGACGATATTATCGAGGGCCTCAGAAGGGCCCGAGGTAGCAACGAGAAATTCCTGGCCTTCTGGAAGGTCATGGAAAATATTCAAGGCTACGGCCTTAGAATGACCATAAAGGTGTGCATGCTCAATGTGGATGAAATCAGCAACAAGTATGAACTTGTTGCTGAGTTCATCCATAGGCATAAGATTGATATAATGCTTCTATCCGAGATAAAACTTCTGCAGGAGCATAAGCTGCAAATCAGAGGATTCACTGCCATCAGGAGGGAAAGGCCCAACGCAGTGAGAGGAAGCGGCGTTGCTATACTCGTGAAGGTGGGTATATCACATGTACCCTTGCCACAGAGGCAAAGCTCGATCGAACACACAGGCATAGAGCTTGCCTGTGGGACAAGGATATATGTGGTGTACAACCCTCCACAAAACGTGTTCGAGGCGATGGATTTGGATAATCTCCTCCAAAGCGGACACAAAGTGCTGCTGCCGGGAGACTTCAACGCTAGAAGACCTGAATGGAACTGTGCTGCTTCGCCCATCGCGAATGGAAGGACGCTCTGGGAATACTCACAGGATAACAATGTCATCATTGATTATCCTAGCGAGCATACGCACTTTCCGTGGAACGGTAAGTCTCCCTTGACCCTCGATTTGGTGGTATACAAGAACGTCTTTGGTATCTCCAGACCCAAAACGGCCCCCGAGCTCATTTCGGACCACGACCCTGTGCTCTTCTCAGTCAAGGGCGGAGCACCCCCTAAGGGGGTGAGAGTCATGTATGACTACTCCACAACTGACTGGACGGAGTACAGGCGGGTGTTGAACGAAAAAACAAATATAACGCCACAAATTGAAAGCGAAAATGTGGATACAGAAACTCGGAGGCTGATAGAAAACATCCGGGAAGCCAGAGACGTCACCACCAGAAAGAGTGCCGTGAGAGAAGACAGAGATCTTCTTCCAGACTTTATTCTAGGGCTCATCAAATTAAATCACACAGAAAGGCGAAAGTGGCAGAACACTCGAAGGCCTGTCCACCGTGAAAATATGATGAGCCTAGGAAGTGAATTAAGAGAACTCATTAAAAAACACAAAAACGAGGTCTGGAAGAGGAAACTCGAAAGTCTGAGAGCGTCCGACAATTCCTTATGGCGAATGTCCAAACGCCTTTGCCTTTGCCTTTGCCTTTGCCTTTGCCTTTGCCTTTGCCTTTGCCTTTGCCTTTGCCTTTGCCTTTGCCTTTGCCTTCGCCTTCGCCTTCGCCTTCGCCTTCGCCTTCGCCTTCGCCTTCGCCTTCGCCTTCGCCTTCGCCTTCGCCTTCGCCTTCGCCTTCGCCTTCGCCTTCGCCTTCGCCTTCGCCTTCGCCTTCGCCTTCGCCTTCGCCTTCGCCTTCGCCTTCGCCTTCGCCTTCGCCTTCGCCTTCGCCTTCGCCTTCGCCTTCGCCTTCGCCTTCGCCTTCGCCTTCGCCTTCGCCTTCGCCTTCGCCTTCGCCTTCGCCTTCGCCTTCGCCTTCGCCTTCGCCTTCGCCTTCGCCTTCGCCTTCGCCTTCGCCTTCGCCTTCGCCTTCGCCTTCGCCTTCGCCTTCGCCTTCGCCTTCGCCTTCGCCTTCGCCTTCGCCTTCGCCTTCGCCTTCGCCTTCGCCTTCGCCTTCGCCTTCGCCTTCGCCTTCGCCTTCGCCTTCGCCTTCGCCTTCGCCTTCGCCTTCGCCTTCGCCTTCGCCTTCGCCTTCGCCTTCGCCTTCGCCTTCGCCTTCGCCTTCGCCTTCGCCTTCGCCTTCGCCTTCGCCTTCGCCTTCGCCTTCGCCTTCGCCTTCGCCTTCGCCTTCGCCTTCGCCTTCGCCTTCGCCTTCGCCTTCGCCTTCGCCTTCGCCTTCGCCTTCGCCTTCGCCTTCGCCTTCGCCTTCGCCTTCGCCTTCGCCTTCGCCTTCGCCTTCGCCTTCGCCTTCGCCTTCGCCTTCGCCTTCGCCTTCGCCTTCGCCTTCGCCTTCGCCTTCGCCTTCGCCTTCGCCTTCGCCTTCGCCTTCGCCTTCGCCTTCGCCTTCGCCTTCGCCTTCGCCTTCGCCTTCGCCTTCGCCTTCGCCTTCGCCTTCGCCTTCGCCTTCGCCTTCGCCTTCGCCTTCGCCTTCGCCTTCGCCTTCGCCTTCGCCTTCGCCTTCGCCTTCGCCTTCGCCTTCGCCTTCGCCTTCGCCTTCGCCTTCGCCTTCGCCTTCGCCTTCGCCTTCGCCTTCGCCTTCGCCTTCGCCTTCGCCTTCGCCTTCGCCTTCGCCTTCGCCTTCGCCTTCGCCTTCGCCTTCGCCTTCGCCTTCGCCTTCGCCTTCGCCTTCGCCTTCGCCTTCGCCTTCGCCTTCGCCTTCGCCTTCGCCTTCGCCTTCGCCTTCGCCTTCGCCTTCGCCTTCGCCTTCGCCTTCGCCTTCGCCTTCGCCTTCGCCTTCGCCTTCGCCTTCGCCTTCGCCTTCGCCTTCGCCTTCGCCTTCGCCTTCGCCTTCGCCTTCGCCTTCGCCTTCGCCTTCGCCTTCGCCTTCGCCTTCGCCTTCGCCTTCGCCTTCGCCTTCGCCTTCGCCTTCGCCTTCGCCTTCGCCTTCGCCTTCGCCTTCGCCTTCGCCTTCGCCTTCGCCTTCGCCTTCGCCTTCGCCTTCGCCTTCGCCTTCGCCTTCGCCTTCGCCTTCGCCTTCGCCTTCGCCTTCGCCTTCGCCTTCGCCTTCGCCTTCGCCTTCGCCTTCGCCTTCGCCTTCGCCTTCGCCTTCGCCTTCGCCTTCGCCTTCGCCTTCGCCTTCGCCTTCGCCTTCGCCTTCGCCTTCGCCTTCGCCTTCGCCTTCGCCTTCGCCTTCGCCTTCGCCTTCGCCTTCGCCTTCGCCTTCGCCTTCGCCTTCGCCTTCGCCTTCGCCTTCGCCTTCGCCTTCGCCTTCGCCTTCGCCTTCGCCTTCGCCTTCGCCTTCGCCTTCGCCTTCGCCTTCGCCTTCGCCTTCGCCTTCGCCTTCGCCTTCGCCTTCGCCTTCGCCTTCGCCTTCGCCTTCGCCTTCGCCTTCGCCTTCGCCTTCGCCTTCGCCTTCGCCTTCGCCTTCGCCTTCGCCTTCGCCTTCGCCTTCGCCTTCGCCTTCGCCTTCGCCTTCGCCTTCGCCTTCGCCTTCGCCTTCGCCTTCGCCTTCGCCTTCGCCTTCGCCTTCGCCTTCGCCTTCGCCTTCGCCTTCGCCTTCGCCTTCGCCTTCGCCTTCGCCTTCGCCTTCGCCTTCGCCTTCGCCTTCGCCTTCGCCTTCGCCTTCGCCTTCGCCTTCGCCTTCGCCTTCGCCTTCGCCTTCGCCTTCGCCTTCGCCTTCGCCTTCGCCTTCGCCTTCGCCTTCGCCTTCGCCTTCGCCTTCGCCTTCGCCTTCGCCTTCGCCTTCGCCTTCGCCTTCGCCTTCGCCTTCGCCTTCGCCTTCGCCTTCGCCTTCGCCTTCGCCTTCGCCTTCGCCTTCGCCTTCGCCTTCGCCTTCGCCTTCGCCTTCGCCTTCGCCTTCGCCTTCGCCTTCGCCTTCGCCTTCGCCTTCGCCTTCGCCTTCGCCTTCGCCTTCGCCTTCGCCTTCGCCTTCGCCTTCGCCTTCGCCTTCGCCTTCGCCTTCGCCTTCGCCTTCGCCTTCGCCTTCGCCTTCGCCTTCGCCTTCGCCTTCGCCTTCGCCTTCGCCTTCGCCTTCGCCTTCGCCTTCGCCTTCGCCTTCGCCTTCGCCTTCGCCTTCGCCTTCGCCTTCGCCTTCGCCTTTGCCTTTGCCAAATGGGGAACGATTTGCTTTTCCTGTTGGATTCTATTTCTCGAATCTTAGGCTTCTTTCAAAGATGACACGCCCCCCATTGAAAAGATCGCTAGCACTTAAGAAGCTCAAAGCCTGCCTTCAGTTGGAATGATCAACATTTGTTGCTTTATTCAATCTTAAATACAATCTTCCACAAAAGTACCCACTGGGTTCACAGAAGTTGGTTACATCCTAATATACAATCATAACTTATTTTTAACTCGGTACAGTTGATTGTTTCCGGAGAAAAGAAACAAAATATTTGTGAACTTTAAACAATACAACATCCTAACCTTTATGAAACGGTGAAAATTGTTCCCAAATACACATGGGATCGCTTTTGAGAAGCATGTTTTCTCGAAAAGTCAAAATCTTCACGTATTAGGCAGTTCCTATACCGCGGGAGGAAAGCAAAACTAACTTATTATCTAATATATACAATATGATACAGAATTGAAAGGGAAGCGAAAAAGTTTTATATAAAACAACTTATTAAAAGTCTCACAAGGGTATTTACATGTTCAGGGAGATTGTTAGAGGCTCGCTATGCCTCAGGGAGGAGAATACTCAGGCTTCCAGTTCAGTTCAGATCATTTTTTTGATCTTCATCCGAAGACGAGGGTGGTGAGCGCAGATCAAGGTTAGCTTGACCGGAACGGGGTGCCGGAGCAGCCCTAAGGTCATCAGTGTGGACATTCCACTCTCCCCCTCCTTTATTGACAACGTAGCATATCGGACCTTATTTTCTCAGAACCTGATATGGGCCAACCCACGTTTGGCCGAAATTCTTACTTTGCAATTTAGAATTCCTACAGAGTACCCATTGCCCTACCGTAAATTCTAGAGGTTGTTGCGGATTATTAGGGGAATGTTTCCGTTGATAGGCGCGCGTGGCCTCGCTTGCTTCTGCAACACGTTGATCCCGATTTCGATTCTGATTATTTCGCCTACTTTGCGCAGGTATCGCCCAATCTCCTGGTCGCTCTATTTCGTAGCCTAATATTAACATTGAGGGTGTCATACCGGTTGCCGCATCATGCCTGGTTCGTAAATTAAAGACGATTTCGGGCACTTGGGCCTTCCATAAGTGTTCTGCTCTGTTCAACAAAGCCGCCCGAAGCATCTATTTTATTTCTTGCGCACGTCTTTCCACTGGGTTAGCCTGTTGGTGATTGACTGCAGACAGCTTCAGTTCTATACTTCGAGTTTCACAGAATGTTTCAAACAATCTGCCTCGAAACTGACTCGCGCTGTCTGTAACAAGTACCTTGGGTTAGCCCCAACGACTAAAGACGTCCTCATCTAAGAATTTTACAACTACCGGAGCATCTGCTCGCACTACCGCTTTTGTCTCCACCCACTTGGAAAACATATCGTTGGCTATCAGTAAATAGCGATTCCCTTGAGGTTCGCAAGGATAGGGTCCCATCACATCGACCGAGGGTTTGGAAGGGGTGTTGGGGATTTGACACGCGGTTGCTTGCGGTTTGGCTCGCTTCGTAGTGGCGCACGTTAAACATTGAACCACATACTTTTGTACCCTAGCTTTCAGGGGTGCTAATTGAAAATAGCGGGAAATCTGCCTATGAGTTTCCTCCGCACCGGGATGTCCTACATCGTCGTGGTATCTTTTGAGTACCCTCGGCAAAAAGGACTTAGGAATAACTAAGCGCTTTTCAGTGTTTTGTGCTCCCACAAAATACACTAAACCATCTTCGAATTCAAATTTAGTTCCGAAACGAACTCCACAATTTCATTGTGGTGTCCTTTCTCTTCTACCTTTAATTTTTCTGTAAAAACCATATGGGTGACTACTTCAGTTAATCAACCCTTATTTTCAGCGAAATTTGTTGCTGCAATCTTCTGAAAGAATTGCTCTACACTATTGTCAAAAATATTTCGTTCTCCTTCAACAAAAAGAGAATCTTCCTTTGCCAGGCAGAGTTCCTCCACATCTACAAAGGGGGCCTCCTAGGCTTCCACTGTGGGAAAAAACATTCTTTCGGAATCGGCTGCCAAATCTTGGCCAGTTCCTTGCTCGGCGGGATTCTGAGATAGGAAATCAGGGAGTTGATTTAACTTGCCCGGAACATGGACGATAGTAAAATCGTACTCCTGTAATAGTAAAGACCAACGAGTAAGTTTCGCTTTCGTGTCTTTCATTTTGTCCAGCCACAAAAGTGCCGAATTATCGGTTAGCAACGTGAACGGCTGGTCCTGCAGAAAGTGCTTGTACTTTCGTATGGCCCAAACCATCGCAAAACACTCTATTTCGTCAATGTGGTACTTTTTCTCAGTGGCGTTCAACTTAGCGCTACTATACGACGACGTCTCGACCTCCATCAGCCCTCTTCTGGAATAAAACTGCTCCCATACCCACAGAACTGGCATCAGTCTGCAAACAGTATGGTTTGGAGGAGTCAGGCCTTGCTAACTGCAAAGGCTCAGCGCAAAGTTTCTTTACCGCTATAAAAGCGACTTCGGCTTCCGGAGTCCATTTAAACTTATTAACTTTATCTATTAAGTCTGTCAGAGGAGCTGCCACTTCCGCAAAGTGTGGAATATATTCTCGCAGCCACCCTGCAGTACCCAAAAACGCCCTTAACTGTTTTAAGGTTTTAGGGGTTGGAAAATCTCTCACATTTAATATGTGTGTTTCTTGAGGCCTATTACCCCGTTCAGAAACCACACGTCCCAGATAATTCAATTCGGGCGACCCAAATTGAAATTTCTTTTGAGATAGCTAAAGTCCATGACTGCACAAGCGTTCCAGAATCCGCCTCAAGTGGTTACAATGTTGCTCTAAATCATCTGAATACACGATCACGTCGTCCAGATAAACTTTACAAAAGGAGTCTGTGTAACCCACGAGTACTGAAGACATTAATTTCTGGAAGGCTGCTGGACCATTCTTTAGGCCAAAACTCAAAACCTTGAATTCGTAAACTTGACCATCTAGTGCGCCGAAAGCAGTATACTTCCTACTGTTTTTGGTCTACGGTGCTTGCCAGAATCTATTTCGCAAGTCCAACGTAGTGAAAATGCGAGCTCTACCCATTTCTCGAACAGTTTCCTGAATCGGGGGTAAATTAGGAGCTTCGCTAATTATTAGTTTGTTTACTTTTCAGTAATGTACACAAAATCGAAGTTTTCCATCATTTTTCGGCACTAGTACTACCGGGCTGCAGTATGGAGATACACTCGGGACAATAACTCCCGCCTCAGACAATTTCTTGATCTCCTTATGGACGATCATTTTTCGTTCCTCGGACATCCGTCCGTAACGAAATTGTCTAAACGGCCTTTCGTGTTTCACCCTTATCTCATGCACTGCCGCTTGGGTAACCGGTTGCCTGATAGGCTCTTCAAAAACATCCGGACAGTCGGAAATTACTTTCGAAATTTCTGCCTTAGTATTTTCCGAAAATTGTTCATCAGAAAAATCTGGCTAGCGGACATTTAAGTTCCGCCTCTCAGATGCCTCGCTCCGAAATACAGTTTGTCGTGCCACTGTTCCGACATAGAGACATTTCCTCTTAATGTCTAGAACCACATCGTGGGACGACAAAAATGGCATACCCAAGATCATGGGTTCATTTAAATCATGCAAAACTGTCGCCACAATTCCATATGAATTGTCTTCGACTTTTATTTGCATTGGCAAATGTCCTAAACTATAACTAGTATTGTTCGAACACCCTAACTGCACAGCCGTGGGGTTCGGAAGATTTGTCAAGTCTTTTCCTACAAAAAGTTCGGCTCTTACGAAATTTGCGCTAGCTCCTGTATCTATCAGGGCACAAATTTGTTTGCCATTCACAGACACAACTATCCTCGGAAGTTTTTTCCAAACTGCCGAGCGGTATCGAGTAATATAAGTGTAACTACTTCGGAGGGACCTTCCTCAGTAGAGAACTGATTGCGAGCATACTCATTATTCTTCTGAGTTATCAGCTCCTGATATGACACTTTTGAAATTTTATTTACACAAAGGAAAATTTTATTTACAGGGAATTTATTTGTGTCAATCAGTTCCGGTTGGCGACTTAATTTCGGGATTGATGGCCAATCGTCGCCGACAGGACACCTCGCGAATCGTTTTCCGATTCTTGATGAGCTTCAACTATTTGCTCAATAGTATTCAGCTTACTACCAATAGCCACCGAAGGGCCTTGGTAAACTGGGCGATTATTATTTGGATTATTCGAACTATTCGGATTATTTGAATTTCCAAAACGTGTTAAATTATTTCCATAA
Source organism: Chrysolina oricalcia (assembly GCA_944452925.2). Lineage (NCBI taxonomy): Eukaryota > Metazoa > Arthropoda > Insecta > Coleoptera > Chrysomelidae > Chrysolina > Chrysolina oricalcia. Next base: position 9,290,286 of record OX101813.2, on the reverse strand, counting down.
TTATTCTATTTCCTTGAACCAGAATCATTATTATTATAATTATTATTGCCACGCCACTTCCTATACATGTTTCTGAAATTGGACGGTTCCGACTTTCGGGGGGGGGCCTTTTGGACTCGATGACTGGTTGGCATTGTTGCTCGAATGCTCGAAGCCTGAACTGCCGTCTTCGCTAGGGGGGGGGGGGCTTTTGGACCGCTTTGTGTGTTCATCGAAAATTGACTCATGTCACCTTCGATACTAACACAGAGTTGAATCAAATCCTCCATTTGAGTGATTTGACGACCTCTCATAAACGCTTTAATTTGTGGGAGCGAAGATTCTATCACTGAATATATCAACCTTTGTTCGTTTAGCTGGGGGAAAAAGAGCCCTGGCAAATCGCCAGGGCTCTTTTTCCAGCAATGAAAATTTCTAATTTTTCATTCTTTTGCTTTTCTTGACCGTAATGTTTTAACATCAATTTTGACAGCAATTCCGGATTATCAAATCTGGAGAAAAATCTATTCATACGAAATTCCCAGGACGAATTTATTCCATTATATAAATTTGCCCAGGCGTGAGCTTCACCTCTTAACTGTTGTTTGAAAAAGCCAACCCATTCATCTTTTTCTACTCGGGCTCGAGTCATGTCCGAGACGAATTTTTGCATAAAAAAGTGAGGGCTCTCCGTTTCTAGTCCCATAATTACTCGGGCTAACTGCATCATGGAATCGGATTGATTCATATTTGGCTCGGAAATTTGAGGAGCTTGAAACGGTCTGTCCTGTATACGATTCACTGGTGTGGATCGAAAAGGATTTTGGTCATGAAAAGTTACTTTTCTTTCTGTAGGGCGCCACCGATTCGTCGCGTTTTTATTGTCTTTGTGACGAATTGGAAAATTCGAGAAACAACTTTTTCCGATATTTACAGGTGATGTTTCTCGATCTAGGGATACTGTTGTATTATTTCTGCTGTATACTTCCGTTTCAGCATCTGAAATGGTTCTCCAATCGGAGTTGTCCATTTTTGCAGCAATTTCGGATTCACCGAAAGCTGTGTTGAACTTGTAACACTCTGCAGGCAGTACTTCTGCCTCAGTGTGATCAAAATCTTCCTCTACAAGCGAAGGGGTCCTAGCATCCATCCCGGAGATACATCTGGCAAAGAAATCCGTTTCTTGCGAAGGCTCCTGGATAATATTTTCAAACCTGTGGCTGAAAATATCTGTTGAATCTGGAAAATCAGCACAACCTGGGTATGCTGTTATTCCTTCGTTCACTTCACGCCTATTATAAGCATGAATATCGCCAAGCTCGGCCCCACTAAGGGTCCTTGTCGGAGTTCAGAGTTTATTAAATTAGGAATTTGGTTTCCCATTTCGGGAGCCAAATTGTTCCAACTGGATCGGGGTTCGACTCCGAACTCGATCTGACGCTGCTTGACGTTCCATGTCACGTCCGAATGGATCGAGCATGTACCCAAAGGAAGAAGAGAGCGGAATTGTCTTCACAGAATATTTCTGGTAAGAAAATGCCAATATTGTACCCTCTGATGTCTGCACTAAACAGAAAGACCTGAATATCTCTGAGCAGTCGGAGAATGATGAGGGCCAAAGTTAGATACGAAAAATAACTAGATAAATTGTTCACCAAACATCAATCACTAATAGTTTATACAGTCAATAGCCATCATAGGGAGCAGAACTCAGGCTTCATCCGTAGATCGAATGCTTTTATGATTCGTTGTCGCTACCGAATTCTTTTGTATTGGTATATTTGACAAAGCCTGGTCTGAGCGAGTACAGAGTACGCAGGATAGGGATACATAAATTATTGTCACTTTCAAATATACTTGCATTTGTTTTTACCACCCACTAGCTGCAGGGCTGCTTGGTGTCTGGACGGGCTCTTGAAGTTCTGGTCGTCATTAACTACTAGGGTTAGTCAAGAGCAGGACAAGTCGGAAAATGAAACATTCGTTTCCAAAACTTCGATCAATCTTCTGAGGGCAGGTCAGAAAATAGACATGACCTTTTTTCAGTGCTGGCTGTAGATCTCTGATCTCGTAGATATTTGGAGAACCCAGGAAAGCTATCGTTCGCGGCCTAATTTAACACTAGTGGGCATTCCACTAAGAAAAGCAAGTGTGAGTTGAGTCTTTTTACTCCCAACTCGAGTTCTGTTTGGTAGAACTGAAAGTGGTGCTCGAATAAATCAAGAAACAATACTATCGAGTACTGCTAATAAAAGTTCAGTATAAATGGACTAAACTGTGAGAAGTATTTATCTACTCGAGATTCGTACTAGAAACGCGAAATCGAATATAAAACTTTATTCAACTTACAACATCACTCCTCAAAGTGATGCAAAGTACTTCCGATTTTTTTTTGGGATCCTATTAATTTCTATCAAGTCAAGCCTTCGCCTTCGCCTTCGCCTTCGCCTTCGCCTTCGCCTTCGCCTTCGCCTTCGCCTTCGCCTTCGCCTTCGCCTTCGCCTTCGCCTTCGCCTTCGCCTTCGCCTTCGCCTTCGCCTTCGCCTTCGCCTTCGCCTTCGCCTTCGCCTTCGCCTTCGCCTTCGCCTTCGCCTTCGCCTTCGCCTTCGCCTTCGCCTTCGCCTTCGCCTTCGCCTTCGCCTTCGCCTTCGCCTTCGCCTTCGCCTTCGCCTTCGCCTTCGCCTTCGCCTTCGCCTTCGCCTTCGCCTTCGCCTTCGCCTTCGCCTTCGCCTTCGCCTTCGCCTTCGCCTTCGCCTTCGCCTTCGCCTTCGCCTTCGCCTTCGCCTTCGCCTTCGCCTTCGCCTTCGCCTTCGCCTTCGCCTTCGCCTTCGCCTTCGCCTTCGCCTTCGCCTTCGCCTTCGCCTTCGCCTTCGCCTTCGCCTTCGCCTTCGCCTTCGCCTTCGCCTTCGCCTTCGCCTTCGCCTTCGCCTTCGCCTTCGCCTTCGCCTTCGCCTTCGCCTTCGCCTTCGCCTTCGCCTTCGCCTTCGCCTTCGCCTTCGCCTTCGCCTTCGCCTTCGCCTTCGCCTTCGCCTTCGCCTTCGCCTTCGCCTTCGCCTTCGCCTTCGCCTTCGCCTTCGCCTTCGCCTTCGCCTTCGCCTTCGCCTTCGCCTTCGCCTTCGCCTTCGCCTTCGCCTTCGCCTTCGCCTTCGCCTTCGCCTTCGCCTTCGCCTTCGCCTTCGCCTTCGCCTTCGCCTTCGCCTTCGCCTTCGCCTTCGCCTTCGCCTTCGCCTTCGCCTTCGCCTTCGCCTTCGCCTTCGCCTTCGCCTTCGCCTTCGCCTTCGCCTTCGCCTTCGCCTTCGCCTTCGCCTTCGCCTTCGCCTTCGCCTTCGCCTTCGCCTTCGCCTTCGCCTTCGCCTTCGCCTTCGCCTTCGCCTTCGCCTTCGCCTTCGCCTTCGCCTTCGCCTTCGCCTTCGCCTTCGCCTTCGCCTTCGCCTTCGCCTTCGCCTTCGCCTTCGCCTTCGCCTTCGCCTTCGCCTTCGCCTTCGCCTTCGCCTTCGCCTTCGCCTTCGCCTTCGCCTTCGCCTTCGCCTTCGCCTTCGCCTTCGCCTTCGCCTTCGCCTTCGCCTTCGCCTTCGCCTTCGCCTTCGCCTTCGCCTTCGCCTTCGCCTTCGCCTTCGCCTTCGCCTTCGCCTTCGCCTTCGCCTTCGCCTTCGCCTTCGCCTTCGCCTTCGCCTTCGCCTTCGCCTTCGCCTTCGCCTTCGCCTTCGCCTTCGCCTTCGCCTTCGCCTTCGCCTTCGCCTTCGCCTTCGCCTTCGCCTTCGCCTTCGCCTTCGCCTTCGCCTTCGCCTTCGCCTTCGCCTTCGCCTTCGCCTTCGCCTTCGCCTTCGCCTTCGCCTTCGCCTTCGCCTTCGCCTTCGCCTTCGCCTTCGCCTTCGCCTTCGCCTTCGCCTTCGCCTTCGCCTTCGCCTTCGCCTTCGCCTTCGCCTCCGCCTCCGCCTTCGCCTTCGCCTTTGCCTTTGCCAAATGGGGAACGATTTGCTTTTCCTGTTGGATTCTATTTCTCGAATCTTAGGCTTCTTTCAAAGATGACACGCCCCCCATTGAAAAGATCGCTAGCACTTAAGAAGCTCAAAGCCTGCCTTCAGTTGGAATGATCAACATTTGTTGCTTTATTCAATCTTAAATACAATCTTCCACAAAAGTACCCACTGGGTTCACAGAAGTTGGTTACATCCTAATATACAATCATAACTTATTTTTAACTCGGTACAGTTGATTGTTTCCGGAGAAAAGAAACAAAATATTTGTGAACTTTAAACAATACAACATCCTAACCTTTATGAAACGGTGAAAATTGTTCCCAAATACACATGGGATCGCTTTTGAGAAGCATGTTTTCTCGAAAAGTCAAAATCTTCACGTATTAGGCAGTTCCTATACCGCGGGAGGAAAGCAAAACTAACTTATTATCTAATATATACAATATGATACAGAATTGAAAGGGAAGCGAAAAAGTTTTATATAAAACAACTTATTAAAAGTCTCACAAGGGTATTTACATGTTCAGGGAGATTGTTAGAGGCTCGCTATGCCTCAGGGAGGAGAATACTCAGGCTTCCAGTTCAGTTCAGATCATTTTTTTGATCTTCATCCGAAGACGAGGGTGGTGAGCGCAGATCAAGGTTAGCTTGACCGGAACGGGGTGCCGGAGCAGCCCTAAGGTCATCAGTGTGGACATTCCACTCTCCCCCTCCTTTATTGACAACGTAGCATATCGGACCTTATTTTCTCAGAACCTGATATGGGCCAACCCACGTTTGGCCGAAATTCTTACTTTGCAATTTAGAATTCCTACAGAGTACCCATTGCCCTACCGTAAATTCTAGAGGTTGTTGCGGATTATTAGGGGAATGTTTCCGTTGATAGGCGCGCGTGGCCTCGCTTGCTTCTGCAACACGTTGATCCCGATTTCGATTCTGATTATTTCGCCTACTTTGCGCAGGTATCGCCCAATCTCCTGGTCGCTCTATTTCGTAGCCTAATATTAACATTGAGGGTGTCATACCGGTTGCCGCATCATGCCTGGTTCGTAAATTAAAGACGATTTCGGGCACTTGGGCCTTCCATAAGTGTTCTGCTCTGTTCAACAAAGCCGCCCGAAGCATCTATTTTATTTCTTGCGCACGTCTTTCCACTGGGTTAGCCTGTTGGTGATTGACTGCAGACAGCTTCAGTTCTATACTTCGAGTTTCACAGAATGTTTCAAACAATCTGCCTCGAAACTGACTCGCGCTGTCTGTAACAAGTACCTTGGGTTAGCCCCAACGACTAAAGACGTCCTCATCTAAGAATTTTACAACTACCGGAGCATCTGCTCGCACTACCGCTTTTGTCTCCACCCACTTGGAAAACATATCGTTGGCTATCAGTAAATAGCGATTCCCTTGAGGTTCGCAAGGATAGGGTCCCATCACATCGACCGAGGGTTTGGAAGGGGTGTTGGGGATTTGACACGCGGTTGCTTGCGGTTTGGCTCGCTTCGTAGTGGCGCACGTTAAACATTGAACCACATACTTTTGTACCCTAGCTTTCAGGGGTGCTAATTGAAAATAGCGGGAAATCTGCCTATGAGTTTCCTCCGCACCGGGATGTCCTACATCGTCGTGGTATCTTTTGAGTACCCTCGGCAAAAAGGACTTAGGAATAACTAAGCGCTTTTCAGTGTTTTGTGCTCCCACAAAATACACTAAACCATCTTCGAATTCAAATTTAGTTCCGAAACGAACTCCACAATTTCATTGTGGTGTCCTTTCTCTTCTACCTTTAATTTTTCTGTAAAAACCATATGGGTGACTACTTCAGTTAATCAACCCTTATTTTCAGCGAAATTTGTTGCTGCAATCTTCTGAAAGAATTGCTCTACACTATTGTCAAAAATATTTCGTTCTCCTTCAACAAAAAGAGAATCTTCCTTTGCCAGGCAGAGTTCCTCCACATCTACAAAGGGGGCCTCCTAGGCTTCCACTGTGGGAAAAAACATTCTTTCGGAATCGGCTGCCAAATCTTGGCCAGTTCCTTGCTCGGCGGGATTCTGAGATAGGAAATCAGGGAGTTGATTTAACTTGCCCGGAACATGGACGATAGTAAAATCGTACTCCTGTAATAGTAAAGACCAACGAGTAAGTTTCGCTTTCGTGTCTTTCATTTTGTCCAGCCACAAAAGTGCCGAATTATCGGTTAGCAACGTGAACGGCTGGTCCTGCAGAAAGTGCTTGTACTTTCGTATGGCCCAAACCATCGCAAAACACTCTATTTCGTCAATGTGGTACTTTTTCTCAGTGGCGTTCAACTTAGCGCTACTATACGACGACGTCTCGACCTCCATCAGCCCTCTTCTGGAATAAAACTGCTCCCATACCCACAGAACTGGCATCAGTCTGCAAACAGTATGGTTTGGAGGAGTCAGGCCTTGCTAACTGCAAAGGCTCAGCGCAAAGTTTCTTTACCGCTATAAAAGCGACTTCGGCTTCCGGAGTCCATTTAAACTTATTAACTTTATCTATTAAGTCTGTCAGAGGAGCTGCCACTTCCGCAAAGTGTGGAATATATTCTCGCAGCCACCCTGCAGTACCCAAAAACGCCCTTAACTGTTTTAAGGTTTTAGGGGTTGGAAAATCTCTCACATTTAATATGTGTGTTTCTTGAGGCCTATTACCCCGTTCAGAAACCACACGTCCCAGATAATTCAATTCGGGCGACCCAAATTGAAATTTCTTTTGAGATAGCTAAAGTCCATGACTGCACAAGCGTTCCAGAATCCGCCTCAAGTGGTTACAATGTTGCTCTAAATCATCTGAATACACGATCACGTCGTCCAGATAAACTTTACAAAAGGAGTCTGTGTAACCCACGAGTACTGAAGACATTAATTTCTGGAAGGCTGCTGGACCATTCTTTAGGCCAAAACTCAAAACCTTGAATTCGTAAACTTGACCATCTAGTGCGCCGAAAGCAGTATACTTCCTACTGTTTTTGGTCTACGGTGCTTGCCAGAATCTATTTCGCAAGTCCAACGTAGTGAAAATGCGAGCTCTACCCATTTCTCGAACAGTTTCCTGAATCGGGGGTAAATTAGGAGCTTCGCTAATTATTAGTTTGTTTACTTTTCAGTAATGTACACAAAATCGAAGTTTTCCATCATTTTTCGGCACTAGTACTACCGGGCTGCAGTATGGAGATACACTCGGGACAATAACTCCCGCCTCAGACAATTTCTTGATCTCCTTATGGACGATCATTTTTCGTTCCTCGGACATCCGTCCGTAACGAAATTGTCTAAACGGCCTTTCGTGTTTCACCCTTATCTCATGCACTGCCGCTTGGGTAACCGGTTGCCTGATAGGCTCTTCAAAAACATCCGGACAGTCGGAAATTACTTTCGAAATTTCTGCCTTAGTATTTTCCGAAAATTGTTCATCAGAAAAATCTGGCTAGCGGACATTTAAGTTCCGCCTCTCAGATGCCTCGCTCCGAAATACAGTTTGTCGTGCCACTGTTCCGACATAGAGACATTTCCTCTTAATGTCTAGAACCACATCGTGGGACGACAAAAATGGCATACCCAAGATCATGGGTTCATTTAAATCATGCAAAACTGTCGCCACAATTCCATATGAATTGTCTTCGACTTTTATTTGCATTGGCAAATGTCCTAAACTATAACTAGTATTGTTCGAACACCCTAACTGCACAGCCGTGGGGTTCGGAAGATTTGTCAAGTCTTTTCCTACAAAAAGTTCGGCTCTTACGAAATTTGCGCTAGCTCCTGTATCTATCAGGGCACAAATTTGTTTGCCATTCACAGACACAACTATCCTCGGAAGTTTTTTCCAAACTGCCGAGCGGTATCGAGTAATATAAGTGTAACTACTTCGGAGGGACCTTCCTCAGTAGAGAACTGATTGCGAGCATACTCATTATTCTTCTGAGTTATCAGCTCCTGATATGACACTTTTGAAATTTTATTTACACAAAGGAAAATTTTATTTACAGGGAATTTATTTGTGTCAATCAGTTCCGGTTGGCGACTTAATTTCGGGATTGATGGCCAATCGTCGCCGACAGGACACCTCGCGAATCGTTTTCCGATTCTTGATGAGCTTCAACTATTTGCTCAATAGTATTCAGCTTACTACCAATAGCCACCGAAGGGCCTTGGTAAACTGGGCGATTATTATTTGGATTATTCGAACTATTCGGATTATTTGAATTTCCAAAACGTGTTAAATTATTTCCATAATTATTCTATTTCCTTGAACCAGAATCATTATTATTATAATTATTATTGCCACGCCACTTCCTATACATGTTTCTGAAATTGGACGGTTCCGACTTTCGGGGGGGGGCCTTTTGGACTCGATGACTGGTTGGCATTGTTGCTCGAATGCTCGAAGCCTGAACTGCCGTCTTCGCTAGGGGGGGGGGGGCTTTTGGACCGCTTTGTGTGTTCATCGAAAATTGACTCATGTCACCTTCGATACTAACACAGAGTTGAATCAAATCCTCCATTTGAGTGATTTGACGACCTCTCATAAACGCTTTAATTTGTGGGAGCGAAGATTCTATCACTGAATATATCAACCTTTGTTCGTTTAGCTGGGGGAAAAAGAGCCCTGGCAAATCGCCAGGGCTCTTTTTCCAGCAATGAAAATTTCTAATTTTTCATTCTTTTGCTTTTCTTGACCGTAATGTTTTAACATCAATTTTGACAGCAATTCCGGATTATCAAATCTGGAGAAAAATCTATTCATACGAAATTCCCAGGACGAATTTATTCCATTATATAAATTTGCCCAGGCGTGAGCTTCACCTCTTAACTGTTGTTTGAAAAAGCCAACCCATTCATCTTTTTCTACTCGGGCTCGAGTCATGTCCGAGACGAATTTTTGCATAAAAAAGTGAGGGCTCTCCGTTTCTAGTCCCATAATTACTCGGGCTAACTGCATCATGGAATCGGATTGATTCATATTTGGCTCGGAAATTTGAGGAGCTTGAAACGGTCTGTCCTGTATACGATTCACTGGTGTGGATCGAAAAGGATTTTGGTCATGAAAAGTTACTTTTCTTTCTGTAGGGCGCCACCGATTCGTCGCGTTTTTATTGTCTTTGTGACGAATTGGAAAATTCGAGAAACAACTTTTTCCGATATTTACAGGTGATGTTTCTCGATCTAGGGATACTGTTGTATTATTTCTGCTGTATACTTCCGTTTCAGCATCTGAAATGGTTCTCCAATCGGAGTTGTCCATTTTTGCAGCAATTTCGGATTCACCGAAAGCTGTGTTGAACTTGTAACACTCTGCAGGCAGTACTTCTGCCTCAGTGTGATCAAAATCTTCCTCTACAAGCGAAGGGGTCCTAGCATCCATCCCGGAGATACATCTGGCAAAGAAATCCGTTTCTTGCGAAGGCTCCTGGATAATATTTTCAAACCTGTGGCTGAAAATATCTGTTGAATCTGGAAAATCAGCACAACCTGGGTATGCTGTTATTCCTTCGTTCACTTCACGCCTATTATAAGCATGAATATCGCCAAGCTCGGCCCCACTAAGGGTCCTTGTCGGAGTTCAGAGTTTATTAAATTAGGAATTTGGTTTCCCATTTCGGGAGCCAAATTGTTCCAACTGGATCGGGGTTCGACTCCGAACTCGATCTGACGCTGCTTGACGTTCCATGTCACGTCCGAATGGATCGAGCATGTACCCAAAGGAAGAAGAGAGCGGAATTGTCTTCACAGAATATTTCTGGTAAGAAAATGCCAATATTGTACCCTCTGATGTCTGCACTAAACAGAAAGACCTGAATATCTCTGAGCAGTCGGAGAATGATGAGGGCCAAAGTTAGATACGAAAAATAACTAGATAAATTGTTCACCAAACATCAATCACTAATAGTTTATACAGTCAATAGCCATCATAGGGAGCAGAACTCAGGCTTCATCCGTAGATCGAATGCTTTTATGATTCGTTGTCGCTACCGAATTCTTTTGTATTGGTATATTTGACAAAGCCTGGTCTGAGCGAGTACAGAGTACGCAGGATAGGGATACATAAATTATTGTCACTTTCAAATATACTTGCATTTGTTTTTACCACCCACTAGCTGCAGGGCTGCTTGGTGTCTGGACGGGCTCTTGAAGTTCTGGTCGTCATTAACTACTAGGGTTAGTCAAGAGCAGGACAAGTCGGAAAATGAAACATTCGTTTCCAAAACTTCGATCAATCTTCTGAGGGCAGGTCAGAAAATAGACATGAACTTTTTTCAGTGCTGGCTGTAGATCTCTGATCTCGTAGATATTTGGAGAACCCAGGAAAGCTATCGTTCGCGGCCTAATTTAACACTAGTGGGCATTCCACTAAGAAAAGCAAGTGTGAGTTGAGTCTTTTTACTCCCAACTCGAGTTCTGTTTGGTAGAACTGAAAGTGGTGCTCGAATAAATCAAGAAACAATACTATCGAGTACTGCTAATAAAAGTTCAGTATAAATGGACTAAACTGTGAGAAGTATTTATCTACTCGAGATTCGTACTAGAAACGCGAAATCGAATATAAAACTTTATTCAACTTACAACATCACTCCTCAAAGTGATGCAAAGTACTTCCGATTTTTTTTTGGGATCCTATTAATTTCTATCAAGTCAATGCCTTGCACTCCGACTCTTTAAACTAACTTTCCCTTAGGAGGACTGCCGACTCAAAGAACAAAACATGCAAGATGACATCAGAGTGAGACTCAGTGCCGCCCTGACTCACAAATCCCTGCACTTACGGGTGGTAGATTGCGGATATGTGAACTGTCCACGCAGTTTGGATGTGAATTCAAATTACCAAGTGAATGGCAAGCCATTCACTCTGTATTTCAGACGTAAATTTGGATTACTAAGTGAATGGCAAGCCATTTACTTGGTAGGTAAGACGGCGGTGATCGGGGTGAACATTAGTTGAAGACTAGGAAACTGCGTGAACAGTTTACGCATCTGGTCAAGGGCGGCAAAGATGTCTCCTGCCTCACCTGACGCAACTGGAGCAAAGGTTGCCACTGGTTTCACGCCCAGTGCCCCTGCATATGAGGTTCCCACGCTAACAGCGCCAGAACCTACCGGTCTCGGCATCGGATCCTAGCCGACGTTGGTATTTCTAGCAGGGGGTCCCTGCTAGCCGAAGCATTAGCTTTTCTGCTAGTCAACTTGGGGTAGCATGGGCACCCCTTATAACTGGCCGCGTGGTCTCCCCCGCAGTTGAAGCACTTGGCTGGCTCAGCGCGTGGCTTGCCGCACTCGCAAGTCAAGTGTCTTCCGGCACACTTCAAGCAGGCTGAAACTGCTTGGCAATTCCTTTGGGCGTGACCGAACCTCTGGCACCGGTGGCACTGGCCTACCAAGCCTCTGGGTTTTTGTGGTTCTGTAGAAATACGTAAATTGAGTAAATCATATAACTGATAAATGTGTCTTTCTGATTTCAGTACTAGAACCAAAACCAGAGGCATGGGTTTGTGGAAGCGGTTGTACAGCCTGGCCACTGTCTCCGGATTGAATCCCCTCTCCAGAAGTTCATCCTCTATATCCTCAGTTTTTATGTATTCGGGGACCCTTCTCAGGATCACCCTGAGAGGTTTTGCCTCCGGGAAACTAAAGGTATAGTGAGGCACCTTGCCCTCTATGAGTAGGTGCGTTAGATCGCGGTAGTCTCGCTCGGTAGAGGGCTGGACCCTGATACCGTCCTGCACGTTCTGAGCTTTCGTGAATTTGATCTGTCTTCGAACCATTTCTCGATTGACTTTGACCCAGCAGTCCTTCTGCCGAATCGTTATTGGCGGGATAGCAGAACGTTTCTGCATTTTAGTACTGGTTTCAGTATTATTTACGTCCTCATTGTTAGTAGGTTCCCGCGAGGGACCTGGTCGGGGCTCGGGCATTGACTCGACAACGGTTTTGTTATCCTCGTCTTCGAAATCAACAGGGATTCCTTGTCGACTTCAGGCCCTGGAATTAATTCCAGACCCGGAAGCGACTGGGGCGGACTTGTTCTGGACGTCTATCTCCATTTCGTCATCTATTGCATGCTTTTGCGCTGTCTCTTGGAGCTCGGGGGACGTCGGCGATGCTCGGATTTCCGAAACATCGGACGTTGACCCCGTTGACTGAGTTGATCTACGTACACAAAGCTTTTCTGGTCTTGAAGCAGAGGAGACGGGAGGAAGGCTAGGAAAGTCTTCTTTGACTGAGTTTAAGCAAATGCTCTGATCATCGTCATTTAGTACTTTCTCTCAATCAGTGGGTTTGACGTCGAAGCGGATGAAGAGGTGCTTCAACAAACGAAGAATCTCCCTCTTATCCGCGTTCTCGAGGTATTCGTCGAGCATCTAAACAAGCTTTGCAAATGATATAAGCGAAAATACAGGCAAAAAGTTTAGAACTTACTGTTTATCTAACTGTCACTGTCAGAGTGACAGTTCGCTCAGATAGCAAACGTTCCCCCAATAACCGTAGGGAAATTCCCGGAGCTTCGGAGGATTACTTATCTTGTAGCCTGGATCTCTATTCGTGGATTGGCATTGACTTCGTGTTCATCAGCCAGATATTTTCCTCAAAAATCTCAATTTTGTCGGGAGCGTGTAGCGTACCTAGCGTCTTCTTTGTTGGTTGCTATGGCACTGACGACGACGACGACTAGCGACTTCCGAATTTCATAAACTGGTTTTCACCTACAGCACTAAAAAGTGCTGTAAATTATAAGGTAGATGGAAAACTATTATATTTCATGAGCCAAGTCGTCCTCGGATTAACCACTAAATTAAAATAAAATTCGGCAAAACTTTGCATCGAGTTTTGTTCGGGGCTCGGCTCGACCAGAACCGCACCCTGAACGGCAGCGTCATGCGAGCTGCGAAAAATTCGTGACATCTCTCCGGAACGAAATGGAAAAGAAAACTACGAAGCGGGGAAATACTTCGACCTCCGACTAGCTCACCGGAGCTTAATCCAAACGCTCCGAAGCGAGTTCAAAATTTCGACAACTCCAGGTAGCTCGGAGAATCTCATCGCAAAAATCCCATCCACTCCTGAACTCTTCAGTCCATCTATTTGGAAAACCAGCAGGAACGCGTCTGACTTACGAATTCTTTTTGGATTGGTTGGTGTTGCCAACCAACGAGGTTCCATTAATTCGCATGCCAGGCCGTAGATACCTAAAAACGCCAGAAATACTATTTACACGCGCGCTTAACTCTACTGAGCCATCCAGAAGTGAGGCTTCAACCCTGGAAACTGTCCGAACCCTCGGGCGACTCCTGGATGACTGCCTAAAACAGCTAAACAGCTCAAATTTATACCATTGCCGAACATTTGAGTCGGCCAATGGTATCGCAAAACACTGGTAGGCAGAGCCTATTATAGCTCTCGCCTCCAGATATACTCCAGTGAGTATTGAAACTGTTGTATTTCTGGCAAAATATAACACCCCCCTACTTAAGGGATCGCTTGGCATGCGGATGGAAAGTCGTTGGATTTGCCCTGAAAAGGGCCAGTTCTCTCGAACATGTACCTAAAAATAAAACCAAAAAGAGAACTATGTTACAGCTACTGGCTATCCAAATCTTGCAGATGTTGTTGCAGGCTTATCGTAGGAATTCCAGGTCACTCCTTTACGAAACTTTTATGGAATGTACCATGTATCCACATCCGCTCATTATCCAGCTTCCAAAGAGGCGCCTCATGTCCTCGTCCTTGCCCTCTGGCTAGGACAACCAGCTCTGTTGTCTGTTTGATTTCGGTCTTAGCCCCCCTACTTGGACTCGACGCTCGCCCGTCGACGCAGCGCCTCCGCATCTACCATTCGAACCCCATACTTTCAGGGCTCCGGTATGGTGTTCAGGACCCGGTTTGTTCCCTTTCAGGGTCGTTGGTGTGCCCTCGGCTACACCTCCGTTGCCCTCCCTCAGCGGACCGGCGTCCTGCTTCTGTAACTTCGACCACCCCGTCAAGGTCGTGGGAGTGCAATCCTGGTCATTAACATCGTTGCCTTTCTTCGGAGTGTCGACAGCTACTCTACCTGACCGATCCGACCATCGGACTCGGCCCTTGGGCACCTCCACCAAAACAGCTCCCTGCCCTGGCCATCCGGCTCAGGAACAACAGGCTGGCTGCGGAATGGAGCCCTGGCATGCTACCATCGAACCCGCGAAGGATGGACGTCCTCGATTCCACTGGCATAACTTGCTTCAGAATCATCCCGAAAGTGTATCCAAGAAAACTTTCCGATAAGTATCTTCAAGTCCGTATTGGCAGGGCATCCCCGAATTCTGACTCAAAACTTATCGTGGCGCTCCGCGATACTCCTAGTTCAAACGTATTTCTTCCGCTCATCCAGTTCCACAAAGAGACTGTACTTGTCAGTGTCCTTGAACAATTTGCTGGTATACATTGAAATCGTTTTGGAAGGGCATCCTAACAAGCTGGCCCACAAGTCAGTCATCTCTCCGAGACTACCTTACTGGAATTTTGTGGGCCCCTGCTCCATCCGGATACAGCTCGGAAGCTACGACTTCACTAGGCCCCACGTTGGGCGCCATGATATCTCTCCGGAACGAAATGGAAAAGAAAACTACGAAGCGGGGAAATACTTCGACCTCCGACTATCTCACCGGAGCTTAATCCAAACGCTCCAAAGAGAGTTCAAAATTTCTACAATTCCAGGTAGCTCGGAGAATCTCATCGCAAAAATCCCATCCACTCCGGAACTCTTCAGTCCATCTATTTGGAAAACCAGCAGGAACGCGTCTGACATACGAATTCTTTTTGGATTGGTTGGTCTTGCCAACCAACGAGGTTCCATTAATTCGCATGCCAGGCCGTAGATACCTAAAAACGCCAGAAATACTATTTACACGCGCGCTTAACTCTACTGAGCCACCCAGAAGTGAGGCTTCACCCCTGGAAACTGTCCGAACCCTCGGGCGACTCCTGGATGACTGCCTTAAACAGCCAAACAAGCTCAAATTTATACCATTGCCGAACATTTGAGTCGGCCAATGGTATCGCAAAACACTGGTAGGCGGAGCCTATTAGAGCTCTCGCCTCCAGATATACTCCAGTGAGTATTGAAACTGTAGTATTTTTGGCAAAATATAACATTCGCATCGAGTGTATCTGAGCGCGGTCTCAACCAGAACCGCGCCCTGAACGCTCGAAGCGAGGGCCCGCGAGAAATTTCTCGCCGGAACGGAGGTTTTTTGGATCCCAGTACGCTCTGGCCAGCTGTCCAGAGCAGACGTACGGCGAATTTTAGCATATATTTTAAAAAATTTTACAACAGAGTTTATTTTTACACCAATTTTTAAAACGATCCAAGTTTTAATAGTGGTTGTAGTGGCGTGTGTCTAGACAGGTGAGCAGGAGAGTGGGTATATCTTGCGGGATTGCCCTCAGCTCTTGGGAGCCTGGTTGTCAACAAATGCGTGCACTCGGATAGTAGGAAGTTAGGACGCATCGCCTCTTCCGGCTAGCCAACCAACGAGGTTCCATTAATTCGCATGCCAGGCCGAAGATCGCTAAAAACCAGAAATACTATTTACACTTGACTCTACTATACACTACTGAGCCATCCAGAAGTGAGGGCTTCTCTCCTGGGAATTGTCCGAGCCCTCGGGCGGCTCCTGGATGACTGCCTAAAACAGCCATTTGTGCCTTTATTTATACCATTGCCGAACATTTAAGTCGGCCAATGGTATCGCAAAGTGCTGGTAGGCGGAGCCTGTTAGAACTCTCGCCTCCAGATATACTCCAGTGAGTATTTTCCAAAACTTAAAAATTTGTAGTATTTCTGGCAAAAGATAACACGGCCCCCCTTTAAGGGATCGCTTGGCATGCGGATGGAACGTCGTTGGATTTGCCCTGAAAAGGGCCAGTTCTCTCGAACGTGTACCTAAAAATAAAACCTAAAAGAGAACTATGTTACAGCTACTGGATATCCAAATCTTGCAGATATTGTTGCAGGCTTATCGTAGTAATTCCAGGTTACTCCTTTACGAAACACTTATGGAATGTGCCATATATCCACATTCGCTCATTATCCAGCTTCCAATGAGGGGCCATACGTCTTCGCCCTTGCCCACTGGCTAGGACAACCAACCATTGGTGAGGCAACTCTCGTTGTGTCAAATTACCCCAGCCTCCTGGCTTGGGAACAACTGGCTGGCTGTGGAATGGACACTTCCATCGAACCCACGAAGGATATGGGCATCCTCGATTCCACTGGCATAACTCGCTTCAGATTCATTCCGAAAGTGCATCCAAGAAAACTTTCCGATAAGTATCCTCAAGTCCGGGTTACTGGAAAAGTTGTTAAATTCTTCGAGGGCCCCGTCCCCCACTGGAAACGGTCGTAAACTCCTGTTTACTAGCCCCACGTTGGGCGCCATGTCAACAAATGCGTGCACTTGGATAGTTGAAAGTAGGACGCATTGCCTCTTCCGGCTAGCTCAGTACCTATCCGAAGTACCGCATGTCGCAAAAAAACTCAGCAACTCCTGAGCTCTTCATTTATTTGGAAAACCAGCAGGAACGTGTCTGACATACGAATTCTTTCTGGATTTGTTGGTGTTGCCAACCAACGAGGTTCCATTAATTCGCATGCCAGGCCGAAGATACCTAAAAAGCCAGAAATACTATTTACACTTGCACTTAACACTACTGAGTCATCCAGAAGTGAGGGCTTCTCTCCTGGGAATTGTCCGAGCCCTCGGGCGGCTCCTGGATGACTGCCTAAAACAGCCATTTGAGCCTTTATTTATACCATTGCCGAACATTTAAGTCGGCCAATGGTATCGCAAAGTGCTGGTAGGCGGAGCCTGTTAGAACTCTCGCCTCCAGATATACTTCAGTGAGTATTTTCCAAAACTTAAAAATTTGTAGTATTTCTGGCAAAAGATAACATGGTCTAGACTAAGCTCAGAAGCCACGCCCATTTTGGCCGTATAGGCCAATAGGAGCTTAGCAGTGAAAGTGTACCCTTTGACAGAAGTCAGAGGGTAAAACTACGCAATGTTAAATAGCTCGGGGGGTGAGGACGAACTCACCGCCTAGAGCCCACTTCCCCCTAACGAACAAGAGATGGAAAGAACCACCCCAAGGAAGCTCTCCTCCCAAATCCCAGTAAAGTCGCCGGAAAAAGCGAAAGTTTCAGGCACAGATACCCCAAGACCGTCGAAAAGACCTGCAACTGAACCGGCAAAGAACGCCAAAACCCCTAACGGCGACACAACAGGGAAAGAGGGAGGAAGAGACAAGGCAGCCTCACCCCTCGAACTGAAAGTCCCTCACTTTTATAGTGAGTACCAGAGGGAAGCAGGAGGCTCACCCCCAGACAAAAAGCCCAAGAATGACAACAGCTTCCAAGAAAGGAAGAAATTCTTCAGCGACATTCTTGGGGCAAAGAAGGACTCTGGACTCAAGGAAGGAGAGAAATTGAAGGTGCCAAGAAGGAGGGCTAAGCCCTCAAAAATCTTCGAAGTCTCATATGACAAGGACGGAAAACGCACCTTGAAAGATTTTGACCTGGAGTTAGAGAGCAAAAAGCAACTTCTCAAACCAACGCCAACCCCCTCACCCGAAAGCAGAGGGAGGAAACCACCACCAAAATTTCAGCCGAATTATGGGACACCTCAAAGTCCAGTTTGGAGCGAGAAGTTGAGTTTGCGAGCCTGGGAAAGAGCCTCCTGGACAAAACGCTTATCCTCAAAGAGTTCTTGGAGGAGGAGAAAAAATCGAGGGATACGGAGGAGGGAACAGGCAGTATAACCCCCCAAACAGAAACATCAGAAGATGAAGAAAATACAAAAAATATAGAAACGGAGCAGATGGAAGGGGTCGAATCAGCCGTAATCGACGACACAGAAACACCCCCACCCCTAAACGCGATCATTCCTCTGGAACAGACAATTCCTGAAGCGAAACCCGAAGGCTTGTCAAAGATTGCTGCTGAAGTCAAGGCTCAGCAGCTGCTCGACAAGCAACGGAGGGCAGAGCTTGCAGAAAAACGTCGGCTGCAACAGGAAGATCAGGAAAAGAGGAAGATCGTAGAACAAGAAGACACCACAAATAGACAAAGATTGCTGCACAGGAGAAAATCCGTCAGCCCACCATCAACCCCTACACCTACCGGAATGAGAAAATCTTCATCCTCTCCCCCAGAAACCCCTCCAACTTCGGGACTGCCTCGATCGTGGATCGTCGAGGACATGCCTGAATCGGTACCTCCACGAAAGGAGCCATCACCACCCCCAAAGAAGATAGCAGGATCCAGTAAAGATGAGCAGAACTGGGAACAGTCAGATGAAAATAGATGAACTCAAATAACTGAGCAACTACAGCAAATAGAAAAGGAAATAACTGACAAAGTAAATCAAAAAGTTACCCAGTTCTGCCAAACAAGCATTCCGATCCCAACCTCCCTCACAGAATTCCCGTGGATAAAAATCCGGGAAAGGGAAATACAGGCAATCCAAAGCCACTACCGGGAGAAATACGAGGACCAGTTCAGGCAAAGGAGAGAGGACCTAAAGGCACTGCAAACGTTCCTGATGTCGCCAGGTAAGACAAGGGTAAACCCTCCAACCCAAGAGGGATTTGTCGAACCTAGAAAGACAAGGAAGTGTCAGTGGGTGCCTTTGAACCTCAAGGCAAAGGATCCCCCACCCCTAGAACTCAAAAACCGATTCGAGGCAATCTCGGAGGAGGAGGAAGAAGGAGGAGATGCAGATGCAGAAGAAAAAATGGAGGTAGTAAACCTCCCCCAAGAAAAGGAGAAGAACATCTCTTCCAAACCCAAAAAGGGAGAAACCAACCCCCCGCCCCCCGCAAAGAGGCCACTCCCGGCAGCAGTTGAAAAACGCAAAAGATGCCCACCAATCATAGTAAAAGGAACCATCAAACTCGACGCCGACCTCAAAACACAAATGAAGACGTATATACAGGGAGAGGTGACATACAAGTTCACCAACACATCTTCCCTGATATGTACGTCCACATAACAAGACCACGCAAACATGAAGGAGACATTGAAAGGGGCCGACGTCGAGTTTCATACTTACACACTGCCGGGAGAAAAAAGACACAGCTTCCTCTTAAAAGGACTGGACCACTCCCCGTCCATAGAGGAAGTCGAAGCAGACCTGGAGTCGAAAGGATTGGAAACTTTTGGCATTCAGGCAATAAATAATACTGTGCGGAAAATGTATGCCGTAAACACCAACAAAAACGTCACCCTCGGATACCTGAACAATAATATCCGAGTGGTGAATGACGTAATGGTAAGATGGGAGATACGGCAGAACAACCGCACCATCACACAGTGTTATAGATGCCAGGCCTGCAACCGACCAATTAAGTGCATGAAATGCGCAGGAGACCACTGGTCAAGGGCATGCCCCAAGCCAAGATCGACTCCAGCCACCTGCATAAACTGCAGGGGGCAACATACATCATGCTCCACGACATGCGAGGCCTACCAAAAGCAACTACAACAGCAGCAAGAAAGGAAAGACAAAGACAGACCCAACAAGAAAAAATACGTGGAGGCCCCTCCACCCCGGGCAAACGTATGGGAGAAGAGGAAGGAAGAAAGACTGAGGAATGAAGACCAAGGGGTAAGCCACAGGGTATCCCATCCACCATCCCAATCCCTATCCCAAAACGACCAAAGACTGCCAAGGGTCGACCAGCCTGGCACCACGAGCGCTGTGAGCGGGTATATGGATAGACATCAGATCATCAAAGGTCTGGTGAATACAACAGGCCTATTGCAGGCCATGGACGTCATCATTGATTGTTTGAGGAACGCCCGGGACGACGGGGAAAAATTCATGGCCTTCTGGTGGGTCATGGATAATATCCAAAGTTTCGGCTTATAGATGCCTATTCGGGTCTGCATACTCAATGTGGATGGAATCAGTAACAAGTATGAGCTCGTTGCTGATTTCATCCTCAGACATAAGATTGATGTTATGCTCCTATTTGAGACGAAGCTCCAACAGGGACATAAACTGAAAATCAGAGGGTTCACTACCATCAGGGTCGACAGACCTAGCGTGACGAGAGGGGTCGGTGTGGCGATCCTTGTGAGGAACACCATACCACACATACCTTTACCACAAAGGCAATGCTCAATAGAGCATACTGGCATTCAGCTGGAAAGTGGCACAAAGGTATATGTGGTATACAATCCTCCCAATAACAAGTTCTCACAGGCGGATTTGGATAATCTCCGCAGCAGCGGGCACAAGGTGCAATGCGACGAGACCTGAGTGGAACTGTAGTCGCCGAAATACCAATGGAAACACGCTCTGGGAGTACTCCATGAACAACATCGCAATAGATTTTACTGACGTGCCGACATATTATCCCTGGAACGGCACCACGCCTAACACCCTGGATCTGGTGGTAAACAAGAATGTAGTGGACATTTCCGAGTTGCGAGCAGTCTCTGAGTTGATATCAGATCACGATCCTGTGCTCTTTTCAGTTAAGGGAGGACAAAACCCGAAGGGCAAAGAATCTTATATGATTACTCAACTACTGACTGGAAAGAGTACAGGAAAGTGATGAACAAAATAACAATAATCACACCCCAAATAACAGAAGAAAACATAGAAAGGGAGACTTAGAGACTGATCGAAAACATCCAAAAAACTAGGGAGGTTACCACCAGAAAAAGGAAAGTTAGAGAGGACCGGGATCCTCTTTCGGGTCACATACTGGACCTGATTAAGATGAACAATAAAGAACGAAAGCTCTGGCAGAATACTCGAAACCCAATTCACAGCGAACACATGAGAGTATTCGGCCAAGAGATACGTTCACTTATTCAGGACCATAAGAATGAGGTCTGGAAGAGGAGAATGGAAAACCTAAATGTCGGAGACAATTCCCTATGGCGGGTGAACCGAAGCCTCGAAAGGAGGCGGAAGGAAATCCCAGCTATGGGGAATGGTCAAAGACAAGTGATGACCGATCCAGGAAGGGCGGAAATGCTCGGAGAGTACTACCAGAGCACCTTCCGGGCAGGCGCTGACACAATGCAGGCGCATAAGTCAGTCTCTAGGGAAGCCAGACAGTTTAGAACAGCCCCAAAAGAGACATTAGATGGTAGAACCTTCTCGAAGCTGATGACCAGCTTGGAGGAGGTTCAGGACACCATAAAAAGGCTTCCTAGAGGCAAAGCGCCTGGCATTGACAAGGTGGATTCGGTGCTACTCAGGAATCTTCCGAGGAAATCGCTCGTACAGCTGTTGCACATCATTAATGCCATCATAAGATGGCAACACTATCCGTTGTGCCTTAAGCAGGCGGAGATTATTCCCATCCTGAAGCCGGGGAAGCCGGAGGCAAGGGTCGAGAGCTACCGACCAATATCGTTACTCAGTGGAGTCGCCAAAGTGGTAGACAGAATCCTCCTCAAGAGATTTAACGATCATGAGGAAGAGCCCAAACTCATCCCGGCGGAGCAATTCGGCTTCCGAAAAGGCCATTCAACAACCTCCCAGGTGGCCAGAATTGCCCACGAGGTGAGGGAGGGCTTCAATCATGATCGCAACACAGTTATGGTCCTGTTGGATATCCAAAAGGCGTTTGATACCGTCTGGATAGAGGGCCTACTCATGAAGATGTTAAGAGCAGGTATGCCTGAATATATGGTAAGAATCATGGACTCGTGCCTAGTCGACAGGACTTTCAAGGTTAGAGTAAATGAAACAAGTTCCGTAGTGTGGAGAGCCAAAGCAGGAGTGCCGCAGGGCTCGAGCTTGTCCCCACTTTTGTATTCGCTGTATACATATGACTTCCCAATGTTCCCTACAACGAACACGGCTATATATGCTGACGACACGGCAATTTATGCGCAGTCGAAATTAAGTAATATAGCAGCAGCAAAGCTAACAACGCATCTGCGAGGGCTAGTCATACCGTATCTAGCGAAGAACAAAATAGTGGTGAACTCTGATAAAACAGAGCTTATGAATTTCACCTGGAAGAGAGCGCGCTCTCTCGTGCACATTCC
Organism: Chrysolina oricalcia; assembly: GCA_944452925.2. NCBI lineage: Eukaryota > Metazoa > Arthropoda > Insecta > Coleoptera > Chrysomelidae > Chrysolina > Chrysolina oricalcia. The sequence goes on along the minus strand of OX101813.2, from coordinate 9,268,258 downwards.
AGGGGGATTCAGAGCTCTCGGAAATCAGATAGACGAGACCAAGTCCGCACGGTACCTGGGAGTATCACTGGACAAAAGAATGACCCCTGTGGGACATGTCAGCATGGCAATCCAACGAGCTGCGGGAGCGGTAAGACGGACATACCCGTTGATAGCCAGGGATTCCAAGTTGTCAATGGCCAACAAGGTGTTGATATACAAACAGGTCATAAGACCATCTATGACGTACGCATGTCCAGTGTTCTGCAGCATCTCCAAGACTCAAATGTACCTGTCACTGTTAGTGACGATACGGAGTATCTTGTTCTGCATCCTCTCCAAACAGTGACAGGTACATTCGGCTGGACACATTACGAGAGCTAGCCGATATTCCCACCATCGAAGAATATATCAGACACCAGTCTGAAAACTTCTTCAGATACTTCATCCTTGGAAGCCCGTTTACTAGAGATATGACAGCAGTCAGAGCCTGCCATAACAGGCCAACAAAGAAGCACGGCAGGTTCATCTACCAGGCACTGAATATTTTCCAGGAAAATCCAGAAGAAGATGTGTAACACACACTAACGTACACAGAACAATGTCTTAATCTGGTTTTTCTCTTATGTTTTTCCCGGAAATTCTACGCAAACCCCAATGAGGAACGTCCGATGACCTGATGTCTAACATATAAAACGCCAATTCCCCTGCATAACTTGGAGGAGGCAGGGAACCCACTAGCTATGCGACTTAGCACTCACAACGCTCGACTCTACTTACCATCGTAGAACCTGCCGTCTGACAGGTGTGAATTGGTTCGACCCGCCCGCTGATGCCCTCAGAAGGGCGGTATTGAATCCCCACCTTAAAAAGCGCAGTCTAAACTCCCACCCTAACCACTACCCTGTGGCTCGTGATAGTTTTAAAGAGTGTGTCTTTTTTACATTTATTTGTTTTTACATTTAATTGTTTGAAGTTGTGTGTTGCTGTACCTTTTTTATAACGGCTGATGAAATAAATATTTTTGGATTTTTGGATCGGTATCCTGAATTCGGAGATCTTCCGATTCTGAGATTTCCTCGAGAGAAACCGTGCGAAGCAGAGAATAAAAAAATATATTATGCAAATCAAAGTTTATCCTGCTTCTATAAAAGACGAGCTGATTTGTAATTCGACATCAGTTCCAGTCCTGACTTTGAACTTAGTACACTTCGTAAATTTATCTCCGATATTTTACCAAGTTTTCCTACTGCAAAAGTGCTTTTGCATTATTCTTCGATGGTTTTATAGCCGCTATCAGATATCAGTCAAATAACCAAACATAGCGAGCTGCTGCTACTTGGCTGTCGATATTATAGAAAGAATTCGTTTTCCTACGGGAATAAATCCGTCGACTTGGCCATTTCTCGAGTTTTCCACTACCAATCCAGCGATCTTCGGCAAGCATTTTGTGGAATAAAGTGCTTCTCCTGGCTTCGGGAACTGTAGTACCGAAGCACATCCGTCTTATTATTTCTCGACCTGAAAGAAATAAAATCCCAGTGGTACGAGACTTGTTCCGGCGTTCCTGGTACCTGCTTCCTGCTGTTCCTGGCCCCTTGGGCGAAGAAGTGCTACAAAGACAATTGAAACCGAACGATTGTTCGTTTCTTACAGTGGTGAATATTAAAACAGACAATTTTCTTTTGGTTTACTATTCGGGTTATCACCCCGACTAGTACACTAACCATTGACTCTCGTGTTTACTGACTCTGACAATTTTCCGGAACGATTTCCGGCTAATATTTACTAATCATAACCTGTTTGCCCTTTTCAGCTACTCGGCAGTAGCCATCGTGGTGCTCTGGGTGGTAATTCCGGTCAGAATTATTTGCCTCTCCTAGGAAAAATTCAACCTTGTAAATTGTAAAATTATTATCTTAAAATCTGAAACTTGAAATTCGTATTTTTCAGCATTTTTACCATTAATTTTCCCTTGAAATAGAACTCAGCTCGATTTCGAAGAAAAAAGTCAAAAATATCGTTAATTTCGATCTTATAAATATTATTGCAAAGTCTGGGGTGCATATTTGATCATCATGGATCACAGCACAAATCCATTCCTTTCGTTCGGTGGCAGTTCGGACCCTCGAACAGCTAGCCAGGGTGAATTTTTAAGAAAAATTAAAAATCCCGAAAGTCTGCCTAACCGACATGGCGCCTGGCAACGTGGGGCTTCTTTTGATATATTCAGTAAATCCGATTTAGAAAGTACTAATGCAGAATTTTTCGACCTTAGCTTAGGCAGAGAAATTCTAAGTACAATTCAGGATGAAGCATCAAATAATCTTCCTCGAGATGAGGAGAGAACCCTTGAAAATGTTAAAAGAAACAATGATGATCCTAATATAGCATATTTAAAATCACCAGACACTGTAGCCGAACTTCTCGGCGATAAAGATTGGCATACGATTAGCCATATAAGTCAGGACCGGAATCGGCCTGAAATCACGTCCTTTTCTGCTTCCGACGAGCAAAACCAGAGCAGATGGTGCCCAAACTTAGATAGAAAAGTAGCTCTTCTAGAAAATGATAAACCCGAAGCTTGGGATTTTTCGGAACCCTCAGGAAATAGCACTACAAATCGTGAGAAATCCCAAACGGTGGCCTCAACCTCTCCTACGGATGATCCGATTAGAGAACTGGCAAAAATCCTGTCTGAGCTTACGGGTATAAAGCAAAACAGAGTAGACAAACAAAGTCTGCCTACTTTTTCAGGGGTGGATTATGAAGATCCAGTAGAATTTAAAAAAATATATATTCTGAGTGTAGCAAGGCAGAGATTAAATCCGATGAATGGGCCTCTATTGCAAAGGGCCAACTAAAGGGCGAAGCCCTGAATTGGACAAACACTTATGGGGGGTTATACCTCAAATGGGAATTCTTTTCAAATAGATTCCTTGAGAGGTTCAATAGCCCAGAACTATTGTCTAGACTACGTGCCAAATTATTTGGACAAAGTCAGACTAAAGACGAGAGATCGGCAGTGTTTATCGGCGGGAAATTAGCCTTAGCTAATAGACTATTCCCTTCTCTTGACGAACACAGCTGTATCGGATTGGCAATAGAGTCGCTCCTACCTCCTATAAAAGCTTACTTGAGGGGACGACAGTTTGCGACTATCGAATCCCTAATTCAAGTGTGCCAATCTATTGAGATGGATATTGGCTTATTTAAATCAACTCATGAAGCAAATAAACCGAATGCTACTAAGCCAGTAACACAGAGTGCTCCCGTAAATCCGAATAATGCTTCAAATATTATTTCTCAAGGAAATAGGGGTAATACGGTATATAACCGAAACTACCCCAACAACAATGCAAACAATTCAAATTGGAGGACCAGTCCAAGGGATAATCAACCCCGAGGCAATCCCCCGAGGGCAAACAATATATCTGAAGAGGGACCTAGTACCTCGGGAAACTCCCACAGGGATGTTTCGCCGACGGTGACGAACCATCCCAGCCATTAAACAGCCGTTTTTGCTCAAACAAATCAGTCATTGATTGTCCCCCTGTATATATAAATTTCCCCGACGACGCCCCAGAGGTAGATACGTTGATATCACTCAACGGAAACCTCATTCTGAACAGAAGTTCAGAAGGAGGCGGTATTACCTTACCCAATAAAACCTCTTTGAGTGATTTCCTCACCGAGGATAATTTTTATAAAAGAGAAGTGCTGGCAAAGATAGACGAAACTCGGCAATTCAACCGAAAATTGCCTAGAATCCCTATCACTATCGATAAAAGGGTCATATACGCCCTGATAGATACCGGAGCGAGCATGAATCTTATAAGAGCGGATATGCTGGAACAGGCCGACTTATCCAACCTTCCCAACCCCGCGGTTATCCAGCTAGGATGCCGTGACAATAATAGTTACAGCCTGGGACAGACTTCAATCCTGATTGAAATATACGGGAGGCCATTCACTATAGGAGTGACAGTCTTAAGCGACTTGAATGAGCCCCTGATACTTGGGATGCCTTTCCTAACAGAACAGGATGTTACGATTGATGTCGCCATAAAATGCCTATATGCTGGCAAAAATCCACGCCAAACGGTGTTATGGAATGTGGCAATTGAAAGGAAAATTTCAAAAATCGAGCTCCCCGAATTTGGAGACGATCAGTTCTCTCAGGAGACAAAATCAAAAATCTTCGAAATCATCAGCGAATCCCCAGACAACCCGTTACTCAGGCTTCTATCCACGAAATTAAAGTGAAACAAGAAAGGCCATTCCGACGTTTCCGATATGATAAGATGTCGGAATCGCGTAAGGAGATAGTTCACGAAGAAATTCGGAAACTACTTGAAGCCGGAGTTGTCGTGGCGAGTAACTCACCCTATTGCTCTCCGGTAGTTCTAGTCCCGAAAAAGGACGGAAAATTGAGATTCTGTGTAGACTACCGGGAGATCAATAAGTTAATCGTCACCGAAGCCCCGAATTTGCCCCCCTTCAAGAAACAGTACGAGAAATGGGTAATGCCCGAATTTTCACGACTTTAGATCTGCGCAATGGTTTCTGGCAAGCACCTTTGTCGGAAAACTCCCAGAAATACACGGCTTTTGGTGGACCCGACGGAATGGTATGTCAATTCAGAGTCTTAAGTTTTGGCCTGAAAAACGGACCAGCCGTTTTCCAGAAGCTAATGTCTTCGGTGTTGGCCGGGTACACTGACAAATTTTGTAAAGTGTACCTGGATGATATTATCGTCTACTCCAACACCGTTGAAGACCATTTAGTACACCTAAGGAGAATTCTGGAATGACTCCGCACCCACGGATTGTGGTTGTCACCTAAGAAATGCCAATTCGGGTCAAGGGAACTGAAGTATTTGGGACGTGTGGTTTCCGAAATAGGGAATAAGCCCCATGAAACCCATATTAATGGCATCTTGGAATTTGCGGAACCAAAATCCGTGAAACAAATCAGAGCATTTATAGGAACAGCGGGATGGCTACGAGAGTACATCCCGCATTTCTCAGAAATCGCCGCTCCACTCACGGATATGATAGATAAAACGAAGCGCTTCAAGTGGAACGAAGAAGCAGCAGCTTCTTTTAAGAAAATAAAAGAATGCGTTTCTCAACCCTTGTTGCTGTCCAGACCTGACTCCTCTCGACCATTTGCCTTGCAGACGGACGCCAGCCATATAGGGCTCGGGCGGTCCTGTTTCAGGAGAGAGAGGATGGTGGGCGAGACATTATTGCATATTCAAGCGCAAAGCTGAATAAAACTGAACGCAAATATCACATTAACGAATGCTTGGCGATAGTCTGGGCCATCAGGAAATACAAACATTTCTTGCAAGATGCCCCTTTTAAATTGTATACCGACAATTCCGCCCTTCTCTGGTTTCATAATATGCGCGATGAGAAAGCCAAATTGACGCGATGGGACTTGCTCCTGCAAGAATACGATTTTTCCATCCATCACGTCCCTGGACGATCGAACCAATTACCCGACTTTTTATCGCGCAATCCGTTAGAAATCAAAACCGGCCAAGACATCACAGTAGACACCGAAAGAATATTCTTTCCTAGTGAGGAAAGGATTGACGATGCCTGAAAAAGTGACGAGGCGTCGCTTAAGAAACTTGAGGAAGGTCAGCATTTTTAGGTGAGATGTTATCCGCCATATTCGAAGACATAGAATTTGCCTCAATAAACCGTGATCCCTCGAAGGGGGTCGAACTCAATCAAATCACAGAAACAAGCCCAGCGGAATTGTCCTAGCGTACAGCGTTTTATCTAGCGGATATTACGTGCACGCGAAAATCAAACTCCGAGCGATTACCAGCGTCGTATCGCAACGGAATTTGTAATAGATGATGGGCTAGTTTACTTTGTTGGTCAGGAAGACAACCCCGTACGACGGTTGGTGATTCCCAAAGATTTCTTACCCCAAGTATTTCGACGATACCATGATAACATAGAACATCTCGGGGTCGATGAAACGTTGCGGCAAATTTTCAGCTTGCTCCGTTGCGCAAAAGGGTATCCGAATATGTAACTCGCTGTTTGGTTTGCGCCACGACTAAAGCCAGTAAGGCACAAGCTGCATCAAACTTGAGGCCTAATACTCCGGAACGACCCTGGCAGTTCATATCTATCGATATACTGGGGCCCTATCCGACTACCCCAAAGGGAAATAGGTTCGCCATTGTAGCAACTGACTGCTTTTCAAAGTGGGTCGAAATAAGGGCTGTCCCCAAAAGAGATACGACAAATGTCATTTCTTTCCTACAAGAGGAAGTTTTGAGTCGTTGGGGTCATCCTCAGGTGATTATTTCTGATAATGGTATTGCTTTTCGGAGTCAGACCTTTGAAGATTTCTGTAGGCGTCGGCAAATCGAAATCAAATACTCGGCGATTCATCACCAACAGGCAAACCCTATTGAACGTCGAGTACAGGAAATAAAGAAGATGCTACGAGCGGCCCTTTTAGACAAGTTGCCAACTTTGTGGGAGCGAGAACTTCCTGAAATAATATTTAATCTACGGACAAGGTACAATGCTGCCACGGGTACTACCCCTAGCACTCTCCTGCTCGGCTATGACATCCCCAAGCCTGGGGAATGGATTGTTCCAACTCAGCGGAGGCGGAGGCCAAGAAATGAGAACAGAGATGCAAGGGTAAGAGAGGCACATAACCACACCATAACATATCAGCGAAAACACTACCCCAATCCAGATGATCAACCCGTAGAGTTCGAGGTTGATGATTGGGTGTTATGTCGAGCTAGTGACAAAGAAAAACGTGGGTTCAAGCGGACTTGGGTAGGTCCGTTTCAGGTATTACGGAAGGAAGGGCCAAATTGTTATGCCGTCAACAAGGCAGGTGGTGATTATGTGATCCACGTTGATGACTTACGGTTAGCCCCGGTGCCGCGTTCAGGACAAGATCACTTAGATCCCAGACCCACACCTCGCGAAGAAGACGAATACTAAGGGCTTGATTTGAAATCGAGACTTAGTTCATTTTTGCCCCACCCCCGGACATAGTGAGTCCAATCACCCTGTATATGCATTACTTGTTTTTATATATCAATAAATTTTTATTTTTATTCACCTCAAATTTTCCCCTATTTTGGACATAGTGAGTCCACTCACCCTGTAAAGTGCTAATTTCATGTTAAAAAAAAAAATTGTTAAAATTGTTTTTTCCGTTAACCAGCTGTCGTTCCCTTACGAACGGCAGCCCTCAAAAGTCGAAACTTGTGCGAGCCAAGGACTAACGAGGTCTTACCTTTTTACGTGCGATTCCTAGCACTTTCTCGGGCCATCAGAAAAAATTCTGCAGTCTCCATGGTTTGAACCACCGCCGACCGGCAGCCAGTGACTAAAACACTGTCGCTTTAACCACTCGGCTACCTGGCCCGTACTCATGTACTCATAGAATATTGTAAAATTGTTTTTTTTTGTATGTATTTTTCCGTGAATTTGTAAATTTTCCCCCTTATGCATATACAGGTGGTTTTGGTTGATATAAATTTTATTCGATATGGATAACCACTCTTTTAATCTTCGTCACCATTGTTGTTAAACATATTGCATATTGTGCTGCCTAAATCAAGTTAAGAAATGTTAATATTATGATTCCCAGTGAACGCCGTTTTGTAATCGGTCGGGAGTCGTGGGTTCGAGTGAGAATCCGATATGGAACAATTTAGATTAGGTAGCCTACTGTGTTAAGACGAACAACGGTTATCCTATCGCAATAGGTTTTGTAGATATAAGTAGTTGTAAGTTAGAATTGTATATTATCAGGATAGGGAACTTATATGTGAGCCCGATTGGCATTAGAGGCGAAAGCCTAACACAAAACTATTGTAATTTCAATTGAATAAAGAACAGTTTTTGTTGTTGGTTGAAGTGACTTTCTTTCACAAATGCTAGCGATCCCTTTGAGGAGGGGAGTGTCACCTACAGCACTAAAAAGTGCTGTAAATTATAAGGTAGATGGAAAACTATTATATTTCATGAGCCAAGTCGTCCTCGGATTAACCACTAAATTAAAATAAAATTCGGCAAAACTTTGCATCGAGTTTTGTTCGGGGCTCGGCTCGACCAGAACCGCACCCTGAACGGCAGCGTCATGCGAGCTGCGAAAAATTGACATCTATTTGGAAACGAATGGAAAGGACTACGAAGCAGGACAATACTTCGGCCTCCGACTAGCTCACCGGAGCTTAATCCAAACGCTCCGAAGTGAGTTCAAAATTTCTTCAATTCCAGGTAGTTCGGAGAATCTCGGCGCAAAAATCCCAGCCACTCCGGAACTCTTCACGCCATCTATTTGGAAAACCAGCAGGAACGTGTCTGACATACGAATTCTTTTTGGATTGGTTGGTGTTGCCAACCAACGAGGTTCCATTGATTCGCATGCCAGGACGTAGATACCTAAAAACGCCAGAAATACTATGTACACGGGCACTTAACTCTACTGAGCCATCCAGAAGTGAGGACTACTCCCCTGGAAACTGTCCTAGCCCTCGGGCGGCTCCTGGATGACTGCTAAAATAGCCACCACCACCATGCACCCCCTAAGGTTGAGGCCCGGAAGGATGAACGCCCCAGCACTCGTACGTACTCGAAAGCTCACCCCCCCTATCCACCACCCCCGCTCGTTAAAGCGGTTCCTCATCCTGATGATTGGCGATCAGCAGAATAAAATCTGATCGTTTGATATGGAGTGCTCGGCCAATTCTCGGCCTGAAATTCTCTTATATCTGACATGAGTTCAATTTGATTTTACAATGACTTCACTTAATGTGCATTGTGCCCCCCTGAAACTGGCTGAAGGCCTGAAAAACACTTGGCTGAGGGCCAAGTGTTGTGTATTGAATTTACTGAGTTTACCACTTGGTCGGTTCTTCTTGGAATCTGAAACATAAAAGCATGATTATCGAAATTTTAAGCCTGTTGAAGTAGACGTTGGCGTCGCCGAAGGTTTCGCTTCCGTCTTACTTCTTCAGGCGTGTCGTTGTCTCCCTGGTTCACTGGTCGTCTGTATTTGTCTCTGTCTCTATCGTCTTGCTCACGTCTGTTCTCGAAGAGCTCCGTGAGCAACGGGTTCGTGTGGGTCTCTACTCTGTCTAGAGTAGTCCCCATGTGATTCCTGATCAGTCTGTCAATGTAGTCCGGATGGACGTCTAAGTCTCGATATATAAACCTGTTTGGATATATCGTGGTGCGTCTGTTGCCATTCTCAGGCAGACATTGAAGAAGGCCTGCAACCTCTGCCTGTAACTGTTCGCGCATTGCCCCCTAGCAGTAGACGCGTACATCATGATTGGCAGAAGGATTGTCCTGATGAGGCGTAGTTTCAACTCGAGTGCCATGTTGCTCCTACGCCCGATGAGTGGATACAGCTTATGCCTCGCGGCTTTCGCTATAGCCAATCTGTGGGAGACGTGCTTCTGAAACGTGAGTTTCTTGTCCACGGTTACTCCTAGGTAAACGGCTTCGTCTACCTATGGAATTCTCTCATCGTTCATAGTAACATGGCCATCGGGTGTCCTACGTCGCCTCGTGAACAGTATGGCCTTGCTTTTGTCTGCATTGATTCCGATCTTCCAACGATTGAACCACGGTTCCAGCTTGTTTATCTGATGTTGCAGCTTCGATGTTACTCCTCTCTCATGGGATGACTCAGCAAAGATTGCCGTGTCAACTGCATAGAGAGCAAGTTTGGTCATGGGGTTGTCCGACATAGGCATGTCTGCAGTGTAGATCGAAAACAGGTGTGGCGACAGTACTGCTCCCTGTGGTACTCCTGCTTCTAAGCCTCCTTCGCGAAGAGAGAGCATTTCCGACTTTGCATCGGTAATGTCGACCTCTTAGGAAGGAGTTTATCAGCTTGACCATTGGTGTGGAGTATCCGGCATCAACCAGTTTTGCGATCAGCCCATCGTGCCAAACTCTATCGAAGGCCTTGGAGACGTCAAGGAAGACTGCTCCTGAAAGATGTCCTTTTTTCGTGCGGTTCCAGCTCTGGATGGTGGCGTCCACTATCCGGGTGACCTGGAGTTCTGTTGAGTGTTCCTGTCTGAAGCCGAATTGCTCATCTGGTAGGATGTTCAATTCTTCAGACATTGTCTCAAGTCGAGTCCTGATCACCCTTTCTGCGACCTTACTCATGGCAGGTGTTAGGCTGATGGGGCGGTGGTTTTGCGGGAACGTGTGGTTCTTGTTGGGCTTCGGAATCATGATGACCGTTGCTTCTTTCCAGCTGGAAGGAAAGTGTCTAAGTCTGAGTACAGCGTTTATGATGTTAGTCAGGGCTGCTAGTCCTTTCCTAGGTAAGGCTTTTAGTGCCCTGACTGGAATGTTGTCTGGGCCCGGTGCTTTCCTGGTCTTTGCGTGTCTAAGTATGTCCTTGATTTCCTCTGGAGATGTCGGCTCTAGAAGAATGACTGAGTCGTCAGTTCTTCTAAGCCGTCTAATCGTCTGGTCTACGTGCGTTTCCGTGTCCTCGACTTCATCGGTGTAATCGACCTCATTTTCACGGCACTGACGTTCGAAGGAGTCCGCAAAAGCTTCTGCCTTGTCCATCTCCGTGAAAACGATGCCCATCTCACCATGAAGGGGAGGGCACAGTTTCCTCCGACCGTGTCTGAGGACTTTCTGCATTCTCCATAAGGAGTTGTCTTCGGCGTCGAGTTCGTCCAAACGTTCAGACCACTGTCGCTCTCTGAGTAGCTTCAGCCCTTCTCTCAGCCGTCGAGACGCAAAGTTGAGCTGCCGCTTGTCATCGGGCGCCAGTGTTCTCTGATAACGTTTTTTCAGACGTCGTCTCAGCCTGACCATCTCCTTGACCTCAGGTGGGATCCCTCCTTGGAAATCAAAGTTTGTGACCTGTATGTCTTTAGAGCACCGTTCCATTGTTGTCAGTACTGCTTGTCTCAGTACGGTCACCGCCTCCTCTAGCTGGCGTGTCGTGTCTATCCTGGGGATGTTTATTTCGTTATTGACTACCCTTTGAAATCGTGACCAGTCCACTATCCGCTTTGTCGTGTTAACTATTTCAGCTTCTTCCTCCCCTATTGTTGGTAGGATTGGATTGTGGTCTGATGATCCTTCGTCTAGTACAGAGATGTCCACCAAGGATGGAATACTCTGTATGAGGGCTATGTCCAAAATGTCTGGGTGTTGGTCTTCCCTCCCAGGATAGTGTGTGGGTTCGTATGTCGCTGTCACTGCTACGTTGTCGAAGTCTGGTAGTAGGTTGTCTGCTAGGTCTCTGCCTCGAGGGTTGGTGTTGCGGCAGTTCCAGTCTCTTGATTTCGCGTTGAAATCTCCTATAGCCACCGTCGGGAAAGAGTTTCTCCAAGTCCGTTTTCCTGAGGTTGGGGCCTGGAGGAATGTAGACTGAGGAAACTCTTAGGAGATTTATTCCGTCTACTTTAACTCTGATCGCTACCGATTCACCGAGTGATAGTTCCGGAAGTGCATCCTCATTGTGTTCCAGGTCTGATTTCACCAGCAGGAGCGAGCCACCTGCTCGAGCTCGGGGTCCTGGCCTGTCATTCCTGTAACTTATAAAACCTGGAATATTAAATACTTTACCTTGGTTCAGCCTGGTCTCTTGTAGTGCCACCACGTCTACCGAGATTCTGGAGATAATTTCCAGTACTTCATCTTTTCGCTGAATTGCGCCATTTATGTTCCATGAACAAATCTGCAGGATCTTCGGTATTCGTGCTGGCATTACTGGCTCGACGGTTTCACTAAGGCGTTTATTACGGCCATGATTTTGTCGAGTACCTCTGGGGTAACCTGCGACAAGGTCTGCAACAGTTGCTCCTGCTTGCTTGTGCCCTGAGCACTAGAGGATTTGTTCGAAGGACCCCATTTTAGTGGTGCGGTTTTTGGCTGTGGTCGTGGACCAGTTCGAGGGTCTGGTCTCCGCCTTGGGGTTGTTGACTCCTGCCGTGGGGGTGGAGGCCCCTGCTTGGTAGGTTGTCTTGCCACCAACCTTGGTTTGGGGAATTTTGGGCATCCCCTGTAATTTGCTGTGTGGTTTCCACCACAGTTAGCGCATTTGGAGGGTTCTTCCCTTGCCTTCTTACACTCATGTGTAGCATGGCTACCGCCGCACTTGACACAACGTGCTGTGGAGTGGCAGCACTTCTGTGCATGTCCGAACCACTGGCAGTTATGACATTGAGACACTCTGCCTCTTTGGGGTCGCTGTCCTTCCACGGTAACTTTCAAGTCGACCACTTCGGTTAGTTTGAAGATGTCCCTGTATTCTCTCGGAACTTTTACCAGGAACAGTGATAGGGGCGCTCTTGTCCTTCTCGATGTCATCCTATGACATTCTAGGACCTTGAAGTTTCTCTCGACGAGGTCCTGTTAGACGTCTGCCGCCGAGATTGATTCTGGGATACCCCTGATGACCACATGCAGGGGTATGTTTTGTTTGAGTTGATAGGTGAAAAACTCCACCTTATCAGACTCAAAGAATCTGGTAGCGTTCCTCCAATCCGCTTCCGTGTTCGTATGGAGATAAATCCCATCTTGTCGTGATTGGGCTTTCGAGAATCCAATTCTCTTGTCTCGTAGGGCTGTCGAAATCGACAGCCACTTGCTCTTCTCCCGGATTATTATCAAGGGAGGTTTTTTGGGGTCCTTCGTTTCATCCTCAGTGCTGCAGGGCACAAACACTCCTGTGCTTGATGAGGACGATTCTGCTGTTGGCGTAACAGTAATATTTGGGGTGTTCTCATCTGCTGTTGATGGTAGTGCAGTCGATGACTCGTTCATGTAAACGGCCTTCTTAATGCGTCTGCCCACCACTCGGAATCCGTCCAAGTCTTCTTCGGGTTCGGAAGAGTCTACGTGGGTTTTGGGGGGGTAGGGGCTACGTGCACTGGTGGCGTACTCTCATTTGTCTCCTTCTTTTCAGAAGAGGCAAGTTTCGTCAGAAGGATGCTTAACTGCTTTTCCATGGCAGTGAGCCTTTCTTCTGTATTCTTCCTCTCGGTCTCGGCCTTGATTGCCCGATCCAGTGCATCGCGGAGTTGCTGCTTCAGCTGCCTCTTCGATTCTTCCTTCTTGTCCTCGTCGTCGTTGTTTGTCGTCGAAGATTTCCGAAAATTCTCTCTGTCGAGAGAGCTCGAGCTTCTTGACGATTCGTCGCCTGACTTCTTGGATTTGCCCATTTTTTACTTTGCTCCACGCTTTTTTCAAAAACGAATTCTTTTAAAAACGAAGACGGCTCTGAAAAGAGCCCCTGGCCGAAGCCAGAGCTGTGGTTTACAAGTAAAATGGAAAAACTCTCTCTGAATCACTGTGGTTTGGCAAGTGTTCCTGAAAAAGGGTTAATGATTAGTCATTACCACTTACCTTATCACAGCCCTTCAAGTCTAGCCCTGGCTAGTTCAGGTATAACCCTTCCTTGCCGTAGCTATATCGCTTTGTCTCGCTTAATGAATTTGCACTCACTATCACAAAAGTAATTTAAACAGGTAGCCTAGGGAGCTTCTGAAAATACGTCTGCTCTCTTCGACTACTGATCAAACTATGTGCTAAAACAGCCAAACAAGCTCAAATTTATACCATTGCCAAACATTTGAGTCGGCCAATGGTATCGCAAAAACACTGGTAGGCGGAGCCTATTAGAGCTCTCGCCTCCAGATATACTCCACTGAGTATTGAAACTGTAGTATTTGTCAGTCGTCAGTCGTCAGTCGTCAGTCGTCAGTCGTCAGTCGTCAGTCGTCAGTCGTCAGTCGTCAGTCGTCAGTCGTCAGTCGTCAGTCGTCAGTCGTCAGTCGTCAGTCGTCAGTCGTCAGTCGTCAGTCGTCAGTCGTCAGTCGTCAGTCGTCAGTCGTCAGTCGTCAGTCGTCAGTCGTCAGTCGTCAGTCGTCAGTCGTCAGTCGTCAGTCGTCAGTCGTCAGTCGTCAGTCGTCAGTCGTCAGTCGTCAGTCGTCAGTCGTCAGTCGTCAGTCGTCAGTCGTCAGTCGTCAGTCGTCAGTCGTCAGTCGTCAGTCGTCAGTCGTCAGTCGTCAGTCGTCAGTCGTCAGTCGTCAGTCGTCAGTCGTCAGTCGTCAGTCAGTCAGTCACCATAGCAACAGCTAAACAAGAAAGACGCTAGGTACGCTGCACGCTCCCGACAATTTTTGAGATTTTGAGGAATAAACCTGGCTAATGAACATGAAATATATGCCAATCCACTAATAGAAACCCATACTACGAGTTGAATAATCCTCCGAAGCCCCGGGAATTTCCCTACGGTTACAGGGAAACGTTTGCTATTTGAGCGAACTGTCACGCTGACAGTGACAGTTAAATAGAGCAGTAAGTTTTTGAACTTCTTGCCTATATTTTCGCTAGTATCATTTTGAAAGCTTGTTCAGATGCTCGAAGAATACTTAGAGAACGCGGATAAGAGGGAGCTTCTTCGTTTGTTGAAGCACCTCCTTATCCGCTTCGACGTCAAACCCAGTGATTGGGAAAAAGTTTTAAACGACGATGATCAGAGCATCAGTTTAAGTTCAGTCAAGGAAGATTTTCCTAGCCTTCCTCCAGTTGCCTCAGCTTCTAGACCTAAAAAGCTATGCAAACGTTGATCAACTGTATTAACGGCCCTAACAGGGTCCACGTCCGATGTCTCGAAAATCCGAGCATCGCCGACGACCCCCGAACCCGACCCGATCGCGCAAAAGCGAGCAATTGACGATGAAATGGACCTAGACGTCCAAAACAAGCCCGCCCCAGTCGCTTCCGGGTCTGGAACTAATTCCAGGTCCGGAAGTCGACAAAGAGATCATATTGATTTTGAAGACGATTACAACCAAACCGTTGTCGAGTCAGTGCCCTAGCCCCGACCAGGTCCCTCGCGGGAACCTACTAACAACGAGAAAGTAAACGGTACTGAATCCAGTGCTAAAAAGCAGAAACGCTCTGCTATCCCGCCGATAACGATCCGGCAGAAGGACTGCTGGGTCAAAGTCAACCGAGAGATGGTCCGAAGGAAGATCAGTTTCACCAAAGCTCAGAATGTACAGGACGGTATCAGGGTCCAGCCCTCTACCGAGAAAGACTATCGCAATCTAATGCACCTTCTCATAGAGGGCAAGGTGCCTCATCACTCCTTCAGTTTCCCGGAGGACAAACCTCTCAGGGTGATCCTGAGAGGAGTCCCCGAATACATCAAAACCGAGGACATAGAGGATGATCTTCTGGAAAGGGGATTCAACCTGGAGACAGTGGCCAGGCTGTACAATCGCTTCCACAAACCGATGCCTCTGGTTTCAGTTCTAGTACCAAAGTCAGAGAAACACATTTACCAGATATACGACTTACTCAATCTGCGTATATCCACTGAACCACAAAAACACAGAGGCTCGGTAGGCCAGTGCCACCGGTGCCAACGGTTCGGCCACGCCCAAAGGAACTGCCAAGCTGTTCCAGCCTGCGTGAAGTGTGCCGGAAGACATTTGACTTGCGAGTGCGTCAAGCCACGCGCTGAGCCAGCCAAATGCTTCAACTGCGGGGGCGACCACGCGGCCAGTTATAAGGGGAGCCCAAGCTACCCCAAGTTGATCAGCAAAAAAGCTAACGCTTCGGCTAGCAGGGGCCCCCCTGCTAGAACTACCAACGTCGGCCAGGAGCCGATGTCGAGACCAATAGGTTCTGGCGCTGTCCGCGTGGAAACCTCATACGCAGGGGCACTGGGCGTGAAACCAGTGGCAACCCCCTCTCCAGTTGCGTCAGGTGAGGCAGGAGTCATCTTTGCCGCCCTTGACCAGATGCGTAAGCTGTTCACGCAGTTCCCCAGCTTGCAACTTATGTTCACCCCGAACACTGCCGTCTTACCTACCTAGTAGGTGGCTTGCCATCTACTCAGTAATTTAAATTTACATCCAAAATACTGAGTGAATGGCTTGCCATTTGCTTGGTAACTTAAATTCACGTCCAAACTGCGTGGACAGCTCACGTGTCCGCAATCCACCACCCGTGAGTGCAGGGATTTGTGAGTCAGGGCGGCACAGAGTCTCACTCTGATGTCGTCTTGCGTGATTTGTTCTTTGAGTCGGCAGTCCTCTTAATGGAAAGTTAGTTTAAAGAGTCGGAGTGCAAGGCATTGACTTGATCGAAATTAATATGATCCCAAACTGTAGTATTTCTGGCAAAATATAACACCCCCCTACTTAAGGGATCGCTTGGCATGCGGATGGAACGTCGTTGGATTTGCCCTGAAAAGGGCCAGTTCTCTCGAACATGTACCTGAAAAAAAGAACTATGTTACAGGTACTGGCTATCCAAATCTTGCAGATGTTGTTGCAGGCTTATCGTAGAAATTCCGGTTACTCCTTTACGGAACTCTTATGGAATGTACCATATATCCACATCCGCTCATTATCCAGCTTCCAAAGAGGCGCCATATGTCTTCGCCCTTGCCCCTGGCTGGGACAACCAGCTCTGTTGTCTGTTTGATTTCGGTCTCTCGTCCCCCTACATGGATTCGACGCTCGCCCATCGACGCAGCGCCTCCGCTCCTACCATCCGAACCCCATACTTTCAGGGCTCCGGCATGGTGTTCAGGACCCGGTTTGATCCCCTTCTGGGTCGTCGACGTGCTCCCAGTCGTATCCGTTGCCTTCCCTCAGCGGACCGGCGTCCTGGCCAACTAACTTCGGTGTATTTCCCTTCAAGGTCGTTGGCGTGCTCCCAGCATCGCCCCCGTTGCCTTCCCTCAGCAGACCGACAGCTAGTTGCTCTGACCTATCCGACCATCGAACTCGGCCCTTGGGCACCTCCACCAAAACAGCTCCTTTGCCCTGGCCATCCGGCTCAGGAACAACCGGCTGGCTGCGGAATGTAGCCCTGGCACGCTACCATCAACCCACGAAGGATATGGACGTCCTCGATTCCTCTGGCATAACTTGCTTCAGAATCATCCCGAAAGTGCATCCAAGAAAACTTTCCGATAAGTATCTGACTTCCGAGACTACCTTACTGGAATTTCGTGTGCCCCTGCTCCATCCGGAGCTCGGAAGCTACGACTTCACTAGGCCACCACGTTCTGGGCGCCATGACATCTATTCGGAAACGAATGGAAAGGACTACGAAGCAGGACAATACTTCGGCCTCCGACTAGCTCACCGGAGCTCAATCCAAACGCTCCGAAGTGAGTTCAAAATTTCTTCAATTCCAGGTAGCTCGGAGAATCTCGTCGCAAAAATCCCAGCCACTCCGGAACTCTTCACGCCATCTATTTGGAAAACCAGCAGGAACGTGTCTGACATACGAATTCTTTTTGTATTGGTTGGTGTTGCCAACCAACGAGGTTCCATTGACCCGCATGCCAGGCCGTAGATACCTAAAAACGCCAGAAATACTATGAACACGGGCACTTAACTCTACTGAGCCATCCAGAAGTGGGGGCTACTCCCCTGGAAACTGTCCGAGCCCTCGGGCGGCTCCTGGAAGACTGCTAAAACAGCCAAACAAGCTCAATTTTATACCATTGCCAAACATTTGAGTCGGCCAATGGTATCGCAAAAACACTGGTAGGCGGAGCCTATTAGAGCTCTCGCCTCCAGATATACTCCAGTGAGATGATATCTATTCGGAAACGAAAGGAAAAGAACTACGAAGCGGGACAATACTTCGGCCTCCGACTAGCTCACTGGAGCTTAATCCAAACGCTCCGAAGCGAGTTCAAAATTTCTTCAACTCCAGGTAGCTCGGAGAATCTCGTCGCAAAATTCCCTGCCACTCCGGAACTCTTCACGCCATCTATTTGGAAAACCAGCAAGAGCGTGTCTGACATACGAATTCTTTTTGGATTGGTTGGTGTTGCCAACCAACGAGGTTCCATTAATTCGCATGCCAGGCCGTAGATACCTAAAAACGCCAGAAATACTATGTACACGGGCACTTAACTCTACTGAGCCAACCAGAAGTGAGGGCTACTCCCCTGGCACTGTCCGAGCCCTCGGGTGGCTCCTGGATGACTGCCTAAAACAGCCAAACAAGCTCAAATTTATATCATTGCCGAACATTCGAGTCGGCCAATGGTATTGCAAAAACACTGGTAGGCGGAGCCTATTAGAGCTCTCGCCTCCAGATATACTCCAGTGAGTATTGAAAAAGTTGGCACGAGTCATAAGAGTAAGAGGCTTAAGCGCCTAATCTCGAACATAGTTACCACGACCCACAGAGTCTAGTATTTCTGGCAAAATATAACACCCCCCTACTTAAGGGATCGCTTGGCATGCGGATGGAACGTCGTTGGATTTGCCCTGAAAAGGGCCAGTTCTCTCGAACATGTACCTGAAAAAAAGAACTATGTTACAGGTACTGGCTATCCAAATCTTGCAGATGTTGTTGCAGGCTTATCGTAGAAATTCCGGTTACTCCTTTACGGAACTCTTATGGAATGTACCATATATCCACATCCGCTCATTATCCAGCTTCCAAAGAGGCGCCATATGTCTTCGCCCTTGCCCCTGGCTAGGACAACCAGCTCTGTTGTCTGTTTGATTTCGGTCTCTCGCCCCCCTACTTGGACTCGACGCTCGCCCATCGACGCAGCGCCTCCGCTCCTACCATCCGAACCCCATACTTTCAGGGCTCCGGCATGGTATTCAGGACCCGGTTTAATCCCCTTCTGGGTCGTCGACGTGCTCCCAGCATCGACTCCGTTGCCCATCTCTGACGGACCGGCGTCCTGGCCAACTAACTTCGGTGTATTCCCCTTCAAGGTCGTTGGCGTGCTCCCAGCATCGCCCCCGTTGCCTTCCCTCAGCGGTCCGACAGCTAGTTGCTCTGACCTATCCGACCATCGGACTCGGCCTTTGGGCACCTCCACCAAAACAGCTCCTTTGCCCTGGCCATCCGGCTCAGAAACAACAGGCTGGCTGCGGTATGTAGCCCTGGCACGCTACCATCAAACCCACGAAGGATATGGACGTCCTCGATTCCACTGGCATAACTTGCTTCAGAATCATCCCGAAAGTGCATCCAAGAAAACTTTCCGATAAGTATCTTCAAGTCCGGGCTACTGACTTCCGAGACTACCTTACTGGAATTTCGTGGGCCCCTGCTCCATCCGGAGACAGCTCGGAAGCTACAACTTCACTAGGCCCCACGTTGGGCGCCATGTCATAAACTAGGTTAAGCACCGGCGTCCTGTACAAGGAAAGCGCCATGTAGCAAACCAGGGCTTTGCCTTAGTTCATCCTGGTGCCCCTCAGCTAGCGCTGGCCCACCCCGGTCCTCCATGACTCCTCTGACTCGTCCCTGAGGAGATATATCGGCTTTCGTCGAGCCAATAACTCTCCCCGAGAACCTTCCACCGCCCCTTGCTTCGTCCAGCAAGGCGTCAAGGTTTCTCGACGATTGAGTCAGGTCTGGTGGTCCAGCCCTGAGTTCTATTGAGTGCGACCCACATCCCGCGGTGAGCCCACCCCTTCGGTACTCAGTTTTCTCATGAGTCTCTTGAGACTTCATTGTGCCGTTTTCTGTTAATTGTTCTGGTTCGGCTTTCTGTGCGTTATGTTTTCGAAGAGAGTCTCGCATATCCTTACGGGACTCTAGCTGTCGGAGTGTCTCAGACGTCTATGACCGACCGAGTGCCGGTTCACTAAATAAAATTCGTTCGGAGGCCAGAAGGGCCCTCCGATTTCTGATGGGATCCGTCCATCTCTCGCGGTTTTTAGGATCTACAGGGTCTCCAATTTGCCCGAAACGAGACACTGTAGGCATTCCAGCTCCTCGTTTCGAGTTATTAGGTTCACACTCTTCACGTCTGAGAGTAACTCCATAACGCCTTTCTAGTGATTGAATTTCTCGGTCCAACTGGCCGGAATTTTCCCTAACAAACAAAGCTTGGCCAGTACACGGGATTTCTGTGGAAACCGCTGTTTCCATTTCTGAAAATGACAAGATTTTCTCGCGCATATCAAACGAGGCCACGTTCCCCGAACTGAGACTCTGGCGACTTCCGCCCACGGATTGAGAAATAGGGAAATTTCTCGGGGAGTTATTAAAACTCACATTTTGTCTCGAAAGTTGTGACGACTCTTCCAGGCAAGAGGTCGACACAGGGGTTCGAACTAAAGTTCTCCCAGCGAACGGCTCGACGTTCTGCCTGGGACTTGAACCGCTCTTACGGGTTGCGTTCTGGATTTCCTGGGGGGTAAGAAAATAAATTCCCTCTGACAGGTGGGGTGTGGTATCGTTTGACATGTTTTCTTTTTGCGACAAGGCCTGACTACGTGTGAGTGGCATTGTTTCCTAACAACAAAAGGTCTTAGACTGGGATTGTCTAAGAGGAAGGATTCACGGTTGCCTAACTGAATCTAATCAAATTTGCCTAATGAGTGTCGAATACTGTAATCCGACATTCCACAGGTCTTTTTACGTGCCTTTTTGAGCCAACGAATACGGTAATCCGCTGGACTCCACAGGACTTCCTAATTGTTTTTTATTATAAGGAAAAGGGACCTAGTCGATGGCTGCACTCCCAGGACAAAGGAGCGGCCGCAGGAAAGGTAAAAGATTTGCGGAAGCTAACCCCCACGGGACCCACGGAAAGTGAGCTCGACAACATACTAGCTGTAGTCAAATGATGGCTTGACAGGTTAGGACTTAATCACTAACGAGCTGGCTTCGTAAAAATCCGTACATGGATTTGCCCAGGGGACAAGTCCCCCTTTACAACTCAAGTGTGCGCCTATTTATTAATACCTGACCTCTCTTCTCGACTGAGGATTTTTGGTTTAAACGCGAAATCGAAGCGAAGATAAATCCAGCTGACTGTGGAAAAATCCACGGTAATGTTCTTGAATCGGCCCACAGCCTGGCATCCACTTCACACTCTTGCAGTGCCTTCCGAACCACACTGGTCGGGTAACCCGTTCGTCCGGTCTTCCAGGAGCTCTTCTCCAACTGCAGTGCCTCCGAAGGTAGGATGGACAGCTGACCTCTTCTAGCTTCTGTGCGTCTCTCCGAGAGATCACACTCTTGAAAATGCCGCCCGAAAATTTATCTACTTCCTAAGTTCGATTTTAATTTGTCGCAGCGCGCAAGACAACTAGGATACCCGCCTAGTGTCCCTAAACCCCAGGTTTGAAGCTATACAAATTTCGAAACACTTTCACTTTGTAAACCGATAGCTCCTATCGGATTTCCACTCCTTCGAAACCCCAGGTTTCTTCGCAATCGACGAATCAACAAGCTTTCTCAAAGTCTTGTTGAAACGAAGCCAAATGTTCTTCTCGCAGATCGGAATGCTCCGATATTTTGTTGCTCGCACTATTCACTGATTACCGAGTCCCCAATGACCTAGCAATAAGTAGCCCAAACGAAACTGCTTTTCTCGTAGATTCGATAGCAAAAAAAACTAATCGAAATCCAACTGTATGGATTTCCCTAACTTTACTTGTCTCTCTGAGACCGGCGTTCCAAAAGCTAAAACTATCTGGACACTTCGAGAATGCAGTCGGCTATACCAAGGGTACCTTACCCGGAAAGACGTGTCTTTCCCAAGCAAGCTTTCTGACTAAATTGAATTAATGTAAAATCGCTATTTATATTATCCGTTTTCCCTGACGTCATATGTTGTTTATTTCGCATTGCACCATATTGCACAATGTTGTGCAATAACCGTCTTTTTCGACCAAAATCAGACTCCGTTAGCGTCCCCCTCCTGGTTTTTCCTCAATCCTTGTTGTCGATTGGCTCGTTCCAAAAGTACTAAGCCGGCTGGCCGGTGCTCGACTATAAATATTGTTATGAGGTATGATCTTCTTGGACATATTTTTGTAACATCGTGCAGATATTAGGACTCCTGACAGAGCAGGAAGTCACCCTAATGATCGCCAAAGGCCATAGTTAGCTAATAATGCATTTTGTATATATGGTAGGATATAGAAAAGTGCAGTTATTAGGAGTTTATTAAATTTGTAAATTGGTATGTCTACTTTTGTCAGAATAGGCAGGTTTTGGGATCGTAGCGGCTGTTTAAGGCAGAAACAGTGACGCTCTGATCCATTACAAACTATAGTTAGGTAGAAGACTGCACAGAGCAGGCCCCATGTCGGTAACTGCGTAGTTAAGGAAAATGCGCGATTTTGGCCCTTATGGACTTTAGATAAGTGGCCATAATCCCGTAACCCTTGGACGGACCGAGATGATCTTGGTACCGTTAAATAGATATTGTTTAGGCCTAAAAGTTTTGTATTTAAGCTTTATCGATCGGACGAGAGGATCCGACCGATATCGCTACCAAATGGGTAAAATCAAAATTTAAAGGGTAGAAAACTGCCTTGTGCTCCGCAGTGGCTGAGCACTCGGTATCGAAATTTGTACCAGGATTGTCCTTTCACGTTCTCGGAAGAAAAGTGGAACTGAATTCGAGAAATATTCGGTATTACAGTAGCCACAGCAATTTTAGAGAAGTCAGTGTTAAAGTATAGTAAATTTATTCCAAATTTATTGAAATTCTAGAATAGGCTAGAAAACATTATTTGAAACTTTTCTGCGTTCACAGAATGTTTAAATTCGTTCGGGATTAAAAGTTATAATCGAAATTATGATTCTGAGGGAGTGCCGGAATTTGTCCTGTAATCACCCTGTAGATTAGATACGCACATCCACCTACAAGATTCAGGTGCATCTAAGCCACCCCTAGTTGGTCTTATAATTTCGCTTGATTTGCTGTACGAATAATCTGTTATTTTTGCGATTTCAGATGTTCGAATTTTTCAGGCTAGAAATGCCGTTTCTAAAATCGCCACTGTATAGATTTGTATGGGAGAAATTCGCGGTTTCCGCATGGAAAATGTTCGGAAATGGGCATTAGATTAATATGTAAATATTAGTTTAGTCCTTTGCGTACGGGTTTTAGGGAAAAACGGTGTTTTCGCGAAGAGTTGGGGTCGAATCGAGGGTATATCTGACCCTTACGTTTCGACTCCGCCCATTTTCGGTGTTTAGGCCAATAGGGAAGCCGGAAAATGGCGTGATGTGGCGTGATGTCCAGACCGACAGTATAAAACCCCTACGAAACGTAGAAATTTTGTTCAGAAAGCTTGTTTAGGAATCTACGTGTAGATTTCGGACAGGAAACCCTTGGTAGGCCAACTGCAACGGGAGTGTTAAGGTTAGGTTTAGCTTGGCGGAGTTTGCTGTGAATCTCAGGAGAGATCAGAAGAAGATTAGGGAGAATTGTACAGTCAATTCTCGACTAGTTTTTGTGCGAAAAGAAAAAGCAGTTTCGTTTGGGCCATTTACAGGTTAGGTAATTGGGGTCCCGGTAAAACGAAGTGAAAGTGTTAGTGTTTCGTCGGAGCATCCGAGAAGCAAGAAGAAGGAGTACTCTGTATTTTTCAATACAGAGTTTTTCCAGATTGAGGAGCAAGTTGTGTGATACTTGACTCCTGTTATTACTTCGATTCGAGTGTTCTTCGAGGAAGACATTCGTCTCGTCGGTTGCGGAGGAACGAGGAGTTTCTCACGGCAGCGTGAAGTCCGATAGGAAGTATCGGTGAATAGCGAATACAGGGTGCGGAAGAAAATAGTGTTTTCTCCGAATTTTGTAAAGTGTTTAAAATTGGGGTTAGGGACATTCAGGCGATTATCCTGTTTGTCTAGCGCGCTTCGACAATTTTAATAGCGTTGATAGGAAACAAAATTAAATTTCGTGCGACGGATTTTTCCGAAGTAGAGTAGGAAAAATCGAAGAGTGAAGAAAGAAGATCATTCCTGGACGTCGAGGACTTGGAGTCATCTTCGCAACAGGATCGCGTTTAAAACAAAAATCCCCGGTCGAGAAGAGGGGTCAGGTAGTAATAAATAGGCGCACAGGTAGCTGAACGGATTCATCGTGAATTCTTACGAAGTTCAGCTTGTTAGTGATTAAGCCCTAACCTGTCAAGCCATCATTAGACACAGCTAGCTGTGTCGAGCTCACTGTCCGTGAGTCCCGTGGGGGTAGTTTTTGCGCAATCTCTTCCCTATCCTGCGGCTACTTCCTTGCCCTGGAAGTATAGCCAACGTTAGGTCCTATCCTGATATAATCCCGAGTTAGGAAAGTCCTGTAGAGATTGACGAATACCGGTTCGTCAACTCAAAAGGCAAAGAAACTCCTGTGGAGGGTCGAATACGTTTCGACTCTCAAAAGGCAAGGTTTAGCTTTCAGCTAGGTTTCCGTGATCCTACCTCTAAGGCCATCCCAGTCTAAGTCATTTTGAATCATTAACAATGCCTACTACACGTAGCCAGGCATTGTCGAAACAAAGAAATATGTCAGATTACACTACTCCTCACCCAGTCGAGAAAGTGTATTTTCTCACACCCCAGGAAATTCTCAACTCAGCCCGCGGGAGTGGTCCGGGATCTCAACGGGGGATCGAACCACTCGCCGGGGCACCGAACCCGAGAACCCCCGTGTCTGCGACCTGCCTGGAGGATCAGACACAAGAGAGACAATACTCGAGTTTTTATAACTCTGATAGGAATATGCAGATTCCTGAAACCGTGGGCACAGAGTGCCAAAGTCTCAGTCCGAGGAAGTTAGTGGCATCCGACATACGCGATAACCCAAGACCTTCTCAAGTTAGAACAGTTAGTTCCATCAGCACTCCGTGTTCGAGTCCAGCTTTGATAGTTAGGGAAACTCCTGAGTCGCTGATGCAGGAAATTGAAAATTTGAAAAGGCGTTATGAGGCAGTTGTGGCTTTAAGTAATAGGGAGCACGTGAGTTCGAGACCCGGGTCCGGCATGCCTACGGAGCCGGCTTTCGTTCGAACGGAAGGCTCCAGAGTAGTAAAGGAGTTTATGGGAGTCCAGAGACCTTTTGTCTCTGAACCAAGAAGGGCTCGTTTAGTAGCCGAGCGATTAAATTTCCAGGAAGTACAGGGCCATCAGCCACTTGAAAAAAGCGCAACGCCTCGCAAGCCAGAATCCCTGAGGAATATGCGGGAAGTCCTGGAACCCTCAAGGAGAAATTTAAATAACGTAGAGGTTTATAACGAACGAGACAGTATAGTAGAAACGCGACGAGAAAGAGAGTCGAGTGTTCGGAGAACCGAGATAGGAAGGGGTGGGTTCATCACAGGCGATGGACCATACTCCAGGGGTGGGCTCATCACAGGCGATTGGTCACACTCAATGCAATTCGGGGCTGGACCGCCAGTGACCCGCGAACGGCATGACGACTCTGCGGGAGTGCAGAGGGGTGGTGGAAGGCTTCAGGGAAGAGTCTCTGCTCCGAAACAGAGCGGAGTATCTCCTCCGAGGCGGGCCGAGTACGCGCGGGAACATGCCACGGGATCAGCGCTAGCTGCGGGGCACCAGGATCCGCGGGAGTCGGGCGGGCTAATAGCCGGCGAGGACATTAGTCGGCCGGATTTCCGAGAGCTCAGTCAAGCTTCAGGATCGCATGGTAGCCAGAGCGGAGCCATGTGGCCGGAGCTTTCGGTAGATAAGAGAGCGTATGGATTACAATATTAATATTTATACTCCGGCCTGAACCGATTCCGCTGTCTGATTGGTCGATTCGGCATTTCTGGGCGGGGCTACGTCTACATATGAAATGAAACGTCGGAAAAGTCGCTACAGAGACCTCCAAACGTTTCACCTCCTAACATCTCCCGCATGCAAAAGGTCTTCACGGATAATAGCGCACTTACATACTAATGCCTTCTATTATACTTTTGAACTTGTCCCACACAAAATAATGCCTTAGATTCACGAGAATCTTATACAGTACGATTGTAGAAACACTAATATGAATATCTGTAATTTCCAAAATTAACAGACTATTCGTTGTACAATAAAATTGAAATTATAAAACAAGGTCGGAATGGCTTAGACGGAACTAGATCTGGCAGGCGGACTAGCGTGTCGAACCAACAGGGCGATCCAGAGGCGAATGCCAGCGTCTCTTAGGAATCATAATTTTCTCGATCATTTTGGATTCTGAAGGAATCTTACTAAAGTTTCAACGCACCAAACGTTACTTTATTAAACTTCAGATCTCTCTAAAGTTTAAATGAAATCCAAAAGGTTTAACTAATACTTTAACTGAATTATTCTAAAATCGCTGTGGCTACTGTAATCTTTACCAAAATCAAAATTGGTCTCCACTTTTATTACGAAGGGAGAAATAAACAACTCTTGTACCAATATTAATACTGAGTGTTCAGCCACCACTGAACAAAGGCCAGTGTTGTAAAATACCAAAACCTAATGTAGCGATATCGGATGGATTGGTCACTCCAATCGATATGGCTTATATGTACCAAATTTAGAATTGAAAATTACCTACACAACGGTACCAAAATCATCTAAATCATCCCAAGGGCGACTAAGTTATAACCGCTTAAAGCACACTTCGAGCTCCCAAAAGCTCACGGGCGATAAGGGTCATAATCCCGTATCACGCCTTTCCAAACAGAATTTTGATATGAGACTTATTCAGTGTGGTGTATAACACAAACTAAACGTTTCTTGTTGAGAAACCATCATCGGTTTCTCAACCCTAAGATTACCAAAACCTGAAATACGGGTTCAATACCCAAACGAAATATAAAAATACCGCATTATCTTAAAACTATAATCTGTACATAGCCTCAAGTATAACTACGGCTTTGAGTGACTAATAGGAGTAGATCTCCTGTTCCTTCAGGTATCTCAACATTTCATGAATGTCATTCATGCTCTTATCACGAAAAATATCCCATCAAGATCATTCCTCGTGACAGAGTATTGAAACTGTAGTATTTCTGGCAAAATATAACAAAATTCGCATCGAGTATATTGTAATAAACTAGGTTTAGCACCGGCGTCCTGTACAAGAAAAACGCCATGTAGCAAACCAGGGCTTTGCCTTAGTTCATCCTGGTGCCCCTCAGCTAGCGCTGGCACACCCCAGTCCTCCCTGACTCCTCTGACCCGTCCCTGAGGAGATATATCGGCTTTCGTCGAGCCAATAACTCTCCCCGAGAACCTTCCACCACCCCTTGCTTCGTCCAGCAAGGCGTCAAGGTTTCTCGACGATTGAGTCAGGTCTGGTGGTCCAGCCCTGAGTTCTATTGAGTGCGACCCACCTCCCGCGGTGAGCCCACCCCTTCGGTCCTCAGTTCTCTCATGAGTCTCTTGAGACTTCATTGTGCCGTTTTCCGTTAATTGTTCTAGTTCGGCTTTCTGTGCGTAATGTTTTCGAAGAGAGTCTCGCATATCCTTACGGGACTCTAGCTGTCGGAGTGTCTCAGACGTCTGTGACCGACCGAGTGTCGGTTCACTAAATAAAATTCGTTCGGAGGCCAGAAGGGCCCTCTGATTTCTGATGGGATCCGTCCATCTCTCGCGGTTTTTAGGATCTACAGGGTCTCCCATTTGCCCGAAACAAGACACTGTAGGCATTCCAGCCCCTCGTTTCGAGTTATTAGGTTCACCCTCTTCACGTCTGAGAGTAACTCCATAACGCCTTTCTAGTGATTGAATTTCTCGGTCCAACTGGCCGGAATTTTCCCTAAGAAACAAAGCTTGGCTAGATCACGGGATTTCTGTGGAAACCGCTGTTTTCATTTCTGAAAATGACAAGATTTTCTCGCGCATATCAAACGAGGCCACGCTCCCCGGACTGAGACTCTGGCGATTTCCGCCCACGGAGTGAGAAATCGGGAAATTTCTCGGGGAGTTATTAAAACTCACATTTTGTCTCGAAAGTTGTGACGACTCTTCCAGGCACGAAGTCGACACAGGGGTTCGAACTAAAGTTCTCCCAGCGAACGGCTCAACGTTCTGCATGGGACTTGAACCGCTCTTACGGGCTGCGTTCTGGATTTCCTGGGGGGTAAGAAAATAAATTCCCTCTGACAGGTGGGGTGTGGTATCGTTTGACATGTTTTCTTTTTGCGACAAGGCCTGACTACGTGTGAGTGGCATTGTTTCCTAACAACAAAAGGACTTAGACTGGGATTGTCTAAGAGGAAGGATTCACGGTTACCTAACTGAATCTAATCAAATTTGCCTAATGAGTGTCGAATACTGTAATCCGACACTCCACAGGTCTTTTTACGTGCCTTTTTGAGCCAACGAATACGGTAATCCGTTGGACTCCACAGGACTTCCTAATTGTTTTTTATTATAAGGAAAAGGGACCTAGTCGATGGCTGCACTCCCAGGACAAGGGAGCGGCCGCAGGAAAGGTAAAAGATTTGCGCAAGCTAACCCCCACGGGACCCTAGGAAAGTGAGCTCGACAACAGACTAGCTGAAGTCTAATGATGGCTTGACAGGTTAGGACTTAATCACTAACGAGCTGGCTTCGTAAAAATCCATACGTGGATTTGCCCAGGGGACAAGTCCCCCTTCACAACTCAAGTGTGCGCCTATTTATTATTACCTGACCTCTCTTCTCGACTGAGGATTTTTGGTTTAAACGCGAAATCGAAGCGAAGATAAATCCAGCTGACTGTGGAAAAATCCACGGGAATGGTCTCGAATCGGCCCACAGCCCGGCATCCACTTCACACTCTTGCAGTGCCTTCCGAACCACACTGGTCGGGTAACCCGTTCGTCCGGTCTTCCAGGAGCTCTTCTCCAACTGCAGTGCCTCCGAAGGTAGGATGGACAGCTGACCTCTTCTAGCTTCTGTGCGTCTCTCCGAGAGACCACACTCTTGAAAATGCCGCCCGAAAATTTATCTACTTCCTAAGTTCGATTTTAATTTGTCGCAGCGCGCAAGACAACTAGGATACCCGCCTAGTGTCCCTAAACCCCAGGTTTAAAGCTATACAAATTTCGAAACACTTTCACTTTGTAAACCGATAGCTCCTATCGGATTCCCACTCCTTCGAAACCCCAGGTTTCTTCGCAATCGACGAATCAACAAGCTTTCTCAAAGTCTTGTTGAAACGAAGCCAAATGTTCTTCTCGCAGATCGGAATGCTCCGATATTTCGTTGCTAAGCCGGCTGGCCGGTGCTCGACTATAAATATTAATATTTATACTCCGGCCTGAACCGATTCCGCTGTCTGATTGGTCGATTCGGCGTTTCTGGGCGGGGCTACGTCTACATATAAAATGAAACGTCGGAAAAGTCGCTACAGAGACCTCCGAACGTTTCACCTCCTAACATCTCCCGCATGCAAAAGGTCTTCACGGATAATAGCGCACTTACATACTAATGCCTCCTATTATACTTTTGAACTTGTCCCACACAAAATAATGCCTTAGATTCACGAGAATCTTATACAGTACGATTGTAGAAACACTAATATGAATATCTGTAATTTCCAAAATTAACAGACTATTCGTTGTACAATAAAATTAAAATTATAAAACCAGGTCGGAATGGCTTAGACGGAACTAGATCTGGCAGGCGGACTAGCGTGTCGAACCTACAGGGCGATCCAGAGGCGAATGCCAGCGCCTCTTAGGAATCATAATTTTCTCAATAATTTTGGATTCTGAAGGAATCTTACTAAAGTTTCAACGCACAAAACGTTACTTTATTAAACTTCAGATCTCTCTAAAGTTTAAATGAAATCCAAAAGGTTTTACTAATATTTTAACTGAATTATTCTAAAATCACTGTGGCTACTGTAATCTTTACCAAAATCAAAATTGGTCTCCACTTTTATTACGAGGGGAGAAATAGACAACTCTGGTACCAATATTATTACTGAGTGTTTAGCCACCACTGAACAAAGGCCAGTGTTGTAAAATACCAAAACCTAACTGTAGCGATATCGGATGGATTGGTCAATCCAATCGATATGGCTTATATGTACCAAATTTAGAATTGAAAATTACCTACAAAACGGTACCAAGATCATCTGAATCAACCCAAGGGCGACGGAGTTATAACCGCTCAAAGCACGCTTCGAGCTCCCAAAAGCTCACAGGCGATAAGGGTCATAATCCCGTATCACGCCTTTCCAAACAGAATTTTGATATGAGACTTGTTCAGTGCGGTGTATAACACAAACTAAACGTTTCTTGTTGAGAAACCATCATCGGTTTCTAAACCCCAAGGTTACCAAAACCTGAAATACGGGTTCAATACCCAAACGAAATACAAAAATACCGCATTATCTTAAAACTATAATCTGTACATAACCTCAAGTATAACTACGGCTTTGAGTGACTAATAGGAGTAGATATCCTGTTCCTTCAGGTATCTCAACATTCATGCTCTTATCACGAAAAATATCCCATCAAGATCATTCTGACATCTCTCCGGAACGAAATGGAAAAGAACTACGAAGCGGGAAAATACTTCAGCCTCCGACTAGCTCACCTGAGCTCAATACAAATGCTCCGAAGCGAGTACAAAATTTCTACAATTCCAGGTAGCTCGAAGAATCTCATCGCAAAAATCCCATCCACTCCGGTACTCTTCATTTATTTGGAAAACCAGCAGGAACGTGTCTGACATACGAATTCGTTTTGGATTGGTTGGTGTTGCCAACCAACGAGGTTCCATTAATTCGCAT
Organism: Chrysolina oricalcia; assembly: GCA_944452925.2. Taxonomy (NCBI): domain Eukaryota; kingdom Metazoa; phylum Arthropoda; class Insecta; order Coleoptera; family Chrysomelidae; genus Chrysolina; species Chrysolina oricalcia. The sequence continues at coordinate 9,237,766 of OX101813.2, read as the reverse complement.
GCCAGGCCGTTGATACCTAAAAACGCCAGAAATACTATTTACACGCGCACTTAGCTCTACTGAGCCATCCAGAAGTGAGGGCTACTTCCCTGGAACTGTCCGAACCCTCGGGCGACTCCTGGATGACTGCCTAAAACAGCCAACCAAGCTCAAATTTATACCATTGCCGAACATTTGAGTCGACCAATGGTATCGCAAAAATACTGGTAGGCGGAGCCTATTAGAGCTCTCGCTTCCTGATATACTCTAGTGAGTATCAAAACTGTAGTATTTCTGGCAGAAGATAACACCCCCCTACTTAAGGGATCGCTTGGCATGCGGATGGAACGTCGTTGGATTTGCCCGAAAAAAGCCAGTTCTCTCGAACATGTACCTAAAAATAAAACCTAAAAGAGAACTATGTTGCAACTACTGGCTATCCAAATCTTGCAGATGTTGTTGCAGGCTTATCGTAGGAATTCCAGGTTACTCCTTTACGGGACTTTTATGGAATGTACCATATATCCACATCCGCTCATTATCCAGCTTCCAAAGAGGCGCCACATGTCTTCGCACCTGCCCCTGGCTAGGACAACCAGCTCTGTTGTCTGTTTGACTTCGGTCTCTCGCCCCCCTACTTGGACTCGACGCTCGCCCATCGGCGCAGCGCCTCCGCTCCTTCAGGACCCGGTTTAATCCCCTTCTGGGTCGTCGACGTGCTCCCAGCATCGCCTCCGTTGCCCATCTCTGGCGGACCGGCGTCCTGGCCAACTAGCTTCGGTGTGTTCCCCTTCAAGTTCGTTGGCGTGCTCCCAGCATCGCCCCCGTTGCCTTCCCTCAGCGGACCGACAGCTAGTTGCTCTTTGGCACCTCCACCAAAACAGCTCCTTTGCCCTGGCCATCCGGCTCAGGAACAACAGGCTGGCTGCGGACAAACCCACGAAGGATATGGAAGTCCTCGATTTCACTGGCCTAACTTGCTTCAGAATCATCACGAAAGTGCATCCAAGAAAACTTTCCGATAAGTATCTTCAAGTCCGGGCTACTGACTTCCGAGACTACCTTACTGGAATTTCATGGGCCCCTGCTCCATCCGGAGACAGCTCGGAAGCTACAACTTCACTAGGCCCCACATGTTGGGCGCCATGACATCTATTCGGAAACGAAATGGAAAATAACTACGAAGCGGGAAAATGCTTCAGCCTCCGACTAGCTCACCGGAGCTTAATCCAAACGCTCCGAAGCGAGTTCAAAATTTCTTCAATTCCAGGTAGCTCGGAGAATCTCGTCGCAAAAATCCCATCCACTCCGGTACTCTTCATTTATTTGGAAAACCAGCAGGAAGGTGTCTGACATACGAATTCTTTTTGGATTGGTTGGTGTTGCCAACCAACGAGGTTCCATTAATTCGCATGCCAGGCCGTAGATACCTAAAAACGCCAGAAATACTATTTACACGCGCACTTAGCTCTACTGAGCCATCCAGAAGTGAGGGCTACTTCCCTGGAACTGTCCGAACCCTCGGGCGACTCCTGGATGACTGCCTAAAACTCTGGATCTTCATGACTACTGTTTAGAGCAAGGGCCCTGCCCTCCTGCTCTTAAATCTGATGTGTCCGACAGGACGATTGTTGAGTCTCTTAGAATTTGAAAAGGACGGTATCAGATTCCATGAATCTATACCGCACTGGCTTTGGATACCCCCTAATCACAGGGATTTGAGTGAAGAAGACCTTCACTCAGCTTCGTCTGAGTTTTGTGAGTTCAGACCACGGAGAGGCGTGGTCTTTTGAAACGAGTGGGGTCGTCAATAGTGTAGTCTACTGCGGCCCTGTTTCAGCGCAATCAAATACACGCTGATTACGTGCCTGGACACTCTGTTGTATGGATGCAACTTCAGATCATCGCGGATTCGAGCGTTGCGCACGAACCATGGAACATTAGTTATCATCCGCATGATTTTATTCTGGACCCGCTCCAGACTTAAAATATGGGTGTGGGCTGCATGGCCCCAGGCAGCTGATACGTACATCAGGACAGGCTTGATTGTCGGTTATAAAGAACTTGCGAGTAACGCGGTGTCATCAGCGTACAGGGAAACCTTCACGTGTTGTGTTCTCGGAATGTCGCTTGTATAGATGGAATACAAAATGGGCGAGAGAACAGCACCCTGAGGGACTCCAGCCTGAATGTCTCTCGTGTCCGAGAGAACATTTTCGGTCCTGATCTGAAATGTTCTGCCCTATCCATCTTATCAGACCTCGAGGGAAACCAAGGAGATCCATCTTGTAGAGAAGGCCTTCGTGCCATACTCGGTCGAAGGCCTTCGCTACGTCTAGAAGGAGTAGATACACTGCGTGTTTCTTGTTCAACTCGGTGATGGTCTCCTCTACCATCCTCAAGGCCTGCAGCTCCGTAGAATGAGCCGACCTAAAACCAAACTGTTCGTCTGGCAGAACATTCCGATCAGTAACTTCATCGTTGAGCCTTTTCAGAAAGACTCGCTCAGCAAGTTTCCCCACCGAAGTGAGGAGACTAATGGGCCGATGATTTTGTGGGAACATTGGGTCTTGCCGACCCTTCGGAATCATGACGACGACGGCATGTTTCCACCTCTTGGGGAAGTACCTAAGGCGCAACGAGTTGTTCACGATGTTTCTGATGGAAACAATCTGGTTGTCCGGGAGCTTCTTTAGCATCAGATTGGTGATAGAATCCACTCCCGGAGCTTTTCTCTTATGTAGAGCATGAATATGCGCCCTAAGTTCATCTTCAGAGGCAGGACGAATGTCATCGTCATCGTCCTCCCGAAGGATACGTCTGACCCGCCTTTCCACGAATTCATCACGGTCATCATCATCCTCCTCATCGATGTTGAGAACAAATTGCTGTTCCATCGAATCTGCAAAGGCTGCTGCCTTGTCAGCGGAAGTGTAGCACATTCCGCGCGTACCATGAATAGGCGGAATTTTCCCCCTCCGGCTCTTTCGCCCTTTAACAAGTCGCCAAAGCTCCTTGTCTCCAGGTTCAAGGCTAGAAAGCGTATCATTCCACGTTTCATTCCTATAATCTAGGATCGCGGATTTTACTTCATTAGCCTTATGGCTGGCTCTTACCCTGTCTCCAGGGAACAGTGTCCTTTGATAAACTCTCTTGAGTCGATTGCGCCCCCTTATAAGGTTTTTAATCCTCAGGGGAAACTCATTATAAGATTTCAAAGGACCCCGCTCACTGGTCGTAGAGGCCTCAAATGCGTTATTCAAAGTGCGCTCGAAAGTTACCACAGCTTCGTCTAACTCAGCTGAAGTTTGGAGTCTCTCAGGTACGACATATGCACCTTCGAGAACTGCCGTGAAGCTTTCCCAGTTCGTCGTCTTTCGCAGACAACTTCCCTGAGGGATAGGATCATCACCCAGCCACAAAATGACTGGATTATGATCCGAATCTAGCTCGGACAGAGGATAAATCTCCCAAGTCCAGGGGACATTCCTAACCAACGCGATGTCCAGCACATCCGGCCTGAACCGACCGTAGTGCGTAGGCTTACCAGGACTCACTACATGATAATCATGCCTGTCCATGTGCGCCCAGAGTGCCCTCCCATTGCGGTTTGACACCCGGCTCCATGACACGTGTTTTGCGTTAAAATCCCCAGCGATGATCGTCGGGATGTTGGATTCCATCAACAAAGAATCCAGAGTATCATCCTGCAGTTGATTGAGCGGAGGGTTGTATGCAGAGGCTACCCTAAGAGGGCCCCTACTCGTTTCAATTTGAACTCCCACCACTTCCACACCGTGGTTTCGATCGCCATCAATGCCGTATTGTGAGACTGGAAGGGAACGTTTTGCCAGAACAGCAACACCGCCTCCACGTCTCCCAATACGGTCCTTACGAAAGAACCTGTAATTTGGAACTACAACGGGCTCATTATTAAGGTGTGTCTCTTGAAGGAGTACGAGGTCGACATTGTGTCGCACCGCAAAGTCTTCGAGATCTAACTTCTTATTTCTGAAAGCGTTGCAATTCCAGAAAAAAACTTTCAAGGAGCTGGGCCTTGTTAGGTGCACAGCCATTTAAGCGACAGAAACCACGGCGGTACTGGGTACAAACATTTGTTGCAACCCCGGAAACTGAGTGAAGAGCTTCTTCATCTGCTCCAGTGCGGCGAAGATATCGGTTACTCCGCCTGACGGACTAGGGGAGGGTTTCGCATTACTCAAAGCCCCTGCATAAGAGGTCCCCGCACGGACAGCGCTGGAACCTGCAATAATCTGAGTCGGGCCTGAGCCGACATTGGTTGCCTTTCTGGCATTAGAAGGTGCCTCCTCCCGGTCCCATTTGTGTTTCCACTCCTGGGTTTGGGGAAGCTGGGGCATCCCCTATAACTGGCCGTGTGAGGACCCTCGCAGTTGAAACACTTGGCTCGTTCAGTGCGCGGCTCGCTGTGGCTCCGCTGAGACCCTGAGGCTATGAAGGCCTGAGACCTGATAAATGTCTCGTTCATTTTTAGGAACCAACACGAGTACCAGAGGCATTGGTTTCTGATTACGGTTGTACAGTCGAGCGACTGTTTCGGGATGGAAACCCTTCCTTAGAAGGTCATCTTCGATATCCTCTTTTTTGAGGTGCTCAGGGACGCCCCTAAAGACGACCCTGAGTGGCTTCTCGTCAGGGAAATTGTATGTATGATGGGGGATTTTATCCTCCACCAACATATGTGACAACTCACGATAGTCCTTGACAGTAGCAGGTTGGACTCTGATGCCGTCCTGGACGTTCTTTGCCTTGGAGAACGTGATTTTCTTGTCAGCGCACTTACGGTTTACGGTGACCCAACAATCCTTCTGCCGGATTGTGATCGGCGGGATACTGACCTTCTTTGGTGCATTAGAAGTGCCAGCATCGTTGGTGACTGGGGCAGGCCTGCTTGTTGATGCGGCATGCATCTGATCAGATCCTGCACAAACAATAGTCATGTTATCTTCACCCTGCGTGTCATCCAGTTCATTCCTGGGCACAGGAATAGATCCGGGCTCCGGAACAACTGGAGCACGCATATTATCATCATCAGACTCCATTCGGAGTGCGGTTTCAACGTCATTACTGCGCTCGGACACGCTCGCAGGTCTTCGGTTCTCCGAAGATTTCGACGTCACGGAATCTCTCGAAGAAGGTAGTTTGCGAATGCAAACTCTCTTCGGTCTGACAGTGTCTGCCAGAGGGGGATAATCTTCCCTGGAACTAAGTGCCAGGCTGGAAGAAGTATCCTCATTCATTACACGACCCAGTTCTTCGGGTTTAAAATCGAATCTGATAAGGAGGTGTTTAAGTAACCCCAATATCTCTCGCCTATCAGCTTTATTTAAGAAATCAGTAACTGATTCCAGCATCATGAACAGCAACTTAAACAATACAAGCGAACGAAAGCAAAATTAAGCAGAAAAACTTACTTTGTCACTTTGTCACAAAAGTCAAAGTGACAGTTCCAACTTATTAAACAAACCGTTCCCCACAACCAGCGGGCAATCCAGCGGTCAGGGGATACTTCTTTTCGTTGTAGGGGACTTCTGATTGTTCGATATATATATATATATATATATATATATATATATCTATGTTAAACAGTTCCGGGGGTGAGAACGAACTCACCCTCCCCCCGAACTCTGATGCCCCCAAAGTTCCAGAAGGGGAGAAAAGCCCATCAAAGAAGTCGACCTCCCAAATCCCTGTTAAAACTTCCCCAGGAAAGCCAAAAATGCAGAAGCCAGTGAATGCACACAAGCGCACTGCATCACAGGCTGAGAATAACTCAAGTCTAGTCGGGACATCGACACAGAGGGAAGATGACGGGAAGAAAACAGAGAAAATCACACCAAGTACATATAGAAGAGAAGCAGGAACCTCACATCCTGATAAAAAACCCAAAAATGACACTAGAGAAACAAGCTTTCAAGAGAGGCAGAGATTCTTCAGTGACATTTTGGGAGCCAAGAAAAACGTGGAAGAAAAAGAGAGGGAGAAAGTCAAAGTCTCGAGAAGAAAACTCAGACCAACTAAAATATACGAGGTCCAATTCGACAAGGACGGGAAAAGGACACTCAGAGACTTTGACTTTGAGAAGGAATGTAAAAACCAACCCCTTACAACACATCCCCCCAAAGACAACAAGGGAGAGGATCAGGAGGTGAAAATATTGCAGGAAACATCCAAGAATAGCTCAGAAGGATGGGAGGTCGACATCCTGACACAAGGGAAAAGTCTACTGGAAAAAACCAGGAAAATCCAGGAAGACACAAATAAAATAGATGGCGAGATAAATAAGAAACTCGCACAGAAAGAATAGGAAGAACCGAAACCTACAGAAAACAGCACAACACCAGCTGAAGCAGTCAAAGAACCCGAAACCAACACTGAAATGGAAGTAGGAAACATAGAAACAACGGAGACAACAACTAACCCTCCCACAACACCAAAATGCGATACACCAGCCCCCCCTAAGGTGATAGAAAGCCCGAAAGGTCTCTTCAAATTCTGCGCCGAGATCAAAGCACAGCAAGTGCGAGATCAACAGCGCAGAATTCGACTAGAAGAACAGAGGAAGGAAAAGCAGGAAGCCCTCGAAAAAGAAAAGAAAAAGCAGCAGGACATCGAGACAGCTGCAGCCCCAAAAGAAAGACTGTTGAGCAGGAGGAAGTCACTGACCCCCCCAACTACCCCTCTACAGGAAATGCCCCGAAGATGGATCGTCGAAGATCTCCCCCCACCTCAGCCCACACATTCCCCGAAAGCAGGAGGTAGCAGACAAAGGCAGAATAGTGTGGAACAAGAGCAAGAAAAGCACACGCAAATATCCGAGCAACTCGAAAAGCTCGAGAAAGAGGTAAACGCCAGAATAAGTGCAAAATTCGCACTATTCTGCCAAAAAGTCACCATTCCCGATGAGCTTGCGGAGTACCCGTGGCTGAAGATTCGGGAAAGGGAAATAGGAGAAATTGCAAGCCACTTTCGGGAACAATTTGAAAAAGAGGCTAGGGGAAGGAAAGAGGAGCTCCTAGCACTACAGAGATTACTAACCTCACCGGGCAAGACAAAGACAAACCCAAACGAACAAGGTGACGCCTTTGTCGAACCTAAGAAAACCACCAAGAGGAAGTGGACTACACTGAACCTAGAGAGCTCCCCTCCCGTTGCAGTAAGCAACAGATTCGGGGCAATTTCAGAAGATGAGGAAGAAGCACAGGAACGTCAGCAGAGGGACATTAAGGAGGAGTCCAACCCCCCACCCCTGCCCCAAAGGAACAAGCAGGAGGCAGCCAAGACAAACAAAGCTAGCAACAAAAAGGATAAGCAGCTACCCCCGGTAGCAGTAGAAAAACAGCATAAATGTCCCCCCATTATAGTAAAAGGGACGATCAATCTCGACGCCGGCACAAGAGACATGTTGAAGCAGGATATACAGGGAGAACTAACATACAAGTTTACGAACAGTTCCTCCCTGATATATGCTGCAAACCCGGAAGACCACAACACAGTGAAGACTAGACTGAAGGCTGCCGACGTCGAGTACCATACATATACACTCCCGGGGGAAAAACGGCATGCATTTGTCTTGAAGGGGTTGGACCATAGCCCACAAGCAGAGGAACTGAAAGAAGACCTGGAGTCGCAAGGCCTTAAAACCTTCGGCATCATGGACATAAATAACACTGTGCGGAAAATGTACATCGTTAACACCGAAAAGAACATAACAGTAGGCTTCCTGAATAGCAACATTCGGATTGTTAACGGTGTACATGTGAGATGGGAGATTAAACGAAATAATCGAACCGTCACACAGTGTTATAGATGCCAGGCCTGGGGACATGCCCAATCCAATTGCAATCGACCAATAGGATGCATGAAATGCGCAGGTGCTCATTGGTCAAGGGCATGTCCCAAACCGAGGTCGACTCCAGCAGTCTGCATAAACTGCAAGGGACAGCACACCTCATGCTCAACAGTCTGCGAAGTGTACCAACGCCACGTCACCAATCAGCAAGGAAGAAAGGACAAAGAGAGAAGACCCATGAATAAATATGTAGAGGCCCCGGCCCCCAGGGCAAACATATGGGAGAAGAGGAGGCTGGAACAGCAGCAAAGAGAAAATGATAGGGTAAGCCACAGGGTATCCTATCCACAATCCCAACCCCCATCCCAAAACAACGAAAGATTGCCAAGGGCCGACCAGCCCGGTACCTCAAATGCTATGAGTGGGTATATGGAACGCCATCAGGCCATCAAGGGTCTAGTAAATACGACAGGATTATTGCAGGCCATGGACGCCATTATTGATGGTTTGACGAGAGCCCGTGATGACACCGAGAAATTCATGGCCTTCTGGAGGGTCATGAACAATATCCAAAGCTACGGCTTATAAATGCCTATTAGGGCATGTATGCTAAATGTGAATGGAATCAGAAACAAGTACCAACTTGTGGCTGATTTCATTCACAGACATAAGATTGATGTTATGCTCCTATCCGAGACGAGGATCAGACAGGATCATAAGCTACAGATAAGAGGATTCACGGCCATCAAGAGGGAACGACCTAACGCCGGGGGAGGGGGAGGAGTCGCTATTCTTGTCAGGACAAGTATACCGCACTTACCTTTACCACAAACACAAAGCTCAATAGAGCACGCTGGCATCCAGCTAGAAAATGGCACAAGGGTATATGTGGTATACAACCCCCCAGACAGAGATATCACACCAGCAGATATCGATAATCTCTGCAGCAGCGGGCATAAGGTACTATTAGCAGGGGATTTCAATGAGAAGCGCCCTTAGTGGAACTGTGTCGGATCGAACAGGAATGGAAGGACACTGTGGGAGTACTCAATGAATAACAACGTCGTCTTTGACTTTCCGGACACTCCAACATGCTACCCCTGGAACGGTGGTGCCCCTAGCACCCTTGACTTGGTGGTGAACAAAAACGTACTAGATATTTCAGAGCTAAGGACAGTCGCTGAGTTAAGATCAGATCACGAACCTGTACTCTTCTCACTTAGTGGTGGACAGAGGCCGAAGGAGAAAAGAACCACATATGACTACTCCACCACTAACTGGAAAGAGTTCAGGCGAGTGATGAATGATCTTACAACCATCACCCCACATATAGATAAAGCCGAAATCGAAGTGGAGACTCAGCGACTGATTAACAACATTCAAAAAGCCAAAAACCTCACCACCAAGACGAGGAAAGTCAGGAAGGACCGGTATCCACTTCCGGACTACATCCTGGATCTGATTAAGCTGAACAGCAATGAGAGGAAAAGATGGCAAAGAACCCGCATGCCCAACCATTGGGAAAACATGCGCAACCTCGGCACGCAAATAAGTTCACTTATTCGGACACACAGGGATGAGGTCTGGAATGGGAAACTGGAACAACTGAATGCCGAAGACAATTCCCTATGGCGGATGAACAGAAGCCTCCAAAAAAGGCATATGGACATCCCTGCTGTGGGGAATGGTCAAAGGCAGGCACTAACCGATCCGGGGAAAGCGGAAATGTTCGGCGAGTACCTTCCAGGCAGCTGAAGACTCCAGGCCGGAGCACAAGATAATAACAAGGGAAGCAAAGAAATTCAGAGAGGCTCCCAAAGAAGCTCTAGATAGAAGAACCTTCTCGAAGGTGATGACCAGCTTCGAGGAGGTTCAAGAAACTATAAAAAATCTCCGAAAAAACAGAGCGCCCGGCCTGGATGGAGTTGACACAATCCTGCTCAGGAACCTTCCGAGGAAGTCCCTTGTGCAGTTACTGCACATAATAAATGGTATAATCAAGTGGCAGTATTACCCACAATGCCTGAAGCAGGCAGAGATTATCCCTATCTTGAAACCGGGAAAGTCCAACGCAAGAGTAGAGAGTTATCGCCCGATATCCCTGCTTAGCTCTGTCGCCAAACTGGTGAACAGAATCCTCCTAAAAAGATATCGAGATTACGAAGAAGAGCACGAACTCATCCCGGCGGAACAGTTCGGCTTCTGAAGGGGTCATTCTACGACCTCCCAGGTTGCCAGAATAGTCCACGAGGTGAGGGAAGGCTTTATTCGTGATCTCAACACAACCATGATCCTGTTAGATATACAAAAAGCTTTTGACACCGTCTGGATAGAGGGCCTACTCATGAAGATGTCGAAGGCAGGCATGCCAGAATATATGGTGAATATCATGGATTCATACCTAGTCGGTAGGACTTTCAAGGTTAGAGTGAATGGAACAAGCTCCACGGTGCGGAAAGCCGAAGCAGGAGTGCCACAGGGATCAAGTCTGTCCCCACTTTTGTATTCGCTACATACGTACGACTTTCCAATGTGCCCCACCACAAGCACGGCTATATATGCTGACGATACGGCAATATACGCCCACGCATATCGCAGCAATACAGCAGCAGCACTACTGGAAAAGCACCTGCAAAGGAAAGTAGTACCGTATCTAGCGGAAAACAAAATAGTGCTGAACTCCGATAAAACGGAGCTCATAAATTTCACAAAGAAGAGAAAGCGCTCTCGCGTGGTCATCTCTGGGGGATTTAGAGCTCTGAGAAATCGGATTGATGAGACAGACTCCGTACGGTACCTGGGGGTACAACTGGACAGGAAATTAATACTTGGAAAGCATGTCAACTTGGCAATTCAACGAGCTGCAGGTGCCGTGAGACGGACATACCCGTTAATAGCCAGGAATTCCAGGTTGGCTATGCCTTCCAAAGTATTGATCGACAAGCAAGTCATTAGACCAGCAATGACATATGCATGTCCAGTGTTCTGCAGCCTCCCCAAGTCTCAAATGCAGAGACTGGAGAGGATGCAGAACAAGGTACTCCGTATCGTCACCAACAGTGACAGATACATTCGGCTGAACGCACTAAGGGAGCTGGCCGATATTCCCACCATCGAGGAATTTATCAGACACCAGTCTGATAAATTCTACAGACACTTCATTCGTGGAAGCCCACTGACTAGAAACATCACTGAAATCCGAGCCCACCATTACAGACCAAAAAAGCATGGGGGGCTCATTTACCAGGCACTGGATATTTTCCATGAAATTCCAGAAGAAGAGTGACTAACACCAGTCACAAACCATGTTTAAACCCGGTTTTTGCTATAGGTTTTTTCCCGGGAACCCGTCGAATAATTCAATAATGAAATCCCAGCCATCCGATGTCTTACGTAAAATCCAACGAACATCCCCTGCATAACTTGGAGGAGGCAGGAAGACCCACAGCTATGCGACTTAGCAATCACAGCATTTGAGCCTACACAACATCGTAGGGTCTGTCTCACGACAGACGTTAACTGGTTAGGCTTGCCCGCTGAACACTTCAGAAGGGCAGATCCAAACCGTCAACCCTAAAAAGTGCAATGGAACTCCCTCCCTTACCACTACCCTGTGGCGGTATCGAGATTGTTTTAGTTGAACTTTTTATATATTTCTATGTTGTTTCGATTGTTATACTTCTTTTATTGTAAATTTAATTCAATAAATATTTTTGGATTTTGGATTTGGAGAAATTTCTCGCCGGAACCGAGGTTTCTCGGTATCCTGAATTCGGAGATCTTCCGATTCTGAGATTTCCTCGAGAGAAACCGTGCGAAGCAGAGAATAAAAAAATATATTATGCAAATCAAAGTTCATCCTGCTTCTATAAAAGTCGAGCTGATTTGTAATTCGACATCGGTTCCAGTTCTGACTTTGAACTTAGTACACTTCGTAAATTTATCTCCGATATTTTACCAAGTTTTCCTACTGCAAAAGTGCTTTTGCATTATTCTTCGATGGTTTTACAGCCGCTATCAGATATCAGTCAAATATCCAAACATAGCGAGCTGCTGCTACTTGGCTGTCGATATTATAGAAAGAATTCGTTTTCCTACGGGAATAAATCCGTCGACTTGGCCATTCCTCGAGTTTTCCACTACCAATCCAGCGATCTTCGGCAAGCATTTTGTGGAAGAAAGTGCTTCTCCTGGCTTCGGGAACTGTAGTACCGAAGCACATCCGTCTTATTATTTCTCGACCTGAAAGAAATAAAATCCCAGTGGTACGAACTTGTTCCGGCGTTCCTGGTACCTGCTTCCTGCTGTTTCTGGCCCTTTGGGCGAAGAAGTGCTACAAAGACAATTGAAACCGAACGCTTGTTCGTTTCTTACAGTGGTGAATATTGAAACAGACAATTTTCTTTTGGTTTACTATTCGGGTTATCACCCCGACTAGTACTCTAACCATTGACTCTCGTGTTTACTGACTCTGACAATTTTCCGGAACGATTTCCGGCTAATATTTACTAATCATAACCTGTTTGCCCTTTTCAGCTACTCGGCCTGCACTGATGTGCGAGCTGTGAATAAATTCCTTGGGAACCTCTCAGTGAGTACCTAGGTACTTTAAACTTGGCACTCATCAGGCCCCCAGAGACCGGGGGGCCCTCACTGAGGTACTGAGGCTTGGACAGTGGGTGCAAGACCCCACGGTACATGCCCGAGTCCGCCGAACTGCAATCAGAAGAGATTTGACACTTGTCAAATTTCACTACACTCTGATTCATAGGCCTAAAACGCAAATTCTTCCTCCGGGTAGGGAGACACGTGAGGTTAAACTTCCCTGATTAGGAAACTTAAATCACAAAAATTTGTACTCTTTTATTTGTTAGGGTTTAGGGCTCGTAGTGAACACCCAAGAGCCGGCAGTAGCCATCGTGGTGCTCTGGGTGGTATTCCCGGTCAGAATTATTTGCCTCTCCTAGGAAAAATTCAACCTTGTAAGTTGTAAAATTATTATCTTAAAATCTGAAACTTGAAATTCGTATTTTTCAGCATTTTTAACATTCAATTTTCCCTTGAAATAGAACTCAGCTCGATTTCAAAGAAAAAAGTCAAAAATATTGTTAATTTCGATCTTATAAATCTTATTGCAAAGTCTGGGGTGCATATTTGATTATCATGGATCACAGCTCAAATCCATTCCTTTCGTTCGGTGGCAGTTCGGACCCTCGAACAGCTAGCCAGGGTGAATTTTTAAGAAAAATTAAAAATCCCGAAAGTCTGCCTACTTTGGGATCTTCTTCGCTATTGTCGAGTTAGAGCCTAGCCCTTTATACTCTTAAATCACTAACTATCCGTAGAAGGATTGCTGACTCAAAGGAAAAAACATTCACGACAGCATCAGAATCCAGAGATTCCTTGCCGCCTTGACTTTTTAAAAGAACCCTACATCACGGGTCGACCTAATACTGAATGTGAACTATTCACACAGCTTCGTCAGTAGTGGGGAAGTGTTACGGGTTTATTTTGCACTAGAAAACCCTTTCAGTTTTAATACAATAACATCAGAAATTCTCTGTCATTGATATACACTTTCCACTCTGTACGCCACTGTATCAAAATGACAACTTGATCGTTGTCATGTATAGCTTGTTCCGAATGTTAGTACTTACCTTTGCCGTACTAGTTCGAGCGGACATGAACCGGCCTTAAGCTATTCACAGTTATCAGTTGTTTTATTTTGCGGTATGACAGCGTTGTTTTGTAAACATACTTATGGTTAGTCTATTGTTTTGTACTTAGAACACAAAACCGTAACATTCCTGCTCTATCTCTATCTTGTGTCATTGAGGTACCTATTTCACATTCGAATACTTGACCTTTTGTTTGTTTGTTTGTGTTTGGTTCTGAGATTGAGAGGCTGGCGTTTTCATCTTGGTTCGGTTGGCAACACTGATTCTTAAGGTGTTCTTTTCATAGCTCCTAGTAGCTCGAGGTAGTTCCTGCACTGATCCCACCGAACACTAACGAACAAGAAAGCACCTTGTCAGATATTGACAGTTTTGACTTTGACGTCTGAGAGATATTCTCTTCTTCCTTATTTGATCTTGATGCGTGAGTAACCTACTTTGAAGATTTCCAATTGAAGTTTGATCATCGTTGATGGATCTTTGGAAAATTCATATCAGGAGAGTTTCTCATATTGTTTGCGATTTTTGACGCTATATATTTTTTGAGAAATCTCCGTTCGCTTTGCGGATTTTTGAGGTTAGAAGTCACTTCATCATTGTGTGAAACCACTGGAACGAGAAACTCGCTATCAGACAGCAAACAGACCATCAAAGCTGTTATCAGAACCCTCCCACTTAATAGAGGTTAGTATTTGCATTTGGGCTCTACTTATGGCCCCATACAAGTGTAATCAGAAGTCAGAATGGTATTGTATATTCTAGGGTTCTCTACTGCGGTTACAACTCTGCTACTGCTCCTCTGCGGCTACCACTCTGCTACTACTTTGCTCCGCTGTGGATAGTGCTTGTTACCACTCTGCTACTGCTCCTCTGCGACTACCACTTTGCTACTGTTACTGCTTCGCAGCTGGTAGTGCTCCACTACGGTTTATTGCTACTACTCTGCTACCGATTATTGGAGTTCCACTAATGTGATTGTTCCACTGTTTCGTTGCTATACGATTGTCTTTCCACTGTTCCACTAATGTGATTGTTCCTGCTCGACTGTGGTTGTCCCGCTGTATATCTGTTGTTCAGCATTCCTTCGCTATTTGTCCAGCTGTACCTGTACTTTGATTGATTGTGTCATACCCACTGTGCACCTGTATTCACCAAGGCACCGATGAACTACAATCACAATAATTGGTGAACTGGAATGCTTGAGAATATCTACGTAGTATCAGATAAGTTTAAAATAAGACTGCCCCTAAGGCGTAAGTATCCATAATTGTAAGCTATCATCGTGACGTCACAGGCATAGCCCTCACTGGAGGTTTCATATTCATATATTCAAACAATACCATACTCTCAATCACAGCATTCACTTGAATAATTCATCTTGGTGGTTGATTTTACATTAATTTCATTTTCTTTTGTATTTTGAGCTGAACTGTGCACATACAGGGTGTGTAACGATCAATATATTTTATTAGTAAGGGACATGACTATTTCTTTCATTCTGGTCCAAGTTATCTAAGCGTAAGGGAAGACAAAACCTCTACATATTTATATATTATTATTATACCATTCACAGGTATCTATTGTTTAATATTTTAGTAATATTAGTGCAGTGGGTTGTCCCATTCCATCAGGGTGGTTTCGGATTTTTCACTAGCGATAAATCCGTGGCGCACCGGAAAATTAACCCCATATTTCAATCTTATCGAAATCAATTTTTATTGTCGAATCCACGCCTACTGAGGTGCTGGGTGTGTTAGAGGCGTGACACATCATTGCACATTCACTGCTCTCCTTTCCTAAATTTTGCCCCTAACAGAAGATTAGACCACGGAGACACGTGGCCTTTTGAAACGGGTAGGGTCGTCAATAGTATAATCTACTGCTTCCCTTATGAGTGAATTTTCATGTGTTTCCACACAATCAAATACACTCCGATTACGCTCTTGGATGCACTGTTGAATAGAAGGCAACATCAAATCGTCGCGGATTCGATCGTTGCGCACGAACCATGGGGCATTTGCCGCAGGTTTTTGCTCTGGACCCGTTCCAGAGCAGAAATATGGGTGGGGGCTGCTTGACCCCAGGCGGCTGATGCGTACAGCATGACAGACCTGACCAGGGAGGTGTAAAGGAGCACTTTGTTCCTTAAACTAAGTTTACTCCTCCTGTTAAGGAGCGGGTAAAGCATACCTGATCTAAGGTGCAATTTAGCTCTAAGCTTGGCTATGTGTGGGCCCCAGGTGAGACCACGGTCGATGGTCAGGCCAAGGTACTTGACCCGCGCGCGCCATTCAATCCCCCTTCCCGAGACTGTGACTCCTCTCTCTGGATACTGACGTCTCCCCAAGGAGATCATTTGCGTCTTCGCTGGGTTGACCCGTATCTTCCAGTCCAGAAACCATCGCTCAAGATTGTTCACTGCGGTCTGCAGATAGGCAATCCCAAGCTCCGGGCTCATGGAACTGGCGAGCAACGCGTTATTGTCGGCGTATAGTGAGACCTTCACGTGCTCCGTTCTTGGTATGTCGCTTGTGTAAATGTTATATAACGTCGGAGAGAGAACTGTTCCCTGAGGGACTCCTGCCTGAATGTTCCTCGTGTCCGAGAGAACATTTTCGGCCTTGACCTGAAATGTCCTATCCTTTAAAAAGGAGCTTAACCATTTTATCAGACCTCGAGGGAAACCGAGGAGGTGCATCTTGTATAAAAGACCTTCGTGCCAGACACGGTCGAAGGCCTTCGCAACGTCAAGGAGAAGAAGATACACAGAGTGCCTCTTGTTCAACTCATTGATGGCCTCCTCTACCATCCTCAAGGCCTGAAGCTCCGTAAAGTGACCCGATCTAAAGCCAAATTGCTCGTTGGGTAGGACATCCCTGTCAATAACCTCATCGTTCAGCCTTTCCAGCACAATTCGCTCAGCAAGTTTCCCCACCGAGCAAAGAACACTAATGGGACGATGATTCTGGGGAAACATCGGATCTTGACCGCTCTTCGGAATCATGACTACGATGGCATGCTTCCACCTTCTGGGGAAGTACCTAAGTCGCAACGAGTTATTGATTATATGCTTTAAAGAAGTGATCTGGCACTCCGGAAGCTTTTTCAAGATCACGTTGGAAATTGAATCCACTCTTGGGGCCTTCTTCTTCTCAAAACCTCGTATATGCGCCCTAAGCTCTTCGTCAGAAGCCGGGCGAATGACATCATCGTCGTCCTCTCGAAGGATTCGTCTAACCCTCCTTTCCACAAAATCATCCCTGTCCAAGTCATCCTCCTCACTCGTGTTGGGGACGAACTGACTTTCCATTGTGTCCGCAAAGGCAGTGGCCTTGTCGACAGAAGTATAGCACTTTCCGCGCTCGCCGTGAATAGGTAGAAGATCTTCCCTCCGGTTCTTTCGTCTTTTGACAATTCGCCAAAGCTCATAGTCTCCAGATTCAAGTCCAGAAAGAGTCTCGTTCCACCTTTCATTCCTGTAATCCAGGATCGCGTATTTAACCTCAGTAGCCTTGTGGCTGGCTCTTACCCTGTCTCCAGGGAACAGTGTCCTCTGATACGCCCTTCTGAGACGATTACGCTCTCTTATGAGGTTTTTAATCCTCGGAGGAAACTCATTGTAGGAACTCAAAGGACCCTGCTCACTGGTCGTGGAGGCCGCAAGAGCGTCATTCACAGCGTGCTCAAAGTGTTCCACAGCTTCTTACAACTCAGCTGGGGTCTGGAGTCTCTCAGGGGCGACATATGCCCCTTCAAGAACTGCCGTGAAGGTCTCCCAATTCGTCAACTTACGCAGACAACTTCCTCGGGGATTTTGATCATCTCCCAGCCATAAGACGACCGGGTTATGATCCGACGAAAGTTCAGAGAGTGGATACATCTCCCAAGTCCAGGGGACGTTCCTGACTAGCGCGATGTCTAGCACATCTGGCCTGAACGGACCGTAATGCGTAGGCTCACCAGGACTCACAACATGATAATCATGTCTTTCCATGTGCGACCAGAGCGCCATCCCATTGCGGTTTGACACCCGGCTCCATGACGCGTGCTTGGCGTTGAAATCCCCAGCGACGATCGTAGGGACGTTTGATTCCATCAACAGTGAATTCAGAGTATCGTCCTGTATCTGATTGTTGGGGGAATTATAAGCAGAGACTATTCTAAGGGCACCCCTGCTCGTTTCAACCTCTATTCCCACCACTTCCATGCCGTGGTTACGATCGCGGAAAATGCCGTACTGAGCGGTCTGAAGAGAGCACTTCGCAAGAGCAGCCACACCTCCTCCATGTCTCCCAATACGATCCCGTCTGAAGAATCTGTAGTTTGGGACTGTAACTGGCTCATTGTTAAGGTGGGTTTCTTGAAGAAGCATGATGTCCACGTTGTGGTGCACCATGAATTCTTCAAGATCCAGCTTCTTATTTCTGAAACCGTTACAGTTCCAGAAAACGATCTTCAAGGAACTGGGCCTTGTTAGGGGCGCAGCCATTTACTTAGCGGTCGCAATCGCGGCAGTGCTTGGCATAAACATGTGCTGCAGACTAGGAAACTGCGTGAACAGTCTCTTCATTTGATCTAGAGCGGCAAAGATATCGCTTGCCCCGCTAGACACATCTGAGGGAGGGTTTGCCGCTGGTTTGGGTCCCAGAGCCCCTGCATAAGAGATTCCCGCGCGGACAGCGCCAGAACCCACTGGTCTCGTTGCCGCGACATGGCCGGCATTGGTGGAGTTTCTGGCAGGAGGGCCCCTGCCACCCGAAGCATTAGCATTTCTGCTGAATAACTTGGGGTAACCTGGGCACCCCCTGTAACTGGCCGCGTGGGCTCCTCCGCAGTTAAAGCACTTGGCCACTTCGCTGCGCGGCTTGACGCAGTCCCGTGTCAAGTGCCTTCCAGCGCACTTTACGCAAGCCGGAATTGCCATGCAGTTCCTCTGAGCGTGGCCAAACCTTTGGCATCGGTGGCATTGACCAACCGCGCCCCTGGGTTTTTGGGACTCTACCGATATTTTGAGATTTACAATATCGGTCATCTCGTAGATGTTCCTTTCTGTTTTTGGTACAAGTACCAAAACCAGGGGCATCGGCTTGTGGAATCGGTTATATAACCTAGCCACGGTTTCGGGATGGAACCCCCTCCTCAAAAGTTCATCCTCTAGATCTTGACATTTAATAAATTCGGGGACGCCTCTCAGGATCACCCTGAGAGGTTTCTCGTCCGGGAAGCTATACGTATGATGGGGAACTTTACTCTCCACCAATAGATGCGAAAGTTCGCGATAATTTTTTTCCGTTGCTGGCAGTCCTTCTGCCGGATAGTTATTGGCGGTATAACTGATTTTTTGGGTTGGGGAACATTGTTCCCATTTTGGACGTGGCCGTCGTGGGCACTTGGCATGTTTGACTCTAACTCGACAATGGTGCGCTCGTCGCCACTGTCAATACCATCTCTGGGCCGCTTTGGAGCGGGTGGCTCATGAACTTGGGCAGAAACGATGGTTTCATGGTTCATTTCAACATCTGTTGCGTTTTGCCTTTCAGCATCTCCCTGTATGCTTCGGCTTGATGTGGAAGAAGCGCTGAAGGAAGCGATCTTCCTAACGCAAACTCTCTTCACCCTCGAAACGGGTGGAAGAGCCGGGAAAGCCTCTTTTTGGGCTGGGGAAAGATTGTCGTTAGACGGCGTAAAAGAGGACTTTCCGTCGTCGTGGACAATCTTTCCGATATCCTCAGGTTTGAAGTCGAATCTAATGACTAGGTGTTTCAATAAAGCAACTAGCTCTGATTTATCGCTTTTGCAAAGGAAATCCTCGATGGATTCCAGCATCATGAACAGATAAGCAGGACAAACTAACGAAAGCTACAAAAAACTTACGGTTTTCCTGGCAGCTGTCACGCTGACAGTACAAACCTCACGCAACAAATCGTTCCCCACAACCAGCAGGCAAACCATCGGCCAGGGGAGACTTCTTTTCGTAGAGGGGCTCTTCTAATGCTTCGATTCTAACTGCAGCATAAAATTAATTCGAAGTTTTTCCACTAGAATATGCAATCTATCTCAGGAGCGGGTTGTCAAGATATGGGTATGGCTACTCGCACGCTGTTCTGACGCTGACGATGACTGACCCGAAAGTCTGCATAACCGACACTGGGCCATATTTATAGACGAGAGCTGAAATTGCTCTTACCAATCCCCGGCTCTCGCGGTTGGAAAGCTGAGGGGGAGGAGCCTATCGGTGTAGCTGGCTCGAGGTCTAGCACGCTCCAAAATCCAAAAACATTTATTAATTAAATTTACAGTATAAAAAGGGCACACATACAACAAATTAAAATATGACACAGTTAAAACTATCCGATACCTCCACAGGGTAGGGGTAAGGAAGGGAATTTCGACTGCTCCGGAGTTGGGGATTTATCCTGCCCATTCTGGGGCTTCCAGCGGGCGGGCAAACCGGTCCTCGCCTGTCCTAGGACAGGCCCCACGGTGTTATGTGGACGGGATTTGTTGTATATGGTTAGTCTCAGCTTAGTTGTTTCCTGCCTCCTCCAAGTTATGCAGGTGAGTTTATATGTTACATGTGAGACATCAGGCGATCAGAGTTTCCTTCGTGGGCTTTCGAGGGGTTCCCGGGTAAAAACAGCGAAAAAACCGGGTTTTGTTCATTGTGGGCTTCATGTGTCACTCATCTTCTGGGTTTTCCTGAAAAATATCCAGTGCTTGGCATAGGAAGCCACCATGCTTCCACCTCACATTGTGGTGAGCTCTCACCGCTGTTATGTTCCTAGTCAGAGGGCTCTCCAGGATGAAGTACCTGTAGAATTTTTCCGACAGATATTTGATGTGGTCTTTCAGGGTCGTGATATTGGCCAGCTCTCGCAGATCAACCAGCCGAATGTACCTGTCACTATTTGTGACGATTCGGAGTACTTTGCTCTGCATCAGCTCCAGTCTCAACATTTGAGTCTTGGAGATGCTGCAGAACAATGGACAGGCGTAGGTCATTGCTGGCCTGATGATTTGCTTGTTGTAGTGTATTCAGTTTAGTTCATTGTAGTACTCTGTATATTCTCTTGAATGTTGTCAAGGAAGCAAAAATATTTTTATGTAGTTACGAATAATAAACAACTTGAGAACTGAAATTATAATTTATTTCTACTTGAAATCTCAATATATATCAAATTTGGCGACGAGGATAAGGAATTGGTTGAAATTCGTAACAAGACAGTGTCAGAAGTTAATATGACAGAAATTGAAGCAGCAGAAAAAAGTCCTATTATGCTAATAAATGCTGGTAGTATTACTACTATTCCTAATTTTCAAGAAGGAGATGATTGGGAGATATTTGAAGAGCGTTTAGACCAGTTTTTCATGGCGAATATGGTTGAAGAAAAGCGTAGAGTTGCAGTGTTGTTAACTAGTATTGGAGAACATATTTATAAAATGTTAAAAAGCTTGTGTGATCCAGTTAAACCCAAAGATAAGTCATATGCAGAGTTAGTTTCCATCTTGTCTACCCAATTTGAGACGAAAAGGTCAATATACAGACAAAGGATTCAGTTTGATTCCCTTAAGCAAGGAGCAGAAGCTGTAAATGACTGGTACGTGAAAGTGAGGGACGTCGCATCGAAATGCAATTTCCTTGGTGATATGTTGATGGAACGGGTGAAGGATAAGTTTGTGGCAGGAATGAAGTCTGGACCGATTTTAGATAGACTGTGTGAAGAAAAGCCTTCAAAAGATTTGGCAAGTTTATTGGATATTGCCTTGAGTAAAGAAGCAGTGTTGAGAGAAGTGAAGAGTAGCGTTGACATTAATAGGATACATAGGATTCGTACAGTAGCAAATACGAAATATAAAGATGAGAATACAAATATCAATCAATCTAAGGTTTTATGTTATCATTGCAACAAACCAAATCATAATTTTTCAGCTTGTGAATATAAAAAGTACATTTGTTCTCTTTGCAGGATTAGAGGGCACATAAGTGCAGCTTGTAAGAGAAGACTTGAGAAAAATAAATTTTTGGAAAAAGAAGATATTAATATAAATGGATTAAATGAAATTGATTCGATGGAAGGTAGTGGTTCAGGTAATGTGGAAGGAAATTTTGTTGAAATATTGCATTTGGGATCACCAAATATTATGAAATCAATTTCAGTCAAAGTTTTAATAAATAATGTTCCTCTTCAGATGGAAGTAGATACTGGGGCTGGTTTGAGTTGTATCCCTTTTTCAATTTATCAAGAACGGTTTTCAAATATTTATCTCAATCCTACAAATATCAAATTGAAAACTTATGGTGGGTCCATTCTCAAACCTGAAGGTGAAATATCCGTTAATGTGCAATTGAAAGATGTTTCCAAAAGTTGCAATATTTTGGTGGTGAAAAATGCGTTGAAAATTTTGATGGGAAGAGATTTGATAAGCATATTTGGTTTGGCTATTCAGAATAATGAGGTATATTATAACTTTGCACACAGTCTAGGTGAAAATTTTAACGAATTAAAAAAATAATTTCATTTAATTTTTCAAAATAGATTGGGAACTTATAATGGCCAGAAAATTAAATTGAAAATTCTAGATAATGTAATACCTATTTTTCATAAGCCACGACCTATACCATTTGCATTCAAAAAACAAGTGGAGAGTGAGTTAATTAGATTAGAGAATGAAGGTGTAATTGAAAAAGTTTTACATTCACTTTGGGGTACACCTTTAGTACCTATATTGAAGCCAAATGGTAAAATTCGTTTGTGTGCTAATTATAAAATCACCATTAATGAATTTTTGGAAGATGTCAGCCATCCCTTACCTCGTATCGAGGATATTTTTTCATCATTACAGGGTGGTCAGAAATTTACTAAATTGGATATTTTGAATGCTTATAACCAATTGTTAGTTGATGATGAAACTAGTGAGATTTTAGCATGGAGCACTCCTTATGGTATTTTTAAAGTAAAATGTCTTCCATTTGGAACAAAACCAGCTTGTTCCATCTTCCAGTCTATCATAGAAAAAGTTTTACAAGGAATTGAAGGAACGGTAAATTTTATGGATGACATTTCAGTAACGGGTAAAAATTATAAGGAGCATTGGGAAAATTTGAGGAAAGTGTTAGGAAGACTACAACAAGCAGGTTTTACTTTGGATTTCAATAAATGTGACTTTTTCAAAGGGGAGGTTTCTTATTTGGGATACACGATAACTGCTGAAGGTATAAAAAAATCTTCAGACAAAGTTGAAGCAATTGTAAAATGTCCAGTTCCAGAAAATTTCACAGAGGTTAGGGCTTTCTTAGGATTGGCCAATTATTATTCAAAGTTTTTACCCAATTTGTCAGCCAAACTGAAACCACTCTATGATTTATTAAAAAAAGATAAAATTTTTGAATGGACACAAAATTGTCAAAAATCTTTCGATTGTATTAAAAAATAAGTTGTTTCTGATAAAGTTCTTGTTCATTACGATCTCAACATGCCATTACGTTTAACTTGTGACGCAAGTCAGTATGGAATAGGGGCAATTTTATCACATGTTTTTCCAAATGGAGATGAAAAGCCAATCAGTTTCATATCCAGAATTTTATCAAAATGTGAAAAAAATTATTCGATGATTCACAAGGAAGCATTAAATATTTATTGGTCTGTTCAAAAGTTCTATCAATATTTAGTTGGAAGGAAGTTTGAGCTGGTTTCTGATCATAAACCCCTGCAAGCACTGTTTGGAGAACATAAAAGTTTGCCATCTATGGCAGCAGGACGCTTGCAAAGGTGGTCATTATTTCTATCAAGTTTTGATTACACTTTTAAAGTTATAAAAGGAGTTGATAATGTTCAGGCGGATGCTTTATCGCGTTTACCTCTCAAAAATTATTCACTAGAAATAGTTGACATTTTTGATTACCTTAACTTCATAGAAGATTCGGTTCCCATAGATACCAACATTGTTAGATCAGAAACGAGAAAAGATTCTGTACTGGGTCAAGTAGTAAATTTCATTAGATATGGATTTCCCGAGTCAACTGAAAATTTGTTATTGAAACCATATTTCTCTCTAAAAAATGAGATTTCAGTGGATAATGGCGTAATTATGTGGGGTTATAGAATAGTAGTTCCAAAAAAGATCAGATATCAACTTTTGCAAGAACTTCATAATACTCATGAGGGAATGGTGAAGATGAAATCGAATGCTAGAGCATATTTTTGTTGGCCTAATTTAGATTCTGATATTGAAAGTTTTGTTAAGAATTGTAAAATATGCATGTCATTAAGGCCTGAACCAAATAAATCAAAAGTAATTTCGTGTGAAAGTTCAAGTTATTTCTTTGAAAATATTCACGCTGATTATTTGGGTCCTATAAATGGGAAAATGATTTTAATTATTGTGGATACATTTTCCAAATGGGTAGAATCTTTCATCATGGGTAAAGTAGACTCAAAAAGTACAAATGAAAAATTCAGGAAATGTTTTGCTAGATTTGGTTTACCAAAATCGGTGGTGACAGATAATGCTCCTATGTTCTCTTCTGGTGAATTTTCAACATTTCTTTTCAACAATGGTATAAAGCATTCAACTTCTCCACCCTATCATCCATCTACAAACGGGTTTGCTAAAAATGCAGTGAAAACTTCCAAATTGGCTATTGGTAAAGCTTTGAGAGATGAAAATAATAGACATTGTAGTTTTGAAACGTTAATGAATAGATATCTATTCCATTATAGAAATTCTATTCATATGACAACAGGGGTAACACTTTCCAGTCTTGCATTCAAAACAAAAATTAGAACTCGTTTAGATATCATTCATAATTCGAGAGATATACAAAAATATAATTTTAAGAGTAGAAATGGAAAAAGGGAACGAGATGAAAAATTTAAGGTAGGAGATAGAATTTATTGCAGAGACTATAGAAATCCAAATAAAAGATCGTGGGTTAGAGCTGTTATTGATGAAATTTTGGGTGAAAGAATATATTTCTGTAAATTATTAGAGGAAAATATTTGTTGGAAAAGACATTTAGATCAAATAATCAGAGATATTCCAGACGATAGTAATAACTTTTCGAAAATAGAAAATGATGGAAGGGGATATAGGATTAGGGAGCCTGTAAATGAAGAAAGTGGTAGTAAATCTGCACAAGGCACCGTATGTTTTCCAGATTTGGGGGAAATGATTGAAATGGAGGAAAAAAATAATGTGGATTCACCTTCTGTTTCAAACGAATTTCCTTCTGTTTGTCTGATCCCTACTTCATCAACAATCCAAAATGAAATTCTTAATGAAGAAAATAGAGAAAGTGATTTTCCCAAGTCTAACTCATTGAATTGTAGTAATAATTCTCGTCCCCGTAGGAATGTAAAACCACCGGAGCGATTGAATTTATGAAGGGGGCATTGTAGTGTATTCAGTTTAGTTCATTGTAGTACTCTGTATATTCTCTTGAATGTTGTCAAGGAAGCAAAAAGATTTTTATGTAATTACGAATAATAAACAACTTGAGAACTGAAATTATAATTTATTTCTATTTGAAATCTCAATATATATCACTTGTAAATCAAGACCTTATTGTCTTGGCTCAATTTGGCGGTTCTGGCTATGAGCGGGTAGGTCCTTCTGACCGCTGTTGCTCCTCGCTGAACCGCCAACTTGAGGTGTTTATTCAATGTTAAACGCCTGTCCAGTTGCACTCCAAGGTACCTCACTGAGTCCGACTCGTCTATCCGTTTGTCTAGAACCATGATCCCCCCACGGATTCCCCTGTTGTTGAATCTCCGTGAGAAGTTCACTAGTTCTGTCTTGTCCGGATTTAGCACTATCTTATTGGTCGCCATATACGGTATGACTAATTCCTCTAGATGTGTTCGCACGCACTGCGCGCCTGCCTCGCTAGTGAGCGCTTGTGCATATATTGCAGTATCATCTGCATAGACAGCCGTGCTAGTGTGCTCGGACATGGGAAAGTCATACGTATATAGCGAGTATAAGAGTGGAGACAAGCACGAACCCTGCGGCACTCCTGCGTTGACTGGTCTCATTGCGGAACTGACTTCATTGACTCTCACCCTGAAGGACCTTCCGACTAGGTACGATTCGAGTAGTTTAACCATGTGGGATGGTATGCCTGCTCGCAACATCTTCATTATGAATCCCTCCGTCCAGACGGTGTCGAACGCTTTCTTAATGTCCAACAGGATCATAACTGTGTTGAGGCCTTGCTGAAAGCCCCCCCTCACCTCGTGGACAATTCGGGCTACCTGGGAGGTCGTGGAATGACCTCTTCGGAAGCCGAACTGCTCTGCCGGGATGAGGTTGAGGCTCTCCTCAAGGTCAACGAATCTTTTCAAGAGGATCCTATCCACCAGCTTGGTCACGTTGCTTAGCAATGAGATTGGGCGGTAGCTCTCGACCCTTGCTTCGGACTTTTCTGGTTTTAGGATGGGGATAACCTCCGCTTGTTTCAGGCAGAGCGGGTAGTGCTGCCATTTGATTATATGATTTATTATATAAATCAGTTGGACTAGGGACTTCCTCGGCAGATTCCTCTATAGAACTGCCCCAATTCCATCTATCCCAGGTGCCTTGTTTCTAGGGAGCCTTTTGATCGTTTGCTGAACCTCCTCGTAGTTGGTTACCAACTTCGAGAAGGCTCTTCTGTCGATGTTGACCTTCGGTCGACTGCTGAATTCTCTGGCTTCCCTAGAGACTGACTCGTGTTCTTGTGTGGAGTCAGCACCTGCCTGAAAGGCACTCTGGAAGTATTTTCCGAACAGATCTGCTTTCCCCCTTTCGGTCCATCCATGTGTGCGACCGTCCCCCACGACAGGTATGTCTGTAACGAAATGTAAAACATTGCGTTCCTTTTATAATTTCCATCTGAAATTATATCATAATTAAATAGATTTGACATCTGATTGAGATAGTTCATTCCGAACTTCTCATTTAGATAGTTTGTTCCGATGTACCTTATTGTTCTGTGATGTGAAATGCAACATTACTACATTGGTAACACTGCAAATAGAAAGAGCGAGAGGGAAGGGATATCCTTCTTGGAGGCCCTTCATCTGCCTTTTCTGAAGCGAGCATTGAAGGCGTTTGGGTGTTTTGAGTTTTCCTTCGGGAAATGTACTGACTTTCAACAACGAAGAAATGAAAGGTCGTATATTTTATAAATGTATTAAATTCATTTTGGCGACTTGGTTCACGTCTCTGGTGAAACAAAGATGGCCACATGAGCGTCACTCATAAATATTTTCGAAATTTTCAATCTTAAATAATTTAATATAATCCTGATACCTTATTAACATTTGAATAACGTTTCGTATCGTCTTTTGACTAGTCGGTCCGAGAATGTCAAAATTTAACCAGTCCATAACATAACCTCTAAAAGTGATGATTCATATGTTTTGATGATTTCGATTAAATTTATTATATCTCGACTTTAAATATCAATTAGACCTGTTTCTGTTCCTGCTTTATGATTTTCAGTGATACAAGTTATTCCACAAGTTTTCCTGTAACGCTCAGAGAATACTAACCTGCTAGAAGTGTGAACAGTGAATAGGAGCTAAAGGCACTCCTCCTGAACCTGGTTGGTGATCTGTACAAGGACTGGTCTGGTAGCTAGGAGCACGGAATTCGTGGGCGAGTCATTGCTTTCACTTAATTTAATTTGTAATTTGTAGAAGCTAGACTCACTCATGATTCTCCGAACTCTAGGTTCGATCTATTCTGGATCACTCACTAGCCACGTTTAGATGGAAAGGCCTAGCCAAAGAGAAAATCTATTGTCTTAACAACCTTTCATTTGCTTTGTGAAATCGAAGTACTCTTTCAGTACTCTCTCTCTTTCTCCTCAGTCAGAAAGAAACTCAAACCAACCATCTGCTTGCGTTGCAAATTTGTCAACGAGGAACTTTCTCAGTACACTATCTTTCTCCTCAGTCTGGAGACATATCTTTGATTTATACTTGTCGAGGAAATTTCTCGTTACAATTTATCTGTACTCTATCATTACGCTTTATCGTTACACTTTCTCTTTCTCCTCAATCTCAGAAATTCCATAATTATTTATCTTTATCGATAAGAAAGATCAATAATTTGATATCCTTTTGCTAGTCTGAATGACTGTTCAAATTTGAATATTTTATTCTTTAGTTTATGAAAACAATATTTCATGATATTTATTTTTCTCATGCTCGCTTGAGATTGGCCTTCTCTAATTTTGTATGAGAAGATTCTAAATTTAATCTTCATCGTAAATTCTTGTGCTTCACACAATTTTAATCTTTAACACATTGTTTAACTCAGCAAATCTTTAACATGTTATTTTTTTAGACAAATGTAATTTTTGTAAAATTATAATATTTCATCATTTCTGTAACAACCTTTAGTATTTAATCTGTAAGCTGATTTTTCCCTGATTATTCTTATCGCATTTGTCAATTTGAGACAAGGTACTGGTTTGTTTTTATTTTCTTCACAGTGTAACCTCAGCATTCAAACATCTGAGCTTTAGGAAAGACTCCAATATACCAGATAAGCTACTACAAACTGTATCCAGCTAGTAGAGCAGCCACGTCTCGAGACACCCTACAAGGCTCCTACATCCAACGTTGAAGTAGAGCTCTGGAGTAAGTCTTCCTACACCATCGCAAACACTGATCATAAAAGTAAACAAACCAGATATTTGTAAGCGATTATTTGCCAAATTTGTAAACTCAAATCTTTTCAACCATACTTTTGTAGAAATTCAAACCTCAATTGTTTAAATAATTTTCTTCATTGTATCCAAATTTAGAAACAAATTGTAAATATAGTGTTTTCAGAATTTTTTTGTTTTACTGTTGAGAAGCATAAAGTACATCCTTTGACAAAATCCGTGTTTTTGGTATTTTCATAAAAAAGAACCTGGTATCTTTACTTTCTTTAATTTCGAGTATCTAATTTTTGTCAAAGGATCTATCTATTAGACTGGCAGATAACGAAACCCACGACCTCCCGTACCAATCTGAGCAGCTCACAGGCACTGCTGTATACAATGAGCAAGTAGCTATCTTAAAAAGCAATTTATAGTGTTACACAAATTGGCGCCTCAACTTCTTATCTGCTCAGTCTTTTCATTGTGCTTTTTCAATCAGTAATATTTTATGATCAAGGTTTGCTGACTTGAATATATATATATATATATATATTTCTCTTAAGTGAATGTGTATTGAAGACACACACTCATTTATTGACTTTATTGAATTTACCTTTGATATTTTACTGAATTTTTGAAAATGTCCCGGTCAAAAATTGATCCTAAACACTTGAGGGTGAATGAACTTGATTATGAAATTGCTATCAGGAATATAGCCTACTGGAGATGTAGACTCAAAACGTAAAGTTCTGAGAGGTCTTCTCACTCAGGAATGTGCCAACCGCAGTTTTACTGATATTATTGAAGCTTTCTCTTTTTTAGAAGATGAGAAAAATATTTTAGAGTCACTAAATGACATTAAACAGAAAATTTCAGATTTTGTTGGAACCTCCTCTGATTCTGCATATAAGAGATTAGTTTCTCGTTTAATACATTTATCAGGATGCATTCATAGGGTTCAAACTAGTGACGAATCAGAGGAATCCAAAAAGAGAACATGGCAATTAGAACTTTTTACTATAGAGGGTGATCTTGATGAAAAAATCTCTCTTGCAACTTCTACTCCTATTCCCTCCACGTCAACTACAAACGTGACACAATTTCCATTTACTAAACCAGTTCCTGCCTATAAATGGAACATTTATTTTACTGGTACAGCTGATAAAGAGTCTGTCATTTCCTTTCTTGAAAAAGTTGAATCTTTGAGAATTGCGAGAGGAGTTTCTAAGGATGATTTATTTATTTCTGCGGGCGATCTCTTTAAATCTCAGGCATGGACCTGGTACAATAATAATCGTTCAAAGTTCAATTCATGGGACGAATTAGTTTCAAAATTAAAAGATGACTTTCTACCCTATCACTACAATGATGATTTGTTAGATGAAATTCGAAATAGGACGCAAGGTTCTAATGAAAGAGTAACTATGTATATTTCTGCAATGGAAGGATTATACAATAGGTTGACATCGAAACCAGATGAGAAAACTATTGTTAATCAAATTCGTAGAAACTTGCTACCTACATATGTTTCTCAACTAGCTTTATCTGATACTAACTCTTTATCTGAATTATCTAAATTGTGTAAACGAATAGAAGAGTCCAGTATATGGTCTAGCCGCTACAAGCCTCCCCCTTCTCGAAAAGCTTCGTTGCTTGAGCCCGACCTGAGTTGTCCGAATTTCTTTGATGCAGGTCCTTCCTTTAGCTCAACTAGGAACTCCACACACCTTTCTAAGGAAATTTGTGCTTCTTCCAGAAGTCCACTTCCAACATGTTGGAACTGTGATTTGGTTGGCCACATATATGGTGACTGTAAAAATCCCAGGTCTATCTTTTGTTTTGGCTGTGGTTCCAAGGGTGTTGTCAAGACTAGGTGTAAGCGTTGTTCAAAAAACTTGCCGAAGGGTGTCATGAAACTGGACACAGTCACCAGTCATTCGGAAGGTCCAGACCAAACCACACAATCCACAAGAAAGAAAAAGGGAAAATCTCTTCCCCTAAACAACTCAGAGAAGTGAAACTTCTTTTCCGGGAGTGGGATGAGTGGTTGTGTGTTGTCAAAAATTTTTGTTCTAGGAAGAACAAACAAGTCTGTGCTACCACCACTTCTGAATGGAACTCCTGGTTATCTGTAGTAAAAAACTTCTGCACTAAAGTCAGAGTTTCTCCCTTATTTTTAAAAAAATAGCAATGACAACCGACCTTATGTTAGTGTCAACATTTTTGGTGAATCTGTTGTTTCTCTTGTTGATACAGGATCAAATGCTTCAATTCTTGGATCATCTGGATTCTCTCTTTTGAAACGTCACAAAGTTCCCATTCTCTATGATGAATTTCTGCAAGTATCGACAGCTGATGGAAAACCTCAGGAATTCTTGGGTTATGTCAATATTCCTATCTTTTTAAATGGTGTTAGTAAGGAACTTAAGTTGTTGGTCATTCCTTCTATCACACAAACCCTAATTTTGGGGATAGATTTCTTAAAACTATTCCATATTGGGGCCATTAATTTGAACAATTTTTCTTATGAAGTCAGAGGTTCTTCAGTTTGTGCTGTAAATACTATACAGAGTGTCTCCAACTTAAGTGACCGAGAAAAGGGTAAACTTGAGAAGGTTGTTGAACTTTTTAAACAAATTGGACCAGCTGAGAGAATTGGCAGGACCCATTTGATTTCACATTCCATAGAAACAGGAAATGCAAGGCCATTTAAACAAAGACAATATCCCTTGTCGCAGGTAATGCATTCTCATCTGGAGAAGGAAGTAGATGAAATGCTCAAACTTGGCATTATTCAACCTTCCAAATCGCCTTGGTGTAGTCCTTTGTGGTTGGTGAAAAAGTCGAATGGCACGTTTCGAGTTTGCTTCGACGGGAGGAAACTTAACGATGTGACAGTTAATAAGGATGCTTATCCCCTACCTTTGATTGACTGTATCATCACCAAGCTCCGTGATGCTCGTTTCATTAGTTCAATCGACTTGAAACAAGCATTTTTTCAAATTCCATTGGAAGAATCATCCCGTGCAAAGACTGCTTTTGCTGTACATGGCAAAGGTCTCTATGAATTTGTCGTTATGCCTTTTGGATTAGTATCAGCAAGTCAGAGTATGTGTCGTCTTATGGATCTGGTTATTGGACCTGCCTTAGAACCATATTGTTTTTACTATCTGGATGATATCATTATCGTGGCTCCAGATTTTGAAAAACATTTGGAAATTTTGAGAAAAGTGTTAAATAGGCTTAAGGAAGCCAATTTAACTATTAACTTTGAGAAATGTCATTTCTGCCGTCCCTCTCTTAAATTCCTAGGTTTTTTGGTTGATGAACATGGCCTAAGAACGGACCCAGAAAAGGTGTCTGCTGTAGTGAATTATCCAGTACCCAAAAATACTACACAGATCAGACGTCTCATTGGCCTCGTCAGTTATTATCGTAGGTTCGTCAAGAATTTCTCTAGTTTATGTAGTCCAATAACGGATTTACTCCATGGTAGAAAAAAAAAGGTCAACCAATTGTATGGACTCCTGAAGCTAACAAAGCATTCCAGGAAATGAAAGATTCTCTTACTAGTGCTCCTGTATTGGCAAGCCCTGATTTTTCAAAGCCATTTACCTTGATGTGTGATGCTTCGGACACAGGGGTTGGTTCGGTGTTATTTCAGGAAGAGGATGGAATGGAACATCCAATTGCTTATGCCAGCAAAACTTTGAACTCATGCCAAAGAAAGTACACGACTACTGAAAAAGAATTGCTTGCAATTATATTTGGTATTGAGAAGTTCAGGTATTATCTGGATGGTCGTCCCTTCACGGTTATCACTGACCATAGTTCACTTCAATGGCTTCGTAGTGTGAAGGATCCTTCACCAAGATTAGCCCGTTGGTTAGTAAAACTAGCTCAATATGATTTTACTATAGTTCATAGAAAAGGGTCTCTCAATGTTGTAGCAGATGCCTTATCACGTTCGTTTGAAATTGCCTTGCTAGATCTATCTACTTTGAAGCGTGATAACTGGTATTCTGAAATGGTTACAAAGGTTAAGGAACACCCTGAATCTTATCCATCTTTCAAGGTGGAGAATGATGTCTTGTATAAGCATATTTTTTGTAAATATAATATTGAAAGTAATTTAACCAACTGGAAAATTGTTGTTCCAACTGGAAATAGGCCGGAAATTTTGGAAACCTTTCATGATCACGAAACTGCCTCTCATTTTGGTCTTTCTAAAACCTTATCTCGCATTTCTGAATTATACTATTGGCCAAATCTTAGAAATTCAGTTTATCGTTATGTAAGAAAATGTAAAGTTTGTGCGGCCAGCAAATCATCCAACCTACCGCAGGCAGGCTTGATGGGGTCCTATCGAAATATCAATCATCCCTTCCAACTTATTTCTGCGGATCTTCTTGGTCCATACCCAAGATCAAAGATGGGGAATCAATACATTCTGGTTGTGGTAGATTGGTTCACAAAATTTGTTTTGGTGCATCCAATGGCCAAGGCCACTTCAAAGGCAATAGTAAAGTTCATAGAAAACCATGTTTTCCTTATATTTGGCATTCCACAGATCTTTGCCTGCGACAACGGCTCACAATTCATTAGCAGATAATTTAAAAATCTCATGAAGGAATATTCAGTCCAAAAGATCTGGTATAATGCAAGATATCATGCCCAAATAAATCATACTGAGCGAGTTAACAAAACGATCACAACTGCTATCCGATGTTATGTTCATGAGAATCACAAGACCTGGGATCAGTCTATCTTCAAGGTGGCACAGGCTATTCGTCTTGCAAGACATGACGTTACGACTTACTCTCCCGCTTTTCTAGTTTTTGCTAGGAACATTCCTGTATCAGGAGAGTTCTATGGAAAAATTGCAGACACTGCAAACAATATTGTGTCCATTAGTGACAAGATTCATAGCATTCAAGATTCCCAAGCCTTGCCTCCATTGTACGAAGATGTCCGAAAGAAGCTTTACAAGGCTTATGTTCAAAATGCTAAGAGGTATAATATGAGGAAACGTCCTCTGAAGTTTTACGTTGGTGACTATGTTTGGAAAAAGAACTATGTTCTTTCCAAGGCTTCCGATAACTTTTCGGCCAAACTTGCTCCCAAATTCATACCGTGTGTGGTTAATAAAGTTATTTCTCCTTTGGTTTATAATTTGAGAGATAGAGATGGGAAAGATTTGGGAGACTGGCATATCAAGGACATAAAACCGGATGTTACTGCTGATTATCATAGTGATAGTGGTAGTGATTCAGATCAGAGTAGTGAAGAGGAATATTTTTCTACCTAGTATCAATTTTTTTTTAGGGCATATGTGTTGGATGTCCTTGGGTTTTCCTAAAGCTCTAGTAGAAGTATCCTACCCAACCAGTAGGGGAAAATTTGGACAATTTTTGGGTGGAGAGGCTGTTTTTATTCTGTACTGCAACAGATCCGTATTCCAACAGATCCCTCTGCTGGAGGTTTGTCTAGATTTCTCCCTATGACAGTAACCATCTGCTGTTTGTTTATTGTAGCTAGTTTTCACTATGCTACTCATGATACTACCATATTCTTTGGCACACTACTGAATCCCCCTGTATGAATTGAACTTTGTAAGTCATTGTTGTAATTAGAATTTTTCTTGATATATTCATGAAAATGTTTGGAAGACAAAGTCAATTCGAATCTTGTATGTATTGCCTTAATTGATCATTGATATTTTTAATGTGTAAACATTTTTATTTTTCACCTTGATGTTTTGAGAGTGCGTACATTTCATTATCTTACCCTGGAGTTGGAAAATTACTGACTCATAGATTTAGTAATGAAGAGAAGATCCTCTGATTAGTTTCCTGTAATGGCAATTCAATTGCTCAGAACCAAATGGGTTCTCTGCCGTCTAACCAGAGTAATCAGATATCCTTGATTACTAATCTCTATCCTTATCTTTTTCTTACAAGTGTTAACATTTCTGAGTATTATTCCGAGAGCTACAGTGGGATTTTTTCTGATTAGTTTCCTGTAATGGGAATTCAACTGCTCAGAACCAAATGGGTTCTCTGCCGTCTAATCACTTGCGTTTAAGCAATTGTCTCTCTTATCTCTTTTTTACAGACTGTTAACATCTCTGAGTATTATTCTGGATACGATAGGTCCGCTGATCTTTAGTGTATTTTTTCCTGATTAGTTTCCAACAATTCGATGGAATTAAATTGCTCAGAACCAGATGGGTTCTTTGCCATCTAATCAGATGCCCTTGATTAGAGGTCCGCTGACCTTTACTGTGATTTTTCCCTGATTAGTTTCCAGCAATTGGAATTCGATTGCTCAGAACCAAATCGGTTCTCTGCCGTCTAATCAAATGCCCATGATCACAGGTCCGCTAACCTTCGGTTTGGTTTCCTTGGCAAGGAAATTTTTATAATAGTATTGTAATGACGGACAATTCCTCTGGGATTACCTTCTGATTGGTTTCCGAATGCAGTGTGCAATAGGAATTCGAGTGTTCGGAACCAAATGGGTTTTCAACAGTTTAATCAGATGTCTTTAGTTACAGATCTCTATCCTTGACAAGGAGATTATTTTATGGTGTAGCAATCTGCAATTACCGTGTCCCTTGCAAAATTGCAATCCTTATGCTTGCATTTTTGCAACTAGCCCAAGAAGTGTATTCACTGTCTTTTCTCAATGATCAATTCTCGATTCAGTATTGTTGCCAAATTATAATGAAACATTCAAGAAAGTGTTAATGGGTTTAACTTTCTTTAAAAAGGAAATTGTTTTTGTTTTTTTTAATTCTTATTGGTTCATACAGCATCATAGATCCATCCTCTCACATGCAGTGTTCTGGAAATCTTGATGATTAATTTTGGTTTAACTGGGAAGCTAGCATTTAGCGTTTTCTCTTATATTCAACTTATCCTGAATTTTACTTCATATCCCGCAATAGATACTCCAATGAAGGAGTTATTCTGGAAGTTTTTTACCCTTTTCTTGCTCTAAAAAAAGGATGATTAACGTTAAACTTTTTTTGTTTTAGGGACTCACTTTGGTGGAGTGTGAGCTCAGCTCAGATGCGACAGCTGGTTTACTAGCGGGATCTTTGGAAGGGAGAGCATTGGGGGGTCTTATTTGGGCTAGCGGTGCGCCTACGGGTGAGCATAGCAAGGCCTTAAATGGCGGCTGGGTAAGGCTACTGTGTTTCTCCTGAGCTCCACTGATCTGTTGCATCTGAGGACTTGTTCACAGTGCCAAGGATGAGAGTATCCCGAACTTTTGTCTTTTAATTAGTGAAACAGTGTTTTCACTATTTCAGTAGGTGGCGCTATAGTTCACACCAGTTGAGGTGACAACTGGACTTAATTTTCTTTTCATAATTCATATTTTTTTTGTTTCACCAAGGGTATAGTTGGTGATGGTTCCTTGTGGTTGAATTCTGGTTGGTGGTGGTTGTCTCAGGTAGTCTGGAGGCGAGTGGTTGAAGATGTTCACTCACCGGCGCCGCAATCAACATCTTGCAGCGATGAGGGCATCTTTGCCAGATTGTCTGAGATGGCTTCGACTGTGCCGGATTTTATCTTGGGGAATGGTCAGTAGCTGAACCCTTTTTGTATCTTCACTCCAGAACTGTGAAATACAGGGAGTTGGAAGTTTCAGCTCGTAAGTGCTATAACTTACAAGTTTTAGTTCCTGGATATTGGTAATTAGCAATATACCAGTTTCATTATAGAAAATTTCAGCCATATAAATGCTACAATTCTCAGATTTGATTTCTTAAAATAAAAAAAATAAAAAATTCAAATAATTTTTTTTTGCCGGAGTCAAAGGAGGGTGTAACGAAATGTAAAACATTGCGTTCCTTTTATAATTTCCATCTGAAATTATATCATAATTAAATAGATTTGACATCTGATTGAGATAGTTCATTCCGAACTTCTCATTTAGATAGTTTGTTCCCATGTACCTTATTGTTCTGTGATGTGAAATGCAACATCACTACATTGGTAACACTGCAAATAGAAAGAGCGAGAGGGAAGGGATGTCCTTCTTGGAGGCCCTTCATCTGCCTTTTCTGAAGCGAGCATTGAAGGCGTTTGGGTGTTTTGAGTTTTCCTTCGGGAAATGTACTGACTTTCAACAACGAAGAAATGAAAGGT
Source organism: Chrysolina oricalcia (assembly GCA_944452925.2). NCBI lineage: Eukaryota > Metazoa > Arthropoda > Insecta > Coleoptera > Chrysomelidae > Chrysolina > Chrysolina oricalcia. The sequence goes on along the minus strand of OX101813.2, from coordinate 9,201,487 downwards.
CGTATATTTTATAACGTTTAATTTGGATTCGATTATTTGATCGAATCGATCTACCTACATATCGACTTTCTCTTTGGCAGATTTTTCTTTAAATGTATTAAATTCATTTTGGCGACTTGGTTCACGTCTCTGGTGAAACAAAGATGGCCACATGAGCGTCACTCATAAATATTTTCGAAATTTTCAATCTTAAATAATTTAATATAATCCTGATACCTTATTAACATTTGAATAACGTTTCGTATCGTCTTTTGACTAGTCGGTCCGAGAATGTCAAAATTTAACCAGTCCATAACATAACCTCTAAAAGTGATGATTCATATGTTTTGATGATTTCGATTAAATTTATTATATCTCGACTTTAAATATCAATTAGACCTGTTTCTGTTCCTGCTTTATGATTTTCAGTGATACAAGTTATTCCACAAGTTTTCCTGTAACGCTCAGAGAATACTAACCTGCTAGAAGTGTGAACAGTGAATAGGAGCTAAAGGCACTCCTCCTGAACCTGGTTGGTGATCTGTACAAGGACTGGTCTGGTAGCTAGGAGCACGGAATTCGTGGGTGAGTCATTGCTTTCACTTAATTTAATTTACAATTTGTAGAAGCTAGACTCACTCATGATTCTCCGAACTCTAGGTTCGATCTATTCTGGATCACTCACTAGCCACGTTTAGATGGAAAGGCCTAGCCTAAGAGAAAATCTATTGTCTTAACAACCTTTCATTTGCTTTGTGAAATCGAAGTACTCTTTCAGTACTCTCTCTCTTTCTCCTCAGTCAGAAAGAAACTCAAACCAACCATCTGCTTGCGTTGCAAATTTGTCAACGAGGAACTTTCTCAGTACACTATCTTTCTCCTCAGTCTGGAGACATATCTTTGATTTATACTTGTCAAGGAAATTTCTCGTTACAATTTATCTGTACTCTATCATTACGCTTTATCGTTACACTTTCTCTTTCTCCTCAATCTCAGAAATTCCATAATTATTTATCTTTATCGATAAGAAAGATCAATAATTTGATATCCTTTTGCTAGTCTGAATGACTGTTCAAATTTGAATATTTTATTCTTTAGTTTATGAAAACAATATTTCATGATATTTATTTTTCTCATGCTCGCTTGAGATTGGCCTTCTCTAATTTTGTATGAGAAGATTCTAAATTTAATCTCCATCGTAAATTCTTGTGCTTCACACAATTTTAATCTTTAACACATTGTTTAACTCAGCAAATCTTTAACATGTTATTTTTTTAGACAAATGTAATTTTTGTAAAATTATAATATTTCATCATTTCTGTAACAACCTTTAGTATTTAATCTGTAAGCTGATTTTTCCCTGATTATTCTTATCGCATTTGTCAATTTGAGACAAGGTACTGGTTTGTTTTTATTTTCTTCACAGTGTAACCTCAGCATTCAAACATCTGAGCTTTAGGAAAGACTCCAATATACCAGATAAGCTACTACAAACTGTATCCAGCTAGTAGAGCAGCCACGTCTCGAGACACCCTACAAGGCTCCTACATCCAACGTTGAAGTAGAGCTCTGGAGTAAGTCTTCCTACACCATCACAAACACTGATCATAAAAGTAAACAAACCAGATATTTGTAAGCGATTATTTGCCAAATTTGTAAACTCAAATCTTTTCAACCATACTTTTGTAGAAATTCAAACCTCAATTGTTTAAATAATTTTCTTTATTGTATCCAAATTTAGAAACAAATTGTAAATATAGTGTTTTCAGAATTTTTTTGTTTTACTGTTGAGAAGCATAAAGTACATCCTTTGACAAAATCCGTGTTTTTGGTATTTTCATAAAAAAGAACCTTGTATCTTTACTTTCTTTAATTTCGAGTATCTAATTTTTGTCAAAGGATCTATCTATTAGACTGGCAGATAACGAAACCCACGACCTCCCGTACCAATCTGAGCAGCTCACAGGCACTGCTGTATACAATGAGCAAGTAGCTATCTTAATTGGCGCCTCAACTTCTTATCTGCTCAGTCTTTTCATTGTGCTTTTTCAATCAGTAATATTTTATGATCAAGGTTTGCTGACTTGAATATATATATATATATATATATATATATATATATATATATATATATATATATATTTCTTTTAAGTGAATGTGTATTGAAGATATCAACACACACTCATTTATTGACTTTATTGAATTTACCTTTGATATTTTACTGAATTTTTGAAAATGTCCCGGTCAAAAATTGATCCTAAACACTTGAGGGTGAATGAACTTGATTATGAAATTGCTATCAGGAATATAGAACCTACTGGAGATGTAGACTCAAAACGTAAAGTTCTGAGAGGTCTTCTCACTCAGGAATGTGCCAACCGCAGTTTTACTGATATTATTGAAGCTTTCTCTTTTTTAGAAGATGAGAAAAATATTTTAGAGTCACTAAATGACATTAAACAGAAAATTTCAGATTTTGTTGAAACCTCCTCTGATTCTGCATATAAGAGATTAGTTTCTCGTTTAATACATTTATCAGGACGCATTCATAGGGTTCAAACTAGTGACGAATCAGAGGAATCCAAAAAGAGAACATGGCAATTAGAACTTTTTACTATAGAGGGTGATCTTGATGAAAAAATCTCTCTTGCAACTTCTACTCCTATTCCCTCCACGTCAACTACAAACGTGACACAATTTCCATTTACTAAACCAGTTCCTGCCTATAAATGGAACATTTATTTTACTGGTACAGCTGATAAAGAGTCTGTCATTTCCTTTCTTGAAAAAGTTGAATCTTTGAGAATTGCGAGAGGAGTTTCTAAGGATGATTTATTTATTTCTGCGGGCGATCTCTTTAAATCTCAGGCATGGACCTGGTACAATAATAATCGTTCAAAGTTCAATTCATGGGACGAATTAGTTTCAAAATTAAAAGATGACTTTCTACCCTATCACTACAATGATGATTTGTTAGATGAAATTCGAAATAGGACGCATGGTTCTAATGAAAGAGTAACTATGTATATTTCATCGAAACCAGATGAGAAAACTATTGTTAATCAAATTCGTAGAAACTTGCTACCTACATATGTTTCTCAACTAGCTTTATCTGATACTAACTCTTTATCTGAATTATCTAAATTGTGTAAACGAATAGAAGAGTCCAGTATATGGTCTAGCCGCTACAAGCCTCCCCCTTCTCGAAAAGCTTCGTTGCTTGAGCCCGACCTGAGTTGTCCGAATTTCTTTGATGCAGGTCCTTCCTTTAGCTCAACTAGGAACTCCACACACCTTTCTAAGGAAATTTGTGCTTCTTCCAGAAGTCCACTTCCAACATGTTGGAACTGTGATTTGGTTGGCCACATATATGGTGATTGTGAAAATCCCAGGTCTATCTTTTGTTTTGGCTGTGGTTCCAAGGGTGTTGTCAAGACTAGGTGTAAGCGTTGTTCAAAAAACTTGCCGAAGGGTGTCATGAAACTGGACACAGTCACCAGTCATTCGGAAGGTCCAGACCAAACCACACAATCCACAAGAAAGAAAAAGGGAAAATCTCTTCCCCTAAACAACTCAGAGAAGTGAAACTTCTTTTCCGGGAGTGTCTAATTTTTGTCAAAGGATCTATCTATTAGACTGGCAGATAACGAAACCCACGACCTCCCGTACCAATCTGAGCAGCTCACAGGCACTGCTGTATACAATGAGCAAGTAGCTATCTTAAAAAGCAATTTATAGTGTTACATGTCCTTGAGCCTCTTTTGGAGGCGCTTGGACATACGCCATAGGGAGCCATCGCCCACATTTAGGCTTTCGAGTTTCCTCTTCCTATTCTTGTGCTCTTGTATCACGTTATTGATTTCCCTACCGAGAGAGAGCATATTGTCTTTATGGACTGGGTTTCTGGTGTTCTGCCAGTTTTTTCTCTCTCGGTTGTTCATCCGTATGAGCTCAAGAATATGGTGCAGGAGAAGATCTTCCCTTACAACTTTCTTCCTGGTAGTGACATTTCGAGCTCTCACGATGTTGTCGATCAGCTTCTGAGTCTCCTCGTCTAACTTATCCTCTGGGATGTTAGGAGTGATTGTGGTGTTTTCACTCATCAGTCTCCTGTATTCCTTCCAGTTGGTGGTGCCATAGTCATAAAGGACTCTTTCCTTCCTGATTTTCTGGCCACCACCAACTGAGAAGAACATAGGGTCATGATCCGATATGAACTCAGGAGCTATTCGGAGCTCTGTGATGTCTGCGACGTTTTTGTTTACTACCAGGTCGATAGTTGACGGGTTTCCTCCGTTCCAGGGGAAATGCGTTGGAGCGTCTGGGTGATCAATCACGATGTTGTTGTTCAGAGATTACTCCCAGAGTACCCTTCCGTTTGCATTTTGGCTGGTGCAGTTCCACTCAGGCCTCCGCGCGTTGAAATCCCCAGCCAGCAGCACTTTGTGCCCACTGTTACAGAGGTTATCCACATCCATGGCTGTTATAGTATTACTTGGCTTGTTGTACACCGAATAGATCCTTGTGCCATTCTCCAGTTGGATTCCAGCATGTTCCAGGGAAGTCTGGCGCTGTGGCAGGATCGTATGCGGTATACTGGTCCTTACAAGGATCGCTACTCCGCCCCCTCTCGCTGCATTGGGCCTGTTTATTCTTGCATTTGGTCTGTCTGTCCTGATGGTGGCGAATCCTCTGAACTATAATTTATGATCCTGTTGGAGACCAGTCTCGGACAGAAGCATAATATCGATCTTACGTCTGAGAATGAGATTCGCGACAAGATGATACTTGCTACGAATCCCATTCACATTCAGCATGCATACCTTCAGTGGCATCTATAGTCCGTAACTCTGGATATTTTCCATTACCCTCCAGAATGCAAGGAATTTTGCGCCGTCATCCCGGGCTTCTCTCAAGCCCTCGATGATATCATCCATTGCCTGCAGTAGGCCTTCGGTGTTAATCAGGCCTCTGATGGCCTGATGCCTCTCCATATAACCACTCACTGCATTGGTGGATGCAGAAGCTGAGACTATCTTGGAATTGTTTGCCCGCGGCAGTCGTTGGGGGGGATTAGGGAGAGGGGTAGGGGAAGGATTTATCCTGTGGCGCTGCTCCTCTTCATTTTCTCTTCTTGCCTGGGCTCTCCTGTCCCATGCATTTCCTTGCACTGCGGGGGCTGGAACATACCTTGGCTTCGGGACCGGCTTCCTCTTCTCCTGACTTTCCAAGTGGAGCTGGTATGCTGCACATTGCTCAGAGCACGCAGTGTGGTCGCCTCCGCAGTTGCAGCATACCGCTGGCGTACTTCTGGGTTTGGGGCATGCTCTGGACCAGTGATCGCCCGCGCATTTCATGCACTTCACTGGTCTGTTGCAATTTGATTGCGCATGGCCCCAAGCTTGGCATCTGTAACATTGGGTGAAAGATCGCGTGTTACGCCTAATCTCCCACCTTACCAGCACTCCGTCTACTTCCCTGATGTTTTTGTTGAGGAAACCTACGGTCACCTTTTTATCAGTTTGTACTAAATACTTCTTGCTGTATTCTTCTTGTTGTATTGTTGATAGAGGTAATCCCGTAGGTTTCCAGGGCTTGGTTGGTCAGGTCGTCCCTCATGTCTGTGATGTCTGAGCTATGGTCCAGCCCCTTCAGTACGAAGGCATGCCTTCTTTCCCCCGGTAGTGTGAAGGTGTGATACTCCACTTCTGCCGTTTTCAGCCTCTCCTTCAGCTTCGTATGGTCTTCTGCCGAATTGGCATAGATGAGCGAGGACTTGTTGGTGTACTTGTAGGCAAGTTTTCCCTCCAAGTCCTGCTGGAGCATGAGTTTTGTTGGGTTGTCCAGCCTGATCGTCCCATCTATGACAATAGGCATTTCTTCTGGGCGGCTACCGGGGGAGGGGGGGTGCCTTCTTGGGAGCTCGTTCGGCTGCCTTCTTTCCTTTGCCCTTCTGGTTCCCTTCTTCCCGTTCAGGGGCTTTGGGGACGGTTGGGGTTTCCTCCTCTTTTTCTTCTTCTTCCTCTCCGGCAAGCGCTGCGAAAGAGTTTCGCGTTGGAGTGGGGAGGTCCTGGAGATTGAGGAAGACGAATTTTCTCTTCCCCGTCTTCCTTGGTTGGGTGAAGCCTGTTTCGTCAGCCCCTTTATCCTCTATCTCTTTGTTTGCTGTCGCTTTGACGGGTGATTTCAACAGCTGAAGCATTTTCAGGAGGTTGTTCTTCTCCGTCTCCATTTCCTCCTTATATTTCTCCCTGTAGTGTTCAGTGATTCCCATGATTTCTTTTTCCCGTATCTTCAACCACGGGAAGTCCTTGAGTTCGTCGGAGACTGGCCTGTTGACTTTGCAGTACAGGGCCACTTTTTCGTTCGCTTTTTGTTTGATCTGATCTTCGATTTTTCAAAGCTGGTCAGTAATCTGAGCGTGGCTGACGCAGATTGTGTGGCTCTGTACTGCTACGGCCGGGGGTCTGTTCACTACAGGGAGTGCGACTTCTTCTGGGTTGGTGGGCGTTTGCGGAGGGGAGTGTGAGATTGATCTCCTCTTCGTCAGGAGCTTCAACCTGTCCCTCTCTTGCATTTTTGATTTTAGCTCAATTCTTAGCTGCTTGTCTCGGATTTGCTGGATCCGGACTGCAGCACAGAATTGAGCCATCATTTTTAGTGGGTCTTCCACCTTGTCTTCCTCTTCTGGGGGGGTGGGGGGTGGCGTGCCGTTAGTCATCTTTGGTGGCGTCTTTATTGCTACTGTGTCGTTTTGCCGTATAGTGTGCACATCTTTCATCAGGTGGTCTGCTGTTGACCTGATCGATTCGCTCGTTTTATGGAAGTCGATTTCCCATTCTTCAGTGCTGAGCCTCTCTCTAGGTGGGGCACTAGTGCTTGGAATCGCACTTGTGCTCGGCGAGATTTGCAGCTCGGAGGTTTCTGCATGGGATGTTGGCATTTGTGGCTCAACACTGAATTCTGGGGTCTTTACTTCCTCTGCTTCCTTTTGTTTCGGCTTTTCTGGCTTGTTATCAGCTGCTTCATAGTTTTCCCGTTGTTTTGGGGGAGGTTCGGTAGTTCTGGGGTCCACCAGCGTCTTTTTTCCCAGAGCATCCTGTCTTACCTCAAATATTTGCGCTCTCCTTCTTGTGCTTTTCGACTTCTCACCCTCTGGCTGAGCCTGTTTGGCTACTAGTACTTCCGTGAAGAATTTCTACGTGTCCCTGATGCGGGATTCTTCGTAGTCGTTCTTCGGCTTTTTGTCAGTTGTCGAGATTTTCGAATTTCATTCGAAATTTCTCGAAGGAGGCGTTTTTGCTGCCAGAGGGCAACTTTTCTGGCCTTATCTTTGTTGTCGCTGCCGCTGGTAGTGGTGGATAGCTGCGACGCCGGTCTTTTGGGGGCTTGTGAGGGTGCTGTTTCCCTCAGACTTGATGTTTCCCTGTTTTCGGGTTTTTCCCTTCTTTCCTTGACCGCTGATCTTGTTGGAGGGTCGATGGTCTTCCTTGAGGGGGTGACATCCCCTTTCAAAGGCTCCCCTGATTGTTTTCGGGGGGTGCTGCCACCCCCCGAACTGTTTAACATGAATTTCTGTTAAAAACCTATGGCTTCGTGCCGGTCTTGTGGCACTCCACTTGTGATTGGCCTAGAAGGCAAAAGTGGGCGTGGCTTTTGCCTGGGTCTAGACCAGGCTCCCAAGAGCTGTGGATAGTCCCGCAAGATTAATCCACTCTCCTGCTCACCTGTCTAGACACTGAGCCACACTTCTCTAAAATTTACAATTAAAATTTCCAACAAACACGAAAAAACACTTTAAAAATTTTTAAATTTTCCTAGAGGAACATAGGTGTGCTCTGGTCAGCTAGCCAGAGCGTACTTCTAGCACGCTCGATCGGCAGGAGCAGAGAAACCGTTCAGGTTTCCGTCCTTGAAATCCTGGCAGTTCAATATACTGTTATCTTGTGTTATATTTTGCCAGAAATATTACATTTTTAATACTCACTGGAGTATATTTGGAGGCGAGAGCTCTAATAGGCTCCGCCCACCAGCGTCTTTGTGATACCATTGGCCGACTCAAATGTTCGGCAATGGTATAAATTTGAGCTTGTTTGGCTGTTTTAGGCAGTCATCCAGGAGTCGCCCGAGGGTTCGGACAGTTCCAGGGAAGTAGCCCTCACTTCTGGATGGCTCAGTAGAGTTAAGCGCGCGTGTAAATAGTATTTCTGGCGTTTTAGGTATCTACGGCCTGGCATGCGAATTGATGTAACCTCGTTGGTTGGCAACACCAACCAATCCAAAAAGAATTCGTATGTCAGACGCGTTCCTGCTGGTTTTCCAAATGGCGTGAAGAGTACCGGAGTGGATGGGATTTTGCGATGAGATTCTCCGAGCTACCTGGATTTGTAGAAATGTTGAACTCGCTTCGGAGCGTTTGGATTAAGCTTCGGTGAGCTAGTCGGATTCCGAAGTATTGTCCCGATACGTGTTTTTTTTTCCATTTCGTTCCGGAGAGATGTCATGGCGCCCAACGTGGGGCCTAGTGAAGTCGTAGCTTCCGAGCTGTCTCCGGATGGAGCAGGGGCCCACGAAATTCCAGTAAGGTAGTCTCGGAGAGATGACTGACTTGTGGGCCAGCTTGTTAGGATGCCCTTCCAAAACGATTCCAATGTATACCAGCTAATTGTTCAAGGACACTGACAAGTACAGTCTCTTTGTGGAACTGGATGAGCGGAAGGAATACGTTTGAACTAGGAGTATCGCGGAGCGCCACGATAAGTTTGGAGTTAGAATTCGGGGATGTCCTGCCAATACGGACTTGAAGATACTTATCGGAAAGTTTTCTTGGATACACTTTCGGGATGATTCTGAAGCAAGTTATGCCAGTGGAGTCGAGGACGTCCATCCTTCGCGGGTTCGATGGTAGCATGCCAGGGCTCCATTCCGCAGTCAGCCTGTTGTTCCTGAGCCGGATGGCCAGGGCAGGGAGCTGTTTTGGTGGAGGTGCCCAAGGGCCGAGTCCGATGGTCGGATCGGTCAGGTAGAGTAGCTGTCGACACTCCGAAGAGAGGCAACGATGTTAGTGACCAGGGTGGCACTCCCACGACCTTGACGGGGTGGTCGAAGTTACAGAAGCAGGACGCAGGTCCGCTGAGGGAGGGCAACGGAGGTGTAGCCGAGGGCACACCAACGACCCTGAAAGGGAACAAACCGGGTCCTGAACACCATGCCGGAGCCCTGAAAGTATGGGGTTCGAATGGTAGATGCGGAGGCGCTGCGTCGACGGGCGAGCGTCGAGTCCAAGTAGGGGGGCTAAGACCGAAATCAAACAGACAACAGAGCTGGTTGTCCTAGCCAGGGGGCAAGGACGAGGACATGAGGCGCCTCTTTGGAAGCTGGATAATGAGCGGATGTGGATACATGGTACATTCCATAAAAGTTTCGTAAAGGAGTAACCTGGAATTCCTACGATAAGCCTGCAACATCATCTGCAAGATTTGGATAGCCAGTACCTGCAACATAGTTCTCTTTTAGGTTTTATTTATAGGTACCTGTTCGAGAGAACTGGCCCTTTTCAGGGCAAATCCAACGACGTTCCATCCGCATGCCAAGCGATCCCTTAAGTAGGGGGGTGTTATATTTTGCCAGAAATACTACATTTTTGATACTCACTGGAGTATATCTGGAGGTGAGAGCTCTAATAGGCTCCGCCCACCAGCGTCTTTGTGATACCATTGGCCGACTCAAATGTTCGGCAATGGTATAAATTTGAGCTTGTTTGGCTGTTTTAGGCAGTCATCCAGGAGTCGCCCGAGGGTTCGGACAGTTCCAGGGAAGTAGCCCTCACTTCTGGATGGCTCAGTAGAGTTAAGCGCGCGTGTAAATAGTATTTCTGGCGTTTTAGGTATCTACGGCCTGGCATGCGAATTGATGGAACCTCGTTGGTTGGCAACACCAACCAATCCAAAAAGAATTCGTATGTCAGACGCGTTCCTGCTGGTTTTCCAAATGGCGTGAAGAGTACCGGAGTGGATGGGATTTTGCGATGAGATTCTCCGAGCTACCTGGATTTGTAGAAATGTTGAACTCGCTTCGGAGCGTTTGGATTAAGCTTCGGTGAGCTAGTCGGAGGCCGAAGTATTGTCCCGCTTCGTGGTTTTTTTTCCATTTCGTTCCGGAGAGATGTCATGGCGCCCAACGTGGGGCCTAGTGAAGTCGTAGCTTCCGAGCTGTCTCCGGATGGAGCAGGGGCCCACGAAATTCCAGTAAGGTAGTCTCGGAGAGATGACTGACTTGTGGGCCAGCTTGTTAGGATGCCCTTCCAAAACGATTCCAATGTATACCAGCTAATTTTTCAAGGACACTGACAAGTACAGTCTCTTTGTGGAACTGGATGAGTGGAAGGAATACGTTTGAACTAGGAGTATCGCGGAGCGCCACGATAAGTTTGGAGTTAGAATTCGGGGATGTCCTGCCAATACGGACTTGAAGATACTTATCGGAAAGTTTTCTTGGATACACTTTCGGGATGATTCTGAAGCAAGTTATGCCAGTGGAGTCGAGGACGTCCATCCTTCGCGGGTTCGATGGTAGCATGCCAGGGCTCCATTCCGCAGCCAGCCTGTTGTTCCTGAGCCGGATGGCCAGGGCAGGGAGCTGTTTTGGTGGAGGTGCCCAAGGGCCGAGTCCGATGGTCGGATCGGTCAGGTAGAGTAGCTGTCGACACTCCGAAGAGAGGCAACGATGTTAGTGACCAGGGTGGCACTCCCACGACCTTGACGGGGTGGTCGAAGTTACAGAAGCAGGACGCCGGTCCGCTGAGGGAGGGCAACGGAGGTGTAGCCGAGGGCACACCAACGACCCTGAAAGGGAACAAACCGGGTCCTGAACACCATGCCGGAGCCCTGAAAGTATGGGGTTCGAATGGTAGATGCGGAGGCGCTGCGTCGACGGGCGAGCGTCGAGTCCAAGTAGGGGGGCTAAGACCGAAATCAAACAGACAACAGAGCTGGTTGTCCTAGCCAGGGGGCAAGAACGAGGACATGAGGCGCCTCTTTGGAAGCTGGATAATGAGCGGATGTGGATACATGGTACATTCCATAAAAGTTTCGTAAAGGAGTAACCTGGAATTCCTACGATAAGCCTGCAACAACATCTGCAAGATTTGGATAGCCAGTACCTGCAACATAGTTCTCTTTTAGGTTTTATTTTTAGGTACCTGTTCGAGAGAACTGGCCATTTTCAGGGCAAATCCAACGACGTTCCATCCGCATGCCAAGCGATCCCTTAAGTAGGGGGGTGTTATATTTTGCCAGAAATACTACATTATTAATACTCACTGGAGTATATCTGGAGGTGAGAGCTCTAATAGGCTCCGCCCACCAGCGTCTTTGTGATACCATTGGCCGACTCAAATGTTCGGCAATGGTATAAATTTGAGCTTGTTTGGCTGTTTAGGCAGTCATCCAGGAGTCGCCCGAGGGTTCGGACAGTTCCAGGGAAGTAGCCCTCACTTCTGGATGGCTCAGTAGAGTTAAGCGCGCGTGTAAATAGTATTTCTGGCGTTTTAGGTATCTACGGCCTGGCATGCGAATTGATGGAACCTCGTTGGTTGGCAACACCAACCAATCCAAAAAGAATTCGTATGTCAGACGCGTTCCTGCTGGTTTTCCAAATGGCGTGAAGAGTACCGGAGTGGATGGGATTTTGCGATGAGATTCTCCGAGCTACCTGGAATTGTAGAAATGTTGAACTCGCTTCGGAGCATTTGGATTAAGCTCCGGTGAGCTAGTCGGAGGCCGAAGTATTGTCCCGCTTCGTGGTTTTTTTTCCACTTCGTTCCGGAGAGATGTCACTTGTCATCTTTGGCCGAGAGAAGTCAAGATTTGAGAAATGGAGTCCAACAGGAAAAGCAATTCGTTCCCGATTTGGCAAAGGCCAAAAATAATAATTTCGAATAAAATATTCGAAATTGAGTATATCAAACTGCCAGGATTTCAAGGACGGAAACCTGGACGGTTTCTCTGCTCCTGCCGATCGAGCGTGCTAGACCTCGAGCTAGCTACGCCGATAGGCTCCTCCCCCTCAGCTTTCCAACTGCGAAAGCCGGGGATTGGTAAGAGCGATTTCAGCTCTTGTCTATAAATATGGACCAGTTTATGAAATTCGCCAGTACTTTGCATCACTTTGAGGAGTGATGTTGTCAAGTTCAATAAAGTTTCATATTCGACTTCGCGTTTCTGGTACAAATCTCGAGTAGATAAATACTACTCACAGTTTAGTCCACTTATACTGAACTTTTACTACCGATACTCGATAGTATTGCTTATTCTCGATTTATTCGAGCACCACTTTAGTTCTACCAAACAGAACTCGAGTTGAGAGTAAAAAGACTCAACTCACACTAGCTCTTCTTAGTGGAATGCCCACTAGTGTTCAAAATTAGGCCGCTAACGATTGCTTTCCTGGGTTCTCCTAACATTTTCGAGATTAGAGATCTACAGCCAGCACTGAAAGAAGTTCTTACCTATTTTCTGACCTGCCCTCAGAAGATTGATGAAAGTTTTGGAAAAAAATGTTTTATTTCCCGACCTGTCCTGCTCTTGACGAACCTTAGTAGTTAAAGACGACAAGAACTTCAAGAGGCCGTCCAGACGCCAAGCAGCTCTGCAGCTAGTGGGTGGTGAACACTAAAGCAAGTATATTTGAAAGTGACAATAATTTATGTATCCCTATCCTGCGTACTCTGTACTCGTTCAGACCAGGCTTTGTCAAACATACCAATAGAAAAGAATTCGGTAGCGACAACGAATCATAAAAGCATTCGATCTACGGATAAAGCCTGAGTTCTGCTCCCTATGATGACATTGACTATATAAACTCTAGTGATCGATTTTTGGTGAACAATTTATTCAGTTATTTATCATATTTAACTTTGGCCCTCATCATTCTCCGATTGCTCAGGGATATTCAGGTCTTCCTGTTTAGTGCAGACATTAGAGGATACGATATTGGCATTTTCTTACCAGAAATATTCTGTAAAGACAATTCCACTCCCTTCTTCCTTTGGGTACATGCTCGATCTGTCCGGACGTGACATGGAACCCCTCAAGCAGCGTCAGATCGAGTTCGGAGTCGAACCCCGAGCTAGCTGGAATAATTTGGCTCCCGAAGCGGGAAACCAAATTCTAAAAGTAATAAACTCTGAACTCCGACGAAGACGACAATCTTGTCATCTATTGTTTCTTTCAGCTTAGCCAGGCCTCCGCCGTCGGCGGAAGCAGCGGCTCCTTATCCACTAGATTGGATTACGTTGTCCCGGAATCCATGCTAGGGGATGCCTACTGTTTCACTGGGGTGAGCGACACGTGTTAGCGAGCCATAGCACTAAGGTGGACAGGGCTTTAAACGCTTACTTTCCCTTCCGGAAGGGAACACGGGTAAACTCCTTGAGTTAGGCGCGTTAATTCCCTCGACTAGTTTATTTCATATTAGCTCACTTTTAAGTTAATTTTTCTTTTAGAATTATTGTCCTTTCTCCCAGGCAAGTATAGTAGGTTCATTTAGGGATCTTTTATTAACTCCTTATCAATCATATTGCTCTCCTACCTCTGTGCAGGTATGGAAGACAATGGAGCGAGTATGTGGCAGGACCCAGAGCTGGCCGAGGCGTCGAACAAAAGGCATTTTCGACATGGCGCCCAACGTGGGGCGCCATGTCAACAATTGCGTGTACTCGGATAGTAGGAAATTAGGACGCATTGCCCCTTCCGGCTGTTCTATTTGGAAAACCAGCAGGAACGTGTCTGACATACGAATTCTTTTTGGATTGGTTGGTGTTGCCAACCAACGAGGTTCCATTAATTCGCATGCCAGGCCGTAGATACCTAAAAACGCCAGAAATAATATGTACACGGGCACTTAACTCTACTGAGCCATCCAGAAGTGAGGGCTACTCCCCTGGCACTGTCCGAGCCCTCGGGCGGCTCCTGGATGACTGCCTTAAACAGCCAAACAAGCTCAAATTTATACCATTGCCGAACATTTGAGTCGGACAATGGTATCGCAAAAACACTGGTAGGCGGAGCCTATTAGAGCTCTCGCCTCCAGATATACTCCAGTGAGTATTGAAACTAGTATTTCTGGCAAAATATAACAATCTTTCAGCAGGTAAATCCAGCGGCTTGGGGAGTCTTCTAGGTGGGTTTAGAATCTTCTTATTGTATCGTTCGTTCAGCTCAGTACAAATAAATCTCAGTTTTTTCGCCAAAAATTCGAAAAGGACCCCGCACACCTTATATGGGAAAATGGCTCTCCGTCAAATTTCTTGAATTTTTGATATGTTGTAGAATTGATCATTCCGATGAAATGTTTCAACGGGCGCAACACGATCCTATGACTAGTTTTCGAGATACAGGGTGTTGAATATGAGAAACATTCACTTTTCATCACTCTGTATCTGCCAAGTTACGATTTAGTTCGGATTTATCTTTTGTGGGATCATCATCACATCCGTGTATGATGAAATTGAAATTGAAAACAATGCTATTTTGAGACTTTCATAATTTAGTTGTTTTATAAAGAGAAAATGCGAGAAAAGGTAGAATTATCACATAATATTATAAATTCATTTCATCTAGCATCACAGTTGATACAATTCATACAAGGTGATTCACAAATATGGAAACAAAACGTATTTTGGTTTTTGGGACACCTTGTAGTAATAAACCAACCTAAAATGACAAAATTCACTTGAAGAATGTTAAATGATATGTTTCATCGTATACAGAGTCGAATGATATCAATTTAAAAAATTAGTTATACTTTAATAAATAAAAACCTTGATTTTTTAAATCACCCTATATCTCATAAGGGAGTCCGAAAATAATTCAATATTTTTTCATGGGAGAACTCAAAATACTTTCATCCATACTGTACAAAATTTTCAGCGGAATCCCATGATGGATTTTTCATATACAAGGCGAAAAATGTATGAAAAAAGCTACGATCTGTACATTTTCCCATTGCTATATTTTCAGTCCAGTTTTCGGCGGGTTTGCTGTAGTTCTTCCTCGTCCGGCCGCTTTTACTCGAAATAAAAATATTTCAATAAAATAGTGATCAGTTATTATACCGTACAATAGCGTACCGCATCCCTCGAAAAAAAGCCATAACTCGAATTATTATCTGCACAAGCATCGTCTAGTAGGCGATTCAATGGAAAAGTTATTTTTTCATGCTTAGTGTTTCTCAGAAGTTATATTATACTTATTACATCCGCAGAAGTTCGTTTTTTCGAATTTTCACTCTATAAAACAATAAAATAGTGAAAGTCTCAAAATAGCATTATTATCAAAGGAAATCGCCCTGTACTACAAAAAGATTTGGACATGAATATCTCATGAATTTGTCACATAACGAAAATACCACATAGGATAAATCAGAAAAAAATCATAATTTGTATGTAATTATTTCTATCGGCTTATATAGATATATATTAAATCAAATTCTCGGCATATTTTTACACCAAATTAACGTTTTATGTTTCAATTATGTTCTTGTATCTTCGAATCGTATATATGTTTGTATATAGTATATACCCCCTTTCAGAGAACGTTTCTCTTTCTTTTTCTTGTATTTGAAACATCATCTGAATCATCTTCGAATACCTACTTATTAATATATTACTCTTATTTCGTAGTAGGCATGGAGAACAATTCAAAGAGGATAAAATCAACAAAATTCTTATGTCAATAGTCGTTTTCTTGTTGTCATAAAGCCCGAGAACTCTTTTTGGGTTATTGGACTAATTGAAGTTTCTTTTTTACTGTTCAAGTTTATGTGATTTTCAGTGTTTGTTGAACTTTGCTGAACAATATGGCCTACGCAAATAGAGTGAGTTGTTATGTTTGTGACCGAAATGTTATTCCTAGACTCTCAATGCGTTTGAATAGAGGAGATAATATTGATGTTTTGCAAATTGCAACATATCGAAGACAAACTGCGGGAAATCCACCTATTGATATTCAGGATGATACAAAAATATGTTTCAATTGTAATAACACAGTAATGAATGACATTATTGCTATGGAAAATAACCCGAATTGCCTTCGTCTCAATGTGTTGTCCCGCGTATCAAGTCGTGCGTGCATTATTTGTAATGCTCGTCAAAATATTCAAAGACTTTCTTTAGAATGTAGAGTGGATATTTTTGTTGCTTCTGATATCTATGTCCCAGATTTCTTGAGAATTTGTGGTCACCATCTTGATCATCAAGGTTTCCTTCCAAATTACTTGCATGGAGGTTTGAATTTTGTGAATAAACCATACATAATTTCCAATCTTCAACATTTTCTTCAAAGAATGAGGACATTTGCTAATAGAAACAGGCCACTCCGTAACTGGGAAGATATCAATTGTTTCACTGAAGACGAATTTAAGTATCTGACATCAATCTCAAAAAATCATTTTCGACAATTACTAGAATTTTGTGATATTGTTGAATAAGGTGGCAAGAGAAGAAATCTCGAAAGAAAACATTTGCTGACATTTTTGATCAAAATGAAACATGGAGCTTCAGATGAGTTTTTGAAAATATTGTTCAGTTATCATTCTCGACAAACAGCAAGCTTCATTATTTCTAATGTGAGATTATCTCTTTTACAAAGGTTCGTACCGAACAATATTGGATTTAATTCAATAACAAGAGAAAATTATATTAACAGTCATGTATCCCCTTATACGAATCAACTGTACAATCCCACACCAGATATTCCCAAAGCAATAGTTTATATAGATTGTACCTACAATAAAATAGAAAAGAGCAGTAACTTCCGGGTATTGAGGCAATCATACTGTTTCCACAATAATGAACACTTGGTCAAACCAGAGATCATAGTTGCCCCCGATGGATATATCTTAGCAATCAACGGGCCGTACTTCGCAGATGCTAGGAATAATGATGCAAGTGTTCTAAATCACGAATTACAAGTTGATTTGAATGGAATGAAAACATGGTTTCAAGAAGGAGATATTGTGATAGTCGATAGAGGCTACAGAGATTCAATCGATAGTCTACAAGAACTTGGCTTGCATTACTATATGCCACCATTTCTACCGCCGAATCAAAGGCAATTAACGACAAATGAAGCCAATCAGGCACGTTTAATAACCACTACTAGATGGATTGTTGAAGCTAGAAATGGACATTTTAAGTAAATTTTAAAAATTTTTCGTCAACCCATAACAGCAATACATGCTGCGAAGCTACATGACTATTACCTGATTGCTGTCGCTCTTATAAATAAATTCCATCCATTGATAAATATGCCTGGAACGTTGGATACGGCCACACAAATGTTGGTTGATTCCGATGATGTCAACATTGTTCAGGCACGAGTTGAAGCTGAAAACCTCCGAACTAGGAATGGTCGATGGATTCGTTTAAATCAATATCATATACAATCGTTTCCTCGCCTTGATATTGAATATTTAAAATTACTTACTGGAACATATCATTTACACTTGGCTGCGTCATATATCCAAGATACAACTCGTAGAGATGGTGAAGTAGACAACATTTTAGAAGTCGATGAGTTACATGGGGAACCCAATTTCCTAAGATTCAGAATATTTTCTCGGTTCAGGAATGCTGCTAAACACATGCTTTGGGTTGTTTTCACTAAAAGAGGTGACGAAAATCTAGAAGATCCTGCTCTCCCCATTACGGGGTATTATTGTACTTGTAAGTCCGGTGCTAGGACTTTAGGAACTTGTGCGCATGTTGCTAGCGTGATATGGTTTTTGGGGTACGCTAGATATCAAGAAAACATACATTTTCCATCCAATCGTCTTTTAGATTCCATAGGAGATGCTGTAAATAGAATGCTTCCAGAGGACATGGATATCGGTCCAGAAATAGTTTAATTTTATTGGTTATTGGTAAGAATCTCCTTCTAATTCGTATTTGATAATGTTTTTTGATTAGGGAAAAATTCAGTTATCCATTATGTATTTTCCTTGTTGTATTGTCATGCACATGCTCGTGCCAACCCAATATCCGAAAGATATATCACATCCCGTTGAACTTCTATCAATTTATGTATAGAATATATATATATATATATATATATATATATATATATAGAAGTAAATAGAGTGATTTATGTTTTGATTCCGAGAGCCACCATCATCTGTCGACAGCTGTTTCGTGGTTTCCCACTCATCAGGACAGCTTTATGGTTGCTCTCGATTCCATGGTTCGTGCCAAATTAAGTTTCAACTAGTGACTGTAGATGTCACAAGTTACTTCCTGTTATATATATATATATTCACTGTTTATAGAACTCATTAAATTAAACAGCTGTTTCAGATTACTTATTACTAAGGTATCAACTGATAACACTAGTATCCTACGACATACCTCCATAATGACATGTGCCTGAGATTTATCCACTTGAAATGTTCCTTATATCGTTACATTCAAACTATTTAGCAGACATCTTGAACCTCCTGCATTATCCATGACGGGCATCTTTAAGACAGGCATACATTATGCAATTTCCATGCAATGCAAGTTTGGTGCTATGCAAGAAATTCTTGCATAGCTATTGCATATCTCTTGCCGCGCACATTACATTATGCTGTTTCAGTGCAATTCTGATTTGTTTTGACATTTTGACATCACTGAAATTAATGAACATGTCTTGTTTCGTCCCTTTTTCCAGATGATGACCAAAATCACGTAATTAAGATGCCTGGTTACACGTAATCAATAGAGATACACTCTGCTCAACATATCAGTCACAACACAATGAAAATAGCTAGAAGATAATAATACTGTTTTTGAAGTTCACGTTGGTGACGCTGTTACCACTAGAAAAATTACTAGAATTGCATAAAACTTGCATGAAAAATAGAGCAGATGCTATTTTCAAAACTTGCATGGAAATTACACGCGCGCAAGCGCGTTAATGTAGTTTGGACTTGCATGGCACTTGCATTGCACGGAAATCGCATAATGTATGCCTGTCTTTATTATTGGGAATTCAAAATTAGATGCCAGCGCAAAAGTGGCAAAAAATGGAACCTCTTTCGCGTATTTATGTCGAAAGAACATAACCTCGTTGTCCTTTGTGCTATTGTTGTAGAAATGCTCAAAATGTCAAAATCATAGTTTCAACCTCATTTTCACGTAAGTATAGATTCAAAACCCGACACCAGAGGGAGTATCCCTTATCTTGAATTCCCAATAGCCATGGGATACATATTATGTGTGCCATCTGGCAAGGCCGTACAAGTTGTTATGAGTTGAAATAATGTTGATTTCACTTCACTGAATTACTTACTTTTACGTTTTGAATAAATGTCAAATAAGTATCTTCTCAATCACATCAGGAGACTTCAATGGATAGGTAGAGTGGTCATTTATTAGCGTAAAATAGTGAAATATATGGACTTTTTCAGAAATTGTTCGCCTTGTATATGAAAAACCCGTCATGGGATTCTGCTGAAAATTTTGTACGATATGAATGAAAGTATTTCGAGTTCTCCCGTGAAAAAATATCGCTATCTTTTCGGACTCCCTTATGAGATATAGGGTGATTTAAAAAATCAAGGTTTTTATTTATTAAAGTATAACTAATTTTTTAAATTGATTTCATTCGACTCTGTATACGATGAAACATATCATTTAACATTCTTCAAGTGAATTTTGTCATTTTAGGTTGGTTTATTACTACAAGGTGTCCCAAAAACCAAAATTCGTTTTGTTTCCATATTTGTGAATCACCTTGTATGAATTGTATCAACTGTGATGCTAGATGAAATTAATTTATAATATTATGTGATAATTCTACCTTTTCTCGCATTTTCTCTTTATAAAACAACTAAATTATGAAAGTCTCAAAATAGCATTGTTTTCAAGTGAAATCTCCCTGTACTACGAAAAGATTTGGAAATGAATTTCTCATGAATTCATCATACACGGATGCGATGATGATCCCACAAAAGATAAATCCGAACTAAATCATAACTTGGGAGATACAGAGTGATGAAAAGTGAATGTTTCTCATATTCAACACCCTGTATCTCGAAAACTAGTCATAGGATCGTGTTGCGCCCGTTGAAACATTTCATCGGAATGATCAATTCTACAACATATCAAAAATTCAAGAAATTTGACGGAGAGCCATTTTCCCATATAAGGTGTGCGGGGTCCTTTCGGGGAGCGATTTGACGTCTATCAGTCTGGCTAACGGCACGCTGTGACGACTACTATAGTTTTTGAAAATACTCACTGGAGTATATCTGGAGGCGAGAGCTCTAATAGGCTCCGCCTACCGGTGTTTCTGCGATACCATTGGCCGACTTAAATGTTCGGCAATGGTATAAATACAGGCTCAAATGGCTGTTTTAGGCATAGTTCGATCATTAGTCGAATCGAGCAGACGTGTATTCAGAAGCTCCCTAGACTACCTGATTAAATTGTTTGAGTGTTGCGAATGAGAAGTCATTAGGCGAGACGAAGCGAAGTAGTTACGGCAAGGGACGGGTCATACCTGAACGAGCCAGGGCTATACCTAGAAGGGCTGTGATTTGGGTAAGTGGTGTAATGACTAATCATTAACCTTTTCTTATAGGAACACTTGGCAAAATCACAGCTATTCGGAGCGAGATTTGCGGTTCCCCTATTTCTTAACTCTGGCTTCGACCAGGGGCTCTTTTCAGAGAGACAGATCAGACAACATGTGGAGACTACTCTAGACAGAGTAGAGACCCACACAAACCCGCTGCTCACGGAGCTCCACGAGAACAGACGTGAGCAAGACGACAGAGACAGAGACAAATACAGACGTCCAGTAAACCAAGGAGACAACGACACCCCTGAATAAGTACGGCGGAGGCGAGACCTTCGGCGACGCCAACGTCTACTTCAACAGGCACCAAATCACGATTAATCATGCTTTTATGTTCCAGATACCACGAAGAACCGACCAAGTAGTAATTTCAATTTCAGTTATCTCAGTACACAGCACTCGGCCCTCAGCCGAGAGTTTTTTCAGGTCTTCAGCCAGTTTCAGGGGGGCACCATGCACAGTAAAGTAAAGTCATTGTTTAAAAGTCAACTCATGTCAGATATAAGGGAGCTTCAAGCCGAGAATTGGCTGGGCACTCCATATCAAACGGTCAGGTTTTATTCTGCTGATCGCCAGTCATCAGGATGAGGAACCGCTTTAACGAGCGGGGGGGGTGAGCTTTCGAGTACGTACGAGTGCTGGGGAGTTCATCCTTCCGGGCCTCAACCTTAGGGGGTGCATGGTGGTGTTTTAGGCAGTCATCCAGGAGTCGCCCGAGGGCTCGGACAGTTTCCAGGGGTGAAGCCCTCACTTTTAGATGGCTCAGTAGAGTTAAGTGCCCGTGTAAATAGTATTTCAGGCTTTTTAGGTATCTACGGCCTGGCATGCGAATTAATGGAATCTCGTTGGTTGGCAACACCAACCAATCCAAAAAGAATTCGTATGTCAGACACGTTCCTGCTGGTTTTCCAAATAGATGAGGAGTTCCGGAGTTGCTGTGATTGAGCGACGATGATGTACTTCGGACAGGTTGTATTGAGCTAGCCATAGGAGACAATGTGCCCTGTCTTTTTACTGTCCGAGTACACGTATTTGTTGTTAATACTCAATTTCGAATATTGCATTCAAAATTATTATTTTTAGCCTTTGCCAAATGGGGAACTAATTGCTTTTCCTGTTGGATTCTATTTCTCGAATCTTAGGCTTCTCTCGGCCGAAGATGACAAACGTTTCATCTTATATGTAGACGTGGCCCCACCCAGAAACTGCGAATCGACCAATCAGATAGCAGAATCGCTTAAGGCCGGAGTATAAAATAAATATTAATATTTATAGTGGAGCCGAGAATTGGCTGGGCAGTCCATATCAAACGGTCAGATTTTATTCTGCTGATCGCCAGTCATCAGGATGAGGAACCACTTCAACGAGCGGGGGTGGTGGATAGGGGGGTGAGCTTTCGAGTACGTACGAGTGCTGGGGAGTTCATCCTTCCGGTCCTCAACCTTAGGGGGTGCATGGTGGTGGAGCACCGGCCAGCCGGCTTAGTACTCCTGGAACGAGCCAATCGACAACATGGATTGAGGAAAAACCAGAAGGAGGACGCTAATGGAGTCTGATTTTGGTCGAAAAAGACGGTTATTGCACAACATTGTGCAATATGGTGCAATGCGAAATAAACAACACATGACGTCAGAGAAAACGGATAATATTAATAGCCTTTTGCAAAAATTTGAGTCAGTCAGAAAGCTTGCTTGGGAAAGCCACGTCTTTCCGGGTAAGAAATTGTTGGTATAGCCGACTGCATTCGCGAAGTGTTCAGATTGTTTTTAGCTTTTGAAACGCCGGTCTCAGGGAGACAAGTAAAATTAGGGAAATCCATACAGTTGGATTTCGATTAGTGTTTTGGCCGTTTCCATAAACGGGATTGCATTCATTTCCTGCGAAACAAGTGTTGTCTACTCGAAAGGCAAATCCTTTGTTTTTAACTGTTTGCGCACCTATTTTATGCGCGGGGAGTCAGTATCGCTTAGACAGCCGGGGCTAAAGTCAAAAATTCGAACTCGATCGATTACCGGAAAACCCGGCAAACAAAATTATTCGTGTGGTCAAAAAATCACCAAAATTTCCCGACCGATCCTAATTATCCAACACCCTCATCCTCCATTCTCGGTGATATTCAAACTTCGGGTGTTTTGCCGTCTCCAACAAGAGGTAAGTCACCAAAAAACAGTCCACCTCATATAGTCTCTCTGCCACTGGTGTCAGTACACGCGAGTGAAATGTGCTAAGTCCAATTCCGCTTTTTACTAAATCTAGCCCCTCTAAATTGGCCGGAGTTCAACCATTGACTGGAAAAAGTGAGTCTTTATACATCCATAAAATTGTTTGGCCCCTTATTGCTTGCCTTCATTAGAAAATTGCATGTTTAGTATAGTGCATTCAATCATTGACACACCGACTCAAGCTCACCCAGTCGGCAATCCACAAATCTGTCTCGCCATCAGCAGAAATCTTCTATATCCAGCAAGACTCTAGTTCAACCTCCTCGCCAGAGATGGCGCCATGCAAAAAGTGCCGAGCCCCGGTAATTAGTGTGTGGGAGGGTCAGTGGTACTGCCTAGTCTGCCGGTCTACCCAATCAACCAATGAGCAACCCAATAGCGACTCCCAGCCTGGGAACGAACCCCAGCCGCTGAACACCTTACACTTCCAGCAAATAGTGGATCAGTTATCACTTCTCAATACGCAGATAACCGCCTGCAATCTATCCATAAACAATATTAATGCAACGCTGGCTAAACACGGACAGTCAATCACTAGTTGTGTGACCGAGGTGAACACCCTCAAGGAAAAAACTACTGCTCTCGAAGAACACCTACAACAGCTGTCAATACCTGCGCAAAATAACATCCAAGCAGATATAAACCAGTTTTATTTCGAAGCCAGATTCCGCCTTGAACGGGAGAAAAACATACTGATTTCTGGTATTGTAGAAACAAACAACTGTGAGAATGACCTACACCAAGTCAATACTATTATCAACACCTTAGTGGAAGGCCAACATTCGCATGTTATATCACTTCGCCGCCTGGGAAGGCCAAGAGAGGGACATACAAGACCAATCAAGGTCGAAATGTCCGAGAGTAGAATCGCATTCTCAATCCTCAAAAATAAGAAGAAAGCTAAAACCACGTTTCCCGACATCAACATCAAGCCCGAACAGACACCCCAGCAAATGAGCGATATGCAAAATTTACGCATCGAGCTCAAAAGGCGAACTGATAGTGGCGAACCAGATCTTACAATAAAATATATCAACCGAGTCTCCCAAATCCTCAAAGTCACCAACTCCCCACAACATACAAAAAACTCTCAATAAACAACTGTCTCATATTCTACATCAACCTCGGATCGCTCAACACCAAATACAGTGAACTTGCTCATATAACCAGCAAACTGAAACCACACATCATTATGCTAACTGAGACATGGCTCAGACATGATCTGCCATCCGGGCTCTATGATCTGTTCAATTATTCCATGCACCGATTTGACAGACCCCACTTGCGAACTGGAGGTGTAGCGTTTTACATTATGAACCACAAATTTCTCGCAGACCCAATAAATCTCAATCTATCTTTGCCTAACATAGAAATGCTTGGATTCAAACTGAAAACACGAACCTCAACTCTGATCTTCATCTACAGACCCCCATCCACAACAGCCCTCGATGATACCCAGCTTAATAACCTTCTACTTCAGCTCTGCCAGACATACTCTAACATCATCATCCTAGGCGACTTCAATTTCCCGAACATCGATTGGTCGAACCTCTCACTGTCTTCTTATAAAGCGAGTTCACAAGTTTTTCTCGATAACGTAGTTTCTGCTAGCCTGGACCAACTTATTGAGCAACCAACTAGATTCCGGGGCACTCAAACCCCCTCAATTCTTGACCTAATTCTGACAAGCCATTCCAACCTGTTTTCCCGTATCGAATATCACCCACCTATAGGTCTCTCCGACCACTTATGTATCACAGCAAACATCCAAACCATTCTCGCCTCAAGCCAGAAAGAGTGTAGGAACATATAGAAGGCTGATATACTGGAGATGAACAATTCGTTATCTGATGTAAACTGGGAACGAGAACTGCAAGACCTAAACACGAACGGGCAATACCAGGTCATCGAGAATAAGGTGAATGATTTGATAGAAACCCATTGCCCACTTCAAAAAATCTCCGGGTCTAAAATCCCATGGCTGAAGCAGAACATACAGTCGGACATAAAGAGAAAAAAAACCCTGTGGCAACTATATAAACGTAATTCAACCGATGTCAACTACCAAAACCACAGGCGATTTTCAAACCTCCTGACCTCCAAATTGCGCAAAGCAAGGATAGAATACGAAAACCACTTGTCCACCAAAGGCCCGAAAGCTATCCACAGCCACATAAGGCGGCAAATATCGTCGAAGGTTACCACTCCCGTCCTAGAGATCAATAACACTATTGTTAACGACCACCACGAAGTTGCCAATATATTTGCCGATGAGTTCATTAACAATTTCAATAATGATAACACCCTCGACCCTGTAAGGGATTTGGATCCGGCCACAAGAAACGAATCCTCTCTGTGCGACATCGTTATCACCGAGGTAATGGTCTCAGAGCAGCTGAAGAACCTGAAAGTAACCTCGTCCCCTGGTCCTGACCGAATTCATCCGTACATTCTCCGCAACTGTGCCAATCTCCTAACGATGCCATTAACCGTACTCATGAAAAACAGCCTCAGTAAGAGCGAGTTACCTGAATCGTGGAAACTGACGAACGTAACGCCGATTTACAAAAAAGGAAACAAGCTGCTGCCGGAGAATTACCGTCCAATAAACACAGCCAGTGTTCCCAGAAAAATTCTCCAGCGAATTATATCAGCCCAAATACTGGAATTCGCAGCACTCCATGCCCTAGTACCTTCAAATCAACACCGGTTTTTACCCCAACGCTCAGTTACATCCAACCTACTACTGGCAACGAACACTTGCTCAGAGTATCTTGACTCGTCCTTACCAGTTGATGTGATTTATTTCGATTTCAGCAGAGCTTTTGATAAAGTCCCGCATCGACTTCTCCTGTTGAAGCTTGAACACCTTGGTATCCGTGGAAAATTACTCCGATGACTAGAAGTCTTCCTCACCGAATCATACTTCTCAGTGAGAATCGATGATCAGTATTCCAACAAAACAAAAATAGGAAGTGGTGTTATCCAAGGCTCTGTCCTCGGTCCCATACTGTTTCTACTGTATATCAGTGATCTATCAAAGGAACTGTCATCTATGGCCCTATTTTTTGCGGATGACTTGAAAATTATCAACACACCAACTTCGCATGACTACGTGATCCAGTCAGACATTGATAAAGTCGAATCCTGGAGTATCAGATGGAAACTTCCGATCAATGTGAATAAATGTGCAGTACTACACATGGGCTCTAATAATCCAGAACAACCAGTTTATTTTAACCTTACGGCTCTCCCCAATGTCGAGTCACAAGTGGACCTAGGAATAACTATGACGCGAGATATGTCGTGGTCCTGCCACGTCAATAAAATAGTGAAGCGTGCAAACAGTGCATTGTATTTAATGAGAAAGTCTTTTCTGAGCCCTACATCCGCCCCCTGCTTGAATTTGCAGCACCTGTATGGTCCCCCAAGCTGGTTCGCGATATTAAACTCATCGAGGGCGTACAACGTCGCTGTACCAAACTTGCTAGTGGACTAAATAACTTGAATTACAAGGACCGTTTGACCCACCTGAACATCCCTACTCATTATTGGAGGCGTATCTGAGGTGACCTTATTGAAATATTTAAAATAGTTACTATGCGGTATGGAATCGACATGACACCTCTGTTCACGCTTAACACCAGCGACCGGCTACGCGGTCACAAGTTCAAATTAACCCGACAGGGGTTTAACAGATGTGTAAGAGAACACGTACAGTTTAACAGAAGTTTTCATCTGAGGAACAACCTGCCTCCAAACATTGTCGAATCTGCCACTGTGAACACCTTCAAGAACCGACTAGACATCTACTACGAAGACAACCCAACCATTGTTCCAGAATATTTTATTTTCAACTGATTGGCTTTTCATTACTTAATTTTCATTATTTAATTCTATATATTTTTTTTTCCTTTCTTCAAATTACTGGCTGATACTGTCACCATTAACAAATATGCAATTAAGAGTTTATAAGTTAATACTTGTACTCTTGTAACATACCAAATAAATGAATAAATAAATTTAGTTCATTTGCCAAACCCACCATTTTGGTCCTATCGAACCGGAGTGAATCCCTTTTTTTTTTTCGCTAAGAATTTTTTACATAGTTTCGTGGATATTAGGATAAAATAATTGTTGAACGTTTTCGAATGAAATAAATTTTTATAATCTATCGTACTTGGTTATAAACCTAGAATTTGTCGTTTTGAATAGCAGTATATCCTCCGAGTTGAATTTGGTATACTTTATTAGTCTATTTCATAGTTATTTACCTATAATCGAAAAGCAATTTATCGATTTGGCTAGTGATATTGATACGCCGCCACACCATCGCCTTTTTTTGTTGCTTGTGGGTACCTCTAATTTTTTGTCGTAGTTGAATTTCCAATTTTAAATATGCCTAAGGCTCCGTCCGAATTGAAATTAGAGACTGAATGCTAAGCGTGAAAACCTTTCTAGAAGGGCCCTATTGTGTTTTGATGCCGGAAATGCCCTTGAAACGTCTCCAAATGATCGCGTCAAACTTAAAGATTTCACCATTCGTTTCGGAAACTTCACCAAAGTAGTCGAAGAATATCATGCTATTTGCCAAGAAATAGTCGTTCTTAAACAGGAATTGAAAGCTGATGATGATATTGATTAGGGCATTGTTGATGCATTTGATGATTTGTATAGTCATATTGAATATCTAGCAGCTAAATTTATAAAACAACGTTCTCCGTCGAGTAATCGAGCTTCTTCTTCCAATAGTAATAATGATAAACCCAAAATTCGGATGCCTGCCATTGAATTGGTTAAGTTTGATGGTGAAAATTCAATCACTTGGCCAGTTTTCTATGAGAACTTCAAACAACTAGTACATTCGAAAACTGAATTTTCTAAAGCTGAAAAACTTCAATACCTTCTAGGAAGCCTTTCAGGAAAAGCTTTGAAAACTTGTCACGCATATGAACCCGTCCCTGATAATTATGACCTCATCTGGAAATTATTAGAAGACACATATAATAATCAAAAATCCCTTGCTAATCTTTATCTAGATCGAATAATGAGTTTTCGCCCTTTGTTGACTGATCACCCTAATTGTCTGCAGGCATTTTTAGAAAAGTTTGATACTAATGTGACTACCTTGAAACGATTGAATTTAGTTGATTTGCAAGATTACATATTAACCTATATTGCTATGTCTAAGCTTTCTCAAGAGACTGTAAATGCCTTTGAATTAGTGAGAGACAGTAAAATTTTGCCGAAATATGATCATCTCCAAACATTTGTTCGCCAACAAAGTAGAATTGTTGTTAAGAATGAAAAACCTCGACAAACCCAGAATTTAACACCCTCCAAATCAGTTCAACCTTTTAGAAACTCCAGATTCTTTTATGCCAAGGATCAGTGCCCTGAGATGAGCTGTTTAGCCTGTAATAAAGGAATGCATTTATTGAAGGATTGTTATCTTTTCAAAAATTGGCAATTCGAACAAAGATTTAAACTAATAAAAGCCAAGAATTTGTGCTTGAATTGTTTTTCTAGTAAACATAGAGTTGTTTCTTGTCCCTCCAAATTTAGTTGCACCATTTGTAGATTGAAACACCATTCGCTTTTACACAAATATGAAACACCACTTGATAGTTTCACTCCGAACTCTCCCCCCATTGGAACGGAAAACAGCAACCCATCTCAATCCTCTTTGAATGGCAATCAGAGTTCAAGTTTGACTTTGTGCACCAATTTATCTAAACAAGAATCAAAATTAGTTCTCTTAGGTACCCTTCTAGTGAAAGTACGTGACAAATGAAACAAAGAACAGCAAATAAGATTTTTGTTGGATAGTGGATCCATGTCCAATCTACTTACATTCGATAGTTGTAAGAAACTAGGATTGACATATTCGAAGATTAGTTCAAATATGGTCGGTATAGGGGGCCACGTTGATCCATTGAAAGGCCGGTCAACCCTTACCATTTTTTCTAATTTTGATCCAAAAGTTAGTATACCTATTGAAGTACTATTAGTAGACAAAGTAACTAGTAAATTACCCGAAATTTCTGTTGATACGAATTCATTTTACCACTTGAGAAATCTCTCCTTGGCGGATCCTCAATTTCACACTCCAGGTGAGATTGATGGGATATTGGGAGCCTCGGTATTCGCAGAGATAATTGGGTCCAATAAGGTAGCCGGGGCAGTAGACACTCCCACCGCTGTCCAAACCTCCTTCGGCTATGTGGTAACGGGACATGTGAATAAAATCAAAATCGATGCCGAACAAATTCATTGTCATTTCTCAGCCATAGATTCAAATTTAGATAGATTAGTAGAAAAGATGTGGGAATTAGAAGAATTTCCATCTCCCCCTTTGAGCAATGATGATGAAATTTGTGAAAACATATTTTTAGAAAATCTCAAAAGAGACGAAAATGGCCGATATATCGTTGCCTTACCTTTCAAAGATGATCCATCAAAACTAGGTGATTCATTTTCATTTGCTAAAAGTAGATTGCTAGCTCTAGAGAGAAAATTTTATCTGAATGACCATCTTCGTGAATCATATAGTAATATACTTCGAGATTATATCAATCAGGGGTATATGTCGTTAGTTTCTCCCGAAAGGATGGACGTTACCTCATACTATATCCCTCATCATTGTATTTTCAAATCCGATAGTTTGACCACCAGGATAGTACATGATGCTAGTATGAAAACTGACAAAGGGATATCGTTAAATGATATTCTCCATACCGGACCGAAATTGCAGAACAATCCCGTTTCTATCTTGATGAATTTCAGGTTATTTCCCGTGACAATTGTGGCAGATCTGAAAAAAATGTTTCTTCAAATAGGTGTGATAGAGACTCACAGATCATTCCAAAAAATTCTGTGGTGATTCGATACGAATCAACCCATTTCCGTATATGAACTAACGCGTGTTACCTTCGATGTCAAACCATCCCCATACTTGAGTTTGCGCGTTGTCAGACAGTTGGTTCAGGATGAAGCAAAAATCTTTCCTGAAGCAGTTATGCCCATTCTCAGGGATATGTATATGGATGACCTAATTAGTAGTTTTCCAGATTCGAATTCCGCTCTGAAAGCCCATCATCAACTCGTTTCGTTGTTTCGTTACGGTGGTTTCGAAATGGTTAGGTGGATTTCCAATTCCCCAGATTTTTATCGAATATTTCCGATGAGCTCAAACTCCAACCTCTTGATTTGAATGAGAAGCCTGTGAAGGTATTAGGATTATATTGGCATTCCGTAGAAGATCAGTTTCGCAACAAAATTGATATCCAATCTACCCCCTGTTCAAAAAGGAACATGTTATCTTTGTTAGCAAGAATGTTTGATCCCATTGGCGGGATTTCTCCAATCACCTTGTCGATAAAACTGTTAATTAAAAGGCTCTGGGAATTGCATGTGGACTGGGATCAATCTCCTCCTCCAGAAATTGAAACTGAGTGGAACAAAATCCAAAATAATCTACCCTTGATTGAAAACCTGAGAATTCCTCAACACCTCTCAGTTTCTCCCGAGTCGTCTGTCATTCTTGTTGGATTTGCTGATGCCAGTCAATCGGGTTATGCAGCAGTAACCTATGTACGTTCATTGAGTCGAGATGGACGTGTCACTTCCAATTTTCTTCATTCTCAAGCCAGGGTAGCTCCTATGACCAATGTTACAATGCCTCGAATGGAACTTTGTGCTGCGGTCCTCCTATCGAAGCTTCTAGCCCATGTTAGCGATACAATTTCTCCCAGAAAGGAGTTTGAAGGAATTTTTGCATTTTCTGATTCATTAATAGCTCTCCATTGGATCCACTCAGTCCCCAAAAAATGGAAAACATTTATTTCCAATCGTATTTCCAAAATTCATCAGTTGTTGCCTCCCAAAAATTGGTATTTTGTTCCAGGACATCAAAATATAGCTGACCTTCCTTCGAGAGGTGCTTCTCCTCAGGCATTTCTCAATAATCCGCACTGGCTTTCAGGACCGCCTTGGTTGACTTCTGATATTCCAGATTGGCCCATTCGAAATATTAAAAATGTCGAAACTCTCGACCTCTCTGATGTAGAAAATGAATCGTCAATTTGTCTTATTACGGAACATAGCACTTCTCCTTTATATAATGCCATTGATTATTTTTCGTCGTGGTCAAAGTTATTGCATTGCATAGTATATATTTTGAGATTCGTGAGAATTTTACCTCGCAATAAATCGTTTACGGGCTCTGAGTTAGAAAAGGCAGAACTTGCCCTAATTAGAGTTGTACAAAACCGTCATTTTCTCGAAGAATACAATAATTTAAAAAATAACAAAATAATTAAATCGAATATTCGTCGTTTGAGTCCGTTTCTCGAAGATGGTATAATTAGGGTAGGTGGTAGGCTTTCTAACTCAAATCTGAATTATGACCATCAACATCCAATTTTGTTACCCAAATCTGATCCACTTGTTGTTTTGTTGATAGATTATCATCACAAATTGTATTGTTATGCTGGAGCCCATTTATTACTTTCCCTTCTTCGTCAAAGGTACTGGATTTTGTCGGCAAGAAGTCTGATTCGTCAGAGAATATGGAAGTGTAATCATTGTTTTAGAATGAATCCCAAACCTACATATCCAATCATGGCTGATTTACCAGCTGAGCGAGTTAATCAAACCAAAGCGTTCACATTTACTGGTGTAGATTTCACAGGAGCATTTAATATTATCATGGGTCATAAAAAGGGCATACACAGCCAGAAGGCTTACGTATGCTTGTTTGTTTGCCTTGCCACAAAGGCTGTACATTTAGAATTGGCCTCTTCTTTATCTACAGATTGTTTTATTGCTGCATTTAAAAGATTTTTAGCTCGTCGGGGTAATTGTTCAACTTTGTTTTCGGATTGTGGAAGTAATTTTATTGGAGCAAAAACCAAATTTGATGAAATTGATCAACTTCTCCGATCTCAAAATTATATAGATAATTTTCAAAGAGAATTGAACATAAATAAAATATCTTGGAAGAGAAACGCGCCACGTGCTAGTCACTTCGGAGGAATTTGGGAGTCAAATATAAAAAGCATGAAAGCTCATCTTACTCGTGTCATTGGCCTACAAATTTTAAGTTTTGAAGAGTTCTACACAGTTCTTACCCAAGTGGAAGCCGTTCTAAATAGTCGTCCGTTGTGTAGCCTCAGTGAGGATCCAGCGGATCCCATAGCTTTGACCCCCGCCCATTTTTTGTATGGGTCACTATTAAATTCGTTACCTACTGAATTTCCAGATGATATTAACTTGAGTTTGAATAATAGATATAGACTCTTAGATAACTTGGTTAGACAATATTGGAAAAAATGGCATTTAGAATATTTATCAACCTTACAAACGCGTCAAAAATGGAATACGGAAAGTAATCCCGTCAAAGAGGGAATGACCGTTGTTATTTTGCAAGAAAATCTCCCTCCATTACAGTGGCCGTTGGGTAAAATTGAAAAGGTATACCCGGGCAAAGATGGTGTGGTACGCGTAGCCATTGTGAAAACAAAAAATAGTTCTTATACCCGTCCGGTGGTCAAATTGTGTCCACTTCCCTGTCAATAGGTTTTTTTTATAGTAATAGTTTTTTTTATAGTAATAACTTTTTTTCCTTTTATTTTTCCCTTGGAACTATTTGGGAAATCAAGCAGAATTTGTTATACTTTTGGGTAGGGTAAGTACAGTTCTATCTATTGTCATAGAACAATAGTTTTTTTGGTCAATAATATAGCCTTGAATTGAAAACTCAACTCGGGGCGGCAGGATGTTTTGGCCGTTTCCATAAACGGGATTGCATTCATTTCCTGCGAAACAACTGTTGTCTACTCGAAAGGCAAATCCTTTGTTTTTAACTGTTTGCGCACCTATTTTATGTGCGGGGAGTCAGTATCGCTTAGACAGCCGGGGCGACAGTCAAAAATTCGAACTTGATCGATTACCGGAAAACCCGGCAAACAAAATTATTCGTGTGGTCAAAAAATCACCAAAATTTCCCGACCGATCCTAATTATCCAACACCCTCATCCTCCATTATCGGTGATATTCAAACTTCGGGTGTTTTGCCGTCTCCAACAAGAGGTAAGTCACCAAAAACAGTCCTCCTCATTTAGTTCATTTGCCAAACCCACCAATTAGTTTTGTACCGAATCAACGAGAAAAAGCAGTTTCGTTTGGGCTACTTATTGCTAGGTCATTGGGCTCTCGGTAAAAAGTGAATAGTGCGTGCAACGAAACATCGGAGCATTCCGATCTACGAGAATATTTGGCTTCGTTTCAACAAGACTTTGAGAAAGCTTGTTGATTCGTCGATTGCGAAGAAACCTGGGGTTTCGAAGGAGTGGAAATCCGATAGGAGCTATCGGTTTACAAAGTGAAAGTGTTTCGAAATTTGTATAGCTTTAAACCTGGGGTTTAGGGACACTAGGTTGATATCCTAGTTGTCTTAAGCGCTGCGACAAATTAAAATCGAATTTAGGAAGTAGACAAATTTTCGGGCGACATTTCCAAGAGTGTGTTCTCTCGGAGAGACGAACAGAAGCAAGAAGAGGTCAGCTGTCCATCCTAACTCCGGAGGCACTGCAGTTGGAAAAGAGCTTCTGGAGGACCGGACGAACGGGTTACCCGACCAGTGTGGTTCGGAAGGCACTGCAAGAGTGTGAAATGGATGCCAGGCTGTGGGCCGATTCAAGCCCATTCACGTGGATTTTTCCAGTTAGCTGGATTTATCTTCGCTTCGATTTCGCGTTTGAACCAAAAATACTCAGTCGAGAAGAGAGGTCAGGTATTAATAAATAGGCGCACAGTTGAGTTGTAAAGGGGGACTTGTCCCCTAGGCAAATCCACGTACGGATTTTTACGGAGCCAGCTCGTTAGTGATTAAGTCCTAACCTGTCAAGCCATCATTAGACTTTAGCTAGTCTGTTGTCGAGCTCACTTTCCGTGGGTTCCATGGGGGTTAGCTTGCGCAAATCTTTTACTTCTCCTGCGGCCGCTCCCTTGTCCTGAGAGTGCAGCCATCGACTAGGTCCCTTTCCCTTATAATAAAAACAGTTAGGAAGACCTGTGAAGCCCAACGGATTACCGAATTCGTTGGCTCAAAAAGGCACGTAAATAGACCTGTGGAGTGTCGGATTACGGTATTCGACACTCATTAGGCAAACTTGATTAGATTCGGTAAGGTAACCGTGAACCCTCCCTCTTAGACAATTCCGGTCTGAGTCCCTTTGTTGTTAGGAAATAATGCCAATCACACGTAGTCAGGCATTGTCGCAAAGAGAAAACATATCAAACGATACCACACCCCACCTGTCAGAGAGAAATTATTTTCTTAACCCCCAAGAAATTCAGAACGCAGTCCGTAAGAGCAGTTCAAGTCCCATGCAGAACATCGAGCCGTTCACTGGGAGAACGTTAGTTCGAACCCCTGTGTCGACTTCTTGCCTGGAAGAGTCGTCACAACTTATGAGACCAGATTTGAGTTTTAATAACTCCCCAAAAAATTTTCCTATTTCTCAAACCGTGGGCGGAAGTCGCCAAAGTCTCAGCCCGGGGAGCGTGGCCTCGTTTGATATGCGCGAGAAAACCTTGTCATTCTCAGAAATGGAAACAGCAGTTTCCACAGAAATACCGTGTTCTAGCCAAGCTTTGTTTGTTAGGGAAAATTCCGGCCAGTTGGACCGAGAAATTCAAATATTAGAAAGGCGTTATGGAGTTACTCTCAGACGTGAAGACAGTGAACCTAATAACTCAAAACGAGGGGCTGGATTGCCTACAGTGTCTCGTTTTGGGCAAATGGGAGACCCTGTAGATCCTAAAAATCGTGAGAGATGGACGGACCCCACCAGAAGTCGGAGGGCCCTTCTGGCCTCCGAACGTATTTTATTCAGTGAACCGACACTAGGTCGTTCACAAACGTCTGAGACACTCCGACAGCTAGAGTCCCATAATGATATGCGAGACTCTCTTCAAAAACATAAAGCACAGAAAGCTGAACTAGAACAATTAACGGAAAACGGCACAATGAAGTCAAAAGAGACTCATGAGGGAACTGAGGATCGAAGGGGTGGGCTTACCGCAGAAGGTGGGTCGAACTCAATAGAACTCAGAGCTGGACCACCAGACCTGACTCAATCGTCGAGAAACCTTGACGTCTTGCTGGACGAAGCAAGGGGTGGTGGAAGGTTCTCGGGGAGAGTTATTGGCTCGATGAAAGTCGATATATCTCTTCAGGGATGGGTCAGAAGAGTCAGGGAGGATTGGGGTGCGCCAGCGCTAGCTGAGGGGCACCAGGATAAACTAAGGCAAAGCCCTGGTTTGCTACATGGCGCTCTCCCTGTGCAGGACGCTGGTACCAAACCTAGTTTATTACAATTGTAATCCGTACGCTCCCTCGTCTTGCGAAAGCTCCGGCCACATGGCTCCGCTCTGACTGAGCTCTCGAGAATCCGGCCGACTAATGCCCCCACCGGCTATTAGCCCGCCTGACTCCCGCGGATCCTGGTGCCACGCAGCTAGCGCTGATCCCGTGGCATGTTCCTGCGCGTACTCGGCCCGCTTCGGAGGAGATACTCTGCTCTGTTTCGGAGCAGAGACTCTCCCCTGAAGCCTTCCACCACCCCTCTGCACTCCCGCAGAGTCGTCAAGCCACTCGCGGGTCACTGGCGGTCCAGCCCCGAATTGCCTTGAGTGTGACCCATCGCCTGTGATGAGCCCACCCCTGAAGTGCGGCCCATCGCCTGTGATGAACACACCCCTTTCTACCTCGGTTCTCCAAACACTCGACTCTCTTTCTCGTCGTGTTTCTACTATACTGTCATTTGTGTTATAAACATCTATATTGTATAAATTTCTCCTTGAGGGTTCCAGGACCTCCCGCATATCCCTCAGGGATTCTGGCTGGCGAGGCGTTGTGCTTTTCTCAAGTGGCTGATGGCCCTGTATTTCTGGAAAATTTAATCGCTCGGCTATCAGACGACTCCTTCTTGGTTCAGAGACAAATGGTCACTGAACTCCCACAAACTCCTTTACTACTCTGGAGCCTTCCGTTCGAACGAAAGCCGGCTCCGTAGGCATGCCGGACCCGGGTCTCGAACTCACGTGCTCCTTATTACTTAAAGCCACAACTGCCTCATAACGCCTTTTCAAATTTTCTATTTCCTGCATCAGCAACTCAGGAGTTTCCCTAACTAGCAAAGCTGGACTCGAACACGGAGTGCTGATGAAACTATATGTTCTTACATGAGAATGTCTTGGGTTATCGCGTATATCGGATGCCACTAACTTCCTCGGGCTAAGACTTTGGCACTCTGTGCCCACGGTTTCAGGAATCTGCATATTCCTGTCGGAGTTATGAAAACTCGAATATTGTCTCTCCTGTGTCTGTTACTCCAGGCAGATAGCAGACACGAGGGTTCTCGGGTTCGAGGCCCAGGCGAGTGGTTCGATCCCCCGTTGAGATCCCGGACCACTCCCGCGGGCTGCGTTGAGAATTTCCTGGGGTGTGAGAAAATACACTTTCTCGACTGGGTGAGGAGTAGTGTAATCTGACATATTTCCCTGTTTCGACAATGCCTGACTACAGGTAGTAGGCATTGTTAATGATTCAAAATGACTCAGACTGGAATGGCCTGAGAGGTAGGATCACGGAAACCTAGCTGAAAGCTAAACCTTTGCCTTTTGAGAGTCGAAACGTATTCGACCCTCAACAGGACTTTCTTAATTTTTGAGTTGACGAAACGGTATTCGTCAATCTCCACAGGACTGTCCTAACTTAGGACTATATCGGGATAGGACCTAACATTGGCTATACTTCCAGGGCAAGGAAGCAGCCGCAGGATAGGTAAAAGATTGCGCAAAACTACCCCCACGGGACTTACGGACAGTGAGCTCGACACAGCTAGCTGTGTCTAATGATGGCTTGACAGGATAGGGCTTAATCACTAACGAGCTGAACTTCGTAAAAACTCAGCTACCTGTGCGCCTATTTATTACTACCTGACCCCTCTTCTCGACCGGGGATTTTTGTTTTAAACGCGATCCTGTTGCGAAAATGGCTCCAAGTCTTCAACGTCCAAGGATGATCTTATTTCTTCACTCTTCGATTTTTCCTACTCTACTTCAGAAAAATCCGTCGCCCGAAATTTAATTTTGTTTCCTATCAACGCTATTAAAATTGTCGAAGCGCGCTAGACAAACAGGATAACCGCCTGAATGTCCCTAACCCCAAGTTTAAACACTTAAGCGAAATTCGAAAAAAAAACTATCTTTCTTCCGCACCCTGTATTCACTATTCACCGATACTTCCTATCGGACTTCGCACTGCCTTGAGAAACTCCACATTCCTCCGCAACCGACAAGACGAATGTCTTCCTCGAAGAACACTCGAATCGAAGTAATAACAGGAGTCAAGTATCACACAACTTGCTTCTCAATTTGACTGTACAATTCTCCCTAAACTTCTTCTGATCTCTCCTGAGATCCGTAGCAATCTCCACCGAGCTAAACCTCACTTTAACACTCCCGTTGCAGTTGGCCTACCAAAAGTTTCCTGTCCGAAATCTATACGTAGATTCCTAAACAAGCTTTCTGAACAAAATTTCTACGTTTCATAGGGGTTTTATATGGTCGGTCTGGACATCACGCCACATCACGCCATTTTCCGGCTTCCCCATTGGCTTAAACACCGAAAATGGGCGGAGTCGAACCGTAAGGGTCAGATATACCCTCGATTCGACCCCAACTCGTCACAAAAACACCGTTTTTTCCTAAAACCCGCACGCAAAGAACTAAACTAATATTTACATATTAATCTAATGCCTATTTTCGAGCATTTCCCATGCGGAAATCGCGAATTTCTTCCATGCAAATCTATACAGTGGCGATTTTAGAAACGGCATTTCTAGCCTGAAAAATTCGAACGTCTGAAATCGCAAAATTAACAGACTATTCGTACAACAAATCAAACGAAATTATGAAACCAACGGGGTGGCTTAGATGCACCTGAATCTTGTAGGCGGATGTGCGTACTTTATGTTTTCCGATCACGGAACTTAGTTTTTTTTTTTAAATTATTCAATACAAAAACTTTAATTGAAAAATATAAAAATACAAAGAGATGTTTCTAACGTGGAGTCTATGTCTATTCTGACTGGAATGAAAGTCAATGAACCGATGTTGAATCCAACACCGTCTAGGCAGGTTCCTGGAAATCTGCATGGGCAGCACTGCTTGGTTCAGCGATCCCCACGGGAAGGCATACATAACTCCTCCATCCCCAAGAAGGAACTCGAGGGTGGAACCACTTGAGTTTTGTTGATGGCCTGGCTTCCAGTAGTTGGTGGTTTGTTGAGGTTGAGCAGGCGAAGAATGTCTTGCCTACGAGTCACCACAAGATAGGCTACAGCGAAGGCGGTTAGCATCGCGACGCTCCAAAGGGACCATCTGGAGTAGTCCGGGCGAAGATTGGTGAGATCCAATGGGTCTTCCCGAAATTCATCTAGCTGGAGCTCGTGTAGTTTGTCCAGGGAAACTTTGTCCAAGTTTCTCTACTTGCAGGGTTGGAATGTGGATTTCCTTGATTTCTTCCAATGTAATGTGGTGTCCTATAGTTGATCCTTTGTCGTTCTGGTAGGTGTACTTGGAAGTCCTCAAGGAGCATTTTGGTGGGACAACAAAGAGGTACACGCCTTTTAATAGAGCAACATCGTTTTCCACGCAGTTTGTTTGGAGTTTTCGGCTTTCTGGAAAAATGCCGATATAGTGGGCATCATTGATTTCTTCAATTATTTCCTGGTTGATTTTGGAATTTGGCGGCATTTATCGACAATGGTACTGGATGAAAGCAGCGATGTCACACAGTCTGGGTTTTCCTGGATAGGCAGGAGGTGATTCTTCTTGCAGAGGAAGTTCGGTTGTAGGTCAACGCATTCTTCGTTTTGGTATTGGTACATTCCGTTGCTTATGGTAAGGTAGGAAGCAGGTGGGATGATAATCGATTGGTTCTGATTTGGAATTGAATAGAGGTGATAGTGATCGAAAATATCAGTATGAACTAATGGAAAGTCTGGTGAAAATATGATTTTGTTCTCGACGGTAAAAACTCTTGTTTAAACGACACTATAGTATTTGAGGTATTCTTCATGATCAAAAAGTAATTGTGAATGGCTATGTGATATAGAAAGTTCATCAATTATTGATTTCAAATCGTCAAAAAAGGCGATACTACGATGTAATGTTTTCAAGTTCGCAAATCCCATAGCATTTTCTGTTTCTGTTGAAAAATCTAGTAGAGAATCGAGATTGATTTTTATTTGATTGAGTATTTCGTGAATTTCCCAAAAATGGGCATTGTTGAATTTTGTCTCACTAAATGTTGTTCGTAACTCATTGATTTTATCTTCAATCAATTTTTGATTATTTGAAACTGATGTCATTGTTTCGTTAATATTTTCTATTAATTTTCTTGATAATTCGATTTTGATTCGATTCGAGTTAGGATAAGCTATTATAGATTTCTTTCGCGTCTTGCTCGTCTAGATTTCCGCTTATAAACTTTACGAGGGAGCCAAGAGGGGCAATGAGGGCTCTTTTCGCGCGTTTTTGGGGAAACAAAGATCTGAACTTATGATTTACATTCTTGATTTCGCATTCAAAATGTTTGTATTTGATTTGATTTGGTTTTCTATGGGAGTGAGTTGAATATAACGTAGGAAGGTATGGGAACCTACTTTAATTCGTGCGGTTCCTATTTTGAAGGGGAGGATCCCTGGATTCGTCTGGAGGTTCTGGATTTGAACTTTCTGAGTCATTGTCTGATGAAGTGTCATCGACCTGTAACAGATTTTGGTCTGTCATTTTTCTAGGTGGTTGAAAGGTTTGTGGTATGTGTTCTGAGGGGTTGTCACAGTAAGGTCAGTACTTTTTAGAATGTGTTCGGGTTTGTAGAGAGGAGCCGTATTTGATTGTCTTTCAGGAGTTTTCATGTATCCAATGGTTCCAGGTTCGAAATTTGGAGGGTCTACTTGATTTTCATTGCGTTTTGATATTATTTTAGTTTTCTGTTTTGAAGTGTCTTCGTGAATTTTCCTATATATTTGGGCCATTGATTCTTTGTGTTCGTTCAATTTGGTATTGACTGGTTGAAATTCGAAATCAATATCGATCGGATCTTTTAGTTCTAAGTGTACAAATACTAGATTTATTGGTTTTTGTTCTGTTGTTGCATGAAGACTATTATTGTATGCAAGAACAGCGAATGTCAATTTTTCGAAGGGGTTCAGGTTTGGTTTCGAGAGGTTCAATGTTCTCATGTGTTCTATGATGGTGGAGTGGAACCTTTCCACGATTGCATTGGAATTTGGGTAATATGGAAGTGTAAAATGCCAATCAATTCTATGCAGTTTTGCAAATTCTTTTAAAAGATTTTGAGAGAATTCGGTGCCATTATCAGAAGCGATGTTTTCGGGAATTTTGAAGGTGGAGATGAACTGTAAAAGTGATATACGTGAAGAGCAGAAAGACTAGGGATGATGTACGCTTGTCCAAATCTGGAAAAGCTGTCACAGATAGTTAGAGATATGGTACTGCCAATTTAAAGGTATCAATGTGTATTGCTTCAAATGGTTTTTTGGGAGTGGGCGTTAACTGTAATTTGATCAATGGAGGGTGACGTTCATATTTGGATTGTTGACATATTGGACAATTATTAATAAATGTTCTTACGTCTTCGTGTAACTTGGGCCAATAATATTTGGTTTTGAGTTCGGCAATAGTTTCGTGAATTCCTCGATGGTTGGTTACACCCTCATGTTGAGATTTGATAAGATTTTGTTGGCGATTTTCGTTAGTTACATCGAAAAAAAGTTTATTAGATTTGAAAAGCTTCAAAGAGGAATTTTTGAATGTTTGTGGTATGAATCTACACATATCTTTATAAAGTACGTCTTCTGGGTCATTTTGGAAGTGGAAGACGTAGGTGCGTTTTGGTACACCAAATTCTTTCAGATGTTCAATAATTTGGGCTTGAAATGAGTCATCAGTTACATATAGGTACCATCGGGTTCGACAGATAGTCTCTGAATAATTTTTTGGTTTCCCTGCGGGGGTTTCGGTCAACTTTGATTATCATTATTTGGCATGAGAAATTATTGATTGGTTTATCTGTGATGTGTATGTTCAGTATTGGGTCTTCTGCACTGGTGTGAACAGTTCCATTGTCATCGTTGTCATTGGGGCCGATTTGTCCTACATTCGATTCGTTATCTTGATTTTGATTGATTATCGGTCTGTTATTTTCGGGGTTTCCACTTGTGGATGGTCTTTCGTCGTCTAAGACAGGATTCTCGTTGAATTCCTGCATGTGTCTTAGTATGAGAAGTTCGTCAGTCTGTTCGACAGTTTCGTTTGGAAAGAGTTCGATTCTAGAAAGGGCATCGGCGTTCGTATTGATTTTCCCTTTTTTATTAATGATTTGATAGTCGAATTCCACAAGTTTGAGTCTCCAACGAACCAATCGGGAATTGGGTTCTTTCAAAGACATCAACCATTGAAGGGGTTTATGATCCGTGAAAATTTTGAATTTTCGACCAAAAAGATAGGGCCTAAAGTATTTGGTTGCCCAAACAATTGCAAATAGCTCCTTCTCGATAATCGAATAATTTTGTTCGGCTTCGGAGAGGGTTCGTGATGCGTAGGCGATTGGTTTATCATGTCCAACGGGGCCTTGTGACAAGATGGCACCTAGCGCTACGTTGCTGGCATCTGTGGTCAAGTTGAACTCTTTTGTGAAGTCAGGATACTGCAATATGGGGTCATTTGATAATAATGTTTTGCAATCTTCGAATGTTTTGATGTAGGTGTGGTCATTGATGTCAATTTTGGCACCTTTTTTCAGGCGACTTGTGAAGGGATTGGTAATTTTGGCAAAGTTATTGATAAATTTCCTATAATAGCCCAGGAGACCAAGAAAGCCTTTTATCTCTTTAGTCGTCTTGGGTATTGGATAATTCATTTTTGCTTTAACTTTGTCAGGGTTAGGTTTTATTCCCTCGGTGGTGATCAGGTGTCCTAAAAAGGAGACTTCCTTTTTCAGGAATTCTGATTTGTCAAGTTGGACTTTTAGGTTGGAGCAACGTTGAAAAAACGATAATGTCGTCCATGTAAACAAAACAGATTTTGTTTTATAGATCTTTCAGGACGTTGTCCATCACCCTCTGAAAGGTAGATGGAGCCCCTTTCAACCCGAACGGCATACGCAGATACTCGTAATGACCGTTCTCTACATTGAAATCGGTTTTTTCACATCATCAGAGTACATTTAAATCTGATGAAAACCACTTGCAAGATCAAGTGTAGAAAAATACATGCACCTACCCAATTTATCAAGTATATCTGATATATTTTGGGGATTGGGTATCGATCGTCTATCGTTTTTTCATTGATTTTTCTGTAGTCCACTACAATACGCCATTTCTTTTTGCCAGAGGCATCCGCCTTTTTGGGAACTATCCAAATTGGCGAGGACCAAGGAGAATCGCTAGGTCGAATAATACCTTGACGAAGAATATCATCAATTTGTTTTTCGACTTCCGGTTTATGAATAAACGGATATCGATAGGATTTCGTGAAAACTGGAACCTCATCGGTGGTCCTAATTTTGTGTTTCACCTGGTTGGTGAAGGATAACTCTGAATTTTCGTGGTGAAAAATGTTTGAGAACGATAAGCACAGTTTCTCAGTGTGATATCTTTCTTCAGAAATCATGTGTTGAGTTCGTATGAGTTGTGCAATATCTGATTTAAAAATATTTGATGGGACATTGTGATCAACTGAAGCGTGGTACAATTCGAATTCGTCAGGTTGGAAGGTTTTTACAGGAACAGGAACAGGTTCATAAACTTGTATTTCACCTGTATTATTTCGAATTTCGACAGGGGCATAGCCATTTCGGGAGGTCGTCAAACCTTCTCGAATTCGGCATTCGAATAATTGGGTTTCGATAATTGTGATGTCACCATTGGGTATTGATACGGGAATTTTCATTGATTCGATTGTGAAAGGTTCA
Source organism: Chrysolina oricalcia (assembly GCA_944452925.2). Classification (NCBI taxonomy): domain Eukaryota; kingdom Metazoa; phylum Arthropoda; class Insecta; order Coleoptera; family Chrysomelidae; genus Chrysolina; species Chrysolina oricalcia. Next base: position 9,158,594 of record OX101813.2, on the reverse strand, counting down.
TAGTGCGTGAGAAGAAGCTCTACATCAGGTATTTTGAAACTTGAATTTTCCAAATCTAACTGAACATTTAAGTTTTTCAATGTATCATATCCAATCAATCCATCAAAGAAATGGTGAAATTTGAATAAGTAAAATTTTATAGTTTTCTCATTGTGGAATTCCTGAAAAGCTGGTATTTCAGCGCAAAAATCTTTTGAAGTGGTTTGAAATATTGAACTGATTGTGAACGGTTCCTTTTTAATAGAATTATGAAAATAATTTTCGGCAATTTCGAGGTTCAAAAAACTTTTTGTTGCTCCTGTGTCAATTAAAAGTTTCAATGGAAGATTAGAAATTTTGATATAAGGAAGGTCTTTTCGATCGTAAATTGAATGTATTTCTGTGAAGTTCTTTCGTGAGACTCGATTTTCTGAAAATTTTTATCGTGAGAGGTAGTTTGATCGATTTGGGTATCGATTGAATATGGATTATCGACAAATTCGGGTTGAACTTGGCCGTAGTTTGTATTTTTGTAAAAATCAAATTCATTGGAGGAACATGCTTGATTTTGATAATATAAGTCAATTTGGGAGTCATCCTCATTTTGGAAGGGTATTGTTTCTTCTTGATAATGAGGGTTGTCAAAATTGTATAATTCTTCTGCAATGAAATTTGGTCTATTGTGGTTCTGATATGGTTTAATCGTACTGGGTTGACGAGAAGAGGTGGCCTGTGAAATGCCACTCATTGGTGTCGGTCTGGGGCGATTGAAATAATTTTGATCGTTTGGTCTCCAAACATTGGTTGAATCTCTTGGGTTGCCAAAAACTTGCCGGTTAGTAAAGAATTTTTGGGGTTCGGTCGGTCTCGGCTGGACATTTATTGGGCCACGAGGAAATGCGGGGGTGTGCATTTGGGAATTGAAATTCCGAAAATTGGGGTTAGGAGTTGAATATTATCGAAAATGGGACGGTTGATTTTGGTGATTGGGTCTCTGGGGGGGGGGCTTATTTTTTAATTGTTCACTATTATTCGGTTTTTTCAAATGACGAATATTATTTTCAGAAATAATATATTGCCTAGCTTCTGCCAAAGTTGAAGGTTTTATAGCACGAATAGTCGAACTCAAAGGTTCTTTCAAGCCAGCTAAGAATATTCTGAGAGCATGAGTGTTATAAAACGTTTCTTTTACAGTTTTTGTTGCAACTATATTTTCGTGAGCATCTATATAGTTATGGAGAGCAATTAAATTCGACATAACCCTAGTGTAAAATTGTAATGATGGTTCATTGAAATTTTGTCTCAATTGATCTAAATCAAATAACAATCCATTTTCGTCTCTTTGGTCGCCAAAATGCGCAATTAGGGCATTTTTGACTGATTGCCAATCTTTATCGATACAAATACTATAAACTTCACGAGCTTGACCTATCAGTTTTGAATAAATTCCATAAATTATTGTAATATTTTGAACACAACTAATATTTTCAGGTGTTGGGTCCCAGTAAGTTGCTATTATAGAATTGGCTATATCTAAAAATGATGAAAGTTCTAGAGCATTGCCGTCAAATTTTGGGACAATATCCAAAAGTTTTGACTCAAATTTTGGAGCAGGCATTTTGTTATCTTTATTGATTGATAAGTTATCTTTATCGATTGATAGATCAACTTTATCGATTGAAAGGTTATCTTTATTGATTGATAGTTTAGAAAGAAGTGTTTCTAATTCTATTGATTCGCGAGAACTATTTTCGAATATCAGACTAGGTATCGGCGAATTATGTTCACTTATATTTAACTCGCAATCACTATTTTCGGGAGATGAATTAGGACTCGAGGAGAATGACATAGACAAGATATAAGGAAAGAGCAACTTACATTAGTACCATGAAGATGGCTGTTCTCATTCTTCTTTGGCTTCTTCTTGATCTGCTACCCAGGGAGACTGTCCAGAAACGGAGGTTCTCTTGAATAAACAGTTGGAACTGACGGATTATTCACGATGAAAATCCGTTCAAAATCCTACAATGACTGCGCCACTTTATGTTTTCCGATCACGGAACTTAGTTTTTAAAAAAAATTATTTAATTCAAAAACTTTAATTGAAAAATATAAAAATACAAAGAGATGTTTCTAACGCGAAGTCTATGTCTTTTCTGACTGAAATGAAAGTCCATGAACCGATGTTGAATCCAACACCGTCTAGGAGGGTTCCTGGAAATCTGCATGGGCAGCACTGCTTGGTTCAGCGATTCCCACGGGAAGGCATAAATAACTCGTATCTAATCTACAGGGTGATTACAGGACAAATTCCGGCACTCCCTCAGAATCATAATTTCGACTTCAACTTTTAAGCCCAAACGAATTTAAACATTCTGTAAACACAGAAAAGTTTCAACTAATGTTTTCTACCCTATTCTAGAATTTCAATAAATTTGGAAAAAGTTTATTATACTTTAACATTAACTTCTCTAAAATCACTGTGGCTACTGTAATACCGAATATTTCTCAAATTCGGTTCCACTTTCCTTCCGAGGACGTGAAAAGAAAATCCTGGTACAAATTTCAATACCGAGTGCTCAGCCGCTGCTCGGTCCGTCCAAGGGTTACGGGATTATGGCCACTTATCTAAAGTCAATAAGGGCCACAATCGCGCATTTTTCCTTAACTACGCAGTTACCGACATGGGGCCTGCTCTATGCAGTTTTTCTACCTGACTAATTTCGTTATGGGTCAGAGCGTCACTGTTTCTGCCTGAACAGCCGCTCTGATCCCAAAACCTGCCTATTCTGGCAAAATAAAACTAGCAAATTTCAAATTTAGTAAAAATCTCCTAATAACTGCACTTCTCTATATCCTAGCATATATACAAAATGCATTATTAGCTAACTACGGCCTCTGGCGATCATAAGGGTGACTTCCTGCTCTGTCAGGAGTCCTAATGTCTGCACGATGTTACAAAAAAATATGTCCAAGAAGATCATACTTCATAACACAATGACATCTCTCCGGAACGAATGACAACTCGACGAAAACGAACTATCGAAACGGGAAATTCCCTCAGCATCCGACTAGCGCAACGGAGCTTAGTCCAAACGTTCCGAAGCGAGTTTAAAATTTGTTCAATTCCCCGTAGCTTGGAGAGAGTTTACGTACGCAGTCAGCACCAGTCCTATACTATCATAACCCTCCTAGCTTTGACAAAAGCAGGGGATTATCTCATCAAGGCAGCGACTCCGTTTAGCTTCGAGCTTTGAAAAAAGCTCGAACTAAAACGCCAATGTGAACGTCCGTTACGAATTCTCTCAAACCTGGTTTTTGTTACCCAACGAAGTTCCACTTGTGTGTCAAAACCAGGCTGTAGATTTCTGATTAGTATGTTCGGCCGAGACCGTTACTTCAACTCGAAGATCTACTGAGCCGGAGCAGACGACTGACGTCTGCTCCCTCCAAGGCTCGGAGACGACTGCCCCGTTCCCGTGAAGCTGGTGTCGTCTAGGCCGAAGACTGTGATTTTAAAAAAAATGCGAAACTTCTGTTTCGGATACTCGGCTAGCTCTGGGTTCATTTGTCTCAGCCCGACGCGCGTTTTGCCGATCCATATTTGCAATAGGAATCAAGGCAGAAATTGAGATCCGTGAGAAAAATTACTAGTTAAATTTTATTTGAAATAATGATTTTTGGGATTTATTTCCTTGGAATGAATCGAAGGAAAAATCCGAAGAATGAAAGAAAAGTTGATATTCAACTTGAATGGGCTTTGCTAGCTACGCCAGCTGAAGATCCAGTGAGAATTTGTAATTTCAGAATGGAAATTAAATAACCCCGAATTTATAGGTATGAGTTATTTCAATATAAGTTTTGATTTGTTCTATAAAAATACAGTGGTTCTAATCGTTGTAATGTTTTATATCTGTCTTGGCCCGCCCAAACGAATTCAATTTAACTAGGCCTGAAAAGGTCAGTTTGGTAATATTTGCTGGAGCAGGGCTTGCCAAGACCGATAGCTGCAATAAAGGTATATGCCGGTTAATTGGCCGGCGCGAGGGGTTAGTAAATATGCACAATAAATATAAAGAAAATGTTCCAAAAATTCTTATTGGCGAAAGGCCTTCAAAAAGTTCTAAGTTCTTTTGTAAATGATTATTTCACCACACTAATATCGAAAATATGTCAGTATTTCGATTTCTCTGAACAGTTTGTTCAAGTCCAAGTTTGAAATGAAAGTTTATTTCACCAAAAAGTTATCGAAGAAATTTTTCACCATCAAATAATTGAATGTTTATATTTGAAGTATTTTTCACTGCAATATTCTTGTGATTTCTATATCACTGACTTTGAGAGCACTTGTACTCTTACCATAAGCTGCTTTCTGCACTGCTGTGGAGAGGAATGTTTTCGGAAGAAAACAGGTGAATACCCAGACACAACCAATGACCAGTGGCTGTGAAGACTTGTTTGCTGGCTGTAGATTAGTTTTCCCCAAAATTATTAGAAAACTCTCTCCATTCAGGAATCCGATACCAGGAAAAGTTGGTTATTTATTCAGTTTCCAGGAATGTTGACGAAGCTCTTCGTCAAATAAAGTGGTACAAATTAGCAGTATAATCGCCAATTGCCCAAAAACACTGAGTTTATTTGTAAAAAGTTTCAAACGTTCAAAGTCGGAACTAACTTCTCATTAACAGAGATACGCACTCCTCGATTGCCAGGAGAGAACTGCTTGAAACGGCAAAATCGACCCATATTTATAGTCGCTTGCCGCACGCCAACAGTGGCGCAAAACCCGATCCCAACTCGCTGATTGGAGTGGGCGGGGCCTATTGGAAATTCCGACTTGGACCTGGTCCAAATTCGAAATTTCATCAAATTCATTTTTATATGGAAATATTGATCGGAAACCATGATATTACGAATGGAGAGATTATTTATTGCATTAATAACAACATTAAGTTGGCAATTAATGACATTCCCCCCCCCCAAGTAATCGCTAGCAAAAACAAGTCAGCAACAACCACATAGTACAAAGGCCAACTAGTGTTGCTTTATTCAAAATTATACAAAATTTGGTTCATGTTGGACATTTGGTCCCTGGCCAATCGGCGAACAAAAATTTCCCTATCCTGCTGGGTACAATTCTAACTTATATTCTAAGACAAACATAATTTCCAGAACATAAACATAACAACACAGTGAAATAGTACACCCATAATTTTTAGAACATAAACGCAACAAAATAGTACACAATTTTTTTCTAACATGCTAGTACATAATCACAACATTATCAATGGTAAAGTTATATACAGGTTTATTTTTATTCCTTATACTAAGTAATCGCTGTCTTGACAAAGAACTTACGTATTTATTTACACAGGGTTATATAATCAAGGGGTTGTCAAAGACAGGAAGAAAAAGGTTCCTATACCTCAAGGGAATATATTTCGTTATCTTTAATTAGAAATTATCAAAGTTTATTCATGCATATCTTCCTCGTCTGAAGACGAGGGAGGAGAACGGGGATCTAGATTTCGCTGACCTCGCCGAGGAGCCGGAGCTTTACGGAGGTCATCAACATGAATGATGAACTCACCACCACCTTTATTTACCGCGTAACAACTAGGACCATCTTTACGTAGGACCTGATAGGGACCTACCCATGTTCTTTCAAAGTTACGTTGTTCGCGCTTTGAGTTCTTACATAGGACCCACTAGCCTACTGTAAATTCCACGGGTTGGGGGTTATTGTGTTTGGGGAAATGCTTTCGCTGGTAAGAGATCGTCGCCTGGGCTGCCTCTGCAACCCGAACGTCTCGGTTGGCATTCCGATTAGGACGTCTGGTTTGTTGGGGCAGAGCCCAATCACCAGGACGAGGAACCTCATAACCTAAAAGCAACATGCTTGGAGACATTCCAGTGGCTGCATTAAAATGAGTCCGAAGATTAAATAGAATATTTGGCAACTGAGCTTCCCATAAGTGCTCGGGCTGGTCAAGTAACGCTGCTCTCAGCATTTTCTTGACTTCTTGAGCTCGTCTTTCGACGGGATTTGCTCGTTGGTGGTCAATTGCTGACAGTTTGAGTTCAATTCTATGATGTTCGCAGAACCTTTCAAAGGTTCTTCCACGGAACTGACTTCCACTGTCGGTGACTATTATCTATTATCTATTATCTATTACCTATTGAAAACATCATTCTGCAAAAAATTTGCTTATGCTGTCCCATCCGCCTTTGGCACCGCTTTGGCTTCCACCCATTTTGAGAACATATCCGTTACCATTAATAATTAACGATTTCCTTGTGGCTCACTAGGGTATGGGCCCATGATATCTACGGACACCATTTCCCACGGCTCACTGGGCATATTAGGTCTCTGATTTGCAGCAGTTTGAGGTTTAGCTCGTTTGGTCGTAGCGCATGTGAGACACCTGTTCACATATTCGCTAACTCGGGCTTTTAGGGGGGCTAGTTGGTAGTGTTTGAAAATTTGACGATAAGTCTCCTCAATGCCAGGATGACCCACATCGTCATGGTAACGCTTAAAAACGCGAGGGAGGAAAGGTTTCGGTATTACAAGACGTTTTACGGAGTTGTCTGTTCCTACAAAATAGACTAAACCGTCCTCTATTTCAAATTCCGTTCCAATCCTCCACTCATAAGCAGTAGGGTCATTACTCTCCCGTGCACGGATTATTCGATCAATGAATCGTTGGATGCTAGGGCACTCACGCTGAGCTGCCATGGCTTCATCATAAAAGGTATTTATTTGTGTGAGGGTTTCAGCTGTCTGTCCTTCAGAATCCTTCTGGAGAACGACAAAAGAATAAAATTCGACAATGTCGGTGGGCATTGGTGCTCCATGTCTACATGCAGGGTGATCTTGAAATTCAGCTTGCGTAAAAAGCTCGGTAACATGGCCGAAACTTTTCATCGCTTCTTTAGAACATATAGTATCAAGAAATTTGGTCATCCCCTTCTCTGAAAGTTCTCGAGCATCCTCACTCAATCCACAATTAGCTTCCGATTTACATAGAATTTCTCCGACCTCCGGTAAAGTCTCTTTTGGTTCGAGAGACGGGAAAAACATCCGTTCTGAGCCAGAAGCAGGATCTTGACCGGTTTCTTGGTCGGCAGGGTTTCGCGAAAGGAAATCCGGCAGCTGATTCAGTCTGCCCGGAACATGGACGATTTTAAAATCGTACTCTTGGAGCAATAGCGCCCATCGAGTAAGTTTAGATTTGGTATCTTTCATCTTATCCAACCACAGCAAAGCTGAGTTGTCTGTATACAGTGTAAATGGTCGGTCTTGGAGGAAATGTTGATATTTCTGAATTCCCCAAACTATTGAGAGACACTCTGCCTCATTAATATGATACCTACGTTCCGCATCATTTAATTTGGCACTACTATATGCAATACTATCTCGGCCGTTATCTGCCCTTTCCTGGAACAGCACCGCTCCAATACCTATAGAGCTGGCATCTGTCTGGACGCAGTAAGGACGAGAACCATCGGGTCGGGCAAGTTCCAGAGGTTGAGATACTAGTTCCTTAATCTTCTGAAATGCGGCGTCCGCCTCAGGGGACCACTCGAATTTCTTAGTTTTGTCAATCAGGTCGGTCAGGGGTGCTGCAACCTCCGCAAAGTGCGGAATGTATTCGCGCAGCCACCCTGCCGTACCCAGGAATGATCGAAGTTGTTTAATGCTCTTCGGAGCTGGAAATTCCTTTATATTCATGACATGAGTTTCTTGTGGCCTATTGCCAAACTTCGAAACCACTCGTCCTAAATAATTCAATTCATTTGATCCAAATTGGCACTTCTTTTGGGATAACCAAAGGCCATGGGATCGCAATCTATCCAGTATCCTTCGTAAATGTACGCAATGTTCCTCAACACTATTCGAATAAACGATGATGTCATCCAAATAGACCTTACAGAATACGTCTGTATATCCCACCAAGACTGCAGACATTAGTTTCTGAAAGGCCGCTGGCCCGTTCTTCAGACCAAAACTGAGGATACGAAATTCATAAACCTGACCGTCCGGCGCGCCGAAGGCGGTATATTTTCGAGATTCCTTAGTTAACGGAGCTTGCCAGAACCCATTCCGCAAGTCAAGAGTGGTAAATATACAAGCTTGGCCCATCTCTCGGACCGTTTCTTGGATCGGGGGTAAATTGGGAGCTTCGGATATTATCAGTTTATTGACTTCCCTGTAGTCAACACAAAACCGAAGTTTCCCATCTTTTTTGGGTACAAGCACAACCGGGCTACAGTATGACGAAGTACTAGGTAGGATTACTCCCGCCTCAGACAACTTTCGAATTTCTTCGTGGACGATCTTTTTCCGATCCTCAGACATCCGTCCATATCGAAATTGTCGAAACGGTTTCTCCTGTTTTACTCTTATCTCATGTACCGCGGCTTGTGTCGTGGGTTGCCTGATGGTTTCCTCAAAGACGTCCGGGAAGTCCTTGATTACTTCCACAATTTTGGTCTTAGTTTCAGGAGTAAATTGACTTTCCTCAAATCGGGGCATTTCTATATTTATAGGCCTTCGCTCCGAGGGCACACACCAAAATATAGTCTGGCGAGGCAGGGTGCCTGCGTACAGACATTTCCGTTTAATATCCAAAACCACTTCATGTGTGGTCAGGAAAGGTATGCCTAAAATAATCAGTTCATTAAGGTCATGTAAAACAGTGACAGTGATGGGGTAATCGTTTTCGGAGATTTCTATTGAAATATCCAAACGTCCTAGGCTATAGCTCGCATTATTTGCGCAGCCAAGCTGTACTGGAGAGGGGTTCGGCAAATTTGTCAAGTCGGTCTGTGGAAACAAATCCGCTCGAACAAAATTCGCACTGGCTCCAGTATCAATAAGTGCAAGGAAAGATTTTCCATTAAATGAAACTGGAATTCTAGGCAGGGCTTTGCCGAACTGCCTGGAATTATCCAGTAAAATCAGTGTTTCCACTTCAGGGGTAGAGTTCGAAATATTTTCCTGATGAGGGTCATCGGAAAAATTCGAAACATTTATTTCACTATTTACAAGGCTATTTACAAAGGAATCCTCAAAGTCAGGCTCAGCGAGAATCCGCAGGGAAACTTGGGCTAGACTCGATTCCGAACAAAATGTTTTTGTAGGGATATTCGAGCTAATATTTATTTTATTTATTTCAGGTGGGTGGCTTTCTAGTGTTCCGGGTGAACCGCCGCCACCGACGACGCACCCTGAGTATAGTTTCCCGACGCTGCAGGATATTCCTCGATTGTATTCAACCTATTCGCTGAATTGTAAGTATTATTACGGGGACCCGTGTTGTTCGGATTCCGGTTTCCTGTGTCATTTCGATTGTAATTATTATCCCTAGGATAATTGTTGGAAGAATTGTTTCCTCTCCAATTATCATTTCCACCTCGATTTCCTGTATTAGGGGGAGGAGCCGCCGGAGAGCTGGGCGGAATATAGTTATTATTAGAAGTCGACGATCCTGGACTATTTCGATTTGAATTGTTCGAATAATTCACAGGGGAATTTTGAGTAGTATTCCTCGAAGGCGCGGCCTTTGGAGGATTTATTTGAAAATACTTTGAAATGTTTTTCTTAATTCGATTACATCGTTGAGTCAAACTTTCCACTGTATGAACTTCTTGGCCTACTAAATAGGCTTTTATTGGGGACACTAATAATTCTCCTATTAGACGGATTCTCTCAGCTTCATTGAGTTGAGGAATTAGTCTATTTATCAGGGCCAATTTATTTTCTATAAAGACCTCAGCTCTTTCCTTTTCGCCTTGCCTTTCACCATAAAGTTTGGACAGTAATTCTGACAACAATTCGGAATTATCAAATCTTCCTAAGAATCGATAAACCAAAAAGTCCCAACTCATTGACATACTAGAATATTGGTTAGCCCAAGTTTGGGCTTCCCCACGAAGTTGGCCTATCAGTATCTGCGGCCAATCTTCTTTATCGGTTTTAAAACGTCGAAATTGGTTTAATAATTTATTCAAGAATATGGCCGGACTTTCGTGGTCGCGGCCAGAAAATGTTGGTAACAATTGTTTGTCGATTCGACGGCTTGAGTGATTACCGGTAAGTCCGATTATCACCTGAGCCAACTGTGCCATGGAATCCATAGATGGATTTGCCATTTGCACGGATTGCACAGGGGTCCTAGTGGGCGAATTTCCAGGCCTCCCTGGAGTTGAAGTAGTTGGTTTATTTGGGTCTTCTTTTGGAAAGAAAACCTTCTTATTACCGGGAGGGCGCCACCAGCTCTCATTATTTTGTCCATCGCGGGGAGCTAGAGGGAACGACGGAAGAAAAGGATTTTTGGAAAATTGGAATCTATCTTCCTCTTCCAAATTTCTAACTTCAGCATTCTGACTATATTGGTTCGGTCCCAACTCAGAAACTGTTTTCCAATCATAGTCCTGCATTACATTCGCTATTCTCGCAGGGGGAGAAACAAATGCTGCATTTAACGGAATCTGTTCGACAGGTTCACGTTCAGTGCTGGCAAAAATATTTCTATCATTATTTCCTATTGTTAGATTCTCGAGGAGAATCTCTGGTTCGAACTCACGGCTCAATAAAAAAAATGGATTCATTGAAGAATCTATTCTAGAATGGGGTAGGGTCCCGTTATCCACTCTGGAAACGTAGTCGGCATTAACATGGACAAGTCCCGATAAGTCCTCAGTATGATCAAGTCCAAAGTTAAAAATATCTCCCACACTTGGGAAATTATACCCGCTAGAATGCCTAGCAAAAGGTACATTAGGCCTAAACTCGGCCCCACGGTGGCCAGCGCCATGTCGTCTAGGCTGAAGACCGTGATTTAAAAAAAAATGCGAAACTTCTGTTTCGGATACTCGGCTAGCTCTGGGTTCATTTGTCTCAGCCCGACGCGCGTTTTGCCAATCCATATTTGCAATAGGAATCAAGGCAGAAATTGAGATCCGTGAGAAAAATTACTAGTTGAATTTTATTTGAAATAATGATTTTTGGGATTTATTTCCTTGGATTGAATCGAAGGAAAAATCCGAAGAATGAAAGAAAAGTTGATATTTAACTTGAATTGGCTTTGCTAGCTACGCCAGCTAAAGATCCAGTGAGAATTTGTAATTTCAGAATGGAAATTAAATAACCCCGAATTTAAAGGTATGAGTTATTTCAATATAAGTTTTGATTTGTTCTATAAAAATACAGTGGTTCTAATCGTTGTAATGTTTTATATCTGTCTTGGCCCGCCCAAACAAATTCAATTTAACTAGGCCTGAAAAGGTCAGTTTGGTAATATTTGCTGGAGCAGGGCTTGCCAAGACCGATAGCTGCAACAAAGGTATATGCCGGTTAATTGGCCGGCGCGAGGGGTTAGTAAATATGCACAATAAATATAAAGAAAATGTTCCAAAAATTCTTATTGGCAAAAGGCCTTCAAAAAGTTCTAAGTTCTTTTGTAAATGATTATTTCACCACACTAATATCGAAAATATGTCAGTATTTCGATTTCTCTGAACAGTTTGTTCAAGTCCAAGTTTGAAATGAAAGTTTATTTCACCAAAAAGTTATCGAAGGTGAATACCCAGACACAACCAATGATCAGTGGCTGTGAAGACTTGTTTGCTGGCTGTAGATTAGTTTTCCCCAAAATTATTAGAAAACTCTCTCCATTCAGGAATCCGATACCAGGAAAAGTTGGTTATATATTCAGTTTCCAACGTGAATAAATATCAGGAACGTTGACGAAGCTCTTTGTCAAAAAAGTGGTACAAATTAGCAGTATAATCGCCAATTGCCCAAAAACACTGAGTTTATTTGTAAAAAGTTTCAAACGTTCAAAGTCGGAACTAACTTCTCATTAACAGAGATACGCACTCAACAGAGAACTGCTTGAAACAGCAAAATCGACCCATATTTATAGTCGCTTGCCGCACGCCAACAGTGGCGCAAAACCCGATCCCAACTCGCTGATTGGAGTGGGCGGGGCCTATTGGAAATTCCGACTTGGACCTGGTCCAAATTCGAAATTTTATCAAATTCATGTTTATATGGAAATATTGATCGGAAACCATGATATTACGACTGGAGAGATTATTTATTGCATTAATAATAACATTTAGTTGGGAATCAATGACACTGGCCTATACTTATCGAAAAGTGTCGACCAGTCACGATCCGGAACGTTAAAAATAGCCAAGGGGCGGAGCCTAATAAAGTTCGCCCCTGGCATATACTCTCGAGATCTGTCGTAGAAGCCGCGTCTCTATATTATTAGAATTTCGGGCTGAGCCCGAAATTGAATGCCATGAAGCTTCTTGCTCGAATGGACTCCCGCCAACTGCCATCTTTAAACTCCCGCCGGGTAGCACTGCATTCCACATCTTGGATGTAGAACACAAAATGATTTCATTTGAACTATTTCTCCTTGAAGAGGAAACTCGAGTTCACGATAAAAAGCTAGAAAAGAGTTTATACTCCTTCCAGAGCCGGAGCACTGACAAACAACAACCGGATTGAAATAGTAATAGTTTCGCGAAGTCTATACATATACAGTTTGGTTAAATGTTGTAACGTTTAAAGTCTAGACTGCCAGCACTAAACGAATTCTTTTAATTGGTCCTGAAAAGAACCAGTGGATGATGGCAGCTTACAGTGCTAGCAGAATCGACTCCTGAAAAGAAGGTATAGTCTTCGGGACGTTAGCCCGGTAATGGTTATACAATTTTTCAAAGGTATATCGGAAAAAAAAATATCTTTTTAAATTTAAAGATTTAAAAGAATTTTCCAAAAACTAGCTTGTTTAATAATATAAAAACTTTCACTAAAAATGGTCTAGTCCTTCGAAAGAATAATCAAGTTTACTGTCTCTTTTCTCAAAGCAAATGTGAAATGATTCGAATTTGATTTACTAGAATTTACTCAAAAGTTTATCACTGACACAATGTATTTCGGCTTACCGGAATGTAATCTTCTTTCTGCACCAACACCATACACCTTTCAGGAACGGGTCCATAAATAAAAGAAGCGAGTTATTTTTGGAATGGTAACTCATTAAGTGGAAGGCTGGAATCCCCCAAACAACCAATCAGCAGGCCTAAGATTTCTACTAATTTTCTCCTAAATGCCAAGTTCTCTGAAGATCGAACCTTCCATGCACATGAAAGATTTCTGACGGTAAATGCCCGTAAGGAGACCAACTCCCATGGTTCCTCGGGAACGTTCGGGCGTAGGTTAGATGCAGGTTGAGGGTTGGCTCTTTTTGTGGTAGCACAAATGAGACACCTAGTAACATATTCATTGATTCGTTTCTTTAGTGGAGACAGCTGATAATGAATCGACACCTGACGATGGGTTTCGTCCACATCGGGATGCCCAATGTCATCGTGATATCTTTTCATCACCTTGGGAAAATAGTCTTTTGGTATAACGAGACGCTTGTTCTCAGGGTTCTCTCCTATGAAGTATAGATAGCCGCCCTCCATCACGAACTCGTGTTACGGGTTTATTTTGCACTAGAAAACCCTTTCTGTTTTAATACAATAACATCAGAAATTCTGTCATTGATATACACTTTCCACTCTGTACGCCACTGTATTCTTCTTCTTCTTCAGATTTCTCAAAATGACAACTTGATCGTTGTCATGTATAGCTTGTTCCGAATGTTAGTACTTACCTTCTCTGTACTAGTTCGAGCAGACATATACCGGCCTTAAGCTAATTACAGTTATCAGTTGTTCTATTTTGCGGTATGACAGCGTTATTTTGTAAATATACTTTTGGTTAGTCTATTGTTTTGTACTTATAACACAAAACCGTAACATTCCTACTCTATCTCTATCTTGTGTCATTGAGGTACCTATTTCACATTCGATTACTTGACCTTTTGTTTGTTTGGTTCCGAGATTGAGAGGCTGGCGTTTTCGTGTTGTTTCAGTTGGCAACACTAAATCTTAAGGTGTTCTTTTCATAGCTCCTATTAGCTCGAGTTAGTTCCTGGACTGTTCCCACCGAACACTAACGAACAAGAAAGCGCCTTGTCAGATATTGACAGTTTTGACTTTGACGTCTGAGAGATACTCTCTTCTTCCTTATTTGATCTTGATGAGTGACTGACCTACTTTGAAGATTTCCAATTAAAGTTTGATCATCGTCGATGGATCTTTGGAAAATTCATATCAGGAGAGTTTCTCATATTGTTTGCGATTTTTGACGCTATATATTTTTTTGAGAAATCTCCGTTCGCTTTGCGGATTTTTGAGGTTGGAAGTCACTTCATCATTGTGTGAAACCACTGGAACGAGAAACTCGCTATCAGACAGCAAACAGACCATCAAAGCTGTTATCAGAACCCTCCCACTTAATAGAGGTTAGTATTTGCATTTGGGCTCTACTTATGGCCCCATACAAGTGTAATCAGAAGTCAGACTGGTATTGTATATTCTAGGGTTCTCTGCTGCGGTTACCGCTCTGCTACTGCTCCGCTGTGGCTACTACTTGGCTACTGTTACCTCTTCGCCGCTGGTAGTGCTCCACTACGGTCTATTGCTACTACTCTGCTACCGATTATTGGAGTTCCACTAATGAGATTGTTCCACTGTTTCTTTGCTATACGATTGTCTTTCCACTGTTCCACTACTGTGATTGTTCCTGCTCAACTGTGGTTGTCCCGCTGTATATCTGTTGTTCAACATTCCTTCGCTATTCGTCCCAGCTGTACATGTACGTTGATTGATTGTGTCGTACCCACTGTGCACCTGTATACACCAAGGCACTGATGAACTGCAACCACAATAATTGGTGAACTGGCATGCTTGAGAATATCTACGTAGTATCAGATAAGTTTAAAATAAGACTGCCCCTAAGGCGTAAGTATCAATAACTGTAAGCTATCATCGTGACGTCACAGGCATAGCCCTCACTGGAGGTTTCATATCGATATATTCAAACAATACCATACTCTCAATCACAGCATTCACTTGAATTCATCTTGGTGGTTGATATTTACATTAATTTCATTTTCTGTTGTATGGTGAGCTGATCTGTGCACATACAGGGTGTGTAACGATCAATATATTTTATTAGTAAGGGACATGACTATTTCTTTTATTCTGGTCCAAGTTATCTAAGCGTAAGGGAAGACAAAACCTCTACATAGTTATATATTATTATTATATCATTTACAGGTATCTATTTTTTGAGTAATATTAGTGCAGTGGGTTGTCCCATTCCATCAGGGTGGTTTCGGATTTTTCACTAGCGATAAATCCGTGGCGCTCCGGAAGATTAACCCCATATTTCAATCTTATCGAAATCAATTTTTATTGTCGAATCCACGCCTACTGAGCTGCTGGGTATGTTAGAGGCGTGACACATCATTGCACATTCACTGCTCTCCTTTCCTAAATTTCGCCCCTAACAAAATGGCGCCCTAACGTTTTTGAATTTTTTTGATTTTATAGATTCCGAATAAAATCAGGTAGAGGTATTTGTATTTCCTTCTGTTCGTTATATTGAATACTAATAGAAGTGCACTTGATAAGTATACACTTCTTACTGCTTATTTTGAATGCTTTTCATGTATTATTTATTATAGTTTATCTAGAATTGAAGCGTAGCAGTTGATGTACTTATAAAGGTGTTTTTCTTTCTCGGTATCTTGGATCGGGATAGAGAATAGTCATTTTGAGAGTTGCATTGTCTCATAATTTGATAACTGAAATTACTTTCTATCTTTCAGTATCGTTTAGAGTTTTTGTCAAGTGGTACGGTGTGAATTACTTGTTTATTTGTCTCAGTCGTCGCGACGCTCACCGTCACCCAGCGTCGGTTATTGGAAAGTTGCTATTTCTGGTATATTTTGGTTTTGTTAGCACTTTCTTATAGTTTTAGAGTACCGACGCTGACCGACGCTTACGGACGCTAAGCGTCGTTTTTCTAAAAGTGCTTATTTCTGGTATATTTTGGTCTGCTTTGCACTTTTATAGAATTTTAACGTACCTACGCGCTCCGACGCTTACCGACGTCCGGCGTCGTTTGTCTAAAAGTGTCTATTTCTGGTATAATTTGGTTTTCTTGACACTTTTATAGCTTGCAAACGTCCGGCGTCGCTTTTCTTAGTGACTTATTTGTTGAAATTTTGTTTTATGGTCACTTTAATTTGTTTATTATATTTAAAGTATTTTATTATCTGGGTGATTTGAACTGTTTTCTTTGCATTTTTAAAAATGAGTTCTTCAAAAATTAAATTAGATGTCAATCGACTTTCTAGAGATGAATTAATTTATGAAATAATGGTTAGAGGTCTTGGTGATGGTACAGACTTAACAGTAGCTGATATTAGGGCAGCTTTGCGGAAAGCTTTGTCCCTAGAAAAAACTTCACTTGCTAATAAAAATCCAGCATATCCTTTCAAATTTACTGATGACTCTGCGGCTATTACTGTTAATATTGATTTGTTGAAAACTTTGATCGATGACTTTTCAGGTACAGAAAAAGATACAACTTATGTAGGTATATCTTCAAAAATAGCTCATGTTTTAGGTCGTGTGAATAGGTGTAGTCTTCAGAATGATGCTGAGGAGAAAATTAAATCTGAGTATCGGGTACAATTGTTATTGTTGCTAGATAAGTTACAAGGAAAGGCTCGTAAAGGCCATAAAGATCCCACAGTAATTGATATTTCAATTTTAAAACAATCCTTGTCAGCACCGAATGCACACAGCTCTGCTGTTTATTCTAGTGATTCTTCCAGTGAGGAAGAAGAACCTTTGAAAATTAGGCCAGTCCCAGTTCGTGATTGGAGTATGAAATTCACTGGAAGGCCTGGAATGATGTCGTTCTCTACTTTCGTTGAAAAAGTAGGAACAATGAGAAAGTCTAGAGGTATATCGAAATCAATATTGTTTCGGGATGCTGCAGATTTATTTGAAGGAGATGCTGCTACTTGGTATAACTTAGTGAAAACTTGGGCTTCTGATTGGGATTCTTTAGTTCAGTTGATGCTACAGCAATTTTTACCTGCCAATTTTGACAAAGACTTATTTGAAGACATTAAGCGTAGGACACAAGGTCCTGATGAGTCTATTGGTTTGTATGTTGCTAGCATGAAGAGTTTGTTTAATAAAATGCAAACACCTATATCAGATGAAGTTCAACTTTCATCAATGATAGAACGGATTAATCCATATTATCATCCATTCTTAGCATTCAAGCAAGTTAATTCTATAACTGAGCTTATTGATGTTTGTCGTACTCTTGATGAGAAGCGGGATTTAGTGAAATCTTATGTTCCCCCACCATCATGAAGCAAATCTTTGATTCCTGAGTTGGCATATGCTTCTAGTTCATCAAGGAGTGACTCCGTACCAGATTTGGCAGAAGTTTCATCTCTGGGTAGTTGTTTTAACTGTGGAAGTGATAGCCATACTTTCAGAGGATGTTTAGCTGAAAGAAAAAAATTCTGCTTCAAGTGTGGAACTCCTAACGTTACACTTCGTGACTGTCAAAAATAGCACATGGAACAATAGAAGTAGAAATAATAACAGACATTCTAACAACTCTTCTTCATCACAACAGGTAAACTCTACAGGGAGACCTTAGGTGGTCAGGAAGTTTCTCCCGAGTCAAATAATTTGACCTTTTCTGTATTAGATTCTAGGAAGCAAATAATTCTTGATTATGTACTCTCAAGTGTGTCTGGTGATGAACGACCATACCTTGATGTTTCTATTTTAGGATGTCCTATTACTGGATTGTTGGATTCTGGAGCATCCAGAACAATTGTTGGCCAAGCTGGTTATGAGTTTCTGAGACAACGGGGTTTAAGTTTGTATAGTTCTGTCAATGAGTGTAGAGTGGCTAATGGTCAAATTTGTAGAAGTGTTGGTTATGTGACCACCCCTCTATGCTTAGTTGGCAAGATTTGTGTTATAGATATTTTGGTTATCCCCGAGTTGCTTCATACTCTTATTCTTGGTATTGATTTCTGGAGGTCCATGAATATTATTCCAGATTTGAGACAAAGAGTTTGGCATTTCTCCAAAGATTTTCCACAGTCAGTTGAGATGTGTGGTATAGAATGTGATGAAATGCTTTCTCTTTCTCAGCAAGAACAGCTCAGACACTTGGTAGAGGAAAAGAAAGATTTGATGGGAACTTGCTTAGGTAGAACTAATTTGGTTGAACATAGCATTGAGCTACTTCCCAATACAAAACCAATTGAGCAACGCTATTATCAAGTTTCCCCTATTAAACAGCAAGTTATTGATGAAGAAATTCGAGACATGTTATCCAAGGATATCATTGAACCTTGTAGAAGTCCATGGGCTTTCCCTGTGTGTATGGTCACAAAGAAAGATGGGTCATATCGCTTTTTTGTCGATTATCGTAAATTAAACGCAGTTACAATTAAAGATGCTTATCCTTTGCCATATATTTCTTCAATTTTAGATAAACTTCGTGATGCGAAATATATGAGTTCATTGGACATTAAAAGTGCGTACTGGCAAGTCCCTATTGAGGAAGCTTCGAGAGACTATACAACTTTTACAGTCCCTGGGGGACTGTATCGTTTTAAGGTTATGCCATTCGGGTTGACCAATGCTCCAGCTACCTGGGAACGTTTGATTGAGAAAGTGCTAGGCCCAGATTTGTCCCCAGCAGTCCTTGTATATTTAGATGACATAATCATTACTTCTCAGGATTTTGAAACTCATTTGAAAACTTTAAGTGAAGTGTTTGATAGGTTATATTCTGCAAAGTTAACAGTTAGTTTTAATAAATGTCATTTCTGCCGACCTGAGTTGAAATATTTAGGCTATATTGTGGATCGTTTTGGTTTGCGTCCGGATGCTACAAAAGTGAAAGCTATTTTAAATATCCGTTCCCCAACTACAGTCAAGCAGGTGAGACAGTTCATTGGCACAGCATCATGGTATAGGAGGTTTGTACCCCAGTTTTCCTCAATTGTATCACCATTGTGTAACCTCACCAAGAAAAATGTTAAATTTTGCTGGACGGATGAGTGTGAATCCTCATTTCGTTACCTGAAGGAGTGTTTGGTAAGCGCACCGATTCTTACGTGCCCTGATTTCAGTAGAACATTCTATGTTCAAACAGATTCTTCTGCATTTGTGGTCGGAGCGGTGTTGAGTCAGAACTTTGACGATGGTGAAAAGGTAATTGCGTATTTGTCTCGATCGCTGACTGCGCAGGAGAGAAAATATAGTGCCACTGAGCGAGAATGTCTAGCTGTCATATGGGCGGTAGAAAAACTCCGGCATTATCTCGAAGGATATCATTTTGTGATTATCACAGACTGCCATTCGTTGCAGTGGCTTCACAACTTGAAAGATCCTCAGGGTAGATTAGGTAGATGGAGTCTACGTTTACAACCATTCGACTATAAGATTATTCATAGGAAAGGAGCAGATAATGTTTTTCCTGATTTTCTTTCTAGATCTGTTCCTGTTTCCGTGGAAGCTGTTGATGTCGATACGTTGGTTATTCAGGATTTTGAGAATTTTGATTATGCTGAAACTGCTGATTGATGGTATCAAAAGTTGTCAGCTGAAATAAAACAGAATCCTGCACGCTACCCTTGTTTCCGCATAAATGATGAAGGTCAAATTTTCAAGTTTGTTCGTCCACAATACCCTGAATTATCAAGTCCATCTGAACAATGGAGGTTAGTTGTTCCCAAGGAGAGACGTTTTGGAATCCTCCAAAAGTACCACGATGATCCAGTATCAGGTCACACAGGTATATATAAAACGGTTGCTCGTATTTCCAATAAGTATTATTGGCCAAAATTGAAATCTGATGTGACGAAGTATATTCGACGTTGTCAAATTTGCTATTCTATTAAATCAGAGCAAAAAGCTCCATCTGGATACATGTTGAGTAAAACTCCCACTGTAGATAAACCATTCCTTCTTCTCAGTGCAGACCTTATGGAACCTCTGCCTAGAAGTTCAAAGGGCTTTGCATATATTTTAGCGGTCTGTGACGCTTTCAGTAAATTTGTCTTGCTCTTTCCATTGAGATCTGCTACTGCAAGTAGCATAGTTAAGATTATGGAGGAACAAGTTGTTCTTATGTTTGGTGCACCAAGGAAAATTATCGTTGATAATGGTGTGCAGTTTAGGAGTAATCTCTTTAAAAATCTTGCAAAGACTTACAATTTTGATATTGCATATACCGCCAACTATCACCCTCAGGCCAATCCTACTGAGAGAGTGAACCGAGTCATTAAGACCATGCTCACGGCGTATGTTTCAGATAATCAAAAATTGTGGGATACTTATCTCCCAAAAGTTGCTTATGCAATTCGGTCGTCCAAACATGAAACAACTGCTCTAACTCCTAATTTTGTGAATTTTGGACGTGAGGTCTCTCTTGATGGAAAGAATGAAATATATGTTCCTAGCGAGTCACCTTACCCTATTTGTTCTGCAGAGGACAAGAAAAATGCATTTTCTAGAATTTATAAAGATGTGCAAGCTCGAATACTGAAAGCACATACTAAGAGTAAACAACATTATGACCTTCGGCGACGTCCTGTAAAATTTTCAGTTGGACAGAAGGTATGGAGGCGAAATTATGCAATTTCAAATGCAGTTAAAAACCTCACTGCCAAACTAGCTGCAAAATACCTTGGTCCTTTCATCATTACTAAAATAGTATCACCTTGGACTTATGAATTAAGAGATGACAAGGGTAAGAAGTCTATCTGGCATGGAAAAGACTTAAAGGCTCATCCTCCGGACCACCCAGATTAAAATTAAATTCGGTAATTTTGGGGCCGAAGTTGGCTGTCCCTGGCGTATGCCTAAAGCAACTAGAACTTGGACTTAGTTCCCAACTAGTGAGATTTTGTACCCATAATATCTAGGGAAAATGATTGCGATTATAAAATCTCACGACAGCAACACTGCTGCATTTATATTTTTTTTTTGTTTTGTTTGTTTTCCTATAATTTTGAGGCCATTCAAAAATTATTGTCCATAATACTAACATAATTGGATGTTATGTTCCAGTAAATTCGTTATGAATTTAATTTTGTATCATTTCAGATGCACTTTGGTAGAATTTTTTATTTTTTTGTTCTGGTCTGTTGTAAGTTGACAATAGTGATTGTCCACAGACTAATGATTTGCGTTGTCGGTGATTGATTAACATTTTTTATCATTTGCGTTGTTGATGTTGAATTCGAGCGCTGTCTCGGAGGTTCTGGATAGAAGTTGGCTATCTCTAGCTTCGGCTTAAAGCTACTTGAACTTGGCTAGTTCCCAACTAGTGATTTTTTTTTCACGACAGAAAAACCTCTGTTTGACAGTGTCATGCCACACCGACACTTGGAGCCAAAAATATGTCCTTTTCTGAGGATTGGTATCAATTTAATCTGCTGTCAAGAGATTACTTTATTGTCCGGGTTAGTATTTGTGATTTCGGGATTTGTTTTCTTGTAGCATATTTCAGTACACGTGTATTTCGGTAACGAGCTTTGCATTGTTGCATATTTGAGCTGTTTTTGTGGCACTCGTACTGATGTCCTCCTTTGAGGGATTTGTTTGATTGAATGATCACCTTTCTATAAAGACATATTTTTATTTATATTTCACTGAGTATTTGGATATGCTGGATTTTTATTTTTGTTGGAATGACCAACACCGGCTTATGTTATTGAGTATTGTAGAACCCAGATTGATAATATGAACATTTGACCACTTGACATCAATTTACTCAATCACTGATTGCTTTGTAGGTATTGTATTTAATTATTATGATTTCGGTTGTTTAATTGTGTAGATATTATATGTTTTTGTGTTTTTCTCACAGTTGATAGTACCAGGTGGACATATCAACTAACCTTCGACTCTTTCCTAACAGGTATTTATTGAATTAAGTCACCTTTTCTATCTTAATTACATTGAAATGTCAATCTTTTGTCTTGTATGATATGCTCATTTTCATATGCGTTGTTGGTGATTATTACTATTATTATATGCGGAGTCGATATAGTGGTATTGTTCCACTGATGCTTCATCTTCTTTACATTCTTATAATGGTATTTGTTATCTACCAGTCTAATTTACACTTCCTTGAATTTCTTATTGTTGGTTAAATAATGTTATTGTTAGCTTTATGGCTAATCGTCATTAAAGTTCTGGGAACTTTAATGCCTCTCCGAGTAGAGGGGGGATTTGTTACGAGTTTATTTTGCACTAGAAAACCCTTTCTGTTTTAATACAATAACATCAGAAATTCTGTCATTGATATACACTTTCCACTCTGTACGCCACTGTATTCTTCTTCTTCAGATTTCTCAAAATGACAACTTGATCGTTGTCATGTTTAGCTTGTTCCGAATGTTAGTACTTACCTTTGCTGTACTAGTTCGAGCGGACATATACCGGCCTTAAGCTAATGACAGTTATCAGTTGTTCTATTTTGCGGTATGACAGCGTTATTTTGTAAACATACTTTTGGTTAGTCTATTGTTTTGTACTTATAACACAAAACCGTAACATTCCTACTCTATCTCTATCTTGTGTCATTGAGGTACCTATTTCACATTCGATTACTTGACCTTTTGTTTGTTTGGTTCTGAGATTGAGAGGCTGGCGTTTTCGTGTTGTTTCAGTTGGCAACACTGAATCTTAAGGTGTTCTTTTCATAGCTCCTATTAGCTCGAGTTAGTTCCTGGACTGTTCCCACCGAACACTAACGAACAAGAAAGCGCCTTGTCAGATATTGACAGTTTTGACTTTGACGTCTGAGAGATACTCTCTTCTTCCTTATTTGATGTTGATGAGTGACTGACCTACTTTGAAGATTTCCAATTAAAGTTTGATCATCGTTGATGGATCTTTGGAAAATTCATATCAGGAGAGTTTCTCATATTATTTGCGATTTTTGACGCTATATATTTTTTTGAGAAATCTCCGTTCGCTTTGCGGATTTTTGAGGTTAGAAGTCACTTCATCATTGTATAAAACCACTGGAACGAGAAATTCGCTATCAGACAGCAAACAGACCATCAAAGCTGTTATCAGAACCCTCCCACTTAATAGAGGTTAGTATTTGCATTTGGGCTCTACTTATGGCCCCATACAAGTATAATCAGAAGTCAGACTGGTATTGTATATTCTAGGGTTCTCTGCTGCGGTTACCACTCTGCTACTGCTCCGCTGTTGTTACTACTTGGCTACTGTTACCTCTTCGCCGCTGGTAGTGCTCCACTACGGTCTATTGCTACTACTCTGCTACCGATTATTGGAGTTCCACTGTTTCTTTGCTATACGATTGTCTTTCCACTGTTCCACTACTGTGATTGTTCCTGCTCAACTGTGGTTGTCCCGCTGTATATCTGTTGTTCAACATTCCTTCGCTATTCGTCCCAGCTGTACATGTACGTTGATTGATTGTGTCGTACCCACTGTGCACCTGTATACACCAAGGCACTGATGAACTGCAACCACAATAATTGGTGAACTGGCATGCTTGAGAATATCTACGTAGTATCAGATAAGTTTAATATAAGACTGCCCCTAAGGCGTAAGTATCCATAACTGTAAGCTAGCATCGTGACGTCACAGGCATAGCCCTCACTGGAGGTTTCATATCGATATATTCAAACAATACCATACTCTCAATCACAGCATTCACTTGAATTCATCTTGGTGGTTGATATTTACATTAATTTCATTTTCTGTTGTATGGTGAGCTGAACTGTGCACATACAGGGTGTGTAACGATCAATATATTTTATTAGTAAGGGACATGACTATTTCTTTTATTCTGGTCCAAGTTATCTAAGCGTAAGGGAAGACAAAACCTCTACATAGTTATATATTATTATTATATCATTTACAGGTATCTATTTTTTAATATTTTAGTAATATTAGTGCAGTGGGTTGTCCCATTCCATCAGGGTGGTTTCGGATTTTTCACTAGCGATAAATCCGTGGCGCTCCGGAAAATTAACCCCATATTTCAATCTTATCGAAATCAATTTTCATTGTCGAATCCACGCCTACTGAGCTGCTGGATATGTTAGAGGCGTGACACATCATTGCACATTCACTGCTCTCCTTTCCTAAATTTCACCCCTAACACTCGGTTGCAATACGACATTCGTAATCTGATGGATTGGCGGTTCTCTTAGCTCTAAGGATTTTATCTATAAACCTTTGCAGGCTTGGACTATTCAGTTGGGCTCGCATCACCTTCTCATAGAAAGTTTGCATTTGGTTCAACCTTTCAGGCAAAACTTCAGCGTCGGCTGGCTGAAGGCTTTCCCACCGATCACGTATGGCTGGTTTAGCCTATATGGAGGGAAAAAACATTCGTTCAGCATCTGCCGAAATGTCCTGACTGGTTTCCTCATTAGCCGGGTTTCGTGACAAAAAATCTGGCAATTGATTTAACTTGCCAGGGACGTGGATTATAGAGAAGTCGTATTCCTGGAGGAGCAAGGACCAGCGAGTTAACTTAGCTTTTTCATCCTTCATTTTCCCTTACCAGAGCAAGGCGAAATTATCCGTGTAGAGCTTGAATGCACGGTCTTGAATGAAGTGCTTATACTTCTTGACCGCCCACACTATAGCTAGGCACTCAATCTCGTTAACATGGTACTTCTGTTCGGTATTGCTCAACTTCGCGCTGGCATACGTAATGATATCCCTTTGGCCATCGTCTCTTTCCTGAAACAATACGGCGCCGATCCCCACCGTACTGGCGTCCGTCTGCAAGCAATACGGGCGAGAGGGATCGGGCCTGGCCAACTCTAAGGTTCCAGCAACGAGCTCTTCAATCTTCACGAAGGCTTCTTCTGCCTTGGAAGTCCATTCAAATCGCCGTTCCTTATCAATTAGGTCAGACAACGGCGCAGCAATTTCTGCAAAATGTGGGATGTATTCCCTTAGTCATCCAGCAGTTCCGAGGAAGGCACGGACCTGTCGAATTGACTTTGGAGTAGGGAATTCTTTAATGTTGATGACATGAGTGTCCTGAGGTCTATTTCCTTTCTTTGAAACAATCCCCCCAAGTATTTCAATTCGGGGGATCCGAAGCAACACTTTTGGAAGGAAAGCCAAAGCCCATGGGAACGAAGTCGCTCCAATATTCTGCGCAAGTAATCACAATGTTCTTTGATCGAGTGGGAGTACACAATGATATCGTCCAAATAAACCTTAAAGAACTTATCTGTGTACCCCACTAAAATCGCGGACATTAGTTTTTGAAACACTGCAGGCCCGTCCTTTAGACCAAAGCTCAATACTTTAAACTGGTATACCTGTCCATCAGGCGCGCCAAAAGCGGTATATTTCTGGGATGATTCTGACAGAGGAGCCTGCCAGAATCCATTTCTCAGATCCAGAGTGGTGAAAACAGAAGCCTTTCCCATTTCACGTACAGTTCCCTGTATCGGAGAAAGATTCGGGGCTTCAGAAACTATAAGTTTGTTAATCTTCCCGTCCTTTTTCGGAACGAGGACTACAGGAGAACAATACGGAGAGTCACTCTGTATGATTACCCCAGCTTCCGATAATTTTCGGATTTCTTCATGCACCACGGCCTTCCTAGATTCCGACATTTTTCCATATCGGGATCGACGGAAAGGTCGTTCTTCATGTACACGAATCTCATGAACTGACGCTTTAGTCGTAGGTTGTCTGATTGTCTCCTCGAAGACGTCGGGGAAATCCGATATTACCGACATGATTTGGGACTTAGTGTCTGGGGAGAACTGCTCCTCCAAAAAGTCGGGCATTGGAATTTCACATAATTGCTTTTCCACGATAGGATTCCAAAAAATTGTTTGTCTCGGCGTCAGGCCGACATACAAACATTTTCTTTTAATATCTAAAATGGCTTCGTGACTCGCCAAGAAAGGAATGCCAAGGATTAAGGGTTCATTTGGATTTGATAGTAATGTGGCCGAAACAGCATATGAGCTACCTTCCATGTCAACTTTGAACGTCAACTTTCCAAGACTGTAACCAAAATTATTTTGACACCCGAGCTGAACAGACGTAGGGTGAGGCAACCCTGTTAGGTCCCAGCCTACGAAAAGGTCAGCCCTCACGAAGTTCTTGCTTCCACCCGTATTAATTAATGCCATAATTTGTTGCTCGTTAACAGTCACAGGGATTCTAGGTAAATTCTTGCTCAATATTGAAATTGAACATTTCCTCCAGGGGGATGAACGAGTTCGTGGTTGCGTATCACCGACGAAACTCGACCTGAGAGCCCATAATGATGTTCCATCGATAATCTCGGGGAGTGCAAAAGAGGAGGACTATGTACACACGGAATAAAAGAACTTTGACGACTTAGTCTTCTCGTAGATGAGTCGGCGTCGCCAGCGGCACATCTCTGGGATAGTTTCCCGACGAGAATCCTTCTTCCTCAATATTATTGAGGCGAGAATTTCCTCGACTTCCAGCCATCGGTTGTTGGTTGGAATTTCTGGTAGGGCCATTAGTATGGCTACCTCTTCCCCTCATAGCCGAGTATTGGCCCCTTGGCAAATTATCTCTCCAAGAAACTTCTTGATCGTCCTGGTTAACATTCGAGACATATTCCCCCGTGGAGGTGAAACTGGCTTTTGTTCGGGCCTTTGGTTCGCTTGGTAGTTGTCCGAATTACTCGAATAATTATTTCGAT
Source organism: Chrysolina oricalcia (assembly GCA_944452925.2). Taxonomy (NCBI): domain Eukaryota; kingdom Metazoa; phylum Arthropoda; class Insecta; order Coleoptera; family Chrysomelidae; genus Chrysolina; species Chrysolina oricalcia. The sequence continues at coordinate 9,131,932 of OX101813.2, read as the reverse complement.
TATTCCGAGGTGTCGGGGCTTTATTAGCATCGTTATTATTAGATTAAGTTGAAGTAACGGTTGGTTTATAGCCAATGTTCTTCTGTATTTCAGTACAGAATGCAGTCAGGGACTCTGAGTCCGAGAAAGTTTTTCCGACTAAAAACGCCTTAATGGGCGAAGCAATCAATTTGATAATCAATCGAATACAAGCTTTCTCCGTAATCTTCGGAATAAGTCTACGAGCCAAAGCGGCCTTTTGGCCAATGAAAACATCTACTGTTTCCTTCAATTGTCTCTGCCCATACAACTTCGACATCAGTTCTGGGCTATCGAAACGGGTGTAAAAACGACGCAGGAAATAGGTCCACGACATATCAATTCCCACATATGAATTTATCCACTGCAGAGCTTCTCCTCAAAGCTGCGGTTTAATTAGAGTAACCCATTCGTCAACCTCAGTATTAGTCCGCTCAAATTCCTTCACCACTTTATTGATGAACCACTTAGGATCCTCTTCTCCTCCGGATGTAGGGATTCGGGTCCTATCAAATTTTTTTGTAGATGCATGGTTATTTCCTGACATAGCTTGCAATATTTTAAATAATTCTGCCATCGAATCTCTAGGCTGGAGATTATCGACAGTAGGGGAATTTGAAACATGTCTAGGGGTGCCGCCAGACATGATCCTTGGGCTAATAGGAGATTGAGGCCAATTATTGTTAAACAGTTTTTGTTCTTTAAAAATTATTGGAGGCTGTACCAGCCCACGAAAAGGATTGCCAGAACTAATGGCATGTTCCTCCAAAGTACCTTGTCCACGTTCCAGATCCATATTCTCCTGAGTTTCCACATTGGAGACTGTATGCCAATTTCTGTCACCAAACACATCCGAGATGTGTTGGTAATTATTTTCGGTAAAAACTCTATTAAGACCTTCAAGTTCTGCTTCAGGGTTAGTTGACGCGGCGAAATTCGATTCAAAAATTTTTGGGGTCCCTACCTCTTTCAGAGGTAGAAATATAGGGCGCCATGTCGTAGATGCCGCATCTCTATATTGTTAGAATTTCGGGCTGAGCCCAAAATTGAATGCCATGAAGCTTCTTGTTCGAATGGACTCCCGCCAACTAGTGCCGACTGGCGGTGAGATACTCCCGCCAACTGGCATATTTAAACTCCCGCCGGGTATCACTGCATTCCACATCTTGGATGTAGAACACAAAATAATTTCTTTTGAACTATTTCTCCTTGAAGAGGAAACTCGAGTTCACGATAAAAAGCTAGGAAAGAGTTTATACTCCTTCCAGAGCCGGAGCACTGACAAACAACAACCGGATTGAAATAGTAATAGTTTCGCGAAGTCTATACATATACAGTTTGGTTAAATGTTGTAACGTTTAAAGTCTAGACTGCCAGCACTAAACAAATTCTTTTAATTGGTCCTGAAAAGAACCAGTGGATGATGGCAGCTTACAGTGCTAGCAGAATCGACTCCTGAAAAGAAGGTATAGTCTTCGGGACGTTAGCCCGGTAATGGTTATAAAATTTCTTAAAGGTGTATCGGAAAAAAAAAATTATCTTTTTAAATTTAAAGATTTAAAATAATTTGCCAAAAACTAGCTTGTTTAATAAAATAAAAACTTTCACTAAAAATGGTCTAGTCCTTCAAAAGAATAATCAAGTTTACTGTCTCTTTTCTCAAAGCAAATGTGAAATGATTCGAATTTGATTTACTAGAATTTACTCAAAAGTTCATCACTGACACAATGTATTTTGGCTTACCGGAATGTAATCTTCTTTCTGCACCAACACCATACACCTTTCAGGAACGGGTCCATAAATAAAAGAAGCGAGTTATTTTTGGAATGGTAACTCACAAAGTGGAAGGCTGGAATCCCCCAAACAACCAATCAGCAGGCCTGAGATTTCTACTAATTTTCTCCCAAATGCCAAGTTCTCTGAAGATCGAACCTTTCATGCACATGAAAGATTTCTGACGGTAAATGCCCGTAAGGTTTTTATCCTTAGACGGGAAGTCGTAGACTTGAAGTAAAAACATTTTCACAAAGAAATATCAATTTCTTAAAAAAAATTCGAAGTTCTAATCAGCAAAATGACCTATCGAAGATTTAAAGTGGACCCTACTCAATTCAGAGCCAAAATCATACTGCTCCTCGAGCAGCCATCGACAATAAACAAAAGAATTCGTATTGCATAGACTGAATCCGACGTTAAACATTACAACATTCTTAAGAACCTTTGATAAATATTCATATACTATGCCCTTCCGGCCATTTGTTTTGTGAAGAACCTTTCTTATGAGGTGGCTGTCTGGAATAGCGGTATACTGCTGTCCAACAGCCCCGATATTTTTCTAAGACCCATTTCTTTGGGACTTTCAAAGTTCAACTTTGTATCTAAATATTCAAAGATAACTTGGTGACGATTCTCCCAGCTATCGGCATGAATCCGAACTACACGCGTCTGGCTGATGACCACGAGCCCCCGAGAGCTAGCCGGGCCGAATCGGAAACAAAAATCCGAAATCCCTCAAGGATCGGATTCCAGCCAAGACGACAAACGAAGTTGAGAATTTGGTTTCATTTCTGCTATTTCTCCGTGAAAATATACGTTTTCAAGGGAGTTTATGACATGCCCCCCCTTGAAGGAATCGCTCGCTATTTGATTCTGGATACCATTGATATCTATGCTGGATCAACATGCGTTGCTTTATTAAAAACATGTTTACAAATGGTTACATATATGTGGACATTTGGTCCCGAGCCATACGGCGTACAATAAACTATCCTATTGTATACAATTCTAACTCAAATCTAAAATTTCACATATATGTTGCATTGCAACCAACAGAACGACAAATATATCCTTAATCCTATATTTACAACAAAAAAAAACACGTATACATTGGGAAGCTCAAAAATATTTACAAAAAGGTACTAGTACCCGTGTCAACATCACTCTCCACTGAGGGCAGAGTACGAAAAATTAATTAGGGCTTTAATTCTCATCTCCTTCTGGAGGTGGAGGCCGGGGGTCAAGTTCAGCTTATCCATGTCGCGGTGTAGGAGCCGGATGCAGATTGTCTGTATGCATGTTTCGCTCTAGCCCTACTTTGAGAACTACAAAACAATTAGGCCCAGCTACACGCGCAACTTGATAGGGTCCTACCCAAGTTGGGCCAAAATTCTTTTTATATTTAGGCGCATTGCGACAGAGAACCCACTGGCCAGGTTGGAAAGTGATTGGTTGATGTTCAGGGTCGGGATATTGCTTGGTTCGATACGTTGCGGACGCAGTAACCGCTGCAGCTACTCGAGCCTCCAAGTTGTTGTTATGGGCTGCCTTACGCCGTTTCCCAATATTATACATGTAACAGTGCTTTAAGATATGTGGTTATGTTTTCAGTCTAGATTGCAAGGGCTTGTAGGATTTCTTTTATATGCTTGTTCCGTTAGAACAATACTTAACGAAGGCTGCTCCAGCCCTAGCAAAATCGACCTCCAAAAGAAAAACACAGACACCAAATATCAGTCGGGCTCAGCCCGGTAGTAAAAAGTAACAGTAATGAATGCCTTCTCAAGCCAGACGTTAGGTGGAACGAAGGTAGAATGTCTTATTATAAAGTAACTATCTATATAAAAGTTCAAATTTAACTCACTGAATCTAAGAAAATTTACTACGGAGAATCGAACACTTGGAGAGTCTCGTTCTCAAAGTCGTTTCCTCGTAAACGGGATTACAGAGAATCCGACTAATAAAGTTCGGAAAAGTTTTCTTATCACCAACAATTTCAAGATAAAAATCACTTAAGAAAATGAAACACTTGAAGAGTTTTGCCCTCAAAGTTGTTTCCCCGTAAACAGGATTACGGAGAATTCGACTAATAAAGTTCGGAAATTTACAGATCACCAACAAATTTTTGTATGACTTACCAGACAAATGTTTCTTTCAGGTTTTCTTAGTTTCCTCAGGATTTATGAATAAAAAGCCAATTTCCAATACAAAGCATCCAGCTAGATATTTCCGGATCTTCCAACAACCAATAGTGGGCCTTAGATTCATTTTCTCCTTGATTCAACAGCAGAAACCAATTTCTCGAAGATTCACTTCCTGGTATCAACACCAAATGAATAAAAGCCCGAGAGTTCACCTCTGCGGGTCAATCAGCAACTAGATACCAAGCCAAGTTGGTGAAATAATATATAATATATTATTCCGATATCAGAGCAATATCAAAGCTCAAAAGTTAGTTTATCTCTCGAGATGCTACTATATTCACAACTCTTAACTAACTCACTGCTACTCAATTCACAGATTTGTAACAACAGCTCCGTGCGGAGCTCGGAGGACAACTGACTTCAGCTGGACTCTGGGTTTCTTTTATAGAGTGGGTCGCGCTGGGCGTGGCCTATTGGAATTTCGTTCGGAGATATACTCTCGAACGAAGTTGAGAATTTGGTTTCATTTCTGCTATTTCTCCGTGAAAATATACGTTTTCAAGGGAGTTTATGACATGCCCCCCCTTGAAGGAATCGCTAGCTATTTGATTGTGGATACCATTGATATCTATGCTGAATCAACATGCGTTGCTTTATTAAAAACATGTTTACAAATGGTAACATATATGTGGACATTAAGTCCCGAGCCATACGGCGTACAATAAACTATCCTATTGTATACAATTCTAACTCAAATCTAAAATTTCACATATATGTTGCATTGCAACCAACAGATCGACAAATATATCCTTAATCCTATATTTACAACAAAAAAAAAACACGTATACATTGGGAAGCTCAAAAATATTTACAAAAAGGTACTAGTACCCGTGTCAACATCACTCTCCACTGAGGGCGGAGTACGAAAAATGAATTAGGGCTTTAATTCTCATCTCCTTCTGGAGGTGGAAGCCGGGGGTATAGTTCATCTTGTCCATGTCGCGGCGTAGGAGCCGGACGCAGATTGTCTGTATGTATGTTTCGCTCTAGCCCTACTTTGAGAACTACAAAACAATTAGGCCCAGCTACACGCGCAACTTGATAGGGTCCTACCCAAGTTGGGCCAAAATTCTTTTTATATTTAGGCGCATTGCGACAGAGAACCCACTGGCCAGGTTGGAAAGTGATTGGTTGATGTTCAGGGTCGGGATATTGCTTGGTCCGATACGTTGCGGATGCAGTAACCGCTGCAGCTACTCGAGCCTCCAAGTTGTTGTTATGGGCTGCCTTACGCCGTTTCCCAATATTATACATGTACCAGTGCTTTAAGATATGTGGTTATGTTTTCAGTCTAGATTGCCAGGGCTTGTAGGAATTCTTTTATATGCTTGTTCCGTTAGAACAATACTCAACGGAGGCTGCTCCAGCCCTAGCAAAATCGACCCCTAAAAGAAAAACACAGACACCAAATATCAGTCGGGCTCAGCCCGGTAGTAAAAAGTAACAGTAATAAATGCATTCTCAAGCCAGACGTTAGCTGGAACGAAGGTAGAATGTCTTATTATAAAGTAACTATCTATGTAAAAGTTCAAATTTAACTCACTGATTCTAAGTAAATTTACTACGGAGAATCGAACAATTGGAGAGTCTCGTTCTCAAAGTCGTTTCCTCGTAAACGGGATTACAGCGAATCCGACTAATAAAGTTCGGAAAAGTTTTCTAATCACCAACAATTTCTAGATAAAAATCACTTGAGAAAATGAAACACTTGAAGAGTTTTGTCCTCAAAGTTGTTTCCCCGTAAACAGGATTATGGAGAATTCGACTAATAAAGTTCGGAAATTTACAGATCACCAACAAATTTTTGTATGGCTTACCAGACAAATGTTTCTTCCAGGTTTTCTCAGTTTCCTCGGGATTTATGAATAAAAAGCCAATTTCTAATACAAAGCATCCAGCTAGATATTTCTGGATCTTCCAACAACCTTAGATTCCTTTTCTGCTTGATTCTACAGCAGAAACCAATTTCTCGAAGATTCACTTCCTGGTATCAACACCAAATGAATAGAAGCCCGAGAGTTCACCTCTGCGGGTCAATCAGCAACTAGATGCCAAGCCAAGTTGGTGAAATAATATATAATATATTATTCCGATATCCGAGCAATAGCAAAGCTCAAAAGTTGGTTTATCTCTCGAGATGCTACTAAATTCACAACTCTAAACTAACTCACTGCTACTCAATTCAGAGATTTGTAACAGCAGCTCCGTGTGAAGCTCGGAGGACAACTAACTTCAGCTGGACTCTGGGTTTCTTTTATAAAGTGGGTCGCGCTGGGCGTGGCCTATTGGAATTTCGTTCGGAGATATACTATCGAACGAAGTTGATAATTTGGTTTCATTTCTGCTATTTCTCCGTGAAAATATACGTTTTCAAGGGAGTTCATGACATATATCCGACCCTTACGGTTCGACTCCGCCCATTTTCGGCGTTTAAGCCAATGGGGAAGCTGGAAAATGGTGTGATGTTTGGGCCGATCATATAAATATTTCACGAAATGTAGAAACTTCGTTCAGAAAGCTTGTTTAGGAATCGACGTATAGATTTCGGACAGAAAACTATTGGTAGGCCAACGGCAACGGTAGTGTTAAAGTTAGATTTAGTTTGGCGGAGATTGTTGAGTATCTCAGGAGAGATCTGAAGAAATTTAGGGAGAATTGTATAGTCAATTCTCGACTAGTTTTGTTTCGAAAGAAAAAGCAGTTTCGTTTGGGCCATTTACAGGTTAGGTAATTGGGGTCACGGTAAAACGAAGAGAAAAGTGTTAGTGTTCCGTCGGAGCATCCGAGAAGCAAGAAGAAGGATTACTCTGTATTTTTCAATACAAGATTTTCCAAAACATAGGAGCAAGTTGTGTGATACTTGACTTCTGTTATTACTTCGATTCGGTTGTTCTTCGAAGAAGACATTCGTCTCGTCAGTTGCGGAGGAACTTCAAAGAGTTTTTCAAAGCAGTGCGAAGTCCGATAGGTAGTATCGGTGAACAGCGTATACAGGGTGCGGTATAAGAATAGTGTTTTTTCGAACTTTGCCAAAGTGCTTAAACTTAGGGTTAGGGACATTCAGGCCGTTAAGGAGAGTAGGAAAAATCGAAGAGTGAAGAAAGAAGATCATCCTTGGACTTTGAAGACTTGGAGCCATCTTCACAACAGGATCGCGTTTAAAAATAAAAACCCTGGTCGAGAAGAGGGGTCAGATAGTAATAAATAGGCGCACAGGTAGCTGAACGGATTCATCGTGAATTTTTACGATTCAGCTCGTTAGTGATTAAGCCCTAACCTGTGAAGCCATCATTAGGTACAGCTTGCTGTGCCGAGTTCACTGTCCGTGAGTCCCGTGGGGGTAGCTTTGCGCAATCTTTTACCTGTCCTGCGGCCGCTTCCTTGCCCTGGAAGTACAGCCAATGTTTAGGTCCTTATCCCGATATAATCCCGAGTTAGGAAAGCCCTGTGGAGATTGACGAATACCATTTCGTCAACTCAAAAGGCAAGAAAGTCCTGTGGAGGGTCGAATACGTTCCGACTCTCAAAAGGCAAGGTTTATCTTTCAGCTGGGTTTCCGTGATCCTACCTCTCTGGCCATCACAGTCTGAGTCATTTTGAATCATTAACAACGTAGCCAGGCATTGTCGAAACAGGGAAATATGTCAGATCACACTACTTCTCACCAAATCGAGAAAGTGTATTTTCTCGCACCCCAGGAAATTCTCAACGCAGCCCGCGAGAGTGGTCCAGAATCTCAACATGGGATCGAACCACTTGCCGGGGCCACGAACCCGAGAACGCCCGTGTCGCTACCTGCCTGGAGGAACAGACACAGGAGAGACAAAATTAGAGTTTTTATAACTCCGATAGGAATATGCAGATTCCTGAAACCGTGGGTACAGAGTACCAAAGTCTCAGCCCGAGGAAGTTAGTGGTATCCAACATACGCGTTCACCCAAGACATTCTCATGCAAGAACAAAAAGTTCTATCAGCACTCCGCGTACGAGTCCAGTTTTGCTAGTTAGGGAAACTCCTGAGTCGCTGATGCAGGACATAGAAAATTTGAAAAGGCGTTATGAGGCAGCTTTACGCAATAAGGAGCACGTGAGTTCGAGACCCGGGTCCGGCATGCCTACGGGCCAGCTTTCGGTCGAACGGAGGGCTCCAGAGTAGTGAATGAGTTTTTGAGAGCCCAGAGACCATTTGTCTCCGAACCGAGAAGGGTTCGTTTGATAGCCGAGCGTTCAGATTTTCAGGAAACACAGGGCCATCAGCCACTTGAGAAAAGTGCAACGCCTCGCCAGCCAGAATCCCTGAGGGATATGCGGAAGGTACGGAATATAGACGTTTATAACGAAACAGATTGTATAGTAGAAACACGACGAGAAAGAGAGTCAAGTGTTTGAAGAACCGAGGTAAAAAGGGGTGGGTTCATCAAAGGAGAGGAGCCGCATTCCTGGGGTGGGCTCATCAAAGGCGTTGGGTCACACTCAATGCAATTCGGGGCTGGACCGCCAGTGACCCGCGAGTAGCTTGACGACTCTGCGGGAGTGCAGAGGAGTGGTGGAAGGCTTCGGGGGAGAGTCTCTGCTCAGAAACCAAGTGGAGTATCTCCTCCGAGGCGGGTCGACTGCGCGCGGGAACACGCAATGGGATCAGCGCCAGCTGCGGTGCACCAGGATCCGCGGGAGTCGGGCGGACTAATAGCTGGCGGGGGCATTAGTCGGCCGGATTCTCGAGAGCTCAGTCAAGCTGTAGGATCACATGGTAGCCAGAGCGGAGCCATGTGGCCAGAGCTTTCGCAAGACAAGGGAGCGTAGGGATTACAAGAGAAATATTTATAGTTTCGGCTCAAACATAACACCATCTTCCGGCTTCCCCATTGGCTTAAACGCCGAAAATTGGCGAAGTCGAACTGTGAGGGTCGAATATACCCTCGATTCGACTCCAAATGTCCACAATAACACCATTTCCACCTAAAACCCGAATTCGAATGTCTTAAATCGCAAAAATAACAGACTATTCGTGAAACAGATCAAACGAAATTATAAAATCAACTAGGGGTGGCTTAGATGCACCTGAATCTTGTAGGCGGATGTGCGTATCTAACCTACAGGGTGATTGCAGGACAAATTCCGGCACTCCCTCAGAATCATAGTTTCGACTATAACTTTTGAACCCAAACTAATTTAAACATTCTGTAAACACAGAAAAGTTTAAAATAATATTTCCTAGGTTGTCCTAAAATTTCAAAAAAAAAAATTGGAAAAAGTTTACTATTCTTTAACATTAACTTCTCCAAAATCGCTGTGGATATTGTAATACCAAATATTTCTCAAATTTGGTTCCACTTTCCTTTCAAGGACGTGAAAGGACAATCCTGGTACAAATTTCAATGCCGAGTGAACAGTTGCTGCTGAGCACTAGGCGATTTTCTACCCTTTCGATTTTGACTTTCCCCTTTGGGTGGCCATATCGGTCGGAACCCCTCGTCCGATCGTTGAAGCTTGAATACAAAACTTTTAGGCCTAAACAATATCTATTCAATGGTACAAAGATCATTTTGGTACGTTCAATGGTCACGAAGTTATGGCCACTTATCTAAAATCAATAAGGGTCACAATTGCGTATATTTCCTTAACTACGCAGTTACCGACATGGGACCTGCTCCCTGCAGTTTTTCTACGTCACTGTTTCTGCCTAAATCAGCCGCTCTGATGCCAAAGCCTGCCTACTCTGGCGAAATAAAAATGAAAAATTACAAATTTCGTAAGTTACCTCCTAATAACTGCACTTTCTGTATCATAACATATATACAAAATACATTATTAACTAGCTACGGCCTTTGGCGATCATTAGGGAGACTTCCTACTCTGTCAAGAGTCCTAATATCTGCACGATGTTACAAAATATGTCAAAGAAGATCATACTTCATAACATCAATATTTTTATTCGAAATTATTATTTTGGCATTTGCCAAATCTGGAACGGATTGCTTTTCCTGTTGGATATAATTCCTCCAATCTTAGACTTCACTCGACCGAAGATAACATCTTTGCAAAGTTATTGAAAGCAATAAACGATTGTTTATTGCTAGTTTATATTCGTATAGAATTGCTAAATGAGGATCCACGAATTTCCGGAGAAATAAATTAGTATTTTTATGAGATTTGTTTCTCAAGTAAAGGGGTAGATTTCCAAGCTTAAAATTGAAATTATTTTTGGATCATTGTAAAAAATATGCCAATTGTTAAGATGTTCCCCTCCAAGGAGCCGCTAGCCAACAATACTCCATACCATATTTCCTCTCTAGGCCCACAAAGTGGTTTTATTAATTTCAAATACAAAAGAAATTCAATTTATGGACAATCGGTCCCTGCCAAACCTGGCTCACAATCTTGCCCTGTCCTACAGATACATCTCTAACTTGAAACTAGAAAAGAAATACATACTGTATCACAGTTATAACCAAAAGGAATGAATCACAACCGGAAATTAAAAAAAAAACTCTATTCCGATACACAAAACCTCTTGGTCTAAATAATCGTATAATAATAAACAAAAGCTAGGGATATTTACAAATCGCACTTTTGACACTGAAGGGTATCCAGGTGCTTCACGAAGGGAACTAACTTATATTTACAGAATGTTCATTATTGGCTCTCTCTATGGACCGAACAGGGTATAAGAAAATGTTCAAGATGACCCTTCAAACGGTTGACATTCAATTCTCATCCTCCTCTGGAGGCGGGGGCCGAGGATCCAAGTGGTCCTGGCCACGTCTTGGTTCGGGGGCCATACGTAAATCATTTGTGTGGACATTCTGTTCCAAACCCGCCTTGTTCACGACAAAACTATTCGGCCCTGCCACACGTTACACTTGGTAGGGACCTACCCAAGTTGGACCAAAGTTTTTGCGATACCTTTCGCCGTTGCGGCACAGAACCCATTGCCCTGGTTCAAACTGAACTGGCTGATGGTCAGGATCAGGAAATTTTTTTCGTCTATATGCTTGGGATGACGTTGCCGCGGTGGCGATACGCTCAGCAAGGTTCTCGTTACGACGTTTCTGTCGGCGCTGGTCTGGTGTAGCCCATTCACCTGGCATCGGGAGGTCGTAACCGAGAAGAAGCTTACTCGGAGTCACACCCGTAGCAGCGCTGTGTCTCGTTCTCAGATTAAAGGTGATGAGCGGGATCTGCTCCTCGCATAAGGACTCTTCCTTATTTAGGAGGGCAGCCCGCAACATCTTTTCAACATCCTGCGCTCGTAGTTCTACCGGGTTTGCTTGTCAATGATAAACCGGAGACCACTTTGATGGTGGGCCGCAAAAGACTCGAATACTTTTCCTTTAAACTGATTTGAGCTGTTACTAAGGAGGGTTCGCGGGTATCCCCAACGGTTGAATACCTCCTCTTGTAAGAATCGTGTTACTGCAGTAGCGTCGGATTTGGCGACGACTTGCTTTTCAACCCACTTGCTGAAGCAGTCGGTCACCATCATTACGTAACGGTTGTTGGGAGATGAGGGCCCATTACATCAACCGATACTAACTCGCACGGTTTTTCGGGGATGTTTCGCAGTAAGTTGGATGCAGGCTGCGGCACCGCTTTCTTTGTCGTTGCGCAGACTAAGCACCTTGTAACATAATCATGTATTCTGTTTCTAAGGGGAGCTAACTGGTAATGGTTCGATACTTGGCGATACGATTCGTCGACACCTGGATGCCCAATGTCATCGTGATACCGTTTCATTACTTCTGAGAAGTAGTTCTTTAGTATCACGAGACGTTTGTTCTCGGGATTTTTGCCAATGGAATAGAGGTATTCTCCTTCCATAATGAAATCTCTCGCAATGCGACGTTCATAGTCTGATGGTGTAGCGGCTCGCCTGGCCCTTAAGATTCGTTCCACAAATCTCTGTAAGCCGGGGCAGTCAAGTTGCGCCTGCATCACCTCTTCGTAAAATATCTGAAGTTGGTTCAGTTCCTCGCGGAGCATTTCGGTGTCAGCCGGCTGGAGACTTTCCCACCGCTCACGCGGGGCTCATTTTTCCTCATTGGTGGAGAAGAAAATACTTTCGGCATCCTCCGAAATATTCTGCCCTGTTTCTTCGTCTATAGGGATACGTGACAAGAAATCCGGTAATTGGTTTAATTTTCTGAGCACATGCGTAATGGTAAAATCATATTCTTGTAATAAAAGAGACCAGCGGGTTAATTTTGCCTTCTCATCCTTCATTTTATTTAACCATTGCAGTGCAGAGTTGTCCGTGTACAATTTGAAAGTACGGTCCTGGATGAAATGTTTATACTTTTTCACCGCCCAAACTATGGCTAAACACTCGATTTTATTCACGTGATATTTACGCTCAGCCTTGTTCAGCTTTGCGCTGGCGTACGTGATAATGTCGCGTTGGCCGTTGTCTCGCTCTTAAAACAGCACAACTCCGAACCCTACCGTGCTGGCGTCCATTTGCAAGCAGTACGGACGAGAGGGATCGGGCCTCCTCAGCCTTGGGCAACCATTTGAATCGCCGCTCCTTGTCTATCAGATCAGACAAGGGTACGGCGATTTCGGGGAAATGAGGGATGTACTCTCTCAACCAACCCGCAGTCCCAAGAAAAGCACTTATCTGCCTGGGTGTGGGAAATTCTTGGATATTTATTACGTGCGTATCTTGGGATCGGTTGCCCTTTTCTGAAATAACCCTCCCCAAGTATTTGAGTTCAGATGATCCGAAACAGCACTTCTGAGGGAAAAGCCAAAGCTTGTGAGAGCAAAGTCTTTCTAATATCCTTCTGAGATGGTCACAGTGCTCCTCTATCGAGTGGGAGTACACAAAACAGAGTTCTCACCTTAGACTGGCTTCACGTGTTTATTGTGCTCCAACGTGAAATGTGATTATTAATTGTTCTAATGTGGGTACCATCAAAATTTTTTAATCAGCCAAATCACAATCAAAAGGTGCGTTTTGTACGACATATAAACTTAACAATTATACTCGCTGAAAAAGTAATTTTTGATAGTCAGGCGATTATTCGTCACATGAAACCGCTATCAAGCATCAAAAAAGTCTCAAGTGAGGGAGTTTCTTATAAAGCAAAAACACTCCATGAACTATAATGATTAGTCTATGGGCTTGAACTCGAAACACAGATATGGGAGAAATTTCCAAAGAGGAGATTTATAGAATGTTTGAGAAAATTACAAATCAAAATGATATGCTTAGTAAACAAGTTGATAATTTGAAGGATGAGTTGCAGACGTACAAGATAACTATCCAGAATAAAATAGAAACGTTGGAGAAACAAAACGAAAACCTGAAAGAAGAGAATGATAAATTGAAAGATCGGTTAATATCCTGTGAGTGAAAAATCAAGAAATACAATTTGGTAATCTATAATCTTGATGGAGACAATATTCACCAATCGGTCGTAGACTTGCTGAGCCAGAAACTGAATATCAGCTGTGGAGCAAACGATTTTAGAGATGCCTACAGAGTGAACTCTGGTGGCCAACCTGATAAACCCCATCCAGTTGTGATTGAATGTATGAGAAGTAGCCTTAGGGCTGAAATTCTTAGTAAAGCAAAAAATCTTAAGGGCACTGCAATTTATATTTCACCTGATTATCCTGTTGAAGACTACCAGAAGAAGAAATTGCTGTATCATTATCAAAAACTCGCCAGACAAAGGAACCAAAAAGCAAGTATTGAAGGATATCAACTAATCATTGATGAAGTACCATATAGCATTGATGATCTCCAACAATCGATAACTGATCCTGAAAGTGACTCTCAACGAAGAGGAAGCACTTCATCCACTACCAGTAGTTCTTCTCATAAGAAATCCCGTGAGCTGAAAGACCATACGACACAACATACGAAGAAAATTCTCAGATCGCATACAACCAAATAATATAGTTGTGTAGTGCTTTGAGACTTTGGATTGAGAGGTTTCATAAACACATTTTCTATTGTTGCAGTAAAATAATTGTTTGGCTGTGCGTATATACTATAACTGTTCCTTTTTCTTTTTTACTTATTTCGTTCGATACAAACTTATACATATCTTGCAATACTGAATATAAAAATGTTGATATCTATTGGTCACATAAATATTTTTTCGTTGTCCACAAAACTGAACGACATTGAGCGTATTATACATGAAAAAGAATTTTGTATTTTAGCGGTATCGGAAACTTGGTTACATTCCAATATTACTGACGACATCGTAAGTATAGATGGATATAATATCATTAGAAATGATTGAAATGGTAAAAGAGGAGGTGGGGTAGAATTTTTTATCAAAAATAATCTTAATAACAGGGTAATTATTTCCGAAAATGAATCATTCATTGAACATTTGTGGGTCGAGATAATTATAGGAAAAGAAAAATTCGTTGTGGGAGTGTGCTACAGACCCCCCAAGAGTGACCCTGTGGCTTTCCTTAATACATTTGAGAATACCTTGATCAATATTAATACGGAAAATGAATATATTATATCTCTCGGGGACTTCAATATAGACTACCTTAATCTTCAGTCAAATCTTTTGAAAGATTTTATGTCTGTTACAGAATCTTTCAATCTGATACAGAATATATGTGATCCAACTCATTTCACAAGTGGTTCTATGACTTTGATTGATCATCTATACACCAATTTTGAGGTAACAGATTCTGGAGTAATTGATACTTTTCTGGTGAGGCATTTTTTGACCTACTGCTCTTTCAACTTAGGAGATTATTACAACGCGACTGAAACCATCACCTATCGTGATTTTTCTAGAATTGATTTGAACACTTTTTATCGCGAGCTCGAATGTAGAGACTGGGACTTGTTTTACCAACTTGGTAGTATTCATAATAAAATATATTTTTTGAATGGCGCTATATTAAATACTGTAGATGAACATATTCCCACTAGGACAAGTATTTTCAGCTCGAATAAAAAAAAGGCAACCTTGGATAACGGACACTATTAAAAAGATGCAGCACCTGAGAGATAATGCTTTACGGAGATACAGAAAGTTAAAACTACAAGCACACTGGTACTTCTACAAACAGTTGAGAAATTTCACATCCTCCGCTATAAAAAGAGAAAAAAAGCGTATCTACACTTCAAACTTTCCAAGTGCTCTCCCAAAGAAAATTGGAAGGAACTGAAGAAATTGTATATTACAAGAAAACGAAATAATGATTTACCAGTGTCATTGAAAAAAGCAGACGAATACAATAATTTTCTTATAAATGAATCTAGACATGTTGGCTCACCTGATAATGACCTATTAAATTATTATTATAATAATGTTAATGAAAATATAATTGAAACATTTTCTTTCAAACATACTACCGATGAAGAAGTTCTCAATATTATACAGTGTATCGAAACTAAAGCTTATGGCTGTGGTAATTTAAATATTCAGCTCATTACCCTATGTTGTCCGTTCATTGTGCCTTTTCTTTCTGATATTTTCAACAATTGTATAAGTGAAAGCTATTTCCCGATTGCCTGGAAAAAATCTTACGTGTTACCATTACCAAAAGTATCAAATCCTACTGAGTTCAGCCAACTTAGAAGTATAAGTATTTTACCAACGCAATCCAAGGTCCTTGAAAAAATTTTAGAGCGTCAAATTAGAGAATATGTGTTTGAAAGAAAATTGTTACCTGTGAATCAATCTGGCTTTAGGTCTGGATACAGCTGCTCAACTGCCCTAAGTGCTGTCACTGATGACATTTTTCATTCGTTGGATAAAAATGAAATATCTGTATTGATTTTAATCGACTTTTCTCGAGCTTTCGACACACTACACCATGAAATTTTATTGTCAATTTTACACTATGTTGGCTTTAGTACCGAAGCGGTGAAATTTCTCGAATCATATCTTTCAGATCGTGTGCAACAAGTCAAGATAGAAAATGATCTCTCAAGAAGTTTGGTAATAGACCAAGGCGTACCTCAGGGTAGTATTTTAGGCCCTCTCTCATACACTCTTTACACGTCTAACTTCCATCGTCATTTTTCTCACTGTAGATATCATCTGTATGCTGATGATACACAATTATATTATTCTTTTGAACTAAAAAACATTCAACAGGCAAATGTGCTGATCAATAAAGATTTATCAACCCTCCAATTATTATCCCAGAAGCATCTACTGAAGATAAATTCATCAAAGTCTCATGCTGTTCTTTTTGGTAACGAAAGTCAGAAAACGTTGGCATCCAACCAGCTACAACTTTTCATCGGAGATGACCAACTGAACTACAGTGACCAAGTCAAAAACCTAGGTCTGTATATGGACTCAAAGCTTAAGTTTGATAAACATGTCACTGAGAAAATCAGAATAGCCTATTCTTCCATTAAATTATTGTATCCCCACAGAAATGACATGAATATACAAACAAAAAAAATGTTAAGTGATTCTCTGGTGTTGTCACATTTTAACCATTGTGATACAGTGTATGGACCTTTTCTACGAAAAGCAGATGCATATCGCATATAAAAAGTTCAGATTTCATGTCTGCGCTTAATTCATGGATTGAAGAGAAGAGATAGAATTTCACATAAATTGAAAGAAATGGGTTGGTTAAGCATGTACAATCGCCGTAGACTCCATTCATATTGTCTCTTTTATAAGGTGCTAAAAACAAAACAACCTGAATATCTCTCTAGAAAGATCAGGTACAGGACTGATATACATATTTTGAATTTGAGAAGAAGGCACGGAATCAATATACCTTCACATAATAAAGAAATTTACAAGTCATCTTTTTCATATCAGATTGCGGCAGCAAGCAATTGCATGGATATACCAAGTTTCTCGCTATCGTTAAGTACCTTCAAAAATAAATTCAAAAAAATATGTCTCTCACAACAATGATCTATAATTTGAGTTGATATACTATATACTTTCTATTAGAGAAGACATTTTTAGTTTCACACTCAGATATGTTTGTAGCTGAGTTTCGATTGACAATGTCATTTTTGAACATTCATCTGCTCGGCAGAATCATAATATTACAAATTTTTATTTATTTTTTTGCATGGGAAGTGTGGAAGAATCGGTCATTAGACCTATCACTTACCCTTTTGTTTGCCTATGTATTTTTATATATATATATATTGTATATGTGTATATATGTATATATATATGTGTGTACGTGTACATGTAGCAAGTAGAATTGTATTATTTTCACTGGCAGACAATAAATGATTATTATTATTATTATTAATGATATCGTCCAAGTAGACTTTACAAAATTGATCTGTGTAACCCACTAAGATCGATGACATCAACTTTTGGGATACGGCTGGTCCATTTTTCAAGCCAAAACTTAAAACCTTGAATTGATAGACTTGGCCGTCTGGTGCTCCAAAAGCTGTGTATTTTTGTGAAGCTTTCTACAGAGGAGCCTGCCAAAAACCATTTCTCAAGTTTAATGTAGTAAAGACAGTGGTCTCTCCCATCTCCCGTACCGTTTCCTGAATCGAGGGAAGGTTAGGTGCCTCTGAAATAATCAATTTATTGATCTCCCTGCAGTCCATACAGAATCTGAGCTTTCCGTCTTTCTTAGAGACGAGGACTACAGGGGAACAGTAGGGCGAATCAATTTGAGTGATTACCGACAATTTTTTTATCTCTTCGTGCACCAGGGCCTTTCGTTCTTCAGACATCTTTCCGTATCGGAACTGTCTGAAAAGCCTTTCCTGGTGCACGCGGATTTCATGTATCGACGCTTTTGTAATTGGTTGTCTAATTGACTCCTCGAATACATATGGAAAATCAGTAATGACTGACAAAATATGTTCCTTGGTGTCCGACGAGAACTGATTTGGTAAAAATTCCGGCATAGAAATTTCGCATAACCGCCTTTAGGCCACGGGGTTCCAAAATATTGTCTGCCTTGGATTTAAGCCGACATAGAAACACTTTCGATTCATGTCTGGAATAGCTTCCTGGCTTGTCAGGAAAGGAATGCCCAATATCAACGGTTCATTCAAATCCGTTAACACCGTAGCAGAAACGTTATATGAGTAAGTTTTTACTCACTCGGGTTTCATCATCCAAAGTGATTAAAGTTTCCTCATTTGAAGATTCTTCAAGGGAGTAAGGGAGTTGGTGGTAATTTGCCACCGACGAGAGTCGGAACTGTGCTTTTAGGGGGTGAGCGAGCTCGTAGCGGCGTACCACCGACGAGACTCGTGCTAAAATTTCGTGGTGGCGTTTCGCCGACGAAACTGGGGAGTTAATACTGAAAGAATTATTTTTGCAAGGAGGAGAGGAGAAATGGCGACTCAATTCTCGCTCAGATGAGCTATCATCGCCGGTGACACACCCCGGGAGTAGTTTCCCGATGGCGACGTTTCACGCATATTCGTTAGTCGAGAATTCCTTTGGGGAAAATTTCCTCGATTCTCAGCAGTGGATTGCTGGTTTGAATCAAAAATTCTATTTGATCCATTTGTACGGCCTCCTCGTCCTCTCATCGCCGAATATATGCCTCCAGGCACATTGGCGTAATTTGTTCGCCACGAATTATTTTGGGAATTATCATTCGTAGTATTATTCGAAGCGTTGGCCTGCCGATCGGTAGAACATGACTCAGGCGCTTGATTTGAATCATTGCCGATATTCGAATTGTTTCAATAATTGTTGGAACTATTATTCCGAGGCACCGGTGGCTTACTATTAGTTGCCGAGGCGACACTTGGCTTGTAGCCAATGTCTTCTTCTATGTCACTACAAAACGTAGTTGAGGACTCCAAATCAGTAAAAACTTTACCTCTCAGGTAGGCCTTTATGGGTGAAGCGATTAACTCAATAATAATTCGGATGCATCCTGCTTCCGTAACGTCAGGAATTAACCTACGGGCTAATGAAGTCTTTTTTGCTATAAAGACATCCACCTTTTCTTTTGATTGTTTTCGTCTGTACAATTTCGACATTAATCGAGTTAGGTAGTCGCCTACCACGAGTACAGCAGCATCGTTCTCTGCACCAGGAGATAAGAAGAATCTCCAAACTGCAATTACGCACTTTCCATTTCAACTGTTATATTATATTCATTATGCTGAATTATTCTTTGTTACTACTCAGTCGAATAAGGTTGTCTGTCTTTTCGAAAATAAATCTTTTTAAAAAAGCTTTCCGTCGTCCGAAGTTCTTAAGTGGCGCAGTCGGTAGGATCGTACGGTGGTGATTTTTGGGACTGTTCGAACGTGTCAAAAGCAGATCCACTTCTTGGGATTTCAAGCCCTCAAGAACAATCAAGAAAGGGACCAGCGACGAGAGGCCATCAAGGATACAGCAGCCAGGACAAAGAATCGGAAAAGGAAGGAGACTACGGAAGAGTAAGTCCTATTCCTTTTACACCCCCGGCCCTCTGTTTAAGGTACTCGGTTAGGTTACAATAGTTAGGCAGTGCATTGCAAATACGAATTAGGTTAGGACATTCTATTGGAGACATTAGGGTAGGTCAGTCTATTGGAGAAATTAGGGTAGGCCAGTCTATCGAAGACGATTAGATTAAAGTCAATTTGAAATATTTTTTTTTATTTATATATTCATGACAGATATAGACGAACTTGTCAATCGATTATCAAACACTCTCACCCTCAATTCAGTAGAAAATATCACAGATACATTCAACGGAATGGCAACCGGAAATCAAGATAACAAAATGAATTGGAATCTTTTCAAGTCAAAATTGAATAATATTAAGCCATTTGATGGAGATAGCAACACCTTAAATACAGTCATTAAGAGGTGTGAAGGTTTGACAAACACCGATGCAAGTTTAAATGATCCTGAATTGAACAATCACATTTTCGATAGTATTCAGGAAAAATTAGTAGGCAAGGCGGAAATTATGGTTGGAAATCGATCAGAATTGACCGATTTGAAAACCTTAAAAACCGCATTAACTCAATATTTTGCCGATCGTAGGGACTTGGACTGTTTAGTTCAAGTATTAACTAGAACGCGCCCTAATAGGGGAGAGCAGTTGATTTATTTCGGAAGTAGATTACAGTTGCTTCGAAGTAGTGTTGCTCCACGAATTAGTAAAGACACAAATCTTTCAGAAACCGATAAACTTTGTGAAATTAGCCATTTTGATAAAACAGCACTCAATACTTTCATCGCAGGATGCACAGGGGTATTGAAAAATAATTTGCACCTTATCAAACCCCAATCATTAGACGATGCTATGGCGTATGTGACCGATTTTGAACATTTTGAAAAACTTTACGGTAATTCGAACAGTAGTGTAGAAAAATTTAATACAAGTTATTCTCCTACAAATAAACCAGGAAGTTATCAAAATTCCCCAAATCAACAACATCCGTTCAATGCAAATTATCAAAACTCTTTCAATTACCCAAATAACCTAAATTTCAATCGAACAAATTTTTCTCAGTATCCGAATTCGAAACCTGATTGGCAATCGCAACCAATTAATATACAGCCTAGACAATTTCCAACAAATAGAGAAACGTTTGGGCCACCGCAAAATGTATTTAAACCAAATCAAATACCGATAAATCAACTCCCCAAACCAACTCCTATGTCAGGAGTTTCGAAAAATACAAATGTTTTCCCAAAGGGATATCCCACTCAAAATCACAATAATTTCCAAAAAACATTCAACCAAAATCAAAACAATTTCCAACGAACATTCAATCAAAATCAAAACCCAAAATATGTATTTGAAGAGTTATATACAAATCAATGGCCGCGGTGGTCGGTTATGGGCCGTGGTGGTCGGCTGGTAAAAGCGTACGCCTCGCAAGCCAGGGGTCGTGGGTTCGATCCACCGATTCACCGGTCTCGTGCATGGCATCACACGTTAAAAGGTAAAGGCTGCGTCTGCCCTAGCTCTCGAAGACTTCCGAGGGTTGTGCGTAGGGGTGCAATCGGTTGACGGAAATAACAATTTTAACAAAAATAGTGATAGCCAAAATTACCATGATATTGAAGTTCAACAATATAATGACGACAATAATTCCGAAAATCAATACGACTATAACGAGTATACCGAACCAATCAACGAAATGGAAAATTTTCAAATAACAGACCCTTCAATCAACCAGACTTAATCGAAGTCAACATATCGTCTAACAACGCCCTCCCCTACATCCAGATCAAACACCCCAAAATTAAATTATTAATAGACACCGGAAGCTCTCGTTCTATATTGAGGCCCACAATAGTAGACATTTTTTTTCCAAATTGTATCCATCGATAAAACAACACTATTAAAACAGCTGTAGGCAAAGAAAATACCCAATTTCAAGCTGAAATTCCAGCCTTTTCGGAATTTGGCAACTCAAAAAAAATTGACTTCATTCTTTTTGATTTCCACGACTTTTTCGATGGTGTCATAGGGTTATCCGACCTTATTGAAATGAACCTCAATATCAATTTGATTAATAGAAAATTGATCGGAGCAAATATTGAAATACCCTTCAATTATAGAGACTCAAGTCAGGCAAATTTTTCAATCACAATAAATGCTAACGAAAAAACATTAAAAAATATTCCAGTTAGTGTTTATGAAGGTGAAGTTATGATAGATTCGGGACAATTAGGCAAATTGTTATTCCCTCTGCTCTTTCCTACGCGAAAAATGGTTTCGTCATCCTCTAAATACAAAATCCAACTGATAAATGTATATCAATCAATATAAAAAGTCTATTAGCAGTCAAACCCTTCGAACCCGAAATGTTTGAACTATATACCATCGACAATTTTCTCCAGAACACGAATCAGAATAACCGTGAAATATCAAAATTTGAGATCAATGAATTAATCCGCACTGAACATATGAATTTAGAAGAAAAACGCGAAATATCCAAATTATGCAAAGAATACTCAGATATATTTTACAAACCCGGTGACAAATTAACTTTCACCTCAAAAATTAAACATGAAATTAGGACGACTGACGAAATACCGACTTACACGAAATCTCATCGCTATCCATCTATACACAAAGACGAAGTCCGCAGACTAATCAACGAAATGCTAGAAAAAGGAATCATACGGCCATCTTTCTAGCCCGTGGTCCTCGCCGATCTGAATCGTTCCAAAAAAGATCGACGCCTCGGGGCAGCAGGAATGGCGAATTGTCGTGGACTATCGGAAGTTGAATTAGAAAACAATTTCTGATAGATACCCTATACCGAATATAAATGACATACTGGACAAATTAGGACGCGCACAATACTTTTCTACTCTAGATCTTGTGAGTGGTTTTCACCAGATTGAGATGCACAAAAATTCTATTGAAAAAACAGCGTTTAGCGTCGAACAGGGACATTATGAGTACCAGAGGATGCCCTTCGGTCTCAAATGCGCTCCTTCTAGCCTTCAACGCGCCCTTGATGAGATTTTGAAAGGACTCCAAAGTAAAATATGCATGGTATTCATGGACGACATCATTGTCATAAGTACTGGACTAAGAGACCACATTCAAAACTTGAAATTGGTATTTCAAAGGTTGCGAGAGGCAAATTTGAAAATACAAATGGATAAGTCCGAATTTTTGCGTAAAGAGGAATTTTTAGGACATGTATTGACTTCAGAGGGGATCAAACCAAATAATAATAAAATAATCGCGGTACAAAAATATCCTATTCCAAAAACACAGCGCGAAGTCAAATCGTTTTTAGGTTAAGTAGGGTATTACAGGAAATTTATAGAGAACTTTGCGAAAATCACGAAGCCAATGACTCAGTGTTTAAAAAAAAAGAAAGAAAGTCGAACACACTAAAGAATTCATAAATTGTTTCCAAGCATGCAAGAATATTTTAACTTCTGAACCAGTATTAGCATACCCTGACTTTTCAAAACCGTTTGAATTGACCACAGACGCGTCAAACTTTGCTATTTCTGGGGTACTCTTCCAAGGCAATCACCCCATTTGCTATGCCTAAAGAACATTCAACCCCGCAGAATCAAACTATTCAACAATAGAAAAGGAACTTCTAGCCATTGTTTGGAGTTGCAAATATTTTCGTCCCTACCTGTTTGGTAGAATTTTTTTTATATATATACGGATCATAAACCACTTCAGTGGTTGATGTCTATGAAAGAACCGAACTCACGACTAGTGCGCTGGAGGTTAAAATTGGAAGAATTCGAGTACGAGATCCACTATAAAAAAGGAAAATCAAACCAAGCAGCAGACGCACTTTCCAGACACCCGGTAGACATTAACGCGGTTGAGACTGACTCTATATGTAATAACCTAGGTGTCTCTGACGATATAATAAATGAATTCCTTGCCAACTCGGAAGACCTACCAATTCTAGACGAATCAACGTTAAACGAAATTTTAAACACCACTCCTAAACCTCCCAAAATCAGTATCATTTCTGACATTTAAGTCAAACCACCTAATACCCAAGAAAATCGTGAATCAGTTCTAGAAACGGTGCACTCGTCAGCGGAAAATCCAATGCTAGAAATTCCCATTTCCGAAAAACCAGTAAATATGTATAAATATCAAATAATAATCACGGCCGGAGACGTGGAGAAAAAAATCATTAGACGAGATTTTTTTTTCGAAAATCCCACATATGATTCATATGCTGAAAGAGTATATTAATCCGAAACAACTCTTACGCATTATTTTTCAAAAATCATGAGCTAGTCCCCACTTTTACAAATACCATTCAGAAACTTTTTAAAAATTCACCTTATAAAATAATTCATTGTGTAAAATTCTTAGAGGACATTCAAGTTCTCAACGATAAAAAGAAAAATTGACAATGTACCATACGACAAAAACTTGCCACCGAGGCATGAATGAAATGAAATTAGCCTTGGCAAAAAAGTTCTATTGGCCGAAATTATCGGAAGACATTGAAACATACATTAACAACTGCGAAATTTGTCAGAAAAATAAGTATGATCGTAACCCCCCTGTAATAAAATTCAATCTTACACCCACAGCGTCTAGACCTTTCGAACACGTTCACGTGGATACGTTTCGAATGAATCATGAAGCATTTGTCACTATAATCGATGCTTTCTCTCGTTACGGAAAAGCATACCCCCTCAAAAGTATAACAAGTACCGAAGTGGTAGAAAATATATATAATTACATTACCCACCACGGGTTACCCCTGAAGGTCACGGCGGATCAGGGAACTGAGTTCAAAAATAAAGATCTCGAAGATTTCTCTAAATTATATAAAATTGAACTTCACTTTACAACCGTTAAGAACAGTAACTCAAACTCTCTAGTTGAAAGATTTCATTCATCAATAATAGAAAGCTATCGTTGCCTCAAGGAGGAACATAATCAAATGACAACTGATCAGCTAATGAAACGGGCTGTCATGGGGTACAATAACTCTATACATAGCGTCAGAAAATTCACACCATTTGAGGTTATTAATGGATACATAATGGCATCTAATCCCTTCGATCTTAATGACAATGCCATTGTATCCAGCTATATCCAATCACATAAAGAAAATTTCAATAAACTTTATGAAAAAATCAAAGAAGTCAATGCAAAAACAAAAGAAGCAATAATAAATAAAAGAAATGAAAACAGGTCAGACCCTCCCGATTTTAAATCTGTAGATACTGCGTATGTCAAAACTAAAGCGCAAGGAAAACACCTTCCAAAATTCAAGAAAATTGAACTAACCGGCCAAACTGATATTAAAATAAACACGAACAAAACTTCATATCACAAGAGTATAGCAAGAAAACCGTTTCCTAAAAAGAATAACCCTTTTCAGGATGAAGACGCTTCTCCTGATATGGCTGTTCCCGGTCCTTCAAATCAAACAGACGATTGAAACGGACATTCAAATAACTAACTTGGATAATTCAATCCTCCCTATCCAGTTAGGTAATGCTAGGCTAGTTTATGGTAAACACACATTTTTACGCTATATAGATTCGAAACAAATAGTCAGACAACTTGAAAACATTGAAAAGAATTTCTTAATATTTAAAAATCACTTGATGTTCGGCAATCTAACTAATCAAATATCATATCATGGATTATCAGATTCACTTCTCATAAGAACGGAACACCTGATACAAATAACAAACGAAAAACTTAGAAATCTGAAACCGCATATAAGCAAAGAAAGAGGACTATTGAATATAGTGGGTAGAGTAAATAAATGGCTATTCGGTACATTGGACGCAGATGATGAGGAGCGCTACAACGAGGCAATTACTGCTTTGACAAATCAAAATAATGTAAGAAACAATCTCAATATGAAATTATCTCTTTCAAAAAACTCAATCGATAATTATAATAAAACAATCACCGCCCTAAGCGTAAATCAAGAAAAATTCCAGCTTGGTTTGAGAAAATTCCAAAATTAAGTCCAACAAACAGTCAATTACATACAAGACTATATTAGTTTTTAGGGTATAATGACACAATTGAACCTTGTTGTCAAAACCTAATTATGTTTTTAGACAATTTGGAGGACGCAATCATGTTCTCAAAGTTGAATGCACTTCATAACAGCATACTCTCGAGCTCAGATTTGGAAAAAATGCTCGAAAATCTTTCGAAAATATACAACCAAAACGAAATTCCTTTATTTCAAAATATTTTATCATATTATCAATATTTCTGCCCGGACAAGTACCACCCCAAGACCATTGTGTGGACAAACTGTTGAACACCACAGAGTAAATTTCGAGGAACCCATTGCCAAACAAATCACCAGAGAAACTTCTAGCAAAATGTAAAACCGATCGATAATTCGAAATCAATCAATCAGTAATAATCACCATCCCAGAAACCTGCGAAATTAGAATCAACGAGAGAAGATTTCTCAACGACATCCGCATCCAAGAAGGAAAACCACTGATTTTACCCGAAATTAAATTAGTCGCCGGAAGTTCAACTACGTTTTTGGCAATAGCAAATATTACCAAAATAGATATGGAACAAATTTATCGACTGAAGGACTATGCAAACTGGATACTACCCACCCAAATACACGAGTTCAACATGCAGTCGCCAGTCTATATTACAGGCTTCGTAGTATGTGTATTCGTAACAATACTGGCGATTACACAAAGAAAACGACTTTTCTCCCTTTGGAAATGCACTCACCGAAGAACATGAAAGAAAAATCAAATCAGAAAAATGAAGAAGATGGAAGCGACGGGCCATCGAAAAAACATTCCGTTATTTTCGATCCTTGAGGAGGGAGGAGTTAGGTAGTCGCTTACCACGAGTACAGCTGACGAAGCGGTCATCGTTCTCTGAACCAGGAGATAAGAATAATCTCCAAACTGCAATGATGCACTTTCCATTTCAACTGTTATATTATATTCATCATGCTAAATTATTCTTTATTACTACTCAGTCGAGTAAGATTGTCTGTCTTTTCGAAAATAAATCTTTTTAAATAAGCGTTCCGTCGTCCGAAGTTCTTAAGTCTCGCTCAGAAATCAGGCGTTTGATAAATATAAAAAAAACTCGTTCAAATATTGACTGGAGTTATTACAAGGAACTGAGATATTTTACTACGTTTTTTCCCTTCTCGTTTTTTCTCCCCTTTTCTCCTTGACTAGGTGACAGCGATGTATCATATTCATAGTTTTGACCTTTTTCTTACTTCTTTTATCCACATAAGAACATTCCTATATTATTTTGTTAAATTATTATTATTATTACGAAATGACACTGCAGTACAATTTAGGTTGAGTGGGAAAACTAGTTTCGTGAGCGCTCTGCCAACGAAAATTGAACTTCGCCTTTCATTTTCAATCACTATTTATATGACTATTGTGAAAGTTTATAATTTCATTTCCGATTGAAAATAATAAAGACGTTTATTATTATTATTATTATTATTATTATTATTATTATTATTATTATTATTATTATTATTATTATTATTATTATTATTATTATTATTTTTTTGTTTTCCCGTTGGGAATGTACCAGTCAGGCCCTGTCTCCGGTGCTCCGATACATCCGGAGGGCGCGCTGGTGTCGTTAACCCCAATAACCACTCCCTACGTCCGTAGGGTGAGTGACTATTGGGTCCGAGAATCATGTGCCCTGAGTAGACGGAGCGAACCAAGGATGACGGCCTTCTGCATTCGCGCTGCTAAGATTTCTGCCATATTACGGCAAGCAGGTATTATCTTCAAGTTGAAGAGCAGTGTGTCCATCATTCCACCAAGGACTCTTATGATCAGAACCACCATTTTGACAGAATGGTCCGGATATAACCTGCGGAGTTCAAAGAGGAGATCTCGATATTTAGTCCGTTTTTCCTCCTCTTTTCGAACGATATTCATTTCGCTTGGAGCGGAAAACTCCATGACGAATATCGTTCTACTTTGGTGGTCGAGGAGGACAACATCAGGCTTATTGGCTTGTATTTGCCTGAGGGTGGGGAATGAGTAGTTCCAATAGATCCGGCACCTCTCATTCTCCACCACGGACTCAATATCCCCCGGAACATAAGGCAACACCGGTGTCTCGTCTATACCGTACGAGTGTCGTAGATGGTAGTATAACACTCGTAGCGCCGCGTTATGCCTGTGGATATAGGCTGAGACCGCATAAGATGGGCATGCTGATAGCAAATGCATTACGGTCTCAGGTGCCCCACGACATGCCCTGCATCGGGTGTCAGGGACGTCTATACCCATCACGCGACTACGGTAGACGAGGGTGTTGAAGACACCATCCTGGCAGGCCATTATGAATCCCTCGGTCTCCGACTTTAGCTCACTCGACCTGAGGAAGGCAAAGGTCAAGCTTTTGGACAAGCCAATGTCTTCGATGTTGTGAAAGAAGACACCATGCATTGGCTTATCCATATGTAGCTGTAGCAGGACCTCTGTCTCCGCAGCTTTGATGTGAGCTTTTTGCTGAACGGGTCCCAACTCGGTGACAGAGTTTGGGTTAGCCCGTTCAGTGTCGAATACGAGACCGAGTTCATCGGCCGCACGGGTTGCTGCCTTAAAAAGAAATGCTCCAATCCCTGCTTTTTCATGGTCGCGGACCATGCAGAGAAGGGGATCTGAACTCCTGATGACTTTACAGGCCCCATCCAGAACCATTCTGTTATGCAGACACTCCAAACTCAAAAGTCCACGGCCTCCCCGTTGTCTGGAAAAGTATAACCGTGGAACGGACGATTTAGGATGCAAGCTCCTATTGAGATGCATCATTTTGCGAGTTTTAACGTCGAGTTGTCGCAGCTCTTCCTTAGTCCACTTCATTACTCCGAAAGAGTAAAGAAGGATCGGAACGGCAAGCATATTGGTTGCAGCAACTTTGTTCTTCCCCGACAGTTCTGATGACCAGATCTGTCGGAGTTTATGCTGATACTTGCCGCGGAGAGAGTTCTCAACTGTGAATACCTCTTGGGAGTGGCGTTGCTCCACCCCTAGGTAAGTATATGTCTCTCCGGCATCCAGATGATGTAGGATGCTTCCGTCTACGAGCTGGACATCCTCTCCGTATTCCTCGCATCGTCCTCTTTTAAGATGAACCGTGGCACATTTGTCGATCCCAAATTCCATTCCGATAGCATGCGTGTACTCTTCCACCACCCTAAGGGACTGATGTAGGTCCCTTTCTCCAGAGGCATATAATTTTAGGTCATCCATGTAGAACAAATGGGTGACTTTATGCCTCCGGTTGCTGGGGGTGCCGCAGTTGTACCCACGGTATTCCTGAGTACAACGGACAATGGCAATAGTGAGATGCAGAAGAGAAGAGGGCTGAGGGAGTCTCCCTGAAACACGCCTCTTCTAATGATGACCTGCTCTGTTTGGACTGTGTCTCTACCAGATCTTATGGTGAAGCGAGTCCTCCAGAGTGGCATCAGTTGTCCAATACATCCCACTATTTGATCGGGTACCTCAAGACATCTGAGCAAATGCATGATTAACTCATGCGATGTTGTATCAAATGCCTTGCGGTAATCGATCCAGGCCATCGAAAGGTTACGCTCATACTGCACGGAGTCCTGCGTGATACATCTATCGATGAGCAGGTTCTCCTTGCAGCCGGCGACCCCTTTCTTTGACCCTCTTTGCTCATATATCCGTTCGTACACCGGATCAACTGCGGAGAGAATGCGCGTGTATAAGATGCGTGTAAACAACTTATAACAAGCATTCAAGCATGTTATCGGCCTGTAATTCTTTGGATCAGACAAATCTCCATTTTTGGGGATGAGCACGGTTCGCCCCTCGACAAACCACTCCGGAATCTGCTGCTCCCCATCTAGCCATGAGTTAAAAACTCTAGCCAGATGGCGGTGGGTTGTTGGAAACTTTTTCCACCAATAGTTATTCAACCCATCAGGGCCTGGAGCAGCGAAATTCTTAGAACCTTTTAGGGCCCTTCGAACTTCTTCCGTGGTTATCGGATTGCGCAGATCATTGTGCTCATGCTGCCGAAGCGTCCTGCAGTAAGCTTCGAACTGCGCTAGGGCTGGAGTGTCTACATTGAGTGGTTGCGGAAACTCATAGATGTTCTTCCAGAAGGTTTCTACCCGATCAGCAGCCGGCGGGTTATCGACAACACGTGGAGGCTCTTGGAATAAGCGAGAAGGTTTATCGCGGAACTTCATGTTTTCCGCGATACTTCTCGCCCGCCTCACTAGTGACTTCTTTGCAGCCACTAGCATTCGTATCCTATCAAGACAGTGCTGTTTTATGGTAAACAGCACGCCTTGATTCAATGTGTGGTGAGCTCGTCTTAGCTTTGCAGCAATTCGCCGCACTGCCGGCGTAAAAGGCCTATTGGCCGACATGCAGTCCACCACACACTGGATACGAGACGCGTGTTGTCTCGCCGACTTGATCTTAGCTTCCATCTTGTGAACGCGTCGCTCATGCCTCCCAACAAGAGCGGTGGTTTCCCTCCTCTCCGTCTGGGATAGAGCACGAGCGGCGTCGTACACGACAGAATTGATCTGCCAGATGGTAGCCTCTTCTGAAAGAACATCGCCAATCTCTGCATCCACTCGTGCCAGTTCTTGCGGCTTCAGGGGCTTCATATTGTGAAGCGCCCTGCGGGTTCTGATGTCCTCCATTGGTGGTATGTTGCGAGCCTCCTCTACAGCCAGACCGACACGTGGCATATCTGCCACTTCTGCCACTTCGTTAATCGGCTGAGGAGGAGCTCTAACATAGCCTCGAGCCCGGAGATAGGAAACATAATCCCTGAGATTTTGGGCGGAAACGGCGGCATGCTCTGGGTGTCTTTCACACCAGAGAGCATGCATCCTTGCCATGTATCCTCTCCGGGCGGGCTCACATCCGGAAAAAAATTTATATTTAGATCATGTACTTTCACGTAAAAACTCAAAATGTACTTGGAACGCTCTTCGATCGCTTGATCTGCTACGGAAAACAAACATGTCTGAAATACCATTCAACTTGAAAGATAAAGATCTTATGAATAACAGTTTCATAAATATTCCACAGTTAGAACCATCGGAATCACAGCTGTTACTTATCGAAAATTATAAAAAAGATCCTATAACAGATTTTTCCTTCACATTCTCACTTGTTTCTGAAGAGACGGTGAGAAAGTACATTCATGATATCAACAATGCTACAGGTACAGATAAGATTTCCCTACGTATGCTCTGTTTGGTAGGTGACCACGTTCTCAAACATATCACATATATAATAAATTCCATTTTAACTACTGGAGTATTTCCTAATGCCTGGAAAGAAGCCTTGGTCATTCCCCTGCCCAAATGTAACTCACCATTAGACCTGTTAGATCTGCGTCCCATTAGCATTCTACCTGCCATATCCAAGATCGTCGAAAAAGCAATGAAAGAACAAATAACAGACTTCGCTTATGGAAATAACATCATAACTTCTGTACAGTCCGGTTTCAGACAACAGCACAGTACCACTACCGCTCTGCTCCATATTTCGGACGATATTTTCAGAGCTACTGATGAAGGAAAATTGTCCTGTTTAGTATTACTGGACTACAGTAAGGCCTTTGATGATTTAGATCACGATATACTCTGCAAATAACTTGTTTATTTTGGTTTCAGCGATACGGCAAAATGTCTAATTGCGGATTATTTAAGTGATCGTAGTCAAAGTGTTATTCTAGACGGAGATGTGTCCAGGCCTGTAAGGGTGTCTAAGGGGGTACCCCAGGGATCTATTCTGGGACCTTTACTTTTTTCTTTGTATATTTCGGACTTTTATAAATCGGTCACAACATGTACAATACATCACTACGCAGACGATACACAATTATACTTCTCCTTTCACGGCCATTGTTTACAAGAGGCTCAACGCAATATCAAAAGCAATCTTAAATCATACTAGACATCTCTTCTGCGCATAAATTGAAACTCAACGCAAAAAATCGGTAGTATTGTTTTTTTGGAGCTAAAAAATTTAGGAAAACTGCACTAGAAACTTTTGAAGTAAAAATCGGAAATGACAAATTGCCATTATTAGAAGAAAATAAGAGTCTTGCAGTTTTCTTTGATTCAGAATTGAGATTCACAAGATATGTAAGCTATCTGTGTCAAAGCTCATATAATATTTTGAGGCAATTGTACCCAAATCGCGATATTCTTTCTACAGAATTGAAAATGAAATTGTTTGTGCGAATCGCTGATTTTTTCAAAAATTGCAGTCTGACGCTCATCGCCTACAACGTATACAAAACTCATGTCTGAGACTTTGTTATGGCATTCGCAAATACGATCATATCTCAACTCAATTGAAAAAGTCAGGTTGGCTTAGGCTTGAGAACCTCAGAAAGCTGCACCTCTTAACGTCTATACCCATCACGCGACTACGGTAAACAAGGGTGTTGAAGACACCATCCTGGAAGGCCATTATGAATCTCTCGGTCTCCGACTTTAGCTCACTCGACCTGAGGAAGGCAAAGGTCAAGCTTTTGGATAAGCCAAGGTCTTCGATGTTGTGGAAGAAGACACCATGCATTGGCTTATCCATATGTAGCTGTAGAAGGACCTCTGTCTCCGCAGCTTTGATGTGAGCTTTTTGCTGAACGGGTCCCAACTCGGTGACAGAATTTGGGTTAGCCTGTTCAGTGTCGAATACGAGACCGAGTTCATCGGCCGCACGGGTTGCTGCCTGAAAAATAAATGCTCCAATCCCTGCTTTTTCATGGTCGCGGACCATGCAGAGAAGGAGATCTGAACTCCTGATTACTTTACAGGCTCCATCCAGAACCATTCTCTTATGCAGACACTCCAAACTCAAAAGTCCACGGCCTCCCCGTTGTCTAGGAAAGTATAACCGTGGAACGGATGATTCAGGATGAAAACTACAGACCGATTAGTATTTTAAATTCATTAGCCAAACTTTTTGAATCTATTTTAAATGATGACATATTAAATAATTTAAAAAATGTCTTTGTCAGTCAACAGCATGGTTTCTTGGTCGATAGGTCCACGGTAACAAATCTGTGTGTTCTCACAAATACTGCAGCGGAGGCAGTGAATGCCAAAACCCAATTAGATGTAATTATAACAGACTGTGCGAAGTCTTTTGATAAAGTTGACCAAAGTATTCTTCTAGATAAGCTAGGTGATTCAAATTTCTCGGAAGAAGCCTTGATGTTCATGAAATCTCATTTAAATACCCGATATCAACAATTTAAAATTGGACAGTGTTCTTCTGAACCATTCATAGCAAGATCAGGTGTGCCACAAGGCAGAAATTTGGGACCATTACTTTTAACCTGCTGAGATAATATCCATATATTTATTTGTTCATTACAAAATAAAAGCAATAAAAATACAAATGAAACATATAATAAAACTAGGAATGATCTGAAAGCAGCGATTTAGTGCTTTACTTCTCGTAGCAAAGAACATAGGCATCTCCGAAACTGAGGTCTCACGTGAATCATTATATTGTCGTGAATTCTAAACTCTAAACTCGACTACTCGATCGAACTATTAGTGGCCTTTTTGAAAACACTTGTTTATGTTCTGTTGAGGACAAGTTGTGTTTCAAAATAAAATATCTTCGCTCACGTACTGAATTGTAAAAGGTGAAAAGGTTACCCACGTATTGAATGATAATAAAATATTATAATGTACAGGATGTTCCTTATATTTTTGATAATACCCCCCCGTTCAAAATCGCGCGCTTCGAGCGATTATATTAAAACCAACTGACGGACTTAGTATGGATTTGCCTGCCGGGACTTGGCATGGCTTTACTGGACATTGGCCTTGCTTGGTCCGGTTGGATACTCTATTCTTGCTCAGCTCTACTAGACAACGGAGCTTAACATGGTAGAACTTGGCTCTGCTCTATCTCATTGAATGTGAGAAGGCTCAAC
This sequence comes from Chrysolina oricalcia, assembly GCA_944452925.2. NCBI lineage: Eukaryota > Metazoa > Arthropoda > Insecta > Coleoptera > Chrysomelidae > Chrysolina > Chrysolina oricalcia. Next base: position 9,098,612 of record OX101813.2, on the reverse strand, counting down.
CCGACATGGCTGTGGAAACTGTGGCTTCATCACGATTCACCTGGGGATTATCTTGGAGTGGTACAAGGTTGAAGACTCTTTCGCGTTTCTTACAGGAGGTACAGTTCCTATAATACAAAAATACAAAGTTTAAACGTAATGCTATCATCAAATTAATAAAAAATACCGTGACCCAAAATATATCATATTCCAATCAACCTTATTCTCATTATACAAAATTATGATACAAGTACATGCCAACAATACAGTTTCTCAATTTATCCTTGCCATTCTCCTTCTCTTTCACAACAAATAAAAATACCACCATTTTGTTAGATTATGTAAATGAATAAAAGGCAGTTTGAACAGAACTTTACTTTTTGAAATAATATTCAACAATCTGACATATATTTTCAGAATATAAAATTGAATGATACACAAAAAATAAATAACATCTCGTTCACAGGGAAACCATGGTTAGCCAGGATCTTGTATGATTCAGCGTACATTTCCAACACCCCCACTCGACGAATCATTCCTCAACCATACCCACAGAACTTCTAAACTCTTGAAATTTTCCTTTCGGCAAAGCCTTCGTGAACCCATCAGCAATCATATCCTGAGTCTGACAGTATTCAAATTTGATGACATTCGTTGTCACCAAATGTCGTAAATGGTGGTATTTCACATCAATGTGTTTGCTTCTAGAACTGACCTTTTCGGTTGTAGCCAGTTTGATACAACCCTGATTATCCTCGTAAAGGCAAGTTGCATCATTACATTCTATACCAGAATCAACGATGACACGTCTCGTCCAAATAATCTCTTGACTCGCATAAGCAGCAGCAATGTATTCGGCTTCAGTCGATGATAGGGAAACGGATGTTTGTTTCTTGCTGCACCAGTAAATAGGATTTGTTCCAAGGAACAACACAAAACCGCTCACTGACTTTCGATCTGACATGTCTCCTGCCCAGTCGGAGTCCACATATCCATTCAAAATAATATTTACACTGGAACTTATTTTCAATTTGAAATGACTGGTTCCTTTGAGATATCGTATCATCATTTTAACAGCATTCCAATCAATCTGACGTGGATTGCTCACTTTTCTCGTCAAATAACTAACTCCAATAGCTATATCTGGACGTGATATCGTGGATAAATAGAGAAAAACCCCCACTGCCTTCCTATATCATTGTCTGTCAACTTCGGGTAATCAGCATTTATTGGAATGGAAAGAGGTGCAGCATTCATCAAACTGAATTCTTGAACTAGTTGATCAATCTTTTTCTCCTGATCAAGTAGAAAACTTCCATCTTCAGTCCTTTGAATTCGTATTCCCAGGAAATAAGTTACATCACCCAAATCGACGATTTCGAAAAATCTGTTCAAATCATCTCCAAGTTTCTTTATCACGGATTTCTTTTTGTTACAGATGATAAAATCATCAACATATATCAGCAGATAGATGAAATCCCCATCTTCAATTTTACAAAATAGGCACTGATCGTTTTGACAATGTGTGAATCCAAAATTCTGGAGAACCTCTGTTATTGCGACGTTCTATGCTCTTGAAGCTTGTTTCAATCCATAAACAGATTTATGCAGTCTGTAAACCATATCAGGTCTATCATGATCCACGAAACCTTCTGGTTGAGACATATAAAGCTCTTCTTTCAATTTTCCGTTCAGGAAAGCAGTTTTCACGTCGTAATGCATGACATTGAATTTGTTGACAGCGGCAATTGTCAACAAAATTCGGAGAGTACTTTGTTTCAAAACAGGAGAAAAAATACTATCATAATCTTCTCCGTATTTTTGCGTGAAACCTTTTGCCACTAGCCTTGCTTTATATTTCGTTATATTACTTTCTGCATCAGTTTTGATTTTGAAGACCCATTTAGAATCAACCGATTTCTTATTCTCTGGGAGGTTTGTCAGAGACCATACTTTCTTCTCTCGGAATGATTCTAACTCATTTTCCATGGCATTCATCCATTTTCGTTTTTCATTTTGGAAGTTTCATGAGGTCACTCCACGATTCTGGTTCTTGAATAAAAATCGATGTTGCAATATAGGAAAATTTTTCTGCAGGAACCCCTTTATTATCTCTAGCCGATCTTCTTAACACTTGGATTTTATTCAACGAAGTACTATCTTCCGTTTCACATTCGGAACTTCGAGTATTTTCTTCTACTTCACTTTCCACCATTTCTGGTCTTTTCACATTCACTTCAATGTTTTCTTCCTCTGAAATACTTTCGGTTTGTTTGTTTCTGTAGCTCGTAGAATGCTGATTTTCGATAAACCTCACAGTTCTGCTGATTGTTATTTTATCAGTAGATGGATCCAAAACTCTGTAACAGAGTACCCTACTAGAACTCCTTCTTTAGCTGTTTCATCTAACTTGCTTCTTTTCTCTTTTGGAATGAAAGTATATGCAGTACATCCAAAATTTCTCAAGTGATCTAACTTTGGCTTTTGTCCTTCCCAAATCTCATACGGTGTTGTGTCTATAGCTTTACTTGGAAGTCGATTCTGTAAATAATTAGCTGTGTTTATCGCTTCACCCCAGTATGTGTTCGGAAGTTCAGCGTCAATTAACATGCATCTTGCCGACTCAAATAAAGTCCGATTTTTACGTTCTGCAATACCATTCTGTTCGGGAGAGTAGGGTGCAGTCTTCTGTGTTGCTATACCATGCTTTCTCAAAATATGATTAACTTTTTCCGAAGAAAATTCGCCACCATTGTCGAATCTGAATGCTTTGGGCGCTTTCTCGAATTTATTTTTCACTGCAGCTATGTAATCTTCCAATTTTTCGGCAACTTCGCTTTTATTATGCAATAAATATATGGTGCAGTACCGGGAGAAATCATCAATAAAACTAACAAAGTATCGTTTCTTTCCGGGCGTTTCGGTTTTCAAGGGACCACATACGTCTGAATGAATGAGATCAAGACATTTCTCCGAATGTTTTTGAGAATATTTTGAGAACGGTTTCTTAGTCAGTTTTCCTCTTACACAACTGACACATTCCAAGTATTCTTGACAACTACTCAGTTTTATTCCATCAGCTAACCGCTTTTCAACAAGTTTCTTGATGTCTTCTGGATTTCTATGGCCTAATCGTCGATGCCAAACATGGATACAGTCAGTATGTTTTTCGACAGTGATATTGACCCTTGGTGATTCTAGTACTAACTTATATAGTCCGTTTTCAATTCTACCTTCTGCAATGGTTTTATTTGCACATTTTATCGAACAGATATCATGTTCGAAACTGACATTAAAACATTTTTCTGTCAGACGTTTAACAGACAGTAAACTGGAATGCAAATCAGGCACATATAAGACATCTTTGATCCGAACTGTCTCAGTTCTTCCTGATACTTTACAATGTAGGATTCCTTCACCTTTGCCGGCACAAATCATTTGTTCTCCATTCGCAACTGTAACTGTATCACTATAATGTTCCAAATTATTGAAGAAATCAGCATTTGAAGTCATATGACTCGAAGCACCTGAATCTATGTACCAATTCGTATTTCCGTCGCTCTCATCTTTATGGTTTCCACTGAAGCAATATTCTTGCGAATTGTTCTCAACTGTAGTTTTGGCAACATTTTCGTGTTTTGAAGTTTTACTAACTGAATGTGTTTTTGTTTTCCCGTTTCATAACATATCTCAAGGTCCTTTCGAACTCTTTTCAGATTGTATAGATCCTTCAACTTTCTACTTGAAATTTTAACTTTACTGTTAACCCAATTATTATTTGTATCGGTCTAATTGAATCTTCTACGCTCTGGAAAATTTATTTCAAAGTAATAATGGTCGTTGTATAATAACCATTGTAGTTCTGTATTTATCAACTATAAAATTAGAATGAATCATGATATGTACATTTCTCTGTATAATTGAAATACGATTAAATGTGGGATCTGAATATTTTCTCCTGTATCAAATTGTGAATAGGAATTGGACATTTTCCTGAGCTTCTTGTCCTTCATTTGAATATAGGTTAGACTTCGGGAAGTGCATTGTGCAGCAAAAGAAAATAAACATACGAGAACGGCCCCAAAAGAAAAATGGAAGTAATTTTCATTACAATTACCATTATCAGGAATCTCTTTTCCAACCTTGAATGAGCTAGCGTGACGCGACAAGAATTATATTAATCTGCAGCGGTATCTCCGCTGAAACGAGCAGCAAATGAAAACAGTTTCGCCAGAACTGCGAAGCCTCAGCTGCACATTTTGCATAGAAGGCGTCGACTATAATCTTGCTTGCTTTCTTCCACTTTTCTTGAAGAAGTAACAATTTTTCTTCGCGTGGCCCAACTTCTTACAGTAAAAACATTCCAAATTAGGATTATATTTTCTATTTTCACTGCCAAAAGTTCTTAATGCAGTCTGGTCTGACTCAGAATCCCCAGTTCTTCTGTTGAATTCATCAACTAATTTGCCTTTGACATATTCGAGCGTCAACTCGTCATCGGGACGGGCATCAAGAGCTGTGACCAGAGTATTATATTTGTCTGGTAGTCCTCCAAGAAGTAGAGCAGCTACGTGAAAATCCTTGATGTCTTCACCAATTCCTCTTAGCAATTCCACCATTTCGAGAGTATTCCTGATATATTCGGACATCGATTGACCAGTTTCTAGTTTTGTGTGATAGAGCTTACGAAGAAGATATAACTTATTACTCAGGTTGGCTCTTTCGTGGGCTTTCTGTAGATTATCCCACATCCCTTTTTCAGATTTGGCATTACATATATGGATGATCTGATTATTCTCCACTGAAAGCGAAATTGTACTTTGAGCTTTCATGTCCAACTCATTCCACTTTACTTTCTCTGCAGCAGGACCAGGTTCTGTTTCAGTAATGACTTTCCAGGACCCTTCTCTTATTAACATCATCTTCATTTTAAACTTCCAGGGTTGATAATTGTGATTATTCAGTTTGGAAAAACCAAATTTTCTATCCAAAGACTCCATACTTTATTACAACAGCTCCAACACTCAAATAGAGCACTACCTTATTCAAACCTTATTTAAGCTTGATCTGGGCCCATAACCTGTTAGATTATGTAAATGAATAAAAGGCAGTTTGAACAGAACTTTACTTTTTGAAATAGTATTCAACAATCTGACATATATTTTCAGAATATAAAATTGAATGATACACAAAAAATAAATAACATCTCGTTCACAGGGAAACCATGGTTAGCCAGGATCTTGTATGATTCGGCGTACATTTCCAACACATTTCTCACAATATGAGGCTAATTTTGTGATTCGATACCCTGATATTATTTGCCTAGGATTGAATACAGAATATCACAAAACAATTTCACACCCGCTTTTCACATTACATTCAACAATTTCCATTAAATTCTGTTCGACCTCATTCATTACTCATTGAAACACTGTGCACAATTTTATCATCAGGCAGTTTCATACTTCACCCTTCATTTCATATTGACATGTCGGCCATTGCCTACACCCTTATGTCGTTTTCCTACGAACTCTTCTTTTTCTTTTAGTTCCAAATCACTCGGAAGAACTATCGTGTGCACACATAGCTTACAATCTACATGAATCACATCCGTTTTCGCATTTTTTGTAGATCCTAGTTTCACTCTATACCTAAGTAACTGGATTCAACTTCTCTCATAATATGTATTCCATATTCCTACAACATGAAATAAATCATCATAGTATCAATACGACTTTCAATAGCGATTTCATTGTCAAATTCACTCTGACAAAATAATGTATTTAGCTACACCAAGGATTCAACCAAATCCTCTCTCATTATTCTGACAAAACGTATTCTGCGTCCTTTGGTTAAACTCCAAAATAAAAATGCATCTGTCCAAGCATTCTCTGAAGCTCATCTCTTGTGATTCTTCACAAAAATCCCAAGAGCAAATAGGTATTCCTGGCGCTACGAATTCTGGAAAGGCAGCGAGCTTTCCTTTCTTTCTTTCTTCCTTCTGTCAACGTACTATTCTCTGCTAGAGGCCAGGAGGGAGCTGAAGTTTCAGTGTGAAAGTACTATTGAAGTACCTACACGTAGTTATTCTCATAAACCGTATGCAATATATATCACAAGTTTGTCCAAATTATGGAAAAACAACAAAATTCAAATAATTTTCCTGAAAATAAATCGTTATAACTTCACATAAATAGCATTTATTCACTCTTCATAAAATTCTCTGGATTTTATTGCGTACGAAATGGCTTACTTTTGTCGAATTGTATTTTTATTCAGAAATGCTATTGTTGCACAATACTTGGGAGAGATTCATTCAGAAACAAAACATATGGATCAGCAATTCCTACCTAGTTGAAACGGATTTAGGTCAAGTTCAAAGTCTATGAACTTCAAGGTAAACAACTATATTGAGTTGATTGTACCACTATTCAAATATATAACAAAATAAAAATTGGTTCATTATGAAGAATGAATCCAAAAACTAAACCACGGCAGCTTCCACCACTAGTCGTGAATTGGGGTTTATTCTCGACTAACTAGGTAGATACTGATCATTTATAGATTTAAAACACTTTAGAAAAATACAAAAACATTTATTTTATTATGTACAAATATGAGATTACGACGATTGAATTAAATGAAGGAATTAATGAATTAAAGAATTATTGAAACAAAGAATTAATGAATCTCTCCTAGACTAGTTATTGATCAAATGAATTATTTGCAAAAAGATGTGTACTTACAATACATATGGGCATTTACATTTCAGGAACATTTTCCATCAATCTAATATCGAATCTTCCAAACTCCCCACATAGCCCTCACTAGCTGCGGGCACGGCAGAACTCTAAACTCGACTACCAGATCGAACTATCAGAGGCCTTTTTGAAAACTCTCGTTTATGTTCTGTTGAGGACAAGTTGTGTTTCAAAATAAAATATCTTCACTCACGTACTGAATTGTAAAAGGTAAAAAGTTTACCCACGTATTGAATGATAATAAAATATTTCAATGTACAGGATGTTCCATATATTTTTGACAACATTCATGCCACGTGTTCGCAAACGGATGTATTGAGCATTCCCCAAGTCTCTTGTTGGTTGTAGCAGCGGCTTCTTCGTTGGTCAACAATCTGGCGTATCCTTTTTCAATAAAACTTTTAATTTTTTCAGAATATTTTTCTGCAAAGTGTTTATCTCGTTGCATTTTCTTTTCTACAGTGAAAAATCTATTTAAAGCACTACATTTACTATCGGGCAAAATTATATTTTCTGTTTTCCAAAGTAATCCAATTTCCCAATGGTTGTTTTCTAACTGTTGGCATATTTCTTCCATTATCTGTAGTGCTTTTTTGTCTTATTCAGAATAAAACTTCTTTGTTTCATTTTCTACTCCCATGTTGTCCATTAGAATAGTTTTATTCATCAATTCTTTCAACTCTTCATCTTCCGGTGCTCCACTTCTTGTACAGCAAGTCATAGAGTAATGTGCATCAACTCGATCAACATCTCTTGCAATTGTCAAGTCGATGTTATCCTGACCAATTAGAATTGACGGTTTTGCTCCTCTGAGATCGACCAATGGGATTTGAGACAAATATTTCCATTTCTTGACATCCACGGATTGGACAGGAAGTTTCAAATTCGAAACTGTTCGTACTTGACCAGATCGAAAATAACTTGGTTGAGGTTTCCCTGAATTTTTAAATCAACTCTTTTTGATTCATTGTCTGTATATGAAGTAGAATTCGTCCAATACATCTTCAATGGGTCATTTATTCCTTCTACCCCTATCTCCTCGGCAAGATTGGCGTCCATCAAAGTTACTGTGCTTCCTTCATCGAACAAGGCGAATATTTTCTTAGAATTTTTCGTGCCAATGACAGTGACAGGAATTATTCGAAGTAAAACAGTTTTGTATTCGGAATGGATCTGAAGGGAATGCTCATTTATGAAACATGCAGAGTTTTCAGTTTCCTCGTCTTTATCGTCGGGATTAACAGTAGATGACAATTCTTGTACTTGCAAAGTGTGTTGAGGCAATTCATTCTGACCATGGACATCACTTGGATGGAGTAAACGATGGTGATATCTTTTGCAGTTTTCAAATCCGCATTGTCTACGATTTCTACAGTTGAAAGTGCGATGGGAAAAATTGTGGTATGAGAAACAAAGCTTGTGTTCTTTTACCCAATTCCATTTATAATCGAAGTCGAGATCTAAGAAATGTTCACATTTATAAATGGAGTGGCTGGATTCTGAACAAAATCGGCAAGTTTTTTTCGTTGACGGATCTTCTGATCCTACAAAAACTGTAGTTTTGGGTTTTCTATCTGTATATTGAGTAATTGGTTGAGGGTTTGAAGTTGATGGTCTGCATAACATACAGGCTGCTGAAGATTCTTCTTGTAACCAATCTGAGAACTCTTTCAACGTTGGTATTGGCATGTTTCCTTGGCTTTTGACAACGATTCGGGCCCATTGAAACTGCAGATGCTCTGGCAATTTCTGAACGAGCTGGCTGAGAAGTTGTGGATTATTTATGTAAGCTTCCATTTTCAGAGATTTTGCAGTGACAGTGAGATTCAAGACAGAATTCGCAAATTTGATAAAGGATATTGGATAACGAGTATTCACTGGCGGTAGTAACTTAACTTTGTTCATCATAGATTCTATTATGAATTCGGGACGGCCAAATCTTCTCTCTAATGTTCTAAGGATATCATCAAGATTTTCTGGAGAGACAAAGAGTGATTTCACTGCATCCAGTGCTTCATTTTTCAAAGCTTTTTGTAGGCGTATCAAATTTTCTTCGTCAGAGAATCCACAGGTCTCGGAAGATCTTCGATATAATGAAACAAACATGGGCCAGTCTTCGACATTACCGTTGAGGGTTGGGAGTTCTTTACCGATTACGTTCCTCAAAGTTGTCTTTGAGGAATCATTGCGGTTCTGATTCGTTATGGACTTGAAAGCATGGGTCATGGCAGTTGTGAATTCTCGTATCACTTGTGAAGTATCAAGATGAACTTTGGCAAATTCTGCTTTTGGCATGGCATCGTTTTCTTGATAAGACTGATCTAAAAGTAGCGAATTATTCTCCAGTAACCAAGGAGTAACTTTCTCATGTACAGGCTGGGTACTTTCCATTATAATGTCCGTCGCTTTGGTGCTCTTAGTTTCACTGCTTCTTACATTTTTGCTTCGGAAGCTGTTGTTTTCAACACTTTCCACTGATTTTTTCGCTTCCAGGGAGGTTTGTACTTCAATAATAGCTAGTTTTCTCTTCGTTTCACGTTCCAACTGTTCTAATTTTCGTTGTTCAAATTCTAATTGTTTCTCTTCTAATTCTGTCTGCAATTGATTCTCGGCTTCCAGCTTTTTCAGTTCTTGCTCTTTCAGTCTGCTTGTAACTGAACTAATACGTGACTTCGTAGATTTCTTCGAGGTAACTGACTCGTGTGGACTGTATTTTGATGGTGGTATTTGTAATATGAGTTAATGTTCATTTATATTTTATATTCCCCTGTACCTTTTACACTCGTGGTAACAGTCATAATAAATCAGATCTTGTCATAGAAAAGTTATTTCAAAAGCATATTCATTACAATATAACATGGTGGCAGCGGTAAAAAGCCTTTAAATATCATTTTGCAATTGGAAACTGTAACATAAAGTATAATGGAGAAAGGTAAAGGACCGGGCATAATGGACTTTCAAGGAAATGTTTCACAAAATTGGAAACTGTGGAGCCAAAAGTTGGATTTATACTTGAAAGCAAGTGAAGCTAATAAAAAGGAGGATGAGGTAAAGATAGCCATATTATTGAATTCAATAGGCGATGCTGGTTTGCACATATACAATACTTTTGAATATGGCGAACAAGAGGACAAAAATAAATTTGAAACGGTATTCAAAAAATTCGAAAGCTATTGTAATCCAATAAAAAATCTGGTTTTATTCCATTTCAAATTCTTCAGTAGAAATCAAACTCCATTGGAAACATTCGATGAATTTCTGACAGATCTCAGAACCTTGATAAGTCCTTGTGAATTTCAAGATAAGGAAATACTTTTACGCGATAGAATTATTTTAGGCATCGCCAATAAAAAAACTCAAGAAATTTTACTCCAAAAACCTGATCTCAATTTGTCAGATACTATTACAATATGTAGAAGTTTAGAATGTAGTACCACTACACAAAAAATAATTAATGATAATCCTAGTTGTAGTTGGTCAACTTGCAATAGTATGGAAAATCAAGTTAATTCCATTTCACGAAATAAGAGTAACAATAAAACAAATTTCGAATATTCAAATAGAGCTGTAGGTTATTCTGAAAAAAAAATCAATTGTTTGAATTGTGGATATACTCATGAAATGAATCGATGTCCAGCTTATTCAAGAATATGCAATCGTTGTAAAGAAAGAGGGCATTTCTTCAAATATTGTCGTAAGAATGGTCGCGTTTATGGAATTAGTCAACAAGAAGAGCCAAAAATGTACGAAAATTCAGTTGTCGGAGAAAAATTTGTTTGGTCTATTTATAACAAAAATGTCAGATTAATCGAATGGAATGAAAATATAAAAATAGAAGGTGCATACATAAAAATGAAAGTAGATACCGGAAGTGATGTGAATATTTTGAATCATGGTCATTTTTGCAAAATAGATTATAAAGGAACGCTTTTACAAAATAATAATTCAATTACCTCATATTCATGGCATAAAATTTCAACGGCAGGTTATGCAAACTTTGATTGCTATTTCCACGGTGAAATGAAAACAATTTGTTTTTATGTTTTAGAATCAAATGCCCAACAATCGATTTTAAGTTTGAGAGGCGCTATTGATTTAAACATAATTAGTGAAAGTAAAATTCATTCCATAAAAACAAATGATACAATTGCAAACATTCTAGATAGATTTCCCTCAGTTTTTGATGGCATTGGTAAAATAAAGGATGTGGAATGTAAAATTGTTCTCTCTGATAACGCTGTTTCCAAAATATTTTCTGCTCGAAAAATTCCACTATCTTTGAAGGATGAAGTACGTCTGAAACTCGATGAAATGGAACAGCAAGGATTGATACAAAAAATCACCGAACCAACTGATTGGGTTCATGCTATAGTGGTTGTCAACAAACCTAACGGTGACGTGAGAATTTGCATGGATCCTAGATCATTGAATGAATATATAAAACGAGAACATTTTGTCATTCCAAATTTTGAAGATATATTCACTAAATTGAGTGGATCGAAAGTATATTCGTTACTAGATGCATCTTCTGCTTTCATGCAATTTCCACTAGATAAAAATAGTTCTAAGCTCTGCACAATTACAACACCATTTGGCAGATACTGTTATTTAAGAATGCCGTTTGGAATATCTAGTGCTCCTGAAATATTTCAATGTATCATATCAAGAATTCTTGAAGGTCTTCCAGGTGTAGTGACATATTTTGATGATATTTTAGTATTCGGTTCTACTATTGATGAACACAATGAAAATTTGGAAAATGTCTTAAAAAATATATCGAATTGTGGTTTGACTCTGAATAAAGATAAATCAAAATTTGCAATGAGACAAGTGAAGTTTTTAGGTCATATTATTAATGAAAAAGGTATTCAAGCAGATGGGAATAAAGTAAAAGATATACATAATATATCAACCCCAAGCAATAAACATGATCTTCAAAGATTTCTTGGTTTGATAACATGCTTAGCGAAGTTTTTACCAAACTTGTCAGAAAAAACTGCTCCCTTACGGAAACTTTTGAGTGACAAAGTTGAATGGATTTGTGATCAAGTGCATGAGAAATGTTTCACAAGTTTGAAAAACCTAGTCACGTCAACGCCAATACTGTCCTATTTTGATTCAAATAAAAAAACCGTATTGTCTGTAGATTCAAGTAGTTTTGGTCTGGGTGCTGTGTTACTACAAGATGATCATCCAATAGAGTTTGCATCGGTTTCATTAGATAAAACGCAACAAAAATATAGTCAGATTGAGAAAGAATTACTTGCTATTGTTTTTGGTTGTGAACGTTTTCATTTTTATCTATTTGGTAGAGCATTTGAGATTCAAACTGATCATCAACCGTTATTGGGAATTATGAAAAAGCCAATTGAAGATTGCAGAGGTTGATGATGAGACTTTTACGTTATAATGTAAAACTAATATTCGTGCCAGGAAAAAAATTGCAAGTGGCTGATGCATTGAGTAGAGACCCTAGTAATGATGTTTTTTCTGTACCTGAAATGAATGAGAATTTACACGTTAATTCAGTTATTGCCACTTCAGATGAAAATATGAAAAAAATGGTTGATGAAACTGAAAAAGATGATATTTTTCAAGAAATAAAACGATATGTTGAAATAGGTTGGCCAACTCATAAATGCAAAATATCGGATGAAATAAAAAAATTTTGGCCCATCCAAAATGATATTTATGTACATGAAAATGTTCTATTCTTCAAAAAGAGAGTCATAATTCCTAGTTCTTTACGATATGAATTTTTAACAGTTATTCACCGGGCTTATCAAGGTATTCAGTCTTCTCAAAACTTAGCAAGGAAAGCTGTTTATTGGCCTGGAATGATGAAAGATATAGAAAATTTTATTTTAACTTGTGATGTTTGTCAGCATTTTTCGAAAAATAATCCGAAACAGTTCCTCAAGCCTCATGATATTTCAGAATATCCATGGCAGAAAATAGGGATCGATTTTGGATATTTCAAAGGAGTTGATTTCCTCGTTGTTGTTGATTACTATAGTAAATTTCTGATAGTAAATAAAATAGTCAATAAATCTGCTAGCACTGTAATTTCAACCTTAAAAAATATATTCAGTTCTTTTGGCTTACCACAAGAAATATTTTCAGAAATGGTAAACCTTTTTCGTCAGTTGAATTTTACAATTTTGCTAATTTATATGCAATTAATCTGAAAACATCGAGTCCTTACTATCCACAGTCTAATGGAATGGTAGAACGCCATATTCAAATTGTCAAAGATTTATATTCAAAAGTACTTGAGGATGGGATTGATCCTTTTTTGGCTATTCTTTACTATAATAATACTCCTAAAGCTGATGGTCTACCATCACCTTCTCAGTTATTGATGAGTAGAAGTATTCGTACTCCAATTCCAATTCATACGGATCAGCTTCATACCCAGCTGACAAATGGAGACGAAGTAAAAACAAAGTTGGAAGATAGACAGAAAAATCAACAAAGTTACTACAATCGAAACGGAAGAAATCTTAGTAAAATCTCACTCGGGGAAAAAGTTTTATTCAAACCAAATGTTAAATCTAACTGTAAAATTGCTAAAGTTATATCAGTAAATGATTTCGACTTCAGTCTTGAAGATGATAATGGAAAATTCCACAGAAGAAATCGTCAATAAATGAAGCCATACAGGAGTGGTTTCCATCAGGAGCAAGATGTTTGTTCAAGAGGTAATGCCAATCCTTACCTCAATCCTTTACTATTCAGCGATTCTTCTATGGAAAATAGAGTAAATACCGAAGCAGCAAGAAGTTTCTGTGAAACGGAGGCGGAACCAGACATGGATGAGTTCCAGAACCACCGAAGAAGCACCAGACCAGACATGGATGAGTTCCAGAATCACCGAAGAAGTACCAGAACGACCCGAGCACCTCGCCGATTGAATCTTTAAAATTGTTTCTTTGTTTCTCATTAATTGGTGAGGGCATGTAATATGAGTTAATGTTCATTTATATTTTATATTCCCCTGTACCTTTTACACTCGTGGTAACAGTCATAATAAATCAGATCTTGTCATAGAAAAGTTATTTTAAAAGCATATTCATTACAATATAACAGTATTCCAGCATTGACTCTGCTTGTTCTTCGTACTGCAACTTCTTCTCGTGACATCATTCAATATGGGTTTAATGTTAATTCGGCTGAAGTATAAATTCCCCTTCTCAGAATGCGGCTTCAACTCGAGGAAGTACTGAACAAAGCTCGAAAGGACCAAAATGTTTCGGCAATATACTTATTTTTACAAATAAAGTTTCTTTTGACTTTGTCCTTTTTATTTATTAAACAAATCTGACATCATCATTTTCGTAACTATATGAAAACAAAATAAAATCATGACTAAAGCATTAGGAAATGAAATATAGTCCATAACACCTACCATAAATTACTGAAAATCTCATGTGAATTAATTGAGAATTGCTGTGAGAGCTGAGAATGAGCTTATAGCAATATTCCAAAAAATTTAAAGTACTCAAACAACAAAACTACGTCACAATCACACTCGACGCGCGTTTCACCAACAAATTTAGCAACTCCAGGAGCTGAAAGCCTTTAGCTCCTGATGATGCTAACTTTGAGGGCCAAACGCGCCTGGAGTGTGATTGTGAACTAGTTTTGGTATTTGAGTAGTATCTATTTCTTGAATTGTATATTCACACCAAAGTTTCCAAAATATCCATTTATTTGATTATAACAATATTGATTTATTTTCATTGTTAATTTAAGGAATGTCTATGATAAAAATATGGTAAGTGGGAAATCAGTTATGCAAGGAGTCATTCACAATTTATATCAGTTTTTAGTTTGGTGGGGTGGTGCAAATTTGACAATATTTTTGGTTAAGTTACTTATGAATTTTGTTTCTCTGAACAAGAACCGGAAGTCAACATGTGGCATCAGTACTTCAGGAAAAACACCTCCATGATATTGAAAATATCCGTTATACGTTGTGACTATATCATGAAAGGTTCTTGATAAAAGAAAATAATTTCCTTTTCATGTCTCTCTAAAACATGCATATCCAAGAGTGCAACAGGAAACGTCAATTTGCGACTTTATATGCCTATAGATAAGAAAAATTAATATAAAAGTACAAAAGAGTTTTAATATAAAATAATATCAAGATGAAAATCTTGATTGAAGTCCGGGACTCGAAGTGCATTTGCTGTTTCAGTTGGAAACCCGGGAAAACCCACTGAAGTTGGACCGAAATTCAGCCAAAATAAGAACCAACAAGGAGTATTGGAAAAAATCACAAACTTTGAATGAAATAAAAAGAACACTACCTTCAAATGTGGTTTCACAAGACTCCAAAAAAAAACTGTATTTCTATATCAAGTTTTTGTTGGAGTGAATTCAAGATTAATGTTGACTAAAGTTATTCATATTGCCCTGTATGAATTTTTAGTAATTCTGAAATTTAGTTTGTCAGATTGAGTCTTGTCATATTTTTCATTTTCGTGTAATTGATCCGTTTTTCTTTTGAAGTATATTCAACAAATCGACTATAAAAGTAGTTAGAACAGGTTATGGGCCCAGGCTCGAACAAAGTCGTTTTGTGAAAGTAAAAGTTGTTAAAGAACCATTCTCAAAATGAATTTAGCAAAGCATATAAAACCATTGACCGGTGAGTCAGACTGGCCGATGTGGAATAGGAAAATCAGGGATCTTCTCGATAACCATGAAGGAGCGTTGGATGCAATTGATGGAAAGCTAGTGGAAGTTCCGCCACTGTCACAGAGTGCTACAGAAATCCAGATCAAAGAACACAAAGAGAAGTCTGATCTGTACCGTAAAGCGAATAGTTATGCCAAATCGATGATCACATCTTCAGTAAGTGATTCAGTCTACCATAAAATTATGGATAAAGAAACAGCTCACGAGGCTTGGGAAGCACTGAAACAGCAGTTCGAAGCTACATCACAAGACCAGTTATTCAAAGTCTGCACGGAATTTTTTGGTTATGTATGGACTCTAGGAGATGACGTTTCAACACATATTGCAAAATTGAGGAGTTTGTGGAATGAACTGAATAACGGACTCAAAGCTAAAAGTCTATTAGCACTTCCCGATTTGATGCTTGTATGTAAAACTCTTCACATTTTACCAAAGATCTAGCTGGATGATGTTAGCAAAGGAAGATGAAAAGACGTTCGATGAACTGACAACTCAGTTGTGCATGTATGAAAGGAACTTTATCACATGAACAGAAAGTGATAAATTGGTTCAAGAAGCGCTTTTTGCAAAAAGAAAAGTACAAAGTTTCAAGAAGAAATTCATCAAGAAAAGTGATACTTGCAATTACTGCAGAGATAAAGGGCACTGTGTGAGACAATGCAAACAGTGGACAGAAGATGGAAGACCGGCCAAGAGTGAGAAAGCCAGAGTTCCAAGAAGTACAGCTGAAGCCACCACAGTAGCACTGATGTCTTCAAGCAACGATGTCAGCATGGCGGAGACAAATTCAACGGAGTGGTGGATAGACAACGGGGCAACAAAGCATATTACAAATTGTTCGAAAGATTTCGTTAGTTTTGAACAATTTGAAGGGCCTTGTACCATAAAAGCCGCTGGACGAGAAACTCTAAATGCGATCGGAAAAGGTACTGTAAATGTCATGTAGACATTAGGAGACAAATGTCAAGAGATAACATTGAATGACGTATGGTACGTTCCGACTGTATCCAAAAATGTATTTTCTGTTTTGGCCGCCCATGATAAAAACAAAAACAGTAAATTCACTTCATTGCCAAAAGAATGCTGGTTTGAGATTGATGGGAGAAAAGTACTACAGGGAATTCGCAAATCAGAAGGAACCTTGTATAAAGCAGACATAAAATCAATGAAACCAGAGCATAGAGCTGAGGTGAATGTAATCGAAGCAAATCGTTCATTGTTACAGCTATATCATGAAAGATGGGGACATCAGAATAAATGTCACGTCAAAAATTTGTTTGAAAGTGAATTGGAAATCAATGTCAAGCTTGAAAAAAATCTGTGTGAGCCATGCATCTATGGCAAAGCCCATCGACAACCATTCGGTACAAGGATAACGGCGACAAAACCAGGCGAACTGATATCGTCAGATGTATGTGGACCTTTTGACGAGTCTTTCCAGAAAAATCGATATTTAGTTGTTTTCAAGGACAATTTCACAAAGTTTCGCTATGGCTACATCATTAAGCAGAAGTCTGAAGTGAAAGATGCATTAGAACACATGGTTGCACGTGCTAAGACGTCAGGTCATACCATCAAGGAGTTGCTGACTGATAATGGTGGCGAATTCGGTAATGCAGATGTTAAAAGGTTCTTATCTGCACATGGTATCACACAACGACTAACAGCTCCCTACACACCAGAGCAAAATAGTTGCAGTGAAAGAGAAAACCGCACCATAGTCGAAATGGCTAGAACATTCAAATATTCAAATTCAGAAATAGGATTTCCTGACGCCATATGGGCTGAATTAGTAAACACAGCAATATATATTCTGAACAGGACAGCAAAATCATCTGTGGAAGGCGTCAGTCCATATGAGCTTTGGTTGGGAAAGAAACCTAGAATAAAACATCTTCGAATCATAGGTTCAGTTTGCTATACTCATATTGCGACCCAGAAGCGAAGAAAAATGGATAAGAAGGCGATTGAGGGGTATCTTATAGGATATGACGAAGATGAACGATACAGAATATGGGTGAAAGAAAGTCATGAAGTGATTCTGTCAAGAGATGTGAAATTTCAAGAAAGAACAGGAGAATGTACACAGAAAATTGAATTACCACTACGAGACACAGAAATCGAAAGAAAAAATATGAAGTATGAAAGTTCACCAGAAGAGGAAAATGCCGATGAAGATCAGCCAAAATTCGTACGCAAACAAAATACTTGAACGATTTGACTTTTCTGGATGCAAACCGGTTTCGACACCAATGTTGAAAGATTCAGAAATTTCTAAATCAAGGAAAAATAATGACAGAGTACGAAGCTTTCCATACAGACAAGCAGTTGGTGCCTTGATGTACCTAATGCTCGGAAGTAGGCCAGATCTAGCATACAGTGTTGGGTTTTTATCAATATCAATGGAAAATCCCTCTCCAGAAGACGTTGCAAGAGTAAAAAGAGTATTTCGATACATAGCAGGTAGTCTCGATCTGGGCATAGTTTATCGTCCCAGTTTCAACATCGGCACTCTTGAGTGCTACAGTGACGCAGATTTTGGTGGATGCTCTACGACTGGCCGATCGACAACTGGAGTGGTCGTGTCTTATGCAGGCGGTGTAATTTCTTGGATTAGCCAAAGACAAGCAATGGTATCAACATCTACAACAGAAGCTGAGATTGTAGCAGCAAACGAAGCAACCAAAGAAATAATTTGGTTGACCAGATTGTTCCAGGAAATAATTAAATTAAAGCATGTTTCAATCCTACAAGTCGATAATTCTGCGGCAGTACGATTAGCCCAGAATCCAGAATTCCACCGCAGAACTAAACATATTGCAATCAAACATTTCTTCATAAGAGAAAAAGTGATAGAATACAAAATAGGGATTCAACAAGTTTCAACACAGAAGCAGGTTGCAGATATTATGACAAAGAGTCTACCAAGACCACGTCTACAAGTACTTGAGGTTCCATAACTTTATTCAACAAGGAAGTGTTGGAGTGAATTCAAGATTAATGTTGACTAAAGTTATTCATATTGCCCTGTATGGGTTTTTAGTAATTCTGAAGTTTAGTTTGTCAGATTAAGTCTTGTCATATTTTTCATTTTCTTGTAATTGATCCGTTTTTCTATTAAAGTATATTCAGCAAATTGACTATAAAAGTAGTTACAACAGTTTTTTATGAATGCATAATACATAACTATAATACCAAAAAAATGGAGTTGTATTTAATCTCATCACCTATAATCCGAGTCCAATTCTGGAAGCACCCTCAACAGAATAACACACAATATAGCTTTCTTCCTGAAGGTGTTGAATGAATGGAAATATCTGTACTTCTCAACAATTACTAATGACATCTTATGTAGACTTATGCACTTTCAATGTTTAGGATAATGTAGATCTATATATTTATGGGCCATACCTATATTCAAATGAATCCTTTATTACATAACAATTTACCACTTACCACACAATCCTCATAAATGTTGCCAGCTGATCTTCAATCTAGTAGAAGAGAGGTAAAGAAGTGAGGTTAGGGTCCACGTGGCATGGCCCCCTTACTCAAGGTCGCTGATATTGGCAAAGTTTAGTAGAGCTGGTAGTCTAGTGCCATAAACACTGGAACGAACGAATGCACTTTGCGCTTCTTGCACCAACACAAAACATAACTTATTATGTCGAATCTCTGCAATAATACAGCAGAATTGAAATCCTTACTACCTATTGAGTTAGTGGATATTTCATTTGCAGTGTGATCGTTGCATGTGAAACTTCACCACCAACTCTTATATTAGAGTTACAGTAAGAAAATTGCAGTGAAATTGCAGTGAACTTGAATCAGTAAACATTGCATGTGGAAGTTTACCACCAACTCTCATACTGAAGTTAAAGTAAGATATTTATTTGAAAATTACAGCAATTTAATTTTTGTAAGTTTTACGAAGGAAGATTGTAGAGACTTTTCATTTGAAAAATGAAAAAAAACGTATTTACAGTAAACCTACATTAAGTTTGCAAAGACACATTACAAATGTAAAAAATATTCAAACTTGCTGCAATATTTTGTAATTTATAATGTTTAGTGGGTTCTGATAAAAGAAAACCGAAAAATCAAACCGATGCCCTGTGATAGGTTAATATATTTCAAAAATTATTCCAAACTGACCTGTGGTTTTCCTTTTGACCCCAACACACTTTGACACTTCATTGAAGATATATCAATAATGTGGCAAAATTAATCACATATCACATTGTACACAATTGTACAAATATAATAATGGTGGACAAAGACTCAAAATTGACAGCTAACACCATCAATTATCAAACGTCGAGTGTCCCCTACCATCGTCTTCCATTCTATAGTCCAAGATCCCAGGGCCGACAGACATTACTTATTTTTAAACGAACGAAATGTGTACGATTGAGTAGTGTTAGTATGTACTATGTTCGCATGCCTACCTGCTAGCTTGTCCAGATGACCATTCTTAAGATATTAGGGAATCAAGGTACGTGAAAACACTACTCACTCAGTTGAAATGCCAGTTTACAGAAATACTTCTATAAACCATGGTGGATCAGTGGACAGAGTATCTGACTACGACCCCGGAGCTCCGAGTTCAAATCTCGTCTGCAACTATTTTTTTTTCTTTTTTTTTTACCCAGCAGACGCATCATACTAAGGTTAGCCATCTTGGTTGGAAACGGCTTAGACTCTGGGAGGATTTTTGTTCAAAAAGAAATTTTAAAGAAAACAGAATTTTGGTAAATTAAAGATTTTGTTAAGATTTCCTTATGAGTAAAATCCCAGGGCCTTCAGACATAACTTATTTTTGAAAAGATGAAGACTTAGGTTCTGAGTGGTGTCTCATGTACTTTAATGCCTGCGTGCTTGTGGAGTTCGCTCTGTAACACCTGGGCAGGTACCAGGTGATAATGGTAACTAAAAATGAGAGTTACTCAACTTAAATTTGTATGGCTGATTTTTATGTATAATTTGTTTAGCAATTTGTGGAACTTTAAAGCGTTTGACAAAAGTTCTGGTCTATGGAAAGCGTCTGACACTTTTTAAATTACTAAAGAGTAATATTCTACAAAATATACAGGGTGTTGATTAAGTACGTTGACAAACTTCGGGAGGTGATTCTTTGAAGGTTTTCAGGACGAAAAGTTCATATAAACATATGTCCCAAACGGCTTGGTTTTCGAGATACAGGGCGATAAAAATACATTTTTTTCAAGATTTTTTAGAGTTAACTTCGACATTTTCGACAATAATCAGTTCAAATTAGGCAAGTACAATCCATTCAATAGGGCGCACGATACAAAATAATGCATTTCCCAAATAATTCACAGGGTCCTCCTTTTTTCAGAGTCAAGCTTTGTTAAACCCTTCAGAATTTTTTTTTCCGCCGCCACTGACATATTATGAGAAAGGAATAATGAATGTTGTTTCATTTAACATCTTTTTGATTTCTTGCATTTTTTCATTTACTTGTACGGTTTAGGGGCTATAATGAAAATATTAATTTAAACATTTTCCAGTGTGGCATAACATTAGAAAATTTGAAAATTAAACATTTTCAATTATTGTAAATTGATGGAAATATTTTTTCAGAATTAGAAAAATCTACGATGAATAAAAATTATACATTAAAAAATATAAAGACAAGCTTTTATACAAATGCACTGAAAATGAAAAAATACTTTGTTTCATTTTTTGTAGGTTATTCTGTGAGTATCAAAATCTTTCTGTACAAGATTACCTAGATCGAACAATGAAATGAATTATTTTTTTCCTTTTCAGTGTATTGTATAAAAACTTTAAAATGTTTTTTTTTATAATTTTCATTTTTAACATTTTAGTTTATTTTTTATGTGAAACTGAAAATCTTCAACCCAAAAACCATCACATACCAATTTTGAACAGAATCGGATCATAATCACAAAACTCGTCCGCCATATTAGAGCCGCCATTTTGTTTTTTAACAAACATTTTTTTTAATGCATTGTCACCGGAATTACGGAAACCTGCCAGATTTCAAATTAATCGGAGTATTAGAAGTGGGTCAAATTGAACTTTTATTAAATTGTTTGTTAGTTAGTTACAAGTGAAGCTAAATAAAAGCTTGTTATTGTAAAGATGTGATTTCTTTTTGTGATATCTAACAGAAAACTACTATCTCCCCGTCACTGCGGTACGCTGGATATTAAACTAGATCTGACAGATATTGGGAAAACCTTAACTTTCAACCTGAAGATTCTGATGGTAAAAATGTGCATTTTCATTGAGATATTTGATTAAAAATGTTTTTACCCATCAGTCTTGATAGAGAACTCATACAAATTTTTTGTTATTTTAAAAAAAGATATTTTTTAGTTTTCAATTGAACGTTTCCTTTTCAACACAAAAAACTTCCGAAAGGTAATCCTGTAATGGAAGATAGTTAATAGGGTTTATCTAATAGTCGCAGATCATTACACATTTGATTTTCATTTATGAATCTCTGGTCATAACTCCGAAAAACTAAATCAAACAAATTTTTGTTTCCGTACGGAGTACATTATTTTATCAGAAACTTCGGTTTGTTTTTTCTTCTGCAGTAACGCAGAAATTTTGTAATCAATTTGAATTCATAAAAATAGCAAAGTGGGCTTTGATATTAATTCATTTATTTAAATATCAACAACTTGACAGTTATCGAAAGTTGAGAACCTGTCTCATTGTTAATTCTTCATTAGTGCAAGCTATAAAGCAAATTCATTCAATATTCCTTTGGATAAAATGGTTGAATATACAAATTCAGAAATGGCAGACATGCACTTAATGT
Organism: Chrysolina oricalcia; assembly: GCA_944452925.2. Classification (NCBI taxonomy): domain Eukaryota; kingdom Metazoa; phylum Arthropoda; class Insecta; order Coleoptera; family Chrysomelidae; genus Chrysolina; species Chrysolina oricalcia. The sequence goes on along the minus strand of OX101813.2, from coordinate 9,076,349 downwards.
ATGGAATGGCTGATGATAACGCTCGTGCCGCCAGACGAATGTATCTAGAAAGATTTCCACAACGTCATATTCCCAGCACACAAATGTTCATCAATATTCACTCCCGTCTTCGTGAAACGGGTACTTTCAAGAGGTCTGCTGTTCTCATAGGAAGACCCAGGAGAGTTAGAACAGTTCAGATAGAAGAAGCTGTACTTAACGAAATTGAGCAGCATCCATACACCAGTACAAGTCAAATTGCGGCACAGTTTAACGTAACCCATGTATTGGTATGGCAAATTTTAAAAGAGCAACAACTTTATCCCTATCACATACAGCGTGTTCAAGCTCTTCTGCCAAAGGGATTTTCCAAAGAGATTAACTTTTTGCCTTTTTGCACTTGGATTCGAAATAAATTGTTGGAAAATCCATGGTTTTCATCTCAAGTGTTATTCACCGATGAGGCATGCTTTTCCCGTGAAGCCATTATTAATTTTCACAACAATCATATGTGGGCTGATGAAAACCCACACGCCGTGATTGAAAACCATTTTCAAGAGACGTTTTCTGTGAATGTTTGGGTTGGAGTTGTAGGGAATTTCCTTATCGGGCCACATTTTCTGCCTCATAGACTCAATGGTGACCATTATCGACATTTTCTTGAATTCATCTTACCTGGACTCCTAGAAGAGATCCCACTGAGGGAAAGAATTGGAATTTGGTTTATGCATGATGGTGCTCCAGTACACTTCAGATTGGTTGCACGCCAATATTTAGAAGAGAATTATTCTGATCTCTGGATTGGGCGTGGTGGGCCACAACTTTGGCCACCAAGGTCACCCGATATGAATCCACTTGATTTTTTCCTCTGGGGGCACCATAAATCATTAGTGTACCGAACTCCAGTTCAAAGTGAAGAAGACCTGAGGAATCGCATACAGGAGTCATGCGGAATTATAAGAAACACTCCTGGTATTTTTGAGCGTGTCCGCCAGTCTATGGTTAGGCGCATAAACGCATGCATTGAAGTTGGCGGTGGCCATTTCCAGCAGCTGCTCTGACATATCAATTTCAATAATGGTCGTTTTCTGAACTTAATTTTATTCCTAGGGAATTTATGTTACTTTGCTCTAGTATTTGATAATAAAGTTATTCACTATGTCCAAAATTATTTTGCCATAATTAACTTTGTGCAATACATATTCAACCTGAGTTATGGTAAAAAATGTGTGGGAGCTCCATAACATTACATTTTCTCTACACGAGCAGAAAATAGCTATTTGTGTAATGAGAACAAAATGACGTATTGCGTCACGCGCTAATCTTTGGAGAGTGGCAATGACACTTCGAGAAATGAATTATTTTATATCATGCGCACTATTGAATGGATTGTACTTGTCCAATTTGAACTAATTTGGATCGATTATTGTCGAAAATTTCGAAGTAAACTCCAAAAACTCCTAAAAAATGTATTTTGATCACCCTGTACTTCGAAAACCAAGCCGCTTTGGACATGTTTATATGAACTTTTCATCTTGAAACCTTTCAAAGAATTACCCTTCAAGTTTGTTAGACTATTTGCTTCTCAAATTTCTTTATGTTATGCGTTACTGGAAAATGTTTGCGTTAATATTTTCATTGTAACTCCTGAACCGTACAAGTAAATGAAAAACATCAAGAGAGCAAAAAGATGTTAAATGAAACAACATTATTCCTTTCTCATAATATGTCAGTGGCTGCGGAAAAAAAATTCTGAAGGGTTGAACAAAGCTTGACTCTGAAAAAAGGAGGACCCTATGAATTATTTGAGAAATGCATTATTTTGTATCGTGCGTACCATTGAATGGATTGTACTTGCCTAATTTGAACTGATTATTGTAGAAAATGTCGAAGTTAACTCTGAAAAATCTTGAAAAGAATGTATTTTTATCACCCTGTATCTCGAAATCCAAGCCGTTTGGGACATATGTTTATATGAACATTTCGTCCTGAAAACCTTCAAAGAATCACCTCCCGAAGTTTGTCAACGTACTTAATTAACACCCTGTATATAAAAATCAGCAATACAGATTCAAGTTAGGTACCTGCCCAGGTGTCAAAGAGCGATATCCACAAGCACGCAGGTATTAAAAGTACATGAGACACCACTCAGAACCAAAGTCTTCATCTTTTCGAAAATAAGTTATGTCTGAAGGCCCTGGGATTTTACTCATAGGGAAATCTTTACAAAATCTTTTAATAACCAAAATTCTGTTTTTTTTTAAACTTCTTTTTGAACAAAAATCCCCCAGAGTCGAAGCCGTTTCCAACCGAGATGGCTAACCCTAGTGTGATGCGTCTGCTGGAATAAAAAAAAAAAGAAAAAAAAATTATTGCAGACGAGATTTGAACTCGGAGCTCCGGGTTGGTAGCCAGATACTCTGTCCACTGATTCACCATGGGTTATAGAAACAATTCTGTAGATTGGCAATTCAACTAAGTGAGTAATGTTTTTACGTACCTTGATTCCCTAATATCTGAAGAATGGTCATCTGGACAAGCTAGCAGGCATGTGAACATTGTACATACTAACACTACTCAATCGTACACATTTCGTTCGCTCAAAAATAAGTAATGTCTGACGGCCCTAGGATCTTGCTCTACTAGTATGGAGAGCTCTTGGAGCCAATGAAGTTATGAGGTACATGACACCGAGCATTTCCGAATGGATTCGATCCTTGACACGATCCAAGTATGCTTGATGATCACAGTCTACTTGGGTTGTCCGCGAGCAGTACTTGGACGTTACTCTGATCGTGTCACCAGTTTATCCAAATGCGCTTGGAGCAGTAGGTTACTTCCAAGTTAGGACAGTACCCAACTCACTTGGATCCAAGTGGTGTTTGTTTGTGAAATGAAGTGGCGTTGGTGTGTGAAAAAAAACTGGAAATGAACACAGGAAGAAAATGGTCCGAACGGGAGAATATTAGAATCATGGAGTTATACGAAGCTGAGGAAAGTTTATGGAATGTGCGTTTATCGGAATATAAAAATTAAGATGCTCGAAATTCGGCTCTTGAACAAAAAAGAATAATCTTGCATATTCCTGGTCTTAGTGAAAGCAAGATATTAACAAAAATCAGTGCCATGCGAACCACCTATAAATAGGAAGCAGAAAACATTGAAGCACCAGTACAACAGGCACGTCAACTGAAGTCATTTATGTGCCTAGTATTGTGTGGTTTGAAATCGCAGATCGATTTCTACGTGATGTAATGAAGATCAGAAATAGATTCACGAACCTGGTAAGTTGTTTTAATAATAATTGTTCATACTGTATAACTCATTATCAATAATTTAAAGAAACACTGTGTTATGTACTGACATATTGATTTAACAGAACGTCGAATATTGAGAAAAGTATTCGCGTAAAGTCTAGCTATTTCATCATGTCGTTTTGCCAAGGTACGGCACCAGCACCTGAAAAAAAAGTCGTTTATTTCTGTCTCCTACGTTCTGTTGGTTGGGAATAATTGTTGCTGCCTTGTTGATGTGTTAAATTTGATAGGTTCGTAGATTTGTACGTTCTCCATGACCTAGGCCTGATGTGTCCATCAAGATGTTCGCATGTTGCTTTCACAATTTTGTCTACCTTTGCAGTACACAAGTAAATATGGCTGCGATAGATCTGAAATCTCATTGCCATTATTCCAAATGCATTCTCAACTAACCGTCTAGCCCGAGAGAGCTGGTAATTGAAAATCTTATCTTCTTTCGAAGGCATTTTTCGAGAATATGGCTTCATGCGATATTCTTTAAGAGCAAACCCCACGTCGCCCAGAATTATACCCCACTTTGGAAAATTGAGCGAATTATCCTCTATGGAGGCTTTCAATGTAGATTGGTAAAAAATTGGACTGTCATTCATTCTTCCCTGACTCCCAACATCTATAAAAATAAAACTGTAATAACTATCAACAAGTACCATAAGGACGGTGCTGAAAAAGCCCTTATAGTTATAAAAATCGCTTCCACTACCCTATGGTTGCTGAATGTTGACGTGTTTCCCGTCAATAGCTCCACAGCATCCTGGAAAGTTCCAGCGCTCTCTGAACCCTCTCGCTATGATATTCCACTTAGCGTTAGTTTTTGGGACCTGAAAAAAATTCAAATTGTAATAAATCAATTTTTTAAGACACTATTAAATATTTTAAAATTTTCTGTTTTTTCTTTGCAGCCTAAGAAAGACGTGAGTGACTCAACGGACCAGGAACACAGTAAACAAGAATTTGAAACAGAAAACGAGAGTGTTGACTATACTGCTGAGACCCACGCTGACACCTTTATTGCTGAGTCACCTAGTACAAATGACATACGTGAGACAGATGATTCCATAAATAACACGACACTTCGTGCTGAAGTTTCAAAACCGGAATGTAGCAGTTTTAAAACACCAAAATCAATTTCAAAAAGGATCATATTGAAAACGATAAATACTTCAAAATCATTAAAAGAAGATGTGCAAAAAATCCATATGGTCAATGAGTTTTCACATTTTGCCAATAACATGGCATCTCAATTACGACAAATTTCAATTGCTCATGCAATAGAGTGTCAATTAGAAATAATGAAAATAGTCTTATGGTAATGCGTCGAAATCGGCATATCAATGAATCGTCAACTTCATGCAATGCATTTTACAATCCTGCACATAATCAGGAATTTTATAACATTCACAATCCTAATAGATCTGATGCATCAGAACTATCTCCCAGGCCATCACCGTCTGCACAACAAGATGAATCAGCAACAGCCAAAACAGTTTGTCAGAAGAATGCAGCACTGGCAGTATATTTAGTGAATCTATCCGCAGTATATGATAAATTGAAATAAAAACAGTAACATTTTACAAGTACGGTTGAATTCTATAACGCAACATTCATCATTGTTTTAGCTATACTTTTGCAGCATGGCATACTTATAATCAGAATATAGTGATTTCTATATTTTTAACAAACAAAAAATGCATAAACGAAGATACATACACCTTACCTGAATATATTCCTCCAATGATTCATAAATTGCATCAAGTACTGCAGGTGAAAACTTGGATATTGAAAATTTGGGAACTCTATACAAACATTCTAGCGTACGAAAGTAACGAAGGGCAATTTGTAGTCTTAATCTAGCAGGTAATGCAGCTTTCATATTGGTATCAACTTTTTGAATTTTTTGTTTAACACTTTCCAATAGTTGCTCAAACTGTTCTGTGGTTATTCTCAGATAGTTTTTGAATGTAAGTTTATCCTCACCCGCCACTTCTGTGAGGAAATTTGAGGAAGCTTCAAGCGCCTGACGCTTACGTATGTCCAAATCGTAATTTTTTTCTTTTTTTTTCTTTTTTTTTTCTTTTTTTTTCTCTTTTTTCAGAATTTCAAGTTCTTTTATGAGCATATCAGCAACCACTCGCACACCTTCCAAATAATGCAGTTCCGCCATAGTTGTATATTTATCTGACATCCAAGTCATTTTGCCGTTGAAACCAACTTGGTCTTAGTCTACGTGTCCTAGCACACTTGGTCCAAGTTGGTATCCAAGTGTACTTAAATCGTATCAACCCGTCTTAACAGTCCAATGTCTGTCCAAGAGGTATATCTGTTGGACGTATATATCGTACCACCAAGGGACGTTTAACATAGATTGTACAAATAATAGATGTTCTTCGAGGATGTTCTATCGTTTAACAAAGAAGAACATTTTTTGATATGGTTATTTTTCGTCTTCAAGGGAATCTTGGACATAAACTGGATGAACAGCAAACGACTATCACGATCGCCCGATCATTGACCAAGAGAGATGTCTATAGGATGTACATCAAATACTACCAAGGGACGTGGGTATGATTTGTTTGAATAATGGATATCCTACGGAGATGTCCCATCGTTGTCCAAAAGGCGTCCGTAATAATCTCATATCTAGTCCAGGACGTTTCGACTCTGAATGAACATAAAACGAAAGTCCCAATGACGACATTTGCTATCAGGGATTGAGCATCATAAAGCAGATAGCAGTTAACAACGGTTATAATAGTTTTTAAATAGACAGTATTTCACCAAAGAGATAATATGGAAAACCAATTCAAAAAGCATATCGTACCAAAAGAAGTTTAAAACAATAACATACACAGTAGGAGTTAGTTACAAAAAGAACATTTTCGTGCAATCGCACCCGAAGTCAGTATTTCGCGTTCTCAGCACAATCCGCGAAATTTAATTTCGCGGCCGTTACCCATAGCAACGGCCGCGAAACCAAACGTCACTTTCAAAAATGTTTTCAGACATCGTCTTAACATTCTGGTTGTCACACCAATCTTTAAACTCGCCGTAACATTTTTCGTAATGCCGTTTAGATTTTTCGGTTATTAAAACGGAAAGCGCCGAATTTACAACGCTTTTGAGTTCAGGAGGAGTGGAAGGTACTGAAATATCGCTATCAGTATCAGACATTTTGCGTTTTGACAAGAACTGTTAAAATATTTTGTATTTATTGAAACATATCATTTCCATAGCCCACGGTGATATTGTTAAATAAATTGAACTGCTGTTGATTTTAGAGCAATAATATATTTATTTACAACTATCTATTTTAATAATTTTAACGATTGCACGAAAAATAGTGTGTATGCCATGGCCGCGAAACTTTTTAACGACCTCAAGATTATCTTGCCTCGGCCGCAAGCGGCCTCGGCGATAACTGTTCTTTCGGTACGTTAATAAGGTATTTCGCGGCCTTAGCATACAAATAACTATTTTTGAAATAGCAAGGTACTAATATTGATTTTGAGACTAATAATACTTTGGGAAGCTATATCAGAAATAATAAAGATAGATTATGAAAACTGGAAAAAAGTGGATTTATGAATTAACTTTTGGTTCTTGTCCAATGTTTTCTATCGTACAAACTGGTAGAACCTTCAAAAAACGCCTAACTGAACATAAAAATTGCTTTGTAAATGGCAAAACAAATTCAACTTTTGCTGCCCAACTACTCGCAGAAAATCATATTTTTCAACATGATTTTCAAGTAGTTCATGTTGAAAGAAAAGGGGTGAAATTAAATCTGCTGGCGAGTTTGGAAATTATTGAAGAGAAGAGTTCTCAGAACCTAATCAACGATCAACCAGAACTTAAGAATTTCCCTCTTCTTTATTTGTTTTCCCGTAGTACTAGGTAAATGTAATATCCTGTTTTATAACCGAAACCAACAAACAATATTTGTTATATATTAAAGTATCAGAGGACAGATATAAAACTGCTCCAGCTCCCCAATTAATTAACGGTTATGAAATATAAAAGGATGACATCGTGATTGTGATTAGTTGTTAGGGAAGAAATTTAGGAAAGTAGAGCAGTGAATGTGCAATGATGTTTCACGCCACTAACATACCCAGTCGCTCAGTAGGCGTGGATTCGACAATAAAAATTGATTTCGATAAGATTGAAACGGATCGCCACGGATTTATCGCCAGTAAAAAATTCGAAACCACCCTGATGGAATGGGACAACCCACTGCACTAATATTACTGAAATATTGAACAATGGATATCTATAAACGATATAAAAATTATATATGAATATGTAGAGGTTTTGTCTTCCCTTACGCTTGGATAACTTGGACCAGAATAAAAGAAATAGTCATATCCCTTACTATTAAAATATATTGATTTATGTTACACACACTGTATGTGAACAGTTCGGCGTACAATACAAAAAGAAATTAAATTATTGTAAATATGGTACCACCAAGTGTACACTATGATTGAGAGTGGTGTATCGTTTGAATATATCAATATTGAACCTCCAGTGAGGGCTGTGCCTGTGACGTCACGATGATATCTGACAATTGTGGGCATTAGGGGCAAAGTCTAAATCTAAACTTATCTGATACTCAGTAGATTTTCTCAATCAGGCCAGTTTACCAATTGTAGTTGTAGTTCATCAGTGCCTTGGTGTATACAGGTGCACAGTGGGAACGACACAATCAATCAAAGTACGTATACAGCTGGGACGAATACACCAACGAGGAATACCAATAATAGGGGCGAACAGAAAAGAAATACTGAACAACAGATGTACAATGGAACATCTACAGTTGAGCAGGAACAATCACAGTAGTGGAACAGTGGAAAAACAACCGTGGAACAACGCAACAGTAGAAATAGTGGAGCAGTAGCCACAGCGGAGCAGTAGCCACAGCAGAGCAGTAGCAACGAAGCAATGGCAACGAAGCAGTAGCAAAGTAGTAGCACCCTAGAATAAAGAATACCAGTCTGACTTCAGATTACACTTGTATGGAGCCATAAGTAGAGCCCAAATGCAAATACTAAGCTCTATTAAGTGGGAGAGTTCTGGTTACAGCTTTGATGGTCTGTTCGCAGTCTGATAGCTAGTTTCTTGTTCCAGTGGTTTCAACGATGAAAAAATTACATAACCCCAAAATCCGCCAAGCAAAAGGAGATTTCTCGAAAATATATAGCTTCAAATATAGCAAACAATATGAGAAAATCTCCAGATATGAATTTTCCCAGGATCCATCAACGATGAATCTTTAATTCGCGATCACCATTAGCACCAGGTGGCGCACCAAAACTCCGGGAAAACAAAGCAAACGTCCTTTATCTATGAATTGGCAGTTGTTCACGTGAATTTTATTATTGAATTTCTACTTCTTACTTTCAACTTTCGAGTGCTTCTTTAGAAATGCCTGTGGTCAAGATGTATTTGGCTGATATTTCAGTATTTAAGCGGAACGAGTAGTCACAGGGGACTCGGGGGAGGCAGTAATCATGTTTTATTTTATGAGGAAGAGAATGTTGATGAGCAACGAGTTTTTCGACTTGTCTACCAAATTCATTTTGTATGAACTAGTTCTGGAAGTTTTTGATATGGAATGACCTCTTTTAATCAATCGTTTTAATGTTTCGCCTCTTGTGCCAAGAAAATAATTAGATTAACACCAATTGTGGAGACCTGTTACAACACCAGATGACTCAATGGAGATAAGAGAATGAACCGGACAGTATTAGTGAGTCGAGCAAAGAGAGCGGATCTCTTGAATATACGGAAAGTTTTACACTTTATTATTTGTTACCAATGTACTACTGTAAATCATAAATAAAGTAAAGTTTGTTGTGTTAAACATAAACTAGTATTTTTCCAATATTATTGTGGAGTAACACACCAATTACAAACACACATCCTCTAACTAGTTGTGAAATATTCTAAAATTGAGTATTCACATATATTTTCCGATTTTCATTCTAATTCCCCTTGTTTTTATTAATTTCTGGATTCTGGGAAAAAAGTGCATGGACACATTTGCAGATGAATAACTCTTGCGCTGCGGCACTTAACAAAAATTTTTTGACTAACCAGTCATATAAAAGCTATGCTTTTTGCATTGAATCAGAAAAATCAAACCAAATATAGAACAACAAAGAAATGATCAACAATTTGTTGACACTATATCTAATGGCAGAATGTTTGTTTACCCGGAGTTTTACGTACAAATTTCAAAATGTAGATGTCGCCCAATCCGTGGTGATCGCGAATTGGGAATCTTCAAAATAGGTCAGTCAAAATATCAAGCATCAAATAATCCAACCGGAAAAACGTCACTCCAAAAATAACTCAGACGTCAAAGTCAAAAACTGTCACTATCAGACAAGGCGCATCCTTGTTCGTTCGTGTTCTGTGAGATGAGTCCAGTAACTACTTCGAGCTACTCGGAGCTACTCCTTGGAACAATTGGACAACGATTCAAATGAAAAGAACACCAAAATATTCAGTGTTGCCAAATGAATCAAGACGAAAACGCCCGCCTCTCAATCTGAGATCAAGTATCCGAAAGTAAATTAGGTACCTCAATGACGCAAGATAGAGATAGAGTAGTAATGGGTTTTGTGTTCTAAACACAAAACAATAGACTAACCAAAAGTATGTTTACAAAACAACGCTGTCATACCTCCGAGCAATAAAAGACATAGACATGCCATTTCTATAATCATAACACACATTTGTTATGAAAGCTCCATAACACTATCCTTTGTTACAGATTGTGGGTGAGGGGTGAAACTCCGAGTACGGAGGGGGAGATTTGTTATTGTTATGATATTCGGACGTAAGCGTAGAACCAGTGGCGTGCTAGTACATTTTCTCATGTTTCATTTTTAATTAAAAATATGTATAATTAGACACGGCCGGTGCCGAGAAATTTGTTCTCACATGTTTTGATATCGATAGGAGACAACATGACTGGTTAGACAGCACGTGTGTTATCAAGATATCAATTCTTACGTCTAATGCTTGGCGGAAGTGCTGTAAGTTTCCCTAAGTTGAAAAGTGAATGCGCTACCAATAATTTATAAGTCACCCCGGAGCGCCACGGCAAATAATAGCCGCCCCATGAACCCTCACAGGCTACGCCTTTTAGTACACTCTACGAGTGTTGTCAGTAGAGAGTAACATATTTTATCACGATGGATAGGTACAAAAATAAGTGACAATTGTAAATGACATGAGAATTGTTGAAACGCCATGTCTACTACCATGGCATACACTATTTTTTCTAAGATCTTTTAAAAATTGACTTTTATTCGTCAATTGTGAACGCAGAAAGATAGTGATTATTGTGTGGCAATATAAACTAAATTGCTTCAAAGCAATTTTACTTTTGATTACTATTTGATTTTCCTTTTGATGGTTCAATCAATCAATCAAAAATACTGTATTGTGAGAAGAAGAATTAGATTATTGCTGATAAAGCATAGAATAAGGTTATAAATACTGAAAAAATAAATGAAAGTGCTGAAGTTAAATAGTCAAAATATCCAAATCTTTGAATCACATACCATACACATTATATACGATATACATGAATTATAATACACATATGATTTAACGCATACGCTATAATACACATAAGAGATTACATTCAAATTTATGATGAAAGCGGATTATTGAAATACGCATCCAAAGTGTAGTAAGCTAGTAGCTCTCTAACTCTTTTTCTGATATTTTTTTTCTGAATTCAGGTTACTGATATTCAGAGGCAGATTAATGAATTTTTTTTAGAGCTGTCAAAAAGTTATTTCTTAACTTGTGTGCAGTTAGGCTCAGGGATCGATCGATATTACAAGTCTGTCGGTACAAAATCGATAATTTCTTATGTAGTTATTATTTAACTTCTTGCATTTCCAAAAGGATTGAAGAAATTCAATGAGGTATCTCCCGAAATTAGGAAGGAGTATGGGCTTCCTCATTAGATTTCAAACCTGCGATGATTCACTGTGTTCCATTCACAGTAAAGAAGTTTATGTCCACGTCCGGTTTAACCAGAAGCGATACGTCACTGACAACATTCCAGATCGATTATTCATATTGATATATGTGATATTCCGTGTATATAAAATTTTATTCAAATGTGAAATGGGAATATAGAAAACTTCTGATAAACGGATTACTTACGTGATAATCCCTGTATGTCAACAAAACATTCCAATGCCCATTAGATATAGCTAGTGGCTTATGATTTGAATTTGGTTAATGAAGAGTTGAGTTTGCTTACTTACTTACTTTTTAGTATACCTAAATTTTATCAAGTTTTTTCCTAATTATTGATAGGTGATCGTTCAGTCGATTAACATAGTAACATAGTTTATTTACAGCTATTTCAACAAATAGTATATTTTTGTTTCAAAATCGGGATGAAAATGAGCAAATTCAATAAAAATCCACTTATTAATACAATGAAAATGTCAACTATGGTTTATGCCATGATTACCATGCTGCGACGCTCATGGTTTGATTTGACAAGACGACAAATAAGTCGTAAACGGACGTAAACAAACATGATCGCCAAGATAGGAGTGAATATAATACGGAATTCCAACCTGATCACCGAGTGCAAACGAATATTTCCGACAATGCCCTTTTGAACATGAGTCGGGCTGAGATGTTTGTGAGCAACGACGGGTATGTTGCTTTCGAAAATGAGACAGAAAAGCCCTCTCTATATCTTTTATTGCTCGGAGTGTCATACCGCAAAATGGAACAACTGATAACCGTCATTAGCTTAAGGCCAGTTCCGCTCGAACTGGTACGGCAAAGGTGAGTACTAACATTCGAAACAAGCTGTACATGACAACATTCAAGTTGTCATTCTGAAACAGTGGCGTACAGAGTGGAAAGTTTATATCAATGACAGATAATTTCTGATGTTATTGTATTGAAACATAAAGGGTTCTCTAGTGCAAAATAAACCCGTAACATAGTATACTTCTGTTTGAGGAAGCTATTGTATTGACGAAATATATGTCGCGGTTTTGTAAAACAAAATTTTGAGAAAATCAACATTAAAGTTTTATTATAAACGTTATCATGGATTCTCATCAAGAATTGACAACATCAGTTCATTATTTTGAAATATACTAATTGCGTTCGGAAGAGACTCAGCATTCCGTAAATATTGAAAAAACCATAGCAAGGTTTATTTTTGAAATGGCTTTTGATGAAAGAAAACCGAAAAAATTAAACCGACGCTTTGGATGAAGCTATAAACTATGGAATGTTGGTAGGTAGCGGCATCTTTTTTCTCTCATGTTTTACCATTTTTTAAATAAATTTGTATGACTAGAATTTGAGAGTTTTTCAATATACTGTTATTTGTTTAATTTATTTTTTAATTTTTTTTTCAAAATTTTATTTTTGATCTTTATGTTTAAAATATGTACTATGATTTGTTGTATTCTGATATTTTATTTTAACTCAACCAAACTCAATGAAATATGAACTTAAACTTCATCAAACTCACTTGAAATGAATTGAAAATATATAGTTCGGTGAGAAAATAAAAAAGTCCTTATTAGAAACTGAATTTATTTTTGACCAGAATAAAACATTTTGTAGTGTCAATGTGTCTATAATTTTGATTATTTTCTATTAAATCAGAAAATTATTTAAGGGGGTCGTAAATGGAGCAATTTACATTACCACATTCGGAGATGTGATAAATGACAACCTCGTTTAGAAACTGAAAATCTTAATTCATTGGATACAACTATCAATGCTCAGCAACCCGGAGATAGCATTTCACGTAGAATTTCGACATGTACAAATTCCAACCAAATGAACTCTAAGCTATTTCAAGGCCATTTAATTTTCAATTATTGCCATTGTTGTATTTGTTGCCACTGAGCTTACAGTGGTTGGGAAACGGTAGATTCTTGATATTCAGTTTAATAAAAATTACAAATTAACAAATTAAACAAACATTATTTTATTCCACTTCACCCAAACTCAACGAAGCTCAATGGCTAGGGATCCCAGGTTATATATAATGAAACTGTCTTGAAATTCTGAAAAAAATCTTTATTGAATTTACTCAAGCATTATGTTTACACATTCATTTACAAAGTATCAGTACGAAAAATAAATCGAATAACAATCAACAGAAATAGTTATTTCTCAGCAGCATATACATATCGATACAAAATGATGAAATCATATATCAAAACTAGACCTTCTCACTATATTTCATAGATTTTTTTGGTACAATGATAATTCATAAACAGCTCTTCAATAACAACAGATGATACCTATCTCTAAAGATTGGTCGGGCGCCATATTGAATGATTTTTCAAAAGGCAGTGGCAAAGATCGAGTGATTCCTCCTATAATTTCATTTCATTGAAACGACGAATCATTCTACCTACATTGACATTTGAATTTCTTTGGAAGGTGGCACCCGTTTGACATTTTGAGGTACAGAGAACCCAATTGAACTCAGGGACAATTGACAAATGACTTAGCCCTAGAATCTTTTTAATGCTAGAATACTCATATACTAATATCGATATTGACGATACTGGTGACACATGAGACTCATGGTACAGGTATGTGCCATGTGTCTTCATAAGGTTGTCCATAGTAAGTAGTAGTGTGGTTCCCGCTATAAGTAACCTCGATCTGGTTGGACAATGCATTGTTTGCCACAAAGAAAGTTGTTTTCAAAAATTTACAGATGTTTTAAGAGATTTATAAACCAGTAGGAATTTTGTGAAAAATCATCCATCATCTCCTCACAGTTAGATATGTCAGTTTCACGTGAACAAATTGGAACACTGAACTTACATTTCTTTGTAGAATCTGTAGAAAATACAGAAAATATTTCAAATGTTTTTGAGTAGTGACCACGATATACAGTGAGTCCACCACGCGCGGGAATATCTGAAATTTTAATAGATTCGATTCTGGTTGAAAGGGAAAAAAGTTACGTAACATCCGTATGAAAGTACAGAATTTCTTATTTTATTGTTTCGTGGTGTTTTCGTCAGACCTGGAACAAGATAAAAATACTCATCCACGGAAACTTTTCATAAGCTTCCTTGAGATTTTGACAGTTTTACGTCCGACGTTTCCTTAACAAACAACCACCATCAATGAGTAAATTTTCTTGAATACATCTGAAAAACATCAAGTTTATTGTATTCAGCAGGAAAAAATGCACTTTCTCCAAATGATGATAAACCTGCTACCCGAGTACTATGAAACTTCACCTTCAGGATAATATTTATTCAGTTATGCTGGAAGATAACGTAGAGGAGGAGTTGATGGATGTCTGTTGAGTAATCAGAACTGAGTGCTGAAATTTTGTGCTTTTCCAAATTCTTTCTCTCTAATATCTCAACCTCCCAACGAATCACCATTTGTTTTAAAAAGTTTCCCAGATCTCCAGCTAATTTGAAACCATAGGCCGATCAAAAAGCTTGTTGCCTTTCCTCGATCTTTACATCGGAATTTGAAAACGTTGTGATTTTCAATGAATTCTTGATGGAAATTTAATTGGGAATATTGTAGATTTGCATCAATAAGCCGGTTCATGTGTGACTAACGTTTCTGGATTCAATTTATGCAAGAACGCTTTGATGAGCACTGTTCAATACGTAGTCTCCAGTATTCAACTGGAGTCAGGCGTAAGTGTCTGTCAATAGTATGGTATTTTAAAATTGTACAGTATTGCACTGGGGATTTGTTTTCCAATCACGTATATAACGAACCATCTAGATTTGAGATAATAACACATCTCGTAGCCATATTGGTAGGATTATAGAGCAGTAAACTCTGGTAAACTGTAGATGGTGGGTTCAAATCATTATTTGGAATCTGCTTCTTTATTTTCCAATATTGTGTGACATTCGATGAATGTATGTGGCAAATATCTATAGTAACTTATATGTGAATACAGGTAGATGACAGGTAACAGGAGGTGATGGGTAGTGACAGGTGGGTGCTACGGAGGAACTAAATCAAAATCATCTGTTAAATTTTATGATTGAATACCTGGTAGACGCAATATGACAACAAGTGTGGTGTCACTTGCTGATGTCAAGACATGTGCGGTCATGAAATAGCAAAAAATCTGCAGAATGAACCTTCAGAAGATTCAACACGCGATTTTGGGCCAGTCCCTCTATAATCTATTTACTGAGTCTCCAAAGTATTATCACCAAAATTATAATTTTTTCATGTACATCGGTAACAACTGATGTTATTCAGATATTTTAAATAACAATAAAATAACAGAAAGAAAATTTGTTCATTTATAAAACGAAGGCAAAAGCTGCGAGGATCAGTCCAACGAGCGTGAATCCAGTCAAAGAGCTGGCGGAGTTACATTTATCACCTGAGCAGGTTTCGCATCTCACATCTACATTGAGGGCTCCATGTCCGAGAATACCCTTGACTCCATTGACTACATCATCACAACTTCCCTCTGGCAAGCATCCCCTTTTCTTGTATTCTTTTCCACTGGTTACTGCAAAAAATAATATATTCGTTACATTTTACAATTGAAATTTAATCATTTTTGGCATTCGAATTTAATGATGTGATCACCTCGAGAAGTGCGGAACAAAAAGGCTTCTCTTTAATTTTTCACTTCAACAGACTGTCACAGACTTTGAGGTCATATATTATCTATATTCTGTATATGAATAATATTGTTTTGCAATGATCAATCTAATAGGTATTATTAGAAGTGGACGATGTATTTATTCTCATAAGTAACTATACTTTTGTTTCCTCTATTTTATTTTAACAAGTTATAGCTGCAGCACAGTGCCTAGTGCTCGTGAAAGTGTAGTTTCTCTTCTGCATATTCAGAACGGTCACATTACCGAGAAAAAGGGAATACACTACAAGTGGTGACGAGGATTTGTAAAATTCTCTCTAATATTTTAAAAGAGAACCTGCGTGACTATACTATCCAACATGGCTACCGAATATATCGGTCATCTACGTGAGTTTGATCCAGCTCAATTGGACTGGTCCATTTTCAAGAAACGTTTGGAAAACTATTTTGTTGCCAACGAAATCAAGGAGGATAAGAGAAAAGCTGCAATTTTGTTAAATGTTCTTAATGGGGATGCCTATAAACTAGTGCATAATCTATGTGTGCCCGACGAACCGGAAACGAAAAAGTATTCGGAGTTGTGTCCACTTCTTTCGGAATATTTCAGACCCAGTGAAAGCATTTTCGCCGCGAGATACAAGTTCTATAGTGCCCGAAAAATGCCCAGTGAAACTGCAAAGGAATGGTCGGCCAGGCTAAGAAGTTTAGCAACTCCCTGACAGTTTGAGAATGATCAATTGAAAATTGTTCTCAGAGATATTTTCATTGTTTCATACGACAAGGGTGCTGTGCAAGACAGACTCATAAAAGAAAAAACCTCAGTGACATTCGAGATGGTGTTGGAAATTGCCGCTGTGAAATCAGCTGCGCACGCAACATCATACACCAACAACATGGAGAAATTCGTCTTCAAGAAGGAACCGGAATTACATTATGCGCATGGGCGTGTTAGGAACAAGGCCAACGCGCAATCGCAAGCAACATCAGCAGGAAGAGTAGCTCAACAGCAAACCATGGTAGCAGGATCCCCCACCGAACCAAAAAAATGCTTGGTTTGGGGACGGACGGAATCATCGAACAGATAAGTGCTCATTTCGAGAATGTTTTTGTCATTGTTGTAATAAAAAGGGTCATCTGGCAACCGTTTGTTCAGAAAAACATGTAAACAAGTCTGGTAGATTCCGATCGAATAAAAATACTCAAAATTATTTAGAATCAGCTGATCTCTCTCTGTACAATTTAGACTGTAAGGTCAATCCAATTTTAATCGAAATTAGTATTGAAGATGAATCTTACACTTTTGCTTCAGATACAGGGGCTAGTTATAGCGTTATTTCTGAACATTTTTACAAAAGTCATTTCAACCGTAAAGAATTAGGAAAAACAAATAAAATTTTTAATTTGTACAATGGTGATCAAATTATTCCCTTGGGTTATTTTAATTGTCTAATTTCATTTCACAATAGACAGGGAAATTTAGATATTTATATAATCAGAAACGCTTCAGGACCACCGCTCTTAGGACGGGATTTTTTCAACTTGTTTTACCTCAATATTACAGATACAGATGTCACAGAAAATAATTACTGCAGTGATTTGCCAAATGACATAAAATGTTTACTGGATAAATACGGGGTGATTTTTTAACCGGGTTTAGGAAAATTCAACAAGGATACAATTTCAATTAATTTAAAATCTGAGAATGAAGTATCTCCTAAATTTTTTCGAGCTCGTCCTCTGCCCTTCGCCATTAAGGATAAAGTGGAAAAAGAGTTGGGCCGCTTGCAAAATTTAGGGGTGATTGAACCCGTTGACTATAGTTCTTGGGGCACTCCTATTGTTCCCGTTATTAAAAAGGACGGATCGGAAAGAATTTGTGGGGACTTTAAGGTTTCTTTGAATCCACAAATAGAAATTGACCAATACCCTCTTCCTCGAATTGAAGAATTGTTTGTAAAATTACAAAGAGGTGAACATTTTTCAAAATTAGACTTAGCCAATGCTTACACTCAAGTTTGTTTAGATGAAAAATCAAAGCAGTACGTAACTATTTCAACACACAAAGGGCTGTATCGCTATAATAGAGCACCATTCGGAATAGCAAGTATTCCGGCAAAATTTCAAAAAATACCGGGTGGAATACCGGGTGTAGTTATTTTTCTGGATGACATTTTAGTTACAGGGCGCGATAGGTTGGAACAAATTATGCATTTAGAATTTGTGTTGAATAAACTTAAAGAAGCCGGTTTGAGAATGGCTCTAAATAAATGTGAATTTTTCAAATCACAAATATTTTATCTTGGTTTCAAAATTGATAAACATGACTTACACACCTGTAAATATAAAATATCAGCTATTTGAAATGCTCCTATACCAACAAATATTACACAACTCAAATCCTTTCTACGATTGGTCAATTATTACGGTAAATTTGTAAAAAATTTATCGACTATTTTGCAAAAATCACTCTCAAATTGAGAAAGAAGGTTTGGCGATCATATTCGATTTGTGTAAATTCAACCAGTATATTTATGGTCGTAAGTTCACACTCGTCGTTGATCATAAGCCTTTACTATTTTTAGCCCAGACAAAAACATACCTCAGTTTTCGGCAAATAGATTACTCCGCTCGGCCGTGATACTATCAAATTATCAATACAATATTGAATTCTTTAAATCTGAAAAAAATTATGGGGATTCGTTGTCTCGATTGCCGGAAATATTAAATCAAGAAGAATGGGAAAATGTTGATGTTAATTTTATTGATTACTTTTCAAATAACGACCATTTCCCTATCAATTTCAAACAAGTTAAAGAAGAAACATCTAGCGATGTTGTATTGTTGAAAGTATTACATTGCGTATGAACAAAATGGCCAAATGAAATAGATGAATCTTTAAAACCGTAAAATAAAATAAAAAATGATTTAAGTATTGAACATGACTGTTTATTGTGGAATAACAGGTTGGTAATACCTACATCCTTACGAAATGATATTTTGAAGGATCTTCATTTATCCCACATGGGGATTGTAAAGATGAAAAGTCTAGCGAGATCATATTTTTGGTGGTCGGGTCTGGATAAAAATATTGAGCAGATCTGCATGTCATGTAACAATTGTTTATTACATAAGAAATCGCCAAACAAAGCTGTTTTGAATCCTTGGCCCTGGCCGAAAGAAGTATGGTTTCGTTTACATATTGATTTTATGGGCCCCTTTCTGGGAAAATATTTTTTTGTTGTCATTGATGCACATTCAAAGTGGATAGAGGTATTTCCAATGAATTCTATCACGTCGGCGTTAACAATATTCTCAGAACATTATTTGCGAGATTAGGGTTACCTCATCAAATTGTGTCTGATAATGCGCCTACGTTTTCCTCGAAAGAATTTTCATTATTTTTGTTACAAAATGGCATACAACACATCACTTCTCCTCCTTTTCAACCATCTTGTAATGGTGCCGCGGAGAATGCAGTAAAATCAGTAAAGAATGCATTGAGAAATGCACTTGGCAAAAACAAACATTTAGATATAAATAAAGCTTTGAATAATTTTTTATTTGATTTTAGAAATACTAATCACTGTACCACTGGTTCGAGCCCAGCACAGTTAATATTTGGCAGGAAACTGCGAACACGTTTTGATTTATTATTCCCTTTGAACACTGTAGATTGCGGTAATGCAAGTTTGAGAAATTACGTAATGAGACAACATACAAAACAACAATTATATCATGGTGGTGAACGATTTTTGCAACTTTCTGAAAAGGAAGCTGTTACAGTTAAGGATTATAGAGGGCCTATAGTAACTTGGATTAAAGCTGCAATTTTCAAGAAAATTGGAAAAACCATTTATCTCGTGAAGGTTTCTGAATTGAATAATGTGATTTGGAAACGTCATCTGAACCAAATAAAAAAATTGCATTTTAACATATCAGCATTACCCACAGATCATTTGAAACAAAATTTAGAAATATCAGTTCCATCAGTTGATATTAGATCTGTATATGGTGACAGTGAATCGGAAAATGACAATCCATTGACTGTTATTAGCGAGACTCATAGTGATTTAGTTGATAGACCTAGACGTGAAATCAAACCTATTAATCGACTGAATTACGATAGTATGTAAATAATGTACATATTTTTTTTCTTAAGGGGAAGATATTGTAGTATATAGATGTAAAGTTTTGCGCAATGTGAAGGTGAAGGTGGACTGCGACGAGTACTGATACCGAGAACGCCACAGTCTACTCTCGGTGTGCGTATCAGCACTATTGGAATATAATAAATAGTTAAAAGTTATTGTGTGTAGTTTCTCTTCTGCATATTCAGAACGGTCACATTACCGAGAAAAAGGGAATACACTACACAAAGCACTTTAGTGCTCCTGAGCACTTTGCTCCCGAACACTTTCTTGGACCATTGCTTAGTGCTTAGTGCTTCGAAGCATTTCACAAAAAGGCTTAATGCTTAGTAATCCCGCTCGCGAGTACTCTAGTACTCTGTAGCACCTTTCGAGATTACTATGAGCACTTAGCGTTTCGATACAAATTAATCTTATCAAAACATAAAGTCGCGGCAGAGGATATCCAGCGTCAATTTGTCTCGATAAGTTTCTGCGTTCAGTTATAAATATAATTCAATTTTGTCAGTAACTTTGCCTATTTAAAAAAAAAAAGTTCAAAATAGCTAAATATTACTTGTCTTTTCCAAACTATATTGACAATCTGGAGACCAAATCTGCCCCCGTCATCAAAAAAAAATCTCTTTTTCCATATCTGAATCGAGTCAAATACGTATTTCGTTGACAAAAGTCAAAAAAAATTCGTTAGGGTTACAATTGCTATCTTGATACAGGGTCTGAAGTATGTCAATCACCATTCTGATAGTTTTTCACTTTCTTCTTTTCTGTGAAGAGGTGACCATGAGCGAGTCAATTCGATTCGGTTTTGATTTACAAATTTTCATGTCCAGACTGTGGGAACACCCACAAAACGATGTCAAGAAATCCACAAATCCAAATATTTAATTAATATTCATATTGTTTTAATCAAATTGTTTATTTCAGCAATTCTATTTCAAAATGGTATTTTATGTAACAAGTATTATGAAAGTGTTCAATAAACAAGTGTTTCGAGGAGTTCAAAAATTCATCACATACCAGTTATATGTACAAACCCTCAGGAAACCCTTAGCTTTTACTTTCTATGTAGTGCTGACTTAGGTTTATGCGAATATGATTAACCATGCTTTATAATTAGTTTAGTTCTGTTAGCGACGTTGTAAGAGACACATCTCTCTGCGTACAAATAAAGTTATTTGTTGTAAAGTTAAATTTTGTCTTTTTAAAAATAGTTTCTCGTGGCCCAAAAGCTTTATTTACCGTATTTTTTAGGAACTCGTATTGTAACCACAAAATTGTGTTTTTGAGTTGATATCTTTTTTATCATAGGAGGTTATGATAACAGTTTCAATTGCCTGGTGAAGACCTACTATGTTAGGAGGGTTTTTGGCCAATAAAATCAATCAGTTACCCTAGCGATGTATTCAAGGAAAGGAGTTGCTATGGCAATGTTTAAAAAAATTTGTTCTAGATACAGATTGTGAATCTTTGAATAATTGATCATCTAGCGCAGTAAGCTATAGGTCATTTTAGTTATGTGAGGAAAAAATTTTCCAATTGACTCGGTTGTTACCTGATTGAAATCCATAGCACTTCTCGGGCTGTTATTTACCGAAACTTAGTCAAACACGATAAGGTATCAACAAAAGTTATTTACGTAACACGTTGAGAAAGTGATGTTTCAAGTAATGAGCAAAATCCCCGTAAAATCACTTTTGGATCTTGTTTTTTTTTCTATGGCCGTTTTGTGTGTTGAAAAGTATATCGATACCTAATAACGTATGAACTCTAAATAGACAATTACTAAGCTCCTGCCTAAATAGTACTCGGTGTAGCACGGATCAAGGCTGCCAATTCGACTCACATTTGTCCAAGCACACGAACCGTTGGACAAGTACCATACACCTGAGAACCACGGTGTACCATTCAGCAGCAAATGGAATGATAGAGATATTCCACCGTCCTGAAAGGTAGCAATCAGATGTCAGCCATGGACAAAAACTCTCCTCACAACCCATTTTGTTCTTCGAAACGCATGGAAAGGAGATCTACAGTTTACTGTAGCAGAAAT
This sequence comes from Chrysolina oricalcia, assembly GCA_944452925.2. Classification (NCBI taxonomy): domain Eukaryota; kingdom Metazoa; phylum Arthropoda; class Insecta; order Coleoptera; family Chrysomelidae; genus Chrysolina; species Chrysolina oricalcia. The sequence goes on along the minus strand of OX101813.2, from coordinate 9,054,224 downwards.
GCTTTTCTGGCAGATCATCCGGATTACAAGAGTTTTTCTCGCAGCAAGAACACCTCAATCAAGTGACAGACTTTCGCAATTCATCCAAAATCTACGTGAATATAAGCAAGAACTATATGGCCCACACCTGGTACGCAGCATGGTCCCAAGTAAACACTCGTCTACAAAGACCTCGTGTTCTTGAGATAAAATGTACCCTAATTTTCTCTGCAGCAGCCCTTTGGTGGTCCTTTAAAGAACATGAGAAGGTCCGACAAAACGATCATCATACACATGCGTGGCCACCACTGTCACTGTCTCAAGATAACTCCTAAAACCAGCCTTCATATTGTCAAAGGAATTTGAAGACGACGCTGATTCACCACGATAACTGGAGCAAGAGCTCTTTATCGTGCAACCCTCTTTTCTTTAAAGTTAAATAAAAAGGAGCAATGCAGACGACAGCTCTTCGTCGGTAGGCACTATGGGTTCGTTTATACTTTATAACATAATTATATCATTGAACAGTAACAGAATGGTCACAAAAATAAGAGGGGGCGCCACAGCAACTTTTAATATGTCTATGTCAAAGAGTACTTACTTGGGAAGTTGTGCAACCGAATAAAGACAATTAGATGTTATACCCAAAACTATAAGAGACTTTACCATACGATGTTGTCAAGTTGAAAAGTGTTAATCAATAAATAAATAAAACATAAATAAACAGACAAACATTTGATATGAATTAATCTTCACTGGTCAGAGTAACAGTTTCTCAAAAATAAAACTGATTCTAATTATATTCAATATTCGGTATCTATTGAATCTGAGGTTAAAATTGTAAGATTTAATTAGGAAATCATTTTTCCCAGCGCATAGTACTATGTGGTGGTTTACAGATAGTCGTTGAAAGATATAAACTTCAACCGGAGATAATATCAATATTGAATAATAATAAATAATTAAAATTGAAATTGTAGGATTTCATCCAATATAAAAAAATTAGAAAGTGAAACCTGTTCCTTTGGTGACACCAACGTTAAGATTTTTGGACTAGATCCTAGGCCAACCAGGACTGGAGTGATGAAGGAAGGGAGTCTACGAAGACTTATCAATGAAGAAGGCCTCATCACATTTGACAGCAATTCAACAGTTCTTCAAGCAATATCAGGCATTTTATACTTCAGCAAATCAGCTATACTGGAGCTATAATACCATAAATATCCAACAGGAAGATGTGGGGCTCAACCAAAGCTTGGGAGATACCCAACCTGGCAAGGAATCGTGACAATTCTCTGGGTCAAATTCCTCCGGGTACAACAACAACCCTTCCGTGAAGAGTTTTATCTTCTAAAAAATGTCGGCGTGGTACAAAGTTTTCAAACGCTAAATTGTTTCAAGATATGCATTTATCAAAAGCCAGGTCTTTGGAGTTGATAGTGAGATGAGTAGAATGGAATATCCAAAGGATCACTTAACAAATTCAGGATTCGTCAGCCGAACAAAACCAGGAACCCCTGTATGGCTAGACACCTGTAGCTATCACCAATTCTACTATCTGACCCTTCTCTCAGTTGGAAACGATATCCACCTTGAAGATTTTTTCCATCCAGGAAGTTATGTTACCAACATTCAGATATTTCGATATCTGCATGTTCCATGCTTAACCGACCAATCTGACCAGCATAAAAATAATGGTGTGTTTGTTTGTCTCTGATCAGACACCCCAAAAGCTAAGTTGGCTACACTGATATTTAAACATGACAGTTTACAGCTGACAGTTGAAATATTATCGGACAGCTGACAAATAAAAAATAAACGTAAACATGAAAACAATCAAAACATTTAGTTTATAATCACTTTATACCCTAAAGATTAAAACAAAGACAATAATTCGAAGACACTTCTTATGAACCTTCTCAATAACCAGAACTCAGACATACATACGAAGCACTAGTTCAAAGACAACATTGGATGTCAAAGTGAGTAGGATATACTTTCTTTCGAAGAAATTCCTTATTCACCTTTAATAATTTTTAGATCAACACTTGCAAAATGTAAAACAGATCACACTTTTCTAGTAAGCAGAAATACAAGCACTACTTGGAAAACCAAACAGGACCACAACCTATGCAGTTTCAGTGAGAACAATTCGACAAGTAATGATTTATTCTGATGGTGCATCCAGAACTTAATTATTCTCCTCGTAGTGACAACTTGTAAAATGTGAATTGATCATTAAATGTGGTTTTGAATGGAAATTACCATGGGTATGTTGATAAGGTTTCTATGAATGACGTTAGACAACCAACTAGGAACATATACGTATGTTTTGTTGAGGCTCATTGAAAGTAGGTCACCACAGGGTGAAGTCTACATTGCTTTAAAGCTTTATAAAAAATTAAAAAAATGAAGTAGCGGAAATTTACATGCTACAATCGTTTAACCAAACTTTGCCTCCCGGAAGTTGGATATATCCATCCAACAGGCGCCAGGCTCCACAGTGGAACACTCTATACCTAACCACAGTCCCCGGATCACCAGACCGGTGAGAATGCTAAGGTTCCCTGATCGGTTAAAGGCCTATTCCTGCTGAATCTGCATTACTGGCATGGGGGGTTTTGTGGTGAATAATCCAAGTTGTATTATTCGGATGGTGATTCTTTGTCATAATTTATGAAAAAATAAAATAGTACAAAATTGTGTCCAAACTTGATTCGTTTTCAAGTATCGAGTTTCAATAAAAACTCGGTTATTTATTAATCACTGAAAAGTTCTTCCGCCAATTTTGAAAAAACCTGGTGTTATTGTTAGCGGCCACAAGGGGCTTGTTCCCATAAAATAAGATTTCAATTTCAAGTGGCAAAGGTTCACCTGATTGATATTTAGTGTAAAAATCATTGTACGTAACAGCTTTTTTTGTAAGTTTCGTATTTTCATCAGATTGAATGATCAAAAATATAGCTCTCTTAAAATGCCATAATTTGAAATGGCAAAACTTCATCAATGGGATTGTATTAATGAATTTATTTCCACCGGAACTTTTTCAGTAGTTCCTGCTGGTTTTTTGTTGTTTTTCTGGATCATTGTTAATTGTTTTTATCAAATCCTAACAATATCTCTATACATGAAACTAAAAACAATTTCAAATTAGTTTGGAATATCTAAAAAAAATTATTAACGTTTTCAACTTTAATGATGCTTTACCAATATTCTATATATATTTCTATTATAAAGTTCATCTGTTTCAAATTCACGCCATTATAAAAAAGTTGCATTTTTAATCATTCAATGAGATGAAATAATGAACTTAGAGAAAAACAGTGGCCTACAATGATTTATAACATAGATGTTAAACATCCCACCTTCTGCCACTTAAAATTTGAATAAAACTTTCATGAAAAGAAAACAGACTACATCAAAAATCAGCACAAATACTTGAAAAGTACTCACAAGTAATTATGAAAAAACAGATTTCCGTTTGAAACTTTGCCGTTACTCGGAAACGAAGCAAGTAAGGACGCACTTCTATATAAAGTTTTCTTTATAACACATGACACGAAATCACCACCTGAGATCAATGACATCATTTAGGATAGTCTCTGTATATTTCATACATTTGAACTCAGCTCATTACAAGTACAGCCTGCCTCGTCTCTGTGATACTCCGTAACACTAACGCAATGAATATATTTCATCAGCGTTAACGATAGTGTCCGGCTCTGTCACTAAAATAATAGTTACGCATTCAATTATAGGTAGGTAATACTGTTAAAAGCCGATATACTCAATACCTAAACGTTGAAACTTCCTGTATCTGTTAGTTATACTCATGTTCAGTTATTTCTAGAGTCCCTGCAAACTTTTGTGGCCGTCTAACAATTAGAATGCCCCGAAAATTATGTGGGACAATGTTACCTCTGAAATTTCTATGTTGAGTGATCCTGAAATTCAAATAATGGAATTCGAACAAAAGTAATCAAGGTAATTTCATTAATAGTCTGTTTTGCATATATTGATTGCTCTTGGTTTTGTATCCCTACTGAACTATAGTTTATCACCTTATCCTTTTGGCGAAAGCCGTATACTATTCATGATCAGATCTGTAAATTCATACTTTGGGAATGGGAATTGACCAATTACTATTGATAAAAAAGTAGTACTCACTTGGAACGGTTATTGTGAAGCAATCATTGAGTAAGTAACTTTCATCACATACTTTTGTATCCCAATCGCATTGACGATTCATACCGTCCGATTCGCAGTCATAGCATGTTAATCCATACGCTGAAACAAATAGTTGATATTAGCTATAAAAAAGAATCTACCATACTATTCTATTAATTTTAATAGTCAATGGGAATCATTGCTATTCATCATTTCTATCTACTAGGGAGAATAACTATTCTATATTGGATAGAATAAATTTGAGAATAGTAAAGCATCACAGCACTAGTGCAATAAAGTTTTTCCACTGAATATAGTTCAATAAAGTTTTGCTTTTTGCATGAATGTAGAAAAAATAAATTAGATACAAAAAGAAACATAGGGGTCACAATTAGAGAGAACAAGTTGACAATAAAATTATGGTTTTCGGTATTTCAAGAGAAAGATACAGAGTGAAAAATATAAATGTATATTCATAGGTATAATATATAAATAAATAATCATTTCAAGGAGGACGAGGTCAGATATTTTCTTTTTGTTTTTTTAAAAGATATGTGTATATGGTACTAAGATCATTGATGTCTGTTCATTTATTCATAGTTTGCTCTGTATTATTTATATGAACCATTTCAAGAAAGAGACGCTTATTGAGATTTTGTTCATAATCAAGAATTTTTGCATTGTCATAGTCAATTATATGATCTTTCTGGGTAGGTAAAAACTTAAAGTCGAACTCCACCAAATAAAATCTTTATTGATAGTGTGAGTGTAGTCAGAGGACACACATCAGCACATTACGAGATGTAGTCGGAAGACTTACATCAGCAGCAGGACATGTTTCGAAGGATTAATCCTTCATATTCAGCGAAAAAAGGTTACAAACTAATGATCTACAGAAAAGAGAAATGTTACAATATTGAGAATAACAGTATTAAATTTCGAACATACCATATGTGGTGGAAAAAGTGCTTCTATATAAATGTAGAATAATTGAATTAAAACAACTGTCAAAACGACATCAGTAACCGCATAACGAGCGGGTCCCTAACTGTTAGGGGGTATGATTGGATCTTGCTAAATAAATCATCATTTTATCAAAAACTTTTGTTAAACCGTGACCATGCACGTGCTCTTTATGAAAAACAATAGGGTTATGTTATGAAAAGTGAAAGTGAAAATTGAGGATAAAATCTGTCATCTGTCGAGTGAAACGTCACTGACTGTTCCGTTGACCTGTAAAGAGCAATCATCATACAACATCGACTGTCAGTAATATTAGACTATAATAATAGAAAAAATAAAAGATTTACTAGTAATGTAGAATGTAGAACATTGGTTGTTGATCGAGTGTGACTTGTGAAAGTGTGAAAAAATTGATCAAGAAAAGAAAATTATTCACAATTTGATCGATCAAAATAGTAAGGAATTGAAAAGTTTTAAGCTGTCGAAATTGGTTTGTTCGTTTATGAATTGAACTTCTGAATTTTTAAATCAACTCTAACTCAATTTTTTCCAATCATATTATTAACGAAAAACATAATTTTGTTTCTAACTCAGATTTAAAATTTTTACATATTTGTGATAAAGGGAAAAAGCTCAATCTACTTGAGACCCTGGAAATAAATAAGGCAATAAAAAATTCAGAAGTTCAATGCATAAACGAACAAACCAATTTCGACAGCTTAAAACTTTTCAATTCCTTACTATTTTGATCGATCAAATTGTGAATATTTTTCTTTTCTTGATCAATTTTTTCATTTCACACTTTTACAAGTCACACTCGATCAACAACCAATGTTCTACATTCTACATTACTAGTAAATCTTTTATTTTTTCTATTATTATAGTCTAATATTGCTGACAGTCGATGTTATATGATGATTGCTCTTTACAGGTCCACGGAACACTCACTCTGTCACTTTGAGTCGTGACGTCTCAATCCTCAATCCTCAATTTTCACTTTTCATAACATAACCCTATTGTTTTGCATGAAGAGCACGTGCATGGTCACGGTTTAACAAAAGATTTTGATAAAATGATGATTTATTTAGCGATATCCAATCATACCCCCTAACAGTTAGGGACCAGCTCGTTATGCGGTTACTGTCATTTTGACAATTGTTTTAATTTAATTATTCTACATTTATATAGAAGCACTTTTTCCACCACATATGGTATGTTCGAAATTTAATACTGTTATTCTCAATATTGTAACATTTCTCTTTTCTGTAGATCATTAGTTTGTAACCTTTTTTCGCTGAAGATGAAGGATTAATCCTTCGAAACATGTCCTGCTGCTGATGTAAGTCTTCCGACTACATCTCGTAATGTGCTGATGTGTGTCCTCTGACTACACTCACACTATCAATAAAGATTTTATTTGGTGGAGTTCGACTGTAAGTTTTTTACCTACCCAATAAGATCTCACCTCCACTGTATGTTATGGATCGCCTCCGTTGGATATATGATCTTTATCTATAACATGTTCGACAAGGCTACAAGATCTTTCATTCCTTCTGCAGTCACTTTTATGGGAGGTTATTCTGTCTTTAAGCATTCTACATGTTTAACCAATGTAAGCTTCATCACAACTTCTACATGGAATTTCATCAATAACATTTGATCTGTTCTTCAATGGTACAGGAGTTTTCAACTTTGAGTGTAGTTGTGATATTGATTTTAAACACATTTTACCAATTTTAGTATCTTTCTCTTGAAATACCGAAAATATGATCGAGTAACCATAATTTTATTGTCAACTTGTCCTCTCAAATTGTGACACCTATGTTTCTTTTTGTATCTAATTTATTTTGAATTTCATGTTAGTAGGTATCCCAAATTATGTAATACCATCACATATTTATCAATCATCTACTTTTAGTTACGTCTTGAAGAAGAAAATAAAATTTTTCGAAAGCTTGACATAAAAAGGAAGAAATCTTCTTAATTGGTCCACCTTTGACTGCTTCCCATTAATTTGTAAATAAATTATTGAACAGTCACGAAAACAACCCCTTATTCACTTGTTTCTGTATTTATATCCCAATAAAAGTTTAATCCAGAACACCTATGAAAATCATGGTTGCAATTACAAATCTCTTCTTTTTTCTTGTAAATGAATATTTTCAGATGGGAAAATTAGTCTGCTCCTGATTTTGCATCGTTAAAAGTCAGGAGGAGGTTAACGAATTATTTTTAATTGATGAAACACTCAAATAATTAACTTGAATCAGTGTAAGAGAGGGTGCGGAAAACAGGCATGTGAACATGAAACTAGGATATCTGACGTAATAAATACTCGCCTTGAATTGGGTCATCTAGACGAGGAGATTGGGAGTGGCCCATTACTTTATACGAGGCGATAGTTACAGTAATACCGAATGTATCTTTATAAAACCTGATAGTTAAACGTAAGTTTTGTCATGTGAAGTATATGATAATGCTCACGGTTGAATAATATTTTCGAAAATAATCCTATGCAAACGCTGGAAAGAAAATTTTTACATGATTGCCAATGAAGCCCATGAGAACATGGAGCAAAATCGTACTTTATCACTTGGAATGTCCAGCGGACAGTAATAATTTAATGGTTGTTCTCTCGTCTTATCCAAATAATACAACTCACATATTTATAAAAGCTGCTTCATCTAGGGTTCTGATAGTTGTCAGATTTCTTGTGATCTTCTCTATCTATTTAGGAGTATTATTGTTGCATGAGTTTTTGGCTTCAGATCCGTTTGTGAACTTGGCTTGATTGTTAATTTTTTTTTCACTGCAAAATGATAACAAACTGATAGGAAACCTCCAACTACCAAATATGTCAAGGATGGCTTGATAAGTTGCAGAAGTACGTTTTTCTATATTGAAGACTAAGAATAATGGAATAATGTACAATGCATTGGGAGATAGTAGAGTAGGGAACAGTAAAATTACTTCGAAATGATATTGTCTAATAAGTAGGAGTCGAAACAAATTTCAAATCAGTCCATAGAACCAGCGATTGCTTGGGAATTTGACGTATAGTCATTCATGAAAAGCTGTTGAATTAATGAGGGCTTCGATAAGAATCTCACAGATTTGTACAGTTTGACTACAGAACTATACGGAAATTCGGAAATATTGATAGAACGTCAAGAAAATACAGGGCAATATTTTCAAAAAATTCGAAGAATTTGATAGACCTTGAAATTTTCTTTGTTTTTTCCCGATATGGGATGTTTTGGCTTATTACCCATGATCTCCGTAGGAAATTATCATTATTTGATTCTTCCATGCATTGTTACTATACCGTCAATACCCACTCTCACATAAGAAAACTGATAATGAGCATATTTGTGAAATAACTAATATGGCAATCCAGCGGATATTCACTAGCTATACTCGTCAGAAACTGTGGCCAGGAAAATGTAAGGCCGACCGACCGCCCACGGTGCGACTGTTTTGAGACAAGGGTTGCAAATTAGGCCGACCGCCTACGGTGCGACTGTTTTGAGACAAAGGTTGCAAATCAGTTGATCTTGCAACTCTTTTGTAACCTCGGCAAAGTGTTGTGGTGTGAAGCCGCACACGAGTCGATTCAGAAGAAACTAGTTTGCAATCAGTCACAAATCGGTTGTACGTGACCACTTGCAACGGTCGCGGTTTCGTTGCAGTTTGAAGTTGCCCGCGTTGAAGGAGTTTACCACGTGGTTATATAGGTTATTTCGTTTATTTTGAAAGTGGCTGATAAAGAAATGATTTTAAAATTTGTCTAATCATCCTTGTCAATTCCAGGTAAGATTCTTTCCACATTCGAAAAAAAGCTATAAGCTTTCTATCTGTTTCAGTCAGTTTCTGTGCTGCTACAAACAGTTTAAGAGTCAGATTTCCCCTCAGTTATGGATGGAGTACGAACTTTGTGTCCTGCGTTGTCTGCGGTCTCGATAATAACCAATCATGTTTACATCATCTGAGTCAGAATTAGATAATGTAAAATAATATGCACTGCTTTGCCAACTGATTGAAACTGTTTCATAGTAGTCGTATCCGTGTGCGTGAAGACGTTTCTAATAAGTTGTGAACTGGTTGCAAGATCAACTTATTTGCAACCCTTGTCTCAAAACAGTCGCACCGTGGGCGGTCGGCCTCAGTTGATCTTGCAACCAGTTCACAACTGATATGAAATTTCTGGACGCACACGAATGCGACTACTAAGAAACAGTTTCCATCAGTTGGCAAAGCAGTGCGTTTGATTTTACAGTTTCCAAAATTCTGACTCAGATGAGAAGACATGATTTATTATTATCGCCAGACAATGCAGGACACAAAGGGCGTACTTCATCCATACATTAGGGAAAATCTGAATCCTAGATTGTGTGTAGCAGCACAGGAACTGACTGAAACACATAGAAAGTGTATAGCTTTTTATCGAATGTCGAAAGAATCTTACCTGGAATTGACAAGGATGGTTAGACAAATTTTAAATTCATTTCTTGATCATACTTTTGAAACAAACGAAATAACCCATGTAACCACGTAGTGAACACCTTGAACGCGGGCAACTTCAAACTGCAACGCAACTGCGACTGCAGCAATTGGTCGCGTACAACCAATTTGTGACTAATTGCAAACAAGTTTCATTTGAATCGACTCTTGTGCGGCTTCACACTACTACACTTTGCCGAGGTTACAAAAGAGTTGCAAGATCAACTAATTTGCAAGCTTTGTCTCAAAATAGTCGCACCGTGGGTGGTCTGCCTAAGTAGCTAAGTTGACCCTAATTTGCTTAATTAGAAAGTTTTTCAGGACGTAATTCGTTATCTTCATTATTCAATAAAACATTTAAGATAGATAACCTCCACTCTCGAGTTTGATTATTATTGCATTTACTTTTTACATTCCTGTTCTTCAACTGCTCTAATCAGTTTGTTCATTCTGTTTCATAATTCATTTGATAATAATGATCAAAACAAATTTAGTTTGTTACCATTAGTGAGGGATTGATACAATTTTTCAAATTGTCGAAAAAGACAGACCTGAATCCAGTTCACCTCGCCAATTTATTTGAATGATAAAGGAGAATATCAGATGTGACAACAATAGAAGTCTTAGATTTTGCACACAACCTAAACTATATAAATGCAGTAATATTGATAACGCGTTTGGGAAATAAAGTTACACCCCTTGAAACAACTTTTATTCACACCTACCTATATAAATGCAGGTACACCATAAGTATTACGAGAGTATATTTCTGGACTTATCCCAAAAACATTCAGAATGAATTGAGCTGCCTTGAAATGTAATTAAACTAATCAATACAGCATAAAATGAATGATTTTTAAACAATAATACTAGTAGAAAACCGACTATGCCATCATATGAAAGACAGTCCGTAGGTATATTCAGCTATGTTTTCGATTCGCAACTGTCATTTATCAATTTGTTATAAACATTCAAATGCAAAACAACAGTCTTTTTTCTATTTTATTTGCACAGAAAATAAAAACTGAAAAAGCAATCCGGTTGCTCCCTCAGAGAGAATTGAATGAAATACGAACAAAATGGGATGTTTCACGACCCGATCGGATCACTTTAGTAACCGAAAAAACCGGAAAACATTGCGAATTTTAAAAAAAATATATAAATCCGCCATTTTTCATAGAATAGGATTGGCTCTCCTCACGAAAGTATTGAATCATGTATACTTTATATGTGCACAAAACAGGCGCTGTCGAATTATTAGTTTTGGCACAATTGCAATTTAAATATATTTTTGCAGCGTGGTGACAGTCTGATTCCAATTTCTCAAACAGACTTTGAAAGTAGAAGTACAGTACCCCAAACCGTATTGTCAAGAAGGCGCTAATTAATTTAAAATATTATCAGATCATATCTATTTTCCCAAAATTCACATTTTATGAATTAGTAAACAAATTAGTTATTGAAGTTTATAATTTGATGAACAAAACATAACAGCGGGGTCACCTACGAAAGTATAAACTAGCAGTCCATTGATGATATTATTCGGCATGTTAGTGGCTCGACATTGAATAATTTTTCACGTAATAAAAACAAAAACATTTACTAAAGTTGTAAATTATTGGGAAGATAGATCGATCTCCGAAAGCCCTTCGTACAAACCCCTCCTCTAAGACATGTACCCATGTTCGTTGAGTGTCTGCATTTGGTAAGAAAGAGCCTTTTATATTTGAAACAAATTATCTTTTGTTGTTTTTGTGTATTATATTGCCCTTTGCCCGTTGTCCCTCTATTGTGTACCTAGTTGATAAGGTCTTGTGTGCACCAGGTTAATTTTTTAATATATGTACCTTTGAAGTGTTTTTGTGACTTGTTTGATTTATTAGAGGGTTAGAGGGTACCCTGAGTAAGACTCAGGTTACCCCTGGGTCTTGCTGACCTACGTCCCAAGCGAAGGGCTTATAGCTTCCCTATAGAGCCCTATTCGCGACATATGGTGGAGGCGCAGTGCTCGTCCCGGGGGGTTGATTCTTCATAATTAACCCCACCCCTATAATTACTCCACCCATAGTCCAGGACTATGGTGAAGGCGTAGTGCCCGTCCCGGGGGGTTGATTCTTCATAATTAACCCTACCCCATCCCTTATTACTCCAACCATAGTCTAAGGACTATGGTGGAGGCGCCTAGCTGGTTTCGGGGGTTGATTCGTCATAATTAACCCCAGCCCCATAATTACTCCACCCATAGTCCAGGACTATGGTGGAGATGCCTTGCTCGTCCCTGAGGGTTAATTCTCCATAATTAACCCCATTCTGCCCCGTTTCACCCCAACCATAGCCTAAGGACTATGGAATGGGCTTTGCTCGTCCTGGAGGTTGATTCGTCTTAATTAACCTTATTCAGAATTGTGTATTAGATGTTTCACGGTATCCTTCTCTCAGCCAGAAAAATATAAATGTGAACATAGGAATTAGTGAATTTTGAGTAATATTTTTTTTTATAGAGCTAATATTTTTTTCCCAATAGTGTATTACTAACAGTATAGAAGTTCACTAGCTATTTTCGTGAATATTTGGTAGAAATATTCAAAACGAATTTGAATCAGGCCTAATTTTAGTTAGAAAAATTTTGCTACTTTTATGAATTTTTCCTGCCACAGGAATTTTATACCGAATTGAGGAAAAGGTATACAATTCGGAAAAACTCAAATTTACTCTTATAGGCTGTCCCTACTCAGACGTAATGTTATTGCATAGTGATCTCATGTTTTATATATTTAATGGAAGGTTTCGAATAATTTTAATAGTTTTTATGGGATTTGTAGACAAACTTCAGTGTGTTGTACGAGACCTTGCACATAGATCCCGGAGAAGGACGCAAATGAACACTGTTCATCGTCAGTGCAAAGAGGGAAATGTACCTACTATAACCGCTGGAAATAATTATTTTGTTGTTAATAATAGAAAATGATTTTTTTTATTCAGTAGGAACAGTCGATAACAACAAGGACCAAGAGAATATGAAAAATATTGCAAGTATAAGAAAACTAAATAATGTGAATGAAAGAATGCAAAAAAGATAGGCCAGATGATTGTTTGAATGAATATGAGAAAGTAATGTCGAAAGTATGGATAAATGTGCGAATATTGATGTCAAAAATACCTTCATGGGAAATATATGTCACTGTGTAAAAATGCGAGTTGTATTGAGAAAACTGTGGAGAAAAATGTAGATGAATGCCCGAATGAAAGGGCATGTTGAGAAATGTTGAGTAAGAATGAAATATGGAAGCTGCATATTTGCCTGGAGTCTTCCTTGAAAGTTTTGAGGATGAGGAATTTGCCTCAATTGTTGTACATTATGGTTTTGATTGACAGTAGTTATATGAAAGGGTTGAAGGTATTTTCGAAACACACTTAAGGTGAAGAATTTTTTTTGACAAGAATGTTGCCTCATTTTTAAATTAAATTTTGAATTGCTTCACTTGTAAATGACATATTTTGAAGTTTTTGATTTTTGTTTTTGAAAAATATGTTCTGCTTTGCATGCTCTTGGAATTATGCTCATGACATCTTAGAAATATCTGGTGCAATTAGTGTATGATCGACTTCTTTTTTTATTATCGTGATATGTGAATATTTATAGGGTAACAGGTTACCTACGTCTATAAAGGAGTTATAGAAGAATAGAATAATGGCCGGGAGAGACTGTTGTGAAGAAGTTAACAGGAGAGACGTGGGAGAAAATCCTCAAAGAGGGATTGAGCGTTTATATGCAGGATCTTACTCTTGAAGTGTTGCCAAGAGTTTTGAGATTTTTTGGAAAATGGTATATAGTGATATACATGCTCTTGATGGGTTTCTAAGAGAATCATTGATGAATGATGCTGTTTTCTTCTCGATGTGTTGCCGAGAAAATAGGTGAATTGCGATAATGAGAGATGTCGATGTATGAGAGAAACAGTTGCACGAAGAAAGGTTTTTGGATGAATGAATCATGAGGAATTGTAAAGAGTGTGAATACGAAATTTAAAGTATGTACTTGAACTGCAAAACAGAACATTGGATAAATGAAAATTATGTGTGTCAAAAAGGTGGTCAAGAAGTCTAAATTGCTAATTTGAAATTTGTGATATAAAGTGATTGAAGATTTGTATGACTGTCCTAACCAAATTGATGGCATACCAGTGTTACACTCAAGATGGTGATCAGGAGGCGTGAACTGATATCTAACATTCATAAATTGATAAATTGTAATTTGGCCATCCCGAAAACCTCAAGTGATATTTTTTCTGAATCATGTGAAATCAATTTCTCATATACAAGAAGCATGAATATTCGAAAATATATCGTAGTTGGCAATAGTAAATAATCAAATGAATCATAACAAACACTTATGTTTGAAAAACACCTAATTTGTTCAACAAGTACTCATCCGTAGTCGAATACTTTTGCAATTTAACGTTTCATGTCCTCAAATTCAATATAATATTCAGCTGATTTTATCGTAAGAAATAAAACGGTTTCCTTCGCTTTGAATTCGAAAAAATTGTTGGTAATTTGAATAAAACTTTGAAAACTATCAACTAGATATCCATTTAATGCAAAATAATGATTATTTATATGGAATTTTGTTTTGAGTAGAATGATTAAGGATTAACCTGTTAAAAAATAAGATATATTGAATTTTTCTAATACTCATAGGAAAAAAAACTAATCGTAAAAAATATAATCATAAAAAAAAGAAAATAGTAATAGTTGTTATCGTTTATTTTTCTATTGTTTTTTGATATAATTATGTACTTATTTGGATCTTGTTTTGTTTCTCGGTTATGGTACACACACAATCCTGGAGAGAGGAGATCAGGACAACCGAGTACCCAGTCTGGCATTTCGAGTACTTATAGAATTTGGACACCCAAAACATGGCTGACAATAACAGAAAGTGAGAAGCTGCGATATCCAATATGGTACAAAAAGGGTGGGAACACTGGATGAACTGAGTATTCCAGATGTTTCCTTCCCAAGAAGTGAAATGAGGATGCTGAACGTGAGTCCGGCGAGGATCCCAGAAAGTATTAAGAATGAAAGCTCCCAAACTGACCCAGAAAACGCAGGTTAAATGGTATCAAAGATTGGCAGCAAATCAGGATGGAGCTCAAATGCTGAGAAATGGGCAAAAAATGATTGCAAACATGAGGGAAAGCGTATTATCACGTAACCCGTTCATTAGAAGAATTCCCCTCATCTCCCGGATTCTCCTACTACTAGACCGATAACGCGGGCTCGGCCGTTTTCAGTCATATATTCTCAAGCATTTTTTACCAATTTCGCAGCATTGTAGCGCAAATATATAAGTTTTGTGGTACTGTACTTCTACTTTCAAAATCTGTTTTAGAAATTGAAATTGGACTATCACCAGAGCATCAAGGCATGCTGCAAAATAGAGCCAAAATCAAATTCGAATTGCAATTGTGCCAAAACTAATGATCCGTCAGAGCCTGTTTTGTGCACACACAAAGTACACATGATTCAATACTTTCATTGAAAAATAACGTAGTTATGAATTTTAAAAAAAATCGATAAATTTTCCGGTTTTCCTCCGTTACTAATGATCCGGTCGAGCCGTAAAACATTTCATTTTGTTCGTATTTTCATTTTCCACAATTCTTTCCATTGGAACAACCAGATTGCTCTATTATTTTTCAATATCTGTTTGAGAATTGAAATCAGTCTATCACTAGAGCATCGAGGAACGCAAAACACAAGATCCGATAGTGCCTATTTTGTACACACATGCAGTACACATGATTTAATAATTTCATTTTTGAAAAATGACACGCTTATGAATTTTTTAAAAAAATCGCTATTTTTTTTTCTTCCAGTTTTTCTCCGTTACTAATGATTCGATCGTATCGTGAATTATTCCATTTTGTTTGTATTCAATTCTCTAAAAATCCTTCATTGGAGAAACCATATATCATAGCCTATAATGATACAGTGAGTTACAATTTTGAAGTATATTTCTATGACGGGCCGTGGTGGTAGAGCGTTCGTCTTTGGAGCGAAGGGTCGAGGGTTCAAAGCCTTGTATGGTCATCGGTCTCGTGCATGGCACACGTTGGAAGATAAGGGCTGCGTCTTCCCTAGCTCACACAAGTCTCTCGAAAACTTCTGAGGGTTGCGCGTAGGGGTGCAATCGGTTGAGGGAAATAACAATTTTATAACAACAATTTTATGGTACTAGATCCAGAAGTGATTTCTACATTCTACAATTTCAGAAAAACCTTACTCGAAACTCAATTTTTATTAAGGGATTAATGTAAAGAATTTCAGTGAGTCGAAATTACGAGTATGAGCTCCTCCAAAAGATCAAAAATGATAGTCAACTCATTGATTAGATTTTAAACCATTTACAGTCAAGAAGTTTATGTCCACGTCCGGTTTAACTGGAAGCGATACGTCACTTACAATATTCCAGATCATAATGATATATGTATACAAAATTTTACTCCAATGAAAACATCGAAAACATCTGTTGAACGGATTACTTACGTGATAATCCCTGTATATGATCAAAACATTCCAATACCCATAGGATATAGCTAATAGTTTATGATTTTAATTCGGTTAATGAAGAGTTGAGTTTGATTCCTTATTTACTTACTTACTTTTTACTGTTCCTACTTTGGAACAAGTTTTCTACTAATTATTGATTGTTATTGTTTTTAAAGTGTTTACATAGTGACAAAAATGTTTACAGATCTTTCTACAAACAGCGTATTTTTGTCTAAAAATTAGGATAAAAACGATTACCATGCTGACAAGACGATAAATGAGTAGCAAACGGACGTGAACAAACATGATAGCCAAGTTAAGAGTGAATAAAATACGAAATTCCAACCTGATTATCGAGTGCAAACGGATTTATCCGACATTGCCTTTTTTTAACATGATTCGGGCTGTGTTGTTTGTAAACAACGTCAGATATGTCGCTTTCAAGAAAGAGACAAAAATGCCCTCTCTATAACTTTTATTTCTAGGAGGATTCATAGCGTTTTTTCTATTATCTCCAAAAGGAACGAGTTCAATTCACGAAAACGAAGTTTTTTTGCTAATCCCGACCTATTGGGTATGCAACCGTCAATAACACACGGACGGCATGAAAATTGCCCATCTCTTAATAGCGATAGACGGAGACATCGTGCATTGTACACTTAACGCAGGATAAATTTACTTACAAAATACGGAAGGCGCAAGCGACCGACAAAAGAATGAACGGAAGCAGTACCACAATAAACATTTACCGTCATTAAGAAACGATACAAAAAATGACAGTGGTTTCGCTACAGTAAAATCAATCTTTGCAATAAAAAGGTTCTTGGAAAATGGCATTTTTTCCAAGAAGCAGAGTTATGCTATACCTACATTAACGCCAACTCACATACAATCATTATAATTTATAATTATTATTTCAGTATTAAAGTAGTAGAAAATTCAATAAACATAGTAACCTGAAACAATTTGTGTTGTTCATGACATACAAATTTCCTGTGGTGTTATGCTGATGAGTAAAGATGCGAAAGTGGTTGGGAAATGATAGTTTATGATAATTTATGGAATGAACTTATCTTTGATTAACAAACATTGACAATGACATCAAAAAGCAAAGGAAGTCGTGCAATAAACAAAGCAAGTTAATCAAGGTCAGGTTAGTGATAAAGGAACTAATAGTTAAAGAGCTGCCTATATGATTTACTGACAGGTAAGGAAACCATGTGCAGTGCATGAAATAGCGTTCTTGCAGCCGTATGCATAGTCAATTCCAGCGACAGCGACAGAGCGACAAAAAACGGAAATCCAAAATGGAAGAGATGGTTGGAAGGAAAATTGAATTATTTTTTCAACGATGTGTCACGTCCGCTCTATCAAGCAATCACAATGTCTTTTATTTCAAAATGGTTTATGTTCCATGTTTGCATGTCAAACAGTCCATAAGTTAACAGGGGGGCTAAAAAAAGCCACATTGTATAATTTAATCTCTGTGGATTTATTTGGTCAGCAGACGAGAAATAAGCATGCTTCATGGAGGATTATTTGACATTTCCTATGAAAAAACTGCGAACTTGCTTCTTAGCAACAACCTTTTAGGCAAATAAAATTAATTCGAAAAAAAAACGTTCTGACGAAATCTGCAAGCTGGAAATCAATATGGTCCTAAATGCGTGTAATCTGAGTTTGCACCATCCCAGGTGGTGAGCTTAACTTTTGGTTGCGAAAAAACCGCCAAATTTTTGCACTTTCTTTAGTTTTTAGCTTGTAGCTGGAAAACGGTGCGACGGACAAAATATGTCGTTCCGTTCTGTAATACATAGCACAAAATTCTGCATCGAATGCCATCTAAAAACTACAAACTTGGTTCAGTGGTATACCCGAAAACGAATGGTAAATACGAAGAAAATTTCGTAGTTCGGTGCATAGTTACATATTCTTGAGCTTTTCCAAGACGACATATCTTGAAACCACATACTCCTATTGAAGAGTCCATCAATGAAAAGTTGTAGAGAATAAAATTTCACGTAACATAGATACTTTACTTTTCAAATTCAATCATTTATAATTCGAAATTTTGCATCAATTCAAACTCGGCTTTTTCGACGTCATTTTAAGTCATTTGTACCAAAACAGCACTTTTTATTGCTTTGCAATGTTAAAGTAATATGCACAACCTGAGCAGAGTTTCGAGTAGAACAAATAGAAATCGTTATTCAGTTTATCAAAGTTTTGTATCACTATCTAATCTTTAATAAGTATTATTTCTATTAATTTATGTGAAGTAGTTATCATAGTTCCTGATGGTTTAGGTGCAATGAACAAAAACACTTCGCCGATGAAATATAACTGTAAACATGGTATTAGTCCATATAATAGGCATATGGCAGCATTCATATTCGCATTTTCTTGATTTCGAGAAGCTCAGAAGGCGCGATTGCACATCGATGTCCTCTTCGTCTGTGTCATCTTCAAAGGATCACCTATTTCTGCTCCTATGGCAATTAAGGTCACATTCTCATCCTCAAAGGGTGCTGAAATCGAGCATGACTGGCTGTTGCAGTTGAGACATATTGTTGAACATTTCTTGCCTACTTTTCAGCATCCCTGTACACTCCTTTGTACTTTTGCATGACACAGTGTTGAGAATTTCAGGTGGAGCTGGCCTTGGTGTTCAACAAGGCTAAGAACCGTCCTTCTCCAATCCCAGCTCAGAAGATCATTTGGTCTATCATACCAGCCCTGGATTCGAAGGTACACCCGCAGAATATGTTGGGCGGTGCCGGCGGCTGAATTTGTTGGAGGTAGAGAGACCAGCTCGGAAGTTTGTTTTGTTGGGGATTTTGAAAATAGTTCGTAGTGGATTTGGTCTAAGGCGGTGTCATCTGCCTTATCTGATGCTGAAATGAGAACCTCAGAATCTGCATTTTCATGATGAAAAACTTTGACAGTCTCTTATAATGTCGAGTTTTTTTCAAGAAGCTTGGCAAACTTTAACTTCCATTGGCGATAGAATGCATCCAGTGAATGCATACGGAAACAGGATATTCTGTTTGACAACAGACGAGAAAATGAAGTACTTGGGATAGTAGAATGTGTTCTGTGAGGTTTCAGTTCCAGGTTTCATGACGTAAATGTTAAATGAATTTGGTGCTTTGGCGGTTAACAGGATTAATAAATCGGTGTCCTCCATGATTATGATAACCGTCGCAAAGTTATCTGCCAATTCAATGGCAGTGTTGACAATAATGTAGTCAGCATCCTCAACACGTTGCCTTACTTTGAACCCATGCTGTACCAACTTCTCACGTATCATGGAAATTAGCTTTTTTCTGAAATCGTTCCAGAATGCCCACTTTCTCGGAGCAACTTCAGGCCTCAAAATACGCTAATCTAGTATTTTAGTCCGTTGCTAAGCAACGAACTTTCCCGGACCGTTTTCGGACCTAAACGGTACGGGAAAGTACTTTCCCGTATCAAAAACGATACGGGAAAATTTTTGCCGGCTTGTATACATTTTAGACAGTTATTGAATTCACGCAAACAATATGTACAATTCCTACGATTTCAGAAAAAATAGTACGTGTACGTGTACGTGTACGTGTAAAAGCACATTCCCAGACTTCAATGCTTGTTGGCCTTGGCTTAACACCTCGGCCAACAATTTACATTGTCGTCCGGGAATGTATTGCTTTCACTACTAGATACACAATATACTATTTCCTGTTATTGTCAATAGAAAGAAATTGTTCTTTCGGCATGATTGCATTCATCGTTTCAGTGAACATCACATTTGCAGAAGAGTACTTGCTTTTACGGCGAAGCCGCTCGCTGATTTGGTACTCTTTGCTGATGCCGATCTACTGATCAGACTGATGACGCACAGCTCACCATACGCACGCACTGGTCCATACCACTGTGCATTTTTTGCTTGCATCTGATTTTAACGGTCTGAGTCTGGGTGTTTTTTTCGGAGTCGAATGCGTTCCGGATGATTGGCGATCCGTATAGTTGAAATTTGGATAACTGGAGTTCTTCTGTATCTACAGAACTATTCAAATTCGTTTCTCG
The DNA here is from genome assembly GCA_944452925.2 of Chrysolina oricalcia. Lineage (NCBI taxonomy): Eukaryota > Metazoa > Arthropoda > Insecta > Coleoptera > Chrysomelidae > Chrysolina > Chrysolina oricalcia. The sequence continues at coordinate 9,033,995 of OX101813.2, read as the reverse complement.
TAAACGATGAGAGATGGAGTGTCGGTTAAACTGTGTCAAAGTTGTGTATTTTAGAGACCTATTCAATGATGTAAAAAAATCGAATTTAGCTCTTTTGGTTCTGGAGATATACAGGAAAAACCAAAAAATCCCAAATAATTTTTTTGCCTGTATCTTCTTTATTCGCAGACATATTGAAAATCTGTCCACATTTTGCTATTGGCACTTGATGTGGGCTATCAGAATATATCCATGTACCATAGTGTTTTTCGAGAGTATTTTTTTCATTTTTAGGTACCAATTCATATTTCTTCACATTTTCAATGCTGTTTGAGCGTTTTCTACAATGAACTTCGAATAGCAAAACCTTTTATGATTATCTGAAACACATCCACAACAAAAGTAGATTATGATGATGAATGAAAAAAATATTCTCGAAAAACACTATGGTACATGGGGAGAAGTGAAAGTTGCTATTGTGTTTTTACTTAACTCAGTCAACCAATTTCCAGGGCAGTAATTTAAAAGGGAATAATTCACCCAATTATAATAGAATATTACCGAAACATCCCGAAATATAAAATTAAATTGAATTTCTCAGAATGAAGTGAACATCGACGATCCAATTACTACAACAAAAAATACAGGTCCGTATTTAAAAATTCAAAGATGGGGGCGGCCCAAGACATATGACACCCTGTATAAAATATTCATGGACATATTCTGGTAGCCCACATCAAATGCTCATAGCTGAATGTGGACACATTTTCATTATGTCTGCGAATAAAGAAGATACAGGCAAAAAAACGGGATTTTTTTGTTTTTCTCTCCAGAACCAAAAGAGCTAAATTCGATTTTTTCACATCATTGAATAGGAATCTGAAATACGCAACTTTGCCACACTTCAACCGACACTCTATCTCGTATCGTTTACGAGATCCCCATGTACAGAAACGAATTTGAATAGCCCTGTATATATCGTAAAAACTATTTCTCTTCAACTTTTATTCGATGAGTTTTTCCAATAGGAGTATCTTTTTTCAAAATATGTTGCAAAATGTAAGTTTACACCGAACTAGGTACGAAATTTTTTCGTTTTCAACATTCGAATTCGACTATGACAACCACTAAACCGAATTTGATGTCGTTTGACGCAGAATTTAGTCCTCTGCATTATTGAATGTAATGACATTTTATTATATTGAAGAAAGTATCTCCTCAAAAAACAATATTGCTACAATGATAGCCCATTCCGTTTCCGAAAAAGAAAATGTCAACGTTCCGATCGAAACCAAGTGTACATTGATTTCATCATCGGTCAACCCACAGACTTCAAACTTGGTACTAATTTTTCAGAAACATTTGAAAATTGTAATTTCTATTTGAGAGAAAATAATTAGTCCCTTTATTAAATGCTGTTATAAATAAAACTTTTCTGAGTAATTAATTTGAACTACAAAAAAAAACATTTAGCGGGCGTTATGATTCATAATGCCCTTCATAACGCCCCGGGCCTTATGGGTCTGTTGATAGCAACCGTTGCCAAGGTATTACAAAACAGTAATGAACAAGTGAAAAATAAAGGTAATTTGATTGGCCTATTTCTAGCAGGGCTCTTTTAATTTCGAAGATTTTTAGTCCATTCGATAAGAATCGCGATGCAGATAACGAAAAATTAAATTTGTTAGATATGTGTACAAGTTCTCGTAATAGTCTAGTCAACAAGTGCCTTGGTGGTCAACTTTTTTCAGCAGTCTCCGAAAATTATGATTGAGGTGTCATTCGATTCAAAATGGCATCTAGATAGTTTTCGAAAAACAATGAAGTTCCGCAAACAAAAATTACAAAAGTTATTAACAATTAACTAAAAAAAATGGAGGTTTAGTTTTTTGCAAATATCTCATAAACTAATGAAGATTTTTTAAATTTGAAAAAAGATTCAAAAAGAGGAGGAAATTTCATAAAAAAAGTTTGGACTCCCGAAATTGTAGGACTAATATTTATAATTTTCCCAGAGGGTTGAAAATACGCCCGAAAACGGGTACTCCGGCTTGCGCAAGCCACGCTTCCTTCGGACATTTAATGAATAAATATTATTTAAACGTATTAAATATGAAAATTGAAAATTGAAAAAATTCAGGTGCCTACAAGACAGATCAATGAACAATAATCCGTTATCAAAAAATTTTTATCGCGATTTTTCAATAAGTTATCCATTAATTAATTAACAATTTTTTGTAGCACGAACATTAACATTGCAAGTGCAATAATTGTTAAACTATTAAGCTAAGAATTTTTTCCTTTCGTGGAGCTATTTTTCAAAGTTCTTAGAATAGATTCCCGTTGGAAAAATTAAAAAATTGTTGATTTTCATTTTGTTATTAACAATTTACTAAGGTGAAAAATCATAAAGCTTTATTAAACAATGAATTTTTTTTTCATAATATTATTATTTATCCCTTTTCTTATGATCAGAAGCTACTGAAAAATAATTTTTTTTTGATAACATAATCCTTGATGATGATTATGATTTAGAAAAAAATAATTTCAAAAAAAAATTATTTATTGCTGAAAAACGCATTTGTTGATTAACAATTATTTTCTCCCACTTCTTTTTAACATTAGGGAACCATTTTTTAAAAATCATTATTTACTTTTCTTTTTGAAATAAAAAAAATTGTTTTATTCAAATTTTTCATTGTTTATGTACTAAACAATTTGTTATAAACAAATAAACTTTTACCCTTTATTTTTTTTCTTATTTTACTCATTGTCACAGAAACATTGGGCCTGGATAAAGACAGAAACAATGTTTCTTCCAGTTCGATTAACCGACATATTATCTCCTGATGATCTCTTAAAATTAGTTTACTGTAATTGCCTCAAAAACTGTTCAAAAAAATGCGGATGCAAGAAGGCTGGTTTTCCATGTTCGTCTCTTTGCAAGCATTGCAAAGGAGAGAGTTGCGATAATTGCGAAAAGATTGCGACGGAAGATGATAATGAAGAATTCGATGATGTTGATGAAGAAAACAGTTTACGAAATGAGAATGAAGACGATAGTGCCTGTGCTGATTATGACGTCTCCATTGGACAACTTGTGGAAACTTTGCTAGGGGACGAAAAGAACGATGAAAATATAATACAAGAAGAAACTGAAGACTACGAGCCACCATCACAGAAACATTCAAAAAAATAAATATAATGTAAAATTAAATGAAAAAAAAAATTATATGTTGTAAATAAATGTTGTTAAATAAAACGCAATGTAAAGATCATTCTTCCTTTCTGATCCGCTTAGGCTAATGAAATGTGCAAAAATGTTTATTTTACATAGAAATATTCAAAATTTGAAGTATGATTAAGTAAGATTAAAATGTAGAAGATAAAATTGTTTACTAAAGAACAATAATAAATGACAAGATGCTTGAATGATGTGGTCATATTTTTATTAATTGATGAGATTTTAAAGCATTGAAGATAAAGCATTAAAGCAAGAAAAAATGTTTTTTTCCAGAGTATTTATCATTAACAATTGCTATAAATATAATAAATAAATTAGTAAGAACTAAACTTGTCAGCTGAATTTATTCTTTAACTAATAAAGCATAAATAAGTCTTGAGTGTTTTCATCATGTCTCCATTAGTTTATAAATTATAATAATTTTAAGGATGAAAAACCAGGCAAGAATGACGAAATTACGGACAACGAATATTTAAAAATTAAAAAAAATAGTAAAAAAAATTAAAAAAAAAACTAAATCATGTCTGTTTTTGTGACAATAAGTAAAATAAGAAAAAAATAAAAGGTAAAAATTTATTTGTTTATAACAAATTGTTTATTACATAAACAATGAAAAATTTATATAAAATAATTTTTTTATATCAAAAAGAAAAATAAATAATGATTTTATAAAAATGGTTCCTTAATGTTAATTAGAAGTGGGAGAAAATAATTGTTAATCAACAAATGCGTTTTTCAGCAATAAACAATTTTTTTAAGAAATGTTTTTTTTAAATCATAATTATCATCAAAGATTATGTTATCAAAAAAAAAATTAAATTATCTCATAAACAACGCATTTGTTTATAACAATTTTTTAAACAATAGGAGATAAAAATTATAAAAAATCATTTTTAAGTATCTTCTGATCATAAGAAAATGGATCAATAATAATGTTATGAAAAAAAAAATTTTTTTCAGTGTTTAATAATTTTCACCTTAGTAAATTGTTAATAACAAAATGAAAATTACCAATTTTTTAATTTTTCCAATGGGAATTTATTCTTAGACCTTTGGAAAATAGCTCCACGAAAGAAAAAAATTCTTAGGTTAATAGTTTAACAATGATCGCACTTGCAATGTTAATGTTCGTGCTACAAAAAATTGTTAATTAATTAATGGATAACTTATTGAAAAATGCTGATAAAAATTTTTTGACCACGGATTATTGTTCATCGATATGTCCTGTAGGCACCTGAATTTTTTCAATGTTTAATTTTCATATTTAATAATAATATTTATTCATTAAAGGTCCGAAGGAAGCGTGGCTTGCGCAAGCCGGAGTACCCGTTTTCGGGCGTATTTTCAACCCTCTGGGAAAATTATAAATATTAGCTACAATTTCGGGAGTCAAAACTTTTTTTGGGAAATTTCCTCCTCTTCTTGAATATTTTTCAAATTTAAAAAATCTTTATTAGTTTATGAGATATTTGCAAAAAACTAAACCTCCCCCTTTTTTCAGTTAATTGTTGATAACTTTTGTTATTTTTGTTTGCGGAACTTCATTGTTTTTCGAAAACTATCTAGATGCCATTCTGAATCGAATGACACCTCAATCATAATTTTCGGAGACTGCTGAAAAAAGTTGACCACCAAGGCACTTGTTGACTAGACTATAAGTGTTACTTTTGAAGATACATATAAAACATGGTATTAAGGAAGAAATCGGACAAATGCATATACCTAGGAATATAGGCTATAGGCTCAACCTGACAAGTTAAAGAAGGGCTATTACCATCATTCTGCCATGATTAGCAGAAAGGCCGTATCTGTTGCAAAGTGGAAATCTAGATAAATAGCTGTTGTAAATTAAACGATTTTTAAAAAAAATTCGTTTGGGATATGATTATTTGGTATCGTAGAAATCATATTTTTCCAAAAAAAAATAACCAATTTGTCAAAAATTAATTCAGGAAAAAATAAAAAAATAATAGTAAATTAAAAAGGATGTGCACAAACAATAACATTTTCGATACTAACAACATCAAGACCTAAAATTTCAAGACCTTCAATTTTGAAGAGCTTATTACATATTCAAATAATTCAGATATTATTCTTTGCTATAAAAATAATTTCGTATAAAAAACAAAACTCTTTAGCCTTATTGCGAAAAGCTTGATCAGAACTCGATTGCTTAATAGAGTTCGGCATTTCATTGTACAGGGTTATCACACTGTACAGAGGAGATTTCTTGAATTTAGAAGTTTTGTGTGAGGGAACCTTCAACAACCCACCATTTCGAGTCTTGTACATGTGTGAAGAGTTTACGGTTAGCAAATAATTTAAATTTTTCCTTACATGACAAACACACTTCAGAATATAAATTGAGGAAGCAGCTAAAATTTGTTCATTCACAAAAATTGGCTTACAGCTGTCCCTGAAATGCAAACCAAATATCAGCCTTATGATGCGTTTTTGAGCTATGAACACCGTTTGGAAATCTTTCCCACAGCCACAAGACATGATATTGAGGGAAACATGAGAGAAAACCATTGCATAATAAACATTTAACAGGCTTGACCTAGTCACACACTTTGTTAATTATTGTTCTATAGCGTAAAATGCCTTATTTAGTTTAATCCGTTACTGGATAACAACAAATGACCCCAACCAATAACACATACTAAGAGAAAACAATATCATAATATAGAACTCATCAAGCCCTTCAGATTTCAACATAAAAAATGATATTCGCGTTCAGTATAAAAACGCAGTAACTTATGCGTGTTTAAGAAGAACGCCCTAACTGACGTCGAAATAGTGCGTTTATCCTAAGCAACGTATGGATATTGTATTGAGCTGACCAATACGAATATCTCATTTTTAATTTTTTTCCGCTAAGCAGGGCAGCATTTGCGTTGGGCTTCCAGGCGACTTGATAATTCACATTTCAGTTCAGCACTATTCTGGTTGATGCTATAAATAGTAGTGCAAGCATTAAACGTAAGTATTGGCATCAAGGTTATCCACATCCCACATCACTCTTGTTTTCGAACAAGGCAAGTGGGCATCTATCGTATGTAACAAAACACTCAAATACGAAAACGGCAATTTCACTTTACGCGCCTTTCGCCAACATACAGCCGTTTCACATGCACCGTACAGTCAGTTCGGACGGTCAGTTCGTTCCTTTGCGTTAGAGGTAGTTTTCACATGAACTGCGTATAGTCATAGCCCGGGTGGCAGCTGCCAGTTGGAGTGAATTATTTTAAGAAATATGAGATTTGTGGCTAGTGTTTATTTCATGTTGCTAATAAACGAGGTGAATATCAGCTTCCATGGTAGCGGTGGGTGTAGCCGCGGCAGCCACCCACACACGTACAATTAGAATCAAAAAAAAATTTAAGAAAGCTGAGACTTGGTTTTCAGGTTTGTTACTATGTAAATAAACGAAAAAAAGTAATCAGCTGACTGTTTGGTGGGGGGTTGTACCTCAGCTTCACGTTCAAACATGCGAAAAATATGCGTTGAGTAAATTAATACTAAGAAAGCTGAAATTTGGGGAAGTGATAGTAGGCTTTAACTGTTTCACGAAAGAAATGGTCCGCTGAGTTTTCCGCGGTGGAAAAGTGCTCAGCTGACCACTGGAAGATACGGCGTATCGCTATGCGCGTGGACGCACAGCAGTCTTCACTGCATCAGCTGAGCACTTTTACACTGCGAAAAGCTCAGAGGACAATGTTCTTAGAGTGACTGTTACCGATATCTATTAGTTCAAGAAGTTTCAGCATTCTTGGTTTCCGATAACTAGTGATTTTTATTAATTAAACAGTGCTTTTATGGGCGCTGAGTTTATGCGTCATCAGACGAAATATCCAAAATAAATATTTTGTAGAACTGGAAATTCTGAGGTATATGGTGGAAATTTTGGAGGGGTGGGGGAAAAATGGGAAAGAAGGGAATTCCGTATCTCCGTTCCTGAAGACCAATTTGAGAACTTCCTCTGCAGTTATAGAAGGCAGGCGTTCCGATTTTGAAAAACTGCCACTTCCCACCCCTCACTATCTCCCGAAAGATACATAGCAAATGGGCATGGATTTCTGAAAAAACCGGTGCCAATGTAGGCAGAAAATTTTTGCAAAAAAAAAGTAGATGTTCGGGGGGGAGGGCGCAATCCCCCCTAAATATAAAAAAAAAATTAAAAAAATGGGATTTTTTTTAAATGAAACATTTGTAGGGGACCGTTTTCAATTTTTTTAAAAATAAATTTTTCTGATTTTTTTGAATGGCCCTAGGGACCATGGGAACTCATTCTAGAAAGATTGGTACAAACAACTTTTTTTGTTGCGTCCCCCCCTTTAGTCTGTGCGCGTGTCCGCGGATTTTCAAAAACGGAAAAAGGTAATTGCGGGTAACACGGAGTAGTTTGGATAATTTCTTGAACTTACAGAATTTTTTTGATTTTTTTGACGTCATTTAGAATTTGAGGAGTTAGGGTATGGAAAGTAAAAAAAATTAAAATAATATTGGAAAAATCCTACAAACAAAAAAATGTATACGCACTGTTTAATTAATATAAATCACTAGTTATCGGAAACCAAGAAAGCTAAAACTTCGTAAACTAATAGTTATCTGCAACAGTTACTGTAAAAAAATTCGCTGAGCTTTTCGCAGTGGAAAATTGCTGAGCTGATGCTTTGCAGAATGCTACGCGTCCACGCGCATTGCGATACGCCGCACTTTCAGTGGTCAGCTGAGCACTTTTCCACCGCGGAAAACTCATCGGACTATTTCTTCTGTGAAACTGTTGAAGACGACTATCACTTCCCCAAATTTCAGCTTTCTTAGTATTAATTTTCCAACGCATTTTTTTCGCATGTTCAAACGTGAAGTTGAGGTACAACCCCCAACAAAAAGTCAACTGATTCCTTTTTTTCGTTCATTTACATAGTAATAAACCTGCAAACCAAGTCTCAGCTTTCTTAATATTTGTTTTTTTATTATAATTGTCCGTGTGTGGGTGTCTGCCGCGGCTACACCCACCGCAAATGCGCAAGCTGATGGTCACTTCTTTTATTAGCAATACTAACAATCACTAGAATATCACTGGATAGTCCGCTGTACGAATAATGCGCTTCGTGGGCGTGCATATTTTCACAATTGCAGCTGTTTGTCTAGCTGTTACCATTTGTATTGTCAGTCCGGACGATGAGGACTGACGGTCAGTCACATGTGAAAAAATTAGGTCAATATGTTTTCAGTTTTTATGAAGGGAGTAACACGCATGAAAGTATTTAACTATAATAAAATCTCACACTTTTTTACACCCCTTTGCCAGTTGTCAGGTATTCAGAAGGTGGTAGAGAGGACAGTTTCTATAAAGTGTTTCAATAACTTGCCCAAATAAAACCATACCACATTCTGTTTTTAGTGTGTGATTCGTGAAGGAAAATTTAATGGAATGACATCCCCCTTATAGTTTGTCAGGCCTCAAGAGGGTGATAGAGGTGGTAGTTTCTTGAATACAAATCAATAGCTATCTAGAATGATAAAGTCTTGCTTTCAGGATATATTTCATGAAGGGAAAACGAATCTTATGACCCTACATAGTTTGTGAGGTCTCCAGAGGGTATTACAGGTGGTAATTCATAGGAAATAATTCAAATAAGGTTCCGTACTCTGCTTTTGGTTTATGTTTCATAGGAGAAAAATAAACATGACATCCCCCGAACAGTTTCTCTAGCCTCAAAAGGATGGCAGAGTAAGTTATTTATAGGATATGACACAAAGTCTTTCCCAAATAAAAGAGTGCCGCATATTGCTATCAAGCTATCAGGATTCATGTAGGTGAAACGAATCGACTCACCCGTTATATAGTTTGTCAGGTTTCCAGAGGATGGTGAGGAGGGTAGGTAATGAAAAACAGTATTGTTTTATTTGAGTTATTGAATCAATTCCTATAAACTACTGCCTGTATCACATTCTGGAGGCCTGGCAGTCTATAAGGGGGTGTCATTCAATCAGTTTTTCCGTTCATGAAACACATCCTGAAAGCAGAATGCGTTACTATTTTATTTGGGATAGTTATTGAAATAATTTGTAGAAACTACCCCATCCACCAACCTCTGAATAATCGACAATTGTAAAAAGTGGGATATTATATTTTCGTGACTGAATTTCTTGACAGAAAATTTTTTTGCGCGTCATTCCCTTTATGAAAACTGAAAATATATTGATCATACGTGTCACTTTTTATGGCCTCTTTAAATACCACCCAAAGTAACTTTTTCAACCCAATGATAAAAAAGATCATCTCTTTGTCATAGTGTTTCAGTGTGAAACTGAAGATTTTATATGTAGAGTTTCCAGTGAAAATTTGAGAAAATTTAAAATAGGAATTTTTGGAAGACTTTCTTATTTCTTCAGAAAAATCTGATATTTTTGGCATGGATAGCTTGACTGTAGTAAAACATGTATTTTGAAGATAATGACACCTATAACTTTCAAATTTTCTGCATACCAGATGGCACTAAATTGATGAAAATGCTTATTTTCAAGACCCTCGCCATCACATTGGTTGGTCTTTAACACTTATCTATTATATCAGAATTTGACGACTATTTTGCGGAATAAAATCTATCGCAGCTACAAACTTATAGAATAGAGTGCCACTATTCGGTCACGCAGGTTATGCTACTGTTACTTTATAGTTCCTAAAGTATCAAACCTTTTACGTGAATGACAGGTGTGATGCCATTTCATATGGAATCACAGTGGTTATGAATTGTTGACAAGATCAAGTTAGGTTTTGAAATGTTGAGAACCGCTGTCCGCCGAACCTACATGTATCAGAGCCGTAAGTCAACACTGACTTCTTACGTCAGTTAGCTGATGAGATTCAGAAAGGACACCGCACATTTCTTATGGGAAATGACTTTCCGTCAATTTTGCTGAATTTTTGGTATGTTGCATTCTCGATTAACTGAAGAGTGTACATAGCCACAAAGCTCGAAAATGGACTGTTTTCGAAATATGGAGTTTTCAAAATGAATGTTTTCTATTTTTTGTAGTATTGGTGTGTGATTGATAAATCGGAGAGCTTTCTTTTCTTGTTGGGATGAAATTTAAGTGTTCGGCGCCCAGAATCCAACTGTTATGTTGGGTCCCACTATCGAAAATTGTTTATATACTGGCTAGGAAAAGAGCTATTAATTCCAAGATCTTCCATACATCTTTTCATGCTACAAGATAAAACCAGAATAATTTATATTTTCGAAAAACGACAGTGGTGACCAAGCAACGGAGTGTGTAATGGTTTGGACGGGGAATAGATGGCTTCAGTGCTGTCTGTGTTGGCCCACCCTTGCCCAGATGAGAGGCAAAACCTCAAAACTAGTCTGCAGGTAGTCACCCTGTCTAAATCAAAACATAATTCTGCTGGTTGGTTACAAGGGGCACTTGCAATTGCGCCCTCTCATGCGTTAAGGAACAAGTTGCACCAGTATCTGTTAGATATAATTCAATACTCGTCACGGTCTTAGCCAGAGGAGTAGTTGTTTTCTGACAGGTACTTGCCATAATAAGCATTTGTAGTAGGTGTATATGAGAGTAAAAGGTTAAACATTGGTCGGCAACGACTGTTCGTTAGTATCGAATATGCCAAAACTTCCAGAACGAGGGGAAAACGAAAAATCCTAATCATATAATCCCAGAGATAACAATTGTGATCATAATTGAAGTCATTATTATATTAGCTAGAGACCTGCCTTTATGATTTTACTGACAGGTGAAGAAACCATCTGCTGGGCATGAAATATCATTCTTGGTGTTTCCCCGAGTCACCTGAATGTAGTTTTGGAATTTCTCCAGGTCAAATTTAATGAGAGAGGAAGGGCGTTTGTGACCGTTTGCCGGTTTTAAATTTTGGTAGATATGGTCCTAAACATACCTTCTACCAAGTTTGGCCAAGTTTGACCTTGACATGGAGAAATTCCAAAAGTAACTCCAGGCGACTTGGGGCAACATCAAGAATGATATTTCATACCCAGCGGAGGGTTTCTTAACCTGTTAGTTAATCGCATAGGTAGCCCTCTAGCTATATGATATGTGATCATAGAAATATAATAAACACTAGAACGCCAATTAGGTCAGAATAACGTGGTTCCCCATACGGCAGATTCACCAACCTATGATTTTGTGCAATAGATCGTGTTATTGAGAGGGACATGTGTCGCCAGGGACGGTCTTAGTATTTTTGACTTCCTGTTCCTGAATCTAGAATGAGTTGTCGGTAATAGCATTTGCAATATAATATAGTTTTCCTTTAATGATATATACAGAAAAACAATAATAGACTTCTTCAAAATGAAAATATTGAGTGTATGTCTAATAAAAACCCTAGGTCTTTTGTTTCGTGCTCTCTCTCGCTACCAAGTAGGGAGAAATTATTGTGTCCATCGGCCTCAAGCGTAAACTGTTATACTCGAAATCCATATCAGAGAGTGGGGAAACTCTTAAGATAGGCATATTTTTGATATTCAAAATTCTGAATATTGAAGGTGGTTTTCATGAATATTCGAGTAATTTGGGTATAGTAGCCTTTGTGTTTAAGTGATAACGAATGCTTTTTTTGTGGATGATGTGAAGTGAATCAATTAAGGACCCAATGTATCCGCAGTGATTTTGATTCATATTATGTGATGGAAGAATCTACTTCTAAAAATTAATTGACTTACTGATTAATTAGGTACTGATGCGAAGAAGTATATGTATACCGTTTTTGTTCTTGATTAGAAATATTGAATTCAGAAAAAATCTATCAAAAATGGTTTCTCGGGTGAACAACTATACATTTTTGCATTCGGTCGAAGGTTCTCATTTATCATTATAGCTGTTGTTGAATCATATTCAACTGAAATGGCATTTTTTATAAATATAAAAAGTCATACATTCAAATTGTCAAATGTTCCAGAATATTTGTCTCACTCCATTTTAAATAAGGAGAAATTGTAGGATTGTACAAAGAAGGACTATGATACATTTTACACATTTCATTTCATAATGTTACCTACATACTTATTTCTATTAAACAAAAATTGTGGCATTTTGTTACAAAATCTATTGAAGGAAAAATAAAATAAATTTTTAGAACGTTTTTGTTTTCAGTTCACCTATCCCATTTTCAGACATTGCACTATTAAAAAATCTAATTCGGGTATAAATTGTAGCTTTCATCAATAACAGAAAACAAAAAAACAAACTTGGTATCAATAACTACTGCTTATACCTAACAATGCCAAAAGCAAACACTGTTCTATGTCCTCGCTAGATGCGTCACTATAGGATTTTGGAGTGCAGTTGCCAAATTCATTGGATTTCCCACAATTACCTGTCCTAACCGCAGATTATATTCCGAACTTCATTTGGATCACACGACAAAAAAAACTTGGCAACGACGTGACTAGAAAAAGCATCAATACGCAAGCTCAAAGGTTGGCGATCATTCCCTATGAGCGGTTGTTTAACTGAATCTCGAACAGCGAGTTTGGCGTTCTAGTGTTTATTATATTTCTATGTGTGTGATTTATTTCTCATAAATTTCGATAATCTGACAATGAGGTGCCACGATATTTTCCTGAAACGATGCCGTGAAAATTTCTGCATCTTTGATACCTGATAGTTCTCTCCAGGTAGATTAAAAAAGTACAGGGATTGAAAGCAAACTTTGAACAAAACTTTCGATATTTGATTACTACACAGAAACATTAGGGGAAAGCTTAGAAATGCTCACAGAAGCAAACTTTCCTGGCTCATTGATTCTGAAAGACTGGACGGGAACCGAAGGCCCACGCAAACAGACTGAAAGCTGGCTACCGAAATAACCAGACCGAACAGAATCAGATGGGCTATGAACAAATTCTCTCCCTTCAAATCACCTGGAGTGGATGGAATTTACCTCGCTCTCTTACAAAAAGGGCAGCATGTACTAATAACACATCTATGCAAAATCCTCAGAGCCTGCTTGGCCTGGAGATATATACCAACTGCGCGGCAGAGAGTAAAAGTTCTATTCTTGCTAAAAGTCTTCACTCCCAAGTCATACAGGCCAATCAGTCTATCGTCCTTCCTGCTCAAAATGCTGGAGAGAATGATAGATAGGTACATTAGAGACGACACTCTCAAGGCCCAACCCCTGAGTGAACGTCAATACGCATACCAACCAGGAAGATCAACCGACTTGGCGTTGGATTATCTCACCAGGCTACTTTCAAAGTCACTTGAAGACAAAGAACTAGCAATAGCCACCTTTCTGGATATAGAAGGAGCTTTCAATAACGTATCCACTATATCCTTGACAAATGCACTGACGAGGAGAAGAGTTCCTCCCACAATAAGTCAATGGATCCAAGCCAGCCTAGAAAATAGGACCATTACGTCCACCCTGGGCAAGGCAACCATAGAAGCCAAAGTCAATAGAGGGTGCCCACAGGGCGGAGTACTATCGCCACTAATGTGGGCCACTCTAGTAGACGGCCTCATTATAAAACTGTCCGCAGAAGGCCACTATTGCCTAGGATACGCAGACGACCTGGTAATAGTCGAGAGAGGACGATTTCCAAGTATAGTCTCGGAGCGCACGCAAAGCGCTCTAAACATCGTTGACAGGTGGTGCAGAGAAGAGCAACTCTCCATTAATGCACAAAAAACCACCGAGGCAATATTCACAAATAAAAGAACACTGGTAGGCCTGAAACCACCAATGCCGAACGATGTAGATCCCGTTTGTTAAAGAGGCCAAGTACCTTCGAGTAACTTCCGACCAAAGACTAACGTGGAACTCTCACGTCCAAAAAATCGCGCATAAAGCCACCATTACACTCGGAATGTATGGCAGAATGTGCGGAAAAAACTGGGGGCTCAACTCTAAAATGACCCTGTGGTTATACTCGATGGTCGTGAGACCCATGATAACCTACGGGTCGGTGGCGTGGTGGACAAAAGCACAGCAGACGGGGATCATTAGGCTATTAAATGGCATCCAGAGACAGGCATGCCTGAGGGTGACAGGGGCCATGAGAACGACTCCGACGGCTGCTATGGAGGTCATACTGGACCTGCCACCACTACACATATACGTCCAAGGAGAAGCAAGGTCCGTGACACACAGAATAATGCAGGGTCAAGCTCCAATAAGCCAGAAGCACGGAGCTGATTACCGGAAGCTACATGAGGAACTGAGGGCAGACCCAGTAATGGGAATGCCTATGGACGCGATGGTTCCCAAATATAGCTTCAAAAAGAACTTCAAAATACTGATACCAGACAGAAAGGACTGGGAGAAAGGGCCGCCTGTGAATGCAAGATCGGTCTGGTACACAGACGGGTCAAAGACAGATAACTGGAGTTTACGGGGAAAAGCCAAGGATTAACATCCAGCTTAGCCTTGGAAAACACGCCACAGTGTTTCAGGCAGAGGTAATGGCTATACAACACTGTGTTAGAGAAATATTGAGACAAGAGATAAGGAATAAAACAGTGGCCATCTACTCCGACAGTCAAGCTGCGCTCAAGGCAATCGGTTCCCACCAAGTCAAATCAAGACTGGTGAGGGACTGTTTGCGTGATCTGACCGAGCTGGGTAGTCGTAACAATGTGACCCTAGCTTGGGTGCTGGGCCACGAAGGACACATGGGCAATGAGCGGGCCGATACACTAGCCAGAGAAGGCTCTTCGGCAGCGCTCATTGGACCGGAACCCTTCTGCGGCATAGCAAAATCCACCACAAAAGCCCACACTAAACAGTGGGTACAAAACAAATCTCAAAAGCGGTGGGAAACCCGACCAGGATTGAGACAGGCTAAGGAGTTCATCAAAAGACGCTCGCCAAAATTCACGACGGACCTCCACAGCTACAAAAGGAGGATTGTCAGACAAATAGTGAGTCTGCTGACAGGCCACTGTAGGCTTAACAGGCATATGAATATTATAGGTCTGGCGGAAGAAGCAATCTGCAGGTTCTGCCAGGATGAAGAAGAAACCGCAATACATGTAATGTGCCTGTGCGAAGGACTAGCAAGGGTACGGTTTCTACAACTTGGAGATGAAAACCAAGAGCGGAAAGCTATCTCGAGAGGCCATTATCAAATTTGCTCAGTCTGATAAAATGGACGAAGCTAGATGATGTGCTATAAGCAATTGGAGCCTCCACAATAGATCTGAAAAGGTCGCAGTGGATTAGGCCAAGGGGCCAGCTCCCCCCCCCCCCCTAACATCTAACATCTATTTAATTACTCCCGAATTCTCGAAAATACAATTTTGTCCATCAAAGTATAAGTATAAGTATATAGATGAATTATATCTATTCATATGATTTTTGGCAAAATGGATGAGTATATCATTAAAAAACAATGTGATAGTGAGAGTCACATTAGAATAAGAATAACGATATCAAAAGAAAAAAATACCTATATAAACTATCTCAAAAATCGCAAGAAATCATCTAAAATATTAAGAGTCTGATCGTGACAAAAATGATTCATTTGGTAACATAAAACACTCGTACGAGTAGACACCTGCTCATTCTGGGATAAAACAAACAGAACAAAAGCAAACTAATAAAACTGAAGTATCTTTAGAGTTTCAAACTTATTAAATATTTCTTTACTTATTTCAATTCGAAAAATTTAGGCCAGACAGAGCATATGTGAAACAATTCCCTCACACTGTTTCTTATGTTTTGAAAATCATCAATTCATTTTATAGTCCCGTTCTCAGTGATGTGATTATCGGCTGATGCACTATGGCTTCCATGATATGTTATTATACATATTTGAGAGCTTGTACTGGCTTCTGGAAACCAATTGTCGAAACTTAGTATTATTGGTAAAATTACCTCATATGCTGATGACACTGCCATATTTTACTCAGGAAATAACTGGAACTCACTCAAACATGAATTCGAGGAAGACCTCACAATAATTAAAGCATGGATGGAAAATAGGTTGTTAACGATGAATTTTGCAAAAACTTACTATCTTCCGTTTTACAGAAATAAATCCTATCAAGCAAACTTCAATCGGTTAAGTATTGATTATGATATATCGATTAGTGCCTGTCTCAAGTATCTAGGTGTTATTATCGACCATCAATTGAGTTGGAATGAACATATTGAATATACCGGGTGACCACGAGGTGAGGTACGCCCCCCAATTTTTCTATAGTTTTGAAGATACAGGTTTCAAATTTGGCATTGTATTTCTGGTTCCTTTCAGAATTCTTCAAATCTTTTCATTCGAGTAATCTGATAATTCATCATTTTTCAACATAACAATGTGAAAAAAGTATGTTGCTATTTGAGAAATGGCAGTTGTGAGCCTTTCTTTATGGGTACTAATCCGTTTTGAGGAAATGTTTGATAATTGATGGGAAATATGGTTGCTGCAATTACATGGGAAGCTCAATTTTCAGCTGTATCTTACCTCGAACCTTCCTCTCGTAAATGCTGACGCCGTTCGTCAGTTGTGATGATTTGAGTTTGATGTTCATGGCCAACTTTGTTCGATTGAACAATCAACTGTATCTCCGCCATTTTTCAACCGATTTTCAATTTTGGAGAACAGTGTTATCACAAATTGCGTGTTCTTCCTGATAATGAAAAAAATTGTACAGGGTGTCATTTAAAAAAAAAAGTTTGGGGTCACTTCCGGTTAAACCGGAAGTGGTGAATTTTCGGTTATGGAGTCAAAATATGCGTATTTGAGTAATATATCGACGTGCCAAATTTGAAACCTGTATCTTCAAAACTATAGAAAAATTGGGGGGCGTACCTCACCCCGTGGTCACCCGGTATAGTAAAAAAAATTCATTACCTCACATACAAATTTCGAATTCTGAGAGATATACTAAAATTATATCAACTCAGAAAAATATATTATGCATTGGTCGAATCTCACATCACATACGGAATTTTAGGATGGGGTGGTATAACGAAAACCTTTCTGAAAAAGCTAGAAGTAACTCAAAAGAAAATAATCAAAGTACTATTCAAGAAACCCTATCGATATCCGTCAGACAATTTGTATAAGGAAAGTAAACCTCTCGATCCGCGACAGCTCTATTTTTTCTTCTTAAATATTTGGCAAAGAAAAGCGGTCACAAACGCAAAAAAACCAGAGCATGCTTATAGTACACGTCATAAAAATAATACATTTATATCACCGTTCATGACAAAATCAATAGGTCAAAGGAGCAATGCTTACTTAAGCTCAAAATTATACAATCCACTTCCAAGAGATATAAAGAACACTACATCTCCATATGTATTTAAAAGAGAATTGAAGAGATTTACGCTAACAATTCCAAGACAAACCATACATGATATAATCAATTTAAATGCTTAGCAGAAAAAAAATGTATATATTTCATATAAGACATTTCTACTGCAGGTGCCACAAGTGAAGTGGTCGTTTCTGCAAGTTGTACAAAAAGTAATTACCTTTTCACATTGATGTTTTGAAATGACGTTTGACGTTTGACATAACAACAACGAAATATGACATTTCAGTCCTCAGCGTCAAAAATTTGTTTTGTAAAATGGTGTTCACACTTCAACAAATAACTGAAATTATTATCATTTATGGGGAAAGTCGAAGATGCGCTAGAAGAACGGTAGCAATGTTCAATGAAATATCCGAATAATAATTTAAATCATAAATATGTCTTGGAATTGGTGGCTAAGTTTAATGAAACTGGTTCCGTTGCTAATAAAAATGAAGAAATCGACGCATTTTGGATGAAGCTGCACAAATAGAAGTTTTAGGCTCATTCGCTGCAGAACCGACCACTTCACTTCGTAGTATGGTACACGAAATAGGAATTTCTCACGAAACAGTAAGGAAAGCACTTAAATTACATAAATTCCACCCATACAATATGAAGATTCTCCAGCAACTTTTTGACGATGATTTTGACAGAAGGTTGAATTTTGTGAAACAATGACGGATCTGATGAATGTCAACCAGAATATTTTGCAAAATATCACCTTTACTGATGATGAGTGTACATTTTTTTAAATCGGCATGTTAACAAACAAAATTGCCGATACTGGAGCGATGAAAATCCGTGTCTTTTTCGGGAAGGTCACACATAGTATCCAGTGAAATTGAACGTTTGGGCTGGTATTCTGGGAAATGCTATTATTGGACCTTTATTCATTCAGGAAAATCTAACTGGTGAGCTCTACTTGAATCTGCTTGAAGAAATAGATCCGCTAATAACATCAACTTTGGAAAATCAACTAGATGCGGATGGTAATATGGTTTTGGAAGACAATCATATTTACTTTCAGCAAGACGGAGCCCCACCACACTACTTTCTTTCAGTTAGACAGTGGCTAAATGATAGATTTCCTGGTAGATGGATTGGTCGAAGAGGAGCAATTGAATGGCCACCAAGATCACCCGAATTGGCTCCTCTAGATTTCTTTTTATGGGGCCATCTGAAATCGGTTGTTTATGAAACACAACCTCGAGATTTGGAAGATTTGAAGAGAAGGATAAAAGCTGCGTGTAGAGAAATTAAGGTAGGAGTTTTTTGGATAGTAAGAGAAGAGTTTGAGAGCAGACTGTATTACTGTTTACAAAATAATGAAAAAAAAATGATAAAATTAAGGTCTTTTTGTTATTTTGTTTATGTTTGATTGCAAAACACTGTTTCCTAAACCTTTTTAGCGTTTCCACCTGATTTCTCCAAAAGTACTAGATAGAAATATCAAGTACGTAGCATTTTTGAATAGGTAATTGAACGGTCTTCAAAATGAGGTATCACTCGACCACCCTTTCTATTTAAGATTTTAGGGGTTGTTTCCACCCCCGCTTCAGGGTTGACGTAATTTGAATGAAAACTATCCTACAAAATGTCCCCATAAAAATAAATTTGACTGGTTTTTGCATACTTTTAGATTTTCTGCGGGAGCTGAAATATTAGGCGTGGTACGTTTTCAAATTGACACACTGTATATTCGACACTTGAGTGACGAAATTCGGACAATGGTTCAATGTTATGTACTAAAATTCGACACCGTTAGATTTTCGAATAAATAGGAATTCTTTTTAACGAAATCATGTAAAATCGATAATTTCGGTTATTTAAAATCGGTCAAAGCAATTATTACAATATTCCATCGAAAATTCCCAATTCAACAATACTTCAAAGATGTGCCCTTTTATACTAACCTTATAAGAAATCAGTTACTACAGAACGTTACCATGCATGCGTCAGAACACAGTCACTTTGAGGTTACATCAAATATGGAGGATGTGGGTAATATCGTTTTCTGTAAAACGATGATTATTCTGAATTTTCATTGATGGCTCTCGGCAATAATCAAGTTAGCACAAACTTACGGTTTCCTTAGTAAATGCAAACAAATGAGAAAGTGACTGATTTGGGGACAGTGTCTGATACAGGGTCACTTATCTTATCTACTAGGTGATGATAATTTTGAAAATAGGTATGAAAACTGTTATTAGTTATAGTTATATTTTTATATATTAAACTTTTTCTATTTTATACTGTGTTGCAACACTAGGAGTATATATCTCTGTATTATTATTAGATTTTTTCTTCTCTTACATGTTTTTACGTTTAAATTTAAAATGTTATGAATTGACTTGTGAATATGTAAGCGAATTGTTGTTAGTTATAATAGTTAAATTTTATGTCTTGAACTTTTACTATTTTGTATTGTTATAGTGCCCTAATTTATTCGTCTATCTCCGCACAAGCTTGCTTAAGGGGCTTTTTTCGCTTTTATTTCTACTTCACTTGGAAAAAAAATTGTATACATCAATTACTGTCTAAAATAAGTTCTGTAGTAGAAATAAAATTATTATTATTAAAAAAAAATTATTCCTGTTTCGTTTTTAGGAATCGCCTCGCTTTTCTGGACATCGATCTTCAGAAATTTTTAAATATAAATCAAGATCTGCAAGTATACAACTTACAGATCTTGATTAATATTTAAAAATTTCTGAAGATCGATGTCCAGAAAAGCAAGGCGATTCCTAAAAACGAAACAAATATTTTTTTTGCTCTTGTCAACGTCTCTCAAAAAGTATCCATTTCTAACACGCGCGGTCAGCGAATGTGTATCCAGCAAGTAAATTGATGTGTCCATAATAATTCTTACTGTAAATCAAGGATAGGCTCGAAAACTCAGAGATCTGCCCCTGCACACTTTTCTGATAGTACATTTTTCAGGATAACAAAACCTATAATGCTCCGCGCACCCCCATAATAATGACACACTTCTTCCAGTCGATCGCTATAGTGGCGCCGAAGCGACGCCTGACATGGGAGTTCCCCCTGAAGTTGGAGTGAATAATTCGAGCTATTGCCTAAATCTATCCGATGGGCTATATTATCGAAATTAGTTTTTCTACTTCGTTTTCATTGTCGTAAAAACGAAACAAACGGCTTTTCGGGTAGTTAATATCAATTAAAAATATATCGCTTGGACGAGTCAACTTAATTCTCGAATGAGACCACATATGCTTAAAGATATATCTGTACCTTAGAAGAAAAAGGGCCAATGTCCAATTTCGCTGTTTCGAGAAACAAAAGTGCCCAGATCTTCAGTATAGAATCATGCTCGTCTTGTAAAGCTACAGGGTGTAACATAAGTACGTTAAAATATTCAAGTGACGTATTCCTGAGACAATTTTAAGAAAATGAGTCTATATAAACTTGTGTCCGGAAATGCTTCGTTTCGGAGATACAGGGTGTTGAAATTGAATTTTTTTGTTCGTTTTTTAAAAGTAACTTTTGCAAAAAATAAGTTATTTGCACGAAACTTGGTACCCGGGGTTTTTTTGACGTTGGAAATCATAATTTCGTATTAATTTTTATGTAACATCTAGAGCTCCGTACGCTGTCTTTATTTTTTCCAAATTGCCCTAACATTTTTTAATCTAAACTTTTGGTACTTTTCATGAAAAAACCTAATTCCCACACCTTTCACAAGTAAAAAAGGTACACTTTCTCAACAACGCTGGAGGTGATCGTTTTCGAGATTTTTACAATTTTCTGTATCGATACATCTTAATTAGCTCCTAGGGCGCCAAGTGATGTTGCTGAGAACATTACAAAAACTAAGTATGTGGTAGATCTTGTCAAAACTCCGAACTGTGAATTTGTCAATGAATAGTTGAAAATGTGACAGCGAACTTCTATTTTTATAAACAAACCTTCATAGCCTCGATTTAATTAACTTAATTTGCAAGCGGAGAGTGACAAAAATTATTGAAATCAAATTTGGTTATACTGATTAAGCAGTTTGATAATGCTCAGTTCAGAAGAAGTCTTATACTGTAATAAAGTTTCATGAAAATAACTAAAATTGCAAAAAAACTTATGACAAAAACCAGCCATGTTTTGGAAACATAATAAATATCATAGTACTTCTCCGAATTGTTTTTTTTACAAACTCCGAAATGTAGCACTTTCTAATTGAATAATTGAACCTGACAATTTTTTTTAACTGCGATTCATCAAGCAGTTTGAAAATGCTTAGTTTCCGTGATAGTTTCCGTGTTACCTGAAATGTTGAGGTACATGTTAAGATGGCAGTGTTCCGTTAGGAGCCCTGTCACTTATCTGATTTCCTTTCTGCTAAGTGTGAGCAGAGTCTTGGTCCTCCCAGTAGAAGGGCCTCCGATGTACAGTTTCGAATGCCTCATGACCAGTGCATCTTTCCATGTATCGTGGAATTTTATTTCCAGGATTTCCTTCATGGTTGAGACGCACCATGATCTAGAAACTCTTAGGATAGGTTCTGGACCAATCATTGGGCTTTTCGCAACTTGTCTAGCCCAATAATGAGCCTATTCGATTCCAGGTACTCCGGTATGACCAGGGACCCAAAGTAGCTCTACTTTATTGGCAGCAGATAGCCTTCGCAGATCATCGATGCATTAAGACACCAGCAACGAAGTGACTCTATATGATGTAAGAGCCTTGATCGCCACTTGGCTGTCGGTGCATATGGTGATTTGCTGGCCGCGGTAGACTCTATTGAGATTTCATCTTACACAGGCGAGTGTAGCAAACATTCATGCCTGAAATACAGTAGCAAAAGTTCCTAGAGCGTAACCCCAGAGCCGCCTGACTTACCCATCCTGGAGCCATCTGTATACCAGATGATATTCTTAGTAGGAATCAGGCGGTGCCCGATCCGCTCCCAGTCCTCCCTGTTGGGAATGACTGACTGCGGCCTCTTACTGAATCGTGTGTCAGGTAACGAACTGTTACACGACATTTCAAGAAGGGGACAATCCCTTACCGTCTGATTGCATAATCGAGAATGTCCATACATTCCCTCGCTCAGTCATTAGTTAGAACTTCTTAGGCGAGCTACGGCTCTGCGTGTCTCATGTTTGATAAGGAGGTACAAGGGGGACAGTCCTATGAGCGACCCCAACGCCCTAGTAGGTGCCGTCCTCATTGCACTAGTTATCACAAAACAGGCAAGTCTTTGTACCCTATCTGAATGGGTTTTCGACTTGCTGCACCTTGCCACCACACGATGGCCCCGTACGTAATCATTGGGCGTATGAGAGTTGTGTAGATCCAATGAAGAATCTTAGGGCTGAGCCCCCACGTATTCCCAAATGCCCTTCTGCATGCCCAGAAAGCAGCTGTTGCTTTCTGAACTATATGATCAATATGCTCGTTCCAGTTTAGCTTGGAGTCAAGAATGACTCCAAGGTACTCGACTGAGCTTTTGTATTGCAGGGACCTTCCAGTTAGTTGAACACCTGGTTTGCGTTTTCTGGTGAAGAGAACCAGTTCCGCCTTTTCAGGGTTCACACTGAGTCCCATCGAACGGCACCATTCATCCACCTCGTTGAAAGCCCTTTGTATCGTGCCCGTCACGAGCCCGGACTCCTGGTCATCGATCAGAATGACAATGTCGTCAGCGTAGGCCTGAGTGTAGTAACCCAGATCTTTAATTTTTACTAGGAGGCCATCCACCAAAACGAAGGGGACAAGACTCCTCCCTGAGGACAGCCCTTTATGGGTATGACCTCGCTGGAGCTACTTCTGAGAGTTGCTCTGACTAGTGTTATCATTCAGATGCTTGCTTGAAATTTTCCAACATGTTCATCACTGCGATTACGAATGGGAATGTCGCACCTTCGCAGTTTTCCTAATGTTTCTCAAAAATACCTCAGGAAGGATTTCAGTATACCGACCTCACAATGTTATGGAAAGTTGTAATATTATTGGAACCAAACCATATTATGTTAAGGGCCATCTCAATAATAATAATAATAGGTCTTTATTTCCCAATAAAAATTAAATAACAATGAAAAATAACATTGAGAAAAAGCCGAATGGCAAGGTAAGCGAGACACGTGTCTTGGAACAACGGCCTCAAGGTGGTACTTTTTGGAAACGAATATTCGGAGATTTCTTGGTATGGTCATATATATTTCGTGAAGACCTGATCTATGCAAAGTAGGGTTATTTTTTGAATTACCTAATAGGTGTTTTTTGAATATTATAACAATATTTGGAAATTGTTAGCACTGCTATGTACAAGCTGAAAGTTCAAGTCTCGGAAGATAAACACCCACGTTCCATATCGATTTAAATTCATTATGATTAATCACTTGCTATAAATACAACTGGTGTAATAATGTTAGTTAAGTATTCCTACTGATGAAGATAACGAAGAATCCTTTAAAATTCGGGTATGCAGTGAATAAGGGTATGGAAAATAAGTGTACTCTTATTTCTATTCAAGCTTTCGAGTCATTTATTGGCTCTTCATCAGGAACTCTACAATGAATTGAAATTGAAACATTATCTGATTTGAATCTGCTTGAAGAAATAGATCCGCTAATAACATCAACTTTGGAAAATCAACTAGATGCGGTAATATGGTTCTGGAAGAAAATCTTATTTACTTTCAGCAAGACGGAGCCCCACCACACTACTTTCTTCCGGTGGCTAAATGATAGATTTCCTGGTAGATGGATTGGTCGAAGAGGAGCAATTGAATGGCCACCAAGATCACCCGAATTGGCTCCTCTAGATTTCTTCTTATGGGGCCATCTGAAATCGGTTGTTTATGAAACACAACTTCAAGATTTGGAAGATTTGGAGAGAAGGATGAAAGCTGCGTGTAGAGAAATTCAGGTAGAAGTTTTTTGGATAGTAAGAGAAGAGTTTGAGAGCAGACTGTATTACTTTTTACAAAATAATGGAAAAATTTTGATAAAATAAAGGCTTTTTTGTTATTTTGTTTATGTTTGATTGCAAAACACTGTTTCCTAAACCTTTTTAGCGTTTCCACCTGATATCTCCAAAAGCACTAGATAGAAATATCAAGTATGTAGCATTTTTGAATAGGTAATTGAACGGTCTTCAAAATGAGGTATCACTCGACCACCCTTTCTATTTAAGATTTTAGGGGTAGTTTCCACCCCCGCTTCAGGGTTGACGTAATTTGAATGAAAACTATCCTACAAAATGTCCCCCATAAAAATAAATTTGACTGGTTTTTGCATATTTTTAGATTTTCTGCGGGAGCTGAAATATTCGGGGTGGTACGTTTTCAAATTGACACACTGTATATTCGACACTTGAGTGACGAAATTCGGACAATGGTTCAATGTTATGTACTAAAATTCGACACCGTTAGATTTTCGAATAAATAGGAATTCTTTTTAACGAAATCATGTAAAATCGATAATTTCGGTTATTTAAAATCGGTCAAAGCAATTATTACAATATTCCATCGAAAATTCCCAATTCAACAATACTTCAAAGATGTGCCCTTTTATACTAACCTTATAAGAAATCAGTTACTACAGAACGTTACCATGCATGCGTCAGAACACAGTCACTTTGAGGTTACATCAAATATGGAGGATGTGGGTAATATCGTTTTCTGTAAAACGATGATTATTCTGAATTTTCATTGATGGCTCTCGGCAATAATCAAGTTAGCACAAACTTACGGTTTCCTTTGTAAATGCAAACAAATGAGAAAGTGACTGATTTGGGGACAGTGTCTGATACAGTGTCACTTACCTTATCTACTAGGTGATGATAATTTTGAAAATAGGTATGAAAACTGTTATTAGTTATAGTTATATTTTTATATATTAAACTTTTTCTATTTTATAATGTGTTGCAACACTAGGAGTATATACCTCTGTATTATTATTAGATTTTTTTCTTCTCTTACATGTTTTTACGTTTAAATTTAAAATGTTATGAATTGACTCGTGAATATGTAAGCGAATTGTTGTTAGTTATAATAGTTTAATTTTATGTCTTGAACTTTTACTATTTTATATTGTTATAGTGCCTTAATTTATTTGTCTAGCCCCGCACAAGCTTGCTTAAGGGGCCTTCTTCGCTTTTATTTCTACTTCACTTGGAAAAAAAATTGTATACATCCATTAGTGTCTAAAATAAGTTCTGTAGTAGAAATAAAATTATTATTATTAAAAAAAAAATTATTTCTGTTTCGTTTTTAGGAATCGCCTGGCTTTTCTGGATCGATCTTCAGAAATTTTTAAATATTAATCAAGATCTGCAAGTTGTATATTTGCTCTTGTCAACGTCTCTCAAAAAGTATCTATTTCTAACACGCGCGGTCAGCGAATGTGTATCCAGCAAGTAAATTGATGTGTCCATAATAATTCTAACTGTAAATCAAGGATGGGCTCGAAAACTCAGAGATCTGCCCCTGCACACTTTTCTGATAGTACATTTTTCAGGATAACAAAACCTATAATGCTCCGCGCACCCCCATAATAATGACACACTTCTTCCAGTCGATCGCTATAGTGGCGCCGAAGCGACGCCTGACATGGGAGTTCCCCCTGAAGTTGGAGTGAATCATTCGAGCTATTGCCTAAATCTATCCGATGGGCTATATAATCGAAATTAGTTTTTCTACTTCGTTTTCATTGTCGTAAAAACGAAACAAACGGCTTTTCGGGTAGTTAATATCAATTAAAAATATATCGCTTGGACGGGTCAACTTAATTCTCGAATGAGACCACATATGCTTAAAGATATATCTGTACCTTAGAAGAAAAATGGCCAATGTCCAATTTCGCCATTTCGAGAAACAAAAGTGTACAGATCTTCAGTATAGAATCATGCTCGTCTTGAAAAGCTACAGGGTGTAACATAAGTACGTTAAAATATTCAAGTGACGTATTCCTGAGACAATTTTAAGAAAATGAGTCTATATAAACCTGTGTCCGGAAATGCTTCGTTTCGGAGATACAGGGTGTTGAAATTGAATTTTTTTGTTCTTTTTTTAAAGTAACTTTTGCAAAAAATAAGTTATTTGCACGAAACTTGGTACCCGGGGTTTTTTTGACGTGGGAAATCATAATTTCGTATTAATTTTCATGTAACATCTAGAGCTCCGTACGCTGTCTTTATTTTTTTCAAATTGCGCTAACATTTTTGACTGTAAACTTTTGGTACTTTTCATGAAAAAACCTAATTCCCACACCTTTCACAAGTAAAAAAGGTACACTTTCTCAACAACGCTGGAGGTGATCGTTTTCGAGATTTTTACAATTTTCTATATCGATACATGTTACTTAGCTCCTAGGGCGCCAAGTGATGTTGCTGAGAACATTACAAAAACTAAGTATGTGGTAGATCTTGTCAAAACTCCGAACTGTGAATTTGTCAATGAATAGTTAAAAATGTGACAGCGAACTTCTATTTTTATAAACAAACCTTCATAGCCTCGATTTAATTAACTTAATTTGCAAGCGGAGAGTGACAAAAATTATTAAAATCAAATTTGGTTATACTGATTAAGCAGTTTGATAATGCTCAGTTTAGAAGAAGTCTTATGCTGTAATAAAGTTTCATGAAAATAACTTAAATTGCAAAAAAACTTATGACAAAAACCAGCCATGTTTTGGAATCATAATAAATATCATAGTACTTCTCCGAATTGTTTTTTTTACAAACTCCGAAATGTAGCACTTTCTAATTGAATAATTGAACCTGACAATTTTTTTTGACTTCGATTCATCAAGCAGTTTGAAAATGCTTAGTTTCCGTGATAGTTTCCGTGATACCTGAAATGTTGAGGTACATGTTAAGATGGCAGTGTCCCGTTAGGAGCCCTGTCACTTATCTGATTTCCTTTCTGCTAAGTGTGAGCAGAGTCTTGGTTCTCCCAGTAGAAGGGCCTCCGATGTACAGTTTCGATTGCCTCATGACCAGTGCATCTTTCCATGTATCGTGGAATTTTATTTCCAGGATTTCCTTCATGGTTGAGACGCACCATGATCTAGAAACTCTTAGGATAGGTTCTGGACCAATCATAGGGCTTTTCGCAACTTGTCTAGTCCAATAATGAGCCTATTCGATTCCAGGTACTCCGGTATGACCAGGGACCCAAAGTAGCTCTACTTTATTGGCAGTAGATAGCCTTCGCAGATCATCGATGCAATAAGACACCAGCAACGCAGTGACTCTATATGATGTAAGAGCCTTGATCGCCACTTGGCTGTCGGTGCATATCGTGATTTGCTGGCCGCGGTAGCCTCTGTTGAGATTTCATCTTACACAGGCGAGTGTAGCAAACATTCATGCCTGAAATACAGTAGCAAAAGTTCCTAGAGCGTAACCCCAGCGCCGGCTGACTTACCCATCCTGGAGCCATCTGTGTACCAGATGATATTCTTAGTGGGAATCAGGCGGTGCCCGATCCGCTCCCAGTCTTCCCTGTTGGGAATGACTGACTGCGGCCTTTTACTGAATCGTGTGTCAGGTAACGAACTGTTACACGGCATTTCAAGAAGGGGACAATCCCTTACCGTCTGATTGCATAATCGAGAATGTCCATTCATTCCCTCGCTCAGTCATTAGTTAGAACTTCTTAGGCGAGCTACGGCTCTGCGTGTCTCATGTTTGATAAGGAGGTACAAGGGGGACAGTCCTATGAGCGACCCCAACGCCCTAGTAGGTGCCGTCCTCATTGCACTATTTATCGCAAAACAGGCAAGTCTTTGTACCCTATCTGAATGGGTTTTCGACTTGCCGGATGCTGCACCTTGCCACCACACGATGGCCCCGTACGTAATCATTGGGCGTATGAGAGTTGTGTAGATCCAATAAAGAATCTTAGGGCTGAGCCCCCACGTATTCCCAAATGCCCTTCTGCATGCCCAGAAAGCAGCTGTTGCTTTCTGAACTTTAGGATCAATATGCTCGTTCCAGTTTAGCTTGGAGTCAAGAATGACTCCAAGGTACTCGACTGAGCTTTTGTATTGCAGGTACCTTCCAGTGAGTTGAACATCTGGGAAGGTCACCTGGTTTGCGTTTTCTGGTGAAGAGAACCAGTTCCGCCTTTTCAGGGTTCACACAGGAGTCCCATCGAACGGCATCATTCATCCACCTCGTTGAAAGCCCTTTGTATCGTGCCCGTCACGAGCCCGGACCCCTGGTCATCTATCAGAATGACAATGTCGTCAGCGTAGGCCTGAGTGTAGTAACCCAGATCTTTCATTTTTACTAGGAGGCCATCCATGATGAGGCACCAAAACGAAGGGGACAAGACTCCTCCCTGAGGACAGCCCTTTATGGGTATGACCTCGCTGGAGCTACTTCTGAGAGTTGCTCTGACTAGTGTTATCATTCAGATGCTTGCTTGAAATTTTCCAACATGTTCATCACTGCGATTACGAATGGGAATGTCGCACCTTCGCAGTTTTCCTAATATGTTTCTCAAAAATACCTCAGGAAGGATTTCAGTATACCGACCTCACAATGTTATGGAAAGTTGTAATATTATTGGAACCAAACCATATTATGTTAAGGGTCATCTCAATAATAATAATAATAGGTCTTTATTTCCCAATAAAAATTAAATAACAATGAAAAATAACATTGAGAAAAAGCCGAATGGCAAGGTAAGCGAGACACGTGTCTTGGAACAACGGCCTCAAGGTGGTACTTTTTGGAAACGAATATTCGGAGATTTCTTGGTATGGTCATATATATTTCGTGAAGACCTGATCTATGCAAAGTAGGGTTAATTTTTGAATTACCTAATAGTTGTTTTTTGAATATTATAATAATATTTGGAAATTGTTAGCACTGCTATGTACAAGCTGAAAGTTCAAGTCTCGGAAGATAAACACCCACGTTCCATATCGATTTAAATTCATTGTGATTAATCACTTGCTATAAATACAACTGGTGTAATAATATTAGTTAAGTATTCCTACTGATGATAACGAAGAATCCTTTAAAATTCGGGTATGCAGTGAATAAGGGTATGGAAAATAAGTGTACTCTTATTTATATTCAAGCTTTAAAGTCATTTATTGGCTCTTCATCAGGAACTCTACAATGAATTGAAATTGAAACATTATTTGATTTTAACTAAATTTGGCATGTGTGTACTTCGCAAGTGAGGTTATAAATCCCTTTCACTCGCCGTACTTTATGAAATATCATGTCACAACGGACAACACTCTTGATTCGCGATCACCACGGAGTGGGCGACATCTACATTTTGAAATTTGTACGTAAAACTTCGGGAAAACAAACATTCTGTCATAAGATCTCGTGTTAACAAATTGTTTATTATTTCTTTATCCGTTTATATCTGGTGCGAGTTTTTTGATTTAATGCAGAAAGTATATCTTTGATATGACTAGTAAGTCAAAAATTTTTTGTTCAGTGCCGCAGTGCAATAATTACTCAGCTCCAAATGTGTCTATGCACTATTTTCCCAGAGACCAGAAATTAGCGAAAATATGGGGAATTAGACTGAAATTCGGGAAACCAATTAGTAAATATATGTGTGTTTGCAGTGAACATTTTATTTTGGAAGATTTCACTCCTAGTAAGATATTTTTTGTTCATAATATTCGTGAATCTATACAATTACTTTCTAGATACAAGAGGCAATTCGTTAAAACGATTGAAGAAAGGGGTCATTCCATCTCAAAAACTTCCCAAAACTAATAGTTCATCGAGGCAACGAAATGTTAACCGATCTGGGAGAAGATGGTAACACATATTGTATAATTGTAATTGCCTTTAATGTTTTCAATACTTTCTAGGTTAGACAATGTTGATAGTGCAGAAGTTTCAGGATCTGGAGGTGTTTCATCAGTTCCAGATTGCTTCTCATTGGATGTAGCTGGTTCACTTTCAGTTCCAGGGCATATACAGCAGTATGGCAGTAACACGGAACCACTTCCAAATAAATTTAACGAATCAACAGACAAATCTGTTCAAACCCCATTTCGTTTATATGATTTCAGTGCTAATCTTCAGTCAGACTATAATATGATGTGTTTTACTGGTGTTGACTTAAATATTGTGAAAACTCTAGAAACTTGCTGTGAAAAAATTCTTAGTTTGAATGCAGAAGATATTCCAAATAATCTCGAAATGAGAATAGTTCTTGTGTTGACGAAGCTGAAATGCAACCATAATTTTCGATGCCTAGCCATTTTGTTCAATGTTTCCTTTACAACATGTACCAGATACTTTTATTGGACTTTATCACTACTTGCAATAGTTTTGAAGCCACTTATAAAATGGCCCAGTAAAAAAGAGATTGTGGCAAATATGCCAAAGTGCTTCAAAAATTTTTCAAATACTAGAGTTGTGCTAGACTGTACTGAAATGCCAGTGCAAAAGAGCAAATGCCTAGTGAGCAGGATCAAGAGTTATTCCCATTATAAAAGTACATTAACAGTCAAGTTCTTAATTGGTATGATATCTTATATAAGTCCTTGCTATGGAGGTAGAGCTAGTGACAAAGGAATTTTCAACAAGGAAAATTTCATTTCTAAATTAGATCCGCTTGATGGAGTAATGGTTGATAAGGGCTTCATGATTGAGGATGAATGTGAAGATTATTTCATTAAACTAATCAGACCTCCATTCCTAAAGAAAAAGAAACAATTTTCCAAAGAAGAAGCAGATCAAACTGCAGAAATAGCAAGGGCTCGAATTCATGTTGAGCGAGCAATACAGCGCATGAAAATGTTTGGAATTATTTCATCACAAATCAAGTGGTACCTAATTCCACATCTAGATCAGGTAATGACCATTATTGGTGGTTTAGTCAACATGTCCCCTCCCATATTGTCATCTGAGCGGTTTTGAAGAAAAATATTTTCATTTTCTTCAATATTCCTTCAGGACTGGTTGTACAAATGAGAAACATCTCAGAATATCAAATCACCTTAGGAATTGAACTGATTTCAGCTTGACTGGAGTTCATCTCCCTCACACAACCAGCACTAGTAGCTAGCATACATAGCATAGAATAGCAAGTGTTAGAAATTGATGTTTTTATCAACAAAATATTCAAGCGGCAACAAAAATTTGTTCGTATTTAAATCTAGTTGTGTTAGAAATTATGGTGAAATATCTCGCAAATATCTAGCACGGTCAAGGAGACCTTTCCTCTGTGTAAGTCTCATGATTTATACAGTATTCAATATAAAACACTGTTTACTTCATATTCTTGATTGATTTATGGAATTGATAGGAGCAAGGTCGAAAATAGATAAAATGAACTAGGTCAATAAGGAGAAGAACTAGCAGAAGAAACAAATTTCCTGTTTATTATACCTAAAATATTTGCAATTTCATACCAAATATGCCTACCATTTCCCTCTCAACAGAATTAAAATAACTTCTAATAAATTTTTTTGTACTGTCAATGTTTACTTGCAAAAATTCTACTTTATTGTTCAATATTTGTATTTCATTTCCAGCTTTCATATAGACTCATTTTAATCAGGTCTCAAGTTCTACAAATGAAAGAAAGGGGTTAAATTAGCATCATTATTGATTGAAAGATGTTCTCTTCATATTTGAGTGTATTAATCACCTACCGATTCTGATATTTCATAATCGAATTATTTTCATGTATTGGGTACAATAACATTTATTTTGTAGGGGTATTTAATGAAATAAAAAATGATCTGCAAAATATACTTTATTTTATTAAAAAATTAATCAAGATGAATGGATGTGCTATGGTCACAATGATAAATTACAAAACTAACCCTTTAACAACACTCAAACACCAATATGTGCATTTCAATAACTGAAGGTGATACTTATCGAAATCCGCATATAGGTGTTGATGACTGATGTGTGCTGAAGTTGTTACTTCTTCAATTTATTATTACCAACTCAATCGGGATGTGGAATATTTTCCGAATAGTCGACATTCTGAAGTTCTAATGTTTTGTCTTCAGAATTCTTAAGGTGGCTTCCTCATTTTTATGAATGTAAAATAATACATATATTTTGATTGTTTCAAATACTCTATCCTGAACATGAAAGAATACTTCATAAATGTCCAGTATTCAAAATAAAAATTATTCCTAATCATCATGATGAATTAGCAAAAAGAATTCTTATTCTTACAATACTCATGTATCATATGCTTCAGATATTTTTCACTGGTATTACTTATTAATTCCCTAAAAAATGATTCATTGAAACCAACCAAAACTTCTAAGAATGTGTCGGAAAAAGAAGAGTAAATAACTAAATGTGTACATTTCACACCAGCAATACCCATTCCCAGCTGCACTTGACCATAGTATTTGTGTTTCTCTTTCATTTTGGGGGTTTGATCATCTTCAAATTTGAGGAAGTCACAAGCCTTAATGAAATTCTCATCGTTATGTGAATAGATTTTACCTAAAAAAAAAATAATTAAAATTCACATTTAATGTTATTGAATATGTTTACCAAGAAAAGGACATTTGATCTCTAGCAGTGCAGGTGGTTTTCCATCTTTAAAAATGAATCCATCCGGAGAATACCCCATCCAAGGATACTTCTCGCTTATTAGGAATCCTATGGTTACCAGAGACACTTCTGGATATTTAATCTTGAATGACTGTAAAGCCTTTTTCTCACACCGTTTCCCATGTTCAACATATTTGTTAGTAAATCCTTTGGGCCAGAACAGGCTCTTTGCCTTTTCTTCATAACAATTTTTTTTATAAGTATATATAGAGTATATTGATGTTCCTGGAAAATTGTTGAAATCATTATTTCAGTAATTTTAGCAGTTTGTTTAGTGAAATTTAGAACCGAAATTGTAATGTGTAGGTTAATTCTGAAATATTTTCTATTACTAAATATTCAGCACTGGAAAAATTGAAGTGATACATTACATAGCTGTTAATTTTTACTGTATTTTCAGATTTTGACTTGATAGGGAAGTATTAGTCGGAAATAATCCTTTAAGAAATGTCATATAAATTATAAATTTTCATGTTAATAATGCGTTCTGAAGAAATTATTTAAAGATTAGACTCTTTAGAACACTTTTCTCATCATATATTGGGAAACATAAATATGTTGCTACTTATTCTGAAAACATTTCACCTGTGAGTCGAAGTTTACGTAATTCTTTCCATTCTTTGGAACCCTGTTCGCACATTAGAGCTCTCAATATATCATCCCTTCCCAGTTCAGACAGAACCTTTTTGCAACATGTGGCTTGTGGGTACCACTCCTCATCTACATGAACAGTGGCCATGGATTTTGAGGCTTTCATCAACTTCAGTAAGAGTTTGACCTCAGACGATCTTTCAGATGATATTGAAAATGTATCAGTTTCTTTGGAGTTCTCAACAGAAGTCAAGCACCTGAAATGAAAAAAGAAACGCAAGAAAAAGAACCAACAAAGTAAAGAAGGTGTAGCTTCTCAGCATGAATTGCATGGGCTCGATATTTGCCTTAAAATTACGAAACGAATACAACCTTTGGATTTCTACAGAGGCTGCATTTTTATGGAAAACTGAAGTGGCAGAAGATGGTTTGCCTAAAAATTTAGACCATTGTAAATTCACAAAGTATTCCACATAATCACAAATATTACACTCCAGTAACAACTTCAAATTCTCTTTTTCTACTTTTTCATTGGTTTTGAATTCATATCGATGCTTCTTTTGGAAATGCCAGAAGTCTACTGCTCTTTCAGCAGCGTAAACTGATTCAACATTTTTTTTTTCTCTGCCCCAAACTTGCTTGACATCAGTGCAGCTCCACTTGTTTAGTTCTTCATGACTGAAAGGAAACGTTCTTTACCTATAATTGAAAATATTCATAGAAAACTCACCGATTAACATGCAGCAGCACTGCAACTACATGTTTACAGAATCCAGATTGGCCTGCTTTGCAACTGCATTTACAGCTCCATTTCGTCACTGATGTGTTTGGAGATCCCAATTCAAGTTTCACTTCATGAGGAGGAGATTTCAAAGCGGAGGTTTGTAGACAAAGTCCAAACACTCGTCGCTTTTCAACATTCTCAACCTCACATAGTAAAACATGATTGGCATTGAATACTGCCTCCCCTTCAACCACAGGCCTACTTTTTCCGCTTAAGTACTGAAAAATTTCAGCTAAATTAATCTTCACCACAGGCATATCTGAATAAGCAATCCAAAGTTGAGAATGTTGAGATTTCGAACGTTCGAAGTAAAAGACAAAAATTAAAAATTCCAATAATTCAAAAAATATCAAATAAACAACGTCAACTGTCAAGTGTCAACACACTAACAGAGATAAGTGACGTTTGCTTTGTTTTCCCGAAGTTTTGGTGCGCCACCTGGTGCCAATGGTGATCGCGAATACAATAAGATAACTTGGTTATCGAAATGCACATCTAGGGTTGAAAATACTTTTGTGGTAAAGGGTGAAATACTATTTGCTCTCATTGAAAGACATCACAGGCGTCCAGTAACCAATTTTTGAATTGCTCTAATATTTCTATTGGATTGGATTTTTGCCCTTTGTCATTTCAAGAGTTAGTACCCAAGATGTCGAATCCATCCGTTTTCCATCCAATTATTCATAAGATTCTGGATATTTGAATAGTTTGCCATGAACTAGTGAAGCGGTGTCTACTTAAAAGTGTGCAACTCAACCTAGTGCAAAGCAAGAAGCGACCCTTAAAATATAGAGATATAAATGTATGTCACGGTATAAGCCAGGGAAGCATTTGTTCATGTTAGACATTTACCACTTATCCTACCTTGTGGGTCATCAGATAGGAAATAATTTTTACGGATGGAACATTCTGAAAATGGACTGAGAGAGTCACTGTTGGGTTCTCAATAAAAAAAAAATCAGTGTAGCAAAAGCATCCAATTCTGAGATGCCAAGCCTGTACAGGCACGTGTTGCCAAATTCGATATCGGTGGATTATCTTCAGAAATTATTGTGCAATCATTAAACAATTTTCAATGATTCAATCAACAAAATTTGATAAGATTTTCGTTTCAATTTTGATTCTCATGTCTTCTTAATATGATTTTGATTGGTGTCTGAAACCATGTAACTTTTCTTAATACTCAAGATTGTAAATTAATGTTCAATGTCAGTACAGACAGAACTATACATTCCTCATGTAAATAGTCAGTCTGCCAATACATATGACTTTTGCCCACCACCAGCCCAGAACCCTTCACTATAGAAGTTTTTCTTCCACTTGGAAACTCATCTGTGCTACTCGTTCGTTTTTGAACACGATGAGATGTAAATATGAAGTGATTTGATAGAGAATGAACCAGAAAATATAAATTTGTTCAGAAGAGTTTTCATATCTTCAACCAATTTGGGAAGAGGGATCAATGTATGGATACCAAAAACTCATGCACTGATACTACCAGACACGATATACATATATTCATATTATAATAATATATAATTTTTTTTTCATTTGTTTGTTTTTATTGTCCGTTCAACCTTCAGAGTTATTAACGACAGTGTTGAAAATACAAGCATACTGAAAACAGTATATATAAAAAGGATCTTATTTAAATTTCAATAAAGATATTGATGTATGTTACAAAGTTCACGACTTTTTGGGCGTCACAGTTTTCATTGAGGAGTTCAGGTAAAGTTGGTGGAATTCCATGTAATTGACGTTGATGATGATACGATGGGCAGTCGATTAAGATGTGTCTAGTTGTCAGGTTGCATTGGCATGTCTCGAAAATTGGCTCATGAGCAGGTGGCTGTGGGTGATGCGGGTATGTCTCAGACGTAGTCTTATAACGATGACTTGGTGTTTTCTCGTTGTTATTTGTTTCTTCCATGGAAGGACAGATTTTTTCAATTCAGCGAGCTTGGACCATTCAGTTTGCTAGGCTTAGGCGATAATTTTTTTAAAGCTTTGCTTAGGTGTTGAATTTCTTCATTAGTTATTGCTTTTCTCGCCAGTCGATTCGCAGCGTCATTTTCTTGTACGCCCGTGTGACATAGAACCCAGAGAAAGTGGATTATCTGGTTATTTTGTTGCAGTTCATGGAGTTCGCCTTTTATTAGGAGGAGAACTGCATTGGATGGATAAAGTTGGGTTAAAGAGGTCACCGCGCTTAGGGAATCGTTGATAATAACAGATTCAGCAAGATTTTGAATGTTGATATATTTCAATGCTTCCAGAATGGCGAATAGTTCTCCGGTGAAGACCGAAGTAATTTTTGGTAGTCGGTAACAGAAGTTATTTTCCATGTTAGTGAATGCTGATGCGGTTCCTTCTTCTGTCTCAAAGGCATCCGTATAGATTTTTTTGAGTCTTGAAAGTTGCTCAGTAGTATGTGGTTAAATGCCTGTCTTATCATGGTGCTGTTAGTTTCATGTTTATCGAATCAAGAAAGACTGGTGTCATGTTCGGGCAATTTTATTGTCCATGGTGGAGGGGTTGGTATATTATTTGGGTATGTTTCTGGTAAAGATGTTTGGAGTTCAGATAAGTGTTTATTAGGTCGTTCGTAAAATGGGATCTATAATTTTTTCTGGTCGTATATTTGTTAGAACCAGTTCGAAAAAACATTGTGAAAAACTGAGATATGCTGATTTGAGGCAACAGTAGATGTGTAACTGAGGCTTAAAAATTGTCTTTTGCGATGTAGTGAATGTTCCCCAATTTCACAAAGAAAACATGCTGTAGGGCTAGTGCAAGATGCCCCAGTAGCGATTCTGATAGCTAAGTTGTGGATTACATATAATCCATCAGAACGGTAAAATGTCAAACAGAAATTGACTATGAATTAAAAGTATCAAACCGATAAAATTCAGTAAAGATCTAATAGAGAACCGAACTCCAGAATTAATTTTAAAGAAATGGAAAATAATCGGGAAAAAAATGTAAAACCATCATATTACAATAACCAATTTTCATCATAGACTGATTTTCACAGAAAAATCATCATATCTGACTTATGAAGAACCGAAATTTGAAGTACTGAATATTATAAGAAGATAAATCTGTAATACGAACAAAGGAGAATAAACGAAAATGTGAAGACGATTATTCGATCAAACCAGCAAATTACAAAAACAATATTTTGTAAAATTGATAAAATATCGTAACAGAATATCGTTAGCCTGCAAAGCATCATATTCGAAAGATGTATTAACTAAAATCGTCGAATCCATACATCACAAGGTATAAAATTGGCATATTGAAAGTCATAAGACGTATAAATGGTAGAATTGAAATGTACAGAACCAAAAAAAACAGAAATTGAAGAGGGCATAGCAAATGAATCGGGTAAGTCAGCGGCACCTAGGAGATAATAGGGCAAGTTTTATAACGAATTAATCGTTTCCTACAAGCGTGGTCCTCCATTCGCTCATCCCCTCTAAAAATTCCGCTTGATTTCGATTCTGATCATTATATGTCCTACACATTCCGTTTCTTTGGATTTTACGATACTACCGAATAATTTTCGGATGATTTGTTGGTATTACGTTTTTAGATACTATTGAATAATTTTTTGATGATATTAAATTACTTTATTTTTCAAGACTTATGGTTTTCTGTTACGCACAGCTAAGTTCATTGAGATTTGCGATTACTCAGTTTTTTCATTTCGATCACGTTCCATTCTTGCTGAATTCAGATCTATGAAATCTATTTCTACGGCTTTCGCGTATGATGCTTTATTGGTTCTCATAAATACACATTAGATGAATTTCTATTCGGATCATAAACCAGTTCTACACATTTCGATTTTCCGTTTTTGAGTCTTATAAAGTGTTTTTCTGATAGATAATTGATTCTTCATCATACTGGTTTTACGTTTCAATGGTTTACTGATTTATTGATTAGATACAAGATGCATGGATCTCTCCTAATTCAGGTCTACTATGCAAATCTCTACTAGAGATCAATAGAATATTCATAGCACAAAAGCGAATCATTAAATCGCTGTTTAAAATAAAGCAGCAATACTCATACAGATATATTTTTAAAATCAAGTAAATCCTGAATGTCTGCTGCACTTTTATACTCAAGAGTTGTGTCAAGAAAAATCTTGAACTGATTAGACAACATCTTATTGAGAGCCCTCAGAGGCAAAAATCAGAAAATGGCTACCAGAATGCTCTATCATCATCTTTAAATCAATTATCAGTATATCATACCGATATACTATTTCATAATCCGCGTTCTTATCTAACGACAAGTCCACAATTACAATTCAACATTATTTTACCTACAATATACAGACTTCCGCGTAAATACTGAATTCATGAGACACAACTATAAAAATAAACTAGATGTCAGAATAATTAACCTCTTGAATAATATTCGAAACAACGAAAATATTCAAATTGGCTGATTATTCAGAGTTTCTTTGATGCATAGAAATAGGATTTATTGATTTCAGAATCAGATTATTTCCATGAAAAAGCCAGTCATCTCGTCGGTGATGCTTCGCTTACACCGCAGAAAGGTTATGTCTTGGTTCAATAGATATTTTTATGGAAGATGCTCTTCTGAAACATCATCAATCGTTCCACCGTTAGCGGTGCCACCGAAAATAACTCGTCGATAATTATTTTCCATGGCTAGTTTTTCCATCGCACGGCAGAGCTTTGAAACTCACTGCCTCAGTAGGTGTTTTCTGAGACATACAACGTGCAGACATTCAAGAAGAACGCCAATTCCTACTCATTTTCCTTTTTACGATGTTAACTGAGCATTACAGGATTTCTCTCATCGCAAAAAAATCATTAAATTGGTGCTTAGTCAATAGTCACACGAATCTAACATTATGATGAAATGATATGGATAATCTTTTGGATTGACGTGGCCTTTACTTGATGGAAATTCATAGTATATGACACTAAGGTAAACACGATTGAATTTCAAAAGATCTATTGTCTACGCGACATGTTTCGATACACTGTATCTTTTTCAAGCGAATGTAATACATTAAATTATTCTACCTTGAACATTACTTAAATACCCTTCTTAACAATTGAGGTAATTAGGAGCTACCTATGATAAAAATAAAATTGACAATACAATATAGGTAGGTACCGGTAAATCTCAAAACATATCTACTACTTAATTAGTTGAAAAGGTTTAACAAAGGGAAACTATTAAGGTCCAATTGGTAATTTAGTAAACAATTCGAATTTTTCAATTTATTAATTTCCAAAAATTCTGAATAATTAAGTCTAATACACTTATTTTCAACATGAAGGATTTCAAAATTTTCATCGAAGTCATGGTCTTCTTCCAAAATATAATTGGCATATGTTGAATGTGTTTTATTAGTCACATAATTCATACGGTGCTCACGTACGCGGCTTTTGAATGGTCTACCAGTCTGGCCTACATATACTTTGGAACAAGATCCACAATTCAATTTATAAACTCCTGATTTTTTAGATTTTTGTGTTTTATCTTTATTATTTTTAATAAACCTTCCCAACGTGTTATCTGTTCTGAATGCTACTCTTAAATTTTGTTTTTTCAAAAATGACACTATTTTTTCTGAAACGGGCCCTGAATAAGTTAAAGTTCTGTAATTATTGTCAAGGTTCCTCATAGAGGGGTACACTTCTTGGATAGCCTTTCTATTTAATTTTTTTGCAATATTCTCTATTAATTTGACTTGATATCCACTGTTAACTGCTATCTGTTTTATAATATTTAATTCTTTGCAGAAATTGTCTTCAGAAAGAGGAATATTTACTAATCTATGTATCATACTATGTTATGCTGATATTTTATGTATATATGGATGTATCGAATTATTATGAATGGTGATGTCAGTATGGGAAGGTTTATGAAAAATAGAAAAATGGTATTTGTTGTTGGTTTTACCTATTGTCAAATCTAAAAAAATTTAATGATTTTTCTACTTCTATTTCTATTGTGAATTTAATGTTTGGGTGAGTAGTGTTAATATATTTATGAAAGGTGTCAAACTGTCTGTTGGTACCTTTAAAACAAACTATAGGTAATGTCATCCACATATCTGTACCAATACAAAAACTGTTGCAAGAGTGGGTGCTTGTGAATTATTCCTTCAAGCTTGTCCATGAAGATATCTGCCAGTAGAGGACTTATATCGACAAAAGTTCTAATATCTCTTGTTTAATAACTGGGTTGACATGATTTCTATCTAGTAAACCTTTAACCAAGACTATGGTATCTTGAGGTATACTAGGGAAAAGATTTTGAACGCCAAAAGAAATTAATTGCGCGTTATCTGGAACACAAATATCCTGGATTTTATTTAAATAAAATCCAGAAATCCAGAAATATCCTGGTATACTAGGAATGCTAGGGAAAAGATTTCGAACGTCAAAAGAAATTAATTTCGCGCTATCTGGAACAGAAATATCCTGGGTTTTATTTAAATAAAATCCAGGATATTTCTATTCCAGATAACGCGAAATTAATTTCTTTTGACGTTCAAAATCTTTTCTCTAGTATACCTCCTCAAGATACCATAGTCTTGGTTGAAGGTTTACTAGATAGAAATCATGTCAACCCAGTTATTAAACAAGAGATATTAGACCTTTTGTCGATATGTCTTGAACAAAATTACTTTCAATTTGACGATAAAATATATTCTTCATATGAAGGTTTGATCATGGGAAATCCGCTGAGTCCTCTACTGGCAGATATCTTCATGGACAACCTTGAAGGAATAATTCACAAGCACCCACTCTCGCAACAGTTTTTGTATTGGTACAGATATGTGGATGACATTATAGTTTGTTTTAAAGGTACCAACAGACAGTTAAACACCTTTCATAAATATGTTAACACTATTCACCCAAACATTAAATTCACAATAGAAATAGAAGTAGAAAAATCATTAAATTTTTTAGATTTGACAATAGGTAAAACCAACAACAAATACCATTTTTCTATTTTTTATAAACCTTCCCATACTGATATCACCATTCACCATATACATAAAATATCAGCATACCATAGTATGATAATTGGACCT
Organism: Chrysolina oricalcia; assembly: GCA_944452925.2. Classification (NCBI taxonomy): domain Eukaryota; kingdom Metazoa; phylum Arthropoda; class Insecta; order Coleoptera; family Chrysomelidae; genus Chrysolina; species Chrysolina oricalcia. The sequence goes on along the minus strand of OX101813.2, from coordinate 8,992,469 downwards.
CAATAGTTCCCCTTTGTTAAACCTTTTCAACTAATTAAGTAGTAGATATGTTTTGAGATTTACAGGTACCTACCTACATTGTATTGTCAATTTTATTTTCATCATAGGTAGCTCCTAATTACCTCAATTGTTAAGAAGGGTATTTAAGTAATGTTCAAGGTAGAATAATTTAATGTATTACATTCGCTTGAAAAAGATACAGTGTATCGAAACATGTCGCGTAGACAATAAATCTGTGGAAATTTAATCGTGTTTACCTTAGTGTCATATGGATAAACGACGATAATGGCACGTTTGTGGATGGAAGGCGATTTGAAAAAAATCTATTTCAAAGATCATGAAAGTATTCCTTTAAAAATCAAGAGTATAATTTATCCATGTCCATTTTCAGAAAGTTAAAATATAAAATTTAATATATGAAGAACAAAAAACAAATTATTTTGGTATCTTCTAAAATTTTATAGTTTGTTAGTTATTTATGAATAAAAGCTTGTTTTCAAAAATTTTTTTTTTAGTTTTATTCCATTCTGTACTTTTCGGCATTATTTGTTCAATCATCTGTAATAATATGTGCGCCAGGTGCGCAGAGGCTGGTGCGTTAGTGGCATGCCTATGTTTGCTACCCTCTATCATTTAGCTTCCCAGCCAGCACGATCATATCCATTATTTTTACGGATTTTTACAATTTTCTTTTTATGAATTTTCACAACTTCTTCCGAGAAGGAGGACTTCTAGCCCACCACCGACAATATTCCTAATTCCTTTGCGCCTATCTAGCCTTCATGGGGGTAGGGAAGGTAACATATTTTAACGGATTCCTACTCATTCACAGATTTTAATTCTGCTAGTTTTTCAACTTTTTTCGAAAAGGAACATGGCCCGAGCCCCCCTTCCGACGTTTTTTTCCGACGAAATATTCCACTTTCGAAACCCCTAAATCTTTTTTCGAAATCCTACGTGTTACCAATCTAACCGTCAGAGGGACAGGACAGGGGGTGGAATTTGATGGTACGAACGATGATTCTCACAATTTGTACGGATTTTTCTGATTAAATTTCCGCAATTTCTCTCAACTATTTTTGAGAAGAAGGGCGATTAGAGCCCCCAACAGACGTTTTCGTAATTTTCGAGTTCCGAGACCTTCGGAAGTGTATCCGCGTTCTCCAAGTTTTCAGAGAGGCAAGGGGTTATTTTTTTTTTTTTAATTATGTATTGTCATCAGATTTTATTTTGTGTGCTGAATTTAAGTCCAATCGGATGCCGGCAAGTGGATGAAAAACGGATTGCAACTTTTGAACTGGGAAGACAAACAAACAAAGCAAGTTCATCAAAAACTTGAAAAAAGCATAATATCGAACATAAACATGGAAATGCAATAAATTACAGATGTAGATCGTCATCCCAATAAGAACGAGCCATGTATGTGGGTGAATATTTTGGATAAATATATAAACAAGTAGTATAAAATGGTTAAGGCATTCGCGACCGGAGTTTTCAGTGTCATAATTTCCACTAGGGTTTGAAAGCCGTCGTTTATTGGAATTTCTTCCTAACGTTTAGCTAGCGCGAGTGGCTAGCTTCTTCAGATGCTTATACAACATGAATAATCTCAAATGACTGGAGATTCCGTCTGCGAAGATTGTATTTATTCTGATTTCGGTAGTCTTGTACGTTGATTACCATATCTGGATTTTACCCCTTTTTACCTGCCGGCTTATTGTCGTTGATATCCTTTGTTATTCCAGAATTGCTTATTACCGGATATTTTCAATAACATTAATTGACATCTCTTTACCTGCTGTCTTAAATTTCTAAGAATGGGATTACATATTTGGTTAACAGCTTCCTCTTTTCTGTTGAAATTCTCCTTGTGTTTGTGGATCTCTATTGCCTCCCGTACAAGTTGGCTATGGTATCCCTGGTTGGGGACAAGAAGTTTTACGTCCTCAAACAGAATCTTGTGGTTTCCTTCACTGAGCGCGTGTTCCGCAACTGCCGACTTGTCCATTTGGCCTAATCTGCACTTCCGCTGATGTTCCTTCAGTCTTGTTCCCATCAATCTTTTTGTTGTTCCAATGTATGCCTTTCCGCAAGTGCATGGTATGCGATATACCCCCGCTGCCGATAGTGGGTCTCTTTTGTCTTTTGTCGACCTAAGGCATTGTTGTATTTTCTTGGTGGGTTTGAAAACCATTTTTATGTTGTGTCGCCCCACGAGTTTTTCAATTCTGTATGTGACTTTAAGAATATATGGAAGATACGCACATGCAACTATCTGGGCCTCCTCCCTACTTTTTCTCTTAGAAGTCCTTGGTTTCATGGCCCTGTTGATTTCGGGTACACTATATCCGTTCGATCTCAAGTTTGCTTGGAGATGTTCTAGTTCATCCTGTAGATGTCAGGTTTACATATTCTCCGAGCACGTCCTGCTAGTGTGGACTGATTCCTCGCTTCTGACTAGGATAGTAGTTTGATAGAGCATGCAGATATCTATCCGTGTGCGTAGTTTTTCGGAATACTTTGTGGACCAGTCTTGGGCCACGTCTTTCGATGAGTCATCTAGAAATGCTATCCGCTGTTCCTGTTCAGTCTCCATGTTGAACTTGATGCTGGGGTGTTGAGCATTTAGATGTTCTAGGAAACGGTTTAGTGTGTCCCTTCCATGTCTCCAGTTGACGAAGGTGTTATTCTCGTAACGTAGCCACATGGTCGGTTTTAAATCAAAAGCATCAATTGTTTTCTTTTCAAAATGATCCATAAAGAAGTTGGCTATGACTGGGCTGAGTGGACTTCCCATCGCCACGCCATCTACTTGCTCATTCCATTAGAAGTAACTTTCCGTGAGACATACCTTAAAGAGGAGAATTTCAACAGAAAAGAGGAAGCTGTTAACCTCAACCGAATATGGAATCCCATTCTTAGAAATTCCAAAATGATAAATGAAAACTACGACATTAAGACAGCAGGCAAAAATGTGTCAATTAATGTTGTTGAAAATATGCTTAACCTAATTACGGTAATAAGCAATTCTGAAATAACAAAGGATATCAACGACAATACGACAGGTAGAAAGAGGTCAAAACCAGATACGGTAATTAACGCACAATGTTCAATTTAGTAATGTATCTCAATTTGTTATGAACTATAGCTAGGTAGAATTCAGTATCGTAAACGAAGTGTGTTCTTGGAAACTTAATCCTTTGTACACAGCAATTCTCAGATATTTCCATCATTTCAAACTAATAGAAGATTAGTCAAAGCAATAATAATTAAATCTTAAAATTCCCTGAAAAATTGGAATTTCCAAATCACTAACCAGAAGGATAATCAATAGTAAAATGGTTAGGTAGTGACGTGAATGCTTACCTTTCCATCCTTAAACATAGGAATTCAGGTTGGCAATTGTCAGATACCAAACCGTATTTGTACACGCCCCTGAATGAATGACCAATCATTCAAAAGGGAAATTATTATATCCAATGAGAATGAATGTTTGTAGTATTTTGCCTCCCTTCTGATTTGGAACATACTGAAGAAATGTTCGGAGTAAAAAGTAGGTTAGTAGTTAGTTAGATATAATTCATCAGTTTGACAGGTCACACAGTCATTATACGTTGTACTTAGTTTTAACATCAATCCAAGTTATTCGAATTAAAGCTATACATATTTAAGTTCAAGTGATTCATTTTATGCGTACTTCAAGTGATTCATTCATTCGTACCAATATCAGTGAAGCGATAATACAAGTTTTACAAACACATTTGAAAAATACTTATTGGACTTCTTATTAATTTAAGTCGTTCCGCACAACCCTGAACTTTTGATAAATTGAATTCAGGGGTATGCCTATATCACGATTCAAACACACGAGACTACCTAAATCAGAATAAATACAATCTTCGCAGACGGAATCGCTAAGTTGATTAAATAACTATTAATTACAGTATTGTTATAGTAGTAATAGTAATAGAACTAAAATTTGTTATAAAATAAAATGAGAATATGTGTTTCTCTTTTGTTTCTCTGATTTTTGGAACCTGTCTATTTTCATTTTATGATAAATGAAATTTTTGATAATATAATTTTCTCTTTATATTTTGCTCTAATGTACTTACTATAGTCTTTACAGCCGAACTTCCTATTGAATACCTACATTTGTTTGCTTTGTTAAAATTTTGTTCCCTCAGATGTATTTGAGAGACTTGTTTCAGAGGGAAGACATATTGTCAAGTGTGAGAAAAAGCAACTATTATTACATTTTACAAAATTCAAAATTAATTCACATTATCTAGCCTAAAGTAAAAATTCCCATATTTCCTATTTATTTATTGAAATTTTATCATCTGCTATTATATTCATTGAAATACAGTGTTTCCTGCAAAGTAAAAGTTCAACAACAGTCATTAACCAGCAGGTATTGGGTTAAATTCCGGTGCAACAACACTGGATGGCTTGAATGTTGAATAAGCAATAGTCAGCGATATTTTTGACATAAATTGGAATGTTTGCTTTTATACGGGCTTTTTTCATTTTGATACGTCTGAGTGATAGTACAGACCATCAAAGAGTTTTTTCAATTTCAAGCATTATGGGCAGCTTGACACGTTTCATGCCCTTGGTGGTGTTTATAATGTAAGTCAATTTGTATATACATACTTACCGTTTATATTGTTCAATATTTTTATTGGTTAACTTCACTTGTGTTTTATAGCACAGGGTGATATTTGTTCACATGGCTTTACCTTGATTTTAAATAAAGTAACTAATTTCACTTCACTGTTTTATTTACTATACAAGGGTGGTCACAATATAGTAACACAATGTTTCAACTTCTTGCTAGCCAAACAAATCAGTAATTGAGCACCCTAGTCACCTAGGGGGCCAGGGGTTCGTCAATCCCGTGGAATAACCTAATGTAAATTATGTCATCTCTGGATTTCACGTTTAAGAATAAAACCAGTTCTACCCTGTTTCCCTGAGTTTTTCTCAATAGTCCGAGAGCCTACACTGAAAAAACAGTTTATTCATAGTTAACGAAATTAATTAACATCTAATAAATCATTTATTCGAATATTGCGGAATAAACGTTTATTTATTAGAAACAAATAATGCATTTGAATTATTTAAATATTCCTCATTAATAGTTAATTCAAATCAATTTTCAATAAACTATAGAATTATCAACTGTAATTAAAACATTATTTATAATAAATAAAGAATATTTAATAATAACCAATATTTTATTGCCATTCAATAAACACATATTCATTATTAATATGTTTTATTAATTAAAAGTAAACGTTCTATCAATATCAATATTTATCAAATCAACAAAACTGTTATCATTCAGGAACTTTTCCAGCTCCTGAACCTGATCCATGCTTATGACGCGCTGACCGCCTGGATGTACTGCGTTATTAAGTAGGTACTTGTGATTTTTTCAACAGATGTCTTATTGTAGATTAGATGCACGAACCACGCATATAATTATTATATAAGTATTATATAGTCTTCTAGTCTTTTCAGTTAAACTTCAATCACATTAAAATAACACGCGACCTAACCTACAGAACATTCACAAATGGCACCACACACCACACGACTTGAAGACAAACAACGAGAGAGACCCAGACGTACGACGTGACACGTGACCCATCATAGCGAAGCCACCACGGCACCTATCGCGGATATTTGATAATAATGGCAGCGCGGTATTTTCAATGAATATTGATTCATTATCTATTACTAAGACTTATTCACTTTGAATAAACTTATAATTATTAATGAATACAATTTTATTAATATCACCCAACAAATGATTTCATTAGGAATAAATTTATATTGTTAATTATAAACATATCGACCTCAAACAAACTTTTAAATTTTTAATAATATATCATATTATCGCATTTACTAATATTAAATAAAATCACCTTGTATGAAATAAAATATGCTTTTCTTTATTCATTGTAAATAAAAGGCACCCAAACAAATATTTATTAACTATAAACCCTATCTTTTTTTTCAGTGTACCGCTGAAACTTGCACCTGATCGTTTAAGGACATTTATTATTGGAAAAGGTGGTATTCAAATTGATCAAAACAATGATATAAGAGCCTTAGTCCCTAGCCAGTCACTTGACTAGGCAACCATTTTTTCTTTTTTTTCTTAATTCGGTATAGTTACTTAGCTTATTAGTTGAAGCATGATTTTAGCATCAAATGCAAGCTTGAACTTTCTAGTTTAAGAAAACAAATGGTTGCCAAACATCTGACCGTTAGAAATTTTGGCAGCCCACTTTGAAGACGGGCAACCCGAGTGTACACTGTAACGTACTCCATAAGAAATTTTGTAAGAATGTTATATCTTAATTCATGAATATCCCATTAAATTTTATCAAATTATTTTTTATATTTTGAATATACAAGAAATAAATAATAAAATTAATTGTTTTTACAATAGTTTGTTTAAATTATCACATACATAATTACCATCAAATTAAGCAATTGGGCTTATATAATTGTACCGTATATATAAAAATTATCTTATATTTTAGACTTTAATTTTATCATAATAAATTATGAGTTACAATAACTTATTATAATTACAAATTATTCATTTTCTTCCTCTGTAACATCAACATCATGCTGCTCATCAATTTTTTGATCTTTTCATCATTGTCATAGTTCATATCATGCATTAAAATATCTTCTATTGTGAGAGGTGTTTGAACACCTTCAAACCATATAGGTTTTATTGTATCGTCTGATTTGACCTACCCACATTTTGCAAATTGAATAAATATAAATCGTTCTTAATATCTTTTGTTTCAAGGATTTCTAACAGGGAGGTATCGTAATGGTAATGGTAAGTGTGGATGGTAACTGATGCGCTGCGACCTGATTGGATCTATTGTGCCCCATCGTCATCTGCTATCTCAAGGTGTTTCCATTTACAGCAGCCCCACAAGCATCAATTCTTCGAGGAATTTAAGGATTTTGAGAGGGTCTATTTGTGGTATTTCTCCCACCGTCAGCTGGTGTGATCCCAGTATATTCAATCTCTTGTGATGTACAAAATTTCTAACAGTCTCAACATTTCTTTTCTAGAACAAGAAATTAATCTTTCATTTGATGCTAAAATCATGATTAAACTAATAAGCTAAGCAACTATATAAAAATAAAAATAATCAAAAAATGGTTGCCTAGTCAAGTGACGGGCTGGGGACTAAGGCTCCTATATCATTGTTTTAGTATATTTGATCAACTGATCTGGTGTCATTTTCAGCGGTCGGCTCTTAGCCTAGAACGACACAAAATTAAACTTTTCGTTTGAAAGATTTAACAAAATCCCAAGTTCGGGATTCAGGAAGCCTCGGATATCAGACATTTTACTTAGTCACAGGTGATTGCCCAGAAAATTTCATAATTTCCTTTTCAAAACTTTTAAATCATGTTTCTATAACATTCATCAATTGTGATTTCATGTTATCATATTGAACGAGTTCAAATCAATCTTCATTTATTTGACAATGAAATACCCGCATCAATGAAATGCCCAACACTTTAATATTCGTTGGCATTGAAACAATTAGTAGCAGTATTAGAAAACTTAAATATAGTCTGCCGACACTTTGTAATGAATATTTGTTTGCATTCAAATAATTGCGAGAATTCGAACGAAATTTTTGCTGGAGAATATCAATTGAAATCAACAATGTGGTAGTACCATCATCTTCAATTATTCCCACCACTATCCATTTGTATGTTTGGTACTTTGATTCAATTGATTTCATTTTATCCAAGTAATTAGCACTAACTGCGACGGAAAACTCACATACAACGAGCATACAAACTGAATATCACTGACCAAAATTCTAATATATCGATGTCCCCACGAGACTATCATAGAATGTTCCACGATTTGACTAAGCAAAGCTAACCTGTAATGATAATAAAAATAATAATAAAAGGATCGGCAACCACTCACACTATCCGGTAGCTATAGCTAATATCCAATTGGAGAATTTGTCCTACAATTCTCATGGAACAAAAAGAGTATTAAAATTGAACGAAAAAAAAAACTAGTAAAATCTCTTGAATCTGAACACAGGCAGGAATTTTATGCACAACTTCACCCACACGGCCCCCACCTTTTGGTACTCGATTTTTATATCGGTGTAGTGGAATGTGTACTTGGGGGATTCTGATACTGTTGAGTGTGAACAAATGAGGCAAATAATAGTATATTGTGCAACAAGAGGGGAAAGTTCAACTTTTCTCACGAGTGTGGAAGTTTGTAACACAAGCCTGAAGGGCGAGTGCCGCAAACACACGAGTGAGAAAAAGTACTTTCCCCACATATTTCACACTACACTTTTCCTACAACTGCAAAATTTAAAAAAATACAAATAATATACCTCAATTTTTATTTTTTCCTACAACTGCACAACTACAATAACATTAAGGTATCCTACTTCTTGACAGATACATAATTTTTTCGAATGCCAATTCATACCTTTTTTTTGAAATATCCGTCAACAAATCCAACGTTACTGTCGCAGCTTTTTCCAATATTGGCAGAGTATTTTTATCAAAATCGTCACTATTGTCAGTATCCATATTATTTATTACAAGTATGTCTTATTGAAGTAGTATTCAATAGAAATTGCGATTTTTATGAAAGCACGAATGAAAACTATCTGAAGAGTTTGAAAAACTTTTATAATCTGACACTTTCATATCTCAACGCAGAGTTGACGTTTTCCGAGGAATGTCATTTTGTGACAGCTTTTACGCTCTAGACCGAGAATATTTAAAAAACGCTCGATCTCCCTAGCTTTTGTTGAAAACGAACATATTTTTGCATGATGGAAAGTGAACACAAGAAATTCAAAGCACTCTAAGGAACTGCGGTGGTGCGGTGGTTAGAGATGCCTCCTACCAAACTGGGTTTTTTATCTTGGCGTGAGTTCGATCTCGGTCTTCGGTGTTTTTTCCTTTTGTTAGAGATGTAATTATTGAATATTTGTATATACATTTGGGATTACTATTGAATGTAAATATTCTCAAAGGTAATATTATGTGCCTATGTTGAATGAAGTGTCTATCGTTTGTATGTCTGAGAGCTGCGCTTGTAGAAAAAATCAGGTGTGAATTTCGAGCACAAAGTGTCATTGCCGCTCTCCAAAGATCACCGCGATTCGCTTCGCGTCGCGTGGTGACACTATTTGTCGAGCAGCAATCAATCACTTTGCGCTCTCAATACACAAATAGTTATTCTAACAGTATGAGCAATACATCGTTTTGAAACAAGTCTGAGCGTAGGATCCGCCTACGCTAGGATCCACCTAACGCTCAGACTTGGCCTCCGGCGGTTAACTCTCGCGCAAGCGCTCGACCTCGCGCTTCGCGCGAGCACTTTTCGAAAGCTCGGAAGTTGAAATGCCTAGAAGTTGTAGAATTTTTTTAATACAACGACCTCAATGTGTAGTCTTTTTTTTTACCTATAATTAGACACCAATAATATGAATACAACGACCTTAATGCCATTAAAACTATAATTGGATACCAATAATATGAATACAACTACATTAATGCCTTTGAAACTATAATTGGACACCAATAATTTGAATACAACGACTTTAATGCGTTCACAACTATAAATGGATAACAGTAATATGAATACAACTACTGTAATTTGAAACTATAATTGGACACCAATAATTTTAATACAACGACTAATGCGAGACTTGAGAAAAAATCCAAGTATATTTTTCAAGACATGACTGTCTTGAATAATTTCCCACAAAAATACGTGTTTTCAATACATGACTGTCTTGACTAATTTCCCATAAAAATACGCGTTTTTAATACATGACTGTCTTGAATAATTTCCCATAAAAATACGCGATTTCAATACAAGACTGTTTTGACTAATTTCCCATAAAAATACGCGTTTTTAATACATTACTGTCTTGAATAATCTCCCATAAAAATACGCGTTTTCAATACATGACTGTCCTGACTAATTTCCCATAAAAATATGCGTTTTCAATACATGACTGTCTTAAATAATTTCCCACAAAAATACCTGTTTTCAATACATGACTGTCTTGACTAATTTCCCATAAAAATACGCGTTTTTAATACATGACTGTCTTGAATAATTTCCCATGAAAATACGCGTTTTCAATACATGACTGTCTTGAATAATTTCCCATAAAAGTACGCGTTTTCAATACATGACTGTCTTGAATAATTTTCCATAAAAGTACGCGTTTTCAATACATGACTATCTTGAATAATTTCCCATAAAAGTACGTGTTTTCAATACATGGCTGTCTTGAATAATTTCCCATAAAAATACGCGTTTTCAATACATGACTGTCTTGACTAATTTCCCATAAAAATACGCGTTTTCAATACATGACTGTCTTGAATAATTTCCCATAAAAATACGCGTTTTCGATACATGACTGTCTTGAATAATTTCCCATAAAAATACGCGTTTTCAATACATGACTGTCTTGAATAATTTCCCATAAAAATACGCGTTTTCAATACATGGCTGTTTTGAATAATTTCCCATAAAAATACGCGTTTTCGATACATGACTGTCTTGAATAATTTCACACAAAAATACGTGTTTTCAAAAAATTCGAAGTGGATTTTTTAAAATCCGGGCGCTTTGCGCCCGGGAAAATTCGAAGGGGAGGGGGGTGAGTGGATATTCAAAAATCCGGGCGCTTTGCGCCCGGGAAAATTTGAAGGGGGGGGGGGGAAGTAAGTGGATATTCAAAGATCCCAAGTCCCAAATTTTTCGTTTTTTGGATATATTTCCCAGACTATTCATTTAATGGAAAAAATCTTGTTACATTTTTTGTAGACTTTCATGGGATGATCATAAAAAGTTTATTGTGAAAATTGGAAAACTGTCGCTATATTTGAGTATTTGGTATTTTTATAAAAAATATCAACATTCTGTTTATTTTTCAAGATATGAAAAAATGCCATCAAAACTTTTGGTAGACATGTTTGAGTTAAATGAAACTGTCAATATACATTTTTTCGATATCTCATTTAGTTTTCGAGTTTTTGGTGTTTTTAGGAAAAAACGTGAAATTTTTTCTAAGTCCCTAATTTTTCGTTTTTTTGAAATATTTCCCAGACTATTGATATAACAGAAAAAAGTATTGTACATTTTTTGTAGACTTTTATGAGGTGATCAAAAAAGATAGTTTGTGAAATTGGAAAATCCGTCTCCATATTTGAGTTTTTGGTGTTTTTATAAAAAAAGTCTACATTTTTTTTATTTTCCAAGATATGGAAAAATTTCATCAGAATTTTCTATTGACATCTTTCAGTACAATAAAACTGCCCATATAAATTTTCTCGATATCTAGTATAGTTTTCGACTTTTTGGTGTTTTTCGAAAAAAATGCTAAAATTATTTCTAAGTCCCTAAATTTTCGATTTTTTGAAATATTTCCCAGACTATTGATATAACAGAAAATTTTTATCTAAATTGAAAATTTTCAAAATATGGAAAAACTTTTTCGACACTTTTGGTAGATCTGTTCAAGTACATCAAAACTCTCTATATCAAATTTCTCGATATCTTGTATCGTTTTCGAGATTTTGAGGTTTCAAAATTTTTAAAAAAATTTTCAACTTTTTTTCACTTTCTGATAAAGTTGGAAAAAAACTGTTCAAAGTATTAGTGAGGCTAGTGAATACGTACCAGAAGAAGTTTTGAGATTTCCATTTGTTTCATTGGTACGGTCAATATATCGATTTTCCATTTTTTTAGAATATTTCCCGTACTATTGATTTTACGAAAAAAATTCATAAAATTTTTTTGTAGGTTTTCTAGAGGTGGTCAAAAAAGAACTCTTGATAAATTGGGAAAAAATCGACCGTTTTTGAGTTATTTCGTTTTTTCAAAAATACAAATTTTTATTTTTAGTTTTCTCGAGTTTTCCCAGTTTTCCGATCATTTTGGTGAAAAATGGTTCGTATATATTTTGTTCCTCTATTTGAGCTCTACCTAACGCAGTTTTTGAAATTCAGTTTCAATCATTGGTTCGACGTATTTTTGAGTTTTTCACTTTTCGGAAAATCGCCCGGAAAAGCCGTATTCATTTTCCGATCCCTCTCAAAAACTATACACTTGTGTAGGACATATAGGCGTATACCTCCAAAAAATATAGCAAGAAAAAAATCAATTCCTGAACCGCTATCGAGTAAAGTAGGAAAAACCGGAAAAACCCCGTAAAAATTTTCCTGATTTTCCTATCGCAAAACAAAAAAATTTGAGAAATATTGTCCTCGAGTTATTGATATGGTTCAAATTTCAAAGCGATATCTCAAAGGGTTTGGAAATGCGAGCCTGTCAAAGTGCCACGACAGAGCTACAGACAGACAGACCGACAGACAGAATTTTCGAAAAAAATTTTTTTTCGACGGGGATCTTTTTCCTAGAAGTAACTATGGGTCTAAAACGTCAAATAAAAAAGTTGGGGTCCGCTGGGGGGCAATCGTAGATAATACAACTTCCTAAGAGGTCGTTGTATAATTAAGTAAGCTATGAGAAATACGCTACTTTTAATAGCAGCTGTAGGAGAAATACGTTGTGGCCTCTCACTCTAGTAGTTTTGTACAAAGCTGACTACCTAATTAAATAGCAACAAAGGACAGACGTATTAGGCTGTGTCCTAATTGGACAACCATCGCGCGAGCGGGCGTCCGGCGATGGTCGGTCGCATCGCGTCTTGATGGGGCGATCAAAATGGGTGTCCTGAATGCGAACGCCTATTCGTGCGAACCACAGACCTCATAAAAGAAGTAGATATCACATCATGAGATCAAAATGGAACCCTATAGGGCGCTGCCATTAATCTCCGAGTTTATGTTGGTACAACTGGAATATCAGAGCTGGTTCTGTTGAATTTTGGCCAATCCCATCACTTTCGAATTTCGATTATTATTCATTCTCAATTCATCATCCGAAATTCATTTTGTATTTTGTGTCTTCGGGTTCAACATTCTCCAAGACTGGAGTGAAAAAAGAAAATTTCCTGATAGTGCCTAACCTCCGGGAAATTACTCTGTTGAAAGACGAATCATAATGTTAATTCATAATTATAGTTAGTTATGTACCTTTTATTATAAGCATGTATCATATCAAATTTACTTCTTCAAACATAACGAAGATTCAGCTCCGAACTGTGCGTCTAATCATTTCAATTGCAGTCTATTACCGAAAGATAACATTACCAAGAAAAAATAGGGTACTGAGAAATCGCATAAATCTATTGACAGAAATGCTGAAAAATTCCAGTAAACCCATTACTGGAAGGATGATGAAGTTTGAAACTTTGTCACAAGTGATTCTGATCAACTGAAAGTTTGCTTTATCAAAGGAGGCTACTCTTGCACTGGATGCATCTGTCAGTCAATCAAGAGGAAAAAAAAAGGAGAAAACAAAAATTCCCATCTGAAGTTTGAAGCTTTTCTATGACATTACAGTTTTAAAGTAGCAAAGCTTACAAATACCTGTGTGAAGAAAATTTTCAATCTCGCTCTTCCTGCATCTGCCACAATCTGATTGTCCAAAATTGACTGCAGTCCCGGTTTTACAGAACAAAGTATTGAATCCATCAGAAAAAAATTACAGGATTTCAAAAAGAGGTGTAGACTTCATTATGTGCTTTGATGTAAAAAATGAGCTAGTATGTGATCAGCATGCTAAAAAGATCAGCTCAAGTGTAGCCGATGCTTTCTTTCATCACTCAAGTCACGAAGGATTTGAGAATGTCCAGAAGACGGTAAAATTTATAAAAATTGTTTATCAACTCTTCGATATTTTGAATTCACAAAATATATTGATGCCAGAGAAAAGAAAATACCCATAAAAAAAGAAAACAGTGATGTGTGGTAATTTTGGATACATATTCTAGGAACTCCTACTTCTTATATATTAGAATATGTACTTTGGAGATTTTTTCTGTATATTCTGTTGAAAATAAATAGTGTCCATGTACGATTTTCGATTTTTGTCATATCAGCAAAAACATCAATTTGAATGCAGGTCAATTTAATTAAGCAAGAATGAATCTAGGAACATGGTAATTTCTATGGTTACATATTCTACTTTCGGTCAGCTTGAGTCAAAGTGTGGCACTTTTACTCCACTTTGGTATATGGGAAACATGAGCAGTTACACAATACAACTGTTTGTTGAGAAAGTTTGAAAAGGTGGATCCAGTTGATATGGGAATCAATGCTATAACAGTTGCTTTGCCTTATGTTACAATTTACTTTACCGGCCCTTTGGCATAAAGATTTGCAATCTAGAGATCATCATTGGAGTCTGAGACGTTTCCAAAAAAAAAACGAATTGGATCTATACCGGAATGTGTGAAGTGGACCTACACAAAAATACATCTTAATCTTACACTAACATTACAAAGGTTCATAATTCATAGTAACATGGGAGAAAAGTACAACACCAAACATATAAGGTTAGACTTAGTCAACTTTAGCACAAGCATTATCATAAACAAAGGTTTTTATCATAAACTTAACATTGTTGAATAAACGGTGCCATTTGATATAACAGATTCAACTTTCGCTTTTAACACATTATATTTAAGCACAATTTTAAAATGATGTTAATGAAATGCACCTTAAATCTTTTGTAAACATTCATTTAAATGAAATTCTACATGAGGTCTCATTTCTATTTCACCCGCAAGGAATATGCTCATTTCGTAGAAGGGCAAATCTCTAGAACAATCGAAATACTCATCAATTACCTTGCAAATAAATGAAAAAAAAAAAAAATGAAAAACCCGTCCTGGATTCTCAAACAGCAATCAGTTTTGACTCAGTTTCATGTCAAACAATGAATGCATCTCTTGTCTCGCTTCATTCCTCTTATTAGAAATGTATAGACAACTGAAAATCAGATGTACCAACTTAAAAGTGGAAACATATGCCAGCCATGGGAGCGGGGCTATTTTGTAGTCATTGGACTATCGGCCATGTTATATCTACTTATTTTATGAGGTCTGTGGTGCGAACAGACGTTGTCGTTCCGATTAGCACATCGAGCGACCACCTACGTGCATAGTTGTTTTTTTTTCCAGTTCCGGTGTCCATGCTGAAATGGCTTCAAGAATTGAGGATGCAGCAAATAGACCAATAAATTATTTCCGAACTCGGAGAGTTTCACCATCTGTATCACGAGCTGCGAAGTCAACAGGACATATTTTACCGGTACACCAGAATGTCAGCTTCAACATTCGGCTACATCTGCAAGGAAATTGAACAGGAAGTGGAGCTTATTTGCCACACTGTCCCATACTTGATCAGTTTATCCCATAAAACTGAAATAATTCGCAATCCGTTAATTAACGTTTCTTCAAAATCCATGCTTCCAAACGTCAGATAGCGCGATCAAAATCAAACAAGTTTGTTTTTGAGCGTTCAGGCGTTGCTATGTCGCCTTGATTGCACAAAGTGGGTACCTGATTAGGACGCACCCACTCTCAAGAATAGGTTTGTTCTTGCAGCGACAGAGCGATGCAAGCGACACGATTTCAAAACAAATCAATGCGAGCATCCTCTTGCATCTCGCGAGCACATTCGAAGTTCAAACAGGACACCCTGCTTCATTATTAAGGTTTGAACTTTCCATCGTCCGAGTCAGCGACCATTGCCGACGCTTGCTAGCGCGATGATTTACGTATAACGTTATAAAACGATGAAGATGTCGTTAGGTAATACGAGGTTATACGATAATGGCATCTTCCTAACACAGTACCATTTTCAGAAAATACCAACGTTATTCTTTGAAAGGTCAGGTATAATAAGGTGAGTGTTTGGAATTACCATCCGAAACGGGGTCGATATAGCGGAAGTGTGAAATCTGAACATACACATTACACATCCACTACATTTATACTATCTCATTAAGTAAACTGAATTTTCAGTTATGTCACAGTTCCTATAACAACAAACTTCAACTTCCACCAAAATATACCAAACAAACATAATAGACGGAGAGCTGGCGCCAAAATTTCATGTCATTCGTAATATGGAATTTTCAGAAAATATTAGATGGATAGACATTTATTGATCATTTTCCGACATCGGATTCACGAGTCAAAAAAGAGGCGGGGGGTGGGCCCAAAGTGTTGTGCAAAAATATATAAATGCATGGAAAGCAAAAAAATAAGGATATAAAGTACACTTCGTAGACATTTTAAAATCAGGTAACAGCAAGAGGTAACAAATTAAAATCGAGTAGACCAAGGTAGATATCAAAAACGTTGGATGGACAACACAAAGGGTATGGGAATTCTCCTAGGAATGTTGACACTGAGAAATAATTCCATTATATCAGGTGCATTCCAGGTGAGAAAAGACTTCAGTTGGGACTTTAATGTGAGAAGATTAGGCTGTTTATTCATTTCGTCTGGTAACATGTTGTTTTTATGATCATTGTATATAATCGTTTCCAATCGAAATTCAGTTGTCGTATGTGTTGGGTACTTGTGAATGAATGCATTTACAGTTAAACTATTTCAATGAATATAGATAAAACCGAGAAGTTTATACGGTATGACTCACATACGCATGAATGGAAAACCGTTTCGAATGGTATTACCGATACTACTTATCTCACTTTGTCAACAAGATTAACTCTTTGGACAATAAAGTATATTCATTATTATTATTATTATTATTATTATTGGAATGAAAGACATTGTGATTATTTGATGAGGGGGCGAGGGGACACATAAATTAAAAAATTCAAATGACATGGGGGGTCGAGTGATACATCGTTGAAAAGATTATTCAATTATATATTCAACCATATTTCGGATTTTGTTAATATTTTTCTACCATATGCACTCGAAATATCAAGTACAAATGTGGATCTGAATGGTAACCTTATCTCGATTAATTTAAACGGTTTGATGTGGAGTAATGGTACATCATTTTCAATGTAATAACCGATACTACTTCCAAAGAGATGACAGATGGCGCTGGGGGCACGTCAACTTGATAATTTTGAAATGCAAATAGATCAAAATTGTGGAAATACGTGTTAAAGAAAATAAAGAAAAATTATATTGTGGAAAAGAGAATTGATTTCACCTATCAGCGGTGTTTAATTTGAATCCCCATGCCATTTGAAATTTTTCAATTGATGTGCCCCCCTGCACTCCCTTTCAGGCAATCGGAATGTCTTTCATTTCAAAAAGTAGTATCGGTAATACCATTCAAAATGATTTTGGTTACATGTTTGTACGTCGGACCTTTCAAAAGCTATCAGTTTACCAACAAAAGATACTTAACTGCAAATTCTTAATTGAAATTTATAATGAATGGATTTTTTATCGAAATGTGGTGTCGTAATTAGATTGGAATAAAACGATGATGTGCATGTCATCTGTCAAGTCAATTCATGGAACAGAAAATAAATAATAGGGGATAGGACACAATAAACATTTACAACATTCTGTGGTAAGTTGAAATTTGGAAGATCATAACAAATTTATGGTTCATCACTTCGGACAGCAACTTAGTGAAAGTATCAGAAATTTAAGGAATTGAAATATTGTATGCATTCAAATTCAACCTGTCCATTCAAAAACATCATTGACAACCTTCAAAAACGATTCAATTCTGAGATTTCAAGTAGATTTTAACAATGTACTTTTTTGACAGTTGTGTAAAATTTCGAGGTCACGATTATTGACAAAGTGGTGGTAAGAATTTAGAATATGATGTAGGTAAATATTTCAGTTTTCTCGAGAAGAGGCATTTCTACGAAATCCTACCTTTCAACCTAAAATCTATTGAATCTGGACAAAATCCAACAGGAGTGTTCTGATGCGATCTCAACCGAGCTTTCGATTGTATGGTATATAAAAAATTACTTGATAAACTTCATTTGAATGGAATAAGAGGAAAACTTCAAGAATGGGTCAGATCCTTCCTGGAAGGAAGAATCCAGCGGGTTAAAATCAACCACACCAACGATAAAAAAACAATTACTCATATTTCAAGTCCACAACAAAACAACATAGGTGTTCCCCAAGGGTCCGTCCTAGCACCTATACTTTTCACTATCTACATAGATGAATTGCCAACTATTCTGCCAGGAGCTTTCACATGTCTGTACGCTACTCTGCTTTTCTTTAACGAAATAAGTGTTATAAACATCGAGTCCAGAGTTTCTACATTTTTCAATAATTTTAGTATGTTCCAATGCCCTTGTTTTGGTCCTACGACCACTCTGGCGGATATATCGTGATTTGCAATCTGGACGAGAGCATGTAATTTTGTAAACCACAGATTTATGTGTATGGGGAATCTTGTCTTGTCTACACCAATGAAGGTGAAGAAGGAGATATTGATGTTATCATTGCAGCGGCATTGTTTTAACAAAATATTTTTTTTATCAAATTGTTTCTTTAAATGGTTTGGAATTATTTTTTCTGTTATCCAGCTGTCGTCTCGTCACGAACGGCAGACCTCAGGAGTCGAAACTTATGCGAGCCAAGGATTAACGAGGTCTTGCCTGTTTACATGCGATTCTGACATTTTCTCGGAACATCAGAAAAATTTCTGCAGTCGCTAGGGTTTGAACCTTCGACTTGCAGCCAAAGTGATTTCAACAGCTGCGCTTTAACCGCTCGTCTACCTGGCTCCATTGTAAACAGAACTCTCAAAGTACTTGCATTTTTATCAGAAATACAAATAAATTTAGCACTAGAACTATACGATTATATACCTATAGCCATAGTATTGTCGATATTTGTCGTCAAGTCTAGTCGTATGATAAAGGGCTCCTGTAAACTAGTGAAAGGATAGTGTAACAACCAAACGGAAAATTAACAAAGTTATTCAAATTCTTAGTTTCTTTGTTGATGATTATCCTACGAAATGGAAATTGAAAAAAAAACTGTATGTATACTTTGATTCATCAATAGTTCAAATAAAAACAGACTACCTCTAAATCAGATTCGGAAAAAATTCCAGCACACTACACAAAAAAGATAACCTTTTATCGCAACATCTGTTGAAAACAACATAAGTTTAATCTAGATAATTAGAATGAATAAAGCAGTGGTAAAGAAACTGTTGAAAGAAACTACTAAGAAAATATTGAAAGAAATCCAGAAAACCAGAACAGATCTGAAAAATAGAATTGACTCAAGTGAAACTAGAGTTGTCTGGAAAATCGAGAACCAAAATATAAAAATAAAGAAGTTCGAAGAAGAAAATAATTTGCTGAAGGAGAAAGTTGAATTTCTTGAAAGGGGTTACAGGAACAAAAGTATAATAGTATTCGGTTTAGATAAAGCTACTCAGGAAACTACTTCAGAATTTGTTTGTAACGAAATAGAAAAACTTGTTGGAGTAAAACTGACTGAATCTGATATTTGCGATTTTTACCGACTCGGAAAGTCGCCTAGTGCCCACCTGAAAATAGAATTCATTTCGCAACTAACGAAGAAAATTATTTTAAAAAACGCCAAAAAGCTGAAGGGGACAGGCATTTCCATAGCAAACGATCTAACTCCGAACCAAAGAGAAGAACATAAAGCTCTGAAATATTATTTTTCTACAAACGCTCAACAAAGTAGCCTTTGACGCTTTCAGATTTCGACGCAAAGTTGACGTTTTCCGTGAAATGTCATTTTTTCTACAACCACACTCCAAAACATGCTTTTCTGCATAGTTTTACGTTCGCAAACATGATTATTTCTCACAATAATTGAAATTTGACATTAGTGTGCCGCAAAGTGACATTTCTGTGCCACAAAGTGACATTTCTGTGCTAAAATTTTTCAGTACCTAATTTCTAAGCAATACAGTTTTCGTGACAGCAAGGTGAAAGTATATTTTGAAAATTCTGCATTTCGAAGGGATATTCGATTAGGAAACTTCAAGAATGAATAGACAAAGTCTATTGGTTTATATAATATGAGGGAAATTGTCGTACAAATTCATAATATTCTGAACAAAAATCATAGACATCACTCAAATACCCACACACTCTATCCATTGCTAGGCAACGGAGCAACATCTTTCGAATCATTTGAATGTCAACAAACGTCAAGCATAAAATATTCGTAAAATATTCTTGTCTCGTAATTTTTTAATGAGATTGAACTAAAATGGATAGCGACAGTTCTGAAATTGAAAATACTCCGCCAGAACTAAAAGAACAAGTTAATTCATTGTCATTGAATTTACTACCTTCAACTTCAAGAGAAAAATATAAGAATGAGTCACTGACATTTCATTCCGTCTTATAGTATAGTATTATTTTTAGCAAAAAGGGAGTTGTAGAAAAAGTATAGTGTGTAACACGAGCAGAAATGCAATTTCTCACTCGTTTGAATTGCAGCACTCGCTTGCGCTCGTGCCGCAACTTTTTCAGACTCGTGAGAAATTAGCACTTTTCTGCACTTGTTGCACAATATACTATTGTGACAGCAATTGCGCTCTAGAGCGGAAATATTTCGAAAACGCTCGCTTCTCCGACGTATTTCTGCATGATGATTGATGATAGTGACAGCAAATTATCAAACACTCCGCCTGATGTAGCAGAAAGTGCAAAAATTGTTACTTTGAATCTCCTAACAGAGAAATCAAGGAAGAAATATAAATTACAATACGGTAAATTCATGACGTATTGCCAGTCGAGAAAGGTGAATAAGTATTCAGAAAACGTATTACTGGCTCATTTTGGAGAAAACTCATTGACTTGTAAGTCATCAACTCTTTGGTCTACATATTCGATGATTCGGACATGCTTGAATGTTGAAAATAACAACGAAATCAATAAGTATCCTAAACTGATCGCATTTCTTAAGGAACAGTCTGTTGGATATAAAGCGAAAAAATCCAAAACATTCACCACTGAAGATAATCACAAATTTTCACAAGAAGCGTTTGATGGAGAATATCTACTAAAAAAGGTAAATTTTAATATTTCATGCTTTTAGTAGTTTGAGAAGCGATTAGTATTTTTTGAATTTAGTGCAATTTGGTTAGCATATACATTTGGAATAGATATTAATTGCAATTTTTTATAGGTTATTCTAATTATGGGTAGGTATTGCTGGTGCCTGCAGGCGCGATGAGTTGGTCAAAATGGAGATTGGTGACATAGAAGATAAGGATTCTATTTTAATAGTCCGAATTCCGGATTCAAAAAAGAGAATAAGCCGTTTTTTTACGATTCTTGGTCATAATGAAGAGAATGCAGTTGATTATCTTTAAATTTGTAAAAAATATATTGCACTCAGAAAACATTGTCTGAATAACAATACTCTCCAACGTCTATTTTTACGTTATGAAAAAGGTAGGTGTATGAAACAAGTTATGAATACAATCGGCAAGATTACCAGTGACATTGCTAAGTATTTGAAATTGCCCGAGCATAATTTATATACTGGACACTGTCTCCGACGAGCCTCTGCTACTTTATTGGTGAATGGTGGAGGTGACCTGTTACAACTGAAAAAACATGGTGGATGGAAAAGTACCAATGTAGCAGAAGGCTACATAGATGATTCAATCAAAAATAAGAATGAAACTACCAAGCGAATATTCTCAAGACCATCTACATCTCGTTCTGTAGATTTCCAATATTCGGGAGAATTATTGTTAGATAGATCTGCAGATCGTCCATCAGGTTCAGGAATAATAACTGAAGAGTGTCATAATTGTACATTCAATTTTAGTATAGTCAATGTTAAATTGAATTAATATTAATTAGGAATTTAAAAAACTGTGTTCGATATTCGAGTTAAAATGAAAGTTTGTTATAATGTGATGTACTTTTGTTGAATAAAACATCTGGTGTTTCTTTTTCTGAAAACTGCGTTTGTAGAAAAAATCTTGTGTGTATTTCGAGCACAAAGTGTCATTGTCGCTCTCCAAAGATTACCGCACTCCGCTTCGCGTCGCGCGGTAACTCTCTTTGTCAAGTGACAATAAATCACTTTGCGCTCTTAATACACAAATAGCTATTATCCTACTACCGGAATACGGGAAAATATACGAACTGCTTCATCCAAGGCAACAAGCTGGTGTTGGATAACAAAAAATATTCAGTGAAGGCAGTATCAGACCTCGATCAAGAAGAGGAAACTGGAGCAAGCAGCGCCCCCTCCACGCCCACTTTCCTAGTATCGGATATACCTCAGTTCATGATTAATCGGCAACAACCTCCACTAGAAGATAATAAATCCCAAGTCGTGAAACGGGGTTACTGTAACCTGAAACAGATTTTCTCAAACAGAGAATATCTGAGCAAACAGTCAAAAAAAAATTTATGTGATGCATTAGTTCTGTCTCATGCGAATTATGCAGATGTCGTATATGGTCCAAACTTAATTGCGACCGATAAGCGTAGGCTACAGACTTTGCAGAACTCATGCCTGAGACTCATTACAGGAACCCGCAGACGACAACCTGTGTTTCATTACTTAAACGATCTAGGGTGGCTAAACATGGAGACTCGACGTATATTTCATGCTTGCATTCTGTTCCATAAGATAATAACAACGAAAATTCCCAGCTACCTTCATGATAAGATTAGCTTCAGAACTGATATCCATAACCTGAATCTGAGATTCAAAAACCAACTCTCCACTCCACCCCATCATACCTCATTATATCGTGGCTCTTTCTCTTACAACGTCTCCAGGCTATATAATCTGCTCCCAAATCCATTGAAATCATTGGCTCCATCAAATTTTAAAATAAAACTGAAATCCGACTTGGTCAGAAACAAACTACCAAAACTCCTGAATTGATATTGATAAAGGCATATTCTACCTACTACTAACTTTTGTTACTATTATTATTTTCTTCTTTTTCTCCCTTGTTTGTTCAAGCATAGATATATACTAGATACCGTTTTCAACAAGAGCAAGGTCCGACCGCGTCACTCACGTGACAAGATCGGAACTTGAATTCTGCCTTTTGATAGGTACTAAGGGTTCCATTCTGGAATGTTGTCAAAAACCACTTGCTTTTGTAAACATTTATTTTTTTTTGTTGTTCTGGACCTATCAATAAAATCTATTATTATTATTATTATATTAGACACCGAAATCAAAAAAAAACACCTAGGAAACTAACTGAGAAGCCACTAGAAAAAACAATTGTGAAACTCGCGCTGGCTCACGTTCTGGTAATCAAATGCAATTGTAAACTCGTTTTTCCCAAAGAACAACAATTTTGGCAAATCTTTTCCTGTTGAATTGAAACAAAAATATTCATTCAGTTTTTACCTTATACTTAATGTAGGTAGTAATATTCAGTTAGTTTTTAAATTGCATGCAATCATTCGAAAATACTCAAGTCGAAAATAATTAAAAACTGGCACTGTATTTTACATATTTGCATAAAAAAATCAAAGCTTTAACATATCGAATATCACCCAAGTAGATAGAAGGTGGAAATAAAGAAATAAGGTGATAAAAAAAATACATATACAGGGTGTCCGGTAAACCTTGTACAATATTGGAACTGGTGAAAGACCAGGTCATGATTATTCAGAATATCGGAATTTCACCTTAGTAAAAATCTCACCGTTTTCGAGATAATGAGCATTTTTTAAATTCCGGGAAAATCACTACCTCATCTTGAATTTTCGTGTGCCCTGTCTACGAATTGGGACCAATTCGAATATCTTTGCTGCTGAAGATTACTGATGAGTGATGCTTCTAAATGTACAAAACATTTTTTCAGAAATCGATACAATTTTTTCAAGAAATGAGAGTAAAATGCCAGATTTGAGTTTCACCAATTTTTTTAACAACAGTTTGACATTATTATTTGAAAAAAACATAACCAAGTGGAAGTGGATATTCATTACAAAAGAATGGCCATTCTGTTCAGAATCTACCATGGTATAAAACATACGATAATTATTCTTGGAAGGAGTAGAATTTCGATTATATTAGAGTGTGATGTTATTCTGAGCAAAATCAATTCCATTAGACTTTGTCAGTAATGTCTTTTATTTTTATCCAATCAAGATGAAATGATTAAATAATCATGAGTAATAACGAATCAACTGCTTAGAAGCATTCAATGAGATGTAAAAAAGTAAATACTAATTCAACGTATACACAGCATACACTATAAACCACAATAACGATTATTCAACATCGCACTGAATAATATTACAAAAATGTTATTTTCCATCCACTCGTACGCAGAGACGACATTTTTTCAAGAAGAACCTTTTCAAATGCGTTATAGGTTATAGCCCCCAAATCAGCGATTCTCTGAGCGGCATTGTGCAATCGGATATCGTTCTGCATAAAGCGCTTTTGCAGCAGTAGCACTACCTCCACATTCACCATAAATGTAGTGCATATGCGCATATTCTTGGGAACTATAACGTGTGTACGGGATGACAAAGAAATAAATACCAGTGAATGAAACAAGCGGAATAATTTCAAAAAACTACGATAGAAGTCACAAGTTGTTGAAACAAAATGTGACAGCCACCTACTAGACTTTTTCAATTCTATTTACAAAAGATTCGTTCATGCACAATGTTGTATTTTATTTTTTCAATAGGGAACTATTGCTTCTACGGACACAACACAGGAATTAGAAAAGTTTTAAATTTTCGACAAGGATTCACCTCCTAAAGAAATTTGTACTTATTTGGTTACACCCTGTATATCTGTCGGTCTCTGAAACTTTGTTGGAATCTGGATATTGGACAATTGCGACATTTATCACAAGAATTCGTATTAATCCATGTAGGATAATCGACATTTCATTTCGATAATTTCGTTAGGCTTAATTACATGAAAAGTTAATTTTATTGACATACTATTTAATGCTACCAAGCAGTCTATTCTTTATTATTAATAATCATTTCCACATTTTATCTTGATTACATCGAAATAAAATAATTTTTGCGATTAAGTATAAAAGTTGATGGAAGCCTAGAATAAATCCAAGCCTAATTCAATGGAAATCACTACCTCCAAAAATAATTATAGTTTGTTTTATATCATGGTAGAGTCTGGACAAAATGAGCATACTTCTGAAATGAATGTCCACTTCCAATTGGTTCTTTCAGACAAGAATGTCAAACTGTTGTTAAGGAAATTGGTGAAACTCAAATCTGTCGATGTCATTGAAAATATAAACAGGATGTTCATAAAGTCAGTTGTAGAATCATCTTTAGCCGGGGAAGTAGTTGTTTTCTGTTAGATATTACAAACAAGTAACTTCAATTTTATCGTAGGGTTTTTTCCATTTCCAGAGGAGTCATGTATTGATTCAATTTTCAATTGAGAATGTTTCTCTTTAAAACATCAAATCTGTCATTTTACCCTCATTTCTTGAAAACAATTTTCACTTTCTGAAAAACTGTTTCATACGTCTAAAAGCATCACTCATCAGTAATCTTCAGCAGCAAAGATATTTGAATTCGTCTCAATTTGTACCTATACATATCACTCAAAAATCCAAGGTTAGGTAGCGATTTTCCAGAAATTCCTAAAATGCCCATTATCTCGAAAACGGTGATATTTTTACTGAGGTGAAATTCCGATATTCTGAACAGTCATGACCTGGTCTATCACCAGTTTTAATATTGTACAAGGTTTAACAGACACCCTGTATATTATGGAATGGTTTATTAGTAATCAAATTGGAAAAAACTTCAACACAACTGAACATGATACAATCGATGATATGAATAACAAATTAAAAAAACGAAACACAAATTTGAATAATGCATTATCATTCTGTAACCTAAACATCTGTAGTATCAACAAAAACCTCGTGCAACTTGAAGTGCTGCTTTCGCAACTTGATTTTTCCCCTAGTTGGTATCGTTTTGTCTGAAATTTGGGAAATTAAAAACAAAGAGTTATGTCAGATAGAAAATTATGATATGATTCACACGGAAACTCGGCTCTATCAAAATGATGGAGTGGTAGATAACTAAACTGTTATAAAAGTGTTCAAATAGGCTCAGCTAATGCATTGAATATAGAAATTGAAATAAATAAGCATAAAATTAAACTCATTGCAGCTTGCAGGTCTCCATCAACAGATCCAGAGAAATTCACAAACAGTCTATCAGATTTACTGCAGAATCAAAATTTCAACAACTATGAATATGCATACATCATCGGAGATATAAATATCGATATACTCAAAGACAGTAAAGAATCTGATAATTATCTGAATATGTTGCAGGAAAATCTCCATAATGAACACATACACAGAGTTACTTCCGATACGAAATCTTGTCTGGATCACGTATTTGTAAAGGGCAAAAATAAAAACTATGATGAAAACACTTACTCGATCGTGTTAAAAACACTAATTACAGACCACTATACAACCTTCGCTATCACTAATATCAGCAAAAATACGTCTGCCGGAAGTGTTTTTACATATCATAAAACTGATGAATTAAAACTACTAAATGCGGTAAAATTAAAAACTTGGAAGAATGTCGAAAATATTCAGAATGCCGAACTATCATTTCAATCGTTTATAACCGGAGTAAAAAAAATCATAAAAGATGCAACACAAATAATTCAAATGAAAGTGAAAAAGAAAAAAGCCTTGGATATCTCAGGGACTACTGACTTCCATTGAAACCCGCGATTCTTTACATCGAAGACAAGTAGCTGAACCAAACAATCACATACTCAAACAGTATTACATCAAATATAGTAACAAAATAAATATATTAATAAAAAAAGCTAAAATCAATGACTGTAAAGCTGAAATCGAAAAGAACGTTGGATCAGCAAAAAATATGTGGAAAGTTGTAAACATGTTCACCAGTAATTATAAAGAAAAAACCAAAAACCGAGGAGGAAACCGCTGAGGAAATTGTATACCTACACTAATTCCCAAAAATCCTAAATAATTCCTCTAATACCCAAGTAATTCCCAAGTAATACCCAAGTAATGCCACTAACTCCCAAGTAATGCCACTAAAGCTCAACTAATTCCTCTAATTTCCGATTGATACCACTAATGCACCAGTAATATCTGTAATTCCTGAGTAATACCCAGTAATGCCTAACAATTCCTTACCAATGTTCATATAGTTTCACTGTATTTCTGAGGTTTTCTTCCATAAATATATACAGTTCTCCTCAAGATGTTGTCACAGTTTTTGCTGACTATTTTCACAACGTATATGTAAAGCCCGAAGAAAACATTTACTACCTCATCTCACAACCATCAAATAACACAGCTATTACTCTGAAATAATTGTCAAATATAGAGGTACTAAATGCATTCAAAAAACTGAAACCTAAACAATCCTGTGGATAAGATGGTTTCCCCAGCTATGTGATCAGAGACTGTGCATATGCATTTACCGAACCACTTCAAATCATTTTCAATTCATCCCTGAGAACGAACACGTTTCCGAATTTGTGGAAAAAATCCAAAATATGTCCCATCGTCAAATCTGGCTCTCTTAATGAGATTACAAATTATCGTCCAATAACCTTACTGTCGAGATTTTCGAAGGTCTTTGAAATATCTATATATAGTCAAATATTTCCCAAGGTAAAAACCTTATCCGAACAGAACAACACGGCTTCATTGAAAAACGTTCTACCGTGACCAATCTTATGTGTTTTACTCAAGCCGCATGCGATACAATAGATACAAAAGGGCAACTAGATGTAATTTACACAGATTTTTCAAAGGCCTTCGACAAGCTTGATCACTCGATTTTAGTGAGAAAGGTGGACACCTTTTAACATTTTTCGCAAGCTATCCTAAAAATCGAACATTAGCTGTAGAGTATAGAGGTCATAAATCCTATGAATTCGAGGCGACCAGTGGTGCTCCTCAGGGTAGTAACTCAGCACCACTACTATTTTCTCTATTCATTAATGACATCGGTGACGTCATAGAAAGCAATATTTTATTATTCGCAGATGATATGAAAATTTTCAGGAGGATTGAAAATTCCCAAGATTGTATGTTTCAACAACAATACGTGAATAAACTTTATGACGGGTGTCTTACAAATAAACTTCCACTCAACATAAACAAATGCAAGTATTCAACAATATCTCTGCGCCATAACACCAACCTATTCAACTACTCAATCAATGAAACTCCGCTACAATATGAACAACAAATCAAAGATCTTGGAATTCATTTCGATGACAAATTGAACTTTTCAGTGCATATTACAGAAACTATTTCAGCAGTCAAAAAAATGCTAGGATTCATCTTTCGAAATTGCAAAGATTGTACAAACACAAGATGTTATTAGACCCTATTCAATGCCTATGTCAGATCCAGAATCGAATATTGCTCACTAATATGGTCCCCAAGCAATAATATATATATTGAACAAATTGAGTCGGTTCAATGAAACCTCATGAAATACATGGTATGGAAAATTGATAGACAATATCCCCCACAAGGCATAGATAATAACATCCTTTTAAAACGTTTTGGAATGCTTTCACTCAGAGAACGCAGAATTAACTATTCTTGTATTTTCATTTACAAACTCATCCACAATCTCGTAGACTGTCCAGATCTATTTGCACAACTGAACTTATATGTACCATATATGTAACAGTAGATCCGAACAAACATTTTACATCTCAGTCCCGCGAACAAATATCTTGGCAAACTCACCAGTAAATTCAATGTGTATTAAATTTAACATACTTTGTAAAAAAATTGACCCATTCCTAAGCTCACTGAACCAATTTAAATCACAGTTAAAGTCAATACCTAAACAAAATATATGAACTGTAACACACATCACAATAGTTTTAAGCTGTCCTGTAATTGGGTGTACTCCTGTTTGGACAATAAAGTGTTTATTTATAAATCATCAATTGATTCTGTTAGAAGTTCGAAATTATATTATTTCATTCTATAACAATGTATTACAAGAGCCAGGGATTTTAACCTGACACTTAATCCAATAGAAATGATTTTTGGAACGCAGTCAGTTCTTGAGAGTACTTTGAGAAAAAAAATTTCTGCACGCGAGCACCTATGGAAACTGGGGAAAATTCCCGGGAAAGCACGGAAAATCTAAAACTTGGAAGGATTTGGAAATTTCGATATGATATGAAAAAACAACTTTGTAGAGCGTAGAAATCTCCATAAAAAAGGTGATCACATGTTTTTTCGAAAATTGCTTCCTTTGAGAAATAATGCGAAATATAACTGATATTATCAGATTTCCGCGCGAACAATTCGGGATATAAGATTCACACCGACGCTCGACTAAAATTTCTTTATCTCCCTTGTTTTTGGTCGGAAATTCATAAACTAAAGTGTTTTGAAGAAAAATCCTTCATAAACTATTATATAGCTGGCTGTGTCTGTAGAAGTAGTTGTATTTGACATTCGAAGGTGAACTAATTATCTTCGATAAATTAACAATGTAATTTTACCATTTTTGTATGTTTTCTTATCGAATTAGCTCGACAAGCTCAGTTTGCTCAAAGATTCAGTGCGTCAAATTTGAACAAATCAGATATAACTGAATCAAGTTTTTCTGTACCCGGAAGTCCTCGGAAATATCACACTATGAGTGAAAGGTCAAGAAAAGGACTTTTATTTTCTTAAACAAAAATAATTTCTGGAAATCTGTGTTTTCTTTTTCATTCTAATGCGGTAATAAATATTCACTATAAGTTGAACAACTATTTTCCGAATAAAATTAACGAAAGACTCTTTTAAAAAACTGGATTTTATTTAGAGACCATTGAACTAAACAGTAAAAAAAGTTGTGTCTGAGAACTTTTGAGAATTTGAATATTTTCTTGGAAGTTTGAAGTCTAAAATGTCACTACACTTGAAATGAAGCCTGAGATGTCTTTAAACTTGGAATGAAGCCTGAAGTTACTTTTAAGTTCAATAGTTCAAAAATGCTTGTTTTTGGAATGATTTTTCATGGTTATTATCTATTTATTTTATACATTTCAGTATCAGATTTTGTCAATTATCTGTCTGAAAAGGTGCTCAGAGCTTGGTACGATAGTGACATGCGAATATGTATGTTTGATACTCCATGTCTCGCTCCATGCTATCCAGTTTCTCAGCAAGGAAAATTATCCGACTGCCCGATATTTATAACAATTTTTATGAATTTCTCCAATTGAAATGTTTACGAAATCTTACGCGTTCTCTATCTAGACTACAGATAGGCAGGGGATAACATTTTTTCACCTAGATTGTTTGAAGTGCCGAGGTTTTTCAGAAATTTCAAGAAATTTTTCTATTTTATTTTCCATTTTGCACCCGGTTTCTGGAAGGTTCCAACCCGAATCTAACCCGAGTCCAACCTATCCAACTAAGATTTTATTTCTTTTTTCGTAATTTTCCGTATCAGTAACCGTTGGCCATTTTTTCGAATTCCTGCTCGTTTTCTATTAGACTGTCAGGGGGAACAGGAGGTAATTTTTTATTCTATAATACGGTGGTCCTCTGTTTTTTACTATATTTAAGGATTTGTCGGATATTAATTTTGCGAGTTCTCACAATTTCTTTCGAGAAGAAGAGAGGATGAAGGATTTTTTTGAACTATTCGATGGTCCCATGTTTTTTACTGTTTTTACGGATTTTTCCAATTTTCTTTTCGAGAGTTCCCGCAATTTGTTCATTATTTTTACGGTTTCTCCCTATTTTATTTTTGAGAGTTTTCTCCCTTTTTTCAAACATCAGAAACCGAGTCAGAAACCGTAAAAAACTTTTCCGAAATTCTACGCTTTCTCTTTCTGGAATTTAGGGGGACAGCGGAGTGAAATTATTTTTAATTACATTATTCAATGATTCCAGAAGAGGAGTAGGGAGTTAGATTATTTCAGAATAAATTATTCCTATGTGACCTGACCAAGGCTTTTGACTGTGTATCACATGCATTACTTATAGACAAATTGAGTCACTACGGACTGAGAGGTACCATTTTGGACCTTATTAGCTCTTACCTCAACGATAGATATCAGTGTGTGGATTTGAATAACAGGAAATCAGATCTCAAACAAATTGAACATGGTGTACCTCAAGGCTCCATACTTGGACCATTCTTGTTCCTAGTATACATAAACGACTTATGTCAGTCTATTGCACCGATAAAATGTGTCCTATTTGCTGATGACACCACCCTCATATACTCGGGTAAGTCATATGATGCTCTACCTAAAGCTGCCGAACACGATAAGAACGTGGCAAAAAGCTGGTTTACGAGAAATAAATTAAAATTAAATGAAAACAAAACTCAGAATTTGATCGTCTCCTCAAATCCTCTTTATCAAAAAGGACAAAATATTTCACTACTGGGTATTAAAATCGATGATCGATTAAATTGGTCCAGCCATGTGGACTATATGCTTAGCAAGTTATCAAGTGTCTTATTCATATTGAGGCAACTCAAACCTGTCACTAACACGAATGTACTCAAAATCACATATTTTTCTCTATTTCACTCTGTCATATCCTATGGCATTCTTCTTTGGGGTAACTCTAATAATGCAATAAGGGTTTTCAGATCACAGAAAAGGGCAATAAGAATTTTGGCAAATCTTGGCTATAGAGATCATTGTCAACAATATTTCATCAAACTAAGTATAATGCCACTCCCTACCCTTTATATATTTACAGTTCTGCTGGAAATACATAAAAACAGGAGCAATTTTTCTAAGCACTCCGATATACACAATTACAATACCAGATCTGCGGACTTGTTAAATCCTCAAAGACACAGATTAGCTATAAGCTACCAAAACTCTTTAAATCTCACTTTATACAATACTCTCGATAGATCAGTAAAATTACTAGAATTCAAAAAATTTAAAATAACAATCAAAAGATTTCTTCTCGAAAGTTGTTTCTACAGTGTATCGGAATACCTCCAAAAAGCCAACTCTCTTAGAGTCTAGACTTACAAATACTGCAAAGATCCTGCGTTTCGTGTTCTTTCTTTGTTCGTCATATTATAGATTCGATGCAAATACTGCAAAGATCCTGCGTTTCGTGTTCTTTCTTTGTTCTTCATATTATAGATACGATTATATATATATATATCCTGTATTATTTTAATGAGTTTTAGTGAATTAACAGCAATGTATCTCACGTTACAATTTTATTACCTATTGATATTTGATATATTTTTTTAATCTTTATATTTTTTAATCTTTTTACCACTACCATTAATATTTTAACATGTAATTGTTTTGTATTGATATTTTAACATGAAATTGTTTTTGTACTGATTCTGACCTGCCGCAAACATACTGTATGTAACGTGGTTAAATAAACTCTATCTATCTATCTATCTATCTATAAACTCTATCTATCTATCTATGTCTTATGTCCTATGGTTTCCACAATTTACACGGATATTTCAGATTTTATTTTCCCGAGTTTTCGCCATTTCTTTCGATAAGGAGGGGGTCCGATCCCCCAAGCAGACATTAATTTTTTTGCCGTAATTTTCCGATACTGTCGGATTTTTTTCCGAATTTTTACGCTAAAGTCTTGTATTGTCATCGGTTCTTAATACGTGTGCAAAATTGGAGCTATATCCGATGCCAGAAGGTACTTGAAAAATGGATTGCAAATTTTCAACCGGAAAGACAGACGAACAGAACGAGAGGAGAAACGAACAGAATAAGTTGAATAAAAGCTTGTAATTATAAAAATGAAGAACTTCCGAGGATTTTTATAAGTGAGAAGCGATGAAAATCCTCCCCATAACATTTTATATCAGAAATACAGAACACGGGGCATTTTTTAAACAAAATTGATTAAAAATATAATATTTTTATACTGAAAGTCGAGCAAATACAGTTTTCCGCAAATCGCTAGGAAATTTTACCATTTCTGAGATAGAAAAAGTCAAGACTTCCTTACAGTAACGAAAATACATTTCCTTAAAGTTGTTACTGTAAGAAAATGATATTTCCTCATTGTGAGGAAATTATATTTCCTCGGATATTTTCTATGTATGTTTACCGGGTAGGAAAAGCCACATTTCTGGACTCTGTGTTCACAGTCACCCAGGAATGTTAGGCTCTTCCTAACCGATAAACAATATATACTATTGTTTTCCCAAGGGTTGAATGATAGTCTCGACTGTCAGACGTGACCGTGGTCATCCGTCTTGGTGATTAATGAAACATTTATAAACTGCATACTGTGGGCTCCCTAACCAACAATTTTAAATCACTTGAGTACCATTGTAGCGTGGACAACGGCGTGGTAGTCAGTTTTAGTTTCACTCTCGGTTTTACTATTGTGGGATAGATGACTCTGCCAGTAATTTCAGACATTGTCTAAAGAAGTATAGTCAGTCAACCTTATGGGATTATTATTGGATGCCGATGGGGTTTATTAGTAGATGGCGCCAGCACGATTGCCCCCAAAAAGGAGACAAACGAATGAGATGGAAAGTGTCGTAGTAATCGCGTAAAGTGAATAATGAATGGACATTATTTCGTGTTTTTGATTGGCTCAGTGTCCGTTCCACCTGCCACTTGCAATTTGCATGTAAACGAGAGAGCAAAGTAGCGAACTTTCGTGGTGTTTGGCATTTCATTGTTTTTGTCTTGTTAGGTCTCAGTCAGTTTTCGAATTCATATAAGTAGATATTTTCAGGGTGATTTCTCTTGACTAATGTTTGGGGGAAAATGTCCAACGTTCTTGATGACAACCGATGATTGGTTTCAAGTTATTTCCGACAGTTACCATATTATTTTCTGTTTTTATTGAGAGCTTTTATTTAACTTGCTCTGTGTGTGTTAGATGGGTACAAATCTTGCAAGCTGAATTAGAACCACTTCCTCTTATTCTATGGAATTGAAATTTTTCGTGTTGGTTCAGTTCCAATGACAAAACATTAATGTCGAAGAAATTGTCCCCCCTGCCCCCGAAAGTTAGATAGAGAACGCGTAGGGTTTCGGAAGTTTTATTGCCGGATTTGGACGTCAGAAATAACAACGAAAAAAATAAGTAGGGAGGGGGGTGCCCCCCCTTCTCTCGAAAAGTTGGAAAACTAACTCGTCAAATTAAAATCGGAAAAATCTCTAAAAATCGTGAAAAATTTCTGACAGTCGAATGTTATGGTTTATAAAACGGAATTGTCCCCCCCCCCGTCCTAGGAAAGCTAGATAGAGAACGCGAAGGTTTTCGGTTTTTTGACGGATTTGGGCGTCAAAAATTACAGCAAGTAAAAATGAATTAGGGTGGTGCTCGCCTCCCTCTTTTCTCGAAAAAAAAAATGGAAAAAACGCGAAATTATAATCGGAAAAATCTGTAAAAATAGTGAAAAATATCTGACCATCGGAAATTATGTTTAAAATAATTTCGCCTCCCCTTTCCCCCCTCAAAAGCTAGTTAGAGAACGCAAAGGAATTCGGAAAATGTTTCAACAGTTTCGGACATGGAAAATAATGATGAAAACAAAAATAGATCGGGGGGTTCGCCCTCCTTTTCTGTCACAAAAAAATAGGAAAACTCGCGGAATAGAAATAAAAAACATCCGTAAAAATAGTGAAAATTATCTGGCCATTGAACAAAACGGGTTTTAAAAAATTCACCCCTCTGCCCCCCTCTAAATCTATTTAGAGAACACGTAGAAATTAGGAAAAATTTCTAACGGTAAATTAACAGGCAAGTGACCGTGCAACAATGGCGCATTGATTGAAATGAACAGACTAAGAAACATATTCACAGAAAACTAAAATAAGAAATAAATAAACTTAAAAAACCTTTTCAGATAAAAGCTTTTATTTAAATGCACTGAAGCGAAAAACCCATAATTTTGTTACATTATAAAATTTTAAATGATACAAAAGCTTGTCGTGTGAATAAATCTGGAGGTGATTTTTGAATTTTATATACTATAAGAATTACATATATACTTCTCGCGACAAGCTTTTATATCATTTACAATTTTATAATGTAACAAAATGATGGGTTTATTCACTTTAAAGTTTATTTTCTTCTTTTTAGTACATTTAAATAGAAACTTTTCTCCAAAATGTTTTTTTTTTCAAGTTTATTTATTTACCATGAAGTCAAAGTTATAAAACCTAATAAGGTTTTTTTTCGAAATTAGGTACTGATATAATGGCATATTATCTGCGACTGAATTTGAAGTTTCAGTCGATCGATCCTTATCAAGAATGAAACTTTATGACTTCATGACCAATATGCACAGAAAACTCATATAAAGAAGATGAAATAGTTATTTATATATGATACAAAAATTCGTAAATTAGGACTTTTTTTATGAGCGTGGAAACACGTGAGTACAAAAAAGCTCTTTATGAAAATGTATCTACAATTTTATTTCTACGCCTGTTATTATATTGGCAAATTGTAGCAATTGTTGAGTATATTTTATTCTATGAAGTTTTCATTTGATGACTTTCGAGTAAAATCTGACGCAAAATACTGTCTTTTGGAATTATATGAACGATGCGTAAAACATAACTTTACGCATATTAGTTTTTTTCACTTACTTGTCCTGAAAAGTATCACTTTAGGCACTGTACGTGGACACTGCGTAAAACCATAAATATTTCCATCTCCCTGATGATCGTGCATGGTCAGTAAACTATATTTTTTTCTACAACCGCTTACCAAAGTAGGTAGCCTTTGACGCTTTTAGATCTCAACGCAAAGCTGATGTTTTTTCAGAAATGTTTTGTGACAGCTTTTTCGCTCTAGTGCGAAAACATTGAAGAAATGGTCGATCTCTCGATCACTTTCGTTGAAAACGAACCTATTCTTGCATGATGTTTAGTATAGACAATAAATTCATAACACTCTTAGGAACTGTGGTGGTGTTGAGAGCGTAGCTGCTATCAAGCTGAAGGCCTGTGATTCGATCTTGACATACTTTTTTTTTCAAGCAAGTTATCTTGTTTTGTCAGAGATGTGAATTATTGGATATTTGGATAGCTTATTCATTTGGGATTACTACTGAGTGTTTATTTTCTCATGGGTAATGTTAGGTGCCTATGTTGAATGAATTGTCAATCGTTTCTATGTTTAAAAGTTGCGTTTGAAGAAAAAAACGTGTTTATTTCGAGAACAAAGTGCCATTGCCGCTCTCCAAAGATTACCGCGCTCCTCGCGCTCTAAATACACAAATAACTATATTGTACAACAAAAAATGTATTTTATGTCCGTGTAGGAGATGAATGATTTCTGGTGACAACCTCCTTTGAAACTCTTCTTGTATGTCCATATACATTGTTGATAACATCGAACCATCAATTAAAGAAGACCTGTCCACCAACAATTGAATTTTCCTTGAATTGTCCTTGAACTGTCCTAACCAAATAATTCTAGATCTATCATGGACGGATTCGGACATGAATCACAAAATTTGTCCTCCATCTTGAAGGTTCATATTGGTCTCCAACACAACAAGCCTTTGTATAGTTACCAATTTTGAAAGAATCTAATCAAAAATCGTATTCGCCATTTCGAATTTTGAAAAAATACAAAATCTACTCGAGATTCGCATTATGAATAGTTGGACAATAAATCACAAAAACTGTTCGCTATCTTGTTTTTTTCTCTTGTGAATGTCGTAACAAACCTGAATGAATTTAATGGACACCTGCCAAATTTAAAGATGATTGGATCAGTGGAATTGGCTCAAAATTTCCACTGAAGTTTTGATCCCGTTATACCTAGACAGTAGATACTACCCTAATAGCACCATGAAGTCCGATGGTAATCCATAGGACATCCTCTCAGGACATTCGGGACGTCCTTAGGATGTACAAAATTGGTACCGCGGACGTCCATTGGACATCCGTGGGAAGCACCAATGTCTCGACTTCTCACCAAAATTGGACGTTCTATAAGGATATCCAATGGACATCCACCTGGGATGTTAATCGGACGTCCCCGAATTACATCAATCGAAAGTACATCTTGGACGTCCTTAGGACGTGCAATATTGGTACGTCCTTAGGACGTGCAGTATTGGTACCGCGGACGTCCATTGGACATCCGTGGGAAGCACCAATGTCTCGACTTCTCACCAAAATTGGACGTTCTATTAGGATATCCAATGGACATCCACCTGGGATGTTAATCGGACGTCCCCGAATTACATCAATCGAAAGTACATCTTGGACGTCCTTAGGACGTGCAATATTGGTACGTCCTTAGGACGTGCAGTATTGGTACCGCGGACGTCCAGTGGACATCCGTGGGAAGTACCAATGTTTCGACTTCTCACCAAAATTGGACGATCTATGAGGATATTCAATCGACATCCACCTGAGATTTACTTACTAGGTAAGCTCAGCACTCTCCCAGAGTCATTCAATTCGGTTTTGTACATGTTTAAAGGATACACACAACTCCTACTTGTCTTACGGAAACATATTTTTCAAAACAGTGTTGAATGGGTTAGTAACAACTATTGAATAGTATAACAAAACTTTTATTTTCATTTAAAGATATAACTACACTGAATGAACACAAAATAACTTACAGAACAGTCACTAAACTAATTAATCACAAAAGACGATAGAAAAGCCGCCATAGCTGGTAAATACTCAACAATTGTCTGTCAATTCGTCAACACTTCACTTGAACACAAAACACAGAAAACAACTTTATGCACGGAATCCATACATAGAGGAATTGT
Source organism: Chrysolina oricalcia (assembly GCA_944452925.2). NCBI lineage: Eukaryota > Metazoa > Arthropoda > Insecta > Coleoptera > Chrysomelidae > Chrysolina > Chrysolina oricalcia. Next base: position 8,954,761 of record OX101813.2, on the reverse strand, counting down.
TCGGTTTCAATCCGTATACGAACTAGAGAGACAAACATAAATTTTTGATTTTTATTGTTGTGAAACAGTGAATCTTATTGGCATTAGCACAAACTCGAGAATATGGCCCCTGATTACCTCAATGATAGTGAAAAGGGTTTTATTTCAGATGGGTTGTTTTCGCTGTAATGTTTAGCCCTATTGTAAATATGCGATCCATTTTATACCTCTTCTGTAAAACCACTAGCTGGGAGGTATTCTTTGGATGGATGCACCTAGGAAACATTCCGAAAAATGTTCAATCCAGGACATCCCAAGGAAGTCCTCGCTGGGACATTTTCTGAAATTCACTGATTGGGATGACGTCCGATGTACTTCCATCAAGGACGTTCCAGAATGTACCCGTACCAGGACCACCATAGGAAGTCCTTTCGAAGACATGCCGAAGACATGCCAAATACATGCCAACCAGGACATATAATGGATATCCTAGAAAATTCTACAAAATATATCCGAACCAGGACATCCCAAGGAAGTCCTCGCAGGGAGATATTCTAAGATTAACCAATTGGGACGTCCAATATTCATTCATGCGGGATGTTCCTAAATGTTCCGTACCAGGACAACTATGGGACGTCCTTTCAGAGACATGCCAGAATACTTACTAACAAGGACGTCCGATGGATGTCCTAGTAAACATTACAAAATATATCCGACCCAGGATATCCCAAAGACGTCCTCGCAGAGACGTTTTATACGATGTACCGATTGGGACATCCATAGGAAGTCCTTTGGGGAAATTCATGAAAATGCACTGAATCGGACGTCCCATGGACAATGATTTTAAGTCCCGGACATTCGGACATGATTTGTACCAAATTGGGACGTCCCTGGGACATAGTGTGCTATTAGGGTATACCTGTTACGTGTGAGTGAAACTAAACAAAAGCTTGTACAAATAATACTGATATATTATTATTTACCTACTTATTGGGTACCTTTAAGCACTAATGAATATTCTTTATGTGTTTTCAAAACATATCAACTGCGATATAATTTCGTATTAGAACATTTTTTTGTACCTATACTTAGGGATCATTTTTCAGTAAGAATATTGCTACATACGTGTTTCATTATATTAGGCTTAATTGCAGCAATATTAAATTTTACCACTGATCTTCATCTGATATTCGAAACATCCGAATGCAAACTTTGACTCGTGTTTTATTCTGCTAAACATCTCACCAATGACAAAATTCTGCACATTTCGGAATGAAGTGAATGAAAACTGTCGTTCTATTTTAAAAAGAGACAGAAGTATAGTTTTGCGCGCCATCCGATGACGGCGCCACATTACTGGATACATTTTCAATGTTTCCAGTAAAATAGTATAGATGTCTCAGGTGACGGCCATCCAATGCATTTTACACAGGGATTGTCTGACTATTCTTCTTTAGACAATGTTTCAGAGACATATTCTCAAACTCCAAATCTATTTTCCATTCGATGTAGATTCTATCAATATCAAACTATTGACCAACTAATACCTCTAATTCCCGTGTAATGCCCACTATTACCCAAAAAATTCCAAGTAATACCACTGATTCCCTACTAATTCCCAACTAATGCCACTAATACCCAAGGCATGTACACCTCGGAAAAAACTGATACTATCAAAAATTTAATCCTAGAAGATGGTGAGGAGAAAACTGAAGCAAATGATATAGCTAATGAAATGAATAATTATTTTTCTGAAATAGGTCCGAAACTCGCATCTAAAATCAACAAAACATTTTCAAAAGAGCAACACGCAATATTCCCGAACTCCATATATCTTCGACCCACGTCTATTACCGAAATAAAAAATTATATTTCAGCATTAAAAAATAGTAAATAATGAGGCGGTCAAATTGATGGCAGAAAATATATCTGCACCATTGTCACATCTTCAACTTGTGCATTTCCACCGGAATAGTACCAAAGCCAGTCAAAACTGCCATTATAATACCAATTTTTAAAAGTGACAAATCAAGTGTGTCAAATTACCGACCGATTTCACTCACATCGGTCTTTTCAAAATTATTTGAGAAAATTATCAATAAACGACTTGTGGAGTACCTTACCTCCACAATTTAATTTCCAACAGACAATGCGGGTTCAGAGAAAATCGAAGCACCCAGGATGCCATTGTATACCTCACTTCACAAATATACGCTGCTGTGGATAATAAACAGCCTTGTTTGGGTGTTTTCGTAGACTTGGCAAAGGCTTTTGACACGGTCAGTCATGAACTTTTGTTGGAAAACCTTTTAAATCTAGGCATAAGAGGAAGTCCATTGGAACTTCTCAGAAACTTCCTCAAAAACCGCGTACAAATGGTAAAAGTAAATGGAGATGTAAGTAATCCAAGAGCGGTTTCATGTGGTGTACCACAGGATACAGTTCTTGGTCCTATACTTTTCATAGTATATTTAAAGTGCTTGCTTACTTCAGATATTGTTGGGGCAATTGTTTCATTCGCTGACGATACGGCTATCGTTTATGTTGCTGATTCGTGGGATGATGTGAAGAAAATGGCTGAAGAGGATTTGATAAAAGTAAATAATTGGTTCAAATTAAATTTGTTAGCAGTAAATGTCACAAAAACAAAGGTAATTCCCTTTTCCTTATATGATAACTACTTACCAACATACTCTATTGCTTTTGATTGACAAAATGTTGCAATGGCCCGTAGTGTACATTACCTTGGAATATTTATCGACTCTTGTCTGAAATGGGACGTCCACACAGAAAACCTCATGAAAAAAATTCGTTTTCTATTGTATAAACTGAAGTCAGTTTTATTCACGTATTATATCGTCAACTATGTTAAGAACAGAGAATGTTTACAGAATAATTTTATAGCATTCTACCAAAAATTAATCTAAGGATACAGAATATATCATTAATTTACATCAAAATGATATACAGTGTCCTTCATAAAGTTCGCATCATAATATGGGAAAATACTTTTAATACTAATTTATTATGAAATTCGACTTGGGCGTTAAGATGTGCTTAAAAAAATATAAAAAATTACCTACTCGGATGTGGTCACGTGACTTTCGCTACCTGTCAAAAGTAATATTTTTTCAAATTAATCGCTGAAAATAGTCATATTTATTCGAAATTCAAAAAATTTTAGAGGAAAAAGTTGTTTCTTTTTTGATTTTACACCTACATCTCGAATTTGAACGTTCTATTGCAACTTTCACTTTTTGCCATTTTTTTGATAATTACAAAATTTCTGGATCATTAAAAAATTCGTGACTTCGACAAAACTGTTTTATACCAGTAGCTCTAATGTGCGACTGACTTTCAACAACAAAATTTTTATTTTCTTTTTTATTTTTCTCAAGAAAATGGGAATTGCTGCTTTACATTTCTGTTATGTTTGATACAAAGTTGACGTATATTCAAGCATGTAGGATAAGAATTCATTTAAGTGGATTTTTCAGCATTGAAATGATACCAAAGTCATAATTCAAAACATCATAAAACTTCTCTACGTATCTAACCAAAGTTTACTACTTTTCACGGTACAAATCTCAAATTAAATACTTACTCCCCTGGCTAAGAAACTTTCATCAATTTTGTGAAGTAGGCTTTGGAAACAAATTTCGTACTTAGCATTGTTTGATAGTTAAATACGCGGTTCAATACGTTTGAATAAAAAAAAACGTAATAATTTTATCGGTACAAGAAAAAATTGAGTTTGTTTCAATGTGTGGAGAAAGTACACCCCATCGACAAGTCGCTGAGGATTTTAATATACGACACCCAGGAAAAGATATAAAAAAAATGTACACAGAAGAACTATGTTATGTATTGAAAGAGAAGGGTGACAAACAGAAATGTAAAGTTGAGAGAGACTCAAAAATTCTTTCTCATAATTTATGTTTTTTTATTAAATAAGTTTAAATTTTTTTGTTTGACTTTACACTCTAGAACTCTCAATTGAGTTAGGTTGGCAATATTTTTTTTTGTAAGTTTGTTTAAATACATTTGATTTTTATCATAGATTATCCATTTCTTTTGTCTCCATAGCCTACTTCACAAAATTGATAAAAGTTTCATAGCCAGGAGAGTAAGTATTTAATTTGAGATTTGTTCCGTGAAAAGTCGTAAACTTTGGTTAGATACGTAAAGAAGTTTTATGATAATTTGAATTATGACTTTGGTATCATTTTAATGGTATCATTTTAATGCAGAAATGTTAAGCAGTAATTCTCATTTTCTTGAGAAAAACATATTTTTGTTGATGATTTGTGATTGAAAGTCAGTCGCACATTGGAGCTACTGATTTAAGACAGTTTTGTCGAAGTTACGAATTTTTTAACGTTTCAGAAATTTTGTAATTATCAAAAAAATGGAGAAAAGTGAAAGTTGCAATAGAACGTTCAAATCCGAAATATAGATGTATAATCAAAAAAGAAACAACTTTTTCCTCTAAAATTTTTTGAAATTCGGATAAATAAGACGATTAATTTGAAAAAATATTAATTTTGACAGGTAGCGAAACTCACGTGACCACATCCGAGTGTGTCATTTTTCATATTTTTTGAGGCACAACTTAACGCCCAAGTCGAATTTCATAATAAATTATCAATAAAAGTTTTTCCCATATGATGCGAACTTTATGAAGGACACTGTATAGCTGCTCACCTCTCAGTTTCATGCTTTGGGAGTGAAATACAGTTTTAGAAATATTTTGTTATATACTGGATGTCCGCGGAAGGTGGCTCGCCCCTGAAACTTTTTGTGTTTGAAGATAATTAATGAAATTTGGAGGATCTCCATAAGACATGAAACTGCGTTTTTTTCACGAATAACCCAATTCCATGCAAATTCTGGTTCCACCGAAAGTGACTTGAACTTTCGATTTTCAAATGGAAAACCCAGTATATTTTCAACCATATAAAAGTTGTCACTTTTTGTTACCAATTTTTTTTCAATTTTGAATTTTATTTTTTAATCTACAGTGCTATGAATACGTTCAAATCACTAATTACAGCCCTAAAATATTGGGAAAAATACAGCTTTACTGTTATCGGTCCCAATGTATGTGAAATGTTAAAATTCATTGTGAAATTGATATCACAATTATTTTTTCAAATGGCAACATGGTGGCTCGTTGGGTTAAGAAGAAAGACAAATAATTTGATACTGCACAACAATAGATTTTAAACAAAATTCCTTTAAAAAACTCAAACAACTACGTTCGATGTTTTATAAAATGAAGCATCTTTTTGTATTGATATAAGATTTGAATGCATCGCGTAACCTTCGACAAACACAACTGATGGAACAAAATCACTAAACACTTATTTTACTTCGCTTCTGCAAATGTGAATTAAGTATTCATTGTATAATTAATAACCTTTCCGTGACGGGGCGGGGTATGCCGCATACCCCAACTTTACGTTATTCTATTTAACTCTGTTTTAAAAAAAGGATCGTGCCTTTACTCATAGCTAATCCTCAAACGACTCATTACCGACATTGTAATTATTAGATATTGTAAATACTTTGAACGTTAGATAGAGATTTATGCGTTGGGGTAGGCGACATACCTCCCTGCGGCTCAAATGTTTCAACTTGCTCACCATGTTTATCGACTTCGCGCATGCGTCACACGTTAAAAATCGGTGCATAATTGAGGTACCTAAGGACAGATTGATTTCAGTGACCGAAAAAGACGTACAGATGCGAGTCATATCTTAAGTTTTTGTGAGTTATTAGCCATGGCTAAATAAAAATATTTGACTGGCGACGAACTAAGTACGAAAAAATCGTTTGTACCAATTGCAAAAAGTTCATTTGTGTAATTTATAGGCAAAAACGCAAAGAAGTTTTGTGCACTGAATATGGCTAATGTGGTGAAAAATTAACTCATAATAATTATCATAAACCATATTCATATATCATGCAATGTTCGTTATCTATGTTATATTTAATTTTCAGAATATAATATTCTTTCAAAGTTTACCTAAATTTATTCAAATTCATTTAATTTCTGCTCATAAGTACGATTTCAGAATGGGGTGGCACTCCTACCCCGCGCCGGTGATTACACAGATAAAAAGGATTTCTTCAATCAAAAATATACGTAAAGGTTGGAACAAATTCGTCAAACTCTTGATATGGCCTTCAGGGAAAATAATCTCAGACACATCGATTTTATTTTTCAGTTGCACATTTTTCTTTTTACTCAGATTTTTTATGACGTCATCGTTGTTCGAGTTATGACGACATTATAATTTTTTTCAATGGCATTTCCCTATTTTCATAATACTTTCAAAGAGAACGCATTTTTCTGTATATGGATGTCATATTTTTTCTTATGTTAGATAACCGTATGTTCGAGAAATAAAAGATATTTCATTCATAATAATGTAATGTTAAGTCTGTTAACGTAAACTTTTCACTCAAGGTACCTCCACAAAAAATAAATCTAGTGGGGTTAGATCAGGAGATCTAACCTGCCACTCTAAAAATCATCGTCTGCGGGTAGAGGACGGCTATTATTATCATTTTCCGTGGCGCTCCGCGGCTACTTTCTGATTTGTGGTGGCGTATTCACTTTTCAGCTGCAGGAAAACCGGGAAAAACCCACAGCACCACCCCGGGTGGTCGGTTGCACACTTAGAGCAAACACCAGACGTCGAGATTGGCATCTAGGCAACTCACATCGCATGCTTCACAACAAGGTATGAGGTCGTCTATCGATACCGATATACTTCAGGAAAATTCCCTCATACTCCGGATTCGACGAAGATTTTTAGAGTGGCCAGCTAGATCTCCTGATCTAATCCCACTAGATTTTTTGTGGAGATACCTCAAGTCCCAATATTACATTATTATGAATGAAATATCTTTTATTTCTCGAAAATAAGTTTATGTAACATAGGAAAGAATATGACACCCATACACAGAAAAATGCGTTATTTTTGAAGGTACTATCAAAATAGGGTAGTGCCATTTAAAAAAATATGAAATGACGTCATAACTCGAACAACGACGACGTCATCAAAAATCTGAGTAGACCAAAACATGAACTGAAAAAGAAAATCGACATGTCTCAGCTTTTTTTTCCTAATGGCCATATCAAGCTTTTAATTAATTTGTTCCATCCTTTACGTGTTCACTGTATATATCCTCTTGAACAGAATAATCTTCTGAAAAGAATAATTATTTCTAATTTCAAACTCATTGAACTATTTGCTTCTTTACATAAATTCTCTTGAAATGAATGTGTTTGCATCAATACATTCCAACTCTTTAGCGTAGAGAACACATACTTGTGAAGAATGCTCCTTTTGACTCAAGAACATAATTCCTTGGAGAAGTTCAGAAGAGAGCACGTGCACTGTCAACCAATGAGCTTCAGCTCTGCGGACACACGCGAAACCTTGCTACCCGCTACCGAAATCCGAAATCCTGTTGCTCATGTTACCGTTTGGTTTGAGGGTTGTGTAGAATTTGATGTGGAAGTTGTTAGTTTTTTTACAGTGGATTTAAGTGCAGATGTGCCGTCTAATAAAGTGAAAAATGGAGGTTCAATTATTCCTAAAAAATTTGAATTTGACCAGTTGTGAAGGTAGGTTGAAGATATTTTTGTTTTCAACAAGTGTGTGTATATAATGACGAATGACGCTGTCGTATCTATATTCGATCGCACTGCAATGCATCACCGATAACGTTGGTATATAGTTTCTAAAATTAAAATATTACAATATTATTCTCACATATAACCATTATACCTCAATTGTTCCCAGTTGCAATTCTTCTGAATCTATTCTGTGTTTGAAACCTCTTGAATGAAGAAATTCAACGCTCACAGGTATTATGGGATCACATTGATAGAAAAATATTGTTCGTTCTTCAATAAGTTGAAATATTCTTGACTCAACCAACTCACACCGTTGAACAAAGAAAGTATTCACAGTAGTGTTAATTATCAAAGTTGAAATATTCTTGCCTCAAACGACTCCCATTATCCATTGAAGAAAGTGTTCATATGTCTCAAACCAGTTTTCTTTCTAGTGGTCAAGAGGATTCCGTCAACAAATCAAACTAATATTTGGTTGGACCTATTCAAGAATACAATTTTCTTGAATCAATGCAATTATGCATTGATGCAAAAAATCCTTTTTGTCAGTGTACGGAATTTCTATGGGCCCCGTCACGGAAAGGTTAAATGATGATGGTTGATGATAATGTTTATGCAAGAAGATATATTATTAGCTTGTGGACCGTTAATTTTGTTTTATCAGTCCCTCATTTTGAAAAATTTGTAATGTAATCTTTTAAAGTTTTTCAATTGAAGTTCGTTTGAAACTTAATAATGTACAGTATCAAATTATTCGTAAAAAAATGCTCTTTTTTTCCTAATCTGACAATCCACCGCGGTTACATTTAAAATAGTAATGGGAATTCAAAACTGAAATTTTGCATAGCAGGTAAATTTTGAACAGAAACAGAGTTAAATTATTCTGAAAATTTTAGGACAAAAATTAGTGATTTGAAGATATACATAGATAGCACTCTCGAATAAAAACTGAATTTTAACATAAGTGTAAAATTCGGTTGAAAGGGGGAAATAGCTGCATTCAGAAAATGATATGAACATGAAAGTAGTGGTAATATACCGGGCGTCTCATTTGAAAATCGAAAGTTTATGTCACTTCTGATGAAACCAGAAGTTGCTCGGAGTTGTGTTACTTGTCAAAAAATGCAGTTTTAGGTCTTATGCAGATCCTCAAAATTTCATTCCATCATCTTCAAAACGAAAAAAGTTATAGGGGCCGACACCCGGTAGATATTTTGAATACCAACCTGAGAGAAATAAAAAATATTGCCATGTCACATTTATATCTGTATGTGATTCACAGTATAGTATTTTAGAGTCAGCATGCGTAGAGTAGATCTTCCCATCTGTTTTCATATCAAATGTATTCTCATACTTCTTATGTTTTCGTATTCAATATTCATTTATAGCAGGGTCATGGGTTCGATCCAGCTATTAACAGGTCTCGTGCATGGCACCTCACGTTAAAAGATGATGGCTGCATCTTCCTTAGCTCGCACAAGTATCTCGAAGACTACTGAGGGTTGCACATAGGGTGCAAGAGGTTTTATGGAAATAACAATTCTAACAACAATTTTAATTACCATGGAACTATTTAGTCTAGTCAGTAAGTGTTTTACATGTAACTATTTTCACGGTTCTGCCGAACAGTAGTGCAGACCAGGTCAGGTCAGAGAGCTGATGCTGGATTCTTAATGATTCATTTCCATTAAATATTCTATTGTCTTTCACCCAATTCCACATGTGGAATATTTATTCATTTCACGTAATGGGATATTTATCGAGATATCCTGGAGAGAATTTTCAAACATTTCTAATTCCAATCAATTTTTATTTCTAATTGTTACTTCAAACGGTCATGATAGATTTGTTGAATAGTTCTCAGTAGTCTCAATCTCAATCCAGAATAAAATTTTATCCTCATTCAGATCATTCAGTATTCAAGTATTTATTATCATATAATTTGACAGAAATGGAGAGTAATCGATATATCATACTATAATACCGATATACTATCAATACACCAGTGATTCATTTAAAAACTGTTTTTCATTACCTGATTCAAATTTCTCCTCATCGATGGGTAGAGCATCACATTCAGATCAGTAACATAAATTCGAAATAAAATTCGAAATTTCAAAGTCATCGTCAAAAATTAAAAATAAAGTGTGATAATTTTTTCTAGAAATCTGGCCAAGCCTCTGGTTTTGCAATACATTCGAATACGTCTTATCAAAATTTATTTGAAAAATATTGATAAATAAAAGAAATGTAGCATAACGTTAACGAAATATTTCGTTTAATCGTCCTGTTTATCACAGGTTGTGAAATATTGTAATTAACAATGGCCCATTAAACTTTTTTCAGTTTCTTACCAACAGTTATTCATTATTTTGGATTGACGTGGCCGTTGATGGAAATTCATAGTATATGACAGTAAGGTAAACACGATTGAATTTCCACAGATGTATTGTCTACGCGACATGTATTTATACCAATATCTTTCTCAAGCGAATGTAATACATCAAATTATTCTACGTTGAACATTACTTGAATACCTTTCTTATCAATTGAGGTACTTAGGACCTACCTAAAATTAAAATAGAAATTGACAATACAATGTAGGTACCTGTATATCTCATTTTGTTTCCTCAATATAGCTCTCCGCTACCGTACTACTCTTCCATTTTCCATGTAATTTTGGTGTTTTAAAGGAAGCACCACCTTGAACAAGAAACATTGACGACGATCGGCGTAGACAATGTCCGGTGTAACCTTTCGGGTTTTCCAAATTATGCAATGATAGAAGGAACACTTCCTATAGTATTTTTACCTACTAGTAACTCAATGCATTTATTATTTCTGTAGGTTAAAAAAACCCTATGTTAATTACATCCTTTTGGTCGTAGTGCAATGTACTTTTTAACTAAGTTCAAGGATGCTATTTCGATTTCTTCAACAATAGTGAAACTTTTTGTGGTGCAGGTCTTGGTTTCTGATACCTTGAACATTAAAACGGCTCCTCTGTCTTCAATGTCATCAATTGTCATCTTGACCATTTAATTACCAGAACAACTTTATGAAGCAGAAAAGTATCATATGGTGCTTTTCTTCTGAAAAGTAATACTTGTCAACCTTCCAACACCTTTGAATTTTTGGGAATGTATCCTTTTGATTTAACCATCAGTTGACTGAATACTGATATATTAATGTTTTCTTCAACAATCAATACCATTGAGACAGTTTCATTTACTGTATTCACTTTGTTTTCATTTTTCCATTTCAAAAAATGGTCATACTCCTTTTCGTATAAATATTTGGATTTCACAAGCAGTAAATTTCCTAACCCTCTTTCAGCTTTGAGCGTCACATTCTGTGGGATATCCATAATTATTATGAACACAGCCGTTTTTAGTTTCCTCCATTAAGAAGCTTGTCAATTCTCACAAAAATGCGGAGTCATTTTATGAAATAAACAACCCTTAGCAACCTCTTCAATGTTTCCATGGCAATTGCATAGAAGCTCACTTGTGCTCAGTTACCGACAGAACGCAGTAAATATTATGAGAAGAAATTTATGAAGTAAACGTCGTTTAAGATCATTTTTTCGGGAGAAATAAAATCTTGTATGCACCACGAGCGTTACTAAATCCTAACGTTAGGATCTATGAAACGCACTTAAATAGCTATTTCGCATAAGTGCAAAATATTAAACGGAATAAAGCAGACTTGAGAAACTAGGTTTTACAAAAAAAATATTTGTTGCTGGGTATACTGTGAGTCTAGCAAAGTTTCATTTGTTTCTTAATGTTCTATGAGTATAATCTTATAGTATTTTGTTTTTTAGGTAGGTCGTCGGAAAAGTATAAAATTCGTGCAGAAACTGAGAATTGTGTTAGGTTATGGTGGGGTGGGTCGTTAAAGAAATGTGTGAGGTTAAAAGATTTTGTATGTGTCGTTTTCGAGATATAATAAGCGGTCACATTTCGTAAAAACGAACTACTCGGGAGATTTGACAGAAAAAAAACTGTTTTGTTAGTCGAAATATTGAAATTCAGGATTAATTTGAATTTTTTGGATCTCGTTTACATGTCCAATTATAATTTCATTGACGATAGTACATTAGAATGTCTACAGGGCATAGTCAAAAAACATTTTTTGGGATTTAATTTAACACCATTCCAGAATCAACAAGTTGTATTGATGATAATAATAAATATTCAGTCCTCATCAAGATACAAATCAATCTTACAGGAAGTAGTCTGGGAGTTGTTGCTTTAAACACTATGAACATAACCTATTTGAAAAGTGCGAAACAATAGATGCTAATATGAAGCTAGGCATTTGAAGTACTTGATAAAAATTAGATGGTGGATTTATGCACCAGTCATAAGTCATAAGTTTCAAGTCATAAGGAAGAATAATCGTCAATGGTTGGAATAAACGGTTGAACCAATCATTGACGAATATTCTTCCTTATGACTTGAAACTTATGATTTATGACTGTTGCATAATTCACCATAAGTAAGACATAGTTTCAGTCTATTTTATGCGATAAAAACGTGTTCTTGATGACTCTTTCTATTTGAAATATAAATTTTTAAAATTTCCAATTATACCCTTACACTGAAAACAACTGACGTCGTTTTTTGATACAAAACAATAATTTATCACTACTTTTGCTTGAATGAAAGAGAAAACTTTTTGATGAATTAAATTATTCAATATTACCTTTCATATAGGTGCCTTACAATTGTCTGAGGTCATTTACAACGTTTTCATTGAATATCCCAGAAACTATTTCGTTAATTCAAACCTAATTTTACTCTCACTATTCTGAAAATTTTTACTATTAACAATGGAAGATTCAACAACTTTGTGTGTTGCTTTTTTAAGATATGCGTTTTCAGACAGTGTAAATAATCTTTAAAGAAATGTAACCCACCCAGTATCCAAATGAAAAGTAACATTGAACCAATGAATTGATCAGAAAGCTAACTTATTCTCTGTTCAATCAACAGTGCCACTTTTTTTTCGTTTTAAAAATTAATTAATCTATTGTTTTCAGCGTAGGAGTATAATTCATAATTTAAAAAATTCATATTTCAAGCGGAGAGAGTCATCAAGAAACAGAAAACGTTTTCATCGATTTTCAACATTCATAATGTAAGCGCCCCTATTAACAACTGCTTAGTCAGTGTTAGCAATCTATTGAGAAACTGTGAAATTGATTTCCTCAATATCTCGAAGATCTCACTACTCTCCCATTTGTGATCCATCCAGGATAGACTGAGTGGTCTGTGATGTTCGTATATTAGTCTTAAAATGTTGATTTGTTTATATATGGCTGTGATTGGAGGATAAATGTCATACATTGCTCCTGTATATTTGTAATTAGATTAAGTGCCTTGTGATGTTGGTATACCTATTATTCTTTTCAATAATTTGATACTGTCTACATATGTTTGTGACTAGGAAATGCTATGCAAGTTTCTGTATATTTTTAATTTTCTAACTGATACATATTATTAGACTTAGTCTGTTTGAACTCAGTATAAATAAATAAATAGACGGAAACTGAGATGACTCACCATAATTCAACTTGTTGCTTGTGGAATAGTGCAAGAATCACCAATAAAATTGAAATTGGACAAATTTGGATAAATATATTTTGATCCTGAATTTGTTTAATTTTGACTTTCACGAAATTTGACAGCTCATATCTCAGAAACGACACATAGAAAATCATTAACACTCACATATTTACCTCACACATTTTCACAAATTTTCTTCCTTTCTTCATCAACGCAGTAATTGGTGAAATCAACGTAGCAAAATCGGGTATGAATCTACGATACCAAGCAAACGTTCCAATTATACTTCTCACTTCTTTCACGTTCTTTGGGGAAGGGATATTCAATATAGCTTTAACCTTATCAGAGTCGACATGTACACCGTTTCTATCCACAACATGACCTAAGTATTTTAATTCTGGTCTACAGAATTGACATTTCTCCCAACTGACAGTCAGATTGGCTTTCCTCAACCGCTTGAAAACCTCATCGAGAATCTTCATGTGTTCTTCGAAAGAGTCAGCGATCACCACTATATCGTCCAAGTAAGTGAAAACATTTGGTTCAAGCTCCGGACCTAGGACCTGATCGGTAAGACGTTACCTCATTTCTCAACCCACTATATCATAATGGAATACAATAAGATGCTGACAAAATTTAGTGATTTTAATCAAGACCCCAGATAAAACATGGACATCCAATGGATATCCAATGGATATCCACTGGACATTTTTTATGAATATACTGGATGTACTATGGACGTCCAGGAAATGACTAAAGAATATACTATGGATGTTCAGGGGGGCACCAACCTGTACATCCATAAGATATCCTTCTAGGAAATCCATAAGATATCCCTGAACTATATCCAAAGGATATCCATAAAATTCATCTTATGGATAATCTCTACAGATATATTATGGATATCCATGAAGGATGTCATATGGACATCCATAAAGAAATATCTCATGGACATCGTGAAAGGATATCCTATGCATAAAGTTCAGGGATATCTCATGGATATCCTTGAAATATATCTCATGGATGGACAGGTTGGTACCCTCCGAACATCCATTGGACGTCCTTTGGATATTTCCTGGACGTCTATAGTACACCCAACATATCCGTGACGGATTTCCAGTGGATATCTATTTGACATCAATTATGGATATTCAAGATGTACTACGGGCATACAGTATATATCCCCTGGACGTCCACTGGGTATTAGAGAGGTACCAACCTGTAAATCCATTAGGTAAGTAGCTGTCGATATCCAAGATATTTTTATTGTACATGCTCAAGATATCCCTGGAGTATTTCCATTATATATCTTTTCAAGATATCCATCAGATATTCATAAAATATATTTTCGATAAGTCCATGATATATCCATCATACGGATATCCATACGATATGATTCAAGGAGATCCATAAAATATTTCTGAAAATTAATTCATTACATAAACTTCCTAGATCTTCATGAGACATCATTCATGGATACCCATAAAGTATTTTGGAACCCTAAGATATCTTTCAAGGATATCCATAATGTCTCAATTCTCAAGAAAACACCTCTGTTACTTCCGTAATGTAACGAAGTATTCCTAATTTTGTATATTCACCAAACATGCACAAAATCATCACCAAGGGATAATTTCAAATATATGTATGAAAAATCACAGTAGGAGGCAAAATAGGTATAAAATGTCTTCGGATTGGTAATCATAGCAACACTTTCATTTCTGAGGAACCTAAATTTTTGAAATATTTAAATTTGTTTCACATAAAATCATCCCGTACCGTCCGTAATTTCTGAATTGAATAGAGAAATGCCCATAATAAATAGGATTACTAAGAATCGACAGTTCTGTGTGAGAAATTAAGGAAATTATGGAGGCGTTTTCATGAGAATTGAGACAAATTTACATTTCAAGGAACTGATTTTTTTTCGACAACAAAGTGGATTAGTAGTGCAATGAATGAAGCAGGTCCTCAATATGTGTGTTAATTAATTCGTATCTAACAAATATTAGAGAATATAAAAAATACACTTATGATTGCTTTGAATATCTTATGGCCACCCTTAGGATATTTTCCGAAGGATATCAATTTCAATTCCATCGACGGATATCCAATTCAAATCCATTAGGATAACGAATCAGATTTGTTCAAAAAACTCAGTCCATATGTATGAGCGTGAGAGTAACTGACAATTTGAAAATCAATCTTTCAATTTAAACTTTTGTACTATTTGCTTCGGCTATCTTATGGACATCCATAAGACATCTCCTGAAGGATATCTTTTTCAAATCCATCCACAGATATCTTATGGATATCCAATTCAAATCCAGTCGGAAAACGAAAGATAAGAGTATTCTTCAAATGCTTCGATTCGGGTACGAGCATGGAAGAAACTCAGAAACTAATAATATTAAAATCTGCCTGCAATTAAATCACAACCATTATAACAACATGTGGAAATCTTATAAATATCCATATGATATCTGTTGAAGGATATTCATTTTAAATCCTTCGATGGATATCTTATGGATATCCAATTCAAATCCAGTAGGAAATCGAAAGATAAGAGTATTTTTCGAATGCTTCAATTCGTATACGAGCATGGAAGAAACTCAGAAATTGATAATATCAAAATCAGTCTTGCAATTCAATCACATCCATAATAACTGGATATTTTATGGATATCCATAGATTGTCTGCTGAAGTATATCCATTCTGTTCATTCATGAATACTAGAAATTTCAATTTACATCTGTTATTTTGTATTGTTTTTTTTTAAAATTATATTGTACTCACTTTGTTATTAACATAAATGAACACATAATTTGTATTATTATATCATTCAAATGCTTTTATTCGTGTACGAGCATGGATGAAACTCAGAAATTATTGATAATATCAAAATCTGTCTTGCAATTTGATCACATCCATAATTACTCTGTAAGTCTTATGGAAAACCACAGAATATTTCCTGACAGATATCCATTTCAGATCCTTCGATGGATAACCCATGAATATCCATTTCAGATCCAAGGATATCCCTACCAGAATTAGATATAAAATGGATATCCATAGGATATCCTGTGATATCTGGGACTTAAGAGTCTTGTAAACGCAGTAACTTGATGGGGTAAATTGATTCCTTGGGCCATCTACAAACACTACTTCAAATTTACCTGAATCTATATTTTTTCATTTTCAGATTGTGGCAGGTAAAAACAAGTAAAAAAAAATTAAATGGAATAGTAAAGTTATTGGCGTTGGACTGATTGATACTCAGTTCGATAAGAATAGCTATGAAAATGGAAATCAAAATTTTTCTAAACATAATATTACTGAAAAATTACAAAAAAGTTTATGGACATGTTGTTATAGTAAAAACGGTTCAAAAATTCAGTAGATGCTGATATAGTCCGAGATTTAAGCATGGCGATAAACTGAAACAAGCTCACTGGATCAATATAGAAAATAGACAAATACCACACTGTAGTAATTTGTACCATAAACTTATACATAGCAAAGTTTTCCTAGAAAAATCAGTTTTCTAGCATGCCTTCACCCCACAAAACTAAGTTTTTCACCAGATCATTCACGCACATGATAGCAAAATTGTTCAATTATATCTCTGAATATTTGAAATCACTCTATAGACCATATTACCACGTAATATAGACTATTTACTGTGTGAAATACAAATGTATAATACTCAATTCATAGTTTTAAAGTGAAAAAGACGAGAAGTTTCAGAATTTTTTTTATAATTATGTCTACTCCACTGGGAGGAACTGACATCCTGACAGTCAAGAAATTAAAACCAAGGGAATGATTTTGATTACTTGTCAAAAAAAAACAAGAATACGTGCTTTCTATTTAAATTTTGAGTTTCAATTTTTAACAAAAATAAGCAATTCTATCCCATAAGCATTTACAGTCCATTCAATCTGCGACAAATTAATTTATCACCTCAAGTATTCAACGAATATAATTTAACGCTGAAAACATATACCGGGTATCCGCGGAAAGTGGCTCGCCACTATAACTTCTTTGTTTTTGAAGATACTGGAATGAAAATTGGAAAATCTGTTGAGACATAAAACTGCATCTTTCGACAAGTAACTCAGATTCATGCAACTTTCGGTTTCACCAGAATTGACAAAGTTTAGATTTAAAATTGAGACACCCACAATATTTTCACTTATCTTGTCTCCATATGACATACTGAATGTATTGTTTGTCACTTTTCGTTACCGAATTTTATTTCCATTTTGAAATTTATTTTTCATTCCAGACGAATAGGGATATCTTCAAATCACTAATTTCAGTTCTAAAACTTCAGAAAAATACAACTTCACTGTTTTTGATAAAAATGTATCTGCTGTGCAAAATGTTTGTCACATGTCACTCGATGCATTTGAATCTCATTACATGTAACGTAGTTTTTATGTTTCTCAACGGAATTTTGTTTAAAAGCTATCAGTGTGAGGTATCAAATTAATCGTAATAGGATGGTATTTTTTCCCAACCCGACGAGCCACCATGTTGCCACTTGAAAAAAATTTGTAATTAAAATTTTAAAATTATACTTTTCATATATAAAAAAAATAAAAAAGACGTTTATTGTCCAAACAGGGTCAAAGCCCCAATTACAGGACTGCTAGAGTTAAAAATATAAAATAGTCAATTAAATTACATAAAACTGAAATTATAATAATAAAATCAAGATATATGCTTATTATATAAGGTTATTTTCTGTATTTAACATATTACAGGCTCCTAATATTGATGCAATAGATACGTATATAATAATGAGAGATACAGACTAAAAAAGAAAAAACTAAAACAATTACCGATTATTATTTCTGACGAACGTTTAAATGAATTTATAGATTGGTTGAATAAATCGGTTTCTTTACTGAGCTTATTAAATTAACTACACATATCATATACATTTTAACCGAGAACAGTAAAGTTGTATTTTCCCAAAATTTTAGGGCTGCAATTCGTGATTTGAACATGTCCTTAGTACTCTAGATTAAAGAAATATAATTCAAAATGAAGACAAAACGTGACAAATGATAAATGGTTGTATTCAGAATGTCAAAAATCGAAAGTTTGAGTTACTTCCGGTGAAACTGGAAGTTGCATGGACTTGTGTTTTTCGTCAAAAAGCACAGTTTTATGTCTTACACAGAACCAATGAATTTCTTTCCATTATCTTCAATAACAAAAAAGTTACTTCTGCGGACACCCGGTATAACTCTTTCCCCGTTGATTCAGATATAGAAGTTTAAAATAGAATGAACTATTATAATTATTGTAACATATTATTATTTTTCCTCCAGGAACATTCCAGTAAAACCGTTTCTTGAAGCTCCGACACATATGGTGCACTTTCATCATTTTCAAAATACCACTCCCCACATTCAGTGAGTGATTATTGGGAACGAGAATCATGTGCCCTGCGAAGACGAACTAAATTAGTTCAACTAAGATTTCTATCCTCTCATTATACACCACGGAGCATTATTTTATCGTACACAAATTCAGAAATCATAGTTCACCCTGTATATCAATGAGTAGGTACATGAGAGTTTTAAAATTGTTTCTTTCAAATTGCGCAACTTTTTCGAAAAATATCAGCCGAGTTACAACTGATACAATTTTTTATTCAATATGAGAATATATCACGGATATAAATAATAATTTTATCAAACAGATCAATCAATAATAATAATGATAATAAACTCAACTTACCAATCTCAATTACGCAAAAAAGTGCGAGTAGACTGTAAATGTGGAAAGACATTTCGTGGAATCTAGGCCAAATGTTGAACTATAAAACTGTGAGCCGAACAATGTATCGAGACCTAACTCAAATTCGGATGATACCACGAACCGCGCCAAAACACAAATGCGACGTTCCCTAGTGGAAACGTTGCGATAGAACAATCGTCGTTAGCCAGCGTAAGGAGCCAGCTAGTGAATATAAGAGTCTTCGCTCACTAGCCTAGGTTTTTTTTATCTTGTCAAAGGTCAAAGGCGTTCCAAACGATAACTAAATATCAAGTCTGTTACATTATCAAGAGCGTATTCAGAACGATCGTCGTAAGGAAAAATCAGAAATCCTAAATATAAACTGAGTAATTTTTGTGAGAGCAAACAAATTCACTACTTCAAAATAACAACAAAAAAGATATACCAAAGACCTCAAAAAATTCTTGTGGTTCTAATTACAAGTTCTAACAGCATATCGTTCTTGGCAAAATGTCAGAAATATACATCCTTCAAGGACAGATACTTCCAGTTAATACAAACATTTAGGAGATGTTGCTTTCTTGATTATTATGGTAACACAATAGTTGCATCAAGACATCACTGTTACCACTTAGTGATGCCAAATGTTATGAATTGTTCACAAATCTCTCCTCATTAGTGCCACTTTGAGTCATAAAATGTGAAGAAAATTGCAAAGCACATTAACATGAGTTTAGGTTTCATTGCGATTTTGTCGGTATAGAAGGAATTAGGTTGGTAACAAAATTGATTTTGACATCACCATCACGGCACAAAATGGCCAGAGGTGTTTGTCGAGACGAAAGTCAAGTAGAATATGTATTTGGTTGACGCCATCCTTCAAATATTCTATAGGTACTTCTGATAGTGTGTAGTGTTCTGTTTGCTTCTTTTTATTTCAATAGTTGAATCAAATGTGTTCATTAACATTGCCCAATTATTATTTCTACCAAGAACTATATCTCTTCAAGGACCAAAACGGTGAGTAGAAACTTAGAAAGGTAAATTCAGTGATTTAAAGCATTTGGCATTTTCAGAATAGGTACTGATTTCGCCGCAAAGAAAATGCTGTCCAGAGGATTGGAGTTGAATTATAGATTTTTCTACATTTCTGTATATTGTTTTATTAATGATTCAGACATAGTTCGATAATTTTTTTGTGAAAGTATATACAAGGTGTTTCTTAAGTACGTGTAGAAACTTCAAGAACATGTTGCTGACGTCGAAATAAGAAAAAATGTTCACATAAACACATGTCCGCAAGTTGTTCAATTATTCTTATAACTAAAATACTACGATTGTGAATATCTGTGAAACTGAATAAATTACTCACTTATTTACTTACTTACTGTTCGTTTCTAAGATACAGAGTATCAAAGTTTAATTATTATATTTGTTTTTTTGTGAATAAATGCCAAAATATTTGTGATATTCGGGTAAAGTTTGGTATCTTGGATGATTTTTCAATGACAAAATCAAATTTTGTGTTAATTGTGAAAAAACTTATTTCTAATTGAATTTATTTTGTATTAAAAAATCTTGTTATTCAACATCACTTGCATCGATTATTTCAAATCTCAATAACTCGAAAACAGTTGCTCGCAGTGACCTCTATCAAGAATTTATCTTTAAAACAAACAATAATAAATATTCCCCGATACCAAACTTCACCCAAATATCAAAATTATTTTGAAATTATTCACAACAAAATAAAAATAAGAATTCAACTTTGACACTCTGTATCCCAGAAAAGAATAACTTGTGGACATATCTTAATAGGAACTTTTCTTCTTATTTTGATGTCAGCAATACGCTCCTAAATTTTCTACACGTACTTAAGAAACACCCTGTATATATACTACGGAATCAACTCACGCAATTGTTATCAAGCATTCTAATCCATATGAACAGTACTTCATTAGTAAGAATGATTATATTGAGGTATAATTTCTACTTATGTTTTATTCTTGACATACAGGTAAATCAAAAAGTAAGAGCGCATTTTTAAATTAGTACCAGTCCATTCAATTTCACATTGTTACATCGAAGGGTCTCAATTTGCATTCGATTCCGAAGTATAAGTGGAATATCACATTTGGCTAATTTCAAGTCACATTTTGCATCACATCTTGATGTCTCGACATGACCAACGGGGCACCGAATACACGTTTATGTGATAATAATAGAAGTCACTTCGCGATTCACTGGTGTGATCTCAAATATGAATGTGAATGGCACTACCATCTCTGAGACCATTCTGTGTTGACTGGGCTGGTTACTTCATTGGACATTAGTTTTTCACTAACGTCAACAGATTATTGACACACAATACCAAAATATACTAGAACGAAAATGTGACACTATGGAACAGGCAACTAAAATAAATAATCTCAGAATCTTCAACTGACCAGAAAAAAAACGAAGAAAATCTCAAACTGGATATAATTGATCTCTTGAACGCAAAGATGTCGATGAGCATGCCAGAAAACGACTTCGATATATGTTATCGAATAGGGAAGAAACAAGAAAATAAGTCGGGAGGCATATTCCTTAAACTGAGAAACCACGAATTGGTGCAGAATATCTATAGAAGGAAGAAATTTTTGAAAGGTACCGGAATCGTCATCAGGGAGGATTTGACAAGCATAAGAGTTCAACTACTGACCACTGCTATAGAAAAAACTCCTTTAAAAAACGTCTTGACTGACTCGGAAATATTTTCGTTAATAACAATAGTACATTGTTTATTATAAAATCAAAAAATAACTTTGAAAAACTATTTAATGTTCAACTTACTTCTTCTAGATGTAAAAAATAAAAACAAAATTCAAAACAAATACGAACAATATTGAAACTAGCCAAATAGTATGAATTTGATGATGTTGCAATTCTCAGATTTTCTGGAAGATCAGAAAGAAGTGAAAACCGAAGTGATTGAAAACTTTCATGAGTATTTTAATTCGACAGCAGAAAGAGAGAGTGATGGATATCTGTGTTCAATTCTTCATTTTAACGTAAGAGGTATCAGGAAAAACTGTGATGAGTTATTAGTATATTTAGATGAAAAAACTGCGCACATAGATGTGCTAGTTTTATCAGAAACATGGAATATTGAAACAGTGAGTGATTTTGCTATACCCGATCATAATCCTTGTTAGAATGGATCATTCAAAGCAGAACGATGGTATGATAGTCTATATCAAAAACAATATATCTGCAGCAGTACAGGTTATGAATCTGACAGACCCAAATTTTTTGAAAGTATCCATAAACATAAAAAATTTGTCAATAGGTATAACGGCCTCTCATAGACCACCATCAATAGATTCACTTTTTTACTTAAATGACCTAGAATATTAATTCAATCATCAACATAAAAAAAAATTAGAAATACTCGTGGGAGACATAAATATAAATACAATGGACAAGATGACCAATGGAACCCTTACTTATCTGAATGTTATGTCTGAAAATGGCTTCTGTTCTCATATAAATACGCCAACCAGGGTGACTGAAATTTCTAAGAGTACAATCAATTATTACTTTGTGAGATGTTTAGGTAAACGGACCAACATAAAATTTAGTCCAATTATTTTCCAGACTAACCTCTCAGATCATTATTCAATATACCTGAGCATATCAAACGAAAACAGACATTCCGTTCCCAAACAAACCTCACAAAATTAATAAAAAATATAAATTTTGAGAAGCTCAATACATTACTAGCAAGTGAAAATTGGAAAGATGTCATGAATTATATGGACTCACAACTTGCCTATGATAAATTTATAAATAAGCTAAAAAATTATATACATTCTTCTACTATAACAAAAAGTATAAACTGTAACAAAATGTATAAAATTAAACCATGGATAACCACCGGACTGATAACTTCTATAACAAAACGAGATCTTCTAAAAAAAAACTTAAAAACACAAGTACACAAGAACACAAAAACGAATACAAAGCATACAGAAACAAACTTAGATAATAAATTGATTAAAAAAACAAAATATGAATATTACAAAAAGAAACTCAATGACGTTAAGAGGAATGGAAAAAAACATGGGAGATTATCAATGAAGTTACGAATAAAAACTCAAAAAAACAGTCACTAAACAATATATCCATAAAAAATCCAACGGGTGAAATAATAACAAATAATGAAAATAAAGCTGATGCATTCAATGAGTTTTTTTACCAATGTGGAAATCGATATGGCTAAAAAAATTGAAAAATGTGAGCAACTCCCAGAGAATTTTTTCCACGACCCAATGATCCCTTTATCAATTTTTCTCCAACCGGCCACAAAAAATTAAATTATTATATACTTATTGCAAATTTGAAAATTAACTGCGCGCCAGGACCGGACGGCATCACTAGTAAAACTATTAAAAAAATACACCCCCATATTAGTAGTCCTCTAGTCTAGTTATTAATCTCTCCTATAAAAGTGGTAAAATACCGAGACAATGGAAAGAATCCCTTGTAAGCCTTTTACAGGGTGTTTCTTAAGTACGTGTAGAAACTTCAAGAGCATGTTGCTGACGTCGAAATGAGAAAGAAAGTTCCCATAAATACATGTCCGCAAGTTATTCGTTTGTAAGATACAGAGTGTCAAAGTTTAATTTTAATAATTTTGAATTAAAAAGTCTTGTTATTCAAAATCACTTGCATCGATTATTTCAAACGTCAATAACTCGAAAACAGTTGCTCGCAGTGACCTCTACCGAGAACATATTTTTTACACAAACTTAATAATAAATATTCCCAGATACCAAACTTTAACCAAATATCAAAAGTATTTTGAAATTATTCACAAAAAATTAAAATAAGAATTCAACTTTGACACTCTGTATCTCAGAAACGAATAACTTTTCTTCTTATTTTGATGTCAGCAATACTCTCCTGAATTTTCTACACGTACTTAAGAAACACCCTGTATATAAATCAGCTGAACATAATGACATGAACAATTACCGACCGATTTCTGTCATAAATAATTTTGCTAAGATTTTTGAACAAAGTATCAAAACCAGACTAACCGCATTCTTCACTAAACATGACGTAATAACAAATAGACAGTTTGGTTTCAGAAGTAACTCAAATACTGAAAAAGCTATATTGGATTTCATCGAAGAAGCTGTCGATGCCTTGGACAGATCGGAAATATGCCTAGCAGTCTTTCTTGATCTGGCTAAGGCATTCATTCGACATGATTTGTTGCTGAATAAACTTGAAAATTATGTAGTCAGAGGTGTCGTGCTAAATCTAATGCGGAATTACTTATCACAAAGATCACAAGTTGTCAAAGTCGGGGACTGTCAAAGTGAACCCATATATGTCAAAATTGGTGTTCCATAGGGAACAGTACTAGGTCCAGTACTCTTTCTCATATATATTGATAGTATTGTATCAATTAATAATTTCAAAGGATCTATAGTCTCATATGCTGATGACAGCAATTATATATAGGGGAAACTCGTGGCAACAATTACAGGATGACTCAGAAAAAGACCTAAAAAATCTTAAAATTTGGCTTAACTACAATACTTTAAGTCTAAATGTAAAAAAACTAAATTCATTTCATTTTCACTTTACAAAACCGAACAGCCTAATTACAACTCACTTGTGATACATGGTTGCAATAACGTAAACACATGCAACTGTCCCAATATAGAAAAAACATCAAATATCAAATATCTCGGTATTATACTCAATCAGCATCTAAGGTGGGATGAACATAGTGCACATGTTACAAAAAGGTTAAGACAAATAATTCATAAATTCTACAGCATCAGAGATATCCTGGATAGAAAAAATCTATTGATATTATACAACTCACTGACGGAGTCGGTTATTAGATATTGCATTACAGCTGGAGGGGGCTTATTCAATAACACAATCTCGAAATTTCAGTCTATGCAAAAAACATTATTGAAAATAGTATATAAAAAACAAGCTTTTTTCTACCAATCAGCTCTATAGGGAAATATTGGATATAAGAGGTCATTATATCTACCAGTGCTTGGTATGGATGTTCCATAATAAAGATAGATATGTTACTCTCAATACAAAACACACCAGATCCATCGAAAATAAGTCGATTGCTTTATCAATTTATAGAAAAACTCACACACAAAGATTTATCTTCTTTTTTTGACCAAAACTTAGAACTACTTGCCTTATGACGTAAAAAATTTATATCGTCTATCTAAATATACAACTTCAATCAAAAACTTTATATTTCAAAATGAATATATAAGACTTTGTTTTTAGAAAACAGAATAATAAAATTTTTCTCTTCATTTCTCCAAATCTATGCACAAAAATAGCATCTAACCCCAACGTCCATCTCTTTCGTTTTGTTATCTCTCTTTTTCTCTCCTTCTATATCTTTTTCTTTCTTTCTCTCTCTATCTGTCTCTCAGTCCCTCTCTCTCTCATTCTCTCTCTTTCTCCTCTTCTATCCCTCTCTCCCTCTCTATGACTCTCTATTACTAATTTTCAATTGCTTCCAACTTACTTCTGCAACCTTATACTGTAAGTTTCAATTATCTCTACTGCCAATTATTTAGGTATTAGGTTAATTTAGTCCACGCTGGGATCCAGTAATGCCACAACACAAGCATATCATTGCTTAGGTGGTTCTCCTGTCTCCTGGGGTGTAATCACAAAAATGTTCAGTAACAATTGATGTAAAATTTTTTGAATCTCAATAAATTCCAATTCCAATCCACAGAGTTACTCAAAAGGTGGTGAAATATGCCGTTGAGGTTTGTACACTGATGAAAACTCGAAATTTGTGTCCATGTGAGGCATGTTCGCTCGAGCCGCCGTCTTGGATGAAAAGAGCTGAAATCTGATTTTTCTAATATAATACCTCAACGGTTGATTCTACGAACGCTATACATCCTTAATCACAATAAAATTTCACAAATTTTGCATTCTAACATTGTATGTATAAAGGTATGTTCATGCTTATACGAGCTTCGGAAAATTTATGCGAATCGCAAATTAGGAAATTACCAACAAAATTTGACGCTCATAGTCATGCGACAAAAATTGATAGTCACTGTCATTGCGGGTAAGTCAAAGTACCTGGAATTTAATATTTTGTGGTTTTTTTAGTTTTGTTAATAATGGTTTATTCTTTCTTTGGTAATAAAAAGTACTCCTTCCCGAATCCTAAAGCAAGGAATAGAATATAAAAGTAGTGGCCTTTCTGCGGAAGGAATGGGTTTTGTTGTGATATATGACTTTTTTATTTCTGCTCTCACTATTGATAAGAGTTCATCAAACTGAGAACACGTCACACAAAAATCATTAAAATATTCATTGGGATCATTCAGTCTCATTTCTCGAACGAAGCTGTGATAATCACCATGAAATTTTCGAATTTTTAAAAATGTCGAACACTATACAACTCCTTTTTTTTTCGTCTGGAAGCTTCGCGTCCTTTCCAAAGCCGATACATCTGATGGTACAATGAACCCATCCAAATAATCTATATATCCTATGATGCGAATAACAACCACATCAACTAACTTTCCTATTGTTTTTTTTTATAAAATGAGAACTGAAGAATTATGAAATGATATGATTGTTCACCTGCATGTGTATTTAATTTTGAGGATTTGAGGTTAATAAAATAATAACACAAACACATTTTACGCATTCTGTGGTCGCGTAATTTGATACGAATTCGCAAAAAAGTTCAAATATATCAACTTCATTGCGATTTTTTCAGCCGCCATTTTATCCGCATAAATTTTCCGAAATTCGTATGAGCATGAACATACCTTTAGTCTCACATGTATCGAGTTTTATCAGCGTAAATACACCAAGCAAAAGAGCATAAAATGTGTGAGTTTTTCACAAAAATACTACTAGAAAACCGACTATGCCATCACATGGAGGACAGTCTGTATTTATGTTCTGTTATGTTTTCGACTCGCAAGTGTCATAGACATTTAAATGACAAAAAATAAATTTGCTTATAAAATAAAAACTAATGGAGAAATCTGGTTGCTCCAATGGGAAGAATTGTAGATAATTGGAATACTAATAAAATGGAATGTTTGAAGACCCTGTCCGATCCATCAGTTACGGAAAAAAACTGAAAAAACCGGAAAATTTTGCGATTTTTTGAAAAATTCATAAATCCGAAATTTTTCAAGAAGTAGGATTGACCTTCCTCATGAAAGTTTTTAATCATGTGTACTCTATGTGTGCACAAAATAGGCGCTGTCGGATCGTAAGTTCAGGTACAATTGCCAATTATATTTTTTCTTGCACTCTCAGCTTGCCTGGATGCTCTAGTGATCGCCAGATTTCAATTCCTCTAAAAGATTATAAAAGTAGAAGTATATAGTACTGTAACCTGATCTTAGGTACATATTTGGCCAGGCTAGCTTTTTGATTTTCGGAGGCAAAGGCGTTAGTCGACGTCACTCGATGATTCCCAAAATGTCCAATTTGTGGCACCGAGAATAAGTTTCTCATTAATTATGATGTTTATTGGACGCCATCTACAGTGTTGAATGATTTCAAAAACTTATTCCCAGGCCAATCTCTGTAGACATACACTAACTATGCTGAAAGAAAGATTCAACCCCAACTTCAAACAAAAGACACATTAAAATATAAATATTTAATAATTCTATTAGTTGTCTATTATAATAATAATAATAGAATCTTGACATGTAACCAACCAAAAGAATGGGTTATCCAAGTCGCGATATGAGAAATTATAACAGTTTTTATCTTACCTAGTCCGAATGCATTCAAACCTTACACAATTAGGTATTTACTAAAGAATCACGACATTGGTTTTCTTGCTCCCTTTTGGTCTCCATAAATGATTGTCTCAACGGAAATCTCTAGCGTTGGGTCTGCTCCGTCCAATATGCTCTCCGGCTTTACAAAAACATGGCAGGCTTCACAATACCATTACAAGTTTTATCTTACACAGGATTTACAGACTTTACAATACCATCACAGACTTTACAATACCATCACGAGCTTTACAAGAC
This sequence comes from Chrysolina oricalcia, assembly GCA_944452925.2. Lineage (NCBI taxonomy): Eukaryota > Metazoa > Arthropoda > Insecta > Coleoptera > Chrysomelidae > Chrysolina > Chrysolina oricalcia. The sequence continues at coordinate 8,926,730 of OX101813.2, read as the reverse complement.
CATCACCGGCTTTACAATACCATCACAGGCTTTACAATACCATCATAGGCTTTACAATACGATGTGAGCTTATATTACTTTGTTGAATTGGCCTTTAAATTTTAATTGGCCGATTAGTCCATATACTGTCTTTCGTAAATTATATCCTAATGTCTTTGGTAAATTAAATCTCAATGTCTTTGGTAATTTCCTCTCCAAAATTGATTTTAATAAAAAAAACATTTCCTTTCATTGTTGCCACAACTATCAATCATTATACGCATGTCACTGAACTATATCAAAGATACTAGCATTCCGCGATTTTAAAAACTACATTAAAACGATAGCGAACAAAGTTCTATCTCTCTTTTCCATGAAAGTAGAAATTTGTGTAAACAAATTCAATGTAGTGCGCCCTCTTCAACAAATCGAATCGTAATAGGAAGAAGACCTGTAGTCTGAATGTAGTGACCCTCCTTTAACAAATCGATTCGAAATAGGAAGTGGCATCAACCATATTATTGTAAACATGTAAACATTCCTTCTTGATAACCACACAATAATGGATTTAATTAAATCACCAGAGATATCCGTGGGAACCAAGAGCTGTAAAATTAAAACAATTATTTTTCATGTGAAATAGGAAATTTATTTCATGTGGTGATCGAATGACAAGTGTTTGGAAATTTCACCTTGTGACATGTCTATACGAAGAAAATAACTATGTACCGTCAACGTTACAGTACTACAAACCTCATTTTGCGCTACAATGGTGCGAAATGGTTGAAAAATTCATGCAAACATGACTGAAAACAGCCGAGCCTGCGTTAGCTGCCGAGTAGTAGGAGTGTCCGGGAGATGAGAATCCTTCTAATGAACGGGTTACGTGATAATTACTGCCGTGCTAAGACAGAAGGTCGTAACTGACCAATTTTGCCGCTTCTGATAAACACAACCTATCCAAGGAACAAAGTCAGAATGTCGAATCTTCAGTCTGTATACCTAAAATAACACACAGTATTTGTCATATCTCGAGAATATCAGGCATGTACTGAATCAAAGTATCGCATCTCAAATAACTCGAAACTCTTGCAAAACTAGATACGACCCCTTGTCTTAGCACGGCAGAATACGCCTCCCCTCATCTCATTATCTCAGTCATCTTTGCAAGCATTTTTCACCCATTTCTCAGCATTTTAGCGCAAAATGAGAATATACGTTTTGTGGTACTGTAGTTCTACTTTCAAAATCTGTTTCAGAAATTGAAATTGGACTATCACTAGAGCATCCAGGCAAGCTGCAAGATAGAGCAAGAAAAAATTCAAATTGCAATTTTACCAAAACTAATGATTCGTCGGAGCCTGTTTTGTACTCACACAAAGTACACATGATTCATCACTTTCATGAGGAGGGCAACCCTATTTCTTGAAAAATGGCGGAGTTATGAATTTTCAAAAAAATAGTTAAATTTTCCGGTTTTTCTGGTGTTTCTCCGTTACCAATGATCTGATCAGGTCGTAAAACATCTTATTTTGTTCGTATTTTAATCATCTAAAATTCTCTCTATCGGAGTAATCAGATTGCTCTATGAGTTTTCATTTTATAAGCAAAACAATTTTAAAATACACGTTTTTTGTTATTTAAATATTTGAAACAAATCAATAAATGACAGTTACGAGTCGAAAACATGTGATGTGATGGTACAGTTGGTTTTCTACTAGTATTTTTGTTAGGAAAAAATGCTCTATTGACTGGCCTAAAAGATGAAAAGGACCCCGCAAACTCCTTATGGAATTTGGGTCCCGATGGAATTTTTAAATTTTTGGTATGATGAAGTCCATGTAATTCTCAACATGTTTATATACTGAAATATTATATTGAAAATGTTACCATTGCGCCAACCCAAAAAAAATTAAGTTTTGCTGCTAGGGGGCGTTAAAATCACCCCTTGCGCAGATTAGACTATACAGGGTGGCCCACGAAGTTTAGGACAGGGAATATCTCGGAACTCGAAAGTAGTGGAGAATTGTAATTTCGGGGTTCTCAATAAAAGCAATTGGTGCAGCTTTTTTTGATATAATGTTACTCAATGAGCTCTTTGTTTTTTTAGCACGTGACATCGTATTCAAAATCTTTAAAGGGACACCCTGTATATTTTGTAATTTTTATGTTCCTCCCGATGAAACAATTCCAACGGAATGTCACACTTGTGGTCTAAAACGATGAATTCGTGAAATACAGGTATTTTAATATCCTTTGTCCCACGACGTCTGAAACGAACAAATGCCAAATTATTTAGGTTTAGGGTCACCCTCTGTATTTGGGCAGTCCTTTATTTCATGCGATGATTGAAACAAGGCAAAATTAAATAAATCATCAATATTTCATTAGAAATCGTCGTGGGACGAATGATATTGAAGTACCTGTATTTCTCGAATTAATCGTTTTAGACCACAAGTATGATAGTTCGTTGAAATTGTTTCATCGGAAGGAACATAATAATGCCAAAATATACAGGGTGTTCCATTAAATATTCTGAATCAGATATCACGAGACCGAAAACAAAAGGCTCATTGGGTAACATATCAAAAAAATCTGCAACTATTGCTTTAATTCAGAACCCCAAAATTACAATTATCCACTACTTTCGAGTTCCGAGATATTCCCTGTCCAAAACTTCGTGGGACACCCTGTATATTTTTGAATCCGGTTACAATATTTCCACTTTTTTAATTGTTGCTAATGTTGCAAAATATTGTGATGTTTTATGAAAAAAATTCTCACCCCTCCTTCTTCCCCCAACTCCTATTACGAAACGCAAAAAAAAAATCTCGAGTGCATCTAAATGTATCGTCGAATGTTCAAATATGCCTAAAAAAGGAAATAGCAGTTTTTTATGATTATCCCCCTTCCACCAAAGGGCACAAAACGGAAAAATTTCAATAGATTTTTTTGAATCTTCAATATGAAGTAGTTCATGTTATTTTGACTAAAGATTAATAGGGTGACAAACCCCAAAAATTATTAGTTTTGATTCTAGGGGGCGTAGAAATCATACCTTGCTCAGAATAAACCATTCAATTAATATAAGCGGAAACAATATCTCTACGTATTTCACTTTAGATTATGCTGAACAATTGTGTAATTCTTTATAAAGAAATATAAAACCTCCCCCTTACCCCCAACCCCTATTTTAAAACAAGACAAAAATAAATTCTCGACTACTTGTGAATCCTTCATCAAAATAAATTGTTTAATCAGCATAAATTGAGGAAATCGTATACTTGTTCACCATTCCTCCCCATCAAAAAAATATTGTTGGATTCCGCTGACTTCTTAGTAGGACGTAGTTCATGTTATTTGAATATCAATTAACTGGGTTAAAATCTTGAGAATAAATAAAAATTATAAATCAATAATTTGAATTTGAGTTGGTGCCTGAATTAATTTTTTTCGTGTTTTAAAATAAGAGTTGGGGGTGAGGGGGCGGTTTCAGATTTTTTTTTATGGAAAATTACACAATCGTTCAGAATAATCTAAACTAAAATACGTAGAAATTTTGTTTCCGCCTATAATGATGAAATAGTCTATTCTGAGCAAGGAATGATTTCAACGCACCCTAGCATCGAAACTATTAATTTTTGGGGTTTGTAACCCACTTAATTTCTATTCAAAATAACTTGAACTGCATCATATTGAAAATTCAGAAAAATCCACTCAGCCAAGCACTGGTCACCCGGATAGTGGACGCCACCATTCAGAGTTGAAACTCTACGAACAAAGGACACCTTTCAGGAGCAGTCTTCCTAGATGTCACCAAGGCCTTCGATAGAGTTTGGCACGATGGGCTGATCACAAAACTAGTGGATGCCAGATACACTACACCAATAGTCAAGCTTCCTGAGAGGTCGACCTTACCAATGCAGAGTCGGAAATGCTCTTTCTCCACGAAGGAGGCTAGAAGCAGGAGTACCACAGGAAGCAGTACTGTCGCCACATCTGTTTTCGATCTACACCACAGACATGCCTATGTCGGACAATCCCATGACCAAACTGGAACTCTGTGCAGATGACACAACAATCTGCAACAACAGATCAACAAGCTGGAACCGTGTTTCAATCGTTGGAAGATCGTAATCAATTCAGGCAAAAGTCACTGCTCGCCTTAGCAGACAGGTACAGCTCTGGGTAACCTGAGCCCAACACAGCAACCAAATGGCACATATGAACAGTGGACACTTCCCAGTACTACGACCGAAATCAGCTTCTCCCAGCGCAGCCACCAAGGTTAGCAGACGCACAAATATTCAAATACCCACCAGTTGCTCCACCACTTTACATGCCAGATTCAATGAGACAGCAAGACATAGCGGCCTTCAACTTCGAAATTCCCCAAACTTCCAGACTGGACCCACACCATTGCTAGAGACGCAGAGTTCATATGCCACTATAACAGCCAGAACTACACAACCAACACTAAACCCACCATGGAAAACACCACTTAAGCGGCAGGTTTCAATAGTGAGAATACCGGACAACTGGGACCCTACTGATACAATGAAGGCCATCAAGAACACACTTACCTAGTACAGAGAAACGAGATCTCGAAGCCAAGGACGAACAAGAAATAATGAAGGTTCATCAACAACTCAGGACACAAACCGAACTTCAGATAAAACTTATCGGAGGGAGCAAGCCCATGGTCATGCTGATCGGATTGTAAGCAGGCATAGACGGAGACCAGATTATACAACAGTCATAACGGAAAATGAGGAACTGAATAATCAGGGAACAGAAGAGGAATTGAGGACGGGACTGAAACTACACTGCGAACAACAGTGCAAGAACAGAAAGAAGAAATGAATTATGCATTGCTCACCTAAAGTCTTCAGATCCTCCATTGAGTTGGGAGAACTGAGCATAGAGTTGGTTGCCGTCAGAGTAGAGGAATATGTACGAATAGCAGTGTGCTATGAGTGCAATAGATTCGGGCATGTATCAAAGCATTGCAAGGACAAAAAATGATGCCATCGATGAGGCGGATACCATCAGGGCAAACTGCACCAGTTGTGAACTCAAACTGACACCCAGAGCTCACGAAGCGAGTGACACCAGACACCAGTGTACACGAGAAAAATGGACCAGACTTAGAGCTACAATAATTACAAGAACTAACATCAAAGAACTTATTGAAAATACTTTAAGTCTACATGGGCAAAGGTCCCTCAGCTACGGATCGACTCTATCAAGAAATCGAAGATAGGGTTATAGACATAGTCCTGATGCATTAGATCCACAAATCAACGAAATCGACAAAGACACACATTATACAGGCATAATGAAGGCTCAAAAACTGGCACGATGATGAACAACAAGATCAAAGACGTGAAACGTATAACAGAACTCACGAACAAAAACACAACAAGCATACAAATCGGACAACAGAAGGAGAGCATCACAATCATCGATTTTCATGCTGAACCAGGTGGACAGACAAACCGGAGGTTCAAATAAATACAAGACAGAACAAACAAGGTCAAGGGGAAAACAATAATTGCTGGTGACCTCATTGCAAAAAACGATACATGGGGAAGACAAGACACGGATCACAGGGGAGAAGAAATATTGGAATCACTCGTTAATAGATATATTATAAAAAGTGACAGAACAGGACTAGCGACATATTGCAATAGGGGACAGAGCTGGGTTGACTTGACAATGGCGAGGGACATACAGATACACTACTGGATAGTACACGACTTCGAAACACTCAGCGACTACAAATAGATCACCTACACAGTGGGACACGTTATACGTAACACCGACAAATCACAGAAAAGGTATAATACAAATAAAGCAGACTGGGAAAAATTCACAGATTTTAAGACCACACAGACAGAACATACAAGACAAGGTAGAAGAGTCAGCACTGAGTATATAGGCGAAATGCGAAAAGGCATGTGAGAAGGCAATTCCATGAATAAAACGGACGAAATGCGAGAACCAAGTATGGTGACAAAAAACACCTGATAGCATAGGAACGAAACACGCACACGGAGAGAAAGAAAAGCCTGGCAGACAGACAAAAACATTGCCAAAAAAAGAAGAGACTATGAAATTGCCAGAAAACATTACAATGACCTTATCAAGGAGAGTAAGAAAACACCAATAAGATAATACATCTCACAAGAGGGACATATCAATCCTTTGGTCATTGCCTGTAAAATATTGAGAGAAAATAAAAATAATGCTAACGTCGTAAGCACTATCCAGTGAGAAAACGAGACCTGGGGTCCTATTCTCGAGTTTGTACGTATGCGAATTCGATTTGCTGTTCAATCGGATACACATGAGATATGTATACTTGTCTCTTTTATTTGTATACGAATTGGAATTCGTATGATTCGAGAATAGTCCCCCTGAAAACAGAACGAAGACGAAACCGATGGACAGCTGCTCAGCCAATTATTCCTTGAGAACGATGGAAATACGCAATCACATAATGACATACCTGATATAATACGGAAACACAATATACAAGACCCAAGACAGGACGACACAGAATTTGCATTAACAGAACTCACGGACATAGCACAAGGACTCAAACCCAACAAAGCAGCAGCGAAAGACGGCATACCGAATGAAGCACCAAGCACAGGCCAAGCACGTATAGGCTGATTTCACTGCTTTCAACGTTGGGTGAACTTCTTGATAAACTTCTAACACACAGACTAACATACCACATGGAAACAGCACTCAAAATAGACTAAAGTCAATACGGATTTAGAAAAGCACACTCAACCACTGACACCATACAGAACACAATCAGGACAATACAACAAAACAAGAGAAAAAACAACACACATGCATGATAACACTATATGGGCACCTAACATGAAACATATCATGCGCCAAAAACTCATACCAGACAATATAATACGACTAAGCACGGACTTTGTCGCAGACAGATGAATCACAAGCGGGCGCACGACAGAGCATGGAATGGGGATGCCCTAAGGGACCCAGCCTCGGGCTCATGCTCTGGAACACAGTAATGGAGAATTGGTATGGGCTGTTGGACAAGGAAATCGGAAACGATAAAAATTTAAAAACTCAAGCTTTTGCCGACGATCAGGTGATCCTAATAGCGAAGAGTTCTCACGCAGAGATCCAAAAAAGATAGCTGAGAATCAGAAAGGGCTTCAAAAGATGGGCAGAGGTTAACGAAGTGACATGTAACAAAGCTAACACAGAGACAATGTACATAACAGGCACTAACGACAACACAATACCAGACATAAACATGGATGGACAAACACTCACCAACACAGATACCATGAAGTATCTAGGTTTGACAATCGACAGGAAGATGTTGTGGATTGAACACATAAAGAATATCACAGCCAAAACACAGTATTTTGCCATCAAACTTTTCGGCAGGAAATGGGACAACATGAAAGAAAACATGGAAACCATATTCAACAATGCTATTCATCCATTACATACAGTGGAAGTTAGATTCGAACTAGGTGAGTGAAAAAAGTTAGACTGTAAGTTTTCCACCCACCTAGTTAAATCATTTAGACCATGTTATGAAGTAATAAAATAGAGACTATTATAAATGAAAATATTTTCAGAATGTGTTGACATTTCGCTGTCTAATATCTATTGACAAAATCACCCAAACAACCAACCTCATACTACTTGATACTTATTCTTTGTATAAATATAAATCTACAGAATTATACAACTGTAACCTTCATATTATCTCCCTTGCAAAGCACTGATATCGAATCTCAGGTAATATTTCAAAACAATAACAAAACCTCAATCACTAACAACAATAATTCTTCAGGTAGGTTGGTTTAGTGACCATCCTTCCTACTCGGGTAAAATACGTGTCTCTACCATCCGTATTATCTTTACAAACATTTGCATTGTCTCTTTCAATATCTCTTCCATCCCTCTCTTTCTCAGCCCAGCCACGAACTTCCATAGCATTATCCTCACTCGTATCAGAAGTAGAAGCATATTCTCGCTCATGATCATCCCCATCTATTTCTCTATGTTGATAACAAATTTCATCGTTTTCATTTTATATATTTCCGTAATTCAAACCTGTATTTGTAAATTCCCGAGTTTAGAAATTATCATCAAATTCATAATGGAAAGTATAATTTTTACTTAATTTAACGTTATTACTCTTTTTCAAAAATCGTAGGTTCCTGATCAACATTCGTCCTGTATTAGTCATTCTTACTATATACGTTCTTGGTCTATTTCTATCTACATCAACAACAACTGCTGGTTCCCAAATTTTAATATTCATTAAAATCATGACATTATCATGTTTGGCATTTCTTCTTTCGATCGAAAATAATTGTTTCATTGAACTTGACTTTTTAAATCATTTCTAGGAATATATGGTTTCAACAACGATGAATTCGCAGGGATGCAACCTTTCAACCTCCTACTGAATAGTAATTGAGTCCCTGGAGTATTTCTATATTCTGATAATGCTAAATATGTTTCATTTTTTTCATGGTGTGCTTCTTTCATTAGCTTCTTTATTGTCTGAACATGCCTTTCCTTAAAGCCATTTGATTAAGGATAGTTGGGACACGAAATTTTATGTGTTATGCCCCATGTTTCCATAAATATCTGAAATTCAATACTTCTACATTGAGGTCCTCCATCACTACAAGATTCATCCGGCTTAACGTGACTGGAGAAGATTTGTTTTAGTTTCAGAATTACACCTTTACTAGTGGTTTCATTCAAAACACAAATTTCAGGAAATTTGGTATACGAATCAACGAATAAAAGATACGTTTGGTCATGAAAATAGAATGAATCTGCAGCAACAATTTCCCAGGGCCTATTCGCAACATCTGTCAATATCAAAGTCTCATTCTGGTTTTTTCTTTGAAATGTCATACATTCCTACAATTGGTTACTATATCTTCAATTTCTTTATCCACGAATGGCCAAAATATCAATTCCCTTGCCCTCAATTTGGTTTTCTCAAAACCTATATGAGTGAAATGCAATCTTTTTAGCATTTCTGCCCTTTAAAATGTTGGAATGACTATTTGCCTGCCTTTGTAAATAACATTATCAACTTCACTCAACTGATCTCTGTAATTTCAAAAAAGTGCCAACCATATTTTATATATTTCAATAAGGCCTGTAATTCCAGATCATCTTTCGTTGCATTGCCTATCTGATCAAATTTTGCTCTACTAATAATATTATTTGAATGAATCATATTCAAATGAGCACTCACCACCGATTCATCAACATTGAAAGTTTTATCATCGAAACTGGCTCTGGATAAAGCATATTTAACTGCAAAGCTATTACACTGAAGGTTGATTCGTAGTCGTTTTAATCTCAATGGACATTTGTTGAGAGGTTTTTAAAATATAATCTCCAGCGGTTTATGGTCAGTCTCCACAATAAAATTTTTGCCATATATACAGGGTGTAACATGAGTACGTTAAAATATTCAAGTGACGTATTCCTGAGACTATTTTAAGAAAAAAAATCTATATAAACTTGTGTCCGGAAATGCTTCGTTTCGGAGACACAGTGTGTTGAAATTGAATAAGTTATTTGCACGAAATTTTGTACCGGGTTTTTTTTGACGTGGGAAATCATAATTTCGTATTAATTTTCATGTAACATCTAGAGGGCGCTGCGTACGCTATCATTATTTATTTCAAATTGCCCTAACATTTTTGACAGTGAACTTTTGGTACTTTAAATGAAAAAACCTTATTCCCATACCTTTTCCAAGTAAAAAAGTTAAATTTCCTCAACAACGCTGGAGGTGATCGTTTTCGAGATATTTACAATTTTCTATATCGATACATGTTACTAAGCTCCTAGGGCGCTAAGTGAAGTTGCTGAGAACATTACAAAAACTAAGTATGTGGTAGATCTCGTCAAAATAAACTACTTTTTTCCTATGAAATGTTTATCGAAAAATGATTTGTTTTCGAGATACACATAGTTGAAAATTTCCAAAACATGGTTGGTTTTCGTCATAAGTTATTTGCAACTGCAGTTATTTTCATCAAACTTTAAACACAGACTTCTTTCAAACTGAGCATTTTCAAACTGCTTAATCAATCGAAGTTAAAAAAAATTGTCAGGTTCAATTATTCAATTAAAAAGTACTACATTTCGGAGTTTGTAAAAAAATACAATTCGGAGAAGTACTATGATATTTATTATGTTTCCAAAACATGGTTGGTTTTTATCATAAGTTTTTTTGCAATTATTTTAGTTATTTTTATCAAACTTTATTACAGTATAAGACTTCTTCTAAACTGAACATTATCAAACTGCTTAATCAGTATCGCCAAATTTGATTTCAATAATTTTTGTCACTCTCCGCTTGCAAATTAAGTTGATTAAATCGAGTAGGCTATCAAGGTTTGTTTATAAAAATAGAAGTTCGCTGTCACATTTCTAACTATTCATTGACAAATTATCAGTTCGGATTTCATAAAGTAATTTTCTGGTACCATGCCCGAATTTACGAATGCTGAAATAGCTGATATAATTTTTGCATACGGCTTGGCCGACGGAAATTCAACCGAGGCCAGACGCATCTATCAGGAAAGGTATCCCCAACGCGTCACTCCTTGTGCAGCGATATTTGCGAATCTTTTCCGGCGACTTTCCGAATCTGGAAGCTTTGAAAGAAATTCTGCAGTAAGACGGCCACGGACTACAAGAACTGTGGAATTGGAGGAGGCGGCTCTCGAAGAAATTAGTGAACATCCAAAGACAAGTTCAAGAAAAATTAGTCAAACTTTAAATGTGAGTCACATGACCGTTTACAGAATTTTAAAAGAACATCAACTATATCCTTATCATATTCAGCGTGTCCAGGCAATTACGCTACGTGATTTTCAACCACGTATCGAATTTGCTCGATGGCTTCAAAGAAAAGTCGAACAACATCCCCAAATTTTATCGAAAATCCTCTTCACAGATGAGGCTAATTTTTCAAGAAATGGTATCATAAACTTCCATAATAACCACATCTGGGCGGAAGATAACCCACATGCGATAACGCAAACTCATTTCCAAGATAGATTCTCTCTTAATGTATGGGTAGGCATAATTGGGGATTATTTAATTGGGCCCTATTTTCTCCCCTTACGTTTGAATGGAGATGCATACCAACATTTTATGGAACTCGAGCTTTCCAAGCTTATGGAAGATGTTTCCCTTGGTCTACAAAATCACTCTTGGTTTATGCACGATGGAGCCCCTGCTCATTTTAGTCTGATAACAAGAAATTTCTTAGACGTAGTATATCCCCAACGATGGATAGGAAGGAGAGGCACTCAGCATTGGCCCCCGAGGTCATCGGACCTCAATCCCGTCGGTTTTCGCTTTTGGGGACACCTAAAATCACTAGTTTATGCTAGCCCCATTGAAAACGAGGAAATGTTAAAGGATCGCATCATAGGTTGCTGCGAAACGATAAGAAACAATCCCGGCATTTTTCAACGGGTGCGGAATTCTTTGATGAGGAGAGCAGAAGCTTGTATTACTGTTGGGGGTCGTCACTTTGAACAGTTGTTGTAATAGTTGTTTATTCAATTTTTATATGTTTAATTGCCTAATAAATATCATAGTACTTCTCCGAATTGTTTTTTTACAATCTCCGAAATGTAGCACTTTCTAATTGAATAATTGAACCTGACAATTTTTTTTAACTTCGATTGATTGAGCAGTTTGAAAATGCTCAGTTTGAAAGAAGTCTGTGTTTAAAGTTTGATGAAAATAACTGCAGTTGCAAATAACTTATGACGAAAACCAACCATGTTTTGGAAATTTTCAACCATCTGTATCTAGAAAACAAATCATTTTTCGATAAGCATTTCATAGGAAAAAAGTAGTTTATTTTGACGAGATCTACCACATACTTAGTTTTTGTCATGTTCTCAGCAACTTTACTTAGCGCCCTAGGAGCTAAGTAACATGTATCGATATAGAAAATTGTAAATATCTCGAAAATGATCACCTCCAGCGTTGTTGAGGAAGTGTACCTCTTTTACTTGGAAAAGGTGTGGAAATTAGGTTTTTTCATGAAAAGTACCAAAAGTTTACAGTAAAAAATGTTAGGGCAATTTGAAAAAAATAAAGACAGCGTACGCAGCGCACTCTAGATGTTACATAAAAATTAATACGGAATTATGATTTTCCACGTCAAAAAAACCCTGGGTACCAAATTTCGTACAAATAATTCATTTTTTGCAAAAGTTACTTTTAAAAAACGAACAAAAGTCAATTTCAACACCCTGTATCTCTGAAACGAAGCATTTCCGGACACAAGTTTATATAGCTTTTTTTCTTAAAATTGTCTCAGGAATACGTCACTTGAATATTTTAACGTACTTATGTTACACCCTGTATATACAGGGTGTTAATTAAGTACGTTGACAAACTTCGGGAGGTGATTCTTTGAAGGTTTTCAGGACGAAAAGTTCATATAAACATATGTCCCAAACGGCTTGGTTTTCGAGATACAGGGCGATAAAAATACATTTTTTTCAAGAATTTTTAGAGTTAACTTCAACATTTTCGACAATAATCAGTTCAAATTAGGCAAGTACAATCCATTCAATAGGGCGCACGATACAAAATAATGCATTTCTTAAATAATTTACAGGGTCCTCCTTTTTTCAGACCTTTGTTCAACCCTTCAGAATTTTTTTTTCCGCCGCCACTGACATATTATGAGAAAGGAATAATCAATGTTGTTTCATTTAACGTCTTTTTGATATCTTGCATTTTTTCATTTACTTGTACGGTTCAGGGGCTATAATGAAAATATTAATTTAAACATTTTCCAGTGTGGCATAACATTAGAAAATTTGAAAATTAAACATTTTCAATTATTGTAAATTGATGGAAATATTTTTTCAGAATTAGAAAAATCTACGATGAATAAAAATTATACAGTAAAAAATATAAAGACAAGCTTTTATACAAATGCACTGAAAATGAAAAAATAATTTGTTTCATTTTTTGTAGGTTATTCTGTGAGTATCAAAATCTTTCTGTACAAGATTACCTAGATCAAACAATGAAATGAATTATTTTTTCCTTTTCAGTGTATTGTATAAAAACTTTAAAATGTTTTCTTTTCATAATTTTAATTTTTAACATTTTAGTTTATTTTTTATGTGAAACTGAAAATCTCCAACCCAAAAACCATCACATACCAATTTTGAACAGAATCGGATCATAATCACAAAACTCGTCCGCCATATTGGAGCCGCCATTTTGTTTTTTAACAAACATTTTTTTAAGGCATTGTCACCGGAATTACGGAAACCTGCCAAATTTCAAATTAATCGGAGTATTAGAAGTGGGTCAAATTCAACTTTTATTAAATTGTTTGTTAGTTAGTTACAAGTGAAGCTAAATAAAAGCTTGTTATTGTAAAGATGTGATTTCTTTTTGTGATATCTAACAGAAAACTACTATCTCCCCGTCACTGCGGTACGCTGGATATTAAACTAGATCTGACAGATATTGGGAAAACATTAACTTTCAACCTGAAGATTCTGATGGTAAAAATGTGCATTTTCATTGAGATATTTGATTAAAAATTTTTTTACCCATCAGTCTTGATAGAGAACTCATACAAATTTTTTGTTATTTTAAAAAAAGATATTTTTTAGTTTTCAATTGAACGTTTCCTTTTCAACATAAAAAACTTCCGAAAGGTAATCCTGTAATGGAAGATAGTTAATAGGGTTTATCTAATAGTCGCAGATCATTACACATTTGATTTTCATTTATGAATCTCTGGTCATAACTCCGAAAAACTAAATCAAACAAATTTTTGTTTCCGTACGGAGTACATTATTTTATCAGAAATTTCGGTTTGTTTTTTCTTCTGCAGTAACGCAGAAATTTTGTAATCAATTTGAATTCATAAAAATAGCAAAGTGGGCTTTGATATTAATTCATTTATTTAAATTTCAACAACTTGACAGTTATCGAAAGTTGAGAAACTGTCTCATTGTTGATTCTTCATTAGTGCAAGCTATAAAGCAGATTCATTCAATATTCCTTTGGATAAAATGGTTGAATATACAAATTCAGAAATGGCAGACATGCACTTAATGTATGGAATGGCTGATGGTAACGCTCGTGCCGCCAGACGAATGTATCTAGAAAGATTTCCACAACGTCATATTCCCAGCACACAAATGTTCATCAATATTCACTCCCGTCTTCGTGAAACGGGTACTTTCAAGAGGTCTGCTGTTCTCATAGGAAGACCCAGGAGAGTTGAACAGTTCAGATAGAAGAAGCTGCGAAATTGAGCAGCATCCAGACACCAGAACAAGACAAATTGCGGCACAGTTTAACGTAACCCATGTATTGGTATGGCAAATTTTAAAAGAGCAACAACTTTATCCCTATCACATACAGCGTGTTCAAGCTCTTCTGCCAAGGGATTTTCCAAAGAGATTAACTTTTTGCACTTGGATTCGAAATAAATTGTTGGAAAATCCATGGTTTTTATCTCAAGTGTTATTCACCGATGAGGCATGCTTTTCCCGTAAAGCCATTATTAATTTTCACAACAATCATATGTGGGCTGATGAAAACCCACACGCCGTGATTGAAAACCATTTTCAAGAGACGTTTTCTGTGAATGTTTGGGTTGGAATTGTAGGGAATTTCTTTATCGGGCCACATTTTCTGCCTCATAGACTCAATGGTGACCATTATCGATATTTTCTTGAATTCATCTTACCTGGACTCCTAGAAGAGATCCCACTGAGGAAAAGAATTGGAATTTGGTTTATGTATGATGGTGCTCCAGTACACTTCAGATTGGTTGCACGCCAATATTTAGAAGAGAATTATTCTGATCGCTGGATTGGGCGTGGTGGGCCACAACTTTGACCACCAAGGTCACCCGATATGAATCCACTTGATTTTTTCCTCTGGGGGCACCTTAAATCATTAGTGTACCGAACTCCAGTTCAAAGTGAAGAAGACCTGAGGAATCGCATACAGGAGTCATGCGGAATTATAAGAAACACTCCTGGTATTTTTGAGCGTGTCCGCCAGTCTATGGTTAGGCGCATAAACGCATGCATTGAAGTTGGCGGTGGCCATTTCCAGCAGCTGCTCTGACATATCAATTTCAATAATGGTCCTTTTCTGAACTTAATTTTATTCCTAGGGAATTTATGTTACATTGCTCTAGTATTTGATAATAAAGTTATTCACTATTGAAAATGTCCAAAATAATTTTGCCATAATTAACTTTGTGCAATACATATTCAACCTGAGTTATGGTAAAAAATGTATGGGAGCTCCATAACATTACATTTTCTCTACACGAGCAGAAAATAGCTATTTGTGTAATGAGAACAAAATGACGTATTGCGTCACGCGCTAATCTTTGGAGAGTGGCAATGACACTTCGAGAAATGAATTATTTTATATCATGCGCACTATTGAATGGATTGTACTTGTCCAATTTGAACTAATTTGGATCGATTATTGTCGAAAATTTCGAAGTAAACTCCTAAAAAATGTATTTTGATCACCCTGTACTTCGAAAACCAAGCCGCTTGGGACATGTTTATATGAACTTTTCATCTTGAAACCTTTCAAAGAATCACCCTTCAAGTTTGTTAGACTATTTGCTTCTCAAATTTCTTTATGTTATGCGTTACTGGAAAATGTTTGCGTTAATATTTTCATTGTAACTCCTGAACCGTACAAGTAAATGAAAAACATCAAGAGAGCAAAAAGATGTTAAATGGAACAACATTCATTATTTCTTTCTCATAATACGTCAGTGGCGGCGGAAAAAAAAATTCTGAAGGGTTGAACAAAGCTTGACTCTGAAAAAAGGAGGACCCTGTGAATTATTTGAGAAATGCATTATTTTGTATCGTGCGTACTATTGAATGGATTGTACTTGCCTAATTTGAACTGATTATTGTAGAAAATGTCGAAGTTAACTCTAAAAAATCTTGAAAAAAATGTATTTTTATCACCCTGTATCTCGAAAACCAAGCCGTTTGGGACATATGTTTATATGAACATTTCGTCCTGAAAACCTTCAAAGAATCACCTCCCGAAGTTTGTCAACGTACTTAATTAACACCCTGTATATATATATATATATATACAGGGTATTCCACACTCGATGGCCTATTAGACGTTTCTGGAGAACGGAACAACAGATCATTTTAAAAATTTGTGGGCATGAATAATCAAACATGCTCTACCCGTCTAAAATATTTTCATCGATACAGTGTTGCCACTTGTATCAGAAAGTAGTAGATACTTTGTTATTTCAAATGGAACATCCCATATATTATATGGATTTTGAAATCCTTATAATATTCCTCACAACTTTCCCATATAATTCCCTATACCTATCTGTGACGATTTTCGAGATAAAAATTATTTTGTCAATTTTTTGTGTAAAACCTGACCATTGAAAAATAACATTTTTTTCGCAATGCAAATGTACAAAATATTGAACTTTGGGTCATAGCTGCATAAGACCATTGAGTATTCTGTCGATGAACTGGATCTCAATTTCATCGTACAGGGAAGCTCAGAATTAACTTCTTTTCGGGGACTTATGAAAATGACTGAAACTCAGTTTTTTCAAATGGAACCCCCTGTATATTATTTCATTTTCGAATTCAACGAACCAGTTTGAATAAGTTTTATTGAGTATATCCTATACCTACCTCTTACTGTTTATGAGATATAAATTATTTTATAATTTTTGAGGTGTGTTCAAGTATAAAATTTGATGAAAAATCTATCAAATAACGAAAAATAGCTTCACTGTTTTGAGAAAAGTATAATGCAATACATGAACCTTCCTTAATACTAGGTGTATGACAAATATGATTATGTTGACAGTTCGAAGAATGAAAAATTAAATTGATTAAATTAATTCTACACAAGATATTATAATATTACAAAGTTTACTTGACAATTACAACACAGTTAATACTGCAAAAACAAAAACTAAGTAGCTCAGATGCTTGAAATGCTGACCATTTACTTGCAAACATTGATGGATCGACGTCATTACATGATCAGTCGTAGATCTTCGAATACATTAGTGAGTTCTCTGCCCACTTCACCTGTGCAATGTCCAGGAGCCCCACCCAACCGATACCTACAATTATAACATAAGTTTAGAGATAAATTGGGAAGAAATTCATTTACAGTTGTTCTCAGAATATCCAAATATTTTTCGGATTTAAACTTTTCTTCATAAATACAAATTAAAATTGTATCAACCATATCCATACAAAAAACATTGAAACTAAAGTTTAACTGACATATTTACTGAAATGGATATTTTTGGTGCAATGGCTCCTATTCACCTAATATTACATTCTGACCAAGCGACAACTCCGTATTTCGATTTAAAATATAAAATTCAAGCTATTTTATACACCCGTATTTCATTGGAACAATGCACTCTTCCCAAGTAAAAACCCGATTTACTCCGTTTTGGCGTTTTTGTAGATACGAGGGTTTTGCTTAGGACGGCAGTATTAGTTCTGGATTTCGGTGCCAAATTTCAACAAGAATAATAGTGTATCATGATCTGTTTGAAAAACAAAGGAATACACTTGACAATAACTTGTTGAAATAGTCCGACTGTCATACAAGAGTAGTGAAAATGGCAAATAATAATTATTCAAACTCTGATATTCTGAATTTGTTTTATGTTCATGGTGAGTGCAATAAAATCATATCAAGGACCTGTAGACGATTTAATGAGTTGTATCCAAATGTACCGGCAATGAACGAACGGAAATTCAGAAGAATTGAACGAAATTATATCAACTTCGGAAAAGTTCACGCCTCGAGACATCAACAGAATCAGGTAACTGGTGATATGGAAAATGAAATCAATGTGTTGGGATATTTTTACGCTTATCCTCATGCATCAATATCTAGTGCTGCGGTAGATTTGGGAATTTCTCGCACTTCCATTTGGAGAATTTTACAAAAACATAATATGCACGGTTACAAATTCATCCGGCTGCAAGCTCTACATAGAGATGATCCACCAAAACGAGTAGAGTTTTGCGAAATGTTACTAACATGGACATACGACGATCCCAACTTTTTGAAAAAAATTATTTGGACCGATGAATCACAATTTTCACGTGAGGGAATATTCAATCGTCGAAATAATCATTTCTGGGCATCAGAAAACCCTCATTTCATTAGAGAAGGGGGATTTCAACAAAAATTCAGTTTTAATGTGTTTTGTATGCTTATGGATGATACATTTTCAATATGCATTTATGAGGAAAAGTTGAATTCCGCCAAATATTTGGATATTCTGCGAACCACTGTGAGTGAATTCCTTGACAATTTACCTCTAAACATATATAATAATTGTTGGTATCAGTTGGATGGAGCTCCTGGACATTGCACAGGTGAAGTGAGCAGAGAACTCACAAATTTGTTCGAAGATCGGTGGATACGACGATTGGGTCCTTGGATTTGGCCGCCGCGGTCACCAGATCTGACTCCCCTAGATTTTTATCTCTGGGGAATAATAAAAGAAAAGGTTTACAGAACACCTGTGAATACAAAACAGGAACTAGAAAACAGGGTTAGACGTGCTTTTGAAGAAATCGACCCGTCGGAAATCCGCAGAGCCACGACTGATCATGTCATGACGTCGATCCATCAATGTTTGCAAGTAAATGGTCAGCATTTCAAGCATCTGAGCTACTGAGTTTTTGTTTTTGCAGTATTAAATGTGTTGTAATTGTCAAGTAAACTTTTTAATATTATAATATCTTGTGTAGAATTAATTTAATCAATTTAATTTTTCATTCTTCGAACTGTCAACCTAATCATATTTGTCATACACCCAGTATTAAGGAAGGTTCATGTATTGCATTATACTTTTCTCAAAACAGTGAAGCTATTTTTCGTTATTTGATAGATTTTTCATCAAATTTTATACTTGCACACACCTCAAACATTATAAAATAATTTATATCTCATAAACGGTAAGAGGTAGGTATAGGATATACTCAATAAAACTTATTCAAACTGGTTCGTTGAATTCGAAAATGAAATAATATACAGGGGGTTCCATTTGAAAAAACTGAGTTTCAGTCATTTTCATAAGTCCCCGAAAAGAAGTTAATTCTGAGCTTCCCTGTATGATGAAACTGAGATCCAGTTCATCGACAGAATACTCAATGGTCTTATGCAGCTATGACCCAAAGTTCAATATTTTGTACACTTGCATTGCGAAAAAAATGTTATTTTTCAATGGTCAGGTTTTACACAAAAAATTGACAAAATAATTTTTATCTCGAAAATCGTCACAGATAGGTATAGGGAATTATATGGGAAAGTTGTGAGGAATATTATAAGGATTTCAAAATCTATATAATATATGGGATGTTCCATTTGAAATAACAAAGTAGCTACTACTTTCTGATACAAGTGGCAACACTGTATCGATGAAAATATTTTAGACGGGTAGAGCATGTTTGATTATCCATGCCCACAAATTTTTAAAATGATCTGTTGTTCCGTTCTCCAGAAACGTCTAATAGGCCATCGAGTGTGGAATACCCTGTATATATATATATATATATATATATATATATATAGCATATATATATATATAATATATATATATATATATATATATATATATATATATATATATATATATATATATATATATATATATATATATATATATATATATATATATATCCTCTCGAAGGAGTAGGCAGACTGAGACCTCAGTGTAGAATCACGTTTCCTCACTATACCTATCCTTCTTATTCTTGAAAATGGCTCCAAAATCGGAGCCGAAACGTCGAATTTCAACAAATTCCAGACGCAGTTCAACCCGAACTTCTAGTTTTCAAATATCTGACCGCGGAAACCCATCCGAATATATATATATATATATATATATATATATATTCGTATATTCGTATAAATATAAATCTACAGAATGATACAACTGAGCTATGAGCTAACGATTCAAGAAGCATCTCCTCTTTTAGGAATTGAGACTAGAAATGAATTTGAAGAAGTTCTAAATATAGGTAGAAATCAGGATGACACTGAGGCATATCCTATCAAACATTGACTGGTCAAACTTCCTATATTCTTCTAATCATAATATTATGTTTCTTAGTTATTATTTCACAAATTCATTTAGCTATCACGTGAGTGACATTTTCCCTCTGCAGAAAACAAAAAAGGAATTTTCCAAATCAACTGTTCACTGTTATGATACAGAGCTGAAAGAAATGAGATATACATTGTTAACCATTGAAGTAATTCACGCTGTACATAAATACGAAGAAAACTTAAATGCATACAAAATTTTACAAAGAAAATATAAAAACCGTCTTGCAGGGTGTAAAAAACAATCATATGGCAATGTCTTAAATAATTCCTCCAACAAGTGTGAAGACAGCTGGAAGCTTATCAATCATGAAAGAAATGAAAATACTGTTGAGACTTTTTACTATTTATATATTTGACGAAAAGGCAGTCAAGAATTGTCAATGTAGTGGAATACGCTGAACGTCAGTAGTCGCTTTATTTTTGGTCGAAATAATTGGAAAAGTATCAGACAGATATTTCAACAAATACTAAACCAAAAATAGCATCACAAATTTCACAAGACTCATTCAAAGATTTGATTTGATGATAGCTTGTCCTTTTTCAGTAATGATAAACAAATATTTTCCAAATGGAGTTTTGTCAGATGTTTTTGAAATATCAATAGTTTTACCAGCTCAAAAAAGTAGATCCTTCATATGTAGAAAACTTTAGGCCAAAATATTCGAGATGTTTATTAAATATAGGCTAACAAATTATGTAGAATCAAACACCCTATGTTGTGCTGAACAATTAGGTTTAGGGAAAAACAGTTCCACAACCGAAGCCATTTTACGTGCCCTATCGAACGTTGTTGAAGGCTTCGAAGAGGGAAATCACTTCCTCATTTCTCTATATGTTATTTAACTAAAGCTTTTCATTGTGTTTCTCATAATATCCTATTGGACAAATTGAGATTATACGGAATAAGAGGCTCTGTTCTCAGATTTTTCGAATCCTATCTATGCGGTAGATTACAGTATGTGATGACAAATGGCAAGCAATCATCCCTGGTGGAAGTCGCACACGGAGTACCCCAATGCGCAGTCCTTGGCCCAGTACTGTTTATCACAAATATAAACGACCTCTGTCAATATATGCTTCCAACAAAAAGTGTGCTATTCGCGGACGATACCACCTTGATAAATTCAGATGAGGATATTAATACTATACTCCAATTGTCAGAAGCAAATCTTGAGAAAGCCAACGATTGGTTTACGACAAACAAACTCAGTCTCTACATCGACAAAAACCAACAACTTTTAATTTCCACACATTCAAACATCCCCGCTGGTGATACTGTGAAACTTCTCAGGATTTCAATGGATGTAGACTGAATTGGTCACAGCATGTTGACCAGTTAGGACATGAACTCTCCAGTATCATATCCTTAACACGGAGATTAAAGAACCTAGTCAATTGTGATGTACTAAGAACATGATATTTTCGGTTGTTCGACAGCCACATAATGTATGGGATAGTACCATGGGAAAATTCCAGTCCTGCGAGTAACATTTTTGTTAAAGTTATCCGAATCATGAGCGGAGCAAAGTACAGGAATCATTGCCGTCCGCTCTTCATTAAATTGAAAATTATGTTCATTCCAACAATTTTCATACACTACACTCTACTAGAAATACACAATAATATAGAAAATTTCGAAGTTTTCTCTGCAAATCACCGGTATCCAACTAGGACTGGTAAATTGTTAAAAAAAGCCAAACATGGACTTGCAGTAACTAGCAAAAACACTTTAAATATCGACATTTATAATAAGTTGCCAGAATAAGTTAGGCTTTTGAATGCCCACAAGTTCAAATCCATGGTTAAACACTTTCTTTTGAACCATTGTTTTTACAGTGTGACAGAATATCCCAACTTGAGATTACTGATATTCCCTCATTTAAGTGTTCCAAATGAAACCACCTCTTAACACATGTATTTATAAAATCATTATGTTACATTATTCGTTTCAAGGGTTTTTATTGCCAATAACAAAATTTGGATTTGACCACCACCTACAATTTTGGGAAGAGACATCTCCATTTTTTCTGAACGTGGATTCATCTCCAAAAAGAATGTGTATACAGGGTGTCCGGTAAACCTTGTACAAAATTGAAACTGGTGATAGACCAGGTCATGACTGTTCAGAATATCAGAATTTCACATCAGTAAAAATATCACCATTTTTGAGATAATGGGCATTTTAAGAATTTCTGGAAAATCGCTACCCCACCTTGGATTTTTGAGTGCCATGTATACAAATTGAGACAAATTCAAATATCTTTGCTGCTGAGGTTTACTGATGAGTGATGCTTTAAGACGTACAGAACAGTTTTTCAGAAAGTGATAAAAAATATCAAGAAATGAGGGTAAAATGACAGATTTGAGTTTCATCAATTTTTTTTTTAAAGTTTGACATTATTGTCTGAAAGATATTTATGTACTTATATTAGCAACTGGTGCTTTCGTATTGTGAATTGATTTTGTTTACTGACATGTGACTTATATTTATAGTTTTTATATGTATTTTAAACTTGTATCTTTATTTTGACGTGTATATCCACCTATGGTGGTTGCTGTGGCAGTACGAATAAATTCTATTCTATTCTATTCTATTCTATTCTATTCTATTCTATTCTATTCTATTCTATTCTATTCTATTCTATTCTATTCTATTCTATTCTATTCTATTCTATTCTATTCTATTCTATTCTATTCTATTCTATTCTATTCTATTCTATTCTATTCTATTCTATTCTATTCTATTCTATTCTATTCTATTCTATTCTATTCTATTCTATTCTATTCTATTCTATTCTATTCTATTCTATTCTATTCTATTCTATTCTATTCTATTCTATTCTATTCTATTCTATTCTATTCTATTCTATTCTATTCTATTCTATTCTATTCTATTCTATTCTATTCTATTCTATTCTATTCTATTCTATTCTATTCTATTCTATTCTATTCTATTCTATTCTATTCTATTCTATTCTATTCTATTCTATTCTATTCTATTCTATTCTATTCTATTCTATTCTATTCTATTCTATTCTATTCTATTCTATTCTATTCTATTCTATTCTATTCTATTCTATTCTATTCTATTCTATTCTATTCTATTCTATTCTATTCTATTCTATTCTATTCTATTCTATTCTATTCTATTCTATTCTATTCTATTCTATTCTATTCTATTCTATTCTATTCTATTCTATTCTATTCTATTCTATTCTATTCTATTCTATTCTATTCTATTCTATTCTATTCTATTCTATTCTATTCTATTCTATTCTATTCTATTCTATTCTATTCTATTCTATTCTATTCTATTCTATTCTATTCTATTCTATTCTATTCTATTCTATTCTATTCTATTCTATTCTATTCTATTCTATTCTATTCTATTCTATTCTATTCTATTCTATTCTATTCTATTCTATTCTATTCTATTCTATTCTATTCTATTCTATTCTATTCTATTCTATTCTATTCTATTCTATTCTATTCTATTCTATTCTATTCTATTCTATTCTATTCTATTCTATTCTATTCTATTCTATTCTATTCTATTCTATTCTATTCTATTCTATTCTATTCTATTCTATTCTATTCTATTCTATTCTATTCTATTCTATTCTATTCTATTCTATTCTATTCTATTCTATTCTATTCTATTCTATTCTATTCTATTCTATTCTATTCTATTCTATTCTATTCTATTCTATTCTATTCTATTCTATTCTATTCTATTCTATTCTATTCTATTCTATTCTATTCTATTCTATTCTATTCTATTCTATTCTATTCTATTCTATTCTATTCTATTCTATTCTATTCTATTCTATTCTATTCTATTCTATTCTATTCTATTCTATTCTATTCTATTCTATTCTATTCTATTCTATTCTATTCTATTCTATTCTATTCTATTCTATTCTATTCTATTCTATTCTATTCTATTCTATTCTATTCTATTCTATTCTATTCTATTCTATTCTATTCTATTCTATTCTATTCTATTCTATTCTATTCTATTCTATTCTATTCTATTCTATTCTATTCTATTCTATTCTATTCTATTCTATTCTATTCTATTCTATTCTATTCTATTCTATTCTATTCTATTCTATTCTATTCTATTCTATTCTATTCTATTCTATTCTATTCTATTCTATTCTATTCTATTCTATTCTATTCTATTCTATTCTATTCTATTCTATTCTATTCTATTCTATTCTATTCTATTCTATTCTATTCTATTCTATTCTATTCTATTCTATTCTATTCTATTCTATTCTATTCTATTCTATTCTATTCTATTCTATTCTATTCTATTCTATTCTATTCTATTCTATTCTATTCTATTCTATTCTATTCTATTCTATTCTATTCTATTCTATTCTATTCTATTCTATTCTATTCTATTCTATTCTATTCTATTCTATTCTATTCTATTCTATTCTATTCTATTCTATTCTATTCTATTCTATTCTATTCTATTCTATTCTATTCTATTCTATTCTATTCTATTCTATTCTATTCTATTCTATTCTATTCTATTCTATTCTATTCTATTCTATTCTATTCTATTCTATTCTATTCTATTCTATTCTATTCTATTCTATTCTATTCTATTCTATTCTATTCTATTCTATTCTATTCTATTCTATTCTATTCTATTCTATTCTATTCTATTCTATTCTATTCTATTCTATTCTATTCTATTCTATTCTATTCTATTCTATTCTATTCTATTCTATTCTATTCTATTCTATTCTATTCTATTCTATTCTATTCTATTCTATTCTATTCTATTCTATTCTATTCTATTCTATTCTATTCTATTCTATTCTATTCTATTCTATTCTATTCTATTCTATTCTATTCTATTCTATTCTATTCTATTCTATTCTATTCTATTCTATTCTATTCTATTCTATTCTATTCTATTCTATTCTATTCTATTCTATTCTATTCTATTCTATTCTATTCTATTCTATTCTATTCTATTCTATTCTATTCTATTCTATTCTATTCTATTCTATTCTATTCTATTCTATTCTATTCTATTCTATTCTATTCTATTCTATTCTATTCTATTCTATTCTATTCTATTCTATTCTATTCTATTCTATTCTATTCTATTCTATTCTATTCTATTCTATTCTATTCTATTCTATTCTATTCTATTCTATTCTATTCTATTCTATTCTATTCTATTCTATTCTATTCTATTCTATTCTATTCTATTCTATTCTATTCTATTCTATTCTATTCTATTCTATTCTATTCTATTCTATTCTATTCTATTCTATTCTATTCTATTCTATTCTATTCTATTCTATTCTATTCTATTCTATTCTATTCTATTCTATTCTATTCTATTCTATTCTATTCTATTCTATTCTATTCTATTCTATTCTATTCTATTCTATTCTATTCTATTCTATTCTATTCTATTCTATTCTATTCTATTCTATTCTATTCTATTCTATTCTATTCTATTCTATTCTATTCTATTCTATTCTATTCTATTCTATTCTATTCTATTCTATTCTATTCTATTCTATTCTATTCTATTCTATTCTATTCTATTCTATTCTATTCTATTCTATTCTATTCTATTCTATTCTATTCTATTCTATTCTATTCTATTCTATTCTATTCTATTCTATTCTATTCTATTCTATTCTATTCTATTCTATTCTATTCTATTCTATTCTATTCTATTCTATTCTATTCTATTCTATTCTATTCTATTCTATTCTATTCTATTCTATTCTATTCTATTCTATTCTATTCTATTCTATTCTATTCTATTCTATTCTATTCTATTCTATTCTATTCTATTCTATTCTATTCTATTCTATTCTATTCTATTCTATTCTATTCTATTCTATTCTATTCTATTCTATTCTATTCTATTCTATTCTATTCTATTCTATTCTATTCTATTCTATTCTATTCTATTCTATTCTATTCTATTCTATTCTATTCTATTCTATTCTATTCTATTCTATTCTATTCTATTCTATTCTATTCTATTCTATTCTATTCTATTCTATTCTATTCTATTCTATTCTATTCTATTCTATTCTATTCTATTCTATTCTATTCTATTCTATTCTATTCTATTCTATTCTATTCTATTCTATTCTATTCTATTCTATTCTATTCTATTCTATTCTATTCTATTCTATTCTATTCTATTCTATTCTATTCTATTCTATTCTATTCTATTCTATTCTATTCTATTCTATTCTATTCTATTCTATTCTATTCTATTCTATTCTATTCTATTCTATTCTATTCTATTCTATTCTATTCTATTCTATTCTATTCTATTCTATTCTATTCTATTCTATTCTATTCTATTCTATTCTATTCTATTCTATTCTATTCTATTCTATTCTATTCTATTCTATTCTATTCTATTCTATTCTATTCTATTCTATTCTATTCTATTCTATTCTATTCTATTCTATTCTATTCTATTCTATTCTATTCTATTCTATTCTATTCTATTCTATTCTATTCTATTCTATTCTATTCTATTCTATTCTATTCTATTCTATTCTATTCTATTCTATTCTATTCTATTCTATTCTATTCTATTCTATTCTATTCTATTCTATTCTATTCTATTCTATTCTATTCTATTCTATTCTATTCTATTCTATTCTATTCTATTCTATTCTATTCTATTCTATTCTATTCTATTCTATTCTATTCTATTCTATTCTATTCTATTCTATTCTATTCTATTCTATTCTATTCTATTCTATTCTATTCTATTCTATTCTATTCTATTCTATTCTATTCTATTCTATTCTATTCTATTCTATTCTATTCTATTCTATTCTATTCTATTCTATTCTATTCTATTCTATTCTATTCTATTCTATTCTATTCTATTCTATTCTATTCTATTCTATTCTATTCTATTCTATTCTATTCTATTCTATTCTATTCTATTCTATTCTATTCTATTCTATTCTATTCTATTCTATTCTATTCTATTCTATTCTATTCTATTCTATTCTATTCTATTCTATTCTATTCTATTCTATTCTATTCTATTCTATTCTATTCTATTCTATTCTATTCTATTCTATTCTATTCTATTCTATTCTATTCTATTCTATTCTATTCTATTCTATTCTATTCTATTCTATTCTATTCTATTCTATTCTATTCTATTCTATTCTATTCTATTCTATTCTATTCTATTCTATTCTATTCTATTCTATTCTATTCTATTCTATTCTATTCTATTCTATTCTATTCTATTCTATTCTATTCTATTCTATTCTATTCTATTCTATTCTATTCTATTCTATTCTATTCTATTCTATTCTATTCTATTCTATTCTATTCTATTCTATTCTATTCTATTCTATTCTATTCTATTCTATTCTATTCTATTCTATTCTATTCTATTCTATTCTATTCTATTCTATTCTATTCTATTCTATTCTATTCTATTCTATTCTATTCTATTCTATTCTATTCTATTCTATTCTATTCTATTCTATTCTATTCTATTCTATTCTATTCTATTCTATTCTATTCTATTCTATTCTATTCTATTCTATTCTATTCTATTCTATTCTATTCTATTCTATTCTATTCTATTCTATTCTATTCTATTCTATTCTATTCTATTCTATTCTATTCTATTCTATTCTATTCTATTCTATTCTATTCTATTCTATTCTATTCTATTCTATTCTATTCTATTCTATTCTATTCTATTCTATTCTATTCTATTCTATTCTATTCTATTCTATTCTATTCTATTCTATTCTATTCTATTCTATTCTATTCTATTCTATTCTATTCTATTCTATTCTATTCTATTCTATTCTATTCTATTCTATTCTATTCTATTCTATTCTATTCTATTCTATTCTATTCTATTCTATTCTATTCTATTCTATTCTATTCTATTCTATTCTATTCTATTCTATTCTATTCTATTCTATTCTATTCTATTCTATTCTATTCTATACTATCCTATCCTATCCTATCCTATCCTATCCTATCCTATCCTATCCTATCCTATCCTATCCTATCCTATCCTATCCTATCCTATCCTATCCTATCCTATCCTATCCTATCCTATCCTATCCTATCCTATCCTATCCTATCCTATCCTATCCTATCCTATCCTATCCTATCCTATCCTATCCTATCCTATTCTATTCTATTCTATTCTATTCTATTCTATTCTATTCTATTCAACCAATTGGAAGTGGACATTCATTTCAAAAGATTGCTCATTTTCTCCAGACTCTAACATGGTATAAAACAAACTGTTATTATTTTTGGAGGAAGTGATTTCCATTGAATTAGGCGTATTTTCATTCTAGGCTTCCATCAACTTTTATACTTATGCCCAAAAATTATTTTATTTCGATTTCATCAGAATAAAATGTGGAAATGATTATTAATAATGAAGAATAAACTGCTTGGTAGCATTAAATAGTATGTCAATAAAATAAACTTTTCATGAAATTTAGCCTAATAAAATTATCGAAATGAAATGTCGATTATCCGACATTGCACCGATTATTACTAATGCTTGTGATAAATGTCGCAACATACAGATTCCAACAGAGACTGACAGATACACAGGGTGTAATCAAACAAGTGCAAAAATTTTTAGGAGGTGAATCCTTGTCGATAATTAAAAACTTTTCTAACTCCTGTGTTGTGTCCGTAGAAGCAATAGTTTCCTGATGAAAAAATGAAATACAGCATTGTGCATGAACAGATCTTCTGTAAATAGAATTGAAAAAATGTAGCAGGTGGCTGTCACATTTTGTTTGAACAACTTGTGATTTCTGTCGAAGTTTTTTGAAATTATTCCGTTTGTTTCATTCAGTGGTATTTACTTCTTTGCCATGCCCTACACACGTTATACTCCTCGGGAATATGCGCATATGCACTACATTTATGGTGAATGTGGAGGTAGTGCTACTGCTGCAGCAGCGCTGTATTCAGAACGATATCCGATTGCACAATGCCGCTCAGAGAATTGCTGCTTGGGGGTCTATAACCTATAACGCATTTGAAGAGGTTCTTCTTGAAAAGATGTCGTCTCTGCGTACGAGTGGTTGGAAAACAACATTTTATTCGGTGCGGAGTTGAATAATCGTTATTGTGGTTTATAGTGTATGTTAATTCAAAAAAAAACGTTGAATTAGTATTTACTTCTTTACATCTCATTGAATGCTTCTAAGCAGTTGATTCGTTCTAACTTATAATTATTTGATCATTTCATCTTGATAGAATAAAAATAAAAGACATTACTGACGAAGTCTAATGGAATTGATTTTAGCTCAGAATAACATCACACTCTAATATAATCGAAATTCTACTCCTTCCAAAAATAATTATGGTATGTTTTATACTATGGTAGAGTTTGGACAAAATGGGCATTCTTTTGTAATGAAAATCCACTTCTACTTGGTTATGTCTTTTTCAAACAATAATGTCAAACTGTTGTTAAAAAAATTGGTGAAACTCAAATCTGGCATTTTACCCTGATTTCTTGAAAAATTGTAAGGTTTCCTGAAAAACTGTTTTGTAAGTCTGAAAGCATCACTCATCAGTAATCTTTAGCAGCAAAAATATTTGAATTGGTCTCAATTTGTAGAAATGGCACTCAAAAATCCAAGGTGAGGTAGTGATTTTCCAGAAATTTAAAAAATGCTCATTATCTCGAAAACGGTGAGATTTTTACTAAGGTGAAATTCCGATATTCTGAACAGTCCTGACCTAGTCTATCACCAGTTTTGATATTGTACAAGATTTATGGAAATCAGCTTGATCTTTTATTTGTCCTTGAATCCACATGCAGAAGTCACACCACAGTCATAATCTCGTTCTTGACACGTACAAATAAACATTGGCTTTTAGGCATGAATGTTATTTTTCTCAAGAATCTTCTTAACATAGCTTTTTTCACACCAGGCGTATACTCAGAAATTTATTTGGTGGATCTTCTAGGATTTTTAACAACTACCTAGAAAACTTCTAAATGCTTTTCTTCAGTACATACCGTTTTGGTACGTTAATTTATATGCTCATAGTCTAAAGACCTGTGTGTTTGAAATTAACTGAAATTCTGCTTACACATGAATAAATATTTTTTTTGTCTGGATGAAGTTTATTGAAAAGATCTGCTGCTTCACGCACTGGTTTTTAAATATACTCAAACTAATTATTCTTTCTTGGCTAACGTTAACTGTCTTGAAAGGAGCATTTGAAATCAAATAAATTTAATAATCGAACAATAATTATGCATCTATCTATCTAGAGCATGAAAAATAAATGCAACCAAACTGATGCTATAATGTTTACTTTCAACACTCATTTGTTTTGTATCGTGGGTTTTTTTAGTAGGATTTCAGTTTTTCCGATTGATTTGTACAGTTTTTTAATAACCATTTGAAATAAAGAACTTTACTTCAAATGAGAATTTTTCAAGACGCCTATCATCATTAATAATGTTTAACATTATTAAATAGTATATTGAAGCATAGTGAATAAAAAGGTGTTTCAAACACTCGATTTTTCGAGCACGACAGCGCATCCAGGAGTCCTCGAATAGAGCAAGTGTTTGAAAAACCAATTATCCACGAATTCTTTACGCCATTTTTTTCATTGGTGCAAATCATAAATACTGGTTTTATTACTACAAAAAAATGTTAATATTTTCTGATAATGTAAAATGGCTGAATTCGTGATGTGGCATCAGTATACCTTCCGTTGTCATGAAAATAAGAACAACAGAGATAAATTTGTGATTTTTCATCAAAAATAATTTGTGTTACTGAAGTGCCTAAAAATTAATTCTAATATCGATTCTTTGGATGGTAGAGCAGAATCGCTGTTAATATGGCAAAAATCTAATGATGCGCAAAAAAAATGTAAAGTTCATCAAATGGATGAAAAACAAAAGGAAACAGATGTAAATGAATAAGTTGTTTATTTGACGTAACAAGTTATTGATGTCTATAATCTATAATCAAAAGTTGTCATTTAGACTTCACATTTCTCGAGTTGTTGATGGTAACTTAAAAAAACTCGCGTTTTTTAAAGTTTGATTCAAATACGCTGAGGCGTGCTTTGAATAGGTGAAATGGGGTACCAATAAAAAAAATGTGTGAGAAGGACCCCGCACCATTCTTATGAGTTTCTAGGTCCTGGTGGAATTGGCTGAAACTGTAGTATGTGTGAACGGTGTGGACTCACCTTTAAGCCACAAAAATTTGCATCCCTAACATTGAATTGCCGGAACCGGGTCGTTTGCCACAACACCCAATACTGGATACAGGGAAACCAGTTTCCAGCACTGGAGGAGGGGCAGGCGTACGAACACCTTGGCATCCCCACCGGGTTCCACGTCGATCAAACGCCTGAAGACACAATCGACATGATGGCGAGGGAGCTGGAAATGCTAGATTAATCCCTTCTAGCACCGTGGCAGAAAATAGACGCTGTAAATACCTTCATCTTACCAAAAATTTCATTCGTTATACGAGGATGCCACGTCCAGAAGAACCCCCTGAAAGTCCTCGACAAGAAAGTGAAGATAGCCCTGAAGTCCTGGATGAACCTCCCACAGAGAGCAAGCCTCGAGGTACTGTATGTTCCCATGAAGAAAGGAGGCGCTGGAGTCCTACCATTGGCCGACCTTGTTGACGTGGCAACCATAGTACAAGCGTACAAGATGGTGACATGCGCAGAAGCGCTCGTCAGAGACACCGCGCTCTGCCAGTTGGTTGAAGTGGTTCGACGTCGGATAGGACGCCAACTATCGGTGGAAGATCTAGCCCGCTATCTGTCTGGTGACCTGACAGGTGAATTTGGCAGAGATGACGGCGTCTTTGTGGTCCAGAGCACGAAACGCATCGCGGAGACTGTCCAACAGGTTGGACATGAAATGGACGCGTAAGGAAGAGTCGCTCTCTATTGAATTGGGACGAGATGATGGGCCCTCAGTTAAAATAACGCCATCCACCCGTCACAATCTTGAGTGGAAGCTCAAGGATTCCTTAAGAAACCTGTACGCGTCCATTTTGGCTCGTAAACCTGATCAGGGCAAAACCTTCAAGTGCTTCTCGAAGAGTGCCGCCAGTAACCACTTTCTGGAAAGCGGGTTTGCCACAAGGTTCTGCGACTGGTGATTCATCCACCGAGCCAGACTGGACTGTGTCCCGTTGAATGCCACGAAACGTTTCGAAGACGGTGATAAACGCTGCAGAAGATGTCGATAATCCACTCTGCAGCGTGGCAGAGAAGACTTAACGCCATTCAGGTCCGCCTGGTGGAGGCGATCCCGCAGCGTTTAGGGACGATCTCCGTGAACAGGCAGGTCCCCCACACAAATAGTAACCTGAGGCCAGCCATCGTTATTATCAACGAGAATACGGCCAAAATCACGATCATTGACATCACCATACCCTTTGAAAATGAGCCACAAGCACTCACCCGAGCCCGTGAACTCAAGAGGGAAAAGTACGCCGGCTTGGCTGAGGAGTTACGGGAGCAAGGGTACGAAATGTCAGTGGATGCCTTCATCGTGGGGACCCTGGGCACATGGAGCCAGGAGAACGAGCCAGTGTTGCGACAGTGCTCTGTATCGCAGAGATACGCGAAGCTGATACGCCTGCTCATGTGCAGCGATGCCATCAGATGGTTGCGCGACATCTACGTCGAGCATGTGACGGGCACCAGGTAGTATGTATAGAGGTTTCTTTTGTGATATTGTTACCAAACCCTATATATTTATTTACTATATTTTCTTATTGTTGTATCGTCATTTTAATTTTTATCGTGATTGCATTTTATATATTGACCATTTATTCATTCGTTTTTTGTCATATTTTATATACTAACATCGAAATTTTCATACCTCTCATGATTATCGGAATTGATACAAACAATTTATTATTTATAACCTTTAGAACTAAAAAACAATGTACAAATTTGTAAATTTAAATATTTATTAATAAAAGTATCATTCTCTCCATTATACTGATCAAAAGATTTCATGGGCCTAACTCGATCCTATGACTAGTTTCCGGGATACAGCCCCTCAAAGATATGATTTTGTACCTCATGAGTGTAAGCACGACAAAATATTATTTTGTATACCTGTGCCCAAGAATGAATTTTCCAGTATGAGTTGTACCTTAACAATCATTTCTTGTGAAGACTACTTAAATTACTTGAATGCGGACCACATGATGTTGACTGAATTCTGGGCAATTACTTCTTCAATATCTTTCATTTTCGTTTAGCGAGATTCGGTGATAGGATTTGGGAGTGTATAATCCTTCGTCTGTCTAGTAAAGCTATTTAAGATTCCTGAAGGTGAGGATCCATCACTTCTGCTGGCCTCCTCTTCATCGAAAAAAACGATATCATGGACACATTTGACCACGTTTCACGTTTCCATGCTTCATTGAGTAATTCTCGATTGATGATGACCTTCATGGAGGAATACAATTCAGGTTTCCTAGAAGGGTGTACCTCACACTAAACTCCCGGTAGTTTACTATTCAGAAACATCATGAGGTCATCCGGCTTAGTTCCTGCTTTCAACCTAGTGACATGTAGGTAGACTTTTCTTGGGATAGTCTCTATTGTACTCGACTCTGTATTTCCTACCAGGAATTTCCTTTTTCTCTTGTGCGTCACCTGAGACCAACCTTCATCCTTCTGTACATGTTTTTTGCTGGAAGTTTGAGCCAAGTGTTGAAACTTGTTCATTGTTGTGTAGTTTTGGGCTTGTGTTAGTGCCGTTCAATATCTTTCATTTTCGTTTAGCAAGCAAACAAAATTGTCTGCAGAGACCTTCCCTATACTGATGTGGGGCAACACTCCGAAATAGATCTATAGGTGGTCCAACTGTTTTGATTAACATTTCCATGCAACTAGCAATTGCAGAGATAGCCTTGTAGGTACTCTGCACGGAAATTCATTGGATGTAATTCAACGTTCGTCGTGGTATCATCCAGGAAAGTGGTTGTTTTCTGATGGATTTTTGACCCAATTATTCCTATTGTTTAAAATTGTTGTTTAAAATTACTAACGGCAGCCCTCGAATGTCGAAACTTGTGCGAGCCAAGTATTAACGAGGTCTTACCTTTTTACGTGTGATTCCTAGCACGATCCGAGGAGAATATCGAAAAAAGGTCCGTTGGTCACGCATCCACACCCCGGCCTCGCCTAGCGTTGCTTGGCTTCAGATATCGGTGAACCAACTCAACTCAACTCAAATTTTATTTGTGAAAACTGTAATTTACATAAATACATAGGCTGAACTATACACATAACATTTATTTTCATTCTTCTTCCTAACTGTCGCGGAAGGAGGAATGACGAATCAGGACATGAGCCAGTTGTTTGCCGAGCGATGAACCGTTGCCAGCCTATCCCTCGGTTGCAACGCTAAGCCAAACCCTGATCTCCCCTGCGAGAGACACTTGGAACGGCCCCCGCGGTGTTTGCGGGCAGGTCCGTGTATACTCCGAGACTAAGGTCGATGATCGGGCACAATCCACGCCACCTGCAGAGCTCATGCTTGGGTTTGGTGTTATTTCAAACAGACATTGGACGACGATAATCATTGAGGTGGGCAATATGATGTTAGTCCCAAGAAAATGCTCACTGCTCCTGATTTCTCTTATGGGCCCGGTTCTTCGAAACGTTCCTGGAATAAATCCAGAGCTTGGTAGATATGTCCCCCGTGTCTACGGGGGCATTATCATGCACCCTGATGCGGGTGAGACTGCTTGTTAGCGGGCTTTTTGGTAAGAAGTGTTTATAGAAGTTGTATGACAACTTTCTAATATATGTCGGGACTGTGTCGACGCCACTAATCTTCCGAAAGGTGATCAGCCGAATGTACCTATCACTGTTTGTGATTATATGGACCACCTTGTTCTGCATCCTGTCCAGCTTCGTTAGAAGCGTAGAGCCCAGGCTGCAGAACACAGGACAAGCGTACAACATTGCCGGTCGTATTATCTGCTTATAGAGCAAGAGCTTATTCTCTAGACTCAGCTTTGAGTTTTTGGCTAACAGAGGGTAGGTTCGCGTTATGGCAGCCCCCGCCCTCTGAGTAGCCAGATTGATATGTCTTTGGAATGTCATACGCTTGTCGAGCTGTACCCCCAGGTATCTCACAGTTTTCAACTCTCTCACGTACCTGTCCTTGATTCTCACTCCACGAGGAAGGAGTCTCGAGAAGACTCGTCTCCTTGTGAAATTGAGGATCTCAGTTTTGTCCGCGTTAACCCTAATCTCATTCTTCTCCATATATGGCATGATCTCCCCATTCAAATAAATTTGGATCTTCTGAGCAGCGACACGCTTGAGAATGAATGCGCTAATAAGGCGGTGTCATTCGCATTGACTCTCTCGGATCGGCGAAAATCATGAGTATATAAAGAATATAAGCGGGGAAATAAGCACGATCCCTGTGGGACACCCGCTTCGACTGTGCACCCTGACGAAAGATTGTTGTTCACTCTTACCACAAAAGATCTGCCTGTGAGGTACGAATCAATCAGTCTCACTGTATTTAAAGGCCAAACAGTGTCGAAGGCCTTTTCCATATCCAGCAGTACCATGACTGTGTTGAGTCCTTGATTAAAGGCTTACTTCACCCCGTGCACAATTCGGACTACCTGCGAAGTCGTATTGTGACCTTTTTGGAACTCGAACTGCACGTCCGGGATGAGTTTCAGCCTCTCCTCAAGGATCAACAGCCTTTTAAGGATGATTTTGTCCACCACTCTAGCAATCGCGCTAAGCAGTGATAGAGGTCGGTACCTGGTTAGCTGATGCCTGTCCTTGCCAGGTTTTAGGATCGGTATTACCACAGCTTGCTTCAGACAATCTGGGTAGTACTGCCATCTGAGGATGGCGTTAACGATATGTAGAAACTGCATCAGGGTCTTGCGCGGGAGGTTCTTGAGCAGAATTGTATCAATACCATCTCGGCCAGGCGCCTTCCGTGCTGGAAGTCGTTTAATAACCTCCAGCAGCTCCTCACTGTTTACCATTACTTTGGCGAACAGATCAGGGCCCAACGGGAGCAGGAGTCTCTCTTAGGCGACACACGCGTCTTGAGCACTCCTCCTGCTCCTCGTTGACATCTGGCGTTCTATTATGAATGCTGCTAAAATGCTCTCCAAACAGTTCAGCCTTCTGGGGATCCGTCACTGCCCGAACGTTACCCTTCTCTATGACTGGTACGGGTGTAAAACGCTTCTGAATGCGCTTTGATATGCGCCACAGAGAGTTGTCTCGAACGTCCAGTGACTCCAGTTTGACCTGCCATACCTTGTCAGTGTGCCGTCGAATCATTTCGCTTATTTCCCTCCCCATAAGGAGCATATTCACCTTGTGAACAGGATTACCAGTTCTTTGCCAGCGTTTTCGGGCCGCGTTCTTCTGTTCGATCAGCCCATTTACGTGGGGTGGCAGGACATTTCGGTCTTCCCTAATCTCGATCTTCTTGGTATTCTCATCTCTCGCTATCTGGATATTCGATATCAGAGTCTGGGTTTCACCTTCAATGTCGTCACGACTGATTTGGCCTTTGATTTTTGTTAGCCCATTCAAGAGCCTTTGGAACTCGGTCCAGTCAGTATTCTTATAGTCGAACAGGAACCTAGTTGTGCTGGCTCGGCCCCTACTCTTCAACTCGAACATGACCGGCTCGTGATCAGAGGTTAGTTCATGCACAACCTTGAGGTCTCCCAGATCTCTGGCATTTTTATTTAATACCAAGTCGATCGTGGTAGGGGTGGATCCATTCCAGGGGTAGTGGGTTGGCTCAGCGAGGCAGTAGTGTACCACTACTGCCTCGCTGTCCAGAGTGTAGTCCAGGTCGCCTCGCGTTCAAGTCCCCTATCAGTAGTACTTTGTGTCCAGTGTTGCACAGATTGTCCAAATCAAGATGTGATAATCCCTGATTTGGGGCGTTGTATACTGCGAACACACAGGTTCCGTCCTCCAGCTCAATACCGACGTGCTCGATGTTACTCCATCGGACCGGAATCACCGTGTGCGCAACCCCTGCCTTGACAAGGATAGCTACACCACCTCCCCTCACTGCTTTTGGGCGATCTGCTCTAATGGTGGTAAATCCTTTCGGAAATAAACATAAGGTTAACCTTATGTCTACTAATGAAGTCAATTGAAAGTGGAAGCTTATTATTAACTCCATTAGCATTAAGCATGCATGCCTTCAGTGGCATTACAGGTTGTACAGCTCTGCATTACCCAGGATTGTCACGGCTGCCGTGAGCTTTTCCGGGGGTGATCTTGCCTTACCTAGTGCCTCAATGAAGTCGTCTAAGACTCTGCATAGCCCTTCTAAGTTGATGAGTTCGCTGATTCAGTGGATTCTACCCATAACCAATCCCAGCCTCGCGAGTCCAGTGCCCAGACCAGGAGGATCATTGTTTCTGCTTTGTGCTGGCTGTAAAGGTGGTGAATAGTGTGGGATAGGTGGGGCCTCTGGAATTGCGTCGGTTCTTCGCTGCTGGCTTCCTTATGTGAGGATGCTCTGCCCCTGGCCTCTGTTTTGCTGGCGATTGTTCCATGGGTGGAGTCCCTAGCAGTTGGCGCATTTCGCTGGTAAGTCTGTCGGCTTCCTGCAGATATAAGTAAGGTGCTCCCCAGCACATTTTAGGCATCTCACTGCCCTTACGCAGTTGGTGGCACCATGCCCCCACCTCTGGCATCGATGGCACTGAACGATATCACTATCGTTCCTTTTCAGTTCCCATGTGATGCGGAATTGCTGCAATACTCTTATATTTTTCTGCAGGAAGTTGAGAAGTACTTCCTTGGGAGATGTGAACAGAAAAATAGGTCTGCCCCTAGATCTGATCTGTCGGAAATCAATGATCTCCACCACATATGTATCTTTCGCCTCCTTGACCAGCTCTTCCTTTTCAACTACGGTGTTGAGACCTCTCACTAGAAATGCATGCTATCTAGCATTTGACAAGGTGTAAGTATGGTACTCTGTACCCTCCTTGTCCAGCATAGCTTTCATTTTTATATGATCGGTCTAAGTACCAGCGAAGATTTGAGTTTGCTTACCCGTGAATCGTACCTCGAAATCTGCATCCAGTCCCTTTCTGATCATGCCATGGGTCTGCCTATCCATAGGCGCCAGTCCCTGCATGATGATTGGCGGAGGCCTCTTGATCTGTGTTGGTGGAGGATCTTTACTCGGTTGCTTTTTACTAGCTCCTTTCGGGAGCTCAGTTGGGTTTCTTGTAGTGGGATTCTTCTTCACTGAGTTCAGTGAATCTATTTGCCGTCTTGATTTTCTCTTCTTCTGTTGTAGCTCTTGGTTTGGCCGTTTTTCTCAGACTTTTTAACTGTTCTTTGTTCGGAAGTGCAGGGTATTCTTCTCTTCGTTTAGTCGTTGTCTTGAGTTCCGATTTTGCATTGATGAGCTTTTCCATTTCCTTCCGGAATGGTTCTCTACAGGTCTCCAGTAGTGTTTGCATTACGGATTTTCTTATAAGCATATCGTTTATCAGACTTTTTGGAAGGTTCGGTACATTGGCATTGTTTTCAGTGAGGTGTTGAAGTATCTCTGCTTCCTGTTCATCAACCTCACTGGTTACTATCAAGTTGATTTCGTCTATCCTGTTTTGTATCGATTCTAAAGAACTTTGAGTGTGTTCATCCCTTGTTCTCCTCCTCCTTTGTTTTGGGCTTTGGGCGATTTCCTTTTGTTTTCCGAACTTGATGAGGTGGCATTTCTTTGCAAAAGTATTTGTTTGCGTATGACTAGTTTCATTTTATCCCGTTCATTCTTTTCATGTATTTCGTGCTTTTGCCTAATCAGTTTCTCTTCTATGGATTCCTGCCTCGATTTAATTTTCTTCAAGCATCTTGGAAACATTCCATCCCGGTGATGTCGGAATATTCGTTTTCTTCAGATTCAGGTTTTCTTGACTTTTGAAGTCCACCTTTCACCACACTTTCCGAAATTTTCTCCACACCTTATATTTCGTTCGCTACGCTTGTTAGAGCGTTCACCAGCGTTCCCATTTTTTTCGCCACACTTTCCATATTTGGTATGTTCTCCACACCTTCCATTGCGTTCGCCACACTTTCTGAAGTGTTCACCACAGTTCCCAATCTGTTCACCATCCTTTCCATATATGGTGAGTTCTCCACGCCTTCTATTCCGTTCAAGACAGTTTCCATTTTGTTCTCTGCACTTTCCATTCTCTTCACCATACTTTCGGTTTTTTTAAAGTGTTGTGAAAAATTTTCAATTTCGTTATAGTCTTCAGAGAGACTCTTCGATACATTTTTATGTATTGTAGCTTTCCCCACACTTTCCATTCCAGAATAACCTAGACTTTCCATATCTGTTACGATTTGGTCTGCCCAGTTCGCGTTATGTTGCGAGTCCATTTCATTTGCGCTCTTATAAGACCATACGTCCCAAGCTCTCTCATTTTTACTGACAAGATTGGGCGTATATCGCTCAAGTGACTTGCTGGCAGGTTTCTTGATGTCGGTGGCCGTCCCGATTGTGGCTAATCTTGCAGGAGTCGGCCGTCCTCCGCTAACTTGGGCTTCTCTGCGTATCGAGTTGGTTTCGATGGGAATCATTTCGATTGTTCTTCCGGAATGGAACGTGTAGTACTTTTTCTTAGTTTGTTCAAGTTCTTCTTGTTCGAATGGCTGAAATTCGGCATTTCTCTGAGGTAAAGGATTTTGGAAACCGTCGGGAATTTCTGTGAATGGCTGGGGATTCCAGATTGATAGTTCATACTGGGTGTTCTTCATGTGTTGAACGCTTTTCTCAGCTGGCATAGATGTTTTCAATACCAAGTCTTCTTGAATAATAATCTTTGTGGGAGATATATTCACTACACTTCCTATTAATTCAGCTGTTTCATCATTTCTCACCAAGAAATCTTGGAATGTGTTGAGAACGACATCTTTCTGATTTTCCTGTCTTATCGGAACTGTGGTGAATGTTTTTCTTTGCTAAATTTACTGAAGGTTTATCGAAGGTGTGGTGAACACCTGACATAGTTTGAGTTGAGATCGGGCTGAGCGAGTTTCGGTCCATATCATGGGCATCGTCCTCTGGGGTACTACATTTTTCGGGCTGGTGGGCCGGTATAATGTGTGCATGCTCTTTGTCACTCAGCGTCTCTGAAGATGAGTCCCAGATTTTGAATGACTTCTCCTGGGGTTCAGATTGGATCTTCATTAGAGTGGTGCCCTTGTCCAAAATTATGCAAGATGCGTGGGTAACCAGACTTTCCATTTTTCCATCTTCTTTAAATGCAGAAGGTGGTATTGCAGAATTTTCATCCACAACCCTACCCCCACTTTTACTTGTTTTGTCAGACCCACCCTCACAGTTTCAGTAACAAGAATAACTGGCACTTGTGTTGATGAGTTTTTCTGATCTATGTTGTGCTTCTTTTCTGGCGGGGATCCTCCAGAGAATGCAGTTGTCGAAGTAGAGGAAATACTGATGCTCTCGGCCGGGTCTTCGGTAGGCTTCGTGATTGCACTTGTGGAGGTTGATTAATCATACACGGGGGATTTGTTTAGTTTGTCTGATAGGGGAAGTGTCTTTTCACTTGGGGTGTCTGTTTGCACTGGGTGAATATCGGTGAACCGGCGCTCTCCGTTCGAGCTATCCCCGCGGATTCCTATTTTATAGGATCATGGCAATGAGCACCGTCCTGGTATGGCAGGACACCTTGTTTCTTTCGTAACAAGCGCTCATTGTGAACAATGCAGATTTCTTTATTTGTATTGGTGTTTTTAGTAATCACGCATCTTTGAGTATTGCTTTGAATGAGAGACATTAGTTGGGATTGCGCTCGTGGTTTAGTGAAAGCTACACTGCGAGCTCGGTCTTAGCTTTTGTCTTGACATGAGTTGGTAATTGAACCATTTGTTGCAGACATTAGTTATTGTCTGCAGAGACCTTCCCTATACTGATGAGGGGCAGCACCCCGAAATCGATCTATAGGTGGTCCAAATGTTTCGATAAACATTTCCATGTAACTAGCAATTGCAGAGATAGCCTTGTAGCCAGGAAAGTAGTTGTTTTCTGATGGATTTTCTACCCAATTATTCCTATTGTATTGGATTATGGCACTGAGCACCATCCTGGTATGGAGGAACACCTTGTTTCTTTCGTTACAAGCGCTCATTGTGTATACAATGCAGATTTCTTTATTCAACAAAAAATTCAACCATTTGTTCAGGTTGATGCACAATGAACAAATATAAAATGACAGTTTATTTGATACTGTGCGTTGCACAGATTTTGTATCACCTATGATTGTTAGTGAAACAGATATATACTTATATTTAATAGGTATATTTTTGCATTGGCTGCCTTAAAAAGAGTATTTAAGTTCAAGTTGTAAGTTCGTCATATTCACATATTCACATATTGCAACTTGAACTGAAATACTCCTGCTGATTTTGTATCAGCTATGAGTGTTATATGCTTATAACGTTTGGGTACATTTTTGCATTGGTAGCATTAAATACGAGAACGTATTGATATCTAGTTAGCCTAGACCAATTCCCTGCATAAACAAAATATTGCGTTACCATAGCAACGAACAATAACTTATTAGAAGTGACAGTGTAAAGTTTGACGTCAAAAAAGTAAACCAGAGTTACGCGATAGATTAAAAGAAAAAATATGTCCACCGAAATTGTGAAAATCGAAAAACATCAAAATCTCCATTTCCTGGTCTATAAATACAAATAACTAAAACTGTGTACTGACCAAAAACATACCTAGCACTACATATTTCGAAGTGACATTTCACTGCAAATTCATTCAAGAATGGTACTTCCTCAGAAGTGATATTTTTTTTGAGTAAATAGCTGAACCACCTTGGATGTGAGTTTTTCTCGAAAAATGTGAAGCAAGTTTGAAATTGGGGATGTTAACGAATTCAAGGCTGCAATTTTTGAGCCAGTGTTCTGTTACACCGAAAATATGTTTGCTGTAATTTTGTAGAAATATTTCTATTTCATCTTATTTATTTGAAAGTCCCTGAGTATTTATGTGAAAAATGGATGCACTAATAAGTTCATTATGATTAGTAATTGCTGATTGTTTTTTGCTTGGACAGCTTTTCAGACACACTCTTCCTTGGTGTAAGTTTCACTGTTTCTTGATATGATTTCTTCAGTTGTTCATGATCAGTTTCCGTTGTCTCTTGCATATTGAAGTGCAAAATAGAGTTGTCTTCCCCGCGAGATTCGGTGATAGGATTTGGGATCAAACGCCTGAGCACAATCGACACGATGGCTAGGGAGCTGGAAATACTAGATTCATCCCTTCTGGCACCGTAGCAGAAAATAGACGCTGTAAATACCTTCATCTTACCAAAGATTTCATTCGTTCTACGAGGATGCCACTTCCAGAAGAACCCCCTGAAAGTCCTCGACAAGAAAGTGAAGAGAGCCCAGAAGTCCTGGATAAACCTCTCACAGAGAGCAAGCCTCGAGCT
Organism: Chrysolina oricalcia; assembly: GCA_944452925.2. Taxonomy (NCBI): domain Eukaryota; kingdom Metazoa; phylum Arthropoda; class Insecta; order Coleoptera; family Chrysomelidae; genus Chrysolina; species Chrysolina oricalcia. The sequence continues at coordinate 8,883,966 of OX101813.2, read as the reverse complement.
TCTGTATGTTCCCATGAAGAAAGGAGGCGCTGGAGTTCTACTATTGTATTTGTCAATAATTATAAGAAAGTTGTATGCAACTATTTATCCCTCGATTCATTTAGTAATCATATATAGAGTGATCAGAAAGATAACATAACAATCCTCCCCTTTTAATTTAAAAGTCGAGTCTTTCAACAGGTTTTCTAATTCTTGTACTTCTTCTTACTTCCACGTGATCTTCTTCGCACTTCCGTGCGCTGGATATCGGTAACATTGATGAAGAATCGTTCTGCGGAAGTATCCTTGAATCGTCTTCATGTGATGCTTCATGTTGCCTCATCACATCGCATTCGGGACCTGAGGTTGGTGGTTGATATTCCTCGGGTGAACAGCATCCATCAGTTCCTTCTTCCTCAGAAATTTCCACTTCCGTTGTATCTATTTGATCAACGTGTCTTCGCCATTCTTTCCCGTCAACATTGATATGGTAATGTCTCTCTCTCTTGATTATTCTCCCAAATTTCCATTTACAGTTTTTTTCGTAATTACGGACACGAACAATTTCGCCAGGAACAAAATATTTTATTTCAGAAGATGGTAAACTTCGTTGTTTGTTCTCACAATCGTATCTGAGCAAATCAAGTTTAGTTCGAATATCCTTCTTTAACAGAAGCATGGATGGAGATATCCCAGTTGTAGTATTTGGCGTTTTCCTATAATGCCAATTTAGTATCTAAATCGTCTCTAGTGTTGCTCAATTGTTTTAATGCATTTTTCATTGTCTGGACGTATCGTTCAACTTGACCATTGGTTTCTGGATGATACGGTGCAGAACACTTGTGATGAATTGGAACAATGGGTGTACCCCATTCGCTGTACTCTATTTTTGTTAATATTCCCAATCTCTCAAGACGATCTATCTCTTCTTCCACCTTTCCTTGAAGAGCATATGGAATTTTTCCTGCAGAGAAGTAAATTGGCTTCGTGTTGTTCTTAAGATATAATTTCGCCTCATAGTTATTGACTCTCCCAATTTCTGATTCGAATATGCCACTGAATTCATTTCGCAGTTGAGCTAGGATTCGAGATTTATCTGTCAGCAAATTTTCGACTCCGTGTTGTATGATGAATTCCTGGTAGACTGACTTTTATCTCTTGTAACCATTCTCTGCCGAAAATCGGTTCTACCTTGCCCGGTAGAATATATAAATTTCCCAATACTCTCTGATTGTCATACTTAACTTCAAAAGTCGAATATCCAATTGGATGGATAACTTCTCCAGTGTAAGTCTTCAGAAGAAGTGTACTTTTATGTATTGGTTTGTTTGGAAATAAGTTTCTGAAAAGTTCATAGGAAATGGAAGAAGCTGCTGCCCCCGTATCGTATTCTAATTGAACTAACTTCCCATCTAGTAGAATGTTGAGCATGAATTTGTTTGGTTTTGTTTTCGTTTCTGGTAAAATGAAATCAACAACATTATTCATGTAATAAAACACACTTTCCTGGGCTTTTTCTTCAGTATCATTTGTTGTATCAGATGATTTGGGAACTAACTGATTCTGGCTGTTTAATTTGGGAACAGCCAAATGTCCAATTTGGTCACATTTTCCGCATTTGGACTGATAATGTTTGCATGTGTTCGCTAAATGAGTTTCATCACCACACCGAAAACATATGCGTTTTCTGATACTCGTATTGTTTGGAACTAATCTTTTGCTTTGACCATATTTCAGTTGATTCTGACATGAACTTGAGGAACTTGATGATGTAGCTTGCAAAGCTGGAATATCTTAAGAGTCTTTATGTGCTGACTCCATAGCTAAAGTGGCTTTTACACAATCAGAAAAAGTATTGTCTGGTTCTCTTTATTGTATTAACCTCTCCAACCAGTTTGAATTTCGAAGGCCGCTGATGAATTGCTGTCGTAGATGATCATCTGCTGTGGAGGCATTACAAGTAGAGCATTTGAACTTGCAATTTCTGCATAGTTTTTTAAGATCTGCCACAAAATCAGAAATACTCTCATGTTCTTGCTGTATCCTCTTTGTAAAACGATTTACTTCTGCAATTGCGCTAGGTGTAGGATGAAGGTGTTCTTTTATCAGGTTTGTCAACGAATCGTAGGATTTGGTTTTCGGTTCATCAGGACTGGTGAGATTGTATAGAAGCTGTAACGTTTTTGTTATCATCGAATGTAACAACCATTCTTTCTTCTTATTGTCGATCTCCTTAGAATTGCCTGTTGAATTTTTCATGTTGAAAAAGTTCTCTAGTCTTTTAATGAAAATTTCCCACGTTTCCGTTTCTTTGCAAAAAGGTTCCAATGGAATGACTTCAGTAGAAAAGGGTTGACGTGAAATCTGCAGAGTTTCAGTCAATGTCTTAATCAACGTGCTGAATTGTTTAGGATCCATTTAGTTGGTTCGCCGGCCTCGTCGCCACTATTGTATTTGTCAATAATTATACGAAAGTTGTATGCAACTATTCATTCGCAACTTGAAAATTCATACATCTGTCATACATGTCAGATCCCTCGATTCATTTAGGAATCATATATAGAGTGATCAGAAAGATAACATAACACCTACCATTGGCCGAACTTGTTGACGTGGCAACCATCGTACAAGCGTACAAGATAGTGACATGCGCAGAAGCGCTCGTCAGAGACACCGCGCTCTGCCAGTTGGTTGAAGTGGTTTGACGTCGGATAGGACGCCAACCATCGGTGGGAGATCTAGCCCGCTATCTGTCTGGTGACCTGACAGGTGAATTTGGCAAAGATGGCGGCGTCTTTGTGGTCCAGAGCACAAAACGCATCGCGGAGACTGTCCAACAGGTTGGACATGAAATGGACGCGTAAGGAAGAGTCGCTCTCCATCGAATTGGGACGAGATGATGATGAGTTAAAATAACGCCATCCACCCGTCACAATCTTGAGTGGAAGCTCAAGGATTCCTTAAGAAACCTGTACGCGTCCCTTTTGGCTCGTAAACCGGATCAGGGCAAAACCTTCAAGTGCTTCTCGAAGAGTGCCGCCAGTAACCACTTTCTGAGAAGCGGGTTTGCCACAAGGTTCTGCGACTGGTGATTCATCCACCGAGCCAGACTGGACTGTGTCCCGTTGAATGCCACGAAACGTTTCGGAGACGGTGATAAACGCTGCAGAAGATGTCGAGAATTCAACGAGACCCTGCCTCATGTCCTGAACCACTGCAGAATCCACTCTGCAGCGTGGCAGAGGAGACCTAACGCCATTCAGGCCCGCCTGGTGAAGGCGATCCCGCAGCATTTAGGGACGATCTCCGTGAACAGGCAGGTCCCCCACACAAATAGTAACCTGAGGTCAGACATCGTTATTATCAACGAGAATACGGCCAAAATCACGATCATTGACATCACCATACCCTTTGAAAATGAGCCACAAGCCCTCACCTGAGCCCGTGAACTCAAGGCTGAGGAGTTACAGGCGCAAGGGTACGAAACGTCATTGGATGCCTTCATCGTGGGGACCCTGGGCACATGGGGCCAGGAGAACGCGCCAGTGTTGCGACAGTGCTCTGTATCGCAGAGATACGAGATTGTAGCGCGACATCTACGTCGAGCATCTGACGGGCACCAGGCAGTATGTATAGAGGTTTCTTTTGTGATATTGTTACCAAACCCTATATATTTATTTACTATATTTTCTTATTGTTGTATCGTCATTTTAATTTTTATCGTGATTGCATTTTATATATTGACCATTTATTCATTCGTTTTTTGTCATATTTTATATACTAACATCGAAATTTTCATACCTCTCATGATTATCGGAATTGATACAAACAATTTATTATTTATAACCTTTAGAACTGAAAAACAATGTACAAATTTGTAAATTTAAATATTTATTAATAAAAGTATCATTCTCTCCATTATACTGATCAAAAGATTTCATGGGCCCAACTCGATCCTATGACTAGTTTCCGGGATACAGCCCCTCAAAGATATGATTTTGTACCTCATGAGTGTAAGCACGACAAAATCTTCTTTTGTATACCTGTGCCCAAGAATGAATTTTCCAGTATGAGTTGTACCTTAACAATCATTTCTTGTGAAGACTACTTAAATTACTTGAATGCGGACCACATGATGTTGACTGAATTCTGGGCAATTACTTCTTCAATATCTTTCATTTTCGTTTAGCGAGATTCGGTGATAGGATTTGGGAGTGTATAATCCTTCGTCTGTCTAGTAAAGCTATTTAAGATTCCTGAAGGTGAGGATCCATCACTTCTGCTGGCCTCCTCTTCATCGAAAAAAACGATATCATGGACACATTTGACCACGTTTCACGTTTCCATGCTTCATTGAGTAATTCTCGATCGATGATGACCTTCATGGAGGAATACAATTCAGGTTTCCTAGAAGGGTGTACCTCACACTAAACTCCCGGTAGTTTCCTATTCAGAAACATCATGAGGTCATCCGGCTTAGTTCCTGCTTTCAACCTAGTGACATGTAGGTAGACTTTTCTTGGGATAGTCTCTATTGTACTCGACTCTGTATTTCCTACCAGGAATTTCCTTTTTCTCTTGTGCGTCACCTGAGACCAACTTTCATCCTTCTGTACATGTTTTTCGCTGGAAGTTTGAGCCAAGTGTTGAAACTTGTTCATTGTTGTGTAGTTTTGGGCTTGTGTTAGTTCCGTTCAATATCTTTCATTTTCGTTTAGCAAGCAAAAAAAATTGTCTGCAGAGACCTTCCCTATACTGATGTGGGGCAACACTCCGAAATAGATCTATAGGTGGTCCAACTGTTTTGATTAACATTTCCATGCAACTAGCAATTGCAGAGATAGCCTTGTAGGTACTCTGCACGGAAATTCATTGGATGTAATTCAACGTTCGTCGTGGTATCATCCAGGAAAGTAGTTGTTTTCTGATGGATTTTTGACCCAATTATTCCTATTGTTTAAAATTGTTGTTTAAAATTACTAACGGCAGCCCTCGAATGTCGAAACTTGTGCGAGCCAAGTATTAACGAGGTCTTACCTTTTACGTGTGATTCCTAGCATGATCCGAGGAGAATATCGAAAAGAGGTCCGTTGGTCACGCATCCACACCCCGGCCTCGCCTAGCGTTGCTTGGCTTCAGATATCGGTGAACCAACTCAACTCAACTCAAATTTTATTTGTGAAAACTGTTATTTACATAAATACATAGGCTGAACTATACACATAACATTTATTTTCATTCTTCTTCCTAACTGTCGCGGAAGGAGGAATGACGAATCAGGACATGAGCCAGTTGTTTGCCGAGCGATGAACCGTTGCCAGCCTATCCCTCGGTTGCAACGCTAAGCCAAACCCTGATCTCCCCTGCGAGAGACACTTGGAACGGCCCCCGCGGTGTTTGCGGGCAGGTCCGTGTATACTCCGAGACTAAGGTCGATGATCGGGCACAATCCACGCCACCTGCAGAGCTCATGCTTGGGTTTGGTGTTATTTTGAACAGACATTGGACGACGATAATCATTGAGGTGGGCAATATGATGTTAGTCCCAAGAAAATGCTCACTGCTCCTGATTTCTCTTATGGGCCCGGTTCTTCGAAACGTTCCTGGAATAAATCCAGAGCTTGGTAGATATGTCCCCCGTGTCTACGGGGGGCATTATCATGCACCCTGATGCGGGTGAGACTGCTTGTTAGCGGGCTTTTTGGTAAGAAGTGTTTATAGAAGTTGTATGACAACTTTCTAATATATGTCGGGACTGAGTCGACGCCGAAAGGTGATCAGCCGAATGTACCTATCACTGTTTGTGATTATATGGACCACCTTGTTCTGCATCCTGTCCAGCTTCGTTAGAAGCGTAGAGCCCAGGCTGCAGAACACAGGACAAGCGTACAACATTGCCGGTCGTATTATCTGCTTATAGAGCAAGAGCTTATTCTCTAGACTCAGCTTTGAGTTTTTGGCTAACAGAGGGTAGGTTCGCGTTATGGCAGCCCCCGCCCTCTGAGTAGCCAGATTGATATGTCTTTGGAATGTCATACGCTTGTCGAGCTGTACCCCCAGGTATCTCACAGTGTTCAACTCTCTCACGTACCTGTCCTTGATTCTCACTCCACGAGGAAGGAGTCTCGAGAAGACTCGTCTCCTTGTGAAATTGAGGATCTCAGTTTTGTCCGCGTTAACCCTAATCTCATTCTTCTCCATATATGGCACGATCTCCCCATTCAAATAAATTTGGATCTTCTGAGCAGCGACACGCTTGAGAATGAATGCGCTAATAAGGCGGTGTCATTCGCATTGACTCTCTCGGATCGGCGAAAATCATGAGTATATAAAGAATATAAGCGGGGAAATAAGCACGATCCCTGTGGGACACCCGCTTCGACTGTGCACCCTGACGAAAGATTGTTGTTCACTCTTACCACAAAAGATCTGCCTGTGAGGTACGAATCAATCAGTCTCACTGTATTTAAAGGCCAAACAGTGTCGAAGGCCTTTTCCATATCCAGCAGTACCATGACTGTGTTGAGTCCTTGATTAAAGGCTTACTTCACCCCGTGCACAATTCGGACTACCTGCGAAGTCGTATTGTGACCTTTTTGGAACTCGAACTGCACGTCCGGGATGAGTTTCAGCCTCTCCTCAAGGATCAACAGCCTTTTAAGGATGATTTTGTCCACCACTCTAGCAATCGCGCTAAGCAGTGATAGAGGTCGGTACCTGGTTAGCTGATGCCTGTCCTTGCCAGGTTTTAGGATCGGTATTACCACAGCTTGCTTCAGACAATCTGGGTAGTACTGCCATCTGAGGATGGCGTTAACGATATGTAGAAACTGCATCAGGGTCTTGCGCGGGAGGTTCTTGAGCAGAATTGTATCAATACCATCTCGGCCAGGCGCCTTCCGTGCTGGAAGTCGTTTAATAACCTCCAGCAGCTCCTCACTGTTTACCATTACTTTGGCGAACAGATCAGGGCCCAACGGGAGAGCAGGAGTCTCTCTTAGGCGACACACGCGTCTTGAGCACTCCTCCTGCTCCTCGTTGACATCTGGCGTTCTATTATGAATGCTGCTAAAATGCTCTCCAAACAGTTCAGCCTTCTGGGGATCCGTCACTGCCCGAACGTTACCCTTCTCTATGACTGGTACGGGTGTAAAACGCTTCTGAATGCGCTTTGATATGCGCCACAGAGAGTTGTCTCGAACGTCCAGTGACTCCAGTTTGACCTGCCATACCTTGTCAGTGTGCCGTCGAATCATTTCGCTTATTTCCCTCCCCATAAGGAGCATATTCACCTTGTGAACAGGATTACCAGTTCTTTGCCAGCGTTTTCGGGCCGCGTTCTTCTGTTCGATCAGCCCATTTACGTGGGGTGGCAGGACATTTCGGTCTTCCCTAATCTCGATCTTCTTGGTATTCTCATCTCTCGCTATCTGGATATTCGATATCAGAGTCTGGGTTTCACCTTCAATGTCGTCACGACTGATTTGGCCTTTGATTTTTGTTAGCCTATTCAAGAGCCTTTGGAACTCGGTCCAGTCAGTATTCTTATAGTCGAACAGGAACCTAGTTGTGCTGGCTCGGCCCCTACTCTTCAACTCGAACATGACCGGCTCGTGATCAGAGGTTAGTTCATGCACAACCTTGAGGTCTCCCAGATCTCTGGCATTTTTATTTAATACGAAGTCGATCGTGGTAGGGATGGATCCATTCCAGGGGTAGTGGGTTGGCTCAGCGAGGCAGTAGTGTACCACTACTGCCTCGCTGTCCAGAGTGTAGTCCAGGTCGCCTCGCGTTCAAGTCCCCTATCAGTAGTACTTTGTGTCCAGTGTTGCACAGATTGTCCAAATCAAGATGTGATAATCCCTGATTTGGGGCGTTGTATACTGCGAACACACAGGTTCCGTCCTCCAGCTCAACACCGACGTGCTCGATGTTACTCCATCGGATCGGAATCACCGTGTGCGCAACCCCTGCCTTGACAAGGATAGCTACACCACCTCCCCTCACTGCTTTTGGGCGATCTGCTCTAATGGTGGTAAATCCTTTCGGAAATAAACATAAGGTCAACCTTATGTCTACTAATGAAGTCAATTGAAAGTGGAAGCTTATTATTAACTCCATTAGCATTAAGCATGCATGCCTTCAGTGGCATTACAGGTTGTACAGCTCTGCATTACCCAGGATTGTCACGGCTGCCGTGAGCTTTTCCGGGGGTGATCTTGCCTTACCTAGTGCCTCAATGAAGTCGTCTAAGACTCTGCATAGCCCTTCTAAGTTGATGAGTTCGCTGATTCAGTGGATTCTACCCGTAACCAATCCCAGCCTCGCGAGTCCAGTGCCCAGACCAGGAGGATCATTGTTTCTGCTTTGTGCTGGCTGTAAAGGTGGTGAATAGTGTGGGATAGGTGGGGCCTCTGGAATTGCGTCGGTTCTTCGCTGCTGGCTTCCTTATGTGAGGATGCTCTGCCCCTGGCCTCTGTTTTGCTGGCGATTGTTCCATGGGTGGAGTCCCTAGCAGTTGGCGCATTTCGCTGGTAAGTCTGTCGGCTTCCTGCAGATATAAGTAAGGTGCTCCCCAGCACATTTTAGGCATCTCACTGCCCTTACGCAGTTGGTGGCAGCATGCCCCCACCTCTGGCATCGATGGCACTGAACGATATCACTATCGTTCCTTTTCAGTTCCCATGTGATGCGGAATTGCTGCAATACTCTTATATTTTTCTGCAGGAAGTTGAGAAGTACTTCCTTGGGAGATGTGAACAGAAAAATAGGTCTGCCCCTAGATCTGATCTGTCGGAACTCAATGATCTCCACCACATATGTATCTTTCGCCTCCTTGACCAGCTCTTCCTTTTCAACTACGGTGTTGAGACCTCTCACTACAAATGCATGCTATCTAGCATTTGACAAGGTGTAAGTATGGTACTCTGTACCCTCCTTGTCCAGCATAGTTTTCATTTTTATATGATCGGTCTAAGTACCAGCGAAGATTTGAGTTTGCTTACCCGTGAATCGTACCTCGAAATCTGCATCCAGTCCCTTTCTGATCATGCCATGGGTCTGCCTATCCATAGGCACCAGTGCCTGCATGATGATTGGCGGAGGCCTCTTGATCTGTGTTGGTGGAGGATCTTTACTCGGTTGCTTTTTACTAGCTCCTTTCGGGAGCTCAGTTGGGTTTCTTGTAGTGGGATTCTTCTTCACTGAGTTCAGTGAATCTATTTGCCGTCTTGATTTTCTCTTCTTCTGTTGTAGCTCTTGGTTTGGCCGTTTTTCTCAGACTTTTGAACTGTTCTTTGTTCGGAAGTGCAGGGTATTCTTCTCTTCGTTTAGTCGTTGTCTTGAGTTCCGATTTTGCATTGATGAGCTTTTCCATTTCCTTCCGGAATGGTTCTCTACAGGTCTCCAGTAGTGTTTGCATTACGGATTTTCTTATAAGCATATCGTTTATCAGACTTTTTGGAAGGTTCGGTACATTGGCATGGTTTTCAGTGAGGTGTTGAAGTATCTCTGCTTCCTGTTCATCAACCTCACTGGTTACTATCAAGTTGATTTCGTCTATCCTGTTTTGTATCGATTCTAAAGAACTTTGAGTGTGTTCATCCCTTGTTCTCCTCCTCCTTTGTTTTGGGCTTTGGGCGATTTCCTTTCGTTTTCCGAACTTGATGAGGTGGCATTTCTTTGCAAAAGTATTTGTTTGCGTGTGACTAGTGTCATTTTATCCCGTTCATTCTTTTCATGTATTTCGTGCTTTTGCCTAATCAGTTTCTCTTCTATGGATTCCTGCCTCGATTTAATTTTCTTCAAGCATCTTGGAAACCTTCCATCCCGGTGATGTCGGGATATTCGTTTTCTTCAGATTCAGGTTTTCTTGACTTTTGAAGTCCACCTTTCACCACACTTTCCGAAATTTTCTCCACACCTTCTATTTCGTTCGCTACGCTTGTTAGAGCGTTCACCAGCGTTCCCATTTTTTTCGCCACACTTTCCATATTTGGTATGTTCTCCACACCTTCCATTGCGTTCGCCACACTTTCTGAAGTGTTCACCACAGTTCCCAATCTGTTCACCATCCTTTCCATATATGGTGAGTTCTCCACGCCTTCTATTCCGTTCAAGACAGTTTCCATTTTGTTCTCTGCACTTTCCATTCTCTTCACCATACTTTCGGTTTTTTTAAAGTGTTGTGAAAAATTTTCAATTTCGTTATAGTCTTCAGAGAGACTCTTCGATACATTTTTATGTATTGTAGCTTTCCCCACACTATCCATTCCAGAATAACCTAGACTTTCCATATCTGTTACGATTTGGTCTGCCCAGTTCGCGTTCTGTTGCGAGTCCATTTCATTTGCGCTCTTATAAGACCATACGTCCCAAGCTCTCTCATTTTTACTGACAAGATTGGGCGTATATCGCTCAAGTGACTTGCTGGCAGGTTTCTTGATGTCGGTGGCCGTCCCGATTGTGGCTAATCTTGCAGGAGTCGGCCGTCCTCCGCTAACTTGGGCTTCTCTGCGTATCGAGTTGGTTTCGATGGGAATCATTTCGATTGTTCTTCCGGAATGGAACGTGTAGTACTTTTTCTTAGTTTGTTCAAGTTCTTCTTGTTCGAATGGCTGAAATTCGGCATTTCTCTGAGGTAAAGGATTTTGGAAACCGTCGGGAATTTCTGTGAATGGCTGGGGATTCCAGATTGATAGTTCATACTGGGTGTTCTTCATGTGTTGAACGCTTTTCTCAGCTGGCATAGATGTTTTCAATACCAAGTCTTCTTGAATAATAATCTTTGTGGGAGATATATTCACTACACTTCCTATTAATTCAGCTGTTTCATCATTTCTCACCAAGAAATCTTGGAATGTGTTGAGAACGACATCTTTCTGATTTTCCTGTCTTATCGAAACTGTGGTGAATGTTTTTCTTTGCTAAATTTACTGAAGGTTTATCGAAGGTGTGGTGAACACCTGACATAGTTTGAGTTGAGATCGGGCTGAGCGAGTTTTGGTCCATATCTTGGGCATCGTCCTCTGGGGTACTACATTTTTCGGGCTGGTGGGCCGGTATAATGTGTGCATGCTCTTTGTCACTCAGCGTCTCTGAAGATGAGTCCCAGATTTTGAATGACTTCTCCTGGGTTTCAGATTGGATCTTCATTAGAGTAGTGCCCTTGTCCAAAATTATGCAAGATGCGTGGGTAACCAGACTTTCCATTTTTCCATCTTCTTTAAATGCAGAAGGTGGTATTGCAGAATTTTCATCCACAACCCTACCCCCACTTTTACTTGTTTTGTCAGACCCACCCTTCTCAGTTTCAGTAACAAGAATAACTGGCACTTGTGTTGATGAGTTTTTCTGATCTATGTTGTGCTTCTTTTCTGGCGGGGATCCTCCAGAGAATGCAGTTGTCGAAGTAGAGGAAATACTGATGCTCTCGGCCGGGTCTTCGGTAGGCTTCGTGATTGCACTTGTGGAGGTTGATTAATCATACACGGGGATTTGTTTAGTTTGTCTGATAGGGGAAGTGTCTTTTCACTTGGGGTGTCTGTTTGCACTGGGTGAATATCGGTGAACCGGCGCTCTCCGTTCGAGCTATCCCCGCGGATTCCTATTTTATAGGATCATGGCAATGAGCACCGTCCTGGTATGGCAGGACACCTTGTTTCTTTTGTAACAAGCGCTCATTGTGAACAATGCAGATTTCTTTATTTGTATTGGTGTTTTTAGTAATCACGCATCTTTGAGTATTGCTTTGAATGAGAGACATTAGTTGGGATTGCGCTCGTGGTTTAGTGAAAGCTACACTGCGAGCTCGGTCTTAGCTTTTGTCTTGACATGAATTGGTAATTGAACCATTTGTTGCAGACATTAGTTATTGTCTGCAGAGACCTTCCCTATACTGATGAGGGGCAGCACCCCGAAATCGATCTATAGGTGGTCCAAATGTTTCGATAAACATTTCCATGTAACTAGCAATTGCAGAGATAGCCTTGTAGCCAGGAAAGTAGTTGTTTTCTGATGGATTTTCTACCCAATTATTCCTATTGTATTGGATTATGGCACTGAGCACCATCCTGGTATGGAGGAACACCTTGTTTCTTTCGTTACAAGCGCTCATTGTGTATACAATGCAGATTTCTTTATTCAACAAAAAATTCAACCATTTGTTCAGGTTGATGCACAATGAACAAATATAAAATGACAGTTTATTTGATACTGTGTGTTGCACAGATTTTGTATCACCTATGATTGTTAGTGAAACAGATATATACTTATATTTAATAGGTATATTTTTGCATTGGCTGCCTTAAAAAGAGTATTTAAGTTCAAGTTGTAAGTTCGTCATATTCACATATTCACATATTGCAACTTGAACTGAAATACTCCTGCTGATTTTGTATCAGCTATGAGTGTTATATGCTTATAACGTTTGGGTACATTTTTGCATTGGTAGCATTAAATACGAGAACGTATTGATATCTAGTTAGCCTAGACCAATTCCCTGCATAAACAAAATATTGCGTTACCATAGCAACGAACAATAACTTATTAGAAGTGACAGTTTAAAGTTTGACGTCAAAAAAGTAAACCAGAGTTACGCGATAGATTAAAAGAAAAAATATGTCCACCGAAATTGTGAAAATCGAAAAATTGAAGTATCGAGCCATCATCAAGTACCTGTATTTAAAATGGCTAAGAGGTAAGCAGATTTACGAAGATATACCTAATACCCTTGGTGATCAATGTCCTTCGTATGCGACCGTGAAAAATTGGACTGCAAGCTTCAAAAGAGGTGAATTTTCCATTGAAGATGATGACCGATCGGGAAGGCCAGTGTCTGTGTCAGTCCCCGAAAATATCGATCCAGTTCATGACATGATTTTAACAGACCGTCGAATTGGGCTAAAACGGATATCTGAAGCAATGAATATTTCATACGATCGCGTTCATCATAGAGTTCACGTCAATTTGGACGTGAGAAAAATTGCTGCAAAATGGATCCCCAAATGTTTGAATGTTGACCAAAAGCGTGCAAGGGTAGTAGCATCGCGTTCGATCTGTGCTCGATTTTAAAACGATGTAGACTTCTTAAACCGAATTGTTACTATGGATGAGACTTGGGTACATTTCTACGATCCAGAAACAAAGCAACAATCGATGGAATGGCGACACTCCGGTTCTCCAAGACCTAAGAAGTTTCGTGTCCAAAAATCTACTGAAAAAGTTCTTGCTTCAGTTTTTTGGGATTGCCATGGAGTAACCATGATTGATTTTTTTGGATAAGGGTAGAACAATAACTGGAGATTACTATTCGACATTACTGGGCTTCACCCGTCCGACTATCATCTCTTTCTTCAACTGAAAAAAAGTTTAAATGGTCGTAAATTTTCTTCCAACGAGGAGGTAATAAAAGCTGTGGAGGTCTGGTTTGCAGAGCAAGAAGAAACATTTTTTTGAAAGGTCTAGAGTCGTTGCAGGTTTGCTGTAATAAATGTATCCAATTGAGAGGAGAATATGTTGAGTAATAAAATATTTTGACATTGAAATTTTGTTTGGTTCTTTAGTAGGCTAAGAATATTTCAGTATATCCTCGTAGTATATTGAAGTATAAGTGGATAAAAAGGTCTTTCAAACACGCGTGACTTTCCGAGCACGATGGCGCAGCCGGAGTGCTCGAAATAGAGCACGTGATTGAAAGACCAGTTATTCACGAATACTTTACGCTATTTCTTTTATTGGTGCAATTTGAAATCATAAAAACTGGTATCATTTCTACACAAATGTTAATACGTACTAATAATGTAAAATGGCTGAATTCATGATGTGATCAGTATACCGTTCGTTGTCATGGAAATGAGAAATACCGGGTTTAAATTTGCAATTTGTCATGAAGGATTAATTGTTGTCACTGTAGGGCCTAAAAATCGATTCTTATATCGATTCTTTGAATGGTAAAGCAGAATAAATACTTTCTGTTCTATAAATACTTCCTGTTCTGTTGGGCAAGATAGGTTTCACCTCTGCCCTCATTGTAATGTAATAATAATAATAATAATAATAATCGCGGTTAATATGGCATAAATCTAATGATGCGCATAAAAAAAAGTTCATCAAATGGTTGAAAAAGCAAAAGTTAACAGATATAAATGAACGAGTTGTTTATTTGACGTTACTAGTCACTGCTGTCAGATAAATAATCAAAAGTTGTCATTTAGACTTCACGTTTTTCCGAGTTGTTGATGTTACCAAGGTAACTTCTTACACTAGTGGCCCCGGGTATGTGAGACCAAGATGTATAGAAACCATGGTGTTATCACTGATTCGCTTTTGTTTCAACAAAGTTGTTGAGACTGTAATTGCACTGATACCGTTGGCTTCATTCGTCGATGGATGGTGTATAAGTCGAAAATAACCGAGTTTCCAACATTCCGAAGTACTGAGTCATAATTATTTGATTAAAATTTGAATGTTTACAAATTATGGTTAATGAATATCACCACAAATTAAATTCAATGTTGAAAATTACATAAGATGACACTTGTCCAAGCGTCATCATGAATCCGTAATTTTGCCGCCATCTGTGTGCTAAAGAGGTGAAACGGTATCAACGCAGTAAAAATATCACGAATCAAGTAGGCCGTAGCTTAACACTTTTGTATGTCGGTTTCACAGCTATAAGAGATCACACCAGGGTTTCTATGTATCTTGGTGAGACCCAAGCGCTCCTATACCAACTAACCATTTTGGCGTCATACGAGCTACGACGCTAGGCTCCTCAGTATCTTCCTAGCTCTTGCGTGTGTCACATGTGCTGTATTGGCCACTTGATCGGATTTCCGTAAATACATTTATGTTGCTTGAAAGATCTGACAGACCCAGCACCACCAGTTACGTTGCGTGAACAAATATAATTTATTATTATTGTTTTCTACATTTTCCATAAACTGTGGGTATTAGAAATTTTATTCATATCAGAATTGAATTATTGGGTTCCGACAATATATTCCCAGCAAACCCAATAAATATGGTTTGAAGATGTTTTCCTAAGTAGATTCGTAAATGTTTTATACACAGAATTTAGAAGTTTACGTTGGGCAACAACCTGAAGGACCATTTCGAGTGGAGAACAATGCGGCAAGTATAGTTACACGGTTTATTCAGCCTATATCCAAAACAGGCCGCAACCTCACTTGCGATAATTGGTTCACAAGTATCAAACTGATCGATTCTTTATTACGTGATCATAAATTGACATGTTGGCACAATTCGAAAGAACAGACGAGAACTTCCTATTGAGTTCTTGAACATAAGAAACAGACCAGTTATGTCTAGTATGTTTGGATATCAAGAGAATATTACTTCGGTGTCGTATATTCCAAAATAGGGAAAGAACGTTGTATTCGCCTCTAGGCCTCCATCATGATGACAGCATTGATCCTACGTCAGTTTACAAATATAAGCCAGAAATTATCACGTTCTATAATTCAACAAAAGGTGGGGTCGATACAGTAGACCTGTTATCGTCAAACTATGATGTTGCACGTAAAACGAGACGATGGCCTATGGTAATTTTTTATGCTCTCATGAACATTGCTGGGATCAATGCTCAAATAATACATACTTCCAATAATCGTGCTTCGAAGTTGTTGAGACGAAAGTTCCTGAAAACCGTTCACTATCGTTGGTAGACGACCATCTGAAACGCCGTTCTTTGGCAGTCAATGTACCAACCAACATACAACAAAGACGTCGTGAAGTAGCTGGTATTGTAGCTGGTCATGAAGAACAACCAGATATTCCTTATGGAACTAGAAAAAGGTGTTCTGAATGTCACAAAGACAGAAAAACTAAATATTATTGTGTTACATGTAAAACAATTTTATGCCTGAGTCATGTCAATATTATATGTTCTAACTGTCTTGAGAAATCTAAAAACCCAAACAAATGAGCAATTTTATATATAAGCTGACGAATTCATCAGAAATTATGATTATATTTTTGTTAAAATATATATTTTTTACGATCCTAGTATTTTTAGTCACAAAATTCAGTAGTCACAGTATCATCGTCAATTTTTCAAATATATAACAAGTTTCTGGTCAAAATCAAGTTTTTTGTGAACATTATATATAGATGTTGAAGGCTACATACCAAATAGTAATAGACCTACAGGAGTTCCATGACATCTCTTATGTAAATTAACACGGGAAAACGCCAAGGTTCATTTTGCACCTTTTGACTCTTTTTGGGGTGGGGGGGAACAAGCAGAGCGATGTAATCTTGCCGCAAGCCGGGTGTTATCAAACCGCAAGACAAGAGATCGAATAAAAACAATAGTGATTGTGAATGAATTAATTCGAATTGTTAAAGTGGTATAATAATAATGATGCTTGGAAAAATAGGGAAAATGGCGGCGGGTAACGGGAGTGTAACGTTTCAACGTGCGATTCCAATGAGGAACGTATACAGGGTGTTTCAAAATACATTATTTAAGAGAAAAATCAACAGGGTGTCTCAAAACAGTCATCAATTGAAAGAAAAAACAACAGGGTGTTTCAAAATACATCATTTAAGAGGAAAAATATGGAATGTTGGGTTGGAGACATGAATCATCGCATCATTGGGGCATCACATCATTGTGGCATGCAGGGATTCAGAAGTTTTCGTTTTACGTATACAGGGTGTGTCAAAATACATCATTTAAAAAATAAAAATAAATACAGGGTGCCTCATAAACGTGCATCGTGATGGGGTTTGTCATTTAAGAAAAAAATATATACCAGGTGTACCAACGTGCCAGTTGAGACAAAAAAATATATACAGGGTGTCTCATAAACGTGCATCGTGACGGGGTCCGTCATTTTTAAAGTGTGATACCATTAGTTTTCAAGGAATACATCAGAGCCATCTGTCGTTCAATATATACATTAATGATATTTTGTATCTGTACGAATCATCAAAAAATAAACACTTCCGGTTTCAAAAAATTAAGATAGAAGAAAAGTAATAGTAAATTCGGATTACCCACATCGAGGAGAGTCCAAATCTGCAATAAAATGGTTACTTCCGGTCCAAACCGGAAATTGCACTTCCGGTCGTCTGATTTTGATGATTTTGGCATCAATAGATTCGTTTGGATGTCAAGAAACATTTTTAAGCATTATCCGAGGTCAAAAGGGCATAGGAGGCTATCTTCGTTATTAGTAAAGTTACAGAAACGTGCGGGTACTCTAAGAAGACAACTTTCATGGGAGATCAAGAAAATAATAGAATTCGCGTACGTCAACTGCCATAAGGGCCGTAAACCGCACATATTAATGCGTTATGTACTAATTGCTTAAATCAGTAAGTTTAGTAAAATGGGTGTACCAACTTGACATTTAAGAGAAAAAAACATGGCAGCTGTCAAATTTGGTATACCGGATGTCTCAAAATACATCGATTAAGAGAAAAAAAACATGGCGGCTGTCAAATTTGGTATACCGGGTGTCTCAAAATACATCGATTAAGAGAAAAAACATGGCTGCTGCCATACAGAGTGTACCATCATAGTATTTAAGAGAAAAAACATGGCTGCTGCCATACAGGGTGTACCATCATAGTATTTATGAGAAAAAAACATGGCTGCTGCCATACAGGGTGTACCATCATAGTATTTAGGAGAAAAATCATGGCTGCTACCATACAGGGTGTACCAACTTGACATTTAAGAGAAAAAAACATGGCAGCTATGAAAATGGGTATACCAGGTGAACCAACGCAACATTTAAGAGAAAAAAACATGGCTGATTGTCAAATGACATGAGACAGAGAAAAAAAACATGGCAGCTGTCAAATTTGGTATACAGGATGTCTCAAAATACATCGATTAAGAGAAAAAAAACATGGTGGCTGATTGTCAACGTATATACAGGGTGTCCCACAACGTTTGAGAGAAAAAACATGGTGAATCATTGAGAGAAAAAACATGGCTACATGAGTGATGGAAGAACGCTTCAATGGGCATATGGAGATTCGAAACAACTACTTGCCCATGCAGAGATTGAATTACATCCGACATCTAAATGTGTAATAAGAGGACGTTTGGACCGTTCATTTGGGAAAAAACATAGCGGAGTCTGATTGGTCAAAGCTCATTATAGTTGTACAGGGACGTCTCACAAATTTTTCCATTTGGGTGAAAAATATATATACAGGGTGATTCAAAATCCTCAGTCTTAAATGTTAAATGGGAAAATGGATCGACGAAAAACTTACCATTGTGGAAAAACATATACCGAGTGTTTCAAAAAAATATCACTGGAAATAGAAAAAGATGCTTAGTCGTTTAGAGTGAAAAAAAAACATGCCCGCCATTTGACATAATCATAAAGGCATTATTTTTGGAAAGTATGTTAGTGCCATTGGGTAGTTGAAGTAATCACCAATAGAATGGTATCTGAAAAGTACAGACAGAAGGTTGAGGATTCTTTCGTTCCAAAAACCAACTAAAATAACAAAAACTAAAATGTGTAAAAAATTTGACGAATTCTGCGGTTTTCACGTTCCAAAAAATGATTAAAATTATCGTTTTCACGTCCCAAAAAACAAGTAGAATTAGAAGCGTCAAAACACGTAAAAAATGCAACGAAAATAGATGTTTTCATCTTCGAAAAAACATATAAAATTTCGAACGCTGAATTATATAAAATATGTATCGAAAACATGCGTTTTCGTGTTCCAAAAAACAACTAAGATTACGAACGCCAAAAATTTACTTTTACATGTATTTCTTATGGAGATTTGACATTTCAAAAATGCACAAAATTATCGTTTTCGCATCCCAAAAAACAACTAAAATTTGAAACGCTGAAACACATAAAAAATGTAACAAAAATAGACGTTTTCGCGTCCATAAAAATGATTGAAATTAGAAGCGTTAAAACACATAAAAAAATGCAATGAAAATAGACGTTTTCGTGTTCCAAAAATCGAGTAAAATTAGGAGCGTTAGAACTAAACTAAATTCGATTTGCAAAAATTTTTATTTAAACCAAATTATCCATTTTTTTATTTGCCTGTACAATTATGTCTTGCAAAGTCCTCATCAATACACATGCAAATATCGTAGATACTATAACTACCTAATCTGAGGCGGCAACTCGATGTAGGAAGATCCAAACTGGGGAGTAAATTTGTTGATGTTGACTCCCAAGTTAACCACCTTCTTCAACGCCCAGCCTGAATCGCGTTCCTGGAACTCCTCAAGGTCTTTCATGATAGGAGCGATTACCTCAGACTCAAACCATTCATCCAGATTGGTGTCCTGGTAAATCGGAGAGTTGGCGGTTGTGAAATACTTGTATTCCTTCAGTACACTAGCACCCTTCAGCACCTCGAATTCTCCACAAAATATCGCATTCACCTTCACCGATCCATCCTTTTTGAGAGCATTTTTAATTCTATTTTTGAATATGGCTTTGGAATCAATTAGGAATGATCGTGGATCCTTGTGTTTAAGGTTGGAAATAACGCCAGTTCTGTTTCGACCATTGAATGCGGAGCCGGTATCATCCCAGTGCACACGTTTCCATGCAGTTTCAGTTCTAGAAGGAATCCCTGCCCCCTTTTTCAGCATGGCTTTAAACTGGTTCCTCATAGTCTTAATATTCCTCAAGTGGGCTTCTAGGTGTTGCTTTTCCCCCACAGAAACAGCATAACGCATTGCATTCCTAATTTTCTTCAAACCCTTGACACATTACACCAATCCTTGGCGTATCTTCGCTTCATCATTCGGGGTGATGAGCCCCAAGATGGTAGCAATATACCGCACAAGATCGGTAAACATCGACATACTGAAATTATAGAAAGTCAGATGTTGAACGTTTAACGTTACAAAGTAAACTAATGAAATTTAGTAGAGCTAAGCATAATGTAAACTCAAGTCGAACGGGAGACTGAACGCTTTATAAAAGGGTGGGGGTACGAAAAAATTTTTAAAGAAAAACTGAACTGTTTCAAAGGCCCCAGTTTTCAGATAATTTGTGCTACAATTAACATACGAATACATATAAAAGTGCTGCATTGGTCATCTATCGAGCCATTTGTAACATTTTTATTCTTCATTTCCCATAAGAATGCATGTAAATAGTACGCTCTGGCCAGCCGTCCAGAGCAGTCGTGTTACTCAAGCCAAGTTGTTTGCGCATGCGCAACAACATTCATCAACTATTGATTGAAATTTCCCGTTAAACAAAGGATATGTCCTTGCTATAAACCATAGCAAACGAAACCACACAAACCAGGCAACAGTACGCAGTGAGTAGACCTTTCATTAACTAAGTGCAGTGATTTTCGGGGAACTGAGTACCTAAAAATCCTGCACGAAGTGTGAAAGCGTACAGACCTCGGCCCTAGTGAAATCACAGGGCTGATATACACAAAAGCAAATTTCAAGAGAGACCACTCCACAACGAGTATGGAAGACGGCTTGGCAGAATTCGCTCGAAGAGTGAAACAAGGCCAAATACAACAAGCAGCCGAGAAACTTCAAAAAGAGGAAGAAAAGAAAAGAAAAGCGGCAGAAGCTGAAGAGGTAAGGAAAAGGCCAACGAACATCGGCGAAGCGCTACAAGAAATAAAAAGGCAACAATTAGAATATATCAGGAACGAAAGACTACAATACAGGGAGTTCCGAAAAGAAAATCCTGGAATATCATTTGAAATTTGGCAATCACTGGCAACAGAAAGTGACAATGATGAGGAAGGATTGTCTGACACACAATCAGTAATCCAGACACTGAATACAACACCAACGGATGATACAGACTACGAGGAAGAATATTATAAACAATATAATATTCAAGCAGGAGATCACAGCTCGGATGAGGAAGGCCGCTTCCTCACTTACGAAGAATACCTCAAAACCCAACCCGGAATGACAGCCAAAGAGTTCATACGAGAACAAACCATCCAAGACGAGAAAGAAAAAGCCCTACTAAGAAAGGAGGAACAAAGGATAGAAGAACAAGAGCAAGAAAAATTGAATCAAGAAAGGGAAAGACTCTATCAAGAACAAAGAGAGGAAGACTCCAGAAGAGAAATTGAAAAAGCACAGAGACAGGAAAACATAGAACAAGAAAACAAGAAGAAAATACAACTGGAAAAAGAAAGGGAGAAAAATGAACAGAGACAAGAGGAAGCCAGACAGAAAGAAGAAAGGGAAATTAGAGCGCAAGAAGCAGCGACAAAACAGATCAACATAATCAAAAGATGGAAGGAAAACAACAACAAGAACCTAAAAGACCTTGGAAAAGAATACACCCCACTGGAAGTTTGGGAAATAGAAGCGGTAAGGAACAACGTAGACCTCTGGCAAAAATATCTTAAGGTAGCAGCCAAGTTACAAACCGAATACGACATGAGAGATGAAAACAACAATGCGCAGATGGAGGAAAATAATGAAAACACAACACAAACACCCGAAAACGAAACAGACAATACAGACAGGGAAAGTAAAGAATCATCAGAAGAACTCACGGAAAACAAAGAAAGAACCAACAGAGGAGACACCCCAACCTACGGAAGGAATAGAAAAGAACAACCAAGCCCCGGAAAACAGGACAAGCCACCACCCATCGTCATCACGGGTGGAGCGGCCGATAACCAGGTTAATATCAACATGCTCAAACGCCAACAAATTGACTTTCAGGTGAAGTATACTCAAGAGAGTACTATACTTTACCTGAAATCCAAAAAGGACTACGACAGCGCAAAAGCCGAATTAACAAAAAGCCAGGTAGAGTATCATACCTTCACCCCCAACGGAGAAAAAGAACATCTGTTCATAATTAAAGGACTGGACCAGAACCCGACCAACACGGACATAAGGAAAGCCCTCCTGGAAGAACACAAAATTCCAGTGAACAAAATCTTTAAAATGGCAAAAACATTAAGACCAATGTATATAGTCACCATGCCGGCCAAATACAAAATAAAATACCTGAAGAGCCAAATAAAAACAATCATGAAAACAAAAATTACCTGGGATCACAGGTCAAATGGCAGCAGGATAACACAATGCAGAAGATGCCAGAAATGGGGACATGGAGCAACCAACTGTAACCACGCCCCACGATGCCTGAAATGTGGCCAAAACCACCTAACATACACATGCATAAAACCAGCAGACATACCAGCCTGCTGCGCAAACTGTCAGCTGGCACACCCCGCCAGCTACCAGGGTTGCGCAGCCTACTTGGCAAAAATAAAAGAAACTGAAGCCAGAGAAAATAACAGAATAACGATACCCCCCACGAGAGGCCAGGGGGTAACGCAAAACTCCAAAACCTACTACAATAACAGACGGCAACCCCAGCAGTCAAAGGAAAAAGAGGAGGCCGCCACAAGAAGAGGACCCCCTGTGGAGACTGCTATCCATCCGCCCCCCTCCGACTGTGGTGGTGGGGTGGATCTACGCCACAGCCTCATTGCTCTTGCTTTGAGGAACCTAGAAAATCAACTTGCAGAACTGCGGGCCCTTTTGGGGATGCCCGCAGCGCCCCCGGAGACTGTACCCCTACTGGGATCGGCGAGCGGGGGGCGGGGGGCATATAACGTGCCCCCCGCCCCTCCGCCCGCTGCCCCCGGTGGGGGGTATGGTCGATGGGGACGGTAAGTTGAGGATCTCACAAACACTCACACACTCACACGCAAAACTAAACACACAAAAGACAAACATGTGCAGGGTGAAACTGTGAACACGGACGCATGCGCCCGGGTTCGCAAGGAAGCCCAGCACATGGTGTGGAGGGCAAATCGCATGCTGCACATCCCAAAGATGTGCAGGGTGGGAGGAGCTCTCCACACACCCAAACACAAAGCCAATTACTAAAACAGGTTTTTTGTATAACACGCCTAACTCAAACACGAAAACACCAAACACCACACTGGGTCACAGACCATACCCCCCCCCACAAACTCCAACATAAGCAGAGCAGGAGGTTGGATAGATAAACACCACAACGCAGCGGAGGGTTAGAATGAGCACAGCATACAACATCGCTGGAGTGGTGGACAAGTACTCTCCACAGGGGAAAGATCCAGCGCTTTTTCTCCGCTCTGGAACTACGCCAGAGTGTTATATTTTAACTTGAAATGTACTACAACTGATAACTTGTAAAATAAATACTTTTGGATTTGGATTTTGGATTTGTTGCATATCATTTGAAACATTTATGGAATAAAAACTCAAATTCAACTTCTCAATCGGACGGAAGACTGAACGCTTTCAAAAGGACTCAGTCGAAAAGCCTCCAGTTGCAAATTTTCGAAATATCGCATGATTTGCATAATTTTAAAGCTTTGATTCCCATAAAATGCACATCATTGATACATTTGTAAAATGAAAATCGAGTTAAACTCGAACGGAAGACTGAACGCTTTGAAAATACCTTAGTTTTCAGACGATGTGTGCATCAGTTTCCAAAGTAATGCAATTACCATATATCATGAAATTTGTAGCATTTTTAAGCTTTGGGTTTTATTTATGAAATAAAAATCGAATTCAACTTCTCAATCAGACGGGCTGAATTTTATATCATAGCCACAGATCCAGCCTGTTGTAATACTTATGATCCGACTTGTTGTTGAAACTCATGAAAAAATCATATGAGCCAACCAGAGTTCGATCCTAGTCTCAATATACGCGGTGTGTGTCGTCGTATGTCGTAGTATGGGTATGTTCGGAATGTCGCCGTATGTCGTAGTATGGATATGTTCGGTATGGTTCGGTTTGTCACCGTATGTTCGGTATGTCGCAGTATGAATATGTTCAGTATGGTTCGGTTTGTCGCCGTATGATGCAGTATGGGTATGTTCGGTATGTCGCAGTATGTCGCAGTATGGTGCAGTATGTTGTTGTTATATAAAGACTTGATGGAATGTAGACAATTCAGTTATATTCAATATGTTGCACCGAACAGTTTGTGAAAATATAGAGGTGGAGGGTAGTAATCATGGGAAACAGCAAAGAATGATCGAGTCTGATGCTTATGGTCTACGATTCAACGATGGATATGTTATTGGTAATATCCCAGTACGTTATGAAAATGATAGAGTGGTTGTACATGACAAAAGTTTTGTTCTAACGGAGGGGTTACTCCAATTGTTATGTAAACGAGTACCTCAGCATTACAATGCAGAAGATTTGACAGCATATAAAAATATTTTAATGATGACTAATGCTCACAAGCAAAGATATAAATCAGACGAACCTGTGAACGCTAATAGTTCATGGAAATATCGAAATATTATATCCATGTTGTTTCCACCTGAAAGAATAAAAAATAAGCATTTATCATACAATACCCAGCTTGAACATCGCAGCAGCAGCAATATCAAACGCTCTCCTATATTGATAATAATAGAGCAATGAAAAGTGATATGGGACAACTCGAATACTTCGACAGAAAGCTACATGAAGCTTATAGATTATGTAGAGGTCGTCTTGTATTCAATAGATATTGAAATTATGATGTTTGTTTTATTTCTAATCAAGTTTCATTTATGTACTATTTAAGTAACACTTTGCTTAATTAATAATAATTTCAAATATTAAAGGAATCGCACGTGAAATGTAATGATGTATGAAATTATGTCTGGAAAAAATGTACTCATTCCACATGATGATGAGTCCGTTTCCACATCACCCAGGAGGTAGGACTGCCAATGCGTTACCCTTTTTTATTGTGGAAGACTCCCCATTAGGCATAGCATAACCACCAATCAAATTGTACGAAAATTATCTTCGATCTTACTACTGAAAATTATTTTAAGTTATTGCTTATGTAGCCAATACAAATTTTGTCATTGTGGGAGTGAGTAGAAATACTCAATATAAAGTTAAGTATAAAAACATAGTAAGTATGCATATGGATAATAAAATTTTATTCAGCAGTCGTTTCCAATGTTCATGCTATAGGATTAGTTCATGTAATTGGATATTAATATCGAATTGATGTAAAGTAAGTACATCAATGATGAAACAATGGTGGTCAGTTAACGGAAATATCATGATGAGGTGTAGTTAAAATACAAGGAGTGAATACACAGGTTCCCAATAAAATACATCAATTCCGTTGCCATTCTTTATTCACATTATTTCCAATGACATCTTGGGCATTTTTCTATAAATTCCATTTAAGTTCTTGTGGAATTCCTCTGAACGTTTTTGATCTGATTTGAGTATTCCTCAAGGAACCATTACATAATCAGACACCAAATTTAACGTGCGGGTGGAAGGATTCATCAAATTGGTTTTCAATTCAACTCAACTCAATTCAGGTGTTGTGCTATGTTCCAATTAAGCAAGCTGGTTTGTGGGCGAGATGTCACTGACAAAGACATCAACTTTGACGCAAGATTAGGAGATTCATCAGATTGGTTTCCATCAAACGAAAGGCTCGTGTAGTTTGGTACTATAAAAGTATGTGAGAAATACATCACCAACGAAAGGAATTACTTTAAATGTTAAATATTTTCAAGTGAATCGTATGTTATTGCTTCTCAGTGGAAATGAGCCGAAAGACTTGAGGTAATATCGAGAGGAATATTTTCGACTGAACTATGTATCTATTCAGATGTAAAGTTTCACCAGATCATTTTTGCTGAAATTGCTTATAGCCAAAGCACCATTTACAAACTCACCAAACTCACTCAAATAAATAGTTTCAGATGATTTTTGATGACAAATATCTTGGCTGAAAACACTACTACGCATGCCCCGTGTGAATACATATTTTCCTTCGAATTGACAAAAAAATTAAACTATAGTGATCATCGAAGAAGTTGAACCTTTTCTTTGGAAGCCATGACACATATCTGATGATGAGACTGCGTAACGTACTATTTTATTATGGTTGTGCGACAACTACATTCTGCATTTTGCGGATTTGTTCAACAAAAAAATTAAACTATAGTGATCATCGAAGAAGGAGTTCAGAATTGGAAAAGTCCACTGCTTGAATAGCTGAAGAGGTAATTCCTTCTATCGAAAAAACGGAGTTATACAGCGAATTGGAGTTTTAATAATATTCCTCCAAAAACACTTGAAGACATAGCCTGTGCGGGTGGAAAATGATTGTAATTATTATTATTTGCCAGGGCGCACCAAGTCGACTTATTCACTTTACAGCTGTAGGAAAACTTGGATAACTTATCCCACCACCATTACAAAAACGAACATGTGAATTACAAGAACAAAATCAAATATATCAAAATATCAATGAGGATTTGAGACTTCAAGCTAAAAGAACCATGTAACAATTTGTTATTCAAGGATTAGCACAACGAAATATCTAAGAAAATTAGGTAGTTCAGACGAAATATACATGAAGTTGATAGTAGAATAGTTCTAGAATCGTCAAATCAACCAAAAAAGACTTGTTATGAATATGTGCCAAACCGAAATAACTCTTTGAAGGAAATGCGGGATCACATCATACAACAATATCAAGAAATTCCTTTCAAATACACCACTCCGATAATGAGTCTTCGGAACAAAATTCAAGAGTTGCATTATCACCGATGTTACGGCTTTAAGTTTATCAACCGTACAAAGACAGAAATCGAATGTTTGAGTGAAGAAGACTAACGTAAAAAATATTGGAATAATTGTGAATATTTCTTTCAAGTGTCGAAATTTGAAAGTAATCTCGAGATTTCATGGCTGGGAAGATTATTCTGTTTCAACTCAACAAGCATTGTGGTATATGTTTCAGTGGAGTGAGTTGGTGCATGAGCAAGATTTCATCGACGAAGGCACCAAATTTGATGTGTGTTAGTAGACAAATTTGTGAGAAATATATCACCGACGAGAGAATCTTCTTCAATAAGTATCAAGATGACTTGAAATATTTCCAAGTGAATTGTAAGAGTTGTCCGTAGGTAGATTTCATGGGCGGAAAGACCATTCGCTTTCAATTCAACATTGTGTTATGGTTGAAATGTACATATCAAAGTCGGAAGTGAGCTTCTGTTGGTGCGCACGCACACCAACAGAATCTCCTGGCGGCTGTCAAATTCGGTATACCGGGTAAACGAACGCAACATTTAAGAGAAAAAAAACATGGCTGCCTGTCAAATGTCATGAGACAGAGAAAAAACACAGCTTTTAAGAGGAAAAAAATATGGCTGCTGCTTGTCTCCGTGAAGAATTATACCCCCAATGAAACGTTTTTTCATTGCCTCATTTTCCACCAGACATTTGACAAGCAGCAGCCATATTTTTTTCCTCTTAAAAGCTGTGTTTTTTCTCTGTCTCATGACATTTGACAGGCAGCCATGTTTTTTTCTCTTAAATGTTGCGTTCGTTTACCCGGTATACCGAATTTGACAGCCGCCAGGAGATTCTGTTGGTGTGCGTGCGCACCAACAGAAGCTCACTTCCGACTTTGATATGTACATTTCAACCATAACACAATGTTGAATTGAAAGCGAATGGTCTTTCCGCCCATGAAATCTACCTACGGACAACTCTTACAATTCACTTGGAAATATTTCAAGTCATCTTGATACTTATTGAAGAAGATTCTCTCGTCGGTGATATATTTCTCACAAATTTGTCTACTAACACACATCAAATTTGGTGCCTTCGTCGATGAAATCTTGCTCATGCACCAACTCACTCCACTGAAACATATACCACAATGCTTGTTGAGTTGAAACAGAATAATCTTCCCAGCCATGAAATCTCGAGATTACTTTCAAATTTCGACACTTGAAAGAAATATTCACAATTATTCCAATATTTTTTACGTTAGTCTTCTTCACTCAAACATTCGATTTCTGTCTTTGTACGGTTGATAAACTTAAAGCCGTAACATCGGTGATAATGCAACTCTTGAATTTTGTTCCGAAGACTCATTATCGGAGTGGTGTATTTGAAAGGAATTTCTTGATATTGTTGTATGATGTGATCCCGCATTTCCTTCAAAGAGTTATTTCGGTTTGGCACATATTCATAACAAGTCTTTTTTGGTTGATTTGACGATTCTAGAACTATTCTACTATCAACTTCATGTATATTTCGTCTGAACTACCTAATTTTCTTAGATATTTCGTTGTGCTAATCCTTGAATAACAAATTGTTACATGGTTCTTTTAGCTTGAAGTCTCAAATCCTCATTGATATTTTGATATATTTGATTTTGTTCTTGTAATTCACATGTTCGTTTTTGTAATGGTGGTGGGATAAGTTATCCAAGTTTTCCTACAGCTGTAAAGTGAATAAGTCGACTTGGTGCGCCCTGGCAAATAATAATAATTACAATCATTTTCCACCCGCACAGGCTATGTCTTCAAGTGTTTTTGGAGGAATATTATTAAAACTCCAATTCGCTGTATAACTCCGTTTTTTCGATAGAAGGAATTACCTCTTCAGCTATTCAAGCAGTGGACTTTTCCAATTCTGAACTCCTTCTTCGATGATCACTATAGTTTAATTTTTTTGTTGAACAAATCCGCAAAATGCAGAATGTAGTTGTCGCACAACCATAATAAAATAGTACGTTACGCAGTCTCATCATCAGATATGTGTCATGGCTTCCAAAGAAAAGGTTCAACTTCTTCGATGATCACTATAGTTTAATTTTTTTGTCAATTCGAAGGAAAATATGTATTCACACGGGGCATGCGTAGTAGTGTTTTCAGCCAAGATATTTGTCATCAAAAATCATCTGAAACTATTTATTTGAGTGAGTTTGGTGAGTTTGTAAATGGTGCTTTGGCTATAAGCAATTTCAGCAAAAATGATCTGGTGAAACTTTACATCTGAATAGATACATAGTTCAGTCGAAAATATTCCTCTCGATATTACCTCAAGTCTTTCGGCTCATTTCCACTGAGAAGCAATAACATACGATTCACTTGAAAATATTTAACATTTAAAGTAATTCCTTTCGTTGGTGATGTATTTCTCACATACTTTTATAGTACCAAACTACACGAGCCTTTCGTTTGATGGAAACCAATCTGATGAATCTCCTAATCTTGCGTCAAAGTTGATGTCTTTGTCAGTGACATCTCGCCCACAAACCAGCTTGCTTAATTGGAACATAGCACAACACCTGAATTGAGTTGAGTTGAATTGAAAACCAATTTGATGAATCCTTCCACCCGCACGTTAAATTTGGTGTCTGATTATGTAATGGTTCCTTGAGGAATACTCAAATCAGATCAAAAACGTTCAGAGGAATTCCACAAGAACTTAAATGGAATTTATAGAAAAATGCCCAAGATGTCATTGGAAATAATGTGAATAAAGAATGGCAACGGAATTGATGTATTTTATTGGGAACCTGTGTATTCACTCCTTGTATTTTAACTACACCTCATCATGATATTTCCGTTAACTGACCACCATTGTTTCATCATTGATGTACTTACTTTACATCAATTCGATATTAATATCCAATTACATGAACTAATCCTATAGCATGAACATTGGAAACGACTGCTGAATAAAATTTTATTATCCATATGCATACTTACTATGTTTTTATACTTAACTTTATATTGAGTATTTCTACTCACTCCCACAATGACAAAATTTGTATTGGCTACATAAGCAATAACTTAAAATAATTTTCAGTAGTAAGATCGAAGATAATTTTCGTACAATTTGATTGGTGGTTATGCTATGCCTAATGGGGAGTCTTCCACAATAAAAAAGGGTAACGCATTGGCAGTCCTACCTCCTGGGTGATGTGGAAACGGACTCATCATCATGTGGAATGAGTACATTTTTTCCAGACATAATTTCATACATCATTACATTTCACGTGCGATTCCTTTAATATTTGAAATTATTATTAATTAAGCAAAGTGTTACTTAAATAGTACATAAATGAAACTTGATTAGAAATAAAACAAACATCATAATTTCAATATCTATTGAATACAAGACGACCTCTACATAATCTATAAGCTTCATGTAGCTTTCTGTTGAAGTATTCGAGTTGTCCCATATCACTTTTCATTGCTCTATTATTATCAATATAGGAGAGCGTTTGATATTGCTGCTGCTGCGATGTTCAAGCTGGGTATTGTATGATAAATGCTTATTTTTTATTCTTTCAGGTGGAAACAACATGGATATAATATTTCGATATTTCCATGAACTATTAGCGTTCACAGGTTCGTCTGATTTATATCTTTGCTTGTGAGCATTAGTCATCATTAAAATATTATTATATGCTGTCAAATCTTCTGCATTGTAATGCTGAGGTACTCGTTTACATAACAATTGGAGTAACCCCTCCGTTAGAACAAAACTTTTGTCATGTACAACCACTCTATCATTTTCATAACGTACTGGGATATTACCAATAACATATCCATCGTTGAATCGTAGACCATAAGCATCAGACTCGATCATTCTTTGCTGTTTCCCATGATTACTACCCTCCACCTCTATATTTTCACAAACTGTTCGGTGCAACATATTGAATACAACTGAATTGTCTACATTCCGTCAAGTCTTTATATAACAACAACATACTGCACCATACTGCGACATACTGCGACATACCGAACATACCCATACTGCATCATACGGCGACAAACCGAACCATACTGAACATATTCATACTGCGACATACCGAACATACGGTGACAAACCGAACCATACCGAACATATCCATACTACGACATACGGCGACATTCCGAACATACCCATACTACGACATACGACGACACACACCGCGTATATTGAGACTAGGATCGAACTCTGGTTGGCTCATATGATTTTTTCATGAGTTTCAACAACAAGTCGGATCATAAGTATTACAACAGGCTGGATCTGTGGCTATGATATAAAATTCAGCCCGTCTGATTGAGAAGTTGAATTCGATTTTTATTTCATAAATGAAACCCAAAGCTTAAAAATGCTACAAATTTCATGATATATGGTAATTGCATTACTTTGGAAACTGATGCACACATCGTCTGAAAAGTAAGGTATTTTCAAAGCGTTCAGTCTTCCGTTCGAGTTTAACTCGATTTTCATTTTACAAATGTATCAATGATGTGCATTTTATGGGAATCAAAGCTTTAAAATTATGCAAATCATGCAATATTTCGAAAATTTGCAACTGGAGGCTTTTCGACTGAGTCCTTTTGAAAGCGTTCAGTCTTCCGTCCGATTGAGAAGTTGAATTTGAGTTTTTATTCCATAAATGTTTCAAATGATATGCAACAATTTACATGCATTCTTATGGGAAATGAAGAATAAAAATGTTACAAATGGCTCGATAGATGACCAATGCAGCACTTTTATATGTATTCGTATGTTAATTGTAGCACAAATTATCTGAAAACTGGGGCCTTTGAAACAGTTCAGTTTTTCTTTAAAAATTTTTTCGTACCCCCACCCTTTTATAAAGCGTTCAGTCTCCCGTTCGACTTGAGTTTACATTATGCTTAGCTCTACTAAATTTCATTAGTTTACTTTGTAACGTTAAACGTTCAACATCTGACTTTCTATAATTTCAGTATGTCGATGTTTACCGATCTTGTGCGGTATATTGCTACCATCTTGGGGCTCATCACCCCGAATGATGATGCGAAGATACGCCAAGGATTGGTGTAATGTGTCAAGGGTTTGAAGAAAATTAGGAATGCAATGCGTTATGCTGTTTCTGTGGGGGAAAAGCAACACCTAGAAGCCCACTTGAGGAATATTAAGACTATGAGGAACCAGTTTAAAGCCATGCTGAAAAACGGGGCAGGGATTCCTTCTAGAACTGAAACTGCATGGAAACGTGTGCACTGGGATGATACCGGCTCCGCATTCAATGGTCGAATCAGAACTGGCGTTATTTCCAACCTTAAACACAAGGATCCACGATCATTCCTAATTGATTCCAAAGCCATATTCGAAAATAGAATTAAAAATGCTCTCAAAAAGGATGGATCGGTGAAGGTGAATGCGATATTTTGTGGAGAATTCGAGGTGCTGAAGGGTGCTAGTGTACTGAAGAAATACAAGTATTTCACAACCGCCAACTCTCCGATTTACCAGGACACCAATCTGGATGAATGGTTTGAGTCTGAGGTAATCGCTCCTATCATGAAAGACCTTGAGGAGTTCCAGGAACGCGATTCAGGCTGGGCGTTGAAGAAGGTGGTTAACTTGGGAGTCAACATCAACAAATTTACTCCCCAGTTTGGATCTTCCTACATCGAGTTGCCGCCTCAGATTAGGTAGTTATAGTATCTACGATATTTGCATGTGTATTGATGAGGACTTTGCAAGACATAATTGTACAGGCAAATAAAAAAATGGATAATTTGGTTTAAATAAAAATTTTTGCAAATCGAATTTAGTTTAGTTCTAACGCTCCTAATTTTACTCGATTTTTGGAACACGAAAACGTCTATTTTCATTGCATTTTTTTATGTGTTTTAACGCTTCTAATTTCAATCATTTTTTTGGACGCGAAAACGTCTATTTTTGTTACATTTTTTATGTGTTTCAGCGTTTCAAATTTTAGTTGTTTTTTGGGATGCGAAAACGATAATTTTGTGCATTTTTGAAATGTCAAATCTCCATAAGAAATACATGTAAAAGTAAATTTTTGGCGTTCGTAATCTTAGTTGTTTTTTGGAACACGAAAACGCATGTTTTCGATACATATTTTATATAATTCAGCGTTCGAAATTTTATATGTTTTTTCGAAGATGAAAACATCTATTTTCGTTGCATTTTTTACGTGTTTTAACGCTTCTAATTCTACTTGTTTTTTGGGACGTGAAAACGATAATTTTAATCATTTTTTGGAACGTGAAAACCGCAGAATTCGTCAAATTTTTTACAAAATTTAGTGTTTGTTATTTTAGTTGGTTTTTGGAACGAAAGAATCCTCAACCTTCTGTCTGTACTTTTCAGATACCATTCTATTGGTGATTACTTCAACTACCCAATGGCACTAACATACTTTCCAAAAATAATGCCTTTATGATGATGTCAAATGGCGGGCATGTTTTTTTTTCACTCTAAACGACTAAGCATCTTTTTCTATTTCCAGTGATATTTTTTTGAAACACTCGGTATATGTTTTTCCACAATGGTAAGTTTTTCGTCGATCCATTTTCCCATTTAACATTTAAGACTGAGGATTTTGAATCACCCTGTATATATATTTTTCACCCAAATGGAAAAATTTGTGAGACGTCCCTGTACAACTATAATGAGCTTTGACCAATCAGACTCCGCTATGTTTTTTCCCAAATGAACGGTCCAAACGTCCTCTTATTACACATTTAGATGTCGGATGTAATTCAATCTCTGCATGGGCAAGTAGTTGTTTCGAATCTCCATATGCCCATTGAAGCGTTCTTCCATCACTCATGTAGCCATGTTTTTTCTCTTAATGATTCACCATGTTTTTTCTCTCAAACGTTGTGGGACACCCTGTATATACGTTGACAATCAGCCACTATGTTTTTTTTCTCTTAATCGATGTATTTTGAGACATCCTGTATACCAAATTTGACAGCTGCCATGTTTTTTTTCTCTGTCTCATGTCATTTGACAATCAGCCATGTTTTTTTCTCTTAAATGTTGCGTTGGTTCACCTGGTATACCCATTTTCATAGCTGCCATGTTTTTTTCTCTTAAATGTCAAGTTGGTACACCCTGTATGGTAGCAGCCATGATTTTTCTCTTAAATACTATGATGGTACACCCTGTATGGCAGCAGCCATGTTTTTTTCTCATAAATACTATGATGGTACACCCTGTATGGCAGCAGCCATGTTTTTTCTCTTAAATACTATGATGGTACACTCTGTATGGCAGCAGCCATGTTTTTTCTCTTAATCGATGTATTTTGAGACACCCGGTATACCAAATTTGACAGCCGCCATGTTTTTTTTCTCTTAATCGATGTATTTTGAGACATCCGGTATACCAAATTTGACAGCTGCCATGTTTTTTTCTCTTAAATGTCAAGTTGGTACACCCATTTTACTAAACTTACTGATTTAAGCAATTAGTACATAACGCATTAATATGTGCGGTTTACGGCCCTTATGGCAGTTGACGTACGCGAATTCTATTATTTTCTTGATCTCCCATGAAAGTTGTCTTCTTAGAGTACCCGCACGTTTCTGTAACTTTACTAATAACGAAGATAGCCTCCTATGCCCTTTTGACCTCGGATAATGCTTAAAAATGTTTCTTGACATCCAAACGAATCTATTGATGCCAAAATCATCAAAATCAGACGACCGGAAGTGCAATTTCCGGTTTGGACCGGAAGTAACCATTTTATTGCAGATTTGGACTCTCCTCGATGTGGGTAATCCGAATTTACTATTACTTTTCTTCTATCTTAATTTTTTGAAACCGGAAGTGTTTATTTTTTGATGATTCGTACAGATACAAAATATCATTAATGTATATATTGAACGACAGATGGCTCTGATGTATTCCTTGAAAACTAATGGTATCATCACACTTTAAAAATGACGGACCCCGTCACGATGCACGTTTATGAGACACCCTGTATATATTTTTATTTTTTAAATGATGTATTTTGACACACCCTGTATACGTAAAACGAAAACTTCTGAATCCCTGCATGCCACAATGATGTGATGCCCCAATGATGCGATGATTCATGTCTCCAACCCAACATTCCATATTTTTCCTCTTAAATGATGTATTTTGAAACACCCTGTTGTTTTTTCTTTCAATTGATGACTGTTTTGAGACACCCTGTTGATTTTTCTCTTAAATAATGTATTTTGAAACACCCTGTATACGTTCCTCATTGGAATCGCACGTTGAAACGTTACACTCCCGTTACCCGCCGCCATTTTCCCTATTTTTCCAAGCATCATTATTATTATACCACTTTAACAATTCGAATTAATTCATTCACAATCACTATTGTTTTTATTCGATCTCTTGGCTTGCGGTTTGATAACACCCGGCTTGCGGCAAGATTACATCGCTCTGCTTGTTCCCCCCCACCCCAAAAAGAGTCAAAAGGTGCAAAATGAACCTTGGCGTTTTCCCGTGTTAATTTACATAAGAGATGTCATGGAACTCCTGTAGGTCTATTACTCCAAATTACACCTGAAAAAATGTTGCAACTGCAGTCAATATTTTTTTAAATTGAGGGTCTATCAGACCCGTCACCACCAGTTGTGATCGAATATAGGGCGCCACTAGTGTAAGGTTAAAATGCAAAAATTGACGTAAAAATTATACGTAGGTATATCTGTTTTACTAACACTTATAGCTGATACAGAATTTGTGCATTCACAGTATCAAATGAACTTTCATTTTATTTTTGTTCATTGTGCATCAACCTAAATGTATAGTTTAATTTTTTGTTTACTGTACGAAAATGAAAGATATTGATGAAGGTTTTGCCCAGAATTTAGTCAACACCCTGTGGTCCGTATTCCAGTAATTTAAGTATTCATCAAAAAGAAATGACTGTGAATGTACACTGGAAAATTTATTCTGAGGCGCAGATATAAAAAGGAATGTTTTGTCGTACTTAAAAAACAACTCGACACCAGGCTTTGACAACATCACAACCTTAACCCTGAAAGAAATAAGCAACTTTATTGCAAAACCATTATGCCATCTAATTAATCTTATGTTTAGTGAAGGAAAATGCCCAACTCAGTTTAAAATTGCTGTTATAAAACCTATTTTCAAACATGGAAATCTAGCAGATCCAAAAAATTATCGCCCCATCAGTGTCATATCTATCCTAAG
Source organism: Chrysolina oricalcia (assembly GCA_944452925.2). Taxonomy (NCBI): domain Eukaryota; kingdom Metazoa; phylum Arthropoda; class Insecta; order Coleoptera; family Chrysomelidae; genus Chrysolina; species Chrysolina oricalcia. The sequence continues at coordinate 8,848,214 of OX101813.2, read as the reverse complement.
TAAAATATTTGAAAAAGCACTAAAAGAACGATTAGTAAACTTCCTAGAAAATACCAAAATGCTATCAAAATTCCAATTTGGATTTAGAACCGGAAAATCCACCAATGACGCAATTGCTCTACTTATAAATAAAATTTACTCAAGTTTGGATAACAGCAGGCCGTGTGCAGGAATATTCATCGACTTGGCAAAATCCTTTGATACCGTAAGTCACAGCAGGCTGTTGTCCAAACTAAATGACATAGGTATTCGTGGCCCTGCTCTCTCACTCTTACGAAGCTACCTAGAAAAAAGAAAACAACTAGTTAAGATTAGTAACACAACGAGTAGCCAAAGAGAGATAACATTTGGAATACCACAAGGAACAGTGTTGGTTCCCATATTATTTATAATTTATTCAAATGAACTACTATATTTGAACTGTCAAGGAACAATAATCTCATATGCTGACGATACCGTACTCTTTTTGGATGGAAACTCATGGGAAGAAGTAGAAACCAAACTAAAAATAGATTTAGAAATGATAATAAAATGCTTCGATGATAATCTTCTCACCATTAATATGGATAAAACTGTATATCTACCTTTTTCGAATTATAAAAATGGTCTCCCAAGCACTGAACAACTAGACATACATCTACCTTTCAGAAATAACACTTATAATATTCAAACTACAACCAGTACAAAATATCTAGGGTTAACTATTGATAAAAACCTAAAATGGGATCTTCAAATTCAGAACTTAACTAAAAAACTTGGATCATTAATGTATCTGTTTAAACAAATGACTTTCATACTAGATTGGTTCAATCGCTCCTAAACTATGGCATTATCGGATGGGGTGGTGCATACTCTAATAATATCAAACCTTTAGAAATAGCACAGAAGAGAATAATCAAAATAATGTACAATCTTGACAGACAGTTTTATTCGAATTTACTGTTCCAAAATTCTAAATTATTGAATATCAGAAATCTAGTCTATAAAACTTCATAGCTCTATTTAGTAAAAGAAAATTCAATATATATGAATAAAACACACACTTATCCAACAAGATTTCGAGAAAATGCCAACATAGTTCTCCCTAAATCTCAAAAATCTATTGGACAGCGAAGTTTCATATATGTCGGGCAGAAAATATATAATTATCTACCAATAAACTTGAAAAAAGAAATTCACGTAAAAATTTTCAAAAACAAATTAACATATTGGCTACTTACATCAATGGTCAAAATAGTATTATAGACATACCACAGATTTTACAGACAAATGTATGTACAAACGAATCTGTATTTCATTGAATTATCATTGCTATTAATATTAATACTAATTTTATATTTTGATAAATCAAATGGTTAAATTCGTATTATTACCACACACTTATTTTATAATTTAGTAATATTTCGGAAAGATTTTATTAATCATTAAGTCCATTGTAAGTAAATATAAATGAAAATATGAATATATTTGTATGCTTTTTATCATTCAATGACCACTGTTAGTGCATCTATACAACTTTTCTTTTTCATTTACTATTTTCAGTTTTCTATGTACACTATTTTAAGTATTCATAGTATTTTTACTACGTCAACCACTATTTTATTTTATTTTTATTTTTATCTTATTGATCTTCATTATTACTACTATTAGTCTCCCATTATGTCTAGGAACACAGACTAGCTAAAGTGGACCTAAACATGAATAGAAAAAAAAATTTAAATAAAATCTATTGGTTACTTGAAATATCAGATGTTTATTCACAATTTATGTTTACGCTGATAACTTTTATAGAAATGAACTGAATAAATATTATTATTATTATTATTATTATTATTATTATTATTATTATTATTATTATTATTATTATTATTATTATTATTATTATTATTATTATTATTATTATTATTATTATTATTATTATTATTATTATTATTATTATTATTATTATTATTATTATTATTATTATTATTATTATTATTATTATTATTACTATTATTATTATTATTTTTTTTTTTCTTTGCTGTTTCGGCATCGACTGCTATGGTCATTAGCCACGTGTTCTGGATAGGCCTTGTTACTAACTCCATGCGCCACCTTAGGAGCAGCACTGTTAATTGGAACGCAACAGTGAATCGTGCAGGACTCACCCAAGTCCAGCCACGAGATTAAGGTAATTTAATCGGTCAAATTAAATTAAAAAATCCCAGCCGTAACTGTGGCTCGAACTCCGGACCTTTCGACCCAAAGTCGGACGCTTTAACCACTGCGCCACGCCCCGACATTATTATTATTATTATTATTATTATTATTATTATTATTATTATTATTATTATTATTATTATTATTATTATTATTATTATTATTATTTTCATTATTACTTACACTCATAAGGTACAAAATCATATCTTTGAGGGGCTGTATCCCGAAAACTAGTCATAGGATCGAGTTGGCCCCCTATGAAGATTTGATCAGAGTAATAAAAAGAATAATATACTACAGTTTCAGCAAATTCCACTGGGGCCCAGAAACCCATAAGAATGGTGCGGGATCCTTTCATACTTTCATTCAATGTCGTTGCAGCAAACAAGAAGTTAGTGATTCCCTAGGAGAACAAAAAGTTTTTTGAACCCCGAAATTGCCGAAAATTATTTCTCTAATTTTATAAAAAAAGAACCGTTTACAATCAGTTCAATATTTCAAACCACTTCAAAATATTTTTGCGCTGGAATACCAGCTTTTCAGGAATTCCACACTGAGAAAACTATGAAATTTTACTTATTTAAATTTCATCATTTCTTTGATGGATTGATTGGATATGACACATTGAAAAACTTAAATGTTCAGTTAGATTTGAAAAATTCAAGTTTTGAAACACCTGATGTGTTTCTCACGCACTATGAAAGCAAAATGAAACTACTCTTTTATGCTCGCATAGTGTTGTGAACTAATTTGGAACATGCTGTATGTTAAGTTAGTTGTCTGTCAATGTCATGATAAGTTGTCACTTCAGTTTTGCAAGTACAAGTATTGCTGTCTAATTTGTATCATTTGATTCCCTGCTTCTCACTGGAGATTCAATAATCTCAACAGGTTACGGGCCCAGATTCAAGTGCTTGAAATAAATAAATTCTCAGGAGTAAGGCCCTCAGTAGTTAATTAGCGATCCCCGATCAAACATGTCATATCAGTTACCTCCAATCGACAAACTGAATGAAAGGGAAAATTACGACGCGTGGAAGGTCGGAGTGAGAGCCTATCTCGAAGATCAGGAATTGTGGGAAAGTGTCTCTGGTGAGTCAGATGATAAGAAAAAGGACACGAAAGCTCGTTCTAAAATAATCTTACTGATTGATCCCCTGCTGTACATTCATGTTCAAGAGACTGAAACCGCCAAAGAAGCTTGGGAAAACCTTGGAAGAGCATTTGAGGACACCGGTCTCACGAGAAAAGTGGGTTTGTTACGAACTTTAATCAGTACTCGCCTTGAAGACTGCCGAAGCGTCGAAGAATACGTGAATAAGATCATTCAAACCGCTTATAAGCTGAATTGCATCGATATGAAAGTTTCCGACGAGTGGGTTGGTGCTATTCTTTTAGCCGGACTTCCAGATCAGTATAAACCCATGATAATGGGAATCGAAAGCTCTGGCATTAAAGTTGCCGCTGATGCAATAAAAATTAAATTGTTGCAAGACATTTCTGTTGGAAAATCCGAAAAGGGTTCCGCGATGTTTGGCTACGGAAACAAATATAGTTCAGATTCAGGACACAATCGAAATCGTGAACGTAAGCATGTTACCGCGGAAAGTTCTTCAAGTACCAGTAACGGTTCCAAAAGAACAGGAAAAGGGCCACGTTGCTACAAATGTAACAGGTACGCCGGGCATTTCGCTAAAAACTGTGATGCGAGCAGTTCCAAGAAACAAGGTTCTGTGCAAAAGAATGACAAATCGGAATTTACGATGTTCACAGCTTTGTCAGCTCATCTCAAATCATCTGGAAATGATTGGTTTCTCCATTCTGGATGTTCAGCTCATTTGACCGTGGATAAATCAAACTTCGTCAGTGAGGAGACATCGTCGAAATTTACCATCACAACTGCCAATGATCAGCAGATGGAAACAAACTGTGTTGGTGATATTCAGTTGCCTGTTAGAGTTTCTGATCAGTCCTGCAATGTGAACGTTGAAAATTTGTACTATGTCCCTGATTTGAAAGTCAATCTTCTTTCTGTGAGCCAGATCGTTCAAAAGGGAAATAAAGTTAACTTCAATTCAGAAGGAGCTCAGATCATAAATGTTCGAGGAAAAGTTATTGCAACCGCCACTTTGCAAAACAACCTTTTTAGAATTGACAGGCCCACTGAAAATGCAATGCTGACACGTTCTGATATGCCGAAGAATGCTTTATTATGGCATAAACTTATGGGTCACGTTAATTTTCCCAATTTGAATAAGCTCAGAAATGGATTAGTGCATGGCTTAAAATTTCATGACAAAATTCCCGAAGGATTTGTATGTGAAATCTGTGCTACCAGTAAGAGTCACCGATTACCTTTTAGTGAAAGTACTACCAAGACATCCAGGTTGCTTCAGATAATTCATTCTGATGTTATGGGTCCCGTTGAATGTTCTCTGGCAGGTTCAAAATACATGTTAACATTCTTGGACGACTTCAGTCATAAGACATTTTGTTATTTTCTTGAAATAAAAGACCAAGTTTTTGACCGTTTCGTCAATTTCAAAAATTTTGTGGAAAATCAAACCAGTCAGAAAATTCAGATATTGAGAACGGACAATGGTGGGGAGTATTGTTTTCAGAAATTCAATGATTGTCTTTGTTCCACTGGGATTGAGCATCAGACCACTGTGCCTTACACACCTGAGCAAAATGGCAAGGCTGAGCGGCTCAATCGGTCAATAATGGAACGTACCCGATGTCTCCTGAGCGAATCAGGTCTACCCAATAGTTTTTGGGCTGAGGCTGCGTACACTACGGTTTACCTACTCAATCGGTCACCGACTTCATGTGCCGAGAAGACTCCAGAGGAAATTTGGACAGGAGTGAAGCCTACAGTAGCACATGTTCGCATTTTTGGTTGCAAAGTATATCCACATATACCCGATGCAAAACGAAAAAAACTGGATCCGAATTCAAGACCTTGTATTTTGGTTGGATACAGTCTCCATTCCAAAGCATACAGGATCTACGACCCTGGAACCAAAACTATCATAGTCTCGAGAGATGTGATTTTCTCTGAATACGAGAAAGGAAATTCACTTTTGAAAGAATCTTCTGAGGAAAATACGTTTTTCTTTCCTGAACCGGATGATCAACCAGATTTAGGTCCGCCTATCGAAGATATTCCTCATGAAGAAAGTGATGATAGTTCTGACGACGAATTTTTTGATTCCACCAACGAGGAACCCCCAAACCTCGAAGATCACCAGTCTGACCCAGATTTTATACCTTCAAGGCAAACAACAATTCTTCCTGGACAACATATTCGAAGAGGAGACCGAATTAGAAGACCACCACAGACCCACGATGATTATGTGAGTTATTCGGGTTTTGTTGAAAATTTCAACAATCCAATTTCTGTTGAGGAAGTGCTGACAAGCCCAGATAAAGAAAATTGGCTCAAGGCGATGGATCGTGAATATAAAGCCCAGATCGACAACGGCACATGGGAATTGGTGGATCTCCCTTCAGACCGAAAACCTTTGAAATCAAAGTGGGTTTTTAAAATCAAAAAGGATGCTTCTGGAAAAGTAACCCAATACAAAGCACGACTTGTTGTTAAAGGCTGTGGCCAGAAGAAGGGTATAGATTACGAAGAGACGTATTCTCCTGTGATCCGATACAGCTCCATCAGATATCTACTCGTCTTAGCTGCTCAATACAACCTCGAAATAGAGCAGATGGATGCTGTAACAGCTTTCCTACAGGGAGATCTAACAGAGAAAATTTACATGCTTCAACCAGAACTCTACGAAAAGTCGAATAAAGTATGCAAGCTAAAAAAGAGCATATATGGCCTTAAACAGGCAAGTAGAGTTTGGAATATTAAGCTTGATGGTTGTTTGAAAATTTGCAAGCTCAGACAATCCCAATTCGATTCTTGCATATATTATCATATATCAAACAGTAAAATTTTGATAGTGGCCGTATATGTCGACGATCTTTTGTTATTTTCGAATGATAAATCGATGAAAGATGACCTTAAAAAACGGTTAGCGAACAACTTCAAGATGGTCGACATGGGGGAGGCAAAGTCTGTCCTAGGATTTCGGATCACGCGCGATCGAGTTAATCAGAAGATTTGGATTGACCAGCAAATTTACATAGAAGACGTGTTGAAAAGGTTCAACATGCTCGACTGTAATCCCGTGGATACGCCGATATCTCCCAATGAAAAGCTTTCTAAGGAACAATCTCCAAAAACTTCAGAGGAAATTTTCAAGATGAAAACTGTCCCCTACCAAGAAGCAGTTGGAAGCCTTTTATTTGCTGCTCAAGTTTCCCGGCCAGATATTAATTTTGCGATCAGCTATGTACGTCGCTTCAATCAGAATCCGGGAAAGGCCCATTGGACTGCTGTGAAGCGTATTATGCGATACCTCAAGGGAACAGCCCATTGGAAACTTGAATTCAGTGGTAAAGTGGCAAACATGACTGATATTATTGGATTTAGTGACTCAGATTGGGCAAGTGACGAAGATGAGCGACGCAGTGTCACCGGTTACATCTTCCTGAAAAATAACTCGCCTATCTCGTGGGCCACTAAGCGTCAACCTACCATAGCCCTGTCAACGACTGAGGCGGAGTATATGGCCATGTCAGCAGCGATTCAGGAAGCACTCTGGCTCCGAGGTCTGACCACTGAACTATTTTCCGTTTCTGCGAAACAGCCAACTCTACTTAATGTTGATAACCAGGGCGCTCAGAACTTGGCTCAAATCGGTGCTTATCAAGCTCGAACTAAGCACATTGATGTGCGACACCATTTTATAAGGGAACGTATTCTGCGTGAATGAATCAAGTTGTTTCATGTACCAACACAGCAGATGATAGCGGATTCCTTCACCAAACCCTTGAATCGCGATAAATTTCGTGCATGTTTATCTCGCCAAGGACTTGTCCCAAATAGAGAGGGTGTTGTGAACTAATTTGGAACATGCTGTATGTTAAGTTAGTTGTCTGTCAATGTCATGATAAGTTGTCACTTCAGTTTTGCAAGTACAAGTATTGCTGTCTAATTTGTATCATTTGATTCCCTGCTTCTCACTGGAGATTCAATAATCTCAACACATAGAACCTTTCACAATCGAATCAATCAAAATTCCTGTATCAATACCCAATGGTGACATCACAATTATCGAAACCCAATTATTCGAATGCCGAATTCGAGAAGGTTTGACGACGTCCCGAAACGGCTATGCCCCTGTCGAAATTCGGAATAACACAGGTGAAATACAAGAGATCTACCTTTATGAACCTGTTCCTGTAAAAACCTTCCAACCTGACGAATTCGAATTGTACCACGATTCAGTTGATCACAATATCCCATCAAATATTTTCAAATCAGATATCACACAACTCATACGAACTCAACACATGAATTCTGAAGAAAGATATCACACTGAGAAACTGTGCTTCTCAGACATTTTTCACCGCGAAAATTCAGAGTTATCCTTCACCAACCAGGTGAAACACAAAATTAGGACCACCGATGAGGTTCCACTTTTCACGAAATCCTTTCGATATCCGTTTATTCATAAACCGGAAGTCGAAAAACAAATTAATGATGTGCTTCGTCAAGGTATTATTCGATCTGACGATTCTCCTTGGTCCTCGCCAATTTGGATAGTTCCCAAAAAGGCGGATGCCTCTGGCAAAAAGAAATGGCGTATTAGTAGTGGACTACAGAAAAAACAATAAGAAAACGATAGACGATCGATACCCAATCCCCAATATATCAGATATACAGATATAAATTGGGTAGATGCATGTACTTTTCTACACTTGATCTTGCAAGTGGTTTTCATCGGATTGAAATGTACCCTGATGATGTGAAATAAACCGCTTTCAATGTAGAGAACAGTCATTACGAGTATCTGCGTATGCCGTTCGGGTTGAAAGGGGCTCCTTTCAGAGGGTGATGGACAACGTCCTGAAAGATCTTCAAAACAAAATCTGTTTGGTTTACATGAACTTTTTCAACTCGCTCCAAGAGCACATTGTCAATCTGAAAAAAGTATTCCAAAAATTGCGCGAAAGCAACCTGAAAGTCCAACTTGACAAATCAGAATTCCTGAAAAAGAAAAGCGACTAAAGAGATAAAAGGCTTTCTTGGTCTCCTGGGCTATTATAGGAAATTTATCAATAACTTTGTCAAAATTACCAAACCCTCCACAAGTCGCCTGAAAAAAGGTGCAAAAATTGATATCACCTACATCAAAACATTCGAAGATTGCAAAACATTATTATCAAATGACCCCATATTGCAGTATCCTGACTTCACAAAAGAGTTCAACTTGACCACAGATGCCAGCATCGTAGCGCTGGGTCCCATTCTATCACAAGGCCCCGTTGGACATGATAAACCAATCGCCTACGCATCATGAATCCTCTCCGAAACCGAACAAAATTATTCGACTATCGAGAAGGAGCTATTTGCAATTGTTTGGACAACCGAATACTTTAGGCACTATCTTTTTGGTCGAAAATTCAAAATTATCGCGGATCACAAACCTCTTCAATGGTTGATGTCTTTGAAAGAACCCAATTCCCGATTGGTTCGTTTGAGACTCAAACTTGAGGAATTTGACTATCAAATCATTTATAAAAAACGAAAAATCAATACGAAAATGTCGAACAGACTGACGAACTTCCCATACTAAGACACATGCAAGAATTCAACGAGAATCCTGTCTTAGATGACGAAAGACCATCCACGAGCGGAAAAGCCGAAAATAACAATCAAAATCAGGAAAACGAATCGAATGTAGGACAAATCGACCCCAATAACAACGATGGCAATGAAACTGTTTACACGAGTGCATAAGACCCAATACTGAACATTCCCATCACAGATAAACCAATCAATAATTTCTTATGCCAAATAATGTTAATCAAAGTTGACCGAAACCCCCGCATGGAAACCAAAAAATTATTCAGAGACTCTGTCTGTCGAACCCGATGGTACCTATATGTAACCAGAGAAACCAAATAGATCGAGACAGTGCTCTACTAATTCTGCTATCAATGCCGAAAGTCCCGGTGTGTCCGGGAGAGGAAGTGCACCACCGGTGAAATTTGACGTCTCTCTTGAGCTGCATCAAGCTAACACTCAGGAAAAATGCAGCGAAGTAATCAATCTTGGCAGCAGTGGGGTCGTTACTGATAATTCTGACGGGTTCACGCTCGTAAAGAATAAAAGAAGGAGACCCACCAAAAATCCTGCAATTGTGGGGCAACTGGAGTTGCCCAGTGGATCCAAGATGAAATGTGCACCGAAAATGGCATTTCTCCATGCCTACAAATTACACCCTGAAACTACTTCGGCTGATCTCATCTCGATCCTGAGTCCTGTGTTTTCAGAAGTCCAGTGTGACCAAATCAAATCAATGTATCCTAATCTGTATTCGTCTTTTAAAGTAACGATCTTCGATTGTAATGTGGACAAGGCCATGGATCCTACCGTTTGGCCAAAAGGAACATGGGTGAAGAAGTTTCTTTACAGGAGGTCTGTCACACAACAGACGAAGTAACAGTAGCCGTTGATAACCCAAAGTGGTGAGTGTTTTCCATATTAATATTAAATGCTTATCGAACAAGGTAGACGAGTTACTCATTTTCCTAAAAAACAACAAAACAGATACTTAACGTCTGTCTGAACATTGGTAAACAGAGGATAATCTCAAATCAATAAATTTGCTAGGTTACTATTTGGCTAGTTACTTCTGTAGGCAAACACATGTACATGGTGAAGTTGCAATTTTTGTAAGTAACTTGTTATCTTCAAAAAACATATGTTTCAAGAACTTTTCTAGAGAAATTGACATTGAGATTTGTGGAATAGAAATTTCAGGTTTAATTATTGCTACTTTATACAGGTCGTGCTCTGCGAATTTTGATACTTTTTTGGATTCTCTTGGCTATTTGCTCAAGGGGGTACTGAAAACGAACAAGAAAATTATATCAGCGGGAGATTTTAATGTAGACTTCCTGAAAGCTGCGATGAATTTGTCAAATTTATTTGATCTATTCACTTCCTTTGGATTACTTGCCACTATTACTAATTTCACGATGATTGGTCAGATGAGTGCTACCTGCATCGACAACATAATCACGAATCTTCATAGTGATCTTTACAATACTAGTGTTCTTGATCCTTGCTTATCGGATCTTTCTGGGCAACTTATGTGTTTAGATTTTGACTTTGAAAAGAGGGAAAATATTAAATATAGTAGACCAATTTCTCGTTCGGGTTTGGAGGACTTGAGACAGGTTCTGAGCGATTACAACTGGGGCACTTTCCAGAACGAATCACCATACACTGCGATGAAGCATTTTATGAGTATGCTGAGCTGCCATATCAAAAAGAATTTTCCTTTCAAGAAATGTTTGAACAATAGAGGTCATAAGGCGCCTGTTCGCTGGTTCAATGAGGAATTACAAAACAAACGAAGAGTACTTTCTAATGTGAAATTAATTTATAATGTTAATAAGGATCCAGTTACCTTGGGAACCTATAAAACTCTACAGAAGGAGTATAGATTATCTGAGAAGGAAACCAAAAGACTAACTTATGAAACTTTCTAAATAATTCCACTAATATCAGTAGAGATGCCTGGCGTTTAATAAATTTCGAATGTAACAGAAATCCAGTGAAGAAAACATATACACTCATATAAGAGACTGAGTTCAATGAATATTTCATCAACATAGTGAAAACTCTAAAATCTTCGTTACCTGAGTCAAATCACGAACCCACGGAATACTTGAAGAATATCAATTCACCGGTAAGTTCTTTTTCGCGTTTTCCTACCACTCACGAAGAGGTTATGGATACCATTAAATCATTGATGGATTCGAGGTGTCCGGACTTTTATGAATTAAACAGTGCGATCATTAAATCTCTAGCTGATAATATTGCTCAACCCTTAGCTGCATTAATTAACGAATGTTTCTCTCAAGGTATTTTCCCTGACGTGCTGAGAATAGCAGTAGTTCTTCCTTTACTTAAAAAAGGTGATCCCCAAAAGGTAGAAAACATTCGTCCAATTTCTACAATTCCTGTTATAGCTAAAATCATAGAATATCTAGTTAAGAAAAGATTAATTTCATACCTGGAAGCAAACTCTCTGCTGTGTCCTGGTCAATTTGGTTTCAGAACGAATAGTTCAACAACTAAAGCGATTTCGAATGTTATCTCTACTGTAGTTGAAGGCTTAGAATTGGGGGAACATTCGTTTTTAACGCTCTGCGACCTCACCAAAGCGTTTGATTGCGTGTCGCACCATATCTTACTCAAACAGCTTCTTTATTATGGTATTCGTGGGATTCCTCTAGACTTGTTTAAGACATATTTATGTGGGAGAGCACAATGCGTTTTGACGGACGATGTGAAATCAAACTTGGAGGAAATTATACATGGGGTCCCTCAGGGTGCTATCTTGGGGCCGACTCTTTTCATTCTATACATAAATGACCTTTTTTATCATATTTTGCCCAAAATAAGTATTATTTTTGCTGATGACACAACTTTATTGACCGAAAGAGGGATATGGTGGAACTGATCAAATCCTCCAAAAACACTTTGGAATTAGCAGGGGAATGGTTCGGCACCAACAAGATCTTGCTGAATTTGGAGAAAAACCAGAATCTCGTCATATCTGTCAATGCAAATATATCAGATGGGCATAACGTCAAGTTGCTTGGCATATACAGGGTGTTTCATAATGAATGCACAGGACTTCAGGATGTGATAGCTCATCTGAACATATGAAAAAAAGTTTTTATTAACTTTCCTCTAAAATGCACCATTTTCGAGATACAGGGTGTTGAAATTTTAAAAAAATAATCGTATTTTGTGAATATCTCTGGAACTGTTTATCGCACAGAAAACAGATTGAGTAGACATTTTCTACTCATGACAAGCTATGTTTTGTGCGGATTTTTTATTTTTTCAAATTCATAATTGGTGAAAATTTTGAAGGGGTAGTGGGTGTTTTTTTCTCCAACTTCTACGCCACTGAAAAAAGTACAGTTTTGAGCCGCTTGTATGAACCGCCAATGTTTTCTACACAAAAAAGGTATAATTGGTCATAAGCTCTAAAGTTGGCCGTTTTCAAGAAAAATCAATTTTCATGTTGTTTAAATTATGTTTTTTCCTCGAAAAATTGCTGCGTGCATTGAAGTTAACGGCAGACAATTACAACAATTCAACTGAGTATGATTGTAATTGTTTTTTTAAGAAGTCAACGTTTGGTTTTGTTACTCGTTTTAACGTTTGAATAAATTTTGTATAATTAGGAAAAAAATTATTTCAAAAAATTTACCATGTTTTTCAACATGAAAGTTGATTTTTCTTGAAAACGGTCAACTTTAGAGCTTATGACCATGATTACCTTTTTTGTGTAGAAAATATTGGCGGTTCAAGTAGGTGGCTCAAAATCGTACTTTCTTCAGTGGCGTAGAAGAAGAGAAAAAAACACCCACTACCCTTTCAAAATCTTCACCAATTATGAATTTTAAAAAATAAAAAATCTGCACAAAACATAGCTTATTATGAGTAGAAAATACATTCAAAATCTATTTTTGTGCGATAAGCGGTTCCAGAGATATTCGCAAAAAACTATATTTTTTTTTTAATTTCAACACTCTATATATCGAAAATGTTGAATTTTAGAGGGTAAGTTAATAAAAACTTTTTTTCATATTTTTGAACGAGCTATCACATCCGGAAGTCCTGCGCATTTATTATAAAACACCCTGTATATTGACGATAGACTCAACTGGAAGTGGAAGTGGAGAAACTGGCGAATTAATTAGCTAGTGCTACTTTTATGATTCATAGACTAAAGAACTTAGTAGGTATTGATACCCTCAGGTCCAGCTACTTTGGACTTTTCCATAGTCATTTGACCTATGGAATCATTTTGTGGGGAAACTCGAGCCACTCAAATGAAATTTTCAAAAAGGGCCATTCGAATTTTAGGAGAAGCGGGTTACAGGGATCATTGTTGTGCCCTCTTCTTTCAACTTCAAATCATGCCATTTCCTTGTGCTCATATGTACTACTCTCTCCTTGAAATACATAAAAATAAAGCGGATTTTGCTCTTCATTCAGATTTACATCAGTATCATACCAGATCAGGAAATTTACTGAGAACTCCTAGATACAAACTCTCTAAATATTCACTTATATAACAAGCTACCAGAAGCAATAAGAAAGCTGAATTTCCACATGTTCAAAAATAAAGTTAAATATTTTTTGTTGAAGTAATGTTTATACTCGGAAAATGATTTTCTCATCTACGACTACAAGATCGAGGACTGGTGAAAAACTCTCAACCACCTGGGCGTAAAGGCCCAAATTATTGAACATTTTAAAGAATTTGGTGTACCAAAACGCACCTACGTCTTCAACTTCCAAAATGACCCCGAATACGTACTTTATAAAGATATGTGTAGATTCATACCACAAACAATCAAAAATTCCTCTTTCAAGCTTTTCAAATCCAATAAACTTCTTTTCGATGTAACTTACTGTTGTGTATTTACATTAATCGTATTCTAGGAAATCAGGTATGTCTGAAACAGATTTTAGGGATTTCAACTGGTAAATAACTGTACTTTTGCAATTCATTAAATAAAATTACATTCAGCAACGTTTGCTTTTCTTTCAATCATACTATAAATTGGCGACGAGGATAACCGAAAACACGTGAAGCAGAAGCTGAGTATTGGACAAGATATGCCAAAAGAAACGAGTACTACAATTCAAACGATTTTTTCTATTGAAACCTTCGATGTTAGTAAAATTCGATTCGATCGTTGGGTAAAAAGACTCGAATGTGCTTTCGAAGTATTCAAAGTGGAAAAGGGAATGCAAGTTGCTTATCTATTACATTACAATGGATCTGAATCATACGATATCATTTGCGACAAATTATCACCAGAGGACTCTCACAAGAAAACTTTCCAGGAGTTAGTGGATTGCATGCTACAATATTACTATCCGGAACCTTTGGAAATCACTGAAATTTTTCGTTTTCACCAGAGAAATCAACGTGAAGGCGAAACATGTCAAGAATATGTCAGTGCATTACAGAAACTGTTTGCAGAATATCTGAAGAAAGCCATAAGAAATAAGTTCGTCTGCGGTTTGCTAGCTGAAAACATTCAAGATAAGTTGTTACAAATAAAGGAGCTCACCCTGGAGAAAGCAGTTGATGTTGCTACAAGTATGGAGCTATCGAAAAGGGACACTGTCAGCTTACACAAACATGTCGCTCCCAAAATTCTTCAGATCAAGATTCCGGGCCCTATCATCAGCAAATCTCATCCTGATTATCATTCTAAGTTTTTCCCAAAATCTTCTAGATCTTCTAGTTATGGTAAAGGTAAGCTTATCGGGCTCATTCTCGAAACAAAAAGAAAAGTGTTGTTACTCACGTAGTTTTATTTCCTGAACACGAATCCAAAAGAATTTTGTGGGGGTCTTGAAAATCGACCATTTTCAAAAGCGGTTTTTTCGGTAACAATCGCAGAAAATACCTCCTTTTTGTCGACACTTTTTTCATTCCCTAATCAACTCTTATTTCACATTCACAAGCACCACAACCAAACGTTTTAAGGAAAAAATTAACCTTCTTATATTTCACTATTCTTAACCTCACACTTCATTGGCGTCCGTTCTACAGATGTGGGAAGGGTTATGTATACTTTATAGGAAGGTTGATTTTTTGTATAAAACTTTTGGTTTCAATGCTTGTAATTGTGAAATATGAGTTGATTACGGTCTCAAAAAAGTGCCAACAAAAAGAAGGAGGCAGTTTCTTCGATTTTTTACCGGAAAAAATCGTGTTTGAAAGTGGAAATTCTTTCAGATTCGTGTTCAGGAGGTAAAACTACGTAAGTAACACCACTTTTGTTTTTGTTTCAAGAATGAGCCCGATAAGCTCACCTTCACCCTAGTTATATTAAAAAAAAATATTTTTTTGCAATGTTTCAGATGCGGATCTGAATCACACTTGGCAAATAGATGTGATAAAATGAATGCAATTTGTGATTTTTGTCATCTGCAAGGACATTTGAGGAGGATGTCTAGAAAGGAAGGTAACTTTAATACAAATCAGATTGAAGAAATCCTGATGGTTGAGATGGAGCAAGCAAAGTTTAGAGATAAGTTTACAATTGACATTGAAGTTGATAAAAAATTATTGAATTTGAAGTTGATAGTGGTGCAGCAGTGAGTTCAATGGGTAAGAATCAATATTTAGCTTCTTTTCCAAACTCACATTTACAAAAAACAGACTTAAAACTAGTCTCTTACTTCAAAAATTCACTGAATATCGAAGGATTTATAAATGTGCTGGTTAATTATATATTGTAAATATGGATAAATTTCCTTTGTAAGGCAGGGAATGGATTAGACAATCACAAATTGAGTTGACAGATGTGTCACAGTTGTAAGTTACCAAAAATGATATACAAAGTATTCTCGAGAAATATCCTTCAATATTTGCAGAATATATTGAAAAATAAGAGGTATTCAAGCTAAATTGAATTTACGTGTGGATGCAAAGCCATTTTTTTAAAGCTAGACCAGTTCCTTTTGCTTTACTTGCAAATATTGAAAATGAATTTTATTTACTCGTTAAAGACGGCATTTAAAAAAAACGGACTGTTCCGATTGGGCAACCCCCATAGTTCCTATTGTAAAACCTTATGGAAGTAACGCTGAACAAAGTGTTACTGGTTGATGAACATCCGCTTCCTACAATCGATTTTTTATTCTCATCAATGGCTGGAGGAGAAAAGTTTACCAAATAAGATCTCACTCAAGCTTATTTACAAATGGAAGTTAGACCAGAAGATAGAAAATATTTGACTATAAATACACATAAAGGTTTATACAGGGTGTCAATTTGAAAACTTCCCACCCTTAATATCTTCCTTCCAGTAAACAATATGAGAAATCGAAAAAACAGGTCAATTTTATTGTCAAGGGGGACACTTTCAAGGACTATTTGTGGCCCTCGTGGTTCAACCCCCTAGGAGGGGTAGATGTTACCCTTCGAATTTTAATTGGGAAGGGGGGTCAAGTGGCACATCATTTTGATAGGCGTTCAATTCTTGTTCCAATGGTACCCTGACTTATTATTTTT
This sequence comes from Chrysolina oricalcia, assembly GCA_944452925.2. Lineage (NCBI taxonomy): Eukaryota > Metazoa > Arthropoda > Insecta > Coleoptera > Chrysomelidae > Chrysolina > Chrysolina oricalcia. Next base: position 8,831,814 of record OX101813.2, on the reverse strand, counting down.
TGATGAGCATTTTCCGAAAAATTGCGTTCTAAACTAACAGAAGTAATTATTAGAACGCCTATACTGAGATGCATGGTTTGGCCAGAACTGGTTAGAATATTAGGTGGTACCGTTCCAACCCTGTATTAGGGGTAACATTAGCCATTAGCTCCAAACACTTTACATAAAAAAGTAGTCTAATAGTAAAACGTAGATGGTAGTAAAGTTGTGTTTATTAAATGCTGAATTTTTAAGTGTCATCGCAGAAATTGTACAGATATCCTTCCTTTTTTGCTACTTCTGCTGTAAAAAGTTTCTGTTTTCCGGCAAAAAATTGGTTAGCAAATTTGAACTATGTGGTAGTATTGTGAATACCATTGTACCTGTTGGGCTGTTTAGGAATTACTTTAATAAGTGTATAAAAGTGTAAAAATGGTTTACATTCTTCAAGACAGAATTGAAATGATTGTAATTTATGGAGAAGTTGGAAAGTGCGCAAGAAGGGCGGCATGTCTTTTTAACGAAAGACATACAAATTGTAATGTAAGTCACCGGTATGTGCTTGATTTGGTGAATAAGTTTTACGAAACTGGTTCAGTGACAAATAAAAAAAGAAATAACCCCAGAGTACTAAATGAAGCAGCTCAAATTGAAGTTTTGGGAACATTTGCTGCAGAGCCCACGAGCTCCTTACGATCAGTATCAGAACAGACGGGAATGTCACGCGAGACTATAAGAAAAGCATTGAAAATGCATAAATTTCATCCATATAAAATGCAGATTCTTCAAGAGCTCCACGAGGATGATTATGATAGAAGAATAGAGTTTTGTGAAATCATGTCTCATCGAGTCAATACCATCCCTAATCTTCTGTTAAACATCTGTTTCAGCGATGAGTGTTCATTTTTTTCTGAATGGCAATGTTAATAGACAAAATTGTCGCTACTGGAGTGACGAAAACCCACATATTTTTCGGGAAGGGCATACACAACACCCACAAAAAGTTAATGTTTGGGCTGGTATTCTTGGAAATGCCATTCTTGGTCCATTATTTCTGGAAGAAAACTTGACTGGCAATCTGTACCTTGATATGCTTGAAGAGACTATCGATCCTCTTATAACTCACGAGCTAGAAACTCAAATTGATGCAGAAGGTAATGAACTTTTGCAGGAGGATCTGTTACATTACCAGCAGGACGGTGCTCCACCTCATTATTTTCTTCCCGTCCGACAGTGGTTAAACGAGAGATTTCCGGGTAGATGGATTGGCAGAAGGGGAGCAGTTGAATGGCCTCCGAGATCACCGGATTTAACACACTTAAATTTCTTTCTTTGGGGGCATCTTAAATCCGTAGTTTATAAAACACAACCTTCTGATATTGACGAACTTAAAAGACGAATTACAGCAGCATGCCAGTCAATTCCTAGTGAAGTTTTCCGTAATGTTAGAGAGGAGTTCGAAAACAGACTGTATTACTGTTTAGAGCAAAATGGACAACATTTCGAACAGCTAATAAGATAAGCGTAAGTAGATTTTATGTTGGAAATGTCTTTCTCGCAAATTAAATTTTATTGTGTAGAAGGAAAATAACCACCAAATAAAAAATCCCATGCGTAATAAATGTATTCCTGTCATTCAAGGGTTGGAGCGGTGCCACCTACTCTTCTAACCATTTTTATTAAAGGGAGTCAGTACAATAATGCATCTCAGTATAGGCGTTCTAATAATTACTTCTGTTAGTTTAGAACGCAATTTTTCGGAAAATGCTCATCACAAAATAATAAGTCAGGGTACCATTGGAACAAGAATTGAACGCCCATCAAAATGATGTGCCACTTGACCCCCCTTCCCATTTAAAATTCTAAGGGTAACATCTAGCCCTCCTAGGGGGTTGAACCACGAGGGCTACAAATAGTCCGTGAAAGTGTCCCCCTTGACAATAAAATTGACCTGTTTTTTCGATTACTCATATTGTTTACTGGAAGGAAGATATTAAGGGTGGGAAGTTTTCAAATTGACACCCTGTATAAATGTTCACGCTTATTGTATGGAATTTCTAGTGCTCCTGCAATATGGCAAAGAGAAATTGAAATAATTCTGGATGATATTGAAGGAGTGAGTGTATTCTTGGATGATATCAAAATAACTGGCCCGTCTGATAGAATTCATATGGAAAGGTTGGATTTAGTATTGTCTACATTATCTTCGTATAACATAAAAGTGCATGAATTTGAATAAATGTCTGTTTATGCTTGATTCAATTGAATATTGTGGATAAGTTATAGATAAAAATGGAATCCACAAATCCAAATCTAAAATTAATGTTATTCAAAATGCTTCTGAACCTAAAAATAAAATTGAAGTTAGAGCTTTTTTAGGTTTAGTTAATTATTATAGCCGTTTCTTAAAAAATTTAAGTAATACTATATATCCTTTGAATAATCTCTTCAAAAATGATGTTGAATTTAAATGGACTGGTGATTGTATCAGAGCAGTTCGCTTCATCAAGAACGAAATTCAATCAGATATTATTTTGGCACACTTTGATCCTAAATTACCTTTAATATTGGCAACAGATGCAAGCCCATTCGCAGTAGCTGCGGTATCATTTCATGCATACCCCAATAATACAGAACGTCTTCTTCAGTTCGCTTCCAAAATATTGTCTACAACTCAACAAAAATATTTGCAAATAGATAGACGATTCGTTTTATATACTGATTGTAAGCCATTATTACAAATTTTCTTCCCCAATAAGAGTTCACTATTACTATCAGCATCACGAAAGCAACATTATGCTCTATTTTTACAAACTTTCAGTTATGATATCAAATATAAAACTTCAGAAATAAATGGGAATGCAGATGCTTTATCTAGTTTACCAATTAAATCTGAAGATTTCATACAATATGATGAAGTAGATTGTTTTGAAATTAGTCAAATCGAAACTCTTCCGGTTACTTTAGATGAGTTATCGCAAAAACTCAGAATGACCAAACATTAAGGCGGTCATTTACGGGATTAATGACCGGTCATGTAGTGAATAAGCAGGATAGATTTCATCTAGATCAAAAAGAACTTTAATTACAAAACGGTTGTATATTTAGAGGACAAACTGCTGTAATTCCAGTATCATTGCGGATTCTGGAAGAACTACATATTGCTCATTTTCGCATAGTCAAAATGAAAGCATCGGCTAGAAGCTATTGCTAGTGGCCAAATATCACAAATGACATTGAAAATAAATCTAAGACTTGCTATGAATGTAACATGAATAAAAATGACCCAAAAAAAAATTTCCGGACACCCATGCAATTGAACCATTTGAACGTGTTCATTTAGATTTCGCAGGTCCTTTTATGGGTAATTTTTATTTTATTCTTGTTGACGCTTACACTAAATGGCCAGAAATTCATATTATGAAAAATATCACAGCAAGTTCCACTATATCAGTACTTAGAAAAATTTTCTGCTCTTTTGGAATTCCAAAAGTATGTGTAACAGATAATGGTCCCTCATTTACTTCTTATAAGTTCAAAATATTTCTGAAAAATAATGGAATTTCACATAAATTAACGGCGCCCTACCATCCAGCAACAAATGGTCTTGCAGAACGTTGCGTTCAAACTTTCAAACAATCACTTAGGGCTTTGAAAGGTAGTAATAGACAAACTGCATTATGTAAACTTCTTCAATATAGAAAATCACCTCATTCCAGCACAGGAATAAGTCCTTCGAAATTGATGTTTGGAAGAGAAATTAGATCAAGGATTGATTTATTGAAACCAGTAAAAGAGCTTCCTCATCATGAGTCTCCTGAAGTAGAGAGATTATTTCAAATTGGTCAACGTGTTGCTGTTAGAGATTACTTCAAGAACTCTAAATGGCTATTTGGTAAGGTGAAAGGAAGAATTGGGACCTTGAACTATATAGTTGATCTCGATGATGGAAGAACTTGGTGCAGGCATGTAGATCAGATGCGTTCTGTTGGAGTTTCTGAATCGAATTCTCATAATTCCAACAATAGCACAGACGCAGAAATAATATCAAAAACTGAATTTTTATCAATTTCAAAGTTCAGTTTCACATCCTGAAACTTCTTGTTCGACATCAGGAAGGAGTACATTACATTCTGCGGAATCCTCCTCAAATGATAACCCCATTCTGAATGATATTAGAAGATCTGATAGAATTAAAAAAAAACTCTGAGGCTTGAAGCATGAGTTTTTACGTTTATACATGTATATATATATATATATATATATATATATATATATATATATATATATATATATATATATATATATACAGGCCGTTTCTTTTATCATGTGGTAACATTGCTATATTCTAAACCGTAACAGATACGAAGACGATTAAATGGGAGAAAAGGTAACTATTGTGGAGAACAGTACAATGGTCAGAGAAAATTTACAGGGAGTCTCGCCCTTCCCGAGTTATACAGGGAAAACCAAAAATGCTGTTATTTCTTTTTTACGAATAGAACTGTTATTTCTGAAAATATAAAAAAAATTATAAGGAAAGTTTTAATGTATTCTAAATGTACTATAAAAATGTAACAATGAATCTTTGATTAAACGTTTCGTATCAACACGGCCACCATCAACATTTCTTTTTCAAATACGGACCTGTCTATTTTAGTACAAATATTGATAAAGCGATAAAATCACAATTCAGTGGTATATCACACTTGATATTTTTATAACGTTTCATTTAAAATAACCAGCATCCTCAGTGACAACAATTTTTAATTAAGTACGGTCCTGTCATTAGTTCTTTTGTAAATGATTTTGATTTCTTCAAAACCTATTCAACTATTGGCATACTTCAGACTTCACCCAATAATTTCGATAAGAAGATACCCCAACACAACGAACATTCGTATTTTTCCTTCTTGGGCATTTTTGTATTACAGAAATCCTTGTTTCAAGGCTGATTTCTTCTGAATCAATTATCATACTGAATATTTCTACAATTCTCAATCCTGGAAGTAACGAAAATATTAGTTTCTGGTCAGATACGACTATTATGTGATATGGTACAATTAAATAGCATCTCACTTCATTTACCATTTTTAAACAAGTAGGCTTTGCTTGGTTTCTATGGCAGGACAAATAAATGAGTTATTGATACGTGTTAAGAACTGTCAGTCGTTTATACACTCAGTCATATCAAAGATGTATTCAAATGACGAAAGGACTGATATGCTATTTGCTTATGCAAAATCAAATAGAAATCCTCTTTTCACATTCAAATGTTTAGACGATTAGAAAGAAATTTGAGAGACTGTGGTGCATTTGATAGAAATAAAACTAGAAAATGTGTTGTTATTGGAAGTATGCGGAACCAAATAAATGTTTTAGGTAAGCAAATATTACTTCATAAAGATTAACAAAGTGACGAAAATATTTTTTTTCAATTTAGGATTGGTCAGTTACAAAAATATTTCTAATCAAGATTGTTCTTTACGAGAAATTGCCCACGAACTAGGGATTTCTGTAAAATCTACCAGAAATATTTTGAAAAAGAACAAATACAAATGCTACAGGATACGCAAAGTTCATCACCTCAATGAAAGGGATTACGGAAGGAGAGTACGATTTGCGATGTGGTTGAGACGTAGAAATAGGGAAGTTGGAAATATTTGTAATAAAATAATATGGACGGACGAATCAAAATTCACCAACAATGGTTGGTTTAACAGAAACATCCATTATAGGTGGAATAATACAAATGAACATTTACATAGAGAAACCAATTTCCAGGAAAGGTTCGGAATAAATGTTTGGTTGGGAATTTTGGGAACAAACATACTAGGTCCTTTCTTTTACGACGAGCATTTGAATGGTGGAATGTATTTACATTTTTTATCCAATGAGTTTGATGGCTACTTAGATGAATTGCCACTGAACATCCGCCGTGAAATACAATATTTTCAACAAGACGGTGCCCCTCCCCATAATGCAGCAATAGTAAGGGAACATTTAGATGCAATATTCCCAAGAAAATGGATTGGAAACAATGGACCAATTGCCTGGCCAGCTCGATCCCCAGACCTGACTCCTTTAGATTTTTTTGTCTGGGGATACATGAAGAATATAGGTTTTTCGACAACTAGTACAGATATCGACTATCTCAAACAAAAAATAAGAGATGCATGTAATAGCATTACACCCATCATGCTAGAAAATTGCCACAGAAATTGTATGGACAGACAACTTATGTGCATTCAACAAAGAGGTCGGCAATTCGAGCATTTAATGTAGGTTATCATGAAGAATTCATTTTCTGTATTGGTTTTATTTTCACTCAAAAATTCAATATGAAATAAATTGTTTTCTGTTTGTTTGATTTCTTCTACTCTTAAGTAAGTTTATTTCCGAGGTAAATTGCTATCGTTCGTCTCTGAAACTACAGATATCTTTTATTATAGTGTAAACATAATTTTAATAGATACATTTTTTCAAAGCGTCACTGATAATTTTTATATCGGAGAGTCAGGTTTTGTGGAATCCATAAACGACCTAACGATAGGACCGTAATTAAAAATTGTTGTCACTGATGATGTTAGTTATTTTAAATGAAACGTTATAAAAATATCAAGTGTGATGTACCACTGATTTGTGATTTTATGGCTTTATCAATATTTGTACTAAAACAGACAGGTTCGTATTTGAAAAGAAATGTTGATGGTGGCCGTGTTGACACGAAACGTTTAATCAAAGATTAATTGTTATATTTTTATAGTACATTTAGAACACATTAAAACTTTCCTTTTCCATTTTTTTATATTTTCAGAAATAACAATTCTATTCGGAAAAAAACAAATAACAGCATTTTTAGTTTTCCCTGTATAACTCGGGAGGGGCGGGACTCCCTGTAAATTTTCTTTGACCATTGTACTGTTCTCCACAATAGTTACCTTTTCTCCCATTTAATCGTCTTCGTATCTGTTACGGTTTAGAATATAGCAATGTTACCACATGATAAAAGAAACGGCCTGTATATATATATATATATATATATATATATATATATATATATGTTTGTTACCTCTATTCAATTCCAAATCAGAACCAATCAATTATCATCCCACCAGCTTTCTACCTTATCATAAGGAAGGAAATGTAACAATACCAAAACGAAGAGTGCGTTGACCAACAACCGATCTTCCTCTGCGAGAAGAAACACCTTCTGCCCATCCAGGAAAACCCAGACTGTGTGACGTCGCTGCTTGTAGTACCATTGTCGATAAATGCCGCCAAATTCCTGTCAAAATCAACCAGGAAATAATTGAAAAAATCTATGATGTCCACTATATTGGCATTTTCCCAGAAAGCCGACAATTCCAAACAAACTGCGTGTAAAACGATGTTGCTCTATTAAAAGGAGTATACCTCTTTGTTGTCCCACCAAAATGCTCCCTGAGGACTTCCAAGTACATCTACCAGAACGAGAAAGGATCAACTATAGGACACCCTATTACATTGGAAGAAATCAAGGAAATCCACATTCCAACCCAGCAAGTCGAGAAACTTAACTTGGAAAAAGTTTCCCTAAAACTAAACGAGCTCCAGCTAGATGAAATTCGGGAAGACCCATTGGATCTCATCAATCTTCGCCCAGACTACTCCAGATGGTCCCTTTGGAGCGTCGCGACGCTAACCGCCTTCGCCGTGGCTTATCTTGCGGTTACTCGGAAGCAGGAAATTCTTCGCCTGCTCAACCTCAACAAATCACCAACTACTGGAAGTCAGGCCATCAACGAATTTAAAGTGGTTCCACCCTCGAGTTCCTTCTTGGGGAAGGAGGAGTTAAGTATGCCTTTCCATGGGAATCGCTGAACCAAGCATTGCTGCCCTTGCAGATTTCCAGGAACCCTTCGAGACGGTGTTGGATTCAACATCGGTTCATGGATTTTCATTTTCAGTCAGAATAGACATAGACTTGTATTTTTATATTTTTCAATTAAAGTTTTGAGTTGAATTATTTTTTTTTAAACTAAGTTCCGTGATCGGAAAACATAAAGTGCTATGTGGAAAAAGTGACAGATGCAGCCTCTCGAACACAGTACCTACATGTAATTTTTATTTGAAAAATACGCTGTGAGTGAATCATGACGATTCAACAGATCACGCACCTTTGTCCCATCCACTTAAATATCCACAGGGTGTAAAAAAATGTTGGTGAGAAAAATAAAAAATCGCAATTTTCTTGGGAACCCCTTCTTTTTCTTCAATGTTCAGTTCTATTTTGAAAATTAGCCCAAGTAGAATTACACTTCCTTGTACCCACTTATAATTTTGTAGATATTTCATTATATTTCTTAATTCTGCATAATTACCTATACTGTTTTCTACTAGGCTGCTGTCCATCCTTCAACACGTTTGGTGACAAATGAAATGAAGTTTTTTATCATTAGGATTGTGCTCTCAAAAGGTACAATAAGGCTCCTGATGGGTATAATGATCACAATTCCATTAATTCATTAAGGATTGGTGTCAAATATTATTAGGTTTTGATTAGAATAATAATAATAATAATCGTCTTCATTATTTTCAAATTGACTACATGAATAGTAACAGACATGAATTATAACGAAAATGAAGGGCGAAGTTTATATTTGCTTGAGTGCTAGACTAAACTAAAAATATTCTTCCACTCAATCCTAAACAGAGATGTGCTTTATTTTGATACTCATCTATAAAATAACAAAACAAATTAGAACTGATTGAGCCAAAAGTATGAAGTTTTAGTGATTGCAAATGCATTCCTCACCAAAAATTAATTAGTTCTGAAAAACGTCGTGAAAAAGAAAAAAAATTAAGTGTTGCCATCCACACAGCATAATAAAATTTTTGACAAGTTCTAGAGGATATGTTTACCACCAATTCGGAACTGACAAATGGGAATTATAGTATATGAAAACTGAAAATTCAACTGGATTATTGATTGTTGAGATTTCTGCAACTGAGGGGTCTTATATAATCATTATCTTCCATCAAAACCGTTTTGCTTCATAAATTATTTTATTTGAAATTTTAGTTCATCGAAGTTGATTCTGACAATGAAAAAGATGTGTCTTAGAATTTTCTTTGAATTTTTAGCATGTTTTTTCGGTTGATAAACATGGTTATCTTAATTTAAATTAATTTTTAAAACATTTTCAAACTGTTTAATATTAAATTAAAATGCATTACTGATGTGTTGCCTATCTATACGGCGCAAATCCGATGTTTTAAATTTCGCTATGAGAAAGGGTTACAATGTCCATGTATGCGAACGCTGATTTTATGCTCGCTAAGAAGTTTTGTGTATATTCGCCGGAGAAAAGGGCCCTTTCGAGTTTCCGCAGCTATAACGGAGTCGACGTGGGATTAACTAATGGTAAGAAGCCTTTTCTCAGAATTTTTCCGTGCTTTTCACGAAGTTACTTATTGCCGTTTAATTTTAGCCAGCATTTTCGCATTCGGAGAAAAAATAAACTGACTTCATTTTTTTTATACAGTCCACTCCAGAACGTTGGTCCCTCTGAACCAGGATCTTTGAGATTCTTGCTTTTGAGATTTTGAAAGATAATTTTTATTCCTAAATTATTTCTGTTTATTCATGCAAATGGAAAGCCTTATTTTGGCTGAATGAGTTCAGTTCATTCGATCTTCATTTGTGGATCTCAAAATAAGAAATCCTTTCAATCATTATAATATTTAATAATAACAATTTCGTTATCATTTGAAAAATAAATTGTCAAGCATAAATACGGATTCTTTCGTCGTCGTTGTACACAGAGCGGTTTACCGTTTTTTATACGGCACCCGGTTTTTTGTGTGTATTGGTATACTGATTTCATTTGTACAATTTTTTACTCTTCTGTGGAGAAATATCGATTTGGTATAATTGAGATATTTGTATACTGCTGTAGGGCAAAATTTCTAGCTTCTAGCTAATATTCCCTAGCTCACACAAGTCTCTCGAAGACTTCCGAGGGTTGCGCGTAGGGGTGCAATCGGTTGACGGAAATAACAATAACAACAACAATTTGGTGTTTTTGATAAAAGAGGTTGGATGGCGTTAGTTGTCTGATTTCAGTGAGGAACTATTGGCTCGCGTTCATTTTCAATTGTACATGAATTTGTTGTCATCATTTAATCAATATGACTGAAAAATTTAAACGGCTAATATACAATAGAAATGCTTGTATCAACGATATGACTGTTTTATTGAATTATTCTATTGCAGCTAAAACTGATAAGAGTAAACGACTGATTTTTACAGTTAGATACTCCGACATTGAACAGTCTCATGAAGATTTTTTGAAAAATCATAATATTATTTTGAATAATTCTTCACAAAGTAACTCTGACGCTGATTTGACCAATGATGAAACAATTCGTGAAGCTTTTCTTGCTGATTATTATGCAGTGAAAGCAACTTACGTTGACTTTTTTGATAGCCAAACAAATTCTCCGAATCAGTCACTGTCGAGACAAAATTCTTTGCCGTCCAATGTAAGGCTACCCAAAATTGAATTAATCAAATTTCATGGCGATATAACCAATGCTATAACCTTTTTCGACTTGTTTGAAACTTTGGTCGATAAAAATGATTCGTTGGGGAATATTGAGAAGCTAAATTATTTAATAATTTCTTTGGAGCGCCCCCCTCTTTCCTTAGCTCAATCTCTGCCTCTTGCTGGAGATAATTATGACAAAATTTTTAAAAGCCTCAAAGAAAGATATTGCAATCCACGCTTGAGAGCAACGGCTCATTGGAGTGCAATTGAAAATTTTCCGAAAGTCTTTTCGAATGATGCAAATGGCATTAGATACTTTTTCGGAAAACTTATCTGCATTACAAATTCTGTCATTTCCTGTGGTTGAATGGGATTTCATCATAGTTTGTATGATTTTGAATCGGTTAGACGACGATACAAAAAAAAGATTTGAATTGCAATCTCAAAGAATTTTTAGCAAAGCACTGTGTGGCTTTAGATACTTTGAAATTTTCGTGTTCCTCTGTTAACAGAAGTTCACTCCAAGTGAAAAAATCTAATTTTTATAATAATAGGGCTTCAACTAAAACCAATAATTTCTCTTTGTTTGCAAACACAGATTCGGTGAAATGTCCCTTGTGTAAAGGAAGTCACCAATTGTATTCTTGTACTTCATTTATGAATAAAACTCCTTATGAAAGGTTCATTTTTGTAAAAAATTACATTTGTGTTTCAAATGTTTAAGTGACACACATGATTTGAAAAATTGTAAGGTAACGTCTGTTTGTGGACATTGTGGACTGCCTCATCATAATTTGTTACATTTCAAAAATAAATCTCAACATAATGGAAGTTCCGATTCGAATCCATTAACAGATATGGATACTAGGCCTTCCACGTCATCCTCTGGAAGTCAAGTTGTTAGAACTTTGTCATTTAACAATAATAATAATAACGTTTTAAACTCGACAACCAATATGGCTGGTTTTGTCTGTAAAAGGGCTAGTAGTGTTTTATTATCTACTGTTATAGTTGAAGTCCTCGATAGTCAGGGAACATACCAAACTTTGCGAGCTCTGCTAGATTCGGGAAGCACGAGTTCTTTTGTTTCGAAAAGATGTGCGCATCGTTTGGGATTGAAAAGGTCGATTTTTTTGATGAATATAAAAGGTCTTGGGTCTCTGGAGACAGTCGTGAGTAATGGTAGTGTTACCTTGTCTTTACGCCCTGTAGGCCAGCTTGAACCCATTTTCAACATCGACTGTGTCGATTGTCATAAGTGGTCTCACATTAAAAACTTGAGGCTAGCTGACCCACAATTTTATAGTCCAGGCAATATTGATTTGTTATTGGGAGCTGACGTATATTCTCATATTTTATTGAACGGAAAAGTGACAGGTGGAACTGGAGAGCCTGATGCACTGATTACAATTTTTGGCTATATTATCATGGGAAAAATTGTTATTTCTCACTCTGAGTAAATCACCTCACTCCTTTGTACTACAATCGCAGATTCACCGTTGGAAAATTCAATTAAAATTTTTTGGCAAATTGAATCCGTCCCTGATGTGGTTTGTTTATCATCTGAGGATTCAGCTTGTGATAAAATTTTCAACGAGACTTGTATTCGTGATTCGTCTGGAAGATACTCAGTAGGACTCCCTTTTCGTGGATCATTGCCTAGCTTTCATGGCATGCGTTCATTGGCTCTGAGCCGTTTCTTATCATTGGAAAAACGACTGATCAGGCAACCCGGGTTATATAAAGATTACTGTGATTTTATACAGGAATATCTAGATCTACGACATATGGAACCTGTTTCGGAAGCCGAGGTTTCTCCTCAGTCGTATTATATACCCCATCATTGTGTCATTAAACCTGAGAGTGTTTCTATAAAACTTAGAGTGGTGTTCAATGCTTCAGCTAATTTGCCAAATCAGTTATCTCTCAATGACCATTTGTACGTTGGTCGTAAGTTGCAGAAAGATATTTTAAATATTTTTCTCCGCTTCAGGCTTCATGCCTTTGTTTTCACAACTGATATTTGTAAAATGTTCAGGCAGGTTTGGGTTAAACCTGAACATTGTGATTATCAAAGAATAGTTTGGAGATTTTCTTCGGATGAGATGATACAAGATTATCGTTTGTTGACTGTTACATACAGAACTCGTCCACCTCCTTACTTATCGATTCGTACCCTCTTGCAATTAGCCGATGATGAAGGTGATGATTTTCCTTTAGCAAAAGAAGTTATCCAAACAGATACCTACGTGGATGATATTGTCACTGGATGTTCTTCTATTGAAGATGCTTGTATTCTTCAATCTCCGCTCATTTCATTACTTGAAAAGGGAGGATTTGAACTCCGTAAGTGATCAAGTAATGACCATTCTCTTTTAGCTGGTTTTCCAGACACATATCTTGGTAAAAAACCTCTATCTTTTGATGACTGTGATTCTCAGTCAGTATTGAAGGTTCTAGGATTAGAACGGAACCCTGATTCTGATTACTTTTCATTCTCTGTACAAGCTCTGGATAGGCCTTGTACGAAACGTAATATTTCATCGGAGTTAGCAAGAGTCTTCGATCCTATTGGGTTTCTTGTCCCTATTACATTTTTCACCAAGTATCTGATCCAGTGTTTATGGAAGGGTGGGTTAGACTGGGATCAAAATCCCGCTGATGAAATTCAGAAAGTATGGTTAAAATATAAATCAGAGTTACCTTTACTCACTCAACTTCAGATACCTTGATTGATTATTTCTAGGGGTATTTCTCGCTGCGAATTACATGCTTTCTGTAATGCCAGTGAGAAGGGGTACGCAAGCGTTATTTATTTTCGATTATTTGTTGGTGCTGAAATTGATTCCTTTTTCGTTTGTTCAAAATCCAAGGTATCTCCTTTGAAAAAAATTAATGTTCCCAGGTTGCAACTTTGTGGTGCAGTTTTACTGTCTAAATTGGTGACTTTCACATTGAAAACCTTCGAGGGTGAGTTGGCTTTCGATAGCCTTTATGCGTGGACTGACTCGACTATTACTTTAGCTTGGATAAAGTCATCACCCCATAGGTGGAAAATATTCGTCGCTAATCGAGTGGCGTATATTCAAGAAAAAGTGTCGCCTTCGTGCTGGTTCCATGTAGCGACCCAAAATAACCCTGCTGACATGGCCTCGAAGGGATTATTTCCCTCTGAGATGATAGGTAAGTTATTTTGGTTCAGGGACCCGATTTTCTTTCTGATTGCGATTACCGAAATTTCTCTCCTTCACGGGTTGAAGATCATCCATTGATGTTGGATGAAGAACGTGGGACTGCTCTTACTGTAATCGCAGAGACACAATTCCTCGATGATTTTTTTATTCATCATTCTTCGTTTTCTTGTTTGCAAAGAGTAGTTGCATACATTCTGAGATTTATATTCAACCTTAAACCTGCTTCTGAGAAACGGTATGGATTTTTGAGCTCTGCAGAATTGTTTGAAGCTTCTCAGGTTTTGTTGAAGCACACCCAACTCGTTCATTTTGAAGATGAATATAAAAATAAAACATTTTCGAAACCTTTCCGAAAGCTGAATGCTTTTATTGATGGTAATGGTAATTTAAGAGTTGGTGGTCGCCTAAAATACGCTTCTTTGAGTTATGACAAAAAATATCCCGCTGTTCTTCCTCGAAATAGTCGATTCACAGACTTATTGATAGAGTTCTATCATAAACGTTATTTTCATGCTGGGTCGAATACTGTGCATTTTTTACTTGCCCAAAATTTTCGGATCTTATCTCCAAAAAGAGCAATTCGACCTGTCGAAGTGTATTCAGTATTGGAAACATACTCCTAAAAACTACCAGCCAAAAATGGGAAATTTACCGCTTCCGAGAATTTCCGAAGTGAAACCTATTATCAACGCTGGTGTTGATTTTGGTGGTCCTTTCTATGTCACCATGAATAGATATCGTGGTGCAAAGTCTTGTAAGGTTTATTTGTGCCTGTTCATTTGTATGGCTACGAAAGCAGTGCACTTGGAACTGTCATCTGATTTGTCCACTAACACTTTTTTGTATGCCCTTCAGCGGTTTGTTGCTAGACGGGGGAGATGTGTCAATATCTTTTCTGATAATGGAACAAATTTTCTTGGCGCCTCTAACATACTTAAACAAATTCAATATGCTGCTTCTAAGGAACAAATCACCTTTCATTTCAATCCTGCCTCTTTGGCTCATATGGGTGGATTTATCTAGAGTAATTGGAGAACAAATTTCAAAATATGAAGAGTTGAACACTGTTGTAGTTAAGATCGAATCTTTTTTGAATTCGCGCCCCCTAACACCTATGAGTTCAGATCCAAATGATTGTTTGGCTATAACTCCTGGGCATTTTCTAACTATGGAGCCCTTGACTGCCATCGTGGAACCCGAGGACAAACCATTGGCTCTAACTCACCTGCTTGGGGTAAGGTGGACCCTTTTGCAAAAATTGTGTCGCTCCTTTTGGGATAAGTAAGGTGAAGAATATCTGCATACTTTGCATCAACGCAACAAGTGGACAAATTTCTGATGGGTTACGACCCGCTGAAAATGATATATTAGTGGTTATTAAAGATGAACAAATGTCACCCACTCAATCGGAATTGAGTCGCATATCTAAATTATACCCGGGAGGCGATGGCATTTCTCGTGTCGCAGATGTACTGACCTCTGGAGGTGTCCTCAATAGGCCTCTGGTAAAATTATGCCCTCTCCCTATTTATTGATTATAACCAAATCGATATTTTCCTGTCTGTGCAAGTGTTCATGTACCTATTCAAAGTTTTTTTTACCATTATTATTATTGATGTAATCATCCATTTTCCTCTTTGGAAACAATCCGTATTTTTATTTATTTTTTTCATTAATTTATATTTGTAAAATGCCTGTGTTGAACTTGCATTTTAAGGTGGCGGTATGTTTAATATTAAATTAAAATGCATTACTGAAGTGCGATGTGTTGCCTATCTATACGGCGCAAATCCGCTATGAGAAAGTGTTACATGTGTGCGAACGCTGATTTTATGCTCGCTAAGAAGTTTTGTGTATATTCGCCAGAGAAAAGGGCCCTTTCGAGTTTCCGCAGCTATAACGGAGTCGACGTGGGATTAACTAATGGTGAGTAGCCTCTTCTCAGAATTTTTCCGTGCTTTTCGCGAAGTTACTAATTGCCGTCTAATTTTAGCCAGCATTTTCGCACTCGGAGAAAAAATAAACTGACTTCATTCCACTGACTTCAGTCCACTCCAGAACTTACTTGGCTTGATTTAATATCACATACCCTCTTTTGATATAGATTTATTCAATTTTATATTTATTTTTGAACATACGATTTTTCATATTTGTACAGTGGTTTAGATCAAAAAGCAAAAGTTATGCAAGCTCAAACAAATGTATTCCTTCTAAATACATGAAAGAATATGAATCACGCGAAGGTAATTTGTCAAATTTGTCTAATTGTCTCCACCAATATTGGGACAATTTTCACAAATTACTTTTGCGTGATTTTTGAGACACAAACTAATATTACATTTTTCGCAACAATAAACATTCAATGAGGATTTCTTACTTTGAGAGTAGCAAGGTTCACAACGTCGTTTTTTTGCAGCTCTAGTAGTAGATGGTTGTTCTTCAGAAACCTCTTCAGACCTTTTGTACCTTTGTAACATTGTCTGTATCTCTCTTGGCAGGCTTATAATTTGTGCTCTAATTTTTAGTTGGTCTTCCATTAAATTCAGTGCCAACTTTTTGATTAAGTTTCTCCTTTGACAAAATTCATTTTGCTTTGCCAAAAAAATTACTCTAGAATTGATGCCATCCACATTCATCAAATGATAAAAAATTACCATTGGCCAGCTTCTTGTCTTTCTACCGTTGTTATATGTGGCACGAAGCTTGTCGACAACGTCTACTCCGGGTTTTGTTTCATTATAAAATAATATTATTTCCGGCTTCTTCTGGTTATCATTCGAAACAATATTCGAACCAACATGCATGCTGGAAAGCAGAACAACAGTTTTCCTTTATATTGAAACATATGAAACAAGGGTTTAATTTTTTGTGTATCCAAAAATGCTGTCAAAACAAGGCCGATTTTTTGGAGACACAAAAGAAGGCGGTAGCTGTTTTTTATATTTTCTTATTGTTCCAACATATGACAATTTCTTTTTTGCCAGTTCCCGTAATAAGTGGACACTAGTGAAGCAATTGTCAGCCGTAACATTTCGACCAGATGCAAAAATTGGTTCAGCCAATCTCATAACAATTACGTCTGCCGAATTTAGTTTCAAAAAAGGGCCTTCTGGTTGCTGTCCACAATATATCTCCATATTTGCCGTATAGTATAATTTTTCATCACACAAACATAAAATTTTGATGCCATATTTATTTGGTTTGGATGGTATATACTGCCGAAATTCACACCTTCCAGGAAAACCAGGCAGCATTTCATCGATGGTCACATTTTGACCCAAATGGTAATTTTTCTTGCAATTTTCTATAAAAATTGTAAACATCTCTCTGATTACTGCTAATTTATCAGTCCCATGCCGTAGTTATCTTGTATTTCTGTCATCAAACCTCAAACATCTAATAAGAAATCTAAATCGCTTTTCAGACATTGACATTCGAAAAATATCCATTCCCAAACCGTCAGTAGCCCAAAATTCACTGAGTCGTTGATGGCCTCCCCTAAATACACCTAACAAAGTAGGCCCAAAGACGCCTTTATTTCTGCAAGGTTTGTTGGTTTGCAGTCCCTTTCTCTGGCAAATCTTTCGCGAACGTTTTCGATGTGCTGATTTGTATACTGCACTAATAAATTGAGAATATCTTCACTGAAGAACAAATTCCAACAATTCAGTTCTGTTTTTGCGTTTCTAGCAGCCTGTCCTACTACACCCGGTAACCGCATCAAATATTATGAGGACGAGTTTTTGAAGCAGAAAAAGGTGTTTTTTCCACTGTGTCTTATCTTCACCTATAACAAATTTCCCAATACTTATTTTGCGTTTCATAAAAAATTTCACATACCGACAAAATAATCGTCTTCTTGTTGTGATTCCTCAAAGTCTTCATTATCACTGATCTCATGATCGGTTTCTGAATCTACAGACCTTGTGTCATCTTGGTCTTCAGAATCTGACTCATCAGATTCATCAAACTCTTCTTCTACATCTAGATTGCTTTCATCATCTTCAAACATTAGACGATGAAGTTCTTCAACATCTTCAGGTTTAGAAAAATCAAATAGTTTTTTTTTACTCATACCAAAAAGTAACAAAACAGATACTAATTCACAGTTGATCACTTACAACAACTTCTATGGACGACTCTTCTCTCTCTCTCTCTCTCTCTCTCTCTCTCTCTCTCTCTCTCTCTCTCTCTCTCTCTTAATTTTTGTCCGTGAGCTTCCTAAATGGCGCTATCTGGACATGCCACGCTGCGAGAAATCCGTTCCCATCCGGCCTCTAACCGGCGTAGACAGCGCAGCTGTATCGGGGGAATGCAGAGTCTTGCTCTAGGCAATGCTGCATCCATTTATATTGGCACTTTTTGATATTTTTGCTAGCACGTTTTAGCCATAACCTTTACGCTATGGCACAAACACTTAAATCTTGGGTGAATGCACGTTCTTTAGACGGCGGACATTACAACACATCAACCTGACTTCCACTACGAGGCCGCCATCTGACCTCTACCACTGCCGGAAGTCGAATCCACGGACGACTGTTACGAACTGACCGAATAAACTAAAATGAATCAGGTTGTAACATGCATTTTCGCGTTGTATCTGCCAGGTACACGCCCCACACCTTTTGAGGTTTTATGATGATAACAAAATAATAACATGCGCATCCACTTCAGAAACTTTTTAAAACATGCTGTTTGAAGAATGCGCTACTCAATATCATAACACCAGGGATTTTAAAAATATTTGTAAAAAAGCAGAGCATGTATGTCTTGGATACATGCGCGCCTAACGGAGGGTTGTTGTAAATGCGATATACTTGGTAACTGAATGAGCGTCTGAAAATTTCTGTCGCAAAGGAAGGAACACTCAATAACCCCCTATTTCTGATATTTATGTTATGTTTATCATTACGATAACTAATTTTACGATTGAGATACTGAGGTTTTTTCTTGACAACCATGCTATGTCATAGACTAGCAAAGTGAGGCTTCGTCCTGTTCTCCATCTTCAGCCATCTAATTTCCCCAAGTGCTGCGAAATTGTTTGCCGCCTTCTTACTCCCAAAATTAGACGTAGACATGAATTTTGAACTTTCTGAATCTTGTTTTAGTATTGTACAGTTTTGTTAGGTACATAGATTAGATTAGATTAGATTATTTATTCATCCTTCAAATGATACATTTTTGGAAACGTCAGAATTACATGTAGAACGGAGACAAGTTTAAAACATAAATATATATATATATATATATATATATGCTTGCTGCTATACCCAAAAAAATTTCCTGTTTCGTATCCTAACTAGTCAGCAAAGACTACCCTTCTACTAATATATATATATATATATAGATATTAGTTGAAGGGTAGTCTTTGCTGACTAGTTAGGATACGAAACAGGAAATTTTTTTGGGTATAGCAGCAAGCATATATATATATATATATATATATATATATATATATATATATATATATATATATATATATATATATATATATATTTTTATGTTTTTAACTTGTCTCCGTTCTACATGTAATTCTGACGTTTCCAAAAATGTATCATTTGAAGGATGAATAAATAATCTAATCTAATCTAATCTATGGACCTAACAAAACTGTACAATACTAAAACAAGATTCAGAAAGTTCAAAATTCATGTCTACGTATAGCAGCAAGCAAAACGTGTACTCTTTTAACACTATATTTTCGATATTTCAACAGTGAATACTGTCATCTTCAGGGAAGCTACAAGTAACAAGCAAAATTGTACGACTAATGGAAAGAAAACTTTGAAAAAGAACCACTTACTGTGTTGATGAGAATGATTGCTATGGATGTAATATTTAAAATTATAAACAACATGTCATGTAAGTCACATGTGACAAAGATGAACAAAACACATTAAAATACGTCAAACAATAAAAATATCAAGTCAATGTTATAAAATTTTGTTTAAACATTTATTTGAATTATCTCCACACGTGGAGAGATTCAAATGTAATGTAAGAAATTTGGTTAGGATTATTCGACAACAGACAGTTGACATTATTGACATTAGGTGTCAGACACTTTTGAAGTGTGACACGAAACCACGAATTGGTCGCTGCTAGTGGGTAAAATTAACCAATTGTCTCAACTCAAAAGAGATGAAGTGTTCCCTAAGGGAGAATTATTTAAGTTATGTGTAATATTATTGTGTCGATGAGGAGTAAATATGAATAAATTTCACTTAAGTGATTAACGTCAGTTTTTTTATTTAAGCAAGAATCTGATTGAGAGATGAAAGCCATTTCCATGAAAAGTCTTTTAGTGGTATTATTTTCATTAGTCAATATTTTTGTATTACTATAGTTCATGTTATGACCAGTGCTATTAACATGTTCACTTAATGCACATCTTTCAGGATGGCATCTACAGTCACTTTTATGTGAAGTAATTCTATCTTTTAATGTTCTCGAAGTCTGACCTATGTAAGTTTTATCGCAATTAGAGCAAGGAATACAATACACCAACTGTGATTGTGAAGTTAAAGGTGTTTAATCTTTAACTTTGGTAAAAATGGAATTAATTGTTAATATTGTTTTATTTGCAATTTTTATGTTCTCAAAATCTTTGAAAATTCTAGCAAGCCTGGGTGAGACATCTGCGATATATGGAAGAGAGGTGAAAAAATATTGGATTTGGATCCTATCAGCATCATTTGTAGTAGTGATATTATTTTGCGAAATGTTATTGATATTATTTAATGAATCATGTGTGTCTATGGTAGAAGTACTGTATAAAATCTTTTTTAATAGTGAAGGAGGATATGAATTATGAATGAATAAATTATATAAGGTTTTTAAATTTTGTTGATGAAAGGAGGAGTCAGAAATACAGAGTATTCGATGTTTCATTTGTTTAACCAAATTAACATTCATGGATTGTTTATGGTATGAGTGATAGTTCATAAATCTTCCACTACTTATGGGTTTTCTATACCAGACAATGACTGAGGTATTGTCCATTGTACGACGAAATTTTGTGTCCAAGAAGGGAACACTATGTTCTTCGTCTTCACGTTCTATGGTGAACTGTATATACGGGTCATAACTATTGAATACATCAACCACTTCTGTAGTTCCGTGATGTGGTAAGGCTATAATCAAGTCATCCACATATTTTTTAATGAAAAACAATTTGAAAAATAAAACTTTTAGGACTGTATCCAGTATGTCATCCATGACATACATAGCAAGAATGGGACTAATTTTTGCCCCCATTGGGGTTCCAAAAGTCTGTTTGTAAAATTTATTATCAAATGAGAAATAAGTATTATTGAATAAGAAAGTAATAAGTTCAAAGAAAGTTTCTTTATCCATACTACAATGATTACTGATACTATCCCATCTTTTATCAATGGCTCGTATACAGGCATCCAAGTAAACATTACTAAAAAGTGAGACTACATCCAAGCTCGCTATAACATAGCCCTCGGGGAGTTTCATTTTATTGAAAATTTTTGAAACCTCAAAAGAGTCTTTAATATAATATTCATTATCAAAATCATACGAAGTGGTCAAAATATCAGTCAAAAATGATGCCAAATATTCTGTTGGATTACCAATAGAATAAATAATTGGTCTTGCTGAAAGTGTAGGTTTGTGGATTTTAGGTAAAGCATAGAATTATGGGCACACACCTTTATAATTGGTGAGTTTCTTTTTTTGAATTTCATCTATTTGTTTCAAATTGAACGTATTTTTAATTAATTGGTTACATTTAACTTGTATTTGTGAGGTAGGGTCTCTAGGAATTAACAAGTAGGATTGGCTATTTTCTATTAATTGATTGGAAAGATTCATGTATTCAGATTTTTCTAAAATGACAGTGACATTACCTTTGTCAGATTTAGTGACCACTAAGTTTGGATTATTTTTCAAAAAGATTTTTGTTTTATTGTACAAATTATGGAAAAAATTAGAGGAATATTTTGAAGAATTAATATAATTTGTAATTATATTAGTAGTTTGTGCAATGATGGAGTTTTTTTTAATGGAATCATTTAAAGGTGAAACTGAATAGTCTACATCAGCTAAAAGACTTTTTATGGAGAAATCTATACCCACTACGGGTTCAATACTGAATTTAGGTCCTAATGCCAAAAATTTGGAAATATCATTAAGAATAACTGTGTTCGAAAGATTTTTTATTATGATTTTGATAATGAATATTATATTAAAGACTCTTTTGAGGTTTCAAAAATTTTCAATAAAATGAAACTCCCCGAGGGCTATGTTATAGCGAGCTTGGATGTAGTCTCACTTTTTAGTAATGTTTACTTGGATGCCTGTATACGAGCCATTGATAAAAGATGGGATTGTATCAGTAATCATTGTAGTATGGATAGAGAAACTTTCTTTGAACTTATTACTTTCTTATTCAATAATACTTATTTCTCATTTGATAATAAATTTTACAAACAGACTTTTGGAACCCCTATGGGGGCAAAAATTAGTCCCATTCGTGCTATGTATGTCATGGATGACATACTGGATACAGTCCTAGAAGTTTTACCTTTCAAATTGTTCTTCATTGAAAAATATGTGGATGACTTGATTATAGCCTTACCACATCACCGAACTACAGAAGTGGTTGATGTATTCAATAGTTATGACCCGTATATACAGTTCACCATAGAACGTGAAGACGAAGAACATAGTGTTCCCTTCTTGGACACAAAATTTCGTCGTACAATGGACAATACCTTAGTCATTGACTGGTATAGAAAACCCATAAGTAGTGGAAGATTTATGAACTATCACTCATACCATAAAAAATCCATGAAGGTTAATTTGGTTAAACAAATGAAACATCGAATACTCTGTATTTCTGACTCCTCCTTTCATCAACAAAATTTTAAAACCTTATATAATTTATTCATTGAAAATTCATATCCTCCTTCACTATTAAAAAAGATTTTATACAGTACTTCTACCATAGACACACATGATTCATTAAATAATATCAATAACATTTCGCAAAATAATATCACTACTACAAATGATGCAGATAGGATCCAAATCCATTATTTTTTCACCTCTCTCCCATATATCGCAGATGTCTCACCCAGGCTTGCTAGAATTTTCGAAGATTTGAGAACATAAAAATTGCAAATAAAACAATATTAACAATTAATTCCATTTCTACCAAAGTTAAAGATAAAACACCTTTAACTTCACAATCACAGTTGGTGTATTGTATTCCTTGCTCTAATTGCGATAAAACTTACATAGGTCAGACTTCGAGAACATTAAAAGATAGAATCACTTCACATAAAAGTGACTGTAGATGCCATCCTGAAAGATGTGCATTAAGTGAACATGTTAATAGCACTGGTCATAACATGAACTATAGTAATACAAAAATTTTGACTAAAGAAAATAATACCACTAAAAGACTTTTCATGGAAATGGCTTTCATCTCTCAATCAGATTCTTGCTTAAATAAAAAAACTGACGTTAATCACTTAAGTGAAATTTATTCATATTTACTCCTCATCGACAATAATATTACACATAACTTAAATAATTCTCCCTTAGGGAACACTTCATCTCTTTTGAGTTGAGACAATTGGTTAATTTCACCCACTAGCAGCGGCCAATTCGTGGTTTCGTATGACACTTCAAAAGTGTCTGACACCTAATGTCAATAATGTCAACTGTCTGTTGTCGAATAATCCTAACCAAATTTCTTACATTACATTTGAATCTCTCCACGTGTGGAGATAATTCAAATAAATGTTTAAACAAAATTTTATAACAATGACTTAATATTTTTATTGTTTGACGTATTTTAATGTGTTTTGTTCATCTTTGTCACATGTGACTTACATGACATGTTGTTTATAATTTTAAATATTACATCCATAGCAATCATTCTCATCAGCACAGTAAGTGGTTCTTTTTCAAAGTTTTCTTTCCATTAATCGTACAATTTTGCTTGTTACTTGTAGCTCCCCTGAAGATGACAGTATTCACTGTTGAAATATCGGAAATATAGTGTTAAAAGAGTACACGTTTTGCTTGCTGCTATACCCAAAAAAATGTCCTGTTTCGTATATATAGATATATATATATATATATATAGATATAAGTGAAAATAGAGTATATTTCGTTTTAAATCCGTTCTAACCGTTCTAACCTTTGACAGCTGTTTCGTGCTAACGCACTCATCAGAAAGGATTTATGGAGCTCTCGAAATCAAAACGAATCCACTCAAGAATTAATACCGTGAGGCAAGACAGAATATAACAGGAAGTTATTCAATGACATCTACAGTCACTAGTTGAAACTTATATATATATATATATATATATATATATGTGCAGATGAATGACAAAGTACATAATATAAGACAGATCAATAATTAAAATAGACAAATTATGCATTCAGGTGAGTCAACCTTCTCCTACTGTGCCAATCTTTGTGTAGAACTCCTCAATACTATATAAGCACATGTTTTTCAAGATATTTTTCATTTTTGATTTAAATTTCTCCTTGGGTAAGGATGATATGGCATGTGGTACTGCATTATGGGCCGTGGTGGTCGGCTGGAAAAAGCGTACGCCTCGCAAGCGTGGAGTCGAGGGTTCGATCCACCAATCCACCGGTCTCGTGCACGGCATCACACGTTAAAAGGTAAGGGCTGCGTCTTCCCTAGCTCACACAAGTCTCTCGAAGACTTCCGAGGGTTGCGCGTAGGGGTGCAATCGGTTGACGGAAATAACAATAACAATTTTTAACAACAAGTATTCAGATCTATGCCTAAGACTCTTGATTTGTTTATTCTTTTGCGAGAGTGTAGTAGCCTATCCTGGCCTCGCGTATTATGGGAGTGGATGTCCCTATGTAAAGAAAATTTATTTGAGTTGCATTTAATATACATCAGATTTTCCAAGACAATCATGAAGAATAGTGACATTATTCCCAATTCCTGAAAGATGGGCCTACAGTGTTCATCAAAATTGGCTTTAAATATGCTGCGGACTGCAGCTTTTTGTAGAACGAAAATTCGCTGAAAATGTGTGTGAGATGCATTGCACCAGCCCAGGATACCATATGTTAATACGGAATGAAATAGACCATAGTAAGTGGTAAAAGCAGCTTCTTCATTCACTAGATTTGTTATTCTGCGTATTGCAAACACTGCTTTGGATAATTTGCCACACATGAAATTATTCTGAGGGATCCACGATAAGGTGGAATCAATGAAAATTCCAAGAAATTTTATATCAGAGTTTTCTGATGAACCAACATGTGAAAAAACGCATTTGTCAGTTTTATTATCATTTAAATATAGTTCATTGGGACTGAACCATCCCAAAGCATGATTCAGAATTATTTAGTCTTTTCCCTCGGATTCCTTATGTTTTAGATGAGAAGTAAAATTAGTGTCGTCTGCATACATAATTGTGGTTATTTGTGGGATGTTATCAACAGTTTTCATGTGATTTGGTAAATCATTTATGTAAAGAAGAAAGAGGAGAGGTCCAAGTATGGACCCTTGTGGAACTCCCCGTTTCATGATGCGTGTATCGCTTTTATCATTATTGACAGTCACCGTTTGTGGCCTGTTTGTTAAGTATGACTCAGTGAGATTATTTGTAACTCCTCGTATGCCATATGAATTTAGTTTGTCTAGCAGAATGGAGAGGTTAACGCAATCAAACGCCTTGGTCATATCAGTAAATGTAGCTATGCAACAATTTTTATTTTCAAATGCCTCCTGTATGGGGTCCATGAGGAAAACAATTGCATCTGATGTTTTCTCACCATGTCTAAATCCGAACTGAGTAGAACTTAAAATGTCATGTTGGTCAATATGTCTTAATAGACCGGGAGGCGAGAGGGGTTTTGCATGTATCATAGGCCCCACGCTGAGACTCTGGGGGCTGATAGACAACGTTATTCCCCAATGTAAAATCCCGGTATGGCACCTCTAAAGTGTAGCTTTTAGGGGGGGTGAATTTTCAAACGTGTAATTAATATCCATGCCCATGGATCATTGGCCCCACTTTGATTCTTGTTTTATGTCGTCAAGGAGGTCGCCAAAGTCCGCGAACTCAATATGCCATACTAATATGGCGTCACTTAAGGCCCACCATACTTACCGAAACGTGTAATTTTTTCACTGTGGACATGGATCATGGGCCCCACGCTGTTGTTTCGTGATCCTTGTTAACAATGAACTGTAGAACAAAGATTTCGAAATGCCATACCGCTGGGGCGTCGCCAAGTGGCCGCCATACTCGACCAAATATGTCATTTTTAGCAATGAACATGTCTAATAGGTACCGGTATGGCGTTTTGATTTTAAAATGCTCTGTTGGATCACTATAGCGGGGAATACACTGCCACAACGATAGCTGTCGCTAAAGGGGTGCCATACCGAAAAAAACTATTTTTTTTTACCGACGCACCGGAATGGCCTGGCAGAATTGCTTCCAAACTTGTATTTATAGGTTTTCGAGGTCGCTGATCACGAATTTGATGTCAAATTGTAAAAGTCAAAGTGGCGGACAAAATATATGGTCTCTCAAATAAAATTAAAGTACGTTAATATTTGGTGCATGCTACTGAATGAAGGCAAGCTGAGAACAGTGGGGTACATGCCGAGAAACTTAGTACCTGGCGCGTCTATTGAAACAGATAACAGAACAAACTCTACTGCTAAAAAGAACAAAATAACAATAAACAAAAACCTTTTAAAAAACGCTTTTATTTAAATGTTCTACAAAGAAGAAAATAAACTGAAGTAAATCGAACCCATCATGCAATTTCATATGATATAAAAGCTTGTCGCGAGAATAACTCTTGCTACAGATGAATTCAAATTGAATTTATCAGGAATACCTTCCTCGTGACAAGCTTGTATATCATATGAAATTTCGTAATGTAACAAAATGATGGGTTCGATTTACTTCAGTTTATTTTCTTCTTTTTGGTCCATTTAAATAAAAACTTTTTTAAAAGTTTTTTTGGATTTTTTCTTATGTACGTGCAAAACATTTTACCCAATACTATCATATACACATAAATTTCCAAAACAAGATATATAGGGGCCTGCAACTGCGTTCCGGTGGTCCATAGCTTCTAAACGGCGCAACTTCAAAATTTCTTTCGAATGCAAGCAGGTTTCCTTCGTGAGAGAGTATTTTTAGAAAATATTCCGAAGTATACAAGGTGATCCAGAAACGTGCACCAAACCAAACTTATGTTTTTTGTAATGGAACACCCTGTAATTCATCACATGGTTAAATAGAGATTACTTTGACCATTAAAAAAATATAGGGTTATGTATGTCCATCAACGTTATTTCCGGAGATATATCGATATTACTTCAAAAAACACGTGTTCAACACTCTGTAACTCTTCGTGGAAAAATATTTCTAATACTTTATGGAAGGCGAAATGACTCCAATATGGTCTAGTTTCTGTAATATGACACAGAGTTGAAACTTCATTACTTTTTATGTACCGGATAGATCGAAACGCAAATTGAAAGATTTCTTGGTTTTTTTCAATTGGAAATTTACGTTATTTACAAGGTGAAGTAAATACCAAGTGTGATATATCATTCGAAAGGAAATTTTATGGCCTTTTCAATACTGAAATTGAATGTATGGGTTTTCATTTGAAAAAAACAAGATATCTTTCAATTTGCGTTTCCATCTATCTGGTACACAAAAATTAATGAAATTTCAACTGTGTGTAATGTTACAGAACCTAGACCATATTGGAGTCATTTCGCCTTCCATAAAGTTTTAGAATTATTTTTCCACGAATAGTTACAGAGTGTTGAATACGTTATGTTTTTTGAAGTCATATCGATATATCTCCGAAAATAACGTTGATGGATATACAAGACCCCATATTTTTTGAATGGTCAAAGTAATCTTTATTCAACCATGTGATGAAATACAGGGTGTTCCATTACAAAAAACATAAGTTTGGTTTGGTGCACTTTTCTGGATCACCTTGTGTACTTCGAAATATTTTCCAAAGATACTCTTTCACGAAGGAAACATGTTTGCATTCGAAAGAAATTTTCAAGTTGCGCCGTTTAGAAGCTATGTACCACCGGAGCGCAGTTGCAGGACCCTGTATATACGATTGATTGTGCACGTTACCGACATGCCATGGCTATTGCAGTGATATATTTGTGCCTCATACTTCAAAATACACATACAAATGCCGGTATGGCAGTGGGGCCTTTAATACACGTATCCTATAAAAATGTGACAACTTTGGAAGCCAATATCTGACGTTAGCGACATCGCATCGGTATGGCAGTGATATATTCGTACTGTATACTTCAAAATACATTTAAAAATGCCAGTATGGCAGTGGGGCCTTTCATACACTTAACCTATAAAAATGTGACAGCTTTGGAAGCCAATACCTGACGTTGGCGACATCACATCGGTGTGGCGCTTTCAGAACTTTGTTCAGGACATCAAAATGAACAAAAAAAACACATTTCCATGGTGGGGCTATTAGACATGTTCATTGCTAAAAATGATATATTTGGTCCAGTATGGTGGCCACTTGGCGACGCTCCAGCGGTATAGCGTTTCGTAATCTTTATTCTACAGTTCATTGTTGACAAGGATCACGAAACAACAGCGTGGGGCCCATGATCCATGTCCACAGTGAAAAAATTACACGTTTCTGTAAGTATGGTGGGCCTTAAGTGACGTCATATTAGTATGGCATATTGAGTTCGCGGACTTTGGCGACCTCCTTGACGACATAAAACAAGAATCAAAGTGGGGCCAATGATCCATGGGCATGGATATTAATCACACGTTTGAAAATTCACCCTCCCTAAAAGCTACACAGAGGTGCCATACAGGGATTTCACATTGGGGAATAACGTTGTCTATCAGCCCCCAGAGTCTCAGCGTGGGGCCTATGATACATGCAAAACCCCTCTCGCCTCCCGGTCTATAACAGCTGACCGAGAATAGCATACTCTATAATTTTAGATATGCTTGGTAAGAAAGAATTTGTCTATAGCTTTCTGGGAGGGCTTCGTCGCCTTTTTTATAAAGTGGAAGAACTTTTGCTAGTTTAAAAATATCTGGGAATATTCCTTGAGTCAAACAAGTGTTCACAATATCACTTAGTGGTGCTGCGATATTGTGGGCACAAAGTTTGATAAGGTACGTACTGATTTCATACATGTCCTGGGTTTTTTAAATTTTCATCTTCTGGATCAACTGCAAAACATGTGTTACATTTAGAGGCTGAAGGAAAATTGAAAAGGTACAATATTCCGGACTACTCAGTGCATTTTTTGTTTTCTCTAGTTTTTTACTATATCTGTAAAATGATTAGTAAAAAATTCGTTGAATTTATTCAGATCTATGTCAGCGACCATATTGTTTTTGTTTTGTTGTCTGATTATTGAATTTTATTGAAGTTATTTTTGCGTTTGGTATCGCGAAGTAAGTGTTTATATCTCTCTTCACATTGATTGTACAATTGTACAATGATATTTGGTATGGTAGGATTTTGTTTGTAATTGCTGTGCAGAAATAGAAGTATTTGTTTTAGATTTTCCAAATCAGGTGATGTTATAGTTTTTCTGTGAATTCTATGACTTTGATTCTTTATACATGGAAATGAGTTTTGAAAATGGAATATTAGTGTTTCATGAAATTCCGATGCTTTCTCTACTGTTGACCTTGCTTTATATACATCAATCCAGGACTCTGAATGCAGATGAGTGTTGAACATATTTATGTTATTTTGACTGAAGCTTCGCTTACCATAGAGGTTGTCATGTTTTTTAATGTTCTTAGGGACTGAAGAGGTTAAAGTCTGAGGATCATGATCTGATACACCGAAATTTTGTACCTCAGCTTTGAAGTATGAGAAATTACAAAAAATATTGTCAGGACATGTCTTGAAATGGCCTGCTTGTCTTGTGAAATCGAATATGGTTTTTTTCAAGTTAAATTGTGCCATTAAATCCGTTATTTGTCTGGTTTTAGTGTCAGGGCTCATGAATTTGAGATTGAAGTCACCACAAACAACAAGGTTTGCTTGTGGATATTCCCTGTCTATTTTATGTAAGGCATTCTTAAGAGTTAAGAAGAATGTAACAAAGTTTGCAACTGCAGTTGAGGATCTGTACATAACCAGGACTACTAAGTTTTTCTTTTTTATATAAACTCCTGTGATTTCGCAGTGTAATATACAAAGCACCCGCATAATTGAAAAACGATAAAGCTAGCGTTTCACAGAGCAACTTTTTTATGTTTATAGGAAAAAGATGACGGTTACCATACATCACCTTGATATTAGAATAAGCCCGCTGCATCCATGTTTTCACATGCTTTCCGAACCTCAAGTCAGAATCCAGTACTACACCCAGATTTTTTTCTTCATTAACCAACGCTATTTATATTGATATTAATATCCACAGATAATTTTTGCCTATGATATTCACCTCCAAACAGCATGACTTTGGATTTTGTTGAATTGATGAGAAGGCAGTGATCAGTGGCATAATTGACAAAACCTATAAGTCCTCATTCATACTGCACAAGCATTATCTAGTTTTTGAGGCTTGAAACTATGGTATAGCTGAGTATCGTCAGCGTAGTGATGCGCATTGCAGTTTCGGATTTTGACAGGAATATGAGAACAGTAAAGGCCTGTGTATGAAGCCTTGTGGAACCTCAGATCTTAGCGATATACAGGGTGGGTCACGGTCGATGGTACCTCGGACGTTTACGAAGAACGGGAACCAGGATCATTCTGAAAATTTGGTTCCTCAAGTAGTTGCTCTTGGTCTATCGATTTAAAATATTTTCAGCAATGCAGCGTTGCCGCTTATACCAGAAAGTAGCAGCATCTTTGTTATTTCAAATGTACCACCCTGTATATTACCGCATTTTTGAACTTGTCATTCTTTTCTGATTATTTCTGCAACATACTCCCCTATACCTATCTCTAACGGTTTTTGAGATATTGGTTATTTTCCATATTTTTTATCCAAAACATAGCACGAATTGAATGTTTATTTCTGCGGTATTTGGATTCTTAGGAAATTGCAATTTTGTGTTTAGTTCATCAACATCATGTTCATTGATTCTGTATAGAGAAGTTAGTTCTGCGTTATACAGGGTCGTTCGAAATTCATGATCTTACTGCTAGATACGAAAAGGGTTGAAAGTGCGTTTTTTAAATGGAACATACTGTATATTATGAAATATCCTGAAAGATGACTAAATTCCCTTCGAATTGATATACCATATTGCTATACCTAAATAGCCAGAATTCCGAGATAATAGCAATTTTCACTTGTAATCTCCCAAGTGCTTGAATTATTGCTGGAAATTTTTTGAGTACGAGATGAATTTACGGCAATTAATTCAAGCACGATGGGGATTCGGTAAGAAAATTTCACACTGAAGAATAAAAATCATCCAACAATTCATAAGAAATACATAACGATGGTTTCACCTGAACTATATCTAACCACTAAAATATTGATATGAAAAATACTCAACAAAATTTTCATTACTAAATGTGTTTAAATTTGGAACAAAAAAAATTAAAAAAGTTGTGTTGTTACAATGGATTGAACCATCGACCTAGCGACTCATGTGCCGCTACACTACCGTTGAGCTACGGGACTTGTGATAAAAACTTGTGACAAATGGTGTATTGAACTTCTTCTGAAATATGATTTCAGAATTGACAATTTCTGCAATAATCGTGGAGAAAATATTTTCAGACACATTCCAAATATCGAGTAAATACATAATTATCTCCTTTCATATGAAAACTAGACCTCCATTTGTACACTAAAGCAAAATATCAACTTGTGACATGTCAAATGTTTGACAGAAAAATTTCCACTGATTAATTTCGCCCAGGGTACACAGGAGGATAAAAATTTCCGGAAATTATTATGGTTGCCATGGTATCTAAACAAGAACGAATTTTTTGATTGGCTACAAAAGTGAGGTGTGAAATTTTCAAAAAAAATCGATTTATTTTTCTCATATTCATCTAAGGTGGCTATTAAATGTCATGATGGTACATGACATTATGAAAATTTGACAATTAGTGCATTATTCATAATACCGTTGTGTGTTTCTTAACTATTCAAACGAAGTTCTGATGAAATTGTTTATTTTTCATGGAAAATGTGAGGGAATTATAGCATGAACGTGCAGAAAATTCTATAAAACGTACTCTGATTTACAACCAATGAACAAAAGGAAGTTTGTACGACATAATTTCATTAATTATCTGTCCAAATTAGAAAACGTTCACAATAAATTTTCAAAATGCCGACCATTGGCTTCCAAACATTTCAAAATCCGGGTATTTGGAGATACAGTTGTAGCACTCCTTATTTCACTGGCATCTAGCTCTTCAATGCAGTTGATCACTCGTTAGCGCAGGTCTTGTTTACTGTGCACTGGTGTCATGTATACCGAATCCCCCTCGTGCTTGAATTAATTGCCGTAAATTTATCTCGTGTATGAATTTTCAAAGAAAATTACCCTCGTCGCTTCGCGACTCGGGTAAATTTCAAAAAATTCATCTACTCGAAAAATTTCCGGCAACAATGCAAGCATCTTTCAGGAAATTTCATAATATATAGGATATTCCATTTAAAAAAACGCACTTTCAAACCTTTTCGTATCTAGCGTAAGATCATGAATTTTGAACGACCCTGTATAACGCAGAACAAACTTCTCTATACAGAATCAATGTACATGATCTTGATGAACTGAACACAAAATTGCAACTTCCTAAGAATCCAAATACCGCAGTAATAAACATTCAATTCGAGCTTTGTTTGGGATAAAAAATATGGAAAATAATCAATATCTCAAAAACCGTTAGAGATAGGTATAGGGGAGTATGAGGCAGAAATAATCAGAAAGGAATGACAATTTCAAAAATGCGGTAATATATAGAGTGACCCATTTGAAATAAAAAAGATGCTGTTACTTTCTGGTATAAGCGGCAACGCTGCATTGCTAAAAATATTTTAGATCGATAGACCAAGAGCAACTACTTGAGATACCAAATTTTCAGAATGATCCTATGTCCCGTTCTCCGTAAACGTCTAAGGTACCATCGACCGTGACCCACCCTGTATAACCTGAGCAAACACCATTCATACAGACCTGCTGTTGTCTATTTTCCGCGGTCACCCGATTTAACCAAAATAGATTTTTTTTTAATTCGATGGCAATGTGTTTGATCATTTATGGCAATAATAAAGAAGCGGATAACAAAAGTTTGACACGTTCTTATTTAGCATTGAAACTATATTTGAAATTATTGTTAATTCTAATCATTCTTTATGTCTTGAATGCAAGATTCTTTTTTCATGAGATATTCAATGAAAATTGGGTAATACGCAATAATAAAATTTTATTTATCGACACTGGATTCTTCAGTGGATGTGAAAAAGATGCATTATCCTTTCAACCTTCAATTTCCATAACTCACTCTCTGCATATTTTTTTAAATGTTAATTTACATAAAAAATGACGGGTGTTCGAGAGAATGCTTCTCTCACTTTTTCTAAATATAGATCGCGTTAACTCGTCAACATATACTCTGTATTTCTAACGTGATTGAAATTGAATTATTCCAACTAAGATAATTTTATCGTAGGCATATTTTCCAAACAATAATGATCTCTAGACACAGCGTTCACAGTGAGATAAATTTAATTATTGTGATTCAGTTAGATAATTGGAAATTATTGTTATCACAAGCTGATACCGAATGGAAAGATGACCCGAAGAAACCCGAAACGGCTCCTCAGTCTTGCATGCTCTCTTACGTTATTTAACGTCTTGTTCAAATAAAACGACGGCTTTCATAGAAATACTATATCTCAAGGAGACTTCCCAGCCCTACTGAAAATACAAAAATAGAACAGGGAGAGATAATAATGGGACAGGTTTGGGTCATTGTTTTTATTGATTCGTGTCTTGTTTTTGCCCTACGAACTGCGAAAGATTTTAAGAGCCGAAGTAGGATTGAGTTTTCGAACAAAAATAAAAGAGCCGTTGTCGATGATTCAGTAAGAAACGTGTAAGTACAGAAATGATTACTTTCATTCCGGACTTTCAATAGTGAGACACTGCAATAACACAAGGCAGTCTCTGAGTCAACTTCATTACGATATTAACTGATAAAATACGGAGGTATTGTAAGTTTCTTCTCTTCTTGACCCCATTCTGTTAAAAGTAAAACTCAATTCTCAAAAATTTTTAAATTCATAAACAACGTAAATAGAATTTTTTCTCTAAATTTATACAAAACTGATGATAAACATTATTTTGAACGGATATATTTTCAGGTACCTCAAAGAAATGAAATGAATTAACTATTCCTACAGGGCAATTCAAATCCGACCCACACCATTGGGATCTCCTAAACTACAGGAGATACGTCGAAGCTTAAATTGGGGCAAAGTTGCGTATTCTGGTGCTTAACAAAATACTGTTTTGAAACTTGGAAAATTCCGAGTATTTCCGGAAATACCGGGAAAAAACTGAAAATCGGAATTTTCGTTTTTATTTTTTTCTATCGTTATTTGACAAAACCAAAAGTACATTTTCATTGATACTTTTTTTCAGCTACACTTTTTCATGTTCAGATTTACTATCCGACGTTTCGTCTTCTGGCATTCATCATCAACTTTTTTTTCTGTTAGGGGCGCCATATTGTTTTTTTTATACAGAAAAATAGTGATTCTCATTCTGATTACATTGATGTATAATTTGTTATGATTTGCACTTCTGATACCACATATATAAAAAAAAAACAACTTCATCTGAGATGGTCATGACTCCATCGAAAAATTTTGTTTAATAAACACTAGTTGTCAGAACTCATTAAACATCATAAGTTTGCACAATACTTCAGTCGACATGTCCTCATTCTCAAATGAAGAAAAACGAGATATGTTGAAACTTTATTATAAATTTGATAGGAGTAGTACGAAAACAGCAAAAGTTTATTTTGAATTTTATCCGGAAAGACAACAGCCGAATAGAACATTATTCAGAATTTTGGACAAACACTTGGCTGAGTTCGGTATGTTTTAAAAACCAAGAATGAAATATGGAAGCAGAATGGAACAAAATATCAGACGTAACTTATTAGCCGAGGTAAAATAATTGTTCATTCCATATTCGAAGAAGTATAATTATTTTTGGTACTTTTTTTAGATAAATGCAGATCCTTCCAAATCATTTCAAGTCTCGGCAGAAATGGATGTGCCACAGACGAGCGTTTGGAGGGAATTCAAAAAATGTGGTTTGAAATGTTATAAGATACATATTTCACAAAAATTACATCCAGGTGATCCTGAGAGAACGATGGAATTTTGTAGCTGGCTCTCGAATAGGGTAGATCCTACAAACTTCTTGAAAAACATTATTTGTACCGACGAAAGTACTTTTTCGAACTGTGGTGTTTTTAATAGAAATAATGAGCACATTTGGAGTGAAAATAATCCACGACACTTCAGAGAAGTCAGACCACAACTTCGGTTTCGTTTGAATGTGTGGGCTGGAATTTATGACGACCGAATACTTGGACCTCATTTCTTTTTCAATACTTTGAACGGGGAAACCTATCTTCGGTTCTTAGGAAACGAATTCGAAGAATATATGGATAAGTTTCCCCTTGTCATAACAGCTGCTGGTTTCAGCATGACGGGGCTCCTCCACACAATAAAAGAGCAGTTTGCGAATATTTACACCAAAGATTTCCTAAAAGGTGGTTAGGAAATTCTGGACCAGTGAGGTGGCCGGCAAGGTCAACTGACCTTACAGTTTTGGATACTTTCTTGTGGGGCACTTTAAAGAACAGAATCTATGGAGAGCAAGAATATGACACAGTAGATGAACTTAGAGACAATATCATCATGCAATTCAGGTATATCAGAAGAAAGGATATTGTTAGGGCTGTTCTTAATTTGAGACGACGAGCTCGGTTATGTATTCAAGTAGAAGGCCATCATTTCGAACACTTGTTGTAATACTTTTTGTGCATTTTTTACATGCTCATGATTTCATTCTTGTTTTTTGAAACGCACCGTACTCAGCCAAGTGTTTGCCCAAAATTCCGAATAATGTTCTATCCGGCTGTTGTCTTTCCGGATATAATTCAAAATAAATTTGTGCTGTTTTCGTACTATTCCTATCAAATTTATAATAAAGTTTCAACATATCTCGTTTTTCTTCATTTGAGAATGAGGACATTTCGACTGAAGTATTTGTGCAAACTTATGATGTTCAATGAGTTCTGACAATTAGTGTTTATTAAACAAAATTTTTTGATGGAGTCATGACCATCTCAGATGAAGTTGTTTTTTTTAATATCTGTGGTTTCAGAAGTGCAAATCATAACAAATTATACATCAATGTAATCAGAACGAAACGTCGGATAGTAAATCTGAACCTTGAAAACGTGTAGCTGAAAAAAAGTATCAATGAAAATATACTTTTGGTTTTGAGCTATGTTGTCAAATAACGATAAAAAAAAAATAAAAACGAAAATTCCGATTTTTAGTTTTTTCCCGATATTTCCGGAAATACTCGGAATTTTCCAAGTTTCAAAACAGTATTTTGTTAAGCACCAGAATACGCAACTTTTCCCAAATTTAAGCTTCGACGTATCTCCTGTAGTTTAGGAGATCCCAATGGTGGGGGTCGAATTTGAATTGCCCTGAGTACAAAATATAACAAATAAATACTAGTAGAACTTTACAACTATTTGCAATCATCACATATCTCCCACAGTCCAAAAATCGAAGCTATTGATGAAGACAAACAATATACTAGATTGCGATAGTAAGAATACAGTAAATGACCAAATAGTGGGAGAAACTTAACTGGGAGTAACGAATGCCTCAGTATAAGTCAGGTGCTATTTCACGCGCTGTTCATGACATAAAGTGTCAGGATATCATAGATTTAGCTAAAGAAGAACCCTATTATACTACAGTACAGTACTGGCAGTAACAGTTCTCTCACAACAAAAATTGCTGAAAATCATGCCTTCTTACATGTTTTCAAGCTGCATCCTAATTTTACGTGTGAGGAGTTATTGGGAATTATCAGACCCGTCTTTCCCGAAGCAACTTGTGAACAGTTAAAATCAATGTTTCCACAATATTATTCATCATTCATAGTCACCATCAATGAATGTAACTTATCTGCAGTATGGGATCCGAACAATTGGCCTACAGGTGCCTGGGTAAATAAGTATTTTCATTCGAGGGGTATAAAGAACGACGTGAAGTGACAGGGGTGCCCCCTTATAAAACTGACTCTTCGTCTTTTAAGAAACCAAATTCAAAATCAGACAATTCTCTTAGATTCAATAAACATCTGTTAAACATTTTTCACGTGAACATTCAGTGCTTATCAAACAAATTGAACCAAATTAACTTGTATGTCGACAGGAATAGATTTGACATATTATGCTTTTCAGAACACTGGTTGGACGAATATGTTATTCAATCACTGAATATTCCAAATTATAGGCTTGCTTCATATTTTTGTAGAAGTGAAATGAGACATGGGGGTGTTTCAATTTTTGTAGACGTGGATGTAAAATATAAGGCATTAAACTTACAAGATTTCTCGACTGAAGTTCAGGCCGAATTTTGTGCAATTGAACTCTTGAACAATAATGTGATAGTAATTGCTATATATTGTCACCAAATGGAGATATGAACAATTTTATCGATTCTTTGGAAAAAAACATTTTGCACTGCTCCACAATTAGACGTCACATTATAATTGCTGGGGATTTCAATATCAATTTTCGCGCTCTAGCTGAACTTGTTAATCTTTTACACTCATTTGGTACTGCCATCACAATATCTGATTACACCATAATAACTGCCCAATCAGCTACTTGTATTGACAATATCCTTACTAATCTAAATGATGAAATAGATAGTTCAACAGTCCTTGATCCTTGCTCATCTGATCATCTGGCACAGGTGATAACTTTGAAATTAGATGAAAACAAAAAAAAGACGATGTGATCTGGAGAAGAAAAATTTCGGAACATGGCATTGCTGATCTGAGATCATCTATTGCCGAAATTAACTGGGATACAATCGGGTTACATAATTGGAAATGCTCTGTAATTGTCAACTTCTTGATAAATACTTTCACTTCATTAATTAATTTTCCTATGAAAAAAAGTTTTATCAATAAAAAAACACCAGTTGAATGGTTCAATGATGAACTCAGGACTCTGAGGGACACATTATCTGAGGTCAAATCAATTTGTAATTTTACCAGGGATTTCAATAATTACACTATTCTGAAAAAACAGTACCAATTGAAATTAACACAATATAAGAAAGCAGCATATGATAAATTCATCGGAGAATCCGATAACAAAGTCCGAGATAGCTGGAGACTAGTAAATTTTGAAATAAATCATTCAAAGAAAAATGTAATCGATCCCACCATAACAGCTTAAGAGTTTAATGATTACTTCTCCACAATTGCAGCTGATCTGATTGGAAAAATATTTAACGATTCAAATGACGGTCAATTACTTGAAAGGATTACCCACACCATGTTCATCTTTTTTTATAGAGCCAGTTACAATATCTGTGGTAGTCGAAGCTGTACGCAGCTTGAAAAACTCTAAATGCACTGATGTATATGGGATGAATAGTTTAAAAAAACCTAGACTTAATAATAGATCCGTTGGTAACTCTCTTCAATGCTTCCATTGCGGAGGGAGAATTTCCAGATATTTTGAAAGTCACAAAAGTAATACCAATTTTCAAAAAAGGGGAAATTTCACAGGTGGCAAACCATATCATTCCGATTTTTTCCAAAGTCTTTGAAATCATATTAAAGCTGAGACTCATGAAATAGTTTGAAACGAATACATTTATCAATAGTTGTCAGTTTGGTTTTAGAAGCAAATGTAGTACAACCCAAGCTGTTTTCAAGATTGTTAGCGATATAGTCGAGAGTTTTGAGAATGGCATGGAAGTTGGTATTACTTTATGCGATCTGCCGAAAGCTTTCGACTGTGTCTCTCATAGTATTCTTATTGAAAAGCTTAACCATTATGGTGTCAGGGGCATACCGCTCGATCTATTCCATTCGTACCTACATAACAGGAAACAAGCAGTGTATATGAGTGATTCTTGTTCTGATATTCACAATATTACATTTGGGGTGCCACAGGGATCTGTTTTGGGTCCTTCTCTATTCATCATTTACATGAATGATTTGTTCCATTCTATGTTACCTGATAAATGTGTGGCTTATGCTGATGACACAACTCTACTCAATACTGCTTCCGACGCAGACAACCTATCGTTACGTATGACGTGCTCTATCGAATCTGCACAAAATTGGTTCAATGCCAACAATCTGAAATTGAAGCATGATAAAACTCAAAATCTTGTTCTTTCCACCAAGAACGCAGGTGATGGTAAGAGTGTCAAACTTCTTGGGGTTGTTATAGATGAAAAACTGACTTGGTCAGCCCATATAGATCAACTATGTAATAGATTGTCGAGTTCACTATATTTATTACGCAATATAAAGAAACAACTATGTCTTAACACAGTTCGAACATGTTATTTTTCATTTTTCCATGCTCACGTAAATTATAGCATTATTTTATGGGGGAATTCTTGTCACGCCGTTCGGGTTTTCAAAATGCAGAAGAAAGCAGTTAGAATTATGGCTGATGCTGGTTACAGGGACCACTGTCAAAAAAATTTCAAACATCTATCTATCATGCCTGTTCCATCATTATTTATTTATAATACGGTATTAGAGATACATAAAAACAAAAATCATTTTTGGCCAACGCTGATTTTCATGAATACGAAACTCGCGGTGCGACCAATTTTAGACCTCCTCGCTACAGACTCAATAAAACACAAATGAATTTACTGGATATCAGACTCTATAACTTTTTGCCTGATGAGTTTAAGATTTTGACTTGGAAATGTCTTAAATCGAAACTGAAACGACACATTCTCAATCACTGTTTTTACTCCATTGACGAATATTTGAGTATGCCTCTGTGTCTCAGCAATATCTAGATCTCCCAAATAATGGGATAATGTTTTTTAGATTGTTTTTGTATGTTTTGTCGTTTTGTCGTTTTTAATATTATTTTTTTTACCTATGACTATTTTACCCAAACTTTTTTGATGTCGATTTTGAACATTCTTAAACTTGTACTGCTGATTTGCCAAAAACATAATTGTAACTTGGTCAAATAAATCTATTATATTCTATGTCATGACAAAGTTGAGTACATAAGTCATTTCTTTCTGGTAGCAAATTGTTCCTTTGATGTTCTGTTATATTTTGACTGAAAAGATTCCAATAAAAACCTTGTTTGCATTCAGATGCCTTCCTTCTAACTGTTCTCAGTAGTGGGTTTTTATGGAGTATCTTCAAAACCAACTTCATTATCCATTTCATCTTCATCGGACCTGTCGAAAATGACGAGATCAATCAATTAAAAAATAATTTATTATCCAAGATGATATCTTATTGACAAAGCATTGATAGGAATAAAATAAAATCTACATGGTATACAAATTAAATAGGTATATGTGCACATGCACACTCATTTATATATGAACATGAGTTCTCAACAAACATCTACCAAAAAATGGTAAATGTTACTGTCATTATAAATAAAACATATAATGTATAACATATAAAACATAAAGTGTATATTATGTATTATATATACAGTGACCGCCAAAAAGTATGTACCATATGGGAAAAAAGTTTATTATTAGAGTATTGGAAAAAAGATTCTGGGGAAAAGTATGTGCATGTCCGATAACCTAAAAATCGATTTTGATACATGTCACGTGATCGCTGGTATGGCAGCAAATTGAAAAAAATACTATGAAAAGGCAAAAAGTGGGGTAAAATGGCAAGATTTCGAAAAAAGTTATATGAAAAAGTTGCTTAAAATTGAATTTTATACACATGTACGAAGTTTGAAAAGATACTGAAAGAAAATTGAAAATAGCTATTTTTTTTAAGTATTTTCCTAGCTGTCTAAAAATATCAAGTTATTATCTGATGAATAGCTTGACCAAACTGAAACATTCGTATTCCAATTATAATCACCCAACTTTCTCATTTTTTCCACATCAGGGAGCACTAAATTAAAAAAAATTGGATTTTGTCAGAACCCTGGCTGTTACATTGGTTCGTATCTAACAGTTATACAGAATTCCACGATTATTGCGATGGTAGGGAAATCCAAAAAAATCGTGATTTTCCGTTTATAATCAATTTTTGATGATAATCATCCATGAACGTTTCACTTCTCACATATTAAAAATAGTGGGTCAAATTAAAGAGGCTTAGAGTTTTCAACTTTCCCTGTGAAGTGAAACGCTCTGGTACGATTATCATCGAAACTTGATTATAATCTGAAAAACACCATGTTTCTGGAGTGTCCTTACATCACAATGGTCGTGGAATTCTGATATATCTGTTAGATACGAACCAATGTAACAGCCAGTGTTTTGACAAAATCCAATGTTTTAATTTAGTGCTCACTGGTGTGGAGAAAATGAGAAAGTTAGGTCAATATCAGTGGAATAAATATGTTTCAGTATGGTCAAGCTATTCATGAGATAATAATTTGAAATTTTTATAGAGATAGGAAAATATTTAAATAAATTGCTATTTTCAATTTTTTCTCAGTATGTTTCCAAACAAGCATACGTGTATGAAATTTAATTCTAAGCAAGTTTTTCAAATAAATTTTTTCGATATCTTTCCATTTTACCCCACTTTTTGCCTTTTCATAGTAATTTTTTTCAATTTGCTGTCATACCAGCGATCACGTGACATGTGTCAAAATCGATTTTTAGGTTTTCGGACATGCACAAACTTTTTCCCAGAATCATTTTTACAATACTCTCTTAATAAACTTTTTTCCCATATGGACATACTTTTTGGCGGTCACTGTATGAACATGAGTTGTCAATAAACATCTACCAAAAAATAGTAAATGTTACTGTCGTTATAAATAAAACATTGTAAGGTACTTTAAAGTGGTATACTGTATGGAAAGAAATGCACTCTAATGGACTTACCTTTGGTTAATGGGATGTTTCACTTCCTCTTGCTCGATACGCCAGCGGGAAAAATGGGAATGGAATAATAGGAAGAGAAGGGGATAATATCATCAATTAGAGATGCACTTGAAGTTTTGACTTGGACTTCTGTGATGATCAATTCAATATTTGTCTCGAAACTCTAGGGGGTTTTCTCACAAGCACGTTTTTCTTCCACAAAACGTTCAGAATCAACCTAACGATATTTCGCTTCTAAAAATGAAATCAGAAATCCCCGTCCTCTTTTTACTAAAAAAAAAATGTTTTTATGCCCAACACAAATACGTGGAAATCTCAATTATAGCCCAGGCATCCGAGCACAAATTCTGATTGTTCCAAATTGAGATAAAATTGCAAAATGCAAATACAAACATAATGCATATTGTGTATAACATCCCAGTTACACAAACATCTAGGAGATGTTGCATTCTTGATTATTATGGTAACAAAATGAGTTGCATTTAGACATCACTGTTGCCACTTAGTGATGCCAAACGTTATGAATTGTTCACAATTGTCTTCTCAATAGTGTCGCTTTGAGGCATAAAATGTGAAGAAAATTGCAAATCACATTACCATGAATTTTGGTTTCATTGCGATTTTGTCGGTATAGAAGGAATTTGGTTGGTAACAAAATTGATCGTGACACCACCATCACGGCATAAAATGGCCAGAGGTGTTTGTCGAGTCGAGAGTCAAGTAGAATTTGTATTAGGTTGGCGCCATTCTTTAAATATTCTGTAGGTACTTCTGATAGTGTGTAGTGTTCTGTTTGCTTCTTTTTATTTCAATAGTTGAATCAAATGTGTTTATTAACATTGCCCAATTATTATTTCTACCAAGAACTGTTTCTCTTCAAGCACCGGTTCGGTGAGTAGAAACTTAGAAAGGTAAATTCAGTGATTTACAGAATTTGGCATTTTCAGGATAGGTACTGATTTCGCCGCATAGAAAATGCTGTCCAGATGATTGAAGTTGAATTATAGATTTTTCTACATTTCTGTATACTGTTTTTTTTTTCATGATTCAGACACAGTTTGATAATTTTTTTGTTTATGAGAAGTATATCCTACGGAATCAACTCACGCATTTGTTTTCTAGCATTCCAATCCATATGTACAGTAATTCATTAGTAAGAATGATAATATTGAGGTATAATTTCAATTCATGTTGAAACATGGTGAACTTTGTTTTATTCTTGACATACAGGTGAATCAGAAAGTGAAGCGCATTTTTAAATAGGTTCCAGTCCTTTCAATTTCACATTGTTACATTGAAAGTATCTCAATTTGCATTCGATTCCGAAGTATAAATGGAATGTCACATTGGGCTAATTTCGAGTCACATTTTGCATCACATTTTGATGTCTCGACATGACCAATGGGGCACCGAATAGACGTTTACGCGATAATAATGGGGGTCACTTTGCGATTCACTGGTGTGATCTGTAACATGCATGTGAATCCCACTACCATCTCTGGGATATGAAACACAAAGTGTATAACATATAAAACATACAGTGTATAACATATAAAACATACAGTGTATAACATATAAAACATAAAGTGTATAACATATAAAACAAAAAGTGTATAACATATAAAACATAAATTGTATAACATATAAAACATACAGTGTATAACATAAATAAACGAACAATGTGAGTAAAAGAAGCATCAAGATACAAACAACTTTAAATGGTAAAATTGATAAAAACTATATAAAAAACGAATATAGATCAAAGCTAGGTCAAGCTGTCAATTTAATATTTCTGCAGGCTATAGTATCCTTTCATCAATAATTCATATTTAATTGATCTCTGAAAATTTGAGAAATTCACCATATTTTTAAAGATGAAGGGAGGTGATTATAAATCTTTTTACTCTTGTATATAGGGAATTTTTTATCAGTGTCGATGTCGGTCTAGGTAGTGCAATATTATCATTTTGGCGTGTATTATAAGGTCTATCATTACCAGCAGGTGATCTTGTTTTGTGCATTAGGCAGGCTGTCTCTAAAATAAATATGCAGGTCAGTGTTAAAATTTTGAGTTTGATAGAAAGTGGCTTACAGTGTTCTAAATACTAAGCTTTGCACAAATATCTGACTGCTCTTTTTTGTAAAACAAATACTGAATTCATCAGCTGGATGTTGCAGAAACCCCAAAATGGAATGTCATACCTCAGGTGGGATTCAATTAGAGATAAATAAGCCTTTCTGCCTGTATTGAAACCAAGTTCCTCAGTT
The DNA here is from genome assembly GCA_944452925.2 of Chrysolina oricalcia. NCBI lineage: Eukaryota > Metazoa > Arthropoda > Insecta > Coleoptera > Chrysomelidae > Chrysolina > Chrysolina oricalcia. The sequence goes on along the minus strand of OX101813.2, from coordinate 8,787,667 downwards.
ATAATTCTGATGGCATGCAACCTGGGGCAGATTTGTTATTCAGGTTTCTTATGTGATCCTCAAACCTCAGCTTATTGTCAAGGTGAATACCTAAGAATTTTGAGCGTGATTTGTTTTCTACGGTGTGACTACCTGAAGATGAGTTATTATAATTGAACTTGAGCGTTAATATGTTCGTTTTAGTTCCATTAAAGCTGAGTAGGTTGAAGTCACACCATTGTTTGACTTTTTCCAAGTCAGTCAGAATATTTTCCTTCAATAATTGAACATTATTTCCATGCCATATTAATGTTGTATTGTCGCGACTCGGGCTTCAAGGGTAGCATCCTGAGTCGTATAAGGGGTTGTTTTCCTTATACTAAATGCGACTTGGGGTGTAGCTACAGATGGTAGCTATATAAACTCAATAGCATCAAAAGAATATAAACATTTATCATACAACAACTGGATACTGTAAGAATTTGAAATACGGGATACTCAATGATAAAATGTGGGATACATATAACTCTTACCTAAAAACCATCACTAAACCAATACTTACAGCTAAAGCCAAAAGGGCCTAGACTATAAGGCTAACAGCGCTAGGGCTCTCTCCTCTATAGGAGTCTATTACCCACTATCTTATCAATCCATTTATCTTGTATTTATATAAGGAAATGTTCATATCATTCGGTCAACAATTTTAGCTCGCCACGCGACTTTGCTAATTTCGATGTCAGTCGTAAATGACATTGAACTTTTGTCGTGATTGAATTAATAAATACAAGAGTGAACGGATCAATGCACTAAAACAATTCGACATTCATGACAGTATCATCTGCAAACATGGTGAATTCTCCTTTGATACCAAGGTTGCTGAGATCATTTAAATAAATAAGGAAGAGAATTGGTGGAGTACTGTTCCTTGAGGAACACCATAATCGATGTTGAAGGGATCTGATAGTATGTTCTGAAATTTCACCATCTGAACTCGGTTTGAGAGAAATGATTCAAACCATTTGTTCGCTACACTTCTGAAACCATAACAATACATCTTTTTGAGTATTATTCTGTGATTTTCGGAATCAAATGCTTCAGAGAAGTCACAAAAGACTGCTCCAACAGCTTCACCTTTATTCAAACTTGAATTCATTTTGTTGAGCAGGTTGAAAATTGCATCATTCGTACTTTTACTTGACTGGAATCCAAATTGAGAAGAGGACAAAATCTTGTGTTCATTAAAAAAAGCCAGTAACCTCTTCTTCACAGGCATTCCAATTATTTTTGAGAGTGTAGATAGTAACGCAATGAGACGGAAGTTGGTAGGTTCGTTAAGCTGACCACTTTTATGCAGCGGGAATATCAAGGCAGTTTTCAGACAAGACGGAAATATACCAGTCTCAAACGAAGTGTTGATTGCTTTCACTAAAATAATTAAAGCTTCATCTGGTAGATTCAGTAAAGTTGTCACTAAAATTTCATCTTCACCAAAAGATTTTTTGTTTTTTACATCGTTCAGTTATATCAGTATTGCAGAGGTAAAACCTGTCTGAAAGTGATATACCTTGAAGATATTGCATGTGGTCATTTGGGGGTACTATTTCTGAGATCAATTTTTCAGCTATAGTGCAAAAGAATTTATTGAGAATGTTTGGTTCAATATCGATATGATTGGAAAGCTTTGTACTTTTACCCCTTGAGTTGTTAATTATGGACCAATTTTCCCTATATTTTATTTTTTACGTTGCCTATCCTATTTTTATAATAATTCTCCTTTGCACTCTCAATCACAGATTTGTATATGCATTTATATATATTAAAATAATTTAGAAAATACTGGTGGTATGTTTTCTAATTGAATTTAGTGATCTCAGATTAGGAGCTGAAACTTTAATTCCTTTGGAAACCCATGGATTTCTGCTTTTTTCCTCCATCTTCCGTAAAGTAAAGCGTGTTTCGAAAATTGTAGAAAGTGAGTGTGTCACAAAATTCTACAATTGGTTCAGGTGAGTTTAAATTCAGAGCCCAGTTCATTTCAGAAGATATGTTTTCGAACTTGGCAAAATTCACCTTGCTCAAAATTCTACTATACCTGTGACACTTTTTCTGTGTGCCTTCTTTTAGAGAAAAATGTGTTGATATAGCCTCATGGTCCGAGAGACCTGCAGGTATAACAGTGCAGTCAATGTAAACATCATTGTAATCAGAACAAACATACTCTATCATAGTTGCAGAATGTGAGGAAATTCGTGTAGGTTCTGTTATATGCATGTTGAGGTTGAATGAATTCAGCAAATTTATCAGAGTCAGCTTGCTCAGGGAATTTTCATTAGAAAAGTCAATATTGAAATCCCCTGATACTATTATATTTAAATTAATAGACAGTTTTGTATGAATAGCTTCAAAGTTTCTAAAAAATATGTTCACATCTGAATCAGGAGCTCTATAAATACATAGAATATATAGGTTATTACCTTTATTATACACTAGCGAAAACTCAAAGGAGTGTTCAACAACTAAGCTTTCAAAATTAGTTACATTTTCGTAAATGTATGCATTTGCGAAATAATTTTTCATTAAAAAATAGTTTCTACGTTGTTCAATGTTCTTCTGCAGAATTTGGAAGCTACTCTGTAATTTGAAACATAACATGGTACATTTTCATTGAGCCAGTGCTCTGTCAATAAAATAAACTTAGGTGATTTCTGATTGTCATTGAATACAAGTAATTCATGGAATCCACGACTGACAGATTGAAATTTCAGAGAAAGCATAGACAATTTCTGGTTGTATTTGTTATCCTTGATTTTGATGAGCTTGATGACTCTAAAAAAGGTAGCTCTGAAGCAGCGTTTGAAGAAATTGGAATGATATCTGAAATTGATTCAACCTCCATTTTTATTGACTTCAAAACATTCTGTTTCAGTTCAAAGATGATGTTTCTCACATTCTCTATTATTTTGAACTTGGATCCTTTTTCCATTGAAAGTCTAGGGGATGAATTAATATTGTATTTTTGGAACCTATATATTCTATTTTGAATTTTGTTATTTATGACTTGATCGAGAGGTTCATTACACCCGGATACAATCATAAGATTTGTCGTTTTGCTTAGGGCAGAATTTGTTTCAGTGCAATATTCAGACTGTTATTGTTGCTTATATTTTTGTCTTGAATACTAATATTATATAATCATCAGGACCATATAAAATGGCATTCTGAAAGATATTTTTTTTATGTCAGCAAATTCACTCTTTGGTTGTGAAGTCTCTTCCATGTGATAATTTTCCTTACCAACTGATTTTGATAGCGCACTAGAAAAGTTATTTGAGTATTCATCACCTAGTATCAGTATCTTCTACAACTGATTCAACTTTGGATTTTCATGGATAGAAGATGTCAAATGAGTGATTTCTGCACTATCAGTTTCTTCATAGGACAGTGCTTGTAATGATTCCTCTGCTTCAGGACTATTTGGAACAATTTCTCTTGATTCAAGAACTAGTTCAGTAGCACAGTCAACGTAATTAGTTTGACTTGTACTGACTTTGTTGGTATTTACACCAACTATTTCAATATGAAATTTATTAATTGAAATCAATGACTTTAATTTTGACACCTATTTTTCTGTACCGATTTCATCTTCCTTTCGGCTGAAGTTGCTCTGTGTGCTTTTTAATGCGACTTTTATTTTTATTTCATCCTCAATAGTGTTGTCCACATTATCAGTATTAATTTCTGTACAATTTTTCGAGTTCATATCATAACATTCTGTTTGCGTGGAGATAGTCCTGATTTGTGTTCGTAGAGTTTGGGTGCCAACTGGATTAGTTGTTTTACTGTACGCAGTTTGAGCAGTTGAGTACTCATAGATCATGCTGTGTTATTTTGTAGTTGCTCAATGACTTTTCAAAGTTCTATAATTTGTGTTTCTGCCTCTTGCAACCCTCTATTTTTAAGTTAAATATAAAGGAGCAATTCAGACGGCAGCTCTTCGTCGATAGGCACTATGGGTTCGTTTATACTTTATAACAGAATTATATCATTGAACAGTAACAGAATGGTCACAAAAATAAGAGGGGGCGCCACAGCAACTTTTAATATGTCTATGTCTATGAGTATTTACTTGGGAAGTTGAGCAACCGAATAGTGACAATTATATGTTATACCCAAAACTATAAGACTTTACCATACGATGTTGTCAAGTTGAAGAGTGTTAATCAATAAATAAATAAAACATAAATAAACATTTAATATGAATATATTTAATATGAATAAATCTTTATTGAGCAGAGTAACAGTTTCCAAAAAATACGACTGTGATTAGAATAATATTCAATATTCGGAATCTGTTGCATTTGAGGTTGAATATGTAAGATTTTATTAGGAAATCAATTTTCCCAGTGCATAGTACTATGTGGTGGTTTACAGAGAGTCGTTGAAAGATATAAACTTCAACCGGAGAATATCAATATTGAATAAGAATTAATAATTGAAATGATATAGTAGGATTCCATCCCATATATAAAATTGTACGTGAAACTTGTTCCTCTGGTGACACCAACGTAAAGATTCTGAACTAGATCCTATGCCAACCAGTACTGGAGTTTTGATGGAAGGGAGTCTACAGACTATCAATGAAGAAGGCTTCGTCGTATCTGACAGCAATCGGCATTTTATCAGGCGAAACCAGGCATCAGCTATACTACTGGAACTACTGGAACCATATTACCATAACTTTCCTCAACAGGAAGACGTGGGGCTTAACCAAAGCTTGTGAGATACCCAACCAGGCAAGGAAACGTGACAATTCCCTAGGTTAAATTCATCCGGGTAAAACAACAACCCTATAAATGTTTTTCAGTCGATAACTGTTCTAAACAGTCGCTAGCATGAAAACGATGAAAAGAAAAGTTGGAAAACTCACCTTCTGTGAAGTGTTTTATCTTGTAGAAAAAATGTCGGCGTGGTACAAAATTTTCAAACGCCAAATTGTCCAAGATAGGCATTTATCAAAAGCCAGAATTTTGGAGTTGATGGTGAGATAAGTAGAATGGAATATTCATAAGGGATCACTTTATAAAGTCAGGATTCGTCAGCCGAACAAAACCAGGAACCCATATATGGCTAGATACCTGTAGCTTTCACCAACTCTCCTATCTGACCCTTCTCTCAGTCGGAATCGAAATCCACCTTGAAGATTTTTCCATCCAGGAAATTATGTTACCAACATTAAGATATTTCGATATTTGCATGTTCCATGCTCAACCGACCAATCTGACCAGCATAAAAATAATTATGTATTTGGTTATCTCTCATCAGACACCCCAAAAGCTAAGTTGGCTACACTGATATTTCAAACATGACACAGTTGACAGCTGACAGTTGAAATATCATCAGACAGCTGACAAATAAAAATAAACGTAAACATGAAACCAATCAAAACATTTAGTTTATAATCACTTTAAACCCTGTAAATTAAAACAGAGACAATGATGCGAATGATTCGATTTGAACCTTCTCAATAACCAGAACTCAGACATACATATGAAACACCAGTTCGAAGACAACATTGGAGCCAAAGTGATTAGGGTATATTTTCTATCGAAGAAATTCCTTATACACCTTCAATCATTTTTAGATCGACACTTGCAAAGCTTAAACCAGATCACACTTTTCTAGTTAGCAGAAAAACAAGCACTACTTGGAAAGCCAGACAGGACCACAACCTATGCAGTTTCAATGAGAGCAAATCGAAAAGTTATGATTTTTTCTGATGGTGCATCTAGAACTTAATTATTCTCCTTGTAGTGACAACTTGTATAATGTGAATTGATCATTAAATATGGTTTTGAATGGAAACTACCATGGGAATGTTGATGAGGTTTCTATGAATGACGTTAGACGACCAACTATGAACGTATATGTATGTTGTGTTAAGGCTCATTGAAAGTAGGTCACCACAGGGTGAAGTCTACCTTGCTCTAAAGCTTTCTAAAAATTTACAAAATAAAGTAGCGAAAATTTACATGCTACACTCTAATAAAGTCTGTTTATGATTTTTCAACAATTCATTCATTTCATCTTCAGATTTCAAGGCATCCCTGATGAATTGGTCCATATTAGTTTTCAGCTTATTTATATGCCTCTCTTTCATTTCTGTGTCTTCCTTAAGTTCTTCAATGTTTTTTTTTCTGAAATATTTCTTTCAAAAATGAGACTTAGCTCTAGATCAGGGATGCACATACCGCGGCCCGCTGTCGATGTTAAGCCAACGAATTATAAAAGCGATATTTATGCGGCCTGCTATCGAATTTTAAAAGTATTCTACTTGCCGCGCTTCGGTCCAAGCATATTATTACGATACTAGAAATCTGTCGCATCAACTAGATTACAGATTCGCGAAACACGTCGGTAGATTCGCGAAACACGTCGGTAGATCCCCGAATAAAGTGGATGGTTCTCGATGTTTGGTAACTCGTATAAATACGACGCATCGCCGGCTACCGGGGCAGTTGAGTTTTGGCTACGGATAAGCGAACGTTATACTGTTTGAAAACTGTAATTTGTGACGAGTAAATATTTCGTCGTTCGAACTTGGCTTTTACCGACTGTAACAATATAATGTTAATTTTGATATGGATAAACCAGGCCCCACTAAGAAACGTAGTCGTAAGGTTGAAGATGAAAATCGACAATTTCATGATATTTGTACCGAGAAATACTTTTTTATTTCATCGCATAACAAAATTGTCTGTTTAATATGCAAGAGTAGTGTTTCTATTCCGAAGGAATATAATGTGAAAAGGCACTATGAAACCCAGCATACTATTTTTACCAAATTAACTGGCAAAAATCGAACGCAAAGAATTTCCACTTTACAACGGGAACTAATAGGCCAGCAATCTATGTTTAAAAAACCAAATCAAGATGCTGAAACAGCCACTGAAGTTAGCTTTGAAATATCTCGAATAATAGCGAAAACTTGTCGGCCTTTTGAAGATGGTGAGTTTGTTAAGCAATGTTTGGAATTCGTCGCAAAAAAAATTTGTCCGGAAAATGTAAAGAAGTTTGAAAAAATTCAGTTAAATCGGATGACTGTTCAAAGAAGAATTACCATATTATCAGATAATATAGAAGATCAATTAGCTACAAAATCGAGAAGTTTAGAGTATTTTTCTATAGCGACGAATCTACAGATATAAGTTCAACTGCTCAACTATTAATATTTTTACGAGTTGTAACGCAAAATTTTTAAGCGACTGAAGATTGGAGTTCTTTGACAAGTCAAACCAAGGGATGTGACATGATCGAAGTTCTTCTAGAAAAATGTTCTATAATGGATTTGAACGAAAACATCTGGAATTACAACTGACGGAGCACCTTCAATGGTTGGAAGTACATCTGGGATAGTAACTCTGTTAAAAACATAGTTACAAACTAATAACATACCAAGGAATTAATGCAGTTTCATTGTATTATACATCAAGAGGCCCTCTGTTCAAAATTATTGGGATTTGAAAATGTTATGAAAGTTGTAGTACCTACCTTAAACTTTATAAAATCATGAGGTCTCAATCACCGGCAATTCAAACAATTTATCGAGGATATTGAAAGCGAATATGGTGATATCCTGTTTTACACTGAAGTAAGGTGGCTAAGTCGTGGGTTGACACTAAAGCGGTTTCTTTACTTGATTGAAGAAATTCAACTATTTCTGGCGGAAAAGAAAAACGACGACCCCAAACTCGACAACCCTGATTGGCGAGACGAGACTTTAAGGCAAAGATCAATTGATTTCGCAGCTATACTCTCATGTTTCGTCTTCTCAATGCAAATTGAGTATTTTCAGGACACAAATCAATTCAGCCAATTACGGACATTTTCCGAACCACTAAAAAATTATGGAGAAGTTCAATAAAACTGACTTCAATTTCGCTCATGTTGTTAAAATTGATATTTTGATACAAGATTTTGAAAATCGTTTTGTAGACTTCAAAAAAGTTAAACCGCTATTGGATATTTTCAGCAATCCTTTCAACATTTCACCCGAAAATGCGCCGGAATCAATGCAGCTGGAATTAATAGACATGCAAAATAAGTTAAGAAACAAATTTACTGAAGGTAATTTACTCAACTTCTACCGTTGCGTTGATAAAAACGCTTATAAAGAGTTGCGAATAAATGCATTGAAATGCGCAAGCTTATTTGGATCGACGTATATTTGTGAACAAACGTTTTCAGTGATGAAACTCAACAAAACGAAAAAGCGTCTGGCAAATATAAATTTGGAAGCAATGGACCTTTACATTTATGAAAAATAAATTGCTAAACTTTATTATATCGATAGATTCTAGTCTGAAACGTCCATTTAACAAAGAGTTCTACTATATATTTTTAATTTTGAAAGAATATCTCATTTGAAAGTGTGCATCTGACGTCACGTTCATCGAAAACAACCCCTACCATAATCCATGTTCCGAAACATTCAATACCGTTCTCCCCAAAAATATAGATTCTAGCTTGGTATAAGCCATTGAGAAATAATTGAAACTTCGTCACTTGATTAACTCATAGAAAAAAATCCACATATTAGCTACTTTTTAGTGTATTTGTAAGTTTCAAATTTCCTGAACGGACCATCTTTTCGATGAAGAACGACCATTGACAACACCGCAAATCATTATGACAGTTCTCATGCTACAAAAGTGATCTCGAGATTTGAGGTAAATGTTTTTTTTAACATTCGACATTTAACTGATACATTCATTAATGCTGTATCGAGGTGTTATTATGACCGATCTAGTGTGAATTCATTTGTGTATTAAATGGCTGGTGTTATGTGTCAAGCCACATTTTTTAATAATTGAGCTATCACAGTCATTGGAATCGCCAAAGTGTTATTCTACAATAAGCAAAAATGATTCAACCCGCAATTGTGAGAGGCTCCATCCACTGACGGTAGTATCAAGCCACATTCCATCATTCCATGATCTGCTAAACTATTTTGATATTTTTTACGAAACTAGCTGACTGTGGCTTGACCTATTATTGTATGACATCATCCAAATATGGAAAGGCTTCGTGAAGGGAAGTTCGGATAATTTACCGTGGGTAGATTATGAGATGATTGACTCTTTCTATTTAACAAATATGAATCTATTGTTTGCAATAACTAAAATTTAAAATCTTTCCTTGAACGCTGCTTGAATACAGTAACATTCAATTGGAAATTTTCTTCACAAAAATATAATTATATTTCCGCTTTTTACACAAGGTTTATTCATTGCTTCGAACCAAATTTTATAATGAGCTTCATAGGTATTTAGGAGCATAAAAAATTGTTTATTAGAATATTCACTGGTGTTCAGACAACCGTACGAAGCACCTTTCCGACATGTCCACAGTTATTGCAGGTATACAGATACAGGAATTAGGAAAAAAATTTAGAGCACAAACAACAAAAACATTTCAAAATTTTGAAAACCGCATTAACCTCAAAAAACAAATCATGTAGGGCCTGTTCGTTTGCAGCATACATATTTGATGGAACTGCTCTACTTGTATTAAATTAAAGTAGGCAAATGAGTTAAACAGAGACAAACGATTCTCATTGATGCTCCGTGAAACAGATGAACGAACCCATCTAGTATCAAATGACAACTGTCATACGACACATTATATTCAAGTGAGAATTTGAGATTCCACGGCGCACAACTTTTACAACGTTGCAAAGTCTAGTTTTGATGAAAGTGACGTCACGAAACCACTTTTCTTCTGATTATAGAGAAACTAGCGGCCAGAAAAAATAAATAAAAATTCCCGTGTGATATTAGCGTACCTATACACTTTCTAATTACAGTGTTTTCTCATATGTCGTAGAAAGGTCCATTATACGTGAGGATGCAAGTGATGTGAAGCCAAATATAAAAAAAAAACTTGTTAGTTCAATGCAATGTCATGCATCAAAATAATAAAACATGAAATATTACATTGTAATGAATGCATAATTATTACAACAAACATCTTTGAAGGTTCTTTTATTTTTATCATTGAAATTCATACTATTTGAAAACAAAAAGAATTGTGTTAATAAGTATTGTTTGAAGAAGTCCGTCCTTAGCTTATATTTTTCCCGAGTTGCCCCTGTTCCCTATAAGTCTGTGCATCCCTGCTCTAGATCTTCAGTAAAATTCTTACAACAGATTACTTTATGATCCTCTATGAATTTGAAATCTTTTTTATTTCTGAGTACACAAGCTTGATGAAAGATATTGAGACAATGGGTGGGTGCATTAAAATTAATATAGTATAGGTTTTGATTTGCAGCATTTGAAGTTTACCATTTTCAGAGAGACCTCCTAGGTTTGAATTACTATTCCGAACTAAAATTTACATGCACTGCACTGGTTCGGTGTTTGAGATTATCTCTAGTATTTGAGTTTTTTATCTTCACATTCTCTATGCAATCCTCTTTCTGGCCCACCTTAACTGTAATCCTAATATACAGGGCAATTCAAATTCGAACCCTACCATTGGGATCTCCTAAACTACAGGAGATACGTCGAACCTTAAATTGGGGCGTATTCTGGTGCTTAACAAAATACTGTTTTGAAACTTGGAAAATTCCGAGTATTTCCGGAAATATCGGGAAAAACTGAAAATCGGAATTTTCGTTTTTATTTTTTTCTATCATTTCTCAAAACCAAAATTACATTTTCATTGATACTTTTTTCAGCTGCACGTTTTCATGTTCAGATTTACTATCCGACGTTTCGTGTTCTGGCATTCAACATCAACTTTTTTTTTCTGTTATGGGCGCCATATTGTTTTTTAATACAGAAAAATAGTGATTCTCATTCTGATTTCATTGATGTATAATTTGTTATGATTTGCACTTCTGAAACCACAGATATTAAAAAAACCAACTTCATCTGAGATGGTCATGACTCCATGGAAAAATTTTGTTCAATAAACATTAGTTGTCAGAACTCATTGAACATCATAAGTTTGCACAAATACCTCAGTAGAAATGTCCACATTCTCATAAAACAACACAAATTTATTTTGAATTATATCCGGAAAGACAACAGCCGGATAGAACATTATTCGGATTTTTGGGCAAACACTTGGCTGAGTACGGTGCGATTCAAAAAACAAGAATGAAATCATGAGCTTGTAAAAAATGCACAAAAAGTATGACAACAAGTGTTCGAAATGATGACCTTCCTCTTGAATACATAACCGAGCTCGTCGTCTCAAATTAAGAACAGCCCTAATAATATCCCCTCTTCTGATAGACCTGAATTGCGTGATGATATTGTCTCTAAGATCGTCTACTGTGTCATATTCTTGCTCTCGATAGATTCTGTTCTTTGAAGAGCCCCACAAGAAAGTATCCAAAACTGTAAGGTCAGGTGACCTTGCCGGCCACCTCTCTGGTCCAGAATTTCCTAACCACCTATTAGGAAATCTCTGGTGTAAATATTCGCAAACTGCTCTTTTATTGTGTGGAGGAGCCCCGTCATGCAGAAACCAGCAGCTGTTATAATTAACAAGGGGAAACGTATCCATATATTCTTCGAATTCGTTTCTTCCAAATGATGTTTTTGAAGAAATTTGTAGGGTCCACCCTATTCGAGGGCCAGCTACAAAATTCCATCCTCTCAGGATTACCTGGAAGTAATTTTTGTGAAATATGTATCTTATAACTTTTCAAACCACTTTCTAAACGCTCGTCTGTGGCACATCCATTCCTGCCGAGACTTGACGTGCTGATTTGGAAGGATCTGCATTTATCTAAAAAAGTACCAATAATAATTATTCTTCTTCGAATATGGAATGAACAATTATTTTACCTCGGCTCATAAGTTACGTCTAATATTTTGTTCCATTCTGCTTCCATATTTCATTCTTGGTTTTTGAAACGCACCGTACTCAGTGTTCGTCCAAAATTCCGAATGATGTTCTATCTGACTGTTGTCTTTTCTGATATAATTCAAAATAAATTTTTGCTGTTTTCGTACTATTCCTATCAAATTTATAATAAAGTTTCAACATATCTCGTTTTTCTTCATTTGAGAATGAGGACATTTTGACTGAAGTATTTGTGCAAGCTTATGATGTTCAATGAGTTTTGACAACTAGTGTTATTTAAACAAAATTTTTCGATGGAGTCATGACCATCTCAGATGAAGTTGTTTTTTATTAATATCTGTGGATTCAGAAGTGCAAATCATAACAAATTATACATCAATGAAATCAGAATGAGAATCACCATTTTTCTGTATAAAAAAACAATATGGTACCCATAACAGAAAAAAAAGTTGATGATGAATTCCAGAAAACGAAACGTTGGATAGTAAATCTGAACATGATATCGTGTAGATGAAAAAAGTATCAATGAAAATGTACTTTTGGTTTTGAGCTATGTTGTCAAATAACGATAAAAAAAATAAAAACGAAAATTCCGATTTTCAGTTTTTTCCCGATATTCATTTTTTTATATTTATTTATTTATTTATTTATTTATTTATTTATTTATTTATTTATTTATTTATTTATTTATTTATTTATTTATTTATTTATTTATTTATTTATTTATTTATTTATTTATTTATTTATTTATTTATTTATTTATTTATTTATTTATTTATTTATTTATTTATTTA